>CM075349.1:38680000-39930000 GCA_037693485.1 Kitagawia praeruptora
TACTTTTTATAAACACCTAAAAACACCAATCGTATCATATCTTTCCATCATTAATATGTTTTTTCGAACTAAAACATGTTATCGAAAATATCACATTAATATAATAAAATTAACAGTAATTAGTCGATTGTCTTTTTCATATTTAATTTTAGTTGAAGATATTACATTTTATAAACACGTAAAAACATGAATCATATCATATCTTTCGATCATTAATATTTCCTTTCGAACTAAAACACATTACCTTTTTAATTTAAAATAAATCTTTCAATCATTAATATATAATCGAAAATATCACACCATAATTTTCAAGTAAAACGTAACACCTAAAATAAATAACAATATAATATAATAAATGGTAATTAGTCGATTGCATTTTTCATATTTAATTTCAGTTGAAGATATTATCTTTTATAAATACCTAAAAAGATCAATTGTATCATATTTTTCAATCATTAATATTTTTAATTAAAACACGTTACCTTTTTAATTTACAACAAATCTTATAATCATTAATATATACTCGAAAATATCACAGCAAAATTTTCAATTATTAATAAAATATATTAAAAATCATATACGTTGTTTATAATAAGGAAACATTATTATAATCTGTAAACATGAGTATATTAAATTATAACAAATTAAAATTATTAAAATTATTAAAATAATGATTATATAAAAACATAATTTTAATATTAAATAAAATTTATAACATAATACAAGAAACCCGTCACTGCAATACTAATAATTAATCGATTATCTTTTCAACTAAAACATATCATCTTTCTATTTTTTTCTAATTAAATTCTTTTTTTTCTAGAAATATAACGGACAACGTTAATTTCTCATTTTCTAAAAAACACTAGGAGCAATTTTAATTAGTAATTGAACATAATTAAATTATAATTAGTATAAACTAATCAATTACCTTTTTCACCTAAAATATGTCACCTTTTTAATTTTCCCGTTTTCTTTTCTATTTTATCTAACTAAAATATCTCATTTTTCAAGTATATTAAGGGCAGTTCTATTATATGAAATAAAATAGTAGTATGATAATACTAATAATTAATCGATTAACTTTTTCAATTAAAACATATCATTTTTTCTATATTTTATAATTAAAATCCCTTTTTTCCTAGAAATATCACGGGCAACAATAATTTCTCTTTTTCTAAAAACATTACGAGCAATTTATTTAGTAAAATAACATAATTAACTTATAATTACTATAAACTAATCATTTACCCTTTTCACCTAAAACATGTTACCTTTTTAATTTTCTCTAACCAAATCCTCTATTTTTCCAATTATATCATGGGCATTCTATCTAATAAAAAAATAATTTTATAATTACTTATAATTAACCGATTATCTTTTTCAACTAAAATCCATCATCTTTTCTAAATTTTTAACTAAAATTCCCCATTTTCTAGAATTATCACGAATAACATTTATATAATTATCATCATATAATCTCATTTAAAAATTTAAGTCTCCAAAAATCATGTTTTAAAAAAATTAATTCAAATAATTAAAAATTTTAATATAATATTAAAAAAATCCGTGCATCGCACGGGTTTTAAGCTAGTATGAACTAATATGCATTTATTATTATGTACCTAATTACTTAACATTGTTTACGACTAGAAAATATAATCGGTGACCCGTGATTCCTTCTGATGCACTTCGTGCTACCAATTTTAATAAATTTATCTGTATTTCTTGAATTGTTATAGGCAAGTTCCATACTTTTAATTTACTACTTACATTTGTTTAATGATTATTCTACTTTAATTTAACTTTGTAAATAAACATTTTTCAAAAATTATATTTATATAAAATGTCACAAATTATATTTAGTTACAAATCAAATAAAAAAAGTTATAGTTGTTCATGTTTTTTTGATGGTAGTGATGCAAATAAATTTTCCTTATAAAAATAATTTGTCTAGTAATTTCTTTTGAAAAATGAATTATATTTAGTTACAAATCGAATAAAAAAATTACATTTGTTTATATTTTTTATAGATTGCTTTTTTACAGATATACTATTTATTGACAATATGTATCTTCACAATTTTAAAATATCAATAAAACAATTTACATTTGTCTATCTTTTTTAAAATTTATATTTGTTTATGTTTTTTTTATAAATTGCATTTTTATAGTTATAGATTGCATTTTTTAAGTTACACTATTTATTGACAATATGTATCTTCACAATTTTAAAATATCAATAAAACAATTTACATTTATTTTTATTTTTTATAGATTGCATTTTTGTTTATGTTTTTTATAAATTGTTTTTTATAGATTGCATTTTTGTTTATGTTTTTTTATAAATTACATTTTTATAATTATAGATTGCATTTTGTTAAATATACTATTTGTTGACAATATGTATATTTGTTTATTCTTTTGGTGAAGATTAAGATTACTGGCATATTTTCTAATTATATTTAATATCATGTGCTGATATGTTACTATATTATATTTTTCATAAATAGTTATTTTACAATTTGTAAATTGTAAAGATATTAAAATATTATTATTAGTGTATATTACTATTATTTTTCCTTAAACACCCACCCTTAAACAAACAACTAACTAAACACTGAGATCTAGTATATTTAACCTACACGTAAACAACCTTCTTTCCTATCTATATTGTAGGTGTGGGACCCGTGACGACCAAACCACCTAAAGTCCCTTACGCTAGTTATATATAGGATATAATTTCTTGAATTGTTATAGGCAAGTTCCATACTTTTAAGTAGACTTAATTACACTTTGCACACTTGTACTTTACTTAGCCGAAAATTAACTTTGGTGCCTATTATTCAAACAATTGCAATTTGCATCCCGATTGTTTCAATCCTGCTACAATTTGCATCCCTTTAACGATTTCAAGCTAATTTTGACCGTTACCATTAGTCAAATTAAGGGTATTTCAGTCTTTAATTATTATATTAAACAATTTATTTTCAAAAAAAAAGTAAGAAACAAAATTTAAAAATTGATTTTTTTTCAAAAAAATTGAAAAAAAACACAAAATCTTAAATTTATGATATTTATTTTATGGATAAAATTTTGAAAATTATAACAAATGTAGTTTATATTTAAATAATATTTTACGAGAATTTAATAATGTAAATATTTATAAAAATATGAATTATAAATTATATTTTAAAAAATCTATGAATTGTAGATAAAATATTGGTAAATCTAAAAATTTAAAAAATATGAAAGTAATTGAAATAATATAATTTTAAAAATTATTGTAGAGTATAATGACCGAAATACCCTCATTTTGACTAACGATCACAGTCAAAATTAGCTTGAAATCGTTAAAGGGATGCAAAATGTAGCGGGATTGAAACAATCGGGATGCAAATTGCAATTGTTTGAATAGTAGGCACCAAAGTGAATTTTTGCATAAATACAGGGATGGAAAGTGCAATTAAGTCCTTTTAAGTATTACTTGTCACCTTTATGGTTCCCGGCCTGCAACCATTTTCACAAGTAGGCATGGCCTCTTTCTATTCTAAATCAATCTTGGCTGTTTACTGTAATAACAACTCACTTTTCTACTTTGAAATAGTAACTTGACCACAAATAGTGTTACTATCGAACAAAATATAAATACGCTTGATTGAAATTCAGTTTAATTGAAGTAAAAAATTTAAATCATATATGAATTGAAATTGATGATCCAATTCTTTGTTGGTGCATTAAGTCTCGGACACAAATCGATTTTCAACCAATAATATAGGAACGAAACACATGGTCAAAATTAGGGATGTAATTCGAGTCGAGTTCGAGTTTTTTTTTTTTTCGAGTTCGAGCTTTTTTTTCACGAGTCGAGTCGAGCCTAAAATTTATCGAGCCTGAAATATGTGTTCGAACTCGACTCGTTTACTATACGAGTCGAGTTCGAGCTGTTATCGAGCTTTCGAGCTTATCGAGCTTTTAACCGAGCTTTCGAGCTTATCTAGTTTTTAAACGAGTTTCCGAGTTTTTATCGAGTTTTCGAGTTTTCGAGCTTATCGAGTTTTATCGAATTTTTCGAGTTTTTCGAGTTTTTACCGAGTTTTCGAGTTTATCGAGTTCTTGTCGAGTTTTCGAGTTTCGACTTAAGCTCCATGAAAACTATTTGTTATATTATTTCCCCAATTTTAAATGATAATAAACTTTCGAAATTTTATATTTTTTGATTTCGATAATCAACTTTTCCAATCAATTAAGTAAACTTTTAGTTTATTATATTCTTATATTTACGGATAAATTATATCTTTAGTTCAGATTATGCATATAAATATCTAAGTATTTAACTAGTAAACGATGATAATAAGAATAATAAAATGTGAAACATTTTTTGACTGTGAGCTCATATGTGTTATATTTTTTTCAAAATAGGCAAATAGGCACCCTACATTGAGAGTCATTCGTAATTTTATAAAATTTATTTATAATTGAATATAAATATGGCATACAACAAGTCTATGATGTTACTATTTAATATTTTGCTGCTTACTATCTTGTTGTTATGGTTTATAATTGTATGAAGACAAAATCTATTATCTATTATATATCTAATACACCAACAGAGGTTTCCCTGAGCAAATTTATTCATAGGCTCGGACCCTCCGAACCTCACTCCAAACCTAACTCTAAATATTTGTAAAAATAATGTTTTTCAAAGGATTCGAACCCATGATCTTGCATAACTAATGCAACACCATAACCAGTTGAGCTATGTGAACATTTTAGCTTATATTAAAAATCATTATCTACATACATAAACACATATATACATACATACATAATTATTAATTATACTACACATACATAAATAAATATACATGTATACGTACACACACACATACATACATACATACATACATACATACACTACATACATAATTATTAATTATACATACATAAACATAAATAATTATACATGCATATGTACATACACACATACATACATACATACATACATCCATCCATCCATACATACATAATTATTAATTATACATGCATAAGTACTATATACATACATACATACATACATACATACATACATTTATGTTGTATAATCTATTAATATTTCATTATTTGTAATATATTAATTGTTGTATAATTAATATGCATATTTATATATACAAACACATGTACAAACATAAATACATACATATATAAATTTATGTGGATATATATATAATAATATACTATAATATTATATACATACATACATGCATACATACTATATAACATACATACATACATACATACATACATACATACATACATTTATATTGTATAATCTATTAATATTTCATTATTTGTAATCTATTAATTGTTGTATAATTAATATGCATATTTATACATACATACACATGTACAAACATAAATACATACATATATAAATTTTTGTGGATATATAACAATGTACTATAATATTATATACACACACATACTACATATTTTTGTTTATATGTATTAATTTGTAGATAAATCTCAGTTGGCTTAACTCAGATAATGTATAATTATTAATTAGAATGTATATTTGTAGATAATTATTAATTATACATGCATACGTACGTACATACATACATACATAACTATTAATTATACATGCATACGTACATGCATACATACATATATACATATATACATACATAAATTCATACATACATAGTTACATACATACATGCATACATACATATATACATATATACATACATACATACATACATACATACATATATGCATGCATAGTTATGTTGTATGTATATATGTATGTATGTATATATGCATACATACATATATACATACAACATAACTATTAATTATACATGCATACGTACATGCATACATACATACATACATACATACATATAATATATACATACATTTATATTGTATAATCTATTAATATTTCATTATTTGTAATCTATTAATTGTTGTATAATTAATATGCATATTTATACATACATACACATGTACAAACATAAATACATACATATATAAATTTATGTGCATATATAATAATCTACTATAATATTATATACATATATACATACATACTATATAGCATACATACATACATACATACATACATACATTTATGTTGTATAATCTATTAATATTTCATTATTTATAATATATTAATTACTGCATAATTTTACATACATAAACTTGTACAAACATAAATACATATATAAATTTATGTGGATATGTTATAATGTACTATAATATTCACTAACATATACCATATCTTATTAATCATTTTAGATCTACTTTAATTATTTACGAATTAAATATTACAAAAAATATCCCATTACAAAAAAAATCTTCATGCCTATGTAAGTATAATACAAACTTGTATTAACATTAACGATCGTAAAACTCATCAATCACATCTTTAATATGTAAACGCATAAAACAATATAACAAATATATATATATATATATATATATATATATATATATATATATATATATATATATTAGAGCAAATGGGGGGGTTCCATGAGCAAATTTATTAATATAAAAAGTCATATTTACATCTACTAATTATATCTATGTTATATTTTCGGGGCTATTTAGGTATTGTAACACTAACATATTTATTACATATATAATAATAACTTATATGAACTAATATGCATTTATTATTATGTACCTAATTACTTAACATTGTTTACTACTAGAAAATATAATCGGTGACCAGTGATTCCTTCTGATGCACTTCGTGCTACCAATTTTAATAAATTTATCTGTATTTCTTGAATTGTTATAGGCAAGTTCCATACTTTTAAATAGACTTAATTACACTTTGCACACTTGTACTTTACTTAGCCGAAAATTCACTTTGGTGCCTATTATTCAAACAATTGCAATTTGCATCCCGATTGTTTCAATCCTGCTACAATTTGCATCCCTTTAACGATTTCAAGCTAATTTTGACCGTTACCATTAGTCAAATTAAGGGTATTTCAGTCTTTAATTATTATATTAAACAATTTATTTTCAAAAAAAAAGTAAGAAACAAAATTTAAAAATTGATTTTTTTTCAAAAAAATTGGAAAAAAACACAAAATCTTAAATTTATAATATTTATTTTATGGATAAAATTTTGAAAATTATAACAAATGTAGTTTATATTTAAATAATATTTTACGAGAATTTAATAATGTAAATATTTATAAAAATATGAATTATAAATTATATTTTAAAAAATCTATGAATTGTAGATAAAATGTTGGTAAATCTAAAAATTTAAAAAATATGAAAGTAATTGAAATAATATAATTTTAAAAATTATTGTAGAGTATAATGACCGAAATACCCTCATTTTGACTAACGATCACAGTCAAAATTAGCTTGAAATCGTTAAAGGGATGCAAAATGTAGCGGGATTGAAACAATCGGGATGCAAATTGCAATTATTTGAATAGTAGGCACCAAAGTGAATTTTTGCATAAATACAGGGATGGAAAGTGCAATTAAGTCCTTTTAAGTATTACTTGTCACCTTTATGGTTCCCGGCCTGCAACCATTTTCACAAGTAGGCATGGCCTCTTTCTATTCTAAATCAATCTTGGCTGTTTACTGTAATAACAACTAACTTCTCTACTTTGAAATAGTAACTTGACCACAAATAGTGTTACTATCGAACAAAATATAAATACGCTTGATTGAAATTCAGTTTAATTGAAGTAAAAAATTTAAATCATATATGAATTGAAATTGATGATCCAATTCTTTGTTGGTGCATTAAGTCTCGGACACAAATCGATTTTCAACCAATAATATAGGAACGAAACACATGGTCAAAATTAGGGATGTAATTCGAGTCGAGTTCGAGTTTTTTTTTTTTCGAGTTCGAGCTTTTTTTTCACGAGTCGAGTCGAGCCTAAAATTTATCGAGCCTGAAATATGTGTTCGAACTCGACTCGTTTACTATACGAGTCGAGTTCGAGCTGTTATCGAGCTTTCGAGCTTATCAAGCTTTTAACCGAGCTTTCGAGCTTATCTAGTTTTTAAACGAGTTTCCGAGTTTTTATCGAGTTTTCGAGCTTATCGAGTTTTATCGAATTTTTCGAGTTTTTCGAGTTTTTCGAGTTTTTACCGAGTTTTCGAGTTTATCGAGTTCTTGTCGAGTTTTCGAGTTTCGACTTAAGCTCCATGAAAACTATTTGTTATATTATTTCCCCAATTTTAAATGATAATAAACTTTCGAAATTTTATATTTTTTGATTTCGATAATCAACTTTTCCAATCAATTAAGTAAACTTTTAGTTTATTATATTCTTATATTTACGGATAAATTATATCTTTAGTACAGATTATGCATATAAATATCTAAGTATTTAACTAGTAAACGATGATAATAAGAATAATAAAATGTGAAACATTTTTTGACTGTGAGCTCATATGTGTTATATTTTTTTCAAAATAGGCAAATAGGCACCCTGATAGAGTATATTTTTATATATATTTTAGATGATTTTATTCTCATATTTATTGTGTTTTGCATTGATTTGGATTTTTAATTAATATATTTTATTGTTTTATTGTAGGAAATAAAGAATTCATGACTTGGAAGGATTTGGAGCAAAAAGAGCTATTTTGGAGATAAAATAAGAGAAAATTCGTAATATTGGGCTATACGGGCTGTCTGCACTGTTTGGGCCATATCTTGAGTTCCAGAAGTCAGAATTTGACGAAATTACTGTCCACGCGAAGCTTAGGGAATTATCTTTAATTCGGAGGTGGTCCAATAAGCAAAATCCAACTGGAAGAGCCCAGAAACAGAGGAGCAAAATTAGTGACGAATTTTACAAGAAAATCCTATTTAATTATGGATATCTTTTTGTAAATTGATTAGGATATTAAAAATACTTTTATTAGAAGAAAGAGATCAGATTTTATTGGGAGGTTATATATTATAAAAACGTGGGAATAGAGGGAGAGACATATAGTACGTAATTTATATATTTTGAAAAAGCTAGGGTTTTGGTTTTTCTCTCTTCATCTCTTCCTTTGTAAGCACTTGGTTTAATTTGGATCTTCATTGTTCTTCGTTAATACAAAGTTTGAGGTATTCTTTATTCTCTTGTTTTATTATTACATGTTTATTATGGCTTCTTTCATTATTATTATTGTTTTTACTTCTACCATGAGTGAGTAGTTTAATTCTAGGGTATTAAGGGGAGCCATGTTTGCACCATGATTTGGGCGTAATTTGATTAGTAGATTGATGGGTAAAGAGTAATTCTGATTGATATGTTATAATTCTTAATTTGTGTAATTGCGCAATATCACGGATTAATTGATTGCAATAGGAGTAATAGATCGAGAGATTTTACTACTAGAGGCTTACATACAATTAGCAGAATTGAAGGTGAGTGTGAGAACATCATTAGATATTCTGAGAGCGTTAATGCTTGAGAAAGATTAACTGTTAATGCTTGAGAAAGATTAACCATTGCTTTAATTACTTAATCCCATTGAAAAGCTATACTTTTGTGATTTGTTTGGTGTAAACATGGTGAACCTGAATTGCCCTAGATCCCTTAATTAATTGATTTAAAACCTTTGTTAAATTTGCTTTAGTAGTTAATACAATTCTCCAACAATCGTTTGTGACTGAGAACAATTGATAACAACTGAATTGAAATTGAAACTGTCTCCTTGAGGATTCGACCCGTATTTGCTAATATCTACTACAATAGATACCGTGCGCTTGCGGTTAGGTAAAATTTAACATATCAAGTTTTTGGCGCCGCTGCCGGGGAGACAGCGAGTTTCTATTGATTTTAATTTAGTTGTTTAGATTGTTTCCATTGTCTCGTTGGAACCTTTGTTCCAATTGAGGCAGATTTTACTACGTTTTCTTGGCTTTGTTGAGTGTCTACAGGTTTGCAATGGGTGAAGTTGATACTTTTGCACTACTCTCTTCCATGTTGGAGGCACGCACTCAAGAAATTGCCTCATTCAACCCTACAGAGCCCATTATGCGTCCAATGAGTATCAATGAGATGTCACAAGTGGCCCCTAAAACTTACAACTTCTGTCCAATTTGCGGTGTGCAGGGTCACTATGGTTTTGAATGCTCTTACAATATCTATAATTCTCAGAATGCTCAGTTGGGACAGATGAATTCTTTTGAAGAAGGATATGGGTACAATCAGTATTCAAACACTTTTGATCAAGAATGCGTGAATCAACCAGATTTCTACTACCAGGACAATGGTGCTCAAAATTTTTCATATCATAATCAGCAACAGTTTGAGCAACAATATTATCAGTCATATGAGCAGCCGCCACAGCAAGAATATCAATATCCTCCTCTACAAGAAGATCTACATGTTTCTCAATCCAGTGTAGATGTGCAAGCTGATCAGACAAATGAGATGTGGGATATCTTGAATAAACTGCTAAAGAGTTCTGAAGAACAAGCCGAGAAGATCAAAGGATTAGAAACTCAAAGTTTGGCGATTGAATCTCAAATTGCACAGTTGGCTAACTCTTCTACTTCAGGGCAGCTCGACTATTTACCATCATCATCTATCCGATCCGAAGGGGACCTGACTGCTATCAATCTCACAAGCGATCAGGAATATGATAGTTTCTCCATGTATGTTGATGATGAGGCCATTGATAAAGAGAAGGAGCATGCCACCGATGACGAGATCAATGATGAGGCTGCTACTGAGAACAATGTGTCTGATGATGAGACTACAAAGGAAAGCAATACAGAGATGGTTGTTGTTTCTCTTCCACAACCTGTGCCTAAGCTACCATGTATTGATAAATTTGCTCTCGATCTAGCCTCTACTTACAAGGCTTCTTTGCTCAAGAACACTTATTTCAAGGTTGATGTGATAACAAATATTGTCCAAGATGATATTTCTCAAATTCTGGTTGAGGATCCATACAAAGTGGCTCATACGTTTCAAGCTCGAGAAGAGGGAGAAGATGGAAGTGTCTTATTAGCCAATGATGTGATAAGCCAAGATGTCCGAATGACTCCAGTGAAAGTGAGGAGTGAAGAAAAGCCACCACCAGAACCTCCACCTTATGTCAAGGGAGTTCAATATTTTCGTGGTGTTGAATTTTATCGCTGTTTTATCACAAAGTTTTCCAAAACTGCACAAGCACTCTCTCTATTGCTTATTAATGACATATTTTATTTTACTGATGCTTGTTTGGAGACTTTCTGCAGGATAAAGACAATCACTAACACTCTTGATACTTTTTGTGGTGGCGAGTTTATGATCGAGAAATTGGATATTCCGTCTCCATCGGATTATTTCTGAGGACGTCGAGCTATCGACGTTAAACAAAAGCGCTTCTTGGGAGGCAACCCATAGATCATGCTTCTGCAAAGGGGAGTTCTTCTTTCCTTCTGTTTTATATATTGTAGACTTATTTGTTTAGTTAATGAGTCATTTGTTTATTTGTTCTCACTGTAGTGTATAGGTATTCTTTATATATAAAAAAAAAAAAAAAATTGTTGTTTTTTCTTAAAAAAAAAAAAAAAAAAAATGAAAAATCGAATTTTTGGTGTGTAACGCAGGACCATCCTGCGTTTCAGGGCAAATTGCGGCGGTGTAACGCAATCTGCTCATGCGTTACTGCAATAGAGGCAGATTGCGGGGGTGATGCGCAGCTTGCGCATGCGCATCTGCAATAGAGGCAGATTGCCCTGCACGCGAGCAAGCTGCGCGTGGTTCAGAGGATATCAGCAATTTTTTTTTTTCACGTCTCTGTGTGTCCTGTACGCTGTTGACTGTTGTATATTAAAAAAAAAAAAATTTCTTTTCCACCCCATTCTATTTATACACCCCTTTTTCCCCTAATTCTTTTCCTATTTCAATTCCAAAACCTCCCATCTTTTCTTCAAAAATTCTAAACCTATTTCTATTCTAATTCTTATTTATTATTATTTATTATTATTATTATTATTATTATTATTATTATCATTATTATTATTATTTTTCTTTATTATTTTTGTATTTTATTTAGGAATTTATTTATTTATTTATTTATTTTGTATATTTATTATTATTATTATTATTATTATTATTATTATTATTATTACTATTATTTGTTATTATTATTATTATTATTACTATTTATTTATTTTATTTTTCTTTTTAATCCCTAAACCCTATTACCTTCTCACCCAAAAAATTTTTCCTTTTCACATTAAAATTCTTAAATCCATCCTATCATTCCATTATCTATATATACCAATACAAAAACACACCCAATTCATTCTTTTCATCCTTTGCATCTCTAAAAATTCAAGTTTGGGAGAAAATTAGTACAAGTTCACCTCTTTGATTCGTAGTTGGGATATCTCTTCTCTATTTTATTTTTTTATTACGAATTTGTGTTCTTGTAAATTGGGGATTTTGTATTATTCTTGTTACTTGGGTATTTTTGGAGTGATATTGCTTGGTGGTTTTTGCAGGAAATTTCTTGTTGGTGGTGCGTGGGTGGCTCCTAAGCGAATGAGGGATGGTTTTTACACCCGACACCTTGATTCCAGGGGAGTTTTCTTTCTTTTCTTTTTAGTGTAGTTTTATTTTGTTTTTTTTAGTTGTAGTTTTGTATCTTGTTCATTAGTTCATTGAGGACAATGAACCGCTTAAGTGTGGGGAGGTGTTCTCAACGTAGTGTAAACGTAGTGTATTACTTGTTTAAAAAAAAAAATCAAAAAAAAAATTAAAAAATTGAAAAATACCAAAAATAATTCTAGCCATGCAATTTGATTAGTTGTTGTATTTTGCTTGATACACCCATGCATGCGTAGAATTCTTGTGTTTATTGACGCTTTTGTATGAGAAGTGACGTGCTTTGTTCTTGTGCACACACTTTCACTAGCAAGTTGAAACTGGTAGACTTAATTGGATGTTGTAAGTGATTAGAATGACATGAATATGTGCAAGATGACTTGGTTTTCATGCTTTGAGTACAAGTAGGTGCGTTAGAGAGTCTTGTTACTTGGGATTGATTATGTTTTGTCACACCAAGTGAGTTTTGAGCCTATATGCATATCTTTTGCATGATTTTTCGTTTGCTTGAGTGTCCACATGTTGTTTACATTGCTAGCACTTACTTGAGATCTTTCTTGAAATGCATGACATTACTTGATGATGAGATGATAAAGGCACTTAGGTTTAACCTCGTATTTCCCATATTTCCACACCTTTTAAACATGATCAATTAGTTAACCCGTTGAGCTTAATCCTATTCTTTCGGTGACACACCACATTACTTGCCATTATCCTTTTTATTCTATTGGCCTTACAATTGAATTTGAACCTAAATTGTCAAAGGCTAGTATCGTGCTTAAGGGAGTAATAAGGTGTTCATAAAAGGGGGGTTATTGATGATCATACTTTTGGGGAATAATAATTTTGGGTTGATGCTTGCTAGTCGAAATTCATAAAATATCTATGGACCATTGTGCTTATTCTTTAGCTCTCAAGAAAAAAAAAAGAGAAAAAAAAAAAGAAAAAAAAAACAGAAAAAAAAGAAAAAAAAAAAAAGAAAAAATAAATTTGAGAGCATTCTTATGTTTGTATGATCCTTCTTCATTCGACTAGTCAAGTTATTATGTAAGGGTTATTGAAAAGTCCAAGTGTGGGGAAGTATTTGTTTAATAGAAAGGGAATGGAATGAATTATATTGTTGGGTACTAGCCTTTGACATTTAACCTGTTTTAGCTTTTCTTGACATACCTTGTCCCTAGCCCCCATTACAACCCGAATAAAGACCTTTTGATTGTCATCAGTGATGTATGTTGTGTTGAGAGTGAGATTGATTGCGAGTGTCAAGTTGTGTTTATGATTTTGTTGGAATTGAGTGATACACTTAACCTTGTTCTTGAGTGAATATTCGTTTTGTGAGTGAAAGGTAAGTTATTACTTGTTTTGGCATAGGAGATCCCGGGTTTAGACTCAAAGATGTGTTTCTTGTGGGCTTAGCATGATTACCAACGATTTTTACACTTGACATGAATTTTTATGACCTTCTGCATGTTGGTTGAGTAGACTACGTGAATACTTGCACTTTCGACACCAAGACATCGTATGTTTGCTTTGATTCTTAAGTTGATGTGGCATGAGAGGACTTGTGTGTGTGGTGTTGTGTTAGCATTGATCTTTTGCATGGTTGGATGAATTTTGTGGGTACATTCACTATAAACCCTCACGAGACAACACTCGTCCTACTAGGGCTGCCTAGGGGTTTAACGGCTTGTTGCATACGCTCAATGCAATCGTGTCATCTACGAAAGTGATGTTTGTTAGGACTTAGTTTTTATTTCACTTATTTGCCCGAGGACGTGCAAATGCTAAGTGTGGGGATGTTTGATAGAGTATATTTTTATATATATTTTAGATGATTTTATTCTCATATTTATTGTGTTTTGCATTGATTTGGATTTTTAATTAATATATTTTATTGTTTTATTGTAGGAAATAAAGAATTCATGACTTGGAAGGATTTGGAGCAAAAAGAGCTATTTTGGAGATAAAATAAGAGAAAATTCGTAATATTGGGCTATACGGGCTGTCTGCACTGTTTGGGCCATATCTTGAGTTCCAGAAGTCAGAATTTGACGAAATTACTGTCCACGCGAAGCTTAGGGAATTATCTTTAATTCGGAGGTGGTCCAATAAGCAAAATCCAACTGGAAGAGCCCAGAAACAGAGGAGCAAAATTAGTGACGAATTTTACAAGAAAATCCTATTTAATTATGGATATCTTTTTGTAAATTGATTAGGATATTAAAAATACTTTTATTAGAAGAAAGAGATCAGATTTTATTGGGAGGTTATATATTATAAAAACGTGGGAATAGAGGGAGAGACATATAGTACGTAATTTATATATTTTGAAAAAGCTAGGGTTTTGGTTTTTCTCTCTTCATCTCTTCCTTTGTAAGCACTTGGTTTAATTTGGATCTTCATTGTTCTTCGTTAATACAAAGTTTGAGGTATTCTTTATTCTCTTGTTTTATTATTACATGTTTATTATGCCTTCTTTCATTATTATTATTGTTTTTACTTCTACCATGAGTGAGTAGTTTAATTCTAGGGTATTAAGGGGAGCCATGTTTGCACCATGATTTGGGCGTAATTTGATTAGTAGATTGATGTGTAAAGAGTAATTCTGATTGATATGTTATAATTCTTAATTTGTGTAATTGCGCAATATCACGGATTAATTGATTGCAATAGGAGTAATAGATCGAGAGATTTTACTACTAGAGGCTTACATACAATTAGCAGAATTGAAGGTGAGTGTGAGAACATCATTAGATATTCTGAGAGCGTTAATGCTTGAGAAAGATTAACTGTTAATGCTTGAGAAAGATTAACCATTGCTTTAATTACTTAATCCCATTGAAAAGCTATACTTTTGTGATTTGTTTGGTGTAAACATGGTGAACCTGAATTGCCCTAGATCCCTTAATTAATTGATTTAAAACCTTTGTTAAATTTGCTTTAGTAGTTAATACAATTCTCCAACAATCGTTTGTGACTGAGAACAATTGATAACAACTGAATTGAAATTGAAACTGTCTCCTTGAGGATTCGACCCGTATTTGCTAATATCTACTACAATAGATACCGTGCGCTTGCGGTTAGGTAAAATTTAACATATCACACCCTACATTGAGAGTCATTAGTAATTTTATAAAATTTATTTATAATTGAATATAAATATGGCATACAACAAGTCTATGATGTTACTATTTAATATTTTGCTGCTTACTATCTTGTTGTTATGGTTTATAATTGTATGAAGACAAAATCTATTATCTATTATATATCTAATACACCAACAGAGGTTTCCCTGAGCAAATTTATTCATAGGCTCGGACCTTCCGAACCTCACTCCAAACCTAACTCTAAATATTTGTAAAAATAATGTTATTCAAAGGATTCGAACCCATGATCTTGCATAACTAATGCAACACCATAACCAGTTGAGCTATGTGAACATTTTAGCTTATATTAAAAATCATTATCTACATACATAAACACATATATACATACATACATAATTATTAATTATACTACACATACATAAATAAATATACATGTATACGTACACACACACATACATACATACATACATACATACATACATACATACATACATATATACATGCATACATACATACATACATACACTACATACATAATTATTAATTATACATACATAAACATAAATAATTATACATGCATATGTACATACACACATACATACATACATACATCCATCCATCCATACATACATAATTATTAATTATACATGCATAAGTACTATATACATACATACATACATACATACATACATACATACATACATACATACATTTATGTTGTATAATCTATTAATATTTCATTATTTGTAATATATTAATTGTTGTATAATTAATATGCATATTTATATATACAAACACATGTACAAACATAAATACATACATATATAAATTTATGTGGATATATATATAATAATATACTATAATATTATATACATACATACATGCATACATACTATATAACATACATACATACATACATACATACATACATACATTTATATTGTATAATCTATTAATATTTCATTATTTGTAATCTATTAATTGTTGTATAATTAATATGCATATTTATACATACATACACATGTACAAACATAAATACATACATATATAAATTTTTGTGGATATATAACAATGTACTATAATATTATATACACACACATACTACATATTTTTGTTTATATGTATTAATTTGTAGATAAATCTCAGTTGGCTTAACTCAGATAATGTATAATTATTAATTAGAATGTATATTTGTAGATAATTATTAATTATACATGCATACGTACGTACATACATACATACATAACTATTAATTATACATGCATACGTACATGCATACATACATATATACATATATACATACATAAATTCATACATACATAGTTACATACATACATGCATACATACATATATACATATATACATACATACATACATACATACATATATGCATGCATAGTTATGTTGTATGTATATATGTATGCATGTATATATGCATACATACATATATACATACAACATAACTATTAATTATACATGCATACGTACATGCATACATACATACATACATACATACATATAATATATACATACATTTATATTGTATAATCTATTAATATTTCATTATTTGTAATCTATTAATTGTTGTATAATTAATATGCATATTTATACATACATACACATGTACAAACATAAATACATACATATATAAATTTATGTGCATATATAATAATCTACTATAATATTATATACATATATACATACATACTATATAGCATACATACATACATACATACATACATACATACATTTATGTTGTATAATCTATTAATATTTCATTATTTATAATATATTAATTACTGCATAATTTTACATACATAAACTTGTACAAACATAAATACATATATAAATTTATGTGGATATGTTATAATGTACTATAATATTCACTAACATATACCATATCTTATTAATCATTTTAGATCTACTTTAATTATTTACGAATTAAATATTACAAAAAATATCCCATTACAAAAAAAATCTTCATGCCTATGTAAGTATAATACAAACTTGTATTAACATTAACTATCGTAAAACTCATCAATCACATCTTTAATACGTAAACGCATAAAACAATATAACAAATATATATATATATATATATATATATATATATATATATATATATATATATATATATATATATATATAATAGAGCAAATGGGGGGGTTCCATGAGCAAATTTATTAATATAAAAAGTCATATTTACCTCTACTAATTATATCTATGTTATATTTTCGGGGCTATTTAGGTATTGTAACACTAACATATTTATTACATATATAATAATAACTTATATGAACTAATATGCATTTATTATTATGTACCTAATTACTTAACATTGTTTACGACTAGAAAATATAATCGGTGACCAGTGATTCTTTCTGATGCACTTCGTGCTACCAATTTTAATAAATTTATCTGTATTTCTTGAATTGTTATAGGCAAGTTCCATACTTTTAAGTAGACTTAATTCTCTCGGACAGTGATTGTTTGGCTTTCAAAAAAAAAAAGTAGACTTAATTACACTTTGCACACTTGTACTTTACTTAGCGAAAATTCACTTTGGTGCCTATTATTCAAACAATTGCAATTTGCATCCCGATTGTTTCAATCCTGCTACAATTTGCATCCCTTTAACAATTTTAAGCTAATTTTGACCGTTACCATTAGTCAAATTAAGGGTATTTCAGTCTTTAATTATTATATTAAACAATTTATTTTTTAAAAAAAAGTAAGAAACAAAATTTAAAAATTGATTTTTTTTTCAAAAAAATTGAAAAAAAACACAAAATCTTAAATTTATGATATTTATTTTATGGATAAAATTTTGAAAATTATAACAAATGTAGTTTATATTTAAATAATATTTTACGAGAATTTAATAATGTAAATATTTATAAAAATATGAATTATAAATTATATTTTAAAAAATCTATGAATTGTAGATAAAATGTTGGTAAATCTAAAAATTTAAAAAATATGAAAGTAATTGAAATAATATAATTTTAAAAATTATTGTAGAGTATAATGACCGAAATACCCTCATTTTGACTAACGATCACAGTCAAAATTAGCTTGAAATCGTTAAAGGGATGCAAAATGTAGCGGGATTGAAACAATCGGGATGCAAATTGCAATTGTTTAAATAATAGACACCAAAGTGAATTTTTGCATAAATACAGGGATGCAAAGTGCAATTAAGTCCTTTTAAGTATTACTTACTTGTCACCTTTATGGTTCCCGGCCTGCAACCATTTTCACAAGTAGGCATGGCCTCTTTCTATTCTAAATCAATCTTGGCTGTTTACTGTAATAACAACTTACTTCTCTACTTTGAAATAGTAACTTGACCACAAATAATGTTACTATCGAACAAAATATAAATACGCTTGATTGAAATTCAGTTTAATTGAAGTAAAAAATTTAAATCATGTATGATGAATTGAAATTGATGATCCAATTCTTTGTTGGTGCATTAAGTCTCGGACACAAATCGATTTTCAACCAATAATATAGGAACGAAACACATGGTCAAATTCAAAATACTCTCTATCCATTCATCATCTATGAAGATCATATCATCCTCAAAATAGGAACGAGAGGCTGTTTTTATTTTCCGCAATGACAAATTGACAATGCGCGTAACCTTCGTTTTTAAGCAGCTACGTTATCAAATCATACCACATTAACTACCACATTAACTAAGTTACCAGTAGGAATGTGACGACCACGATCAAACCATACCACATTAACTACGTTACTCCAGTTCTATATAAAAATATAATTTGCTCACATTAACCCTCTTATTTATCTAAATTTTTATCACTGTTATGACTTCTCCCAATCGGATTATGCCTAATTATGAACGCGTTAGGGAGACTCTAGTGTGGTAATTATTGCCCTAACTATTACTCATTTTGCTTTTATACGGAGACCAAGGCAATAGGATAGAATGAATAAATTAATTAAGGATATTGGATATAATATTGTTAAAATAAATGAAGTAATTGGTGTAATAGTGATTTTATTGTTAAAATAATTGAAGTATCGGATGTAATAGTATAAAGTATTGAAAAAGTGGAGTGAAATAGTGGATGTAATAATGTATTTTATTGTTAAAAGTTATCATTTTTAGTAATGTAAAGAATTGGATGTGACATCCAAAAAGGAAAGGAAAGGACGGAGGGAGTATATAATTAGTACTTAGGCACTTCAAGGCGCCCCTTCCCGGTGCAATCATGCTTCTTTTGAAACTGCGCCGGAAAGTTTTAATTTACATACAAAATGTTTTGCAATAATTAAGTCATCTAGAGTGATTCCATTATTATGGTTGCTGGAACCAATGCGTCTGCAAACTTAGAAGGTAGGCATGAAGTACGTGGTCGTTACTTTTGCACAATAGCTGTGAACTAGTCCTTCTAGTATGTGAATAATACTCTGACATACTGCTATTTTATATCACCATGCTTTCAACGCAAAATAGTTGTATACTGAAGAATTTATGACACTGCAAGGTCTTACTGTAAATCATATGAGATCTTTCGTATTGCAACTCCAGTACTCCGAGAGTGTAAAAATTTAAAATATTTAAATTTTGGAGAAATTGGTTAATCAAATGAAGAGTGGTGCTGTTGAATCGATTCAAATCGTATTTTTATCAGTTGAATATAACTATGAATTCTGTTAAACGAAGTAAAAATTAGTAAATCTTGGTTTTTTAGTGTGAATAATGGGAAAATTTATGTTACTGTGCCGGGCATTAGTGTTATCTGGAAGTAGTACTTAGCGGTCCCAGAATCATGCTGATACATGTGGTAAAATGAATCATAGCACACCTTGATCAGGTTATAATCAATGGGACCGGACAAAGGAATATTTACCTTAACTTTTTTCTTTTTAATACTAAATATATTTACCTTAACTTGTTTTTAATAGGACTCTCATGTTAAGTTAATAGTATGAATTAAGATGTTAATCATACTACGGCTTATACACATGTAAGATTATACCTATAAAACGTGATAGATGTATATATAAATAAAGTTTATGAATTATCTCGAAAAAATTACTAGAATAAATATAAAAAATTTACCAGAGAATAAAAACCAATGTGAATATGATACCTCATACATATCATCTATAAATTCAAAGTTTTGTTTGAAATTGTTGTTAAAAAGTGTTGTGTTGATATGATAAGACCTGTTGAAAAATCCAGGGGCGGCTCAATACATTTAGAGGCTGATATGGGCTAAAAGTAAGCCCTAAAGACATATTTAATGTGGCATTAATTAAACCTAGAATGGTCCAAATGTGGGGCCCACCAGATGGGCCCAAACCCTAATTATAATATTAATTTCGTAGTTAATATTAAGGGTAATAAAACAGATCAGCAAATAAGAGCCAAACAAGAATATGACTCTTGCCTGACTTAGCCTCCAAGATACATATCTCAACATGGAAACTGATTCTTGAAAGGAAGGAGTCTAGAACCTTCCTTGAGGCGGTGGCTTTCCAACCAAGTCTCTTATTCCTACCACGATTCTAGGGCTTCTCAGCCTATGTAAAGGGTCTGACCCCTCATTCTCAGAACTACGTTTTTGGCTTGATTCTTGATATTCATCAAGGTACGTAGGCATCTTGTGAAGGCAGATTCAGCCACGAACACGAGAGCAGCCATTAAAGCACGAAGCTCACGCACCTTAGCATTAAATACACGTAAACCCTAGCCGCAATATTCGTAACCTAGTTTTTATTCCACAACATTTGGCGCCGTCTGTGGGAAGACAATATCAACCATGGTGACCACACGAAGAACACCACCAACCTCTACTGAGGCCTTACCTCTAAGCTCTGCTCCGCCTGCTACTGAGCAGGTACCCCCAACAACAGAGGCGATCACTCAAACTCAAGTTTCTCAACCTCCAGGGACGACTTCCCATGTTGAGAGTACGTTACCTCCGATCGTCCACACAAATCTAGGGACTAATCCCCTTCAGATGGTGGTTTCTCCCTTGATTGTAGATCCCAACGACCCTCCACAAGGGGTCCAGATCCACACTACGGATCTCCCCGTGAATACCAACCCGATGTATGGGCTGCCTAACTACCCTCCTACTCAAGGAGCTGGATCAAGTGGTCATGCCCTGCATATCCGAGATCGAGATTATCGCAATTTTTCTGGTCCTTATACGGATGATTCATCCTCTGACGATGATTACGATCGTGATGAAGCTCCAAGGAGGCGACGTGCAAGTAAAGAACCTCGAGGAAGAACTCGAACTACTCACGATGGACTCCCTTCGACAACTGCTAAGAGGATTAGGGCTTATGAAGCCGAGATCTTAAGATTAAAGGAAGATATGGCAAGGGAACAAACCAGGTTAAATCAGACTTAACCTCCCCCAACATTAGGACCGATTCCCATTATAGATCTGGAGAGGTCTTCAAGAAGGCAAAGAAGGGCTGATGCCCCAACTGGAAGAACAACAAGGGTGGAAACCCCCAAGAGTAACCCTAAGGATCTGATCCCACTCGGGGATCCTGATGATCCCACACCTCCGTTTACTGAGGAGGTGATGAATGCTCGTATCTCAAAGAAGTTTAAGATGCCGACAATTAAGGCTTATGATGGAACGGGTGATCCCGCAAATCACGTCAGGACGTTTTCAAACGCACTACTGTTGCAACCTGCAAGTGACGCCTTGAAGTGTAGGGCGTTCCCTCAGACCCTGTCGGGTATGGCTCAAAGATGGTACAGCCGCTTACCTGCAAACTCGATTGGCTCTTTCAAGGAGTTAAGCGCTGCCTTTGTGAGTCAATTTATCAGCGGAAGAGTTCATGAGAAAAGTTCTGCATCCCTCATGTATGTGGTACAAGGGAAGAATGAGAATCTGAGAGATTATCTCAAGAGGTTCACCAAGGAGACGTTGAACATCACCGACTTAGAGAACAAGGTGGCAATGGTGGCCCTAGAGCATGGCACCACCGACTTATACTTTAAAAGGTCATTGGCAAAGCATCCTCCCGAGAATATGGCTGAGCTCCAGCGAAGGGCTGATAAGTATATCAAGGCTGAGGATAGTACCAAGAAAGAGGCCATAGTGAACAATGGCAAAGGTAACAATGATACGAAGAAGCGAAAGCAAGAACAGGAGTACGATGCTAGGGACAAGTATCCCCGGACTAGCAAGGACTCCGACTCGCTACCAAAGAAGAATTTTGGACCGAGATTTTCTGATTATGCAAGGTTGAATGCTCCCAGGAGTCAAATCTTGTTAGAAATCGAGAAGGATAAGGACTTTCGATGGCCGAAGCCACTCAGGGGTGACCCCGCAAAAAGAGACAAAGATCGATACTATAGGTTCCACCGAGATCTGGGGCATGATACAGATGATTGTAGGCAGTTGAAAGATGAGATTGAGTTCTTGATTCGTAAAGGAAAATTAAACAAATTTACCAAGGGGGAAGATCGTGGAACCCAAAGGAGAGACTACGATAGGAGAGACAATGACAGAAGGGATAACGATCGTGATCGTAACCCACAGCCTCGAGGGCCAGTTATCAACATGATTTGGGGAGGCCCGACAGCGGCCAGTACAACTCAAAACTCTCGCAAGGCGTATGCCAGAGAGGTGATGCACATCGTGGGAGAGGCCCCGAAACGTGCTCGAACTGAGACAGTGATTGGTTTTGATGACTCTGATCTTGAAGGGGTAAAATTCCCCCATGACGACCCGTTGGTCATAACCCCTGTGATTGGGAACTCAGAAGTGAAGCGGGTCTTGATTGACAATGGAGCTTCAGTTCATATTCTGTTTCACGATGCATTCGTAAAGATGGGGTATAATGACTCTCAGCTAACCCCAACAAACATGCCAATCTACGGATTTAATGGAGTTGAGTCTAAGGTTGAAGGGACTATTCAGTTGCCCATGACGATCGGGCAAGAACCTAAAGAATCTACTCAGATGTTGAATTTTCTAGTAATCAAGGCAGCCTCCACCTATAACGCAATTCTGGGTAGAACTGGACTTCATGCATTTAAGGCTGTTGCCTCTACTTACCACATGAAGGTCAAGTTTCCAACCCGGAATGGTGTCGGAGAAC
This sequence comes from Kitagawia praeruptora, assembly GCA_037693485.1. Taxonomy (NCBI): domain Eukaryota; kingdom Viridiplantae; phylum Streptophyta; class Magnoliopsida; order Apiales; family Apiaceae; genus Kitagawia; species Kitagawia praeruptora. Next base: position 38,703,812 of record CM075349.1, read on the forward strand.
AAAGGGGCGACCAGAAGATGGCCAGGAGTTGTTATGTATCTACATTAAGAGCTGATGGAGTCGGGGGGCAGGTGCTCCCGATTGAAGACATGGATGTCCATGGTGATGATGAACATCGAGGGAAGCCAGCAGAGGATTTAATTCCCATCCCTTTAGAGCTGGGCGACCCTGAGAAAGTTACGTATATAGGAGCGTCTCTGAAGGAACCCCTGAAGGGCGAGTTGACAATGTTCTTGCAAGAGAATAGTGATGTGTTTTCTTGGACAACAGCGGACATGCCAGGGATTGACCCCCAACTGATAACTCATAAATTGAATGTTGATCCCAAACGGAAGACCATAAAGCAGAAAAAGAGGAACTTTGCTCCTGAGAGGCAGGATGCCATTAAGCAGGAAGTTGACAAGCTTTTGGAAGCTGGATTTATTGAAGAGATTCAGTTCCCTGAATGGTTGGCTAACCCCGTCATGGTCAAGAAAGCAAATGGAAAGTGGAGAATGTGTATCGACTTCACAGATTTAAATGATGCATGCCCAAAGGATTGTTTCCCTCTACCAAGGATTGACACCCTGATAGATGCCACAGCTGGACACGAGATGTTGAGTTTCATGGATGGCTTCAGTGGTTACAATCAGATTAAGATGCACAAGGATGACATCCCAAAGGTATCTTTCATTACTGATTTTGGTGTCTTCTGTTATCTTGTTATGGCTTTTGGTCTCAAGAATGCAGGAGCTACTTATCAACGATTGGTGAATAAGATATTCGCTCATCTGATTGGAAAAACCATGGAGGTCTATGTTGATGACATGTTAGTCAAGAGCCTACTCAAGGCTAACCATATCAAGCACCTCAGAGAGGCATTCGAAGTGCTGAGGCACCACAAGATGATGTTAAATCCAGCCAAGTGTGCTTTTGGTGTTGGATCAGGAAAATTTTTGGGATTGATGGTTTCCAAGAGAGGCATAGAGGCCAACCCGGACAAGATAAAGGCAATTCTGGATATGGAACCACCTCGCTCAATACGAGATGTACAGAAGCTAACTGGCCGAGTTGCGGCCCTAGGGAGATTCATCTCCAAGTCCGGTGACAAGTGTTTGCCTTTCTTTCAGGCATTAAAGAAGGTGAAAAATTTTGAGTGGACTGTAGAGAGCCAAGAGGCCTTTGAACAGTTGAAGAAGTACATGGCTGAAGCCCCGTTGTTGGCCAAACCTAGTCCTGGGGAGACTCTTTATCTGTACCTGGCGGTATCTGAACAAGCATTGAGTGATGTTCTTGTTAGAGAAGAGAAGAAGGTTCAAAAACCCATCTACTATGTGAGCAAGGTATTGCATGGGGCTGAGTTGTATTACTCTCCCATTGAGAAGTTTGCTTTGGCATTGATAACTGCCTCAAGGAAGCTGCGACCGTACTTCCAGGAACACAAGATTGAGGTCTTGACAGATCAGCAGTTGATAAGCATATTGCACAGCCCGAAAGATAGTGGAAGATTGATCAAATGGGCAATTGAGCTCGGAGAATTTGACATAACGTATAAGCCTCGGACAGCCATTAAGGCTCAGGCATTGGCTGACTTCGTGGTTGAATGTACCATTAGCAACCAAAAAGTCGGGGGGCAGGAGATAATACCCTACCAAGGAAGTGAGAATAAGGATGAAGAACTTGTACCTGATCTGAAGGAGTATTGGGTGCTCTATTTTGATGGAGCATCAAAAACAAAATCCAGTGGTGCGGGTTTAGTTTTGCAAAGCCCCGATGGGTTCACAGTTGAATATGCTCTGAAGTTGGACTTTCCGACAACCAACAATGAAGCTGAGTATGAAGCCTTGATAGCCGGTTTAGGCTTGTCCAGAATCATGAGGGTCAAGAATCTCAAAGTTTGTGGAGATTCAAGATTGGTAGTCTCGCAAGTGAATGGTGAGTTTGAGGCCAAGGATGAAACTATGGCAAAATACCTGAGAGTCGTGAAAGCTGTTATGACTCAGTTTGAGGAGTGCTATGTGGAGCACATTCCTAGGGAAGAGAACGTTAAGGCCGATGCCCTGTCTAAGTTCGCTTCTTCTGAGATAGAGAATTACGCAGAAAGTGTCTACTTCCAGGTCTTGAAGGCCCCGACCATCAACTCTAAGTTGGCGACACCAATTGATATAGGAGTTTACTGGATTGATCCTATCAAAGCTCACCTCGAAACAGGTTGGCTCCCTGACAATGCCTTGGAGGCACGAAAGCTGTCAGTGAGAGCATTGAGATATGCCTTGATTGAAGGTATCTTGTATAAAAGATCGTTTGTTGTCCCGTATTTGAAGTGCTTAAGGCCTCAAAAGGCAAGAGAAGCCTTGGAGGAAGTTCATGAAGGGATTTGTGGGCAGCACCTGGGGGGCAGGGCCTTGGCTCACAAAATAACTCGTCTGGGATTCTATTGGCCAGAGATGCTGGCCGATGCACAGAATTATGTCAAGAGGTGTGATAGGTGCCAGAAGCATGCTCCGGTTGTAAGGCAGCCGCCTGAGATGTTAACATCAGTCAGTTCTCCCATCTTGTTTGCAATGTGGGGGATGGACATTCTTGGTCCTTTCCCTATGGCATCGGCATAGAGGAAGTTTCTGATAGTCGCCATTGACTACTTCACCAAGTGGATTGAGGCTAAGCCTTTAGCCAAGATAACCACCAAGCAAGTTTCCCAGTTCTTTTGGGAGAACATAATTTGTAGATATGGCATCCCGCGAATCCTTGTGACGGATAATGGGACACAGTTCAATAATGAGGATTTCAAAAAGTACTGTGAGGAAAATGCTATTGAGCTTCGTTTTACTTCAGTAGCACACCCGCAAGCAAATGGACAGGCCGAGGTGGCCAATCGGATCATCCTTGATGGGCTAAAGAAAAGGGTCGAACGTTCAAGGAACACTTGGGTGGATGAGTTGCTGCCTATACTCTGGGCTTATCGCACTACTTGTAAGGTGACCACCGGAGCAACCCCATTCCTGTTAGCTTATGGAGCTGAGGCAGTTGTGCCACTGGAGATTATGCATGCATCACCTCGAGTCGAGGCATTTGAACCTGAGACTAATGAAGAGGGCATGAGGCTCGCCCTAGATCTAGTTGATGAAGTCAGGGACGAGGCAAATGCCAGAAATGCGGAGCATCAAAAGAAAGCATCCTTCTATTACAACCACAGGGTTAAGGAAAGGTTCTTTCAGCAAGGTGACTTAGTTCTGAGGAAGATAGAGGCTTCTGGAGTTGGCCAGAAGGGAAAACTATCCCCAAACTGGGAAGGGCCGTATCGAGTTAGGAAGACGTTGGGACGAGGATCGTACAAGTTGGAAACCTTGGACGGGGTTGAGGTGCCCCGTACCTGGCATGCCTTGAACCTCAAGGTTTATTATGTCTAAGCTGCCTCTACAAGGATGTAGCTTTTTATTTACCTAGTAGGGGAAGTAGAAATAAGGTTCGATGAAACCATTCCAGGGTTTAATGCCCCGAGTAGGACAATAATAAGCTATGTAAGGGTTAAACCCATTTTGAGTTATTAATGCAAATTTGTTTTCCATTTTATGATTCTATGTTTTGTTTATGTACCAAGCACCTGTTGAGTGTAAGTCTAGGAAGACCAAGTACCGAAAATAAATGAACATACGAATAAAAGAAACAAGTGCATAAATAAAGACCCTGAAGGGCCAACAATTAGGGTTACATCACTTAAGCCAAACAAAAATTTGATCCCGAAGGACCTTGATTGAAAGACTAGAAATAAAAGCCACATACGGCTAAGCTAGGCCATGCAAGGCACGAAGCAATCCCAACTACTCATCCGAGGAATCCTCCTCATCGTTCTCCTCTTCATCAGTCTCTTCTTCGCCACTCTCCTCTTCGTCGCTCTCTTCCTCAGAGCTTTCCTCGGCAGGGCCCTTACCCGGTTCGGCTGCCGCCATTGGTAGAGCTGTAACCTCCATAGCCTCAACCTCTTCCTCCTCGGAAGATGAGCTATCTTCGACCACCCTGTTTGTAGGGACTGCTTGGCGAACTACTCTCCCCTTTTGCACGGTCATAGGCCGTTTCCCCCGAGGGTTCGAGGAAACTGAATCGTCCATAGTAACTCGGACACCCCCTCTCGAACCGGAGCTGAAACGGCGGTGACTTCCCCTAGAGCAAGAACCCGATGCTTGGGCTACTGGGTTGGCTCCTGATCCCGAAGCAACTTGACCATAAGGACTTGGAAAGTCCCTCGGGTTAACCACAGTAGGGTGCCTCTTATTCACAGCATTGATGGCTCGATCCCAGCCAACAGACATGATACCCGGGCGTACTTCATCGTCATGCTTATCTATAAGCTGAAAGAAATCCTCAAACTCCTGGTAAGCTTTCACCACTAGCTTGTAGTCTACTACCCTTTTGTTATACAAGGAGTCATACTGTCTCTGAAGAGAATGAGCATCAGCTTCAGCCCGGATGGCCCTAGACTCCAAGTCTTGGCATTTCTCATCAAAAGTTGCCTTCTCCTTCTTCAAGGCCACATTTTCATCTCGATATGCACGGCCTAGGCGAGTGCTGGCCTGGAACTGGGCATTGGCCTGGAACAAAGAATCAATGAGACATTTATAATCACAAGTCACGTGAAAATACTACATCTAAGATGAAAAGTGGGAAACCTGATATAGGGTTTGAGCTCCTAGTTTCTCCGCCTCATCGATTTTGTCCCCGGTAGTCACTTTCAAAAGATCGGGGGGAGTGATGCTGAACTTGGACCAATCCAAGGCCGACTCTGGGCATCCCAAGACAGAATCTTGCTCACAAATACCCCAACCAGGGATGAAGGGGGTCTTGACTCTCCCATCAGCATTCCGCGATCTCTTTGAAGAATACCCCGACAAGAACTGCGGGATCTTTGGCCCAGGTTGGACGCCAGCCGCCTCGGCTTTCTTGATCATCCTTCTAGTAACTTTCGGTTGGTTCTCGGGCCGGCTGTCTATCTCCTCAGCAACTGAAATGGCAACAGAAAAGATATTGGAATAAGAACAAACAGAGTTCATAATGTGCAAATAAAAAAATTACCCTCAGTAGAAAGTAAGCTAAGGCCAGCTTCTACAAGTCTCTTCTCGGTTAAGAAAACTTTGTAGTGAGTACGGCCATCGTCAGCAAGTAATTTATCACGATCAAGAAGCTCTTTCTCGTCAAGATCACACACAAAGTGTGCCGCGTCATGCACTTCCCCAAGCTTAGACACAAAGAAATGGCCCCAGTCGCCACCACGCCATACCAGAATCACGAACTCTCTGTCCCAATAGTGATGGGAATCTGGGAACGAGAAGGCGTTCACAATATGTGGAACATTGTTTCGGTGCTGAATAGTGACCCATCCCTTCTGAATCTCAGAAGAATTCTTGATGGCGAATATACTCCGGAACATTGTAGTAGTTGGTTCGATACCTAGATCCCGGCACCTCAGCATGAAGATGATGATAGCCCGCCATGCATTGGGATACAACTGGCAGGGATGAACCTGAAGCTCTGCTAGGAGCCCTATGATGAACTGATCGACTGGGAATCTCAGGCCTGCTTCAAGGGCGCCCTTGTAGACACATAGCCTCTCTGGGTGCCAATTACAGGTTCTATCGGCTAAGCCATGAAGGCGAACCTTGATCGCGTCCGTGAAGCCATATAACTCCTTGATTTTGTCAACATCATCCTTGTCAAACTTGCACGGGCTATGGTACGTAGCTAATTCCGAGTTGTTGGGGAATGCATCCCTCATGGTACTCAACGAGTCAAATAAAGAATCAAATCGACGATCAATATATGAAGGGGGATTTAGTCTAAGTTTACCTCGCAATGTTTTGGCCATGGTTCTCTTGGACATCACCTCGGACATAGAGAATGACGGAGCTGGAGCGCGGTTGTCATCTGCCATCTTGAGCTCGAACTTGAAACTAGAACTTGAAAGCTTTAGAGCTTGAGAGCTTTAGAGAGAATTTCAGAAGTAAGAAGAAGTGAAGTGAATGAAAATGAAGGCTCCTCCCACTCTTTTATAGATGATGGGTGACCTCCTATATCAGGTTGAAACACAGCCCGGTTCGTGTTCGCAGGTCATCTATCGTTCAAAAAAAAAATGGAATTCATCTGCTATATCTGGCAATAATTATACCAGTTCGTCTGATTCCGGGAAAGAAAAGAAGGATTTACGTGAAGATATAGTAACAAGCTGTGCCAGGGGACTCATCTAAGCTAAAGGAGCTAATTACGTTTAAGGAAGATAAAACACGATCAGCTAGTCTTTGCTAATAAAGAGACTGATTATGCCCTGAAAGGAAGTATACAACATGCAAATGTCAAGGACGTGATTCAAGAACGAGACTCCAAGCATTGCGAAAAGCTCCGAGAGGCACGACAAAGCAACCAAGGAGCACCTGGCAGCCGACCAGGTGCCATGGAGAAGGTCTGGACGACCAGGAGCACCTGGCAGCCGACCAGGTGCCATGGAGGAGGTCTGGCCGACCAGGAGCACCTGGCAGCCGACCAGGTGCCATGGAGGGGCTCCAGCCGACCTCCTGGTACCTCCCGTCAGTTGGTTGGATCGTTTGATGGTTCTGTTGAAGGTTTCTCACTTTCCGGAACGAACATCAACCTCCAACTAAGCGTCGTTCAAGCATCGATTAGCACCGTGTAGTGCCGTCTTATGCCATTCAACGTCGTTTAACATAGATTGAAACGTCGTTTAAGCACTCCCAGGCAACCTGGAGCACCTGGCAGCCGACCAGGAGCACCTGGCAGGCAACCAGGAGCACATGGCAGCCGACCAGGTGCCATGGAGGAGGTCTGGCCGACCAGGAGCACCTGGCAGCCGACCAGGAGCACCTGGCAGCCGACCAGGTGCCACGGAGGGGCTCCAGCTGATTTCCCGGCACCCATTTTGGCACCTCCCGTCGGTTGGTTGGATCGTTTGATGGTTCTGTTGAAGGTTTCTTACTTTTCGGGACAAACATCGACCTTCAACTTAGCACCATATAGCGCCGATTAGCACCATGTAGTGCCGTTTTATGCCATTTAACGTCGTTTAACAAACATTGAAACGTCGTTTAAGCATCGTGTGGCATTACTAAAGTCAACATGGATCTCCCGTCAACCTGCCGGTGAACGAGGAGCACCTGGCAGGCAACCAGGAGCACCTGGCAGCCGACCAGGTGCCATGGAGGAGGTCTGGCCGACCAGGAGCACCTGGCAGCCGACCAGGAGCACCTGGCAGCTGACCATGACCCTTGTCGACTGACTAGCTGCCCGGAAGAGGCTGTAATTGTCCCGAATCTCCTCCGATTAGCACCGATTAGTGCTGTTTAAGCGCTCTTTAGTGCCTGTTAGCACAGATTAGTGCCGATTAGCACAGATTAGTGCTGTTTAAGAGCTGTTTAGTGCCTGTTAGCATAGATTAGTGCCGATTAGCACTGTTTAGCACCGGTTAGTGCCGTTAGTGTCGTTTTATGCCATTTAACATCGTTTAACACTGTTTGAACGATGTTTAAGGCTGATTAGCGCTGTGTAGTGCCGTTTAACACTGAATAGTGTCGTTCAACATCGTCGTAAATGCGTCGGTCGCTCCACGCTTTACGTTAAGATGATGTTGTTGAAAATACTCACGTAAGAGCAATACACCCTGACCCAAGTCTCGAATAAGGCCGTTATAACTTCAAGGAAAACCTGATCAGTTTTCCTAGAAGTTGGGGGGCAAATGATATGGGCTAAAAGTAAGCCCTAAAGACACATTTAATGTGGCATTAATTAAACCTAGAATGGTCCAAACGTGGGGCCCACCAGATGGGCCCAAACCCTAATTATAATATTAATTTCGTAGTTAATATTAAGGGTAATAAAACAGCTCAGCAAATAAGAGTCAAACAAGAATATGACTCTTGCCTGACTTAGCCTCCAAGATACATATCTCAACATGGAAACTGATTCTTGAAAGGAAGGAGTCTAGAACCTTCCTTGAGGCGGTGGCTTGCCCACCAAGTCTCCTATTCCTACCACGATTCTAGGGCTTCTCAGCCTATGTAAATGATTTGACCCCTCATTCTCAGAACTACGTTTTTGGATTGATTCTTGATATTCATCAAGGTACGTAGGCATCTTGTGAAGGCAGATTCAGCCACGAACACGGGAGCAGCCATTAAAGCATGAAGCTCACGCACCTTAGCATTAAATACACGTAAACCCTAGCCGCAATATTCGTAACCTAGTTTTTATTCCACAATAGAGGCCTAAAGCCAATTCAAAAATTGAGGCTTTTTATAATTTCTATAATTTAATTATTATTATATATAATTTATTTTTTAGCTTTCTTTTATGCAAATTTTTTAATTATGTTTTCAAAATCTAACTATTCTAATAAATCTTTTTCTAATGATAACGTGGCTAAACCATTTAATCTTTCTTGTAACATTGTTGATCTTAAATAATTCTTTATAAGTTTAACTTAGAAAAACTTCTTTCTCTCTAGAAACAATAGTTACAGGAATATTAGTTAATATTATTCTATAATCTATATGCAATTAATACATTTGGAAATGAATTAATATAAGTGAGAATAATAATAGGAGCACTAATTAAGAAAAATAGCTAGTTAAAAATTACAATTTTTTGTCTAATCATACATAGGGATGTAAATGATTTTTAAAAGTCAATCGTATAAATAAAGTTGAAATATTTTTGAATTTTTCTAGAAAGTTTTATGGTTTTGAAAAACTGAATAATTAATAATTGCTTAGCCAAAAAAAAAAATTAATAATTATTTAGATTAGTTATCATTAAACTGAATATATTGTTAAACATAAATAAAAACTAAAATTTAAAAACTACGATTTATGATTCTTTTTTTACAATTTTCATCAAGTATTTTAACTTTTTTTTTGTTGAGTAAAAATCATAAAAAAAAAATTAAATAACAATATAAATGTATATGTATTTGGAGGCCTAAAATTTTTAGAGGCCTAAAGCCAAGGCTTCTCTCGCCTAGTGATAGCACCGCCCCTGGAAAAATCAAATAACTATTTAGTAATATTTTTTATATATACATATTTTTTAATGTAATTAATAAAAAATAATATTTTTATTGAGGTTTGATGTTTAAGATGCTCCAACAACAATTGAAGAACAGTTTTTTTTTTTAAAGGATAGAGACAGGTTTTCTCTAAAAGCAATAATACCAAATGGATCTAAGATAAAGTTTTTGAGATTGAGAATTTACTGAAATAATCTCAATATATGTGTCCTCTTACCTTTGAATGGAAGCAAATTTTAATCAACGCTCAAATTTTTTTAATTTTTAAATTTTGAATATACCCATTAGAATTCTGCACCCAGTCTGTAGTTGCTTTAAACACGAACGTATATTGTACATACCAGTGGAATCAAGTTGGACTAAAAAATTCTTAAATTCCAGCAAATAATTTAAAATTTTCTTTTCAAATTTGGATTTCAAGTTAAATTTTATTAGTAAAATATTTTAAAATCAGTATTAAATAAAATTAAAATAATACATTTTAGCTATATCTATCTCGAAATTTTGATTTCATTTCACATGATATCTATATTCTTTATTAATGTGAAAAATCATTTTTAAATAGTACGCAATAATACCAAAATATCAAAATATTAAATTTGGTTATCACTGAACTCAGATTCGATTCCTTTTAACAACATAATCATATCGGATTTATGTACTTTAATTATTTTAACTTCACATCCAGTTCGATTACCTATAACTACATAATTAAATAGTGTTTATTTCTTAAATATTTTTATTATTTTATTTTCAGCAAATACATATTTAAATAACATTTTTTAATTATATTTATTCTCGATAATTTATTAGTATTAATATTTTAAACTTCGTTACTGCTCTACCCATCAGCTTTCGTATGCATAATACACACAATGAATACATTCGATACCAATAGTTTCTGGATAAAATACGCACAAGAAGCTGATAGGTTAAATATTCCTTAGAGTAGCATGGTCTTGTCCTCAGTCCCACTATCAACAATCACTACGGTATGATTGCAGTCAATGTAGGGTAGGGCTAATTGCTAACATCAACTCTCAAAAGCTCCCTTTTTCCCTCCATTCCATGCTATACCATACTGTACTACACATCCAGACCTGCTTCTTTTTTTTTATTCGCTAAGAGCAATTCCAATCCATTACTAAATTACTATAATAATGATGGATATAGTGTCAAACTCACTCCAATGTAACACTAAAATGGTGACCCAAGATCACCAAATGAGTTTTGGGTCACCAAATTTGGTGACAAAAGTACATTTGGTGATCCTTGGTCACCAAATTTGGTGACTTTCAAAATTCCAACAATACCCCTATATTTGTTAACAAAACAACTTTTTTCCATCTATGTACTACTATTTGTTCTTGTAATTGTTTTCCAACTTATTTGTTCTCATAATTTTTAACTTTAAATTTTTATCAATTGAAACTTCTTTTCTTCTTAGCTCTTGTTAATTTTTTTATCTATGTTCTACTATTTGTTCCTAACTCTTGTTAATTCTAAAATGTCGTAATTCTAAAATACAATTTTCAACAAAATTTGGATATTGATTTTTTTATAAATAATTTTTATATTAATAAATTTAATATTATGTGATCATAACATTACAATTTAAAATATAATAAATACTAATAATGTAAATTGAACAAAGTTAGAATATTCTATTTTATTGGTGAAAGATTCCTTTTAGTGTCAAGTATAGTGATCACGGGTTGGAGTGTATTTTGTGAATGGTGTAATTTTGTCACCAAAATAGTGTCCCTAGGACACTATTTTAGTGTCTTGGGTTGGAGATGGTCTAAGTTGGGATGAGATCGAACCCATGACCTCGTTGGATCAACGCTTTGGTCCCTACCATTGGGGCAGTTCTCACGCTCACATCCAGACCTGCTTCACTTAATTAAGTGGTCATGGTTTTCCTAATAATTAGGAGCTTAAATTATTCCCATCATTTTATATTTAGCAAATTCTTCAATCATTGGCTTATAATTAATTGAATATTCGTAGTGATAGGAATGTGGATTTGCAGGGCTGTGAAATCTTCCCGTGAAGGGAACAAACTTAGTTGGCTTGGCCTGGTGATACATCTTGTATACTCTATATATCTGATATGAACGTTTTATTCCACCTGCTCCTACTTTGTTATGTTCTCTACTTCTTTTTCCTGATGCAGTGTCACGGATGTTTCTCATCCCGAGACGATGGCTTAAGAACGGATACATTCTTACTGTATAGCCAGTTAATTTTTACTATTATATAACACTTACAATAATCTTAATCGGGATCTGATCACGAGCAAACGACTCTTACAACATATCATACCAGAATATCGATAATAAAAATTTTGTTGTGTAAATATGGAAACCATCATCTATATATACATACTACAAAAAATTTTGATAACTAAAATTGTGACAATTGCTTGCCATGATCCTCTCCTTCATCTAATCATATCATGAGTACCAGGTTCTCTAAATATTTATTGTATTTATCATTAATGGTGAATAATGATACTTGTTTTATTTTACGAGTACATGTATTCACTTTTCTTTGCATTAATTTGAATTAATATTTTATGACTATTATCTCATTGAATTTATTATTCGCGGATAATTTGTAATATACTGTCTTGTCTGTGTGTATACATTTTATATATGAACAGTGAGCATCACCACTGCACGCATCGTTGATTTAATTCTACTTTTGTAATAAAATATAAACATTTGGTATCCTATGAGCTTTTGGGCAATTTTTCTTCGACTACCCAACTCGAATTTCAAGCTGAATATGCCCTTTACAATCCCGAATCTGCCATGTTGATTCACTTTGTCTCCCTTCACAAATTAACTAATGGACAAAATTAATTGGAATTACAGGAGGCAGAAGGTACTTAAACTTAATTTATTCATCTTAATTAACAATTACTAGATTACACACACACAGTTCGATGTGTACAGTAATACTAGTGAGTGCTTACCTTTTCTTTTTACTTAATTTACAGAAGAATTAAATGTAATATGTGTACTTGTAGTTTTCAACTTATGTCCTTTGTGTACCTCAAGTTTCATATATAGCAAAGTGTGTACCTGTACAGGCTGTACTTACCAAAAATTAGCAAATTGTGTACTTCCGTCAAATATAACTAACATCATTAATTTATGAAAGGGTAAAGTAGTCTTTTACATGTTACACACTCATTTTTTTATAATAAAAAAATAAAACTATGATAAATCCATTAAACTATAATAAATTATAATTATGAATTATTTCTTACTTAATTTCTTCCATGTAATTATAGAATTTTAATATTTTTCTAAAATTATATAAATATAAATTATAATAAATCGTACTAAATTATAATTATTATAAATCACATACTAAATATTTCATAATTATTATTATTATTTTATCACTATAAAAAATATTTTTAACTAGAGAAAAATCTTTAAATAATCAAATGTTTCCAAGGTTCTAGAGGCCCCTAATTTAAAAAATAACTTGTTGATTCATCAAATACACAATTTAATTATTTTATGTAAACCCAACTAGATGAGAACGATAGAGAGTATATTTTTTCTATTGAATCAAATTTTATAGAAAAATTTAGTATGATTTTTTATTATAGACATTTATAAATTTTTAAAATTGTTAAAATTTGGAGTTCCGTTTTTGAAATTAAATTCAAATTAAATATTTATTTAGTATGATTTATAAGATTAAACAATTTTAAAATAAAAAACTAAAAAAGTGAGTGTAACCTCTTAAAATACCATTTTACCCTCCCAACAATTAACTGTGTTTAGTTGTATTTAACGGAAGTACATGTTTTACACACATTTCCAATTTTCAGGTACACAAGTTGCTATATCTCTATTTACAGGTACACAAGTTGTATTTCTCCCAAACTTCATGTACACATCTTGCATTTTACTCTTTACAAAAAAGAATACGGCAAATTTTCAATATATTATCTGGAAAATTTTCTAAAGGTGTAATTAGGCATATGCATTGGATCTATGGACCACAAGTGTTTGTACTTAAGTACATATAAGCACTCTAAACCCTAGTAATTAGCATTGGAAAGAGTAAACCTTTCCGTTGGAAAGCTTAAAGCTGAATTAATAAGTAGAACACTAATTAAGCTTATATTTTTTATGAATGAACATCTGTTTTGATAAATCTCGGAATGTGATAATTGAATAAAGAATCTCGAACTATAAAAAATAAGTTTTTACTAGTTAAAATTTGTATCATTTATTAATCACAAAATAGTAAACTAAACTCACCAACCCTTGATGGACAAAGAAGTGAGGTAGTTGTAGTAGCTCCAGTTGGGGTTATGCGATATTAAGAAAGTGTCGTTAATACCGATTAAGCGAACGCCACATATTAAGATTACTCACGTGCTTAAATTAACTTGTATATATACGTCCAAGCTTAACAATCTCTGAACTAGTTAACACTCGTTGAACTTTTGGAAACACGACAAAATAAAATATTGATCCCCATTACTTATCTGTCACATTTTGCCACTATGTTTAACAAAATTATAAACAAAGATAAATTATTTTAATTTATTACTCACTCTGTCCCAACCAATTGTTTACACTTTCATTTTTGGATGTCCCAACTCATTCTTTACATTTCCTAAAATAGTAAGTTTTTCACTTATTTTAACAATACATTACACTATTACACTCACTATTTCACTTATTTTAACAATAAAATCACTATTACACCCACTACTTCATTTATTTTAACAATAAAATCACTATTACACCCACTATTTCACTTAGGGTGCTGATTTATGCACACCCTAAACTTATTTATGCACACCCTTTTTCATTGATTTGACTAATATATCCTCATTTCTTAGCAAAATTACCACAACATTAATCCTTTGGTTTAACTATGGTCGCAGAAAGTGAATCAGACTTAAAATGGTACTATTATATTATAATTAACTTTTAATCCTTTAATCATTATTAGTATAAAAATAAATTTAATAAATATAATGTAAAATAATCCAAAATAGATAAAAATGGCTCACATGTTTTCTTTGACAATAATATGGTCACACAAAAAGATTATTTATTTATTTATTTATTTTGATTTCAAAAAAAAAAATACAATCACACAAGACTTTTTTTTTTTTCATTTTCTCGTCATTTAGTTTGAACAATTTGTCAGGATCGAATTATTAAAAATAATTTTGTTCTTCATAAATTTATTTTTTATATTTATATAAAAGTTTAAATAACATATATCCATTCGGAAATATGAAATATAGGAAAGTACAAATTCAAAATCATTAAAACTTGGATCGAAAAATAAGTTTTATATTAGCCATGAACAAGAACATGATTTTAGAAATACAATAATAATTATGAAATAATTAGATAAATTTGTTTATATCTGTTAACTTTCTTAACTTAAAAAGGTATTAGAATTATTAAATATAGTGAATAAATAAATTTTACTTTACTTTACTATATTTATTTTCATATATTGCTACTGGAAGAATAATTGGTTGTTTATCTAGACTAAATATTCTCTTTTGTAATTTTCTATTAGTTAATTCGTAATTATCTATTAGTTAATATTTAAATTGAAAATTCATATTTATAGTAAGTCATATGATTGAACTAATAAAATTAAGAAAAGTAATAAAAGTTTAATAATTAAAATTCTATTTTAAAATTGATGAAACATATTATTATTAAGAGAAAAAGGACCCTGAGCTATATCTTAGGAACTTTTCCTGAGATGCATATAAAATTACTTTAGATTTTATTGGGCCCGCAGGTCTAATTAAAAAAAATTCTGAATTTACTGAAATGTCCATCCAATTTTTACATGTAAAATAAATGAATCTCAGGGAACTTACCTAATATATATCTCAGGCTCCCTAATCTCTATTATTAAAATGTATTTTGCACAATATAGTAGAATCTTGATAAATAAATGTTCGATAAATGAATAATCTCGTCAAATTGATAATTTTTTCTGGTTCTGACTTGAGATAACGGGGGTAAATAATGAATAAAATAAAGTAATCTCATTAAAACAATGTTTTCATAAGAAAATAAACTAAATAGTTGTCTAAATGAATAAATATTCATTTATTGATAATTGAATAAAATATTCATTTATCAATAAATAAATAAACTCGTTAAATGAATATATTTTTTTGGTCCCAAATGTATTCAATTATCGAGATTTCGTTGAACTGAAGGTAATAATGGGAAAAGTTTGCCATTTGAATGTCAAGGTTATTTTGGTCCTGAACAAATGTAGGGTGTGCATAAATAAAATAGGGGTGTGCATAAATCACCACCCTTTCACTTATTTTAATCTTAGTTCTTGGTCTCCATGTTAAAAGCAAATGATAACAAATCGTTGGGACGGAGGGAGTACCATGTGTCTTGTGTATGTTTAGGCAATGTTACATAAATTGCTAGGCTGTTCTTAAGCGCGAACCTATCTTTTAGCAATTAATTAACTAGATGATACTCCCTCCGTCCTATTTTCTAAGACCCTTATTCTTTTTTGGCACGTCTCCATTTCCAAAAGAGTGAACCTACTGAATTTACTATTTTTGAACAATACTTTTTACTATTACACCCACTACTTCTCTATTTTATACTCTCTTTTTATTAAATAAACACTATTACACCCACTACTATCTTACTTTACCACTTTTTTATATACTTACTTACACCCACTTTCACAACCAACCAACCACATGTTGCCACCTAACAAGTTAAAAAGAATTTTCTTAATCTCCGTGAAAGTCAAACCAACTCTTAGAAAATGGGACGGAGGGAGTATTTAATTGGAATGATTGGAATATTAATTAAATTTGTTTTAATATTATTTTTTATATTAAAAAATAGGGTCAAGTTCTATAGAGACCATATATTTTAGCGGAGACCAGAGATCATATATGAATCAAAACATTTCAAAAATCTATTCATTAAAAATCATGTTCTATGAAATCACTATTTCATTTATTTAATTGAAAATCTTGAAAATCATATATGTTTTACATGCAAATTTCCTTAAAAATCTTGAAAATCATGTATGTTTTGCAAAAAAAAAAATCAGGCATAACGTATTGTTCTCCAAAACATGTTCAGCTTACAATCATATATGATTTTGAAGATTCTGAATAAAATAATAATATTCATTAAACATTCTTTATAAATATACATGTTTTGCAATATTTTGAGTGTATACTGTCTCCACGGTCTCCGCTCAAATGTTGGTCTTCAAAGAACTTAACTCTTAAAAAATAATAATTATCATGTCAACAAATTTTTTTTTATACAAGTTAACTATAGAAGATCATACCTTAATACCCTTAATTTTACCATCTAATTTTCATGTCAACAAATAATTTTCATATAAGTAAAATTTTGAGATTTCTTTATTGTTTTTTCTTATTAAAAGAATGTATATTTACCTCACCTTTATTTTAATTGATAAATCATCTTCCAGTCGATTACTCCGTCTAATATTGCCTAATCTCGTTTAGGCGCACGCCGTCTAGGATCGAATGATCAAAAAACTACCAAATGATTGATTTTTACAGATTTTAGATATTTAATGGCCATCTAGCATTTAAACACTGATTAATCTATTGTTTAGGTCGATTTTTAGAATACTATTGTATAGGTCGGAATTCAAATAAATTAAAACTTACCGCATATTAATTCTTCGTATTTAGTATCATTGATTCAGTGATACATGGACGTGTGTAATACTTACATTTTTCTCGTATGAAAACAGAAATACCCTATTCATCTTTTCAGCTTGACAAAATTTAGAAATGATTTAATTTTATTGTTTTTAAATTAAACATACGTTTCGTCACGAACCAAATTATCTTATACTCCCTCCGTCCCAAAAAGATTGACACACTTTCCTTTTTGGGACGTCCCAAAACTAATGAACCTACTTTACTTACTATTTTTTAACACTACTTTTCATTATTACACCCACTACTACTCCATTTTATACTTTTTTTTATACTATTACACCCACTACTTTCCTCCACTATCTCAAATCTACAATTAAATATTAATAGGTCCCACCACTTTATCCACTTTTCAACTAACTTTACTCTTTTTCTACTACATTTTCTTAATCTCCGTGAAAGTCAAACCAGCTCAGTCTTTTTGGGACGGAGGTAGTACATTATACATGTGTGTGTGAATATGTGTATCATGTGCACGGTGCACCTATCTAAATACGTATGCTACATAGTTATTTATATTAGATTATTAACTATGGAAAAAGAAGGAAGCAAATACTGTGGATGAGCAGTGAACATCACCCCAAGTGTGTATATTTTAAATACAAGTATGTGTATATCTAAACACGTATACTTGATATATTAGTATTACTAATACGAAAAGACTGCTAGCTAGCTGTTACTGTATGTATTGTCATCGGTCACAGGCCAACAGTAGTCTCACGTCTCGTTAAATAAAGCTTAAATTTAAGCTTTTTGGGTTTAATTATAAATTATTCAGATCAGATCAGATCGGAGTTAATGGGTCATGTAAAGTTCTGGGACAACAAGTCAAGCGAGCCCATTATTATTTATTAATTTAATAAGCTCTTCCTCCACTATCAAAAAGTTGATTTTTTTTTCTTTATTCACGTTCAACCTTTGATTTTTGGACTGAGCTAGCTAAGCTCAATCAAAACCTTTTTAGCAGTAATAATTATTTATTCTTAATCGCCTAAAGGGGGACCGAAAGGCTGTATTATAACACTAACACTGTTTTGATAATTGCTTATAATTGGATTTACATGTTTTCATTTCATTTTTACATAGATGATTTACAGTGTTCAAGTTGGATTAAAAATTGTAAGATTAATAAAATAATATTAACTAAAAGTCTGCCATAACAAAACTTTTAAGCCTTTTAGTTTATAATAAAGGTCATTTCATTTATTATTTTTGAATAAAAAAATTACGGAGTACTAAAATGGATCACTTGCAAGGAAATTGTTCTTTTATTACCCTCTAATGTGGCATTTCGTCTGCAGTAACAATTTTTTCAAAAAAAATGCCTGATGCACATGTGCATGTACTGCATTAGAGGTTAATTCTGAACAGAGGTTGATGATTGCCGCATCAGCCCTGATGCTGCACACGAAATGTTGCATTAGGGACTTGATATGGCAAAAAAAATAGCGCATTACTTGTTACGGTAAACGAAATATCATATTTGTTGAGTATTTTGTGTCGATTTTTTGAAATGGGATGGACAGAGCCATGAAAATTGAAAAGCGAACATTTTGGATCATCATTCTTTTGAATATAAGGATTATATGTCTTACAAATAAATATTTGTTCTAACCGATATTCCTAGCATTTCTTTTTTATAGCTCTTACTTGGTCCAATATTGTAATCCATCCACAAAATAATTGAAATGAGCGTGAATCAAATTCAAAATTAATGATGGAACCCAAAGCCCAATATTGTAATCCATTTACAAAATAATTGAAATGAGCGTGAATCGAATTCAAAATTAATTATAGAATCCAAAATTAATGACAGAAACTCACCGCATGAATAGAAACTCACCGCATGAATGAAGCCTGTGTTGTAAAAAATCGGTTGACTCGAACGAGTACTCGAAAATCGGTGATCAACCGATTCGGATTTAATCAATTACACGGACGAGTACTCGGATGCTGAAAATGATTATTCAAAAAATCGGCCGAGTATTCGGATTTTGAAGATCAAACCGAATCGAACCGATTTCCGATTTTTACGACCTTGAATGAAGCTAAAGAAAGTCGTTGTTTCTGACTTTGGGTTTGTGCATAATTTTGTTGAGCACGATTTGTTGTGGGCCGTATGGTTTTTTTCACCTTTCTAATCATTGATTGCAAAATTCTCACTTTCCAAACTTTTTCACCCCTTTTTCATTCAATCCATGTGGGCGGTGGGCTGGTGAGTTACCATCATAATATTCCCTATTTGCAAACACAAAGACCGTAAAAAAAAAATTCCATTTGAATTTTGAGGATTTTTTTGTTTTAGTTTTGAATTTGTCTACCTTTAATGATTAATATAAAGAAAACGGGCGTATGAGTCTAGCCTCCTACAGAAACATTTAGCAAAAATCTAAAATAACGAAGGATACAATGTCACGAACTTTAAAGCCCAGAATTGTATTCTAGAAGTTTATTGGTGATCATTAGTGTATTTTATTGGGCTGGATTCCTATCATTTAGCTGGACCAACTAATGATATGAGCTTCACATGAACCTTTCAATTGCAAATATGGGCCGTCGATAAAGTAGAAACTCTTTGTTCATATATGAGTAGTTTTTATATATGAAATTGTTCATCTATGTCAGAAATTCTTAATGCATTAATCTATGTAGGTTTCTTACACTGAAAATCGTATAACGAATGCTTTTATCATTTAGGACAAAATATATATATATGTAGGACGAGATTTTAGTTTATATATATATTATATATATATAGAGTCGTACTCCACTACAAATTAAAATTAACTACAAACTAAAAACTAAACACTAATCCAACATTTCATGCTAATCTAATGATCAAACTAGGTGTACCCCAATACAAAAATTGCTTAAAATACTTGGCTCTATACAAAAAAAAAAAAAAAAAACCACTGTTCACGTGATGACGTGACACTGGATTTCACTGGTTAACGGTGCTTCGCACCTTCTTGTACGGCGCTTCGCGCCTTTATCATTCTAAAGTTGTAAGGAATGGCAATCAATGGTAAAGGCAATAGACGATTGACGGTTGTGTCGAGGGCCTTCGGCCCTCATGACTACCCAACTCATCCGTTTACTGTCTTAAATGCTTCGCATTTCCAAGGCAAGATTTTTTTTTTTTTTTTGTTGGATAGAGCCAATTATTTTAAGCATCTTTCGTGAAGGTACCCTTGGCGGGAACCTTAGAATAGATGAAATATAATTAATTTAGTGTTAGTTTGTAGTTTGTATTTAAGAATTGGTTTGTATTTGAGCAAAAGCCTATATATATATTAATATATATATTAATATATAAACTTAATATATGAAAATCGTATAAAATGTATGTAGGACGAGATTTTAGTTTAGTGACAAAAGTTGAGGTACGGATAGGTCATAAATTTGATTCCTCCTATTCTGTTTGTAATTTGTTCTGTTCTATCATAGCATTCGAATTATAAAAGAAAATGCTTAATTGTCATTCGAAAGAAGGAGTGATAAATTTTATTTAATTGAAATATATTAGGCACAAGCTTGGCTATTACATTACACTACTAGAAATACAAATGGACTATATTGTATTGTGTTTTTGTGTGGTTTTTCAAGCTACAAACTGGCTCTATTTATAGCCTTCCAATGACAAGGCTGCTGCTGCACACCAACTCTTGATGTTGCTTCTTTTAATAGTCATCTTCTTTGATAGCCTTATTTCTTGGACTTCATAGATAGCTGCTGCATGTGTTCATTGTTCGCACTTATTCACGCAAGAGAACGTGGTCAACAAGTAATATAGAGTAAATAGGATTCGTTCCCACAGAGACTCAAATTGTTTGTTATGTTCACTTATGCACCAGCTTATGATTTACACTCACTGCTAAGACAATCACAATTTTGGTTTTGATTTACTAAAGATTAATTACCAACTAAGCCAGTTACGAGGAAATAACTTAACTTTAACTTTATAATAAACAAACATGGGATTTCAATTTCATTTACTACTTCATCTAGAATCTTATGCCCTTTAGCCTAGCATGTGACCAATTTGATTACTGATTAGATGCACTAAACTGATACACACCAACTTTCGTTGTGCATATACCATCCTACTGATCATCCACAATTGATAGAAGTCAAGCAGTCACCAAATATGTGTAGTCCCTATATGTCTATAGCAATTGAACACATACTGGTTGAAAATCAAGCACCCATTAAACCACATAGTCGATGCAAGACGGTTAGAATTACATCACAAATTAATACATGTTCTTCACATGCAAAAACCTATGCTAGCATGAATTGTTCTAAACCCTAGATCCACTTTCGCATTCACTAGGATTAAACAAACAATTACAAGTGTTCGCGACTCACTTATAACGAATAAGCATAAACATACTAGGCAATCAATACATCCAATCACACACCAAGGCATAAATAACACTCAATTTCTAGAATCCATAGCAAAATCCATTAAAATCCCATGATAACAAATTAGCCCATAATTGACCTAATTGCCATCATGGGTTCTATGGAAAACATAATTCTAAAATAAACAAGTAAAAATATAGAAGAAGAAATAAGGTTTAGAATTAAATCCCCAAAATAGAAGAGTACAAAGGTTCCAAAGAATAATCCTTGCTTGTCACTAGCTTGGAGAATTTCCTTGAAAATAATCTTGAAATCTAGATGAAAAAGTGTGTTAGTAGCCAAGAAAAACTAAGAACAACGATAGATAATGTTTTTCAAATCTCGATATTACATATAAAGATGCCCTAAAAATAGGCCCAAAATAATTGACCCGGTACAAGGCACAGAAAACTGCCCAAAAAAAAAACGACCCAAGCGCCATGGCGCCTAGACTACGCGCAACGGCGCTCCACACTGCGCCACAGCGCCTCGAACAGGCCCAAGACCGCGCAGCTGCGCCTAGGACACGCGCAATAGCGCTCCAAAGCCCCTGGAATTCAACCCCGCGCGCGCTATAGCACCCCCTGTAAGCGCCATGGCGCCTTCTCTCGCACAAGCCTCCGCGCAACTGCGCCCAATTCAAGAGCAACGGCGCCCGAAACCTCCTGGAATCACACCTTTGTCACCCATCTGTGCGCGCAATGGCGCCCAACTCTGTGCCATTGCCCCCAACGTCTCCTGGAATGCCTAAGCTGCATGCTGTCTTCCTTGCTCTTATTTTCTTGCACCATCTTAAAATTAAATTCACACCACCATAATATTGTTTTAGCCCAAAATATCTTCGACGACACAACCTACACAAATTCCATAAAAACATATTAAATGACAACGAAACTTGAGAACTTGCAAACGATTAAAGTCCAAACGGAAGGTAATTTAGTGGATATAAAATCCACTTATCAAACCCCCAAACTTAAACCGTTGCTTGTCCTCAAGCAATGCAAACTCAGTTTAAAAATGATGAATGAATGCAACTAATAACTACATGCCATGATAATGCGAAAAATGTCCTAATGCAATGATCCCACACAAATTATCCGAAACCAACTCAACAAGCAAACGTCTCAACGAATGCAACAACTCCAAACAGAGCTCGACTAAGGCCCCGTATACTAACAATACATGCTCGAAAACGTGGTGTGTGCATTTCTCATTAGATATACTCTCAAAACTAGATCAAAGGCATAACCAATTCTTCGCCAAGACAATCACATGTTTATAAACAGAATAGACTTTAGACACTCCATGACTCAAAGACACCTCCATCATCATTTAAGGTAGACAAGGACTCATGCTTTACTACACAAAACATCACAAAACACAAACACACATGCTTTTGACTGTGCAATGGATGAGACCCCTAAAGGCTTATACAATAGCACCCTTGTAGCGAGCGTTAGGTTAGTGGATCCCAGACCGGAAAAGTCTTAGGTCACTAGGCATAAAATCCCCTCGAACTTACTTGCTCGAGTACTAAAGAGCTCACCCTAGCCAATTAGCATACACACACTCTCACAATCCCTCATTTTTTATTCTCACAACTTTTTTTTTTTTATACATTTTTTTTTCTTTTTTTTCTTTTGACTCTTTTTCTTGCCTTTTCTTTTTTTTTTTCATGGGTGCACTATCTCACCCTCCTAGACTACTCATATCAAATATGAGCCGGCTACTAGCCATTTGACGCCTAGCCATTATTACACTACGACACGACACTTAGCATGCAATCCCTTGTTTTCCCCCATACTTATACTTAAGTGCTTCTATGCCATCAAGGGAATAACGAAAATTCTAGGTATAAATAAGTGATTAAATCTCAACAACCAAACAAGGTATGACTCGATCTAGCTCAAAAGCAAACAGTGAGACCGTGAAAAGATTGTGTTCCCGACACATGCAAGTCAATTTCATAAGTACTTAAATCAACCCTCTATTCATTGTCATCACACCCAAATTAACATCGACCTATCGAGCCAGAAACAGACACTCATATGGAATCATATGAAATGCATGAACAACATGATAATAAATCCTAATTAAAGCTCTATGACATGGCATCCTAAATGCAATCTAAATGGCATGGCAAAACTAAATGCAAAAATACTAACATGAATATGCATGAATATGCAACTATATGCAATGCAATGACTCTCGATACCCTAAAATCACACCCAAACTTAAAAATTTCAATGCCCTCATTGAAGGTAAAATTAAAGGGTACAAGAGATACTCCCCTAGTCGTCGGCATCGTCACCCTCCTCGGGTGGTGTATCTGGTGGTGGATAGACGTGGTGCGCTCCAAAGATAGGCCATGTGACCTGAAAACCCTGCTGCTGGTACACTCCATCCAATGACTGAGTCAAGTCTGTAGCAAATCTGTGTAACATGGCATTCGTAGTATCCTGACGCCTCAACATGCGTCTGAACTGAGCATCACTGAAAACCACAGTACCCTGACTCGTCTGTGCCTGAGAAGGTCCCGCTCTGTCTAGGTGTGGCTGTGGAGGTACTTGCTCAACCGGTGATGGAGCACCACCCCCCTCAAAAATCTCAACATAACCAAGACCCCTCGGGTGAGGAATACCACCCGACCACTCCGCCATCTTATTAATAGCCGCGTGCTTGATAGAACCCCTCGGCCTGAGCAGCGTCTCATCACTATGCCAACGAACACCCACATGAACACACAACTCAGCAATAATGACTGCATGTGGGATCCCGCCTGTCGTACCACCCTTCAAGAACTTCAAGATATTCTGATAGACTAATTCCCCGAGATCAATATACTTCCCGTTCAAAATACCCCACAAAATGATGGCACGCTCAACATTAACCTCAGTAACATGAGTAGTAGGTATTACACAAGCACAAATAAACAAGAACCAAGCTCGGGCATACCTCGTCAAAGCAGCTGCCGGAAATGTACTCGGCGTCGTAGAACCTGCCTTATACCTCCAAACCGTACCCGGGATACACATCCCCGCTATGATAGCATCTAGGTCAACATCATCCCTAGTTTTCTGCCCCCAATCCTCAACATTCCTAGGCTTCGGTGATTGAGACAAAACACGCCGGATATACCCAGGCTTATAAGCAACTGCCTGCCCCCTAACCATAGTGATTCCATTCTTGTCATCCTTGGCATTGGCATAAAATTCCCTAACAATGCTTAAGGGAACTGCCACCGGCTTAGCACAAAACATCACCCAACCCAACTCCCTAACCATATCTCTCAATTCACCATCCTCACCCGAAGGTTCAAAACCCCTCTCCTGAACAACAGCTCTTGACAATAAATTTTCGAACTCATCTTGAGCCGCCTTAGAAACAAATTTATCAACATCATAATTCGGCGCCACCTCCTCCTCCGAACTACTACTACTCGGCACACGTACTCTTTTGGGAGCCATACCACTCTTTGAACAACACAATGTCAACAAACACCCAAAAATCCACAATATACGATAAACAATTCACAATATATCTCCACACACAATATCCCAATTCCAACAATTCAATTCACTAAATAATTAACTAAGAGAGAATATTACCACTTGAATTGAAGATGAGAACCTTGAAAGCACTCCCCCAAACTTGAATTAGAGAAATCTTGAAGCTTGTATGGAAGTTGAATGATTTGGAATAAAGAGGGGATTTGTGTGTATAGGTGATTATGTAGAGATAATTAGTGGGATGGAATTTGAGATGGGTTTGGAAAATTTAGGATTTGAATTTAGAAAATGGGTGAGGTATAGATATTGGGTAGAGAGAATTTTAGGTTTAGGAGTGTAAAAGATGTGGGTGTATGTATGTATGGTTCGGCTGGGTCTTTTGTTAACACAAGCTTTTCTATTTTTTTTTTTTTTTTATACAGGGGACGTGCCATTGCGCCATAGGGAGGCGCCCTTGCGCTCACAACCTCCTGGATTCAGCTTGTTCGAGCGCTGTTGCGCATAGGACTAGCGCAGTTGCGCGAGTTGTACCCTGGAACGCCAAGTGCTGTGGCGCTATTGAGGGCGCTGCTGCGCTTGGCTCCCCCTGCTATTTTTTTTTTTTTGTTTTTTTCAAAGAATACACCAAACGCGTGGGTTGCCTCCCACGAAGCGCTTCTTTTACGTCAATAGCTTGACGTGACTTCCATGATTTACTCAGTAATTACAAGAACCGCGGTTTCAGCCCCACGATTCGATACCTCACCAAAGTACGGTTTCAATCTCTGACCATTGACTTTGAATGACTGATCAGGTGATTTCTCAAAAATCTCAACCGCTCCATGCGGAAACACGGTTTTTACAACAAAAGGCCCTGACCATCTCGATTTTAGCTTGCCTGGAAATAGACGAAGGCGAGAATTAAATAACAACACGGGTTGTCCAGGAACAAATACCTTGTTGACTAAACGACGATCATGCCATCTCTTCACTTTTTCTTTGTAGAGTTTATTGTTCTCATATGCTTGCAAGCGAAACTCGTCCATCTCATGGAGTTGCACCATTCTCTTCTCACCCGCGGCTGTAAGATCGAAATTTAGCTTTTTCAAAGCCCAATAAGCCTTGTGCTCCAATTCCGCGGGCAAATGACAAGCTTTCCCGAAGACAAGCTGATACGGTGACATTCCCAACGGTGTTTTATATGCCGTTCGATAAGCCCAGGCGGCTTCATCGAGTTTCAGAGACCAATCCTTTCTTGAAGGACTCACCACCTTTTCTAGAATACGCTTGATTTCCCGATTAGACACTTCAGCTTGGCCATTGGTCTGAGGATGATATGCTGTGGCTACCCGATGATTGATATTGTATCTGGCCATAAGATTAGTGAACTTGCGATTGCAAAAATGAGTGCCTTCATCACTGATAATGACTCGAGGAGTACCAAATCTGGTAAAGATGTTCTTCTGAAGGAAATTAAGCACGACTTGGGCATCATTTGTCGGAAGTGCTTTGACCTCAACCCATTTAGAGACGTAATCAACTGCTAGCAAGATATATTGATTGTTGCATGAAGAGATAAAGGGTCCCATAAAGTCAATTCCCCAAACATCGAAAATTTCCACTTCCAACATTACATTAAGGGGCATCTCATCCCTCCTCGATATGTTACCAACACGCTGACAACGATCACACCTTAAGACGTACTGATGAGCATCCTTAAAAAGAGAAGGCCAATAGAACCCTGCTTGAAGAATACGAGTAGCAGTCTTTTCACCTCCATAGTGGCCCCCATATGTCGTGGCATGATAATCCCTCAGAATAGTCTCTGTTTCACTATACGGCACACATCTTCTAAGAATCTGATCAGCTCCCTGTTTAAACAGATATGGTTCGTCCCAACGATACCATTTAACTTCATGCAAGAACTTCTTCCTTTGTGCATAAGAAAATTCGGATGGAATAACTTGACTCACCAGAAAGTTCACAATGTCTGCATACCATGGCTCCTCTTCTTGCACCTTAAACAATTGCTCATCCGGGAAGAATTCATTAATGATGGTACTGTCTCGAGACGATTTACCAACGTCCTCCAGACGAGAAAGATGGTCAGCTACTTGATTCTCTGTCCCTTTCCTGTCCTTAATCTCCACATCAAATTCTTGTAACAGAAGTACCCAACGAATTAAACGAGGTTTGGAGTCCTTTTTAGAGAGCAGATATCTAATAGCCGCGTGATCCGTGTACACCATTACCTTTGTACCTAGCAAGTAAGAACGAAATTTTTCAAAACCATAGACTATGGCCAACAGCTCCTTTTCAGTGGTAGTGTAATTCAACTGAGCATCATTAAGAGTCTTGCTTGCATAATAGATCACATGAAACACTTTGTCTTTCTTTTGACCGAGAACAGCCCCCACTGCATAATCGCTAGCATCGCACATCATAGCGAAAGGTTCACTCCAATCGGGAGCAATGATCACTGGTGCTGAAACCAATTTCTTTTTCAGAGTCTCGAAAGCGGTCAAACATTCTTCATCAAATTTAAAAGGAACATCCTTTTCCAAGAGCTTACACAACGGTTTGGAGATTTTTGAGAAGTCTTTGATAAAACGCCTGTAGAAACCTGCGTGACCAAGGAAACTGCGAATCCCTCTCACTGAATTAGGTGGTGGAAGATTTTCAATTGTCTCTATTTTTGCCCTGTCAACCTCTAGACCTCTCCGTGACACCTTGTGCCCAAGAATAGTTCCCTCTTGAACCATGAAGTGGCATTTCTCCCAGTTAAGCACCAGATTAGTTTCCACACATCTTTTCAGAACCGCACCCAGATTATTCAAACATTCATCGAAAGAGAGACCGATTACAGAAAAGTCATCCATGAAAACTTCTACGGTCTTGCCAATCATGTCTGAAAAGATAGCCATCATACACCTCTGAAAAGTAGCAGGTGCACCACACAACCCGAAAGAGACTCGTCGAAAAGCAAATGTACCAAATGGACATGTGAAAGTCGTCTTCTCCTGATCTTCAGGGGCAATACAGATTTGATTATACCCAGAATATCCATCCAATAGGCAATAGTACTCCTGACCTGCAAGTCTGTCCAGCATCTGATCGATAAAGGGCAAAGGAAAATGATCCTTCCTAGTGGCCTTGTTCAATTTCCGGTAGTCCATACAGATTCTCCAACCAGTGACCGTGCGAGTAGAGATAAGTTCATTCTTCTCATTGGTGATTACCGTCATGCCACCTTTCTTCGGCACACATTGAACTGGGCTTACCCATGAACTATCAGAAATGGGATAGATAATCTCTGCATCCAACCATTTGATAATTTCTTTCTTCACAACTTCTTTCATGATCGGATTTAGACGTCTCTGATTTTCCACTGTTGGTTTACTCCCTTCTTCTAATGGAATTTTATGTTGACAGTAAGCTGGACTTATCCCCTTGATGTCGGCTATGGTCCATCCAATAGCTGATTTGAATTCTCTAAGAACTCTCAAGAGCTTGTCTTCCTCAGAATCTGACAAGTTAGCAGTAATAATCACAGGTAAAGTAGATGACTCACCAAGAGAAGCATACCTTAAGTGATCAGGTAGTGGTTTGAGCTCTAGAGTTGGAGCTTCTTCAATGGATGGTTTCAACCGCTGATGTGACCCCTTCAATTCAGATAGACCTAAAGATTCCACTGGTCTATCGAATTTCCTTTGCCATGGAGTAGCATCAAGAAGTAGCAGTTGCTCATCAATCTCATCTTCTTCCAATAAAGAATCACTAATCAGTGCTTTTTCCAATATGTCATTCAAGAGCAGATGCTCAATTTTTGATTGCACTGCTGATTCCACTAAATCTATCTTCAAACATTGCTCTTCTTCAGTTGGAAACTTCATATCCTTGAAAACATTGAAGGTGACATTTTGATCATGCACCCTCATCGTAAGTTCCCCTTTTTGCACGTCAATCAAGGTTTGCCCCGTGGCCAAGAATGGTCTCCCAAGAATGATAGGGATTTTCTTGTCTTCTTCAAAATCAAGTATGACGAAATCCGCTGGAAAGATGAGTTTGTCCACTTTTACCAGTTAATCTTCTACAATTCCTCGAGGGTAGGTAACTGAGCGATCAGCTAACTGGAGTGACATGTTGGTAGGCTTAGGCTCCGGAAGACCAAGTTGCAAGAAAACCGAATAGGGCATGAGGTTGATGCTTGCCCCTAAATCACACAAACACTTGTCAAACGACAAATTTCCAATGATGCACGGTATGGTAAAACTCCCCGGATCCTTCAGCTTAGGTGGCAACTTTTGTTGCAAAACAGCACTGCACTCCTCCGTCAAAGCGACGGTCTCTAACTCCTCGAGCTTCAATTTCCTCGAAAGTATGCCCTTCATGAACTTGGCATAACTTGGCATTTGTTCAAGTGCTTCAGCAAATGGTAGATTTATGTGCAACTTTTTGAACACTTCTAAGAACTTTGCGAATTGCTTATCAAACTTCTGTTTCTGAAGCCTTTTAGGGAATGGCGGAGGCGGATAAACTTCTTTGCTAGCTTCCGTAATTTCTGAACCTGTTTTCCCATCTGACTTCTCCTTTTCTTCCTCACCTGATGCCTTCTGAATGACCGGGAGGGCTGAATTAGAAAACCGGATAGACCCCTCAGACGCGCCCGCGTCCAAATCACTGTTCACAGCATTTTCAAGTTCTTCGTTAAACTGCTTTTTGACTCCCAGATCGTCTGTAACCTTTCCAGAACGTAACGTAACAGCATGAATCTGCTCCTTGACCTCCTTTTTACCCGGATTAGCTTCCGTGTCACTAGGTAATTGCCCTTGAGGTCTGTTCAAAAGAGCATTGGCCAGTTGGCCCATTTGATTTTCAAGAGTTTTCAGAGATGCTGCTTGACTCTTGTACATCATTCGCAATTCTTCCATTTCTGACTTCTCATTAGATTGCACATGACTTCCTAGTTGCTGTTGATGAAATCCAGGTGGATTGTATGGTGGCCTTTGGGTATAGGGTTGTTGATAACCCGAATTGTTGAACTGCCTTGAACTATACTGCTGACCCTGAGATGGTTGTTGCACAGCATTCTGATTGTTGCTCCAACTGAAGTTAGGATGATTCCTATTGTTGGGATGATATGTATTGGGAGCAGGTTGTGAAGGCCTCTGATAATTGCTGACAAACTGTGCCGACTCACTAGAAATTGCACATTGATTAGTGTCATGAGCCCCCGCACACAATTCACAAACCATGGCGACTTGTTGAACCCCCACCTTAGCCAATGAGTCCACTTTCATGGTTAGAGCCTGTAGCTGAGCTGCTATAGCTGTTGTGGCATCCATTTCAAGTACACCTGCAACCTTACCTTGTGGAATACGCTGTGTCGGATTCTGATACTCGTTTGCAGCCATCATTTCAATCAAGTCATAGGCCTCTTCATAGCTTTTGGCCCACAGAGCTCCTCCAGATGCTGCATCAAGCATTGCTCGAGAATGACTTAACCCATTGTAGAAGCTATTGATGACCATCCAATTCGGCATCCCATGATGGGGACATTTCCGGAGCATCTCCTTGTACCTTTCCCAAGCTTCACACAGTGATTCACCAGAATGCTGACTAAATTGTGTAAGAGCATTCCTCATGGCAGCAGTCTTTGCCATAGGAAAGAATTTAGTCAAGAACTTTTGTGCCAGATCTTCCCATGTAGTGATGGAGCCTGCTGGAAGTGAATGCAACCAGCTTTTTGCTTTGTCTCTCAAAGAGAAGGGAAACAACCTTAGCTTGATAGCGTCCTCAGAAACTCCGTTGGTTTTGAACGTGTCACAGATCTCAATGAAGTCCCTGATATGCATGTTGGGATCCTCAACAGATGAACCCCCAAACTGGACTGAGTTCTGGACCATTTGGATTGTGCCCGGCTTGATCTCAAAATTATTTGCAGCAATAGCCGGCCGCACAATACTTGACTGAATATCATTAATCTTGGGCTGAGAATATTCCTTCAGCGCCTTGTTATCTGCCATTTCTCCAGTAACTTCCAACTCTTCTTCACTGTCCTCCACTAAATCCTCTTCGTGCTTCTCTTCTTCCAGATTTTCTTTACGAGCTTGAGATCGAGTAAGCATACACGCTCAAGATAGTACCTGAGAAACCCCAAAGTAAATGAGTGTGAAAAAAAAACGTCTGAGTCAGTGAATTTAATCCAAATTGATGACAAGATCATAAACTAAACAAACAATGAACCGAGTCCCCGGCAGCGGCGCCAAAAACTTGTTCGCACTTATTCACGCAAGAGAACGTGGTCAACAAGTAATATAGAGTAAATAGGATTCGTTCCCACAGAGACTCAAATTGTTTGTTATGTTCACTTATGCACCAGCTTATGATTTACATTCACTGCTAAGACAATCATAATTTTGGTTTTGATTTACTAAAGATTAATTACCAACTAAGCCAGTTACGAGGAAATAACTTAACTTTAACTTTATAATAAACAAACATGGGATTTCAATTTCATTTACTACTTCATCTAGAATCTTATGCCCTTTAGCCTAGCATGTGACCAATTTGATTACTGATTAGATGCACTAAACTGATACACACCAACTTTCATTGTGCATATACCATCCTACTGATCATCCACAATTGATAGAAGTCAAGCAGTCACTAAATATGTGTAGTCCCTATATGTCTATAGCAATTGAACACATACTGGTTGAAAATCAAGCACCCATTAAACCACATAGTCGATGCAAGACGGTTAGAATTACATCACAAATTAATACATGTTCTTCACATGCAAAAACCTATGCTAGCATGAATTGTTCTAAACCCTAGATCCACTTTCGCATTCACTAGGATTAAACAAACAATTACAAGTGTTCGCGACTCACTTATAACGAATAAGCATAAACATACTAGGCAATC
Source organism: Kitagawia praeruptora (assembly GCA_037693485.1). Lineage (NCBI taxonomy): Eukaryota > Viridiplantae > Streptophyta > Magnoliopsida > Apiales > Apiaceae > Kitagawia > Kitagawia praeruptora. Next base: position 38,735,442 of record CM075349.1, read on the forward strand.
AATACATCCAATCACACACCAAGGCATAAATAACACTCAATTTCTAGAATCCATAGCAAAATCCATTAAAATCCCATGATAACAAATTAGCCCATAATTGACCTAATTGCCATCATGGGTTCTATGGAAAACATAATTCTAAAATAAACAAGTAAAAATATAGAAGAAGAAATAAGGTTTAGAATTAAATCCCCAAAATAGAAGAGTACAAAGGTTCCAAAGAATAATCCTTGCTTGTCACTAGCTTGGAGAATTTCCTTGAAAATAATCTTGAAATCTAGATGAAAAAGTGTGTTAGTAGCCAAGAAAAACTAAGAACAACGATAGATAATGTTTTTCAAATCTCGATATTACATATAAAGATGCCCTAAAAATAGGCCCAAAATAATTGACCCGGTACAAGGCACAGAAAACTGCCCAAAAAAAAAACGACCCAAGCGCCATGGCGCCTAGACTACGCGCAACGGCGCTCCACACTGCGCCACAGCGCCTCGAACAGGCCCAAGACCGCGCAGCTGCGCCTAGGACACGCGCAATAGCGCTCCAAAGCCCCTGGAATTCAACCCCGCGCGCGCTATAGCACCCCCTGTAAGCGCCATGGCGCCTTCTCTCGCACAAGCCTCCGCGCAACTGCGCCCAATTCAAGAGCAACGGCGCCCGAAACCTCCTGGAATCACACCTTTGTCACCCATCTGTGCGCGCAATGGCGCCCAACTCTGTGCCATTGCCCCCAACGTCTCCTGGAATGCCTAAGCTGCATGCTGTCTTCCTTGCTCTTATTTTCTTGCACCATCTTAAAATTAAATTCACACCACCATAATATTGTTTTAGCCCAAAATATCTTCGACGACACAACCTACACAAATTCCATAAAAACATATTAAATGACAACGAAACTTGAGAACTTGCAAACGATTAAAGTCCAAACGGAAGGTAATTTAGTGGATATAAAATCCACTTATCAAACCCCCAAACTTAAACCGTTGCTTGTCCTCAAGCAATGCAAACTCAGTTTAAAAATGATGAATGAATGCAACTAATAACTACATGCCATGATAATGCGAAAAATGTCCTAATGCAATGATCCCACACAAATTATCCGAAACCAACTCAACAAGCAAACGTCTCAACGAATGCAACAACTCCAAACAGAGCTCGACTAAGGCCCCGTATACTAACAATACATGCTCGAAAACGTGGTGTGTGCATTTCTCATTAGATATACTCTCAAAACTAGATCAAAGGCATAACCAATTCTTCGCCAAGACAATCACATGTTTATAAACAGAATAGACTTTAGACACTCCATGACTCAAAGACACCTCCATCATCATTTAAGGTAGACAAGGACTCATGCTTTACTACACAAAACATCACAAAACACAAACACACATGCTTTTGACTGTGCAATGGATGAGACCCCTAAAGGCTTATACAATAACACCCTTGTAGCGAGCGTTAGGTTAGTGGATCCCAGACCGGAAAAGTCTTAGGTCACTAGGCATAAAATCCCCTCGAACTTACTTGCTCGAGTACTAAAGAGCTCACCCTAGCCAATTAGCATACACACACTCTCACAATCCCTCATTTTTTATTCTCACAACTTTTTTTTTTTTTTTTATACATTTTTTTTTCTTTTTTTTCTTTTGACTCTTTTTCTTGCCTTTTCTTTTTTTTTTTCATGGGTGCACTATCTCACCCTCCTAGACTACTCATATCAAATATGAGCCGGCTACTAGCCATTTGACGCCTAGCCATTATTACACTACGACACGACACTTAGCATGCAATCCCTTGTTTTCCCCCATACTTATACTTAAGTGCTTCTATGCCATCAAGGGAATAACGAAAATTCTAGGTATAAATAAGTGATTAAATCTCAACAACCAAACAAGGTATGACTCGATCTAGCTCAAAAGCAAACAGTGAGACCGTGAAAAGATTGTGTTCCCGACACATGCAAGTCAATTTCATAAGTACTTAAATCAACCCTCTATTCATTGTCATCACACCCAAATTAACATCGACCTATCGAGCCAGAAACAGACACTCATATGGAATCATATGAAATGCATGAAATGCATGAACAACATGATAATAAATCCTAATTAAAGCTCTATGACATGGCATCCTAAATGCAATCTAAATGGCATGGCAAAACTAAATGCAAAAATACTAACATGAATATGCATGAATATGCAACTATATGCAATGCAATGACTCTCGATACCCTAAAATCACACCCAAACTTAAAAATTTCAATGCCCTCATTGAAGGTAAAATTAAAGGGTACAAGAGATACTCCCCTAGTCGTCGGCATCGTCACCCTCCTCGGGTGGCGTATCTGGTGGTGGATAGACGTGGTGCGCTCCAAAGATAGGCCATGTGACCTGAAAACCCTGCTGCTGGTACACTCCATCCAATGACTGAGTCAAGTCTGTAGCAAATCTGTGTAACATGGCATTCGTAGTATCCTGACGCCTCAACATGCGTCTGAACTGAGCATCACTGAAAACCACAGTACCCTGACTCGTCTGTGCCTGAGAAGGTCCCACTCTGTCTAGGTGTGGCTGTGGAGGTACTTGCTCAACCGGTGATGGAGCACCACCCCCCTCAAAAATCTCAACATAACCAAGACCCCTCGGGTGAGGAATACCACCCGACCACTCCGCCATCTTATTAATAGCCGCGTGCTTGATAGAACCCCTCGGCCTGAGCAGCGTCTCATCACTATGCCAACGAACACCCACATGAACACACAACTCAGCAATAATGACTGCATGTGGGATCCCGCCTGTCGTACCACCCTTCAAGAACTTCAAGATATTCTGATAGACTAATTCCCCGAGATCAATATACTTCCCGTTCAAAATACCCCACAAAATGATGGCACGCTCAACATTAACCTCAGTAACATGAGTAGTAGGTATTACACGAGCACAAATAAACAAGAACCAAGCTCGGGCATACCTCGTCAAAGCAGCTGCCGGAAATGTACTCGGCGTCGTAGAACCTGCCTTATACCTCCAAACCGTACCCGGGATACACATCCCCGCTATGATAGCATCTAGTTCAACATCATCCCTAGTTTTCTGCCCCCAATCCTCAACATTCCTAGGCTTCGGTGATTGAGACAAAACACGCCGGATATACCCAGGCTTATAAGCAACTGCCTGCCCCCTAACCATAGTGATTCCATTCTTGTCATCCTTGGCATTGGCATAAAATTCCCTAACAATGCTTAAGGGAACTGCCACCGGCTTAGCATAAAACATCACCCAACCCAACTCCCTAACCATATCTCTCAATTCACCATCCTCACCCGAAGGTTCAAAACCCCTCTCCTGAACAACAGCTCTTGACAATAAATTTTCGAACTCATCTTGAGCCGCCTTAGAAACAAATTTATCAACATCATAATTCGGCGCCACCTCCTCCTCCGAACTACTACTACTCGGCACACGTACTCTTTTGGGAGCCATACCACTCTTTGAACAACACAATGTCAACAAACACCCAAAAATCCACAATATACGATAAACAATTCACAATATATCTCCACACACAATATCCCAATTCCAACAATTCAATTCACTAAATAATTAACTAAGAGAGAATATTACCACTTGAATTGAAGATGAGAACCTTGAAAGCACTCCCCCAAACTTGAATTAGAGAAATCTTGAAGCTTGTATGGAAGTTGAATGATTTGGAATAAAGAGGGGATTTGTGTGTATAGGTGATTATGTAGAGATAATTAGTGGGATGGAATTTGAGATGGGTTTGGAAAATTTAGGATTTGAATTTAGAAAATGGGTGAGGTATAGATTTTGGGTAGAGAGAATTTTAGGTTTAGGAGTGTAAAAGATGTGGGTGTATGTATGTATGGTTCGGCTGGGTCTTTTGTTAACACAAGCTTTTCTATTTTTTTTTTTTTTTATACAGGGGACGTGCCATTGCGCCATAGGGAGGCGCCCTTGCGCTCACAACCTCCTGGATTCAGCTTGTTCGAGCGCTGTTGCGCATAGGACTAGCGCAGTTGCGCGAGTTGTACCCTGGAACGCCAAGTGCTGTGGCGCTATTGAGGGCGCTGCTGCGCTTGGCTCCCCCTGCTATTTTTTTTTTTTTTGTTTTTTTCAAAGAATACACCAAACGCGTGGGTTGCCTCCCACGAAGCGCTTCTTTTACGTCAATAGCTTGACGTGACTTCCATGATTTACTCAGTAATTACAAGAACCGCGGTTTCAGCCCCACGATTCGATACCTCACCAAAGTACGGTTTCAATCTCTGACCATTGACTTTGAATGACTGATCAGGTGATTTCTCAAAAATCTCAACCGCTCCATGCGGAAACACGGTTTTTACAACAAAAGGCCCTGACCATCTCGATTTTAGCTTGCCTGGAAATAGACGAAGGCGAGAATTAAATAACAACACGGGTTGTCCAGGAACAAATACCTTGTTGACTAAACGACGATCATGCCATCTCTTCACTTTTTCTTTGTAGAGTTTATTGTTCTCATATGCTTGCAAGCGAAACTCGTCCATCTCATGGAGTTGCACCATTCTCTTCTCACCCGCGGCTGTAAGATCGAAATTTAGCTTTTTCAAAGCCCAATAAGCCTTGTGCTCCAATTCCGCGGGCAAATGACAAGCTTTCCCGAAGACAAGCTGATACGGTGACATTCCCAACGGTGTTTTATATGCCGTTCGATAAGCCCAGGCGGCTTCATCGAGTTTCAGAGACCAATCCTTTCTTGAAGGACTCACCACCTTTTCTAGAATACGCTTGATTTCCCGATTAGACACTTCAGCTTGGCCATTGGTCTGAGGATGATATGCTGTGGCTACCCGATGATTGATATTGTATCTGGCCATAAGATTAGTGAACTTGCGATTGCAAAAATGAGTGCCTTCATCACTGATAATGACTCGAGGAGTACCAAATCTGGTAAAGATGTTCTTCTGAAGGAAATTAAGCACGACTTGGGCATCATTTATCGGAAGTGCTTTGACCTCAACCCATTTAGAGACGTAATCAACTGCTAGCAAGATATATTGATTGTTGCATGAAGAGATAAAGGGTCCCATAAAGTCAATTCCCCAAACATCGAAAATTTCCACTTCCAACATTACATTAAGGGGCATCTCATCCCTCCTCGATATGTTACCAACACGCTGACAACGATCACACCTTAAGACGTACTGATGAGCATCCTTAAAAAGAGAAGGCCAATAGAACCCTGCTTGAAGAATACGAGTAGCAGTCTTTTCACCTCCATAGTGGCCCCCATATGTCGTGGCATGATAATCCCTCAAAATAGTCTCTGTTTCACTATACGGCACACATCTTCTAAGAATCTGATCAGCTCCCTGTTTAAACAGATATGGTTCGTCCCAACGATACCATTTAACTTCATGCAAGAACTTCTTCCTTTGTGCATAAGAAAATTCGGATGGAATAACTTGACTCACCAGAAAGTTCACAATGTCTGCATACCATGGCTCCTCTTCTTGCACCTTAAACAATTGCTCATCCGGGAAGAATTCATTAATGATGGTACTGTCTCGAGACGATTTACCAACGTCCTCCAGACGAGAAAGATGGTCAGCTACTTGATTCTCTGTCCCTTTCCTGTCCTTAATCTCCACATCAAATTCTTGTAACAGAAGTACCCAACGAATTAAACGAGGTTTGGAGTCCTTTTTAGAGAGCAGATATCTAATAGCCGCGTGATCCGTGTACACCATTACCTTTGTACCTAGCAAGTAAGAACGAAATTTTTCAAAACCATAGACTATGGCCAACAGCTCCTTTTCAGTGGTAGTGTAATTCAACTGAGCATCATTAAGAGTCTTGCTTGCATAATAGATCACATGAAACACTTTGTCTTTCTTTTGACCGAGAACAGCCCCCACTGCATAATCGCTAGCATCGCACATCATAGCGAAAGGTTCACTCCAATCGGGAGCAATGATCACTGGTGCTGAAACCAATTTCTTTTTCAGAGTCTCGAAAGCGGTCAAACATTCTTCATCAAATTTAAAAGGAACATCCTTTTCCAAGAGCTTACATAATGGTTTGGAGATTTTTGAGAAGTCTTTGATAAAACGCCTGTAGAAACCTGCGTGACCAAGGAAACTGCGAATCCCTCTCACTGAATTAGGTGGTGGAAGATTTTCAATTGTCTCTATTTTTGCCCTGTCAACCTCTAGACCTCTCCGTGACACCTTGTGCCCAAGAATAGTTCCCTCTTGAACCATGAAGTGGCATTTCTCCCAGTTAAGCACCAGATTAGTTTCCACACATCTTTTCAGAACCGCACCCAGATTATTCAAACATTCATCGAAAGAGAGACCGATTACAGAAAAGTCATCCATGAAAACTTCTACGGTCTTGCCAATCATGTCTGAAAAGATAGCCATCATACACCTCTGAAAAGTAGCAGGTGCACCACACAACCCGAAAGAGACTCGCCGAAAAGCAAATGTACCAAATGGACATGTGAAAGTCGTCTTCTCCTGATCTTCAGGGGCAATACAGATTTGATTATACCCAGAATATCCATCCAATAGGCAATAGTACTCCTGACCTGCAAGTCTGTCCAGCATCTGATCGATAAAGGGCAAAGGAAAATGATCCTTCCTAGTGGCCTTGTTCAATTTCCGGTAGTCCATACAGATTCTCCAACCAGTGACCGTGCGAGTAGAGATAAGTTCATTCTTCTCATTGGTGATTACCGTCATGCCACCTTTCTTCGGCACACATTGAACTGGGCTTACCCATGAACTATCAGAAATGGGATAGATAATCCCTGCATCCAACCATTTGATAATTTCTTTCTTCACAACTTCTTTCATGATCGGATTTAGACGTCTCTGATTTTCCACTGTTGGTTTACTCCCTTCTTCTAATGGAATTTTATGTTGACAGTAAGCTGGACTTATCCCCTTGATGTCGGCTATGGTCCATCCAATAGCTGATTTGAATTCTCTAAGAACTCTCAAGAGCTTGTCTTCCTCAGAATCTGACAAGTTAGCAGCAATAATCACAGGTAAAGTAGATGACTCACCAAGAGAAGCATACCTTAAGTGATCAGGTAGTGGTTTGAGCTCTAGAGTTGGAGCTTCTTCAATGGATGGTTTCAACCGCTGATGTGACCCCTTCAATTCAGATAGACCTAAAGATTCCACTGGTCTATCGAATTTCCTTTGCCATGGAGTAGCATCAAGAAGTAGCAGTTGCTCATCAATCTCATCTTCTTCCAATAAAGAATCACTAATCAGTGCTTTTTCCAATATGTCATTCAAGAGCAGATGCTCAATTTTTGATTGCACTGCTGATTCCACCAAATCTATCTTCAAACATTGCTCTTCTTCAGTTGGAAACTTCATATCCTTGAAAACATTGAAGGTGACATTTTGATCATGCACCCTCATCGTAAGTTCCCCTTTTTGCACGTCAATCAAGGTTTGCCCCGTGGCCAAGAATGGTCTCCCAAGAATGATAGGGATTTTCTTGTCTTCTTCAAAATCAAGTATGACGAAATCCGCTGGAAAGATGAGTTTGTCCACTTTTACCAGTTAATCTTCTACAATTCCTCGAGGGTAGGTAACTGAGCGATCAGCTAACTGGAGTGACATGTTGGTAGGCTTAGGCTCCGGAAGACCAAGTTGCAAGAAAACCGAATAGGGCATGAGGTTGATGCTTGCCCCTAAATCACACAAACACTTGTCAAACGACAAATTTCCAATGATGCACGATATGGTAAAACTCCCCGGATCCTTCAGCTTAGGTGGCAACTTTTGTTGCAAAACAGCACTGCACTCCTCCGTCAAAGCGACGGTCTCTAACTCCTCGAGCTTCAATTTCCTCGAAAGTATGCCCTTCATGAACTTGGCATAACTTGGCATTTGTTCAAGTGCTTCAGCAAATGGTAGATTTATGTGCAACTTTTTGAACACTTCTAAGAACTTTGCGAATTGCTTATCAAACTTCTGTTTCTGAAGCCTTTTAGGGAATGGCGGAGGCGGATAAACTTCTTTGCTAGCTTCCGTAATTTCTGAACCTGTTTTCCCATCTGACTTCTCCTTTTCTTCCTCACCTGATGCCTTCTGAATGACCGGGAGGGCTGAATTAGAAAACCGGATAGACCCCTCAGACGCGCCCGCGTCCAAATCACTGTTCACAGCATTTTCAAGTTCTTCGTTAAACTGCTTTTTGACTCCCAGATCGTCTGTAACCTTTCCAGAACGTAACGTAACAGCATGAATCTGCTCCTTGACCTCCTTTTTACCCGGATTAGCTTCCGTGTCACTAGGTAATTGCCCTTGAGGTCTGTTCAAAAGAGCATTGGCCAGTTGGCCCATTTGATTTTCAAGAGTTTTCAGAGATGCTGCTTGACTCTTGTACATCATTCGCAATTCTTCCATTTCTGACTTCTCATTAGATTGCACATGACTTCCTAGTTGCTGTTGATGAAATCCAGGTGGATTGTATGGTGGCCTTTGGGTATAGGGTTGTTGATAACCCGAATTGTTGAACTGCCTTGAACTATACTGCTGACCCTGAGATGGTTGTTGCACAGCATTCTGATTGTTGCTCCAACTGAAGTTAGGATGATTCCTATTGTTGGGATGATATGTATTGGGAGCAGGTTGTGAAGGCCTCTGATAATTGCTGACAAACTGTGCCGACTCACTAGAAATTGCACATTGATTAGTGTCATGAGCCCCCGCACACAATTCACAAACCATGGCGACTTGTTGAACCCCCACCTTAGCCAATGAGTCCACTTTCATGGTTAGAGCCTGTAGCTGAGCTGCTATAGCTGTTGTGGCATCCATTTCAAGTACACCTGCAACCTTACCTTGTGGAATACGCTGTGTCGGATTCTGATACTCGTTTGCAGCCATCATTTCAATCAAGTCATAGGCCTCTTCATAGCTTTTGGCCCACAGAGCTCCTCCAGATGCTGCATCAAGCATTGCTCGAGAATGACTTAACCCATTGTAGAAGCTATTGATGACCATCCAATTCGGCATCCCATGATGGGGACATTTCCGGAGCATCTCCTTGTACCTTTCCCAAGCTTCACACAGTGATTCACCAGAATGCTGACTAAATTGTGTAAGAGCATTCCTCATGGCAGCAGTCTTTGCCATAGGAAAGAATTTAGTCAAGAACTTTTGTGCCAGATCTTCCCATGTAGTGATGGAGCCTGCTGGAAGTGAATGCAACCAGCTTTTTGCTTTGTCTCTCAAAGAGAAGGGAAACAACCTTAGCTTGATAGCGTCCTCAGAAACTCCGTTGGTTTTGAACGTGTCACAGATCTCAATGAAGTCCCTGATATGCATGTTGGGATCCTCAACAGATGAACCCCCAAACTGGACTGAGTTCTGGACCATTTGGATTGTGCCCGGCTTGATCTCAAAATTATTTGCAGCAATAGCCGGCCGCACAATACTTGACTGAATATCATTAATCTTGGGCTGAGAATATTCCTTCAGCGCCTTGTTATCTGCCATTTCTCCAGTAACTTCCAACTCTTCTTCACTGTCCTCCACTAAATCCTCTTCGTGCTTCTCTTCTTCCAGATTTTCTTTACGAGCTTGAGATCGAGTAAGCATACACGCTCAAGATAGTACCTGAGAAACCCCAAAGTAAATGAGTGTGAAAAAAAAACGTCTGAGTCAGTGAATTTAATCCAAATTGATGACAAGATCATAAACTAAACAAACAATGAACCGAGTCCCCGGCAGCGGCGCCAAAAACTTGTTCGCACTTATTCACGCAAGAGAACGTGGTCAACAAGTAATATAGAGTAAATAGGATTCGTTCCCACAGAGACTCAAATTGTTTGTTATGTTCACTTATGCACCAGCTTATGATTTACATTCACTGCTAAGACAATCATAATTTTGGTTTTGATTTACTAAAGATTAATTACCAACTAAGCCAGTTACGAGGAAATAACTTAACTTTAACTTTATAATAAACAAACATGGGATTTCAATTTCATTTACTACTTCATCTAGAATCTTATGCCCTTTAGCCTAGCATGTGACCAATTTGATTACTGATTAGATGCACTAAACTGATACACACCAACTTTCATTGTGCATATACCATCCTACTGATCATCCACAATTGATAGAAGTCAAGCAGTCACTAAATATGTGTAGTCCCTATATGTCTATAGCAATTGAACACATACTGGTTGAAAATCAAGCACCCATTAAACCACATAGTCGATGCAAGACGGTTAGAATTACATCACAAATTAATACATGTTCTTCACATGCAAAAACCTATGCTAGCATGAATTGTTCTAAACCCTAGATCCACTTTCGCATTCACTAGGATTAAACAAACAATTACAAGTGTTCGCGACTCACTTATAACGAATAAGCATAAACATACTAGGCAATCAATACATCCAATCACACACCAAGGCATAAATAACACTCAATTTCTAGAATCCATAGCAAAATCCATTAAAATCCCATGATAACAAATTAGCCCATAATTGACCTAATTGCCATCATGGGTTCTATGGAAAACATAATTCTAAAATAAACAAGTAAAAATATAGAAGAAGAAATAAGGTTTAGAATTAAATCCCCAAAATAGAAGAGTACAAAGGTTCCAAAGAATAATCCTTGCTTGTCACTAGCTTGGAGAATTTCCTTGAAAATAATCTTGAAATCTAGATGAAAAAGTGTGTTAGTAGCCAAGAAAAACTAAGAACAACGATAGATAATGTTTTTCAAGTCTCGATATTGCATATAAAGATGCCCTAAAAATAGGCCCAAAATAATTGACCCGGTACAAGGCACAGAAAACTGCCCAAAAAAAAAACGACCCAAGCGCCATGGCGCCTAGACTACGCGCAACGGCGCTCCACACTGCGCCACAGCGCCTCGAACAGGCCCAAGACCGCGCAGCTGCGCCTAGGACACGCGCAATAGCGCTCCAAAGCCCCTGGAATTCAACCCCGCGCGCGCTATAGCACCCCCTGTAAGCGCCATGGCGCCTTCTCTCGCACAAGCCTCCGCGCAACTGCGCCCAATTCAAGCGCAACGGCGCCCGAAACCTCCTGGAATCACACCTTTGTCACCCATCTGTGCGCGCAATGGCGCCCAACTCTGTGCCATTGCCCCCAACGTCTCCTGGAATGCCTAAGCTGCATGCTGTCTTCCTTGCTCTTATTTTCTTGCACCATCTTAAAATTAAATTCACACCACCATAATATTGTTTTAGCCCAAAATATCTTCGACGACACAACCTACACAAATTCCATAAAAACATATTAAATGACAACGAAACTTGAGAACTTGCAAACGATTAAAGTCCAAACGGAAGGTAATTTAGTGGATATAAAATCCACTTATCATTCATACATTACACTTTTCTTCACATGCCTACCCTTAGGCTACAATTCTTGACTAGCCTGCCATATTGAACAATCTTACATAATATCCGGAATACCCCCCCTCAAGTTGGGAGAGAAAACGGCAAACATGCAACTTGAAGATTAACAAACCCATCTCTGTTTACCTTGTGTTAGTAGACTGCTGCGTGTAATCCTTGTGTGTGTTTGCTATGTGTATGTATACACGGTTTATGTGTATATCTAAACTGAGTTTGGTATATGTGGGAGTGCCGAGTAGGAATATGGGAGATTTGAATTAGGATGAATTTGTGTCTTGGTTAATTTGTAGGACTATTTTACAGGGTAGTTAAGGCTTCATATAGGCCGAGCACCATCCTTTGCCATGTGTTAGGTAGCAGCCATATTTATTCTTACCAAACTGTCCACCAAATCTTCACCAACCAAACTCCACCAACCCCCCACCTACTACATCCTCCTATAAATACCCCTCTCCCCTTCATTCTAAATTACACCAAAATTATCTCTTCTCTCTCTATATAGCTGCTAGATAGTCCGTCTAGTAGGGGATCCGGTTTAGCCTGCTTTCAGGAAGTGTCGGGATAGAAGGTCCTCGTGCCTAAACTATTCCTGAGGGTACTTGGGTTTGACTACAGCCATCGGAGGTGGTCCCGCTGCAGGGGTCTTTCTATCAGGTTGTGTGGCACTGTCCGGGTTGGGGGAGGGAGAGAAGGAAAGGTTGTCGGGAAACAATGATAGGGGGAGGTTTTGAGATAAACACTTCAGTGAGTTGGGGATATACATAATAGGTATTGTAGGGCTGAATTTTTGTATGAAATTCAAGGGGCCGGATACCCGGATATTGTAATCTCTTTTATCTAGTGTGAAGTTGTTGCTCTTGTGGATGTAGGCTGGGCCGAACCACGTTAAATCTCTTGTCTCTATTACTGTATTGTTGGTTTATTGTTTCATTACTATCACGTATATTTGTGGGATCTAAGCGCACATATTTACCAAATCGCTTCCGCATTCGCAGGGAATCGTGCAGATTCCTAACAGTTGGCATCAGAGCTAGTTGTGTCTAAATTATTGGTGCCGAAGGAAAGTCGTTAAGAAAAGTGGTTGTCTAATTTGGCGCCGTTTTGACGGAAGTGCTCCCATTGTTTCTTACACTTACCTGGCCAATTGATTTAGTTGTTTGGATGGGTTTGTGTGTGCAAACGGAGATCATGGCAAGTATTAGAGGATTAAAGGTGACTCCATATGATGGTAAAGGAAGTTTTACTCTTTGGCAGAGAAGGGTAAAGGATATCCTAACCCAACAGAAGCTAGCAAGGGCTTTGAAGGGGAAGGAGGGAAAATCAACAAAGATGAGCGATGAAGATTGGGAGGATGCTGAGTCGCAAGGCATGAGTACCATCAGGCTATGCATTGCTGATAACATTATCAATAATGTTGTTGACGAAAGCACGCCGAAGGAATTATGGTCAAAGTTGGAGACATTGTATCTCGGGAAGAACTTGACTACAAAGTTAAATCTGAAGCGCGAGTTATACAAGCTGAAGATGGCAGCTCAAGGCAATGTTATTGAGCACATGAATGTGTTTAATGGTATTGTTGATCAACTTGAAAAGGTTGCTATAAAATTGGAGGAAGAAGATAAGGCCCTTATTCTTCTTACCTCGCTTCCGGAGTCATTCGATCATTTGGTCACAACCATTTTGTACGGAAAGGACATGTTAAAAATGGAGGAGGTTCAGTCAGCACTTTTGTCAAATGATGGAAGGAAGAACCAGGATGGTGACAAGGACAGAATGACAGTTTTGGCTTTGCGTAGTCAAAATAATAGAGGAAGGGGTGATGAGAGAGGATCTACCAATAGCAGGGGTAAATCCAGATACAGTGAAAAGGGCATGCAGTGCTTTGGTTGCAAGGAGTGGGGTCATATTAGGCCGAATTGTCCGCTTAATAAGAAGGATCCAGATGCATCATTGGTTGTGATTACTCTCGATTGTGAAGATGTTTGCACCGTCTTCAATCGAGGCACTAGTTCTCCAGGAGAATGGATATTAGACTCAGGGTCATCTTACCATGTATGTTCCGAGAGGGGGCATTTTGACAAATTCCAAGATACAAAGAATGAAACAGTTTCTTTGGCTGATGGATCTACTTGTGAGATCACGGGGATTGGAATTGTGAAAATCAAAATGTTCGATGGAATAGTTCGCAGCTTGAACGGGGTAAGATATGTGCCTAAGCTGAGGAAGAATCTAATATCTATCGGTCGGTTAGCTTCAGAAGGCTACAGATGCTCTGTAGTAGGGGGAGCTATGAATATCAAAAGAGGCCGTGTGGTTTGGATGAAGGGAGAGCTACGTGGGGGAATATATCGTCTGATTAGTACGTGGCCAGAACATACTAGAACTTCGAAAATCTGGTTATCTCGTGCACGAGGGAAGAGTGACTTGAAGGATAATGCTGCGGTTGTATTGCCTTCCAGTCTAGACGATGGTACAAAGACTGCTGGGATGGATGCTTGGTCGAAGGGCTTCCACGACATCAACGAGTAGTTGGTGTGTTGCAGCTGCATATGGGCATCGATCAACACGAATCAAGTGAGCAGTGAACCATGCAACAGATTGATTTGTTTGATATGCAGTTGGGGAGTAAATGAAAGATCGATGGTCACACTTGTGTGTGTATGATGGTCACACTTGTGTGTGTGATGGACTACATATGGGATTGGCCGACCTGAATCAAGTGAGTATGTATGTATACAACAGATTGCTTCACATGTATGTAGTTGGACAAATAGAGGTCAATGGTACACTTGTGCGTATAGCAAGTGGGCATTCGAGAATGAATGTGCAAACAAGGGTATAGTTTAGAGTCTTGGACTTGGGGGGGAGTTTTGTCGTAGGGAATGATACGGATCGAGGAAAAGTTGGAGTTGTGCCAACAGGGCGCAGGTATGGAGTGCAAGTGAAGAGCTGTGAGTTTGGAAAGAGGGGGAGATTGTTAGGCAGCAATCATGTGTTAGGTAGCAGCCATATTTATTCTTACCAAACTGTCCACCAAATCTTCACCAACCAGACTCCACCAACCCCCCACCTACTACATTCTCCTATAAATACCCCTCTCCCCTTCATTCTAAATTACACCAAAATTATCTCTTCTCTCTCTATATAGCTGCTAGATAGTCCGTCTAGTAGGGGAGCCGGTTTAGTCCGCTTTCAGGAAGTGTCGGGATAGAAGGTCCTCGTGCCTAAACTATTCCTTAGGGTACTTGGGTTTGACTGCAACCATCAGAGGTGGTCCCGCTGCAGGGGTCTTTCAATCAGGTTGTGTGGCATTGTCCGGGTTGGGAGAGGAAGAGAAGGAAAGGTTGTCGGGAAACAGTGAAAGGGGAGGTTTTGAGATAAACACTTCAGTGAGTTGGGGATATACATAATAGGTATTGTAGGGCTGAATTTTTGTATGAAATTCAAGGGGCCGGATACCCGGATATTGTAATCTCCTTTAACTAGTGTGAAGTTGTTGCTCTTGTGGATGTAGGCTGAGCCGAACCACGTTAAATCTCTTGTCTCTTTTACTATATTGTTGGTTTGTTGCTTCATTACTATCACGTATATTTGTGGGATCTAAGCGCACATATTTACCAAATCGCTTCCGCATTCGCAGGGAATCGGGCAGATTCCTAACAATTCCAAACTCTCTCCGTTACAATACAAAAAAAATAAAAATAAAAGCAACACCAAAAGTAAAAGAGAAATCATTATTTATCATCATCACCACCACCAAACTCATACATACACACACGTTTTATACACACCAGTTAACATATCACACACTCATCACCAAACACCAAACCATAAACTTTAATTTCTTTACTCCTCAAGATCAGCTCTTCTCTTCTATTTGAACAAAGTATGCGGAATAGTGTTTATTGTTTTGGTATTGAAAGTGTTTAGTGTTTTGGTATTGAATACCTCTTTGGTATTCAATACCAAAACACTAAACACTTTCAATACCAAAACACTAAACACTATTCCACATACTTTGTTCATGGTATCAGAGCTCTAAGGTTTGATTTGGGATTCAGAATATTTTTTTCCGGTCACTATTTCGGTCGGAAGGTACTGTTCACTAGTCACTGTTCATCGCCGAAGACGAAGGCACTGTTCACTGTTCATCGACGGAGACGAAGACACTGTTCACAAATACGATACTGTTCACTATTCACAAATACATACGGTACTGTTCACTGTTCACAAATACATACGGTACTGTTCACTGTTCACAAATACGATACTATTCACTCATCACATTCCAGAAACTACACAATTAGAAACCACAATCATATTCTTACCTACAATGGCTGAATAACCAGAAACCACAAAACAATTAGCCACAACACAATTAGTTTCTATGGAACAAATGGAACAAATGTTCCAATTATTTCAGAAACTACAAAAAAATCCAAACCTCCCAGAAACCGGAATATCACAAACGGTGCATGTTACCGAAAAACTAAATTTCACTAATTACACCAAATGGTGTAAATTAATGCATATTGCTATTGGTGGTCGAGGCCGGCTCAACCATATCACGACCAATCCCGTTCCACCAGATGACCCTGAGTACCAACAGTGGGCTCAAAAGGACTCGATGGTCTTGTCTTGGATCATAGAAAATATTGATGAAGATCTTGTGAACCATTTTCTGGATTACAAGACTGCCCGGGAACTATGGAAGGGAATTGAAATTCTCCTTAGCAGTGGGAGAGACGAACTCCAGATATATGATCTAAGTTCAAAGGCAGCAACTATGAGACAAGGAAGGGACTCTATAGAAATTTATTTCAGTAAACTCAACACTCTATGGAAGGAAATAGACAGGAGAATGCCAACCCCATGAAGTGTGCAGAGGACATTAATTTATTTAATTCCTTCATACAAAGGCAAAGATTGTACCAATTTCTGGCCGGAGTAAGTGAACCTCTAGACAAAGAAAAGAGGGATATATTGTATCAAGATCCACTACCCACCATTGACACAGCCTACGCGTCCATAAGACGGGAGATTGCCCGTCGCGGCATAATGGCCAGCAACTCATCATTGGGACGAGAACCTTCAGAGATTGCACTACGTCAAATTTTGGCTTCGGCCACATAAAATATGTGTGGCTATGAACTTTGCGTCACTCTTTAATTTTTCAGCCAAGTGTGACATAAGGTCGGATCATGGTATGCCCCCTACGGACATACCCCTGTTGTGTGGCTGTAACTCAAAACAGAGTGACTAAAGCATACCAACAATTGGGTCTGACAGCCCCCATTTTAAGCTCAAAAGTGTGACTGAATACCAACTTGCAGCCACAGGATGCATAGTGGCTAAAGAGAATAAATAACGTGGCTAAATACCAACATTCATTAAAGGCTTAGTTTTCGTCGCACTATTTATTGGTAAATCGTGGCAAAAAGTTTGGGTATGGTCACATTCTATAATTTTTGTGTGGTCATTTTAATGTTATATACACTATTAAATAACTGATTTTGTCACTAATAATTGTAGTAACTATTGCCCAATATAATATCGATTGTTTGTAATAGGTAGTGTGGTTGAAGTGCGGTACTAGCCACACATAGTTAACCAAATTAGAATGAGGTTTCATTTGTATTATAAATACCGTACCTTTTTATTATAAATACCGTACCTTTTTACCAATCACAATACCAAAAGGCCACAATATGCAAACTAAAATGCCAAAATACAACTAAGTAAACAAAAACGCCAAATTCCAAACTAGTCATAATCCACATTAAAACCATACTACTAATCCATAATCCATAACAACCATATGGAGTAAGTATACTTACTCCACAATCCATAAAAGCCACATAACATAACCAGAATACAGAAAATTATCAAGTTATCAGAAAAGTTCACAAGTAACCAGAAAACCACATTAACATGAGTCAAATTCAGTTTACAATTGCACCACCAGCTTTCGCTTTTTCCCCCTCTTGTTTGCCTTGTTCGCCTTAGCCTTTGAACGTGTTACTGGGGAATCAGTAATGGTATTACATATCTTCCCCTTCTTAGCTTGAGCTGCACTATGTTCTTCCTTAGCTTGAGCTGCGCTATGTTCTTCCTTAGCTTGAGCTGCGCCATGTTCTTCCCCTTCCCCATTGCCCGTTGGATTTGGTACCTAGAGTAAAACATGAAAACAAATACGATGATCATTCCAACAACCCTCAAGTTAAGACCATTCTTGATAAACCAGGAGAATAAATGCACACAACCAAAATGGAATGCAAAGTAAGAAACGTACTCGATGATAAATTTTCTTGATAAGGTTTTTGGGCTAAGCCACAAAAGAACCCAAAGCTTCCTCAACTATTTGCATATCACCGGCTTCATACGGTAAGAATGTTGCCCCCTTAACAACTTCATCAACAGAAACTCCATAGCAATCATCTTGTAGGGGGACTCCATGAATGGTTTTTCCTGGCTGGTCTGAAAGGAAAACTGAACCACGTGCAACCGGGTTGTTCAAATTCAACGTGTACAGAGTATACTTGATTATTGGCTACAAAAGTTAGTGGCATAATTAACATCATAAAGGTAAAAGTGATGAATTAATATACATGAACATTTAGAAATAGAATGCATACCGATTGGACAATTGTTGAGGTTTGATTTGACTGAGATGGCATTTAATCAGAGATAGTGCTAGGCTGAGATAAATTAATCTTCTTCCTGGTTCCGGATCTAATCACCTTTTCCTACAAAAGTAGTAGCATAATTGCCAACATATTAAAGTTAAAGTTAATCTCAATATACATGTGCATTTAGCAATATTGTAATACCTGTTGCACAATGTTTGGATCTTATTGTGATTTAGTGGTACGCGGAGATATATAAACTTTCCTCCTTGTGGTGATCACCTTTTGCGCCATTATGGATGTGTTGGTTGTAGGAGTGACTTGCTTTTCCACAGATTTAACCTACAATTTAAGAAATTTGGAGAAGAAATCAACAATTACTTTGAAAAAATTAAAAAGAAATTAAATTAGCCACTACTTACGGGTGTTAAAAAGTCTTTCGATGCTGGGATGGTAACATTAATGCAGCGGTCCCCCGAAGCATTCCCACTTATCGGTGTTCCCTACATAATGTAACGTCAAATGGGAAAGTCAAGTGATAACACAAGTTTTGTAAACTATGTTTTGGAATATAGACACAAGATAACTAAATTCGAACACTAAAAACTCCAACAATTTACGTAGTGCTTATATATTTATTGTACTCAGATTTGGATTTTGAATTCAGTTCAGTTAGTCCTTACATCTTGTTTTGTTGCTGAAAGCAGCCCTTGCGAATCCAATTGAGCCATGACTTTATTCAGTTTATTGTTCGTTGCCTCCATCTGCTACGACAGGTTCTTCAGTTCTTCATCCTTCTTCTCACGTAGCAGTTTCTCATTTTCCAATTGAAGCTCCAGAATCTTGATTTTATCTTTTCCTGTTGTCCTTTGCCGAGGACAATGCCAGTACGTACTGGGAGTGACTCCACAACCAACACCTCTCAAGTATGCACCGTGCTCCTTGCCAAAAACCACTGTAAGGGCATCCTCATCCGGCCCAATCTTGATTCCTCTGTCCTTTATCTGTGCTTCAATATCCATCTGTAAAAAAAGTGAAGAAAATTAGTAACAAGGACATGTTCTTCACTTTTGGATATACTAACTCTCATATTTAAACTTACTAAATAATCCACCATGAGCTTCACTCTATGATCTACCAACTCTCCATCTTTGTTTTCCCTCCCCTAGCTTCCTCCACATAAAAGCACGGGTGGGGACCTCATCAACTGTAATTTCATTTTTCGAAACCTTGCATAATGCAACGACGACACAATCAGACACAATCAGACATTTCACTAGTAACACAAAAAAAGACATCTGAATTACCAATTTTTCTCTGAGAGCAGGGTATCCTCCTTGTCCCAAGCGATGATCATAAACGGACCGTGATCGTGCTTTTTTCGTAGTTTTGGAGACATCCTTCCAATAGACAAAAGAATTATTTCAGTAAAGTGCATTGGAAATATACGTAAATTCAAACGATGATCCGTATATTAAAGGATTACAACCTTGAATTTTTTCGTTAGCGTGTGGGCTACGAACCTATCCCAATTAGCTTGCTCTACCAGTGTACGATACTGCGTAGGAACGTTTGCTGGTTTATTCAGGTTAGGTTGTATGAATCCTGCATGCATCTTTCTTCTGAAATTGCGAAGCAGCCCACCGAGCCTAGTCATTACAAACTTTCAACGACAAAGTTCTATATCAAAAAAATGCTGCAATATATAATACATGGTGTTAATACACATAAAAGGCAAGCATATAAGTTGAACAATCGTGTTTCATATTGAAAATGTAACATATATTTAGAGCAATTAATGCGAAGTAGCTGATTTACCGTTACTTGATCCCACAGTTTAGCCTTCACTTCTTTTGGCACCTCCTTCCATGTTAACCTCTATTCTAAAAAGCGGCCTAAGCGGCCGCCTAGGCGGTTTTGAATGCCTAACCGCTTCGATTAGTACAAAATCGGGGAATTAAGCATTTTTCAGAGGATTAAGCGGGTTTAGGCGGGATTAAGCGGATTTAGGCGGGATTAAGCGGATTTGTGGGGGATTTAGGCGGGGATTAAGCGGGTTTGACCAATGTTGACCCTTTAATTATTTTTTTAAAATTTTTTCTTTACATATTTTTCAAATTTCATATTATAAATTAATATATATAATAAACATATATAATTAAAATAATTAAAATAAATATGTATATATTCACAATACGCTTAATGACCCGCTTAAAATTCCGCGTAGGCGTCCGCTTAACCGCTTAAGCGCTAAAAGGTCCTCCCACCGCTTAGAACCGCTTACCGCTTTTTAGAACACTGATGTTAACCATCTTAATCCCACATGCTCCCTGACCGTGTCTCCCAAAAAGCTCGTAAATTCTGATCTGTATTCCCCCGTCAACCTACCAAGTGAGTCAAATTCAACCTCATGTCTTTTTCCACCAGAGTTTGTAAACGTGGTACGCAGCTTTGGGAACCTGGTTAGCCCTCTCTTAGCTTTGACAACATTCTTTTGTTGCTCCTATTTGCATTCTTCTTCTTCTTCTTCTGCGCTTTCTCCTTCTTCTGTGCTTTCTCCTTCTTCTTCGTTACACTCTTCCATTGAATATTGATCCTCAAGTTCCTTATTGCCCGCACCTACAACCATTATAAGAACCCTTAGCAATTACAGGAGTGATCTGTTCAATATACATACACATGAATAAATATGAGAAGTAAAAAATGAGTCTACCTAGGTTATCTTCTTCAACGCAAATTGGTGCAGTAGCTGTGGACCAGGAATGGAAGTCATGAATCTTACAGACTCCAGTCATGATAGAAGCATTAGCCAACTCTTTTAAGTCAGTGTCTCGAAACAATAAACCATATCCATTATCCGGGGTCACCCCATCTTTCATGAAATAAAGCTTGTCATCATCCGAAACTACATCCGCTACCAAATCCCTAACTTGTTTAACAGTCATGTTGTACACTTCCATTCCTTCGAACACCTTACACTTAGGACCAGTGTATTGCCACTTAACACATGTCATGAATTCAACCCCATAGTAAACAACTAACCTGTACCTATTTCCCATGGTACTCAAATTAGCTGTAGAAAATAAGCACAACACAAAAGACTTAATCTCTCAAACCATATATAAAATAACTCATATAACAGAAGTAACAGAAATATTACTTGAAGAACTGAATTAAGTCTACAGGTAATGTATACCCATAGATTTGAAATATATATCTCTCAAACATGCAATCAGTCAAACAGTTTGTGCAAAGAATGGTTTACTTGCGATAAGCAAGGTGATTTAAACGCCGGTGGAAAAAACCTTAATTAAAACCAGATTGTCACCAGATTTCACCGATTTCACCGATTGAAAGTTGTGCACAGCGAGGGAGGGAAAATTTGAAAGTAAAGTGAATTTGGGGGTAAAGTGAATTGGGGGTGAAGTGATGTTGAGAGTAATTGGGGGGAAGTTTGAGTTTTTTAGGGAAAGTTTAGCCGCCTTGAATTATCTTGGGGAAAGCTTAGCCGCCTTGGTCTTTGTTTTCACTTTTCAGCCAACTTGGAAAGGTCGTATATCAATATAAAGTATTATTTATATTAATATTAATATATCAATATATTGTATTATTTACAATATAACTTTCCCCAAAACGTCGTACAAGATAACTTCCCGATTTTTCGATTATTTTTTTCCAACACCACAATGCATATCTATTAACATCCGTATGGTTGGATCATCGAAAATTGCATTTTAAAAAAATATTTCCACTTTCGGGGACGAATCTCGTTATTCGGAGTAGTACTTTGCCCAGATCTTTGTGAAAAACGTCGTACAAGATAACTTCCCGATTTTTCAATTATTTTTTCCCAACACCACAATGCATATCTATTAACATCCGTATGGTTGGATCATCGAAAATTGCATTTTAAAAAAATATTTCCACTTTCGGGGACGAATCTCGTTATTCGGAGTAGTACTTTGCCCAGATCTTTGTGAAAAACGTCGTACAAGATAACTTCCTGATTTTTCAATTATTTTTTCCCAACACCATAATGCATATCTATTAACATCCGTATGGTTGGATCATATAAAATTGCATTTTAAAAAAATATTTCCACTTTCGGGGACGAATCTCGTCATTCGGAGTAGTACTTTTGCCCAGATCTTTATGAAAAACGTCGTACAAGATAACTTCCCGATTTTTCGATTATTTTTTCCCAACACCACAATGCGTATCTATTAACATTCGTATGGTTGGATCATTGAAAATTGCATTTTAAAAAAATATTTCCACTTTCGGGACTTAAATATTCTATTTGGCCCAATACTATTCTAATTGCCCAATACTATTCTAATTAATCGGGCCTTAAACAAGTTCAATCCAAAGGGAGTAGCCGCTATGCTGTTCAAAAACCAAAATGGAAAGTGTAGTCTCTCGATTGGAAACCACACTCTCGGATTCAAATCACAAGTAGCCGATTCTTTTAATTTTGGATTCAAACTTCATCCACAACGATTTCATCCCTAATTTCATTTGGCTTCTACTCTTAATCACTCCTACTTCATCTTTCTTGGTAAGTCATGTGTTTTTTTTTATTTTTATACTTTAATATGCTCGTAATTGCTGTAGTTATGCTGTAATAAGCTCGTAATTGATTTAGTTGATATATATTAAAGCTTCAAAGTATATGTTGTAGTTATGGATAAGTCTTGGATGTTAACCGATAGTAACAGTGAAACGTATATGGATGGAGTTGTAGCATTTATCGAATTTGCGGTTTCTAATTTGAAGATGTCAACGAACACTATGCCATGTCCATGTGTATGCTGTTTAAACCACTACTCTCTTTCTGTGGATGAGGTGCATTACCACTTACTCATTAAAGGATTCGATCGGAATTATACAAGGTGGATTAAACATGGAGAGAAAGAAAAGCCAACAACTTCCAACCAATTTGATGCATTAGAAATTCCAACAAATGCTGCAGAAACAATAGAAATCGTAAAAGCTACGGAAGACAATTTCATAGATGACATTGACAAGTTTCAAGAACTACTTGGAGATGCTGAGAAGCCCTTGTATAAATATTGTCCTAACTTCACAAAGTTGTCTACAACAGTTGAACTGCTAAACTTGAAGAGTAAGTGTAATAACCCGGATTTTCGGAAAATGATTTTTATTATTATTTTAAGAATATTAATGATTTTCCTAAAATGAGGAGGATTTTTTTTTATTGTTCATTATTCCAGTTCAAGGAATTTCAAAGTGAATTATTTAATTATTTTTCGGTTCAGTGTAATCGGGTTTTCTTAAAAATTATATTGACTGAGTAGATATCTCGAGTCAATAGTTTATTTGGGCCAAGGGTTTAATTTTCAAAGTGTGAAATTATCCGGTAAAGATTTTTTTTTGTTTTAAATTGCTGAATAATTTGGAGGTTTTAAAATCCTTAGAAAATGATTATTTTAATTATTTGAGGATTTGCAGAAATTACTCGATTAATTTATAAATATCGAGAATTCAAGGTTTTACTAAAACATTAGTGTTTGTAGTATTTTTATAAAGCCCGGTAAATTGTGATTTATGAATCACAATTATTTTTTTTATGATTTGTTTTTATAAATTATTAATATTTGTAAAATGCATATCAATTTAGAAAATTGTGATTTAATTCTATTTCTTTCTCCGAAAATCTTTAAAAATATTCTAGTATTTAATTTTGCTAGAATTATTATTATTTTTACGGATCAAGATTTCTAACCCAAATTATTATTTTATCCGAGTGCTATTTTGAGGGTTTAATTAGAAGTGGGTTATTATTATTTTGTAGTAGTATAAGGGGATTGGACCAAGCCCAATAAAAACACACAACACACAACACACAGAGCCGAGAGAATAATCGGGGAGAGAGAAAGTGAGAAAGGGGGAAAAGAAATTAGGGTTCATAGGAAATTGAATTGGGGGTTTTGATTTTTGAATCAATTAGGTTATATATATATGTATATGCGTGTGTATATATTGTATATGTGTGTATATTTCGATGTGGGTGCAGTGGTAGAGGGAGAAGGCAGCGGCGATCGAGAGTTTATAGTAGCGGGGAAGAGTCGTGGTAGTCTTGAGGCGGTCGGAATGGAAAGAAAGGGAGGCGACGTGCGTGTATGGTGTGAGCTGTGTATGTGTATGTATGTATAGGTGTGTTTTGTGCGTGTATGTGTGTTAAGCCGGAGTTGCAGAGAGAGAGAGAGAGAGAGAGAGAGAGGGGGGAGAGAGAGAGAGAGAGAGAGAGAGAGAGAGAAGGGGGAGAGATGGTGGAGATGTTCGTGGCGGTCACCGGAAAATGGTATCCTCTTTTCGGATTTAATTATTTAATTTTCGTTTTGATTAAATTTCGAAAATGTTGTTGTAATTTAATTAGTATTGTTGTAATTAAATTAGATTTAATTGCGAGCTAGTGATTAATTTCCGTAATTTAATTCGGAAAGTATTATAGTTAAATTGCGAGGTATTGTTTAAGCTCCATGATTAATTCGGAGAGTTTAGTGATTAATTTATAATTATTTGGATTAATTGTGAGCCGGTTGTATGTGCGGATTAGTAATTGTTAAGTGTGAAGTGCTAATTGCTAATTGTTAGTTGTTAGTTCAAATTGTAATTGTTAATTGCTAAGTGCTAAGTGCTAATTGTTATCGTCATATAATGTATAGTCATGAGAGTTGGATAACTCGTAAATGTCTATGTGTTAGATGTTATAAATCGAGTCATAGTATATAGGTTGAAAGTATAAGTGCCAACTACATGGTGTTGGATTAAATGTGGATAAACTTAGTTTACTTTCTTTAAATGTTGAGGTGCCGCATGTCTGGGCGGATACTTTTCCTTATGTGCTAGGTGCCGCATGTCTGGGCGGATACTTTTCCTTATGTGCTAGGTGCCGCATGTCTGGGCGGGTACTTTTCTTACTTGTTTACTTTGCTGCAAGTTGAGGCAGCTTTATTTTTGCAAAAACAGGGTTGAATTGTGTTTGAGGGGCTGTGCCCATAGTCCGATAAACGAATACTTCATGCCGAAATTTTCTAAAAATCCCCTGCATTTAAATTTATTTAAATTATTTGATTTCAATGGTTTAAAGGTATGATTTGGGTGTTAACTGTTTATGTGTATATGTGTTAAGTGAATTAATTCGAGGGTAATTGTTGTCTCGAGGATTTATGTGCTAAGTGATTTATTTCGAGGATTTATGTGTTAATTCAAGGATTTATGTGTTTCGGGGATTAAATGCGTTTTGAGGATTATTTATAAACTTAGTTTTGTCATAGAATGACACTAGTATTATAATTGTATATGTTAAGTGAAGTTGACTAAATGGTGGTATAGGGTTATGATATGGGTGATACTAGGAAATGACTACGTTTTAAAAAGGGGACTCTTTAAGTGTCAATTGCTATTACTAAATGTGTTATGTGCATTAATTGGTATTTGAGTAGTCAGCTATAGGGATAACAACTATAGTACGACTTTAGGTGACTCAGTGGTAATTCTGAGTTGTGTCTACTCGAGATACGAGGTTGGACTGACGCGTGATCGTAACTATTTCAGTACCATTAAGGCGTGATCAAGTGGAGCAACGTGTATCAAAAAGGAAGGATCGAGGCGTCGTGTAAAGTTCATGGAACTACTTGGGCGAAACGCCAAGGATTTATTCGCGTTGTTCTGTCTGGTGCTAAGGACCAGAGGCAAGTTTATTTATACATACTCTATCGTTCAGAGTATATTTATTTTGAAATATATGAAATATGTGGAATAAGACTTCAGTCCATATTTGCAAGAGTTCTTCTATCTTTATCTTGATAAATTGTTTACTTTTAAGTAAAATGGTTTGACTGAAAATATATGTGATATGGAGAGAGTGATATACTATAAAGAGTAAAGTGATATGGGAAGGAATGATATCAGTTGTTATTTATGGTTATTTTATAATATTACAATTATGTGTAAATTGGGGATATTTGAGTTCTAAACAGTTTCAAACATTATTAATAAATATTTTGTTATATAAGGGGACAAGGGTGGATATTTATAGATTTTCTTAAAAAGGAAGTATGTAAGGTATTTTAGTTGGTGTATTTTAAAGGTATTGATATATGAATGGAAAGTGGAAGGGGTATCTTGAAATATATATTTTCGAAAACCCGGACAAAGTTTTTAGAAAGAATTTCGCAATAATTAACCTAATGGCAACATCACAAATAAACTAGTGTTTATTTAATTAGTAGATACCTCTGGAAGCATTTACTGATTAAATAAACCTTATTCGTCTAATTAAATTATTTAACTAGATGAATGTTATTTTAAAAAAAATGTTTTCTTACAATCGCTTTGTTCCGGAATAATAATAAAGATATTCCAATGGTTATAAATGTGACATTTTTGGTTAAAAATGTCTGGAATGATAATGATAAATGTTATTTTAATGGTTATTTAATTCAATGAATATTAATTATAATATTCATTTAAAAGGGATTATTGAATAGTTATTCTTTAGATATTCTAAGTGTTCTAAGGGTGATTATATATTGTTAAAAGGTTGTTTAAGGAATTTCATAGTGAAATGAATGTATGTCTTGAATTGAAATACCTGTATAAATGTTTTCAAATGATTATAATACGGATATGAAAATGGAAAGGTGAAACAGAAATGTGAAATGTGGAAAGGTGAAATGGAAATGGAAATGAAAATGATAAATGTGAATGGAATAATGATTTGACCAAAAAGGGGGATTTCAACAATAAGCGTAAGAAGCTGTGTGGAAGTGGCACAGTCCGGCACCCAATATTTTATTACGGCACGAAGATGCCAAGGGAGGATGTAGCAGGTAGCCTTCCTCCAGGGTTGATTACCAGGTAGGGATCATCCCTTCTACTAGTAGTAAACAGAGAGCGGGTACGGTCAGGCGACTGATCATCGTCCTACGTATCTGGCGCCAGCAGATATCCCCAAAACTTAAAAGAAAGAATTGATAATGGTATGAAATGATGGAATTGTTTTACAGTAAGAAGAGAAACTGATTTTATATTACTTTTATACACAATTGTTGTATAAAAGGAAATGGAAAGATTATAATGAGAGCTTGATTTTAAATGTTATATTACCTTGAGATATTATACTAAAATGATGTATTGATTATTATCTTGTTATAGAAGAGAACTGATATTATATTTTCAATAAGTAAGTGATTTCATATTGAATAACCAGCAAGCTTATGTTGGTGTATTACTGCGCAAACAAGATGTGGCTATTTAATTACCTTGTAACGGCATCGTTTATATTATATTGGTATATTGTTCAGTTGATATTAATTTCAAACATTATACTTTCCCTATAGAATTTCGTGGTTATAAATGTTTCAAGAATGATATTAAGTATCAGTTGAATGTGGGAACCCATGCATATGATGGGATATTTTGTTGAACTCTAGTAATAACTTGCTGAGCAATTCTTTCGCTCATACTTGCTTGTTTTCAAATATTAACTTTTCAGTGGAAGGTAGCCGAACGAGGTTATCTGCATGGCTTAGATGAAGCGAGCAGTGTGCCCTTATGAAGACGATATGATCTAGAAAGTTTATAGCTGGAGTAAGTTATATGTAAGTAATATATATGTTACTTTGCATAATATAGTACTAGTTGCTGGTGTACTTCTCAACGAAGTTATACTAGTAGTAAGGAATTGATTCTTGTTTCTAGCCCTATAACCTAAAAGATGCTTGGTGGTTGGGGTCTCAAATGTTGTAACTTAATTATTAATGACTACAGATGATTTAATGTGGTTAAGCAGGTGATTTGTTATTAAGGATTTCCGCGTGACGACCAAATCCCTGACCCCGGATTTGGGGGCGTTACAGTAAGCATGGAATGTAGGGATGGGAAGTGGGTCGGATAGGCTCGGATATGGCAATATCCATATCCAAACCCGAAAATTTTTGCCTTACCCGAACCCGATCCGAACCCGAAAAATACCCGAAAATTAATATCCAAATCCGATCCAACGGATTTCGGATCGGATTCGGATATATCCGATACCCGAAATTTTTTGGATACCCGAATTTTAAGAGCAATACACTACAAATCGACAAATCTCTCTCTCTCTCTCTCTTCTCTCTCCCCACACACAGAGATAACTGAATTACAATGGAATTTCAAGTCAACACAGAAACAAACAACATCGATCTACACAAAGTGTGGCATCTCCTAAGTCTTCTACTCATAATCGGTCGTCCGATGAGACTCCCTGAGCTTGCTTCACAATCGGCCGTCCGGTGTTTTTTTGGTGTGAGAAGTGTGTAAGATCTTCTTAAAGATCCAAACAAGAAAGTGATGGAAGTATAGATATATTATTGAAAGTGATGGGTGGCCAAGAAAATGGAAATGATGTTGTTTGCGGCTGCAACAGTGGAGATAATGTGAAAAGAGAGATGGGAAGAGAGGTAAAGAAGTAGGGTTATGAACAAAAAGAAGAAAACTTAAGTTTTAACCCCTTTCCTCTTCTTCTTTTTATGGCCGTGTGGATTTATTAAATGGGCCTAAGCCCATTCTTCTATTTAAACTTTTTAATCAGCCCAATCTCTATTTAAATTTATATATTATATGATATATAATATTTATAATTTACAAGAACTAAAATTCGGGTTTTTTTCGGGTTTCGGGTATCCGTCGGATTCGGATCAGATTTCGGATCGGGTTTCGGCTCGGTATACATGAAATCCATATCCATATCCAAAATATTTCGGGTTTAAAATTTAAATCCATATCCAAATCCAAAAAATCGGGTTTGGATCGGGCAAAAAATCGGATTTCGAATCGGGTATCCGTCGGATCGGATTTTTTTCCCATCCCTAATGGAATGACAAATAAGTGCTTTACTGAATTGCTACTTCTGTTGAAAAGGATGCTACCTGCAGAAGGTAACGAGATGGTGAACAACACATATGAGGCCAAAAAGATAATGATAGCAATGGGTTCAGGATACGAAAAGATACATGCTTGCATTAACAACTGCATTCTGTACAGGAAGGAGTACAAGGACTTGGTGGTATGTCCAACTTGTGGCATGTCACGGTGGAAGGTGGATGAGAAGACTAAAGTCATATACGAAGATGTTCCTACTAAGGTATTACGGTACTTCCCCCTTATTCCACGATTGAAACGACTTTATAAAGTGAAAAGTATAGCAAAAGATTTGATATGGCACTCCACCAGTTCCAAAAAGGCCGGTGTTTTACGCCACCCATCTGATTCACCTGCATGGAAAGCAATAGATGACATATTTCCGAAAATTTCCTCTGATCCAAGAAATCTTCGGCTTGGCATTTCCACAGACGGGGTCGACGTAAACAGAGGGAATAGGAATCACAGTGTGTGGCCGGTATTAACTGTCATCTACAACCTTCCACCTTGGTTGTGTATGAAAATAAAGTTCATCAGGCTTTCGTTATTAATATCGGGAACGCCTGGAAACGATATCGATGTGTTTTTGGATCCTTTGATCGATGATCTGGAGCTCTTGTTCGAAGAAGGAGTTGAGACATATGATTCCTATGCACAGGAACAGTTCACTTTACATGTTGTCTTATGGACGATTAATGATTACCTTGCTCTTGGTGCATTATGTGGCTGTCCTTATAGTGGATTCCATGGTTGTGTGGTGTGCAGGAAAGAAACTCATTGTGTAAGACTTCCGTTCTCTGCCAAGCAGAGTTATGGTGGTCACCGAAGATATCTACCATATAGTCATCCCTTCAGAAAGAAAACTAAGGCGTTCAATGGAAAAGAAGAGTGGGGAACTGCTGCAGATCCTATGACAGGGGAAGAAATATTCAATGAGATTAAATTTGTTCAGAATAAGTGGGGGAAGGGATTTAAGGATAAAGATTCAGAACTCATGGACACTTCGACTGGAAGAGGGGGAAAACAAAAAAGAGAAAATCAAAAGGGGGTGGTAGCTCAAATTCCGGAGAGACCTATTGGAAGAAATTCAACATATGGAATCGATGACTTAGGTATTGGCGATATAATTTGGTCCAACATTGTATTGATTTCATGCACACTGAGAAGAATGTGGCTGAGAGTATTATCGGAACATTACTCAATGTTCCGGGCAAGACGAAAGATGGTTGCAAGCTCGAAAGGATCCGACACATTTTGGGATAAGACAAGAGTTGCAGGCTAAAAGTCAAGGCGACAAGACATTACTTCCTGTAGCCTACTACACATTAACTTAAGATGAAAAAGACATGTTCTGTGACACATTACACAACTTAAGGGCTCCGCAAGGTTATTGTTCCAACTTTTCCAGTTTGGTGAATGAAAAGGATAGGAAGCTTATGGGACTTAAATCACATGATTACCATATGTTTATGCAACATTTCTTGCCAATTGCAATACGGTCTATCATGCATGAACCCACAAGATATGCTATTATCAGACTTTGTTTTTTTTTAAATCAATATGTAGCAAAGAAATCAATGTAGAAGACCTCGATAAATTGCATGAGGTGCTTTGTGTGACACTGTGCTTGATGGAGAAATACTTTACCCCATCCTTTCTTGATGTTATGCTTCATCTAACTGTGCACCTTGTTAGAGAGGTAAAATTATGTGGCCCAATATGCTTTCGGTGGATGTATCCCTTTGAGAGGATGATGAAAGTTATTAAAGGGCATGTGCGGAACAAAGCTTACCCAGAAGGATGCATTGCTGAGGAGCATATTGCAGAAGAAATAACTGCGTTCTTCAACGAATACAGACTAGACATGAGCTCTATTTGTATTCCAGAACATCAGCACAACACATCTGAAAATGGTAATGGAGAGGGAATTCCTTTGTCAGTTGGTAAACCAGTTGAAGTTTCTCAAGATCTCTACATGAAAGCACATTTCTATGTATTGCAAAATACGCCTGAAGTTGTGCCGTATATCGAGTAAGGACTCCTACTGAACTGTTAACTCGAATAACTTGTAGAAGGGGGGGGGGGGGTTGAATACAAGTTATATAATCGTGTCTGATTTTTGCTTGATTATAAGAACAAGAATAAACGAATGAATCAAACTCTTGTTTGTATTAATAAGATCAAATACAAACTCTACCAAAGGTGTACAAATACCTTTAGCAGCTGCTGACAATACAAATATCTCTCTGTTTGTTTCGTACTCTCGAATACAAACCTTATACAGAGCTACGCACACGAACTCACAACTTCGTCACACACTCTTTACAATGATATTGAGAGAATATTTATAATGCTACCTATCAACTAATAACAGAAAGATATAATCTATACATGACAATGTTCTGCCTTCTAGTCGATAGTTTCCTTCAATAGAAAACTCTTTCCTTCATAATGTCTTCTTGCTTGTTCTTCAAACAACGATCCTGTTTTATAGCACTTGCCAGTTTCTGTAGCATCCATAATGACATCATCAGTAGCATGACTGATATCAGGATCTGCACACTGCATCAGTATCTGATCAACCATCAGTATTGGACCATCATCAGGATTTGCTCTCTGTTCCTGACATGTAGTCTCCGATACACTGTTCATTCCTGACTAAACTATACAGATAACTGTCTTACACATAAAACCTATATACAGTGCTAAATCCTTTATAAGATCAGGATTACAAGAAGTATAATGTGTAAATTCTATTCTTAACATCACAACTTATGAATTATTCCTAACAATCTCCCCCTATTTATGCTTTACAAACTGAAGCATAAATCTAAGTTGTGGATGTCAAAACATATAACAATACAACCAGAATAGAATTTATGAATGTAGAATTATGAAGTTAAGTACCTCCTTCTGAGATGTAGACATTTATCCAGTACTTAGAAGAAAGAATTTTAACTATTAATGCTGCTCTTCCTTACCACTTCCTAGCTGAGATTCACCACTGTCACTCCTGGTTCTTCTTTGAGATTCACCACTGTCACTCCTGGTTCTTCTTTTTACTACCATTTGTCTGATCTTTATCTCCCCCAGCTTTATCTTTATCTTCTTCAGTCTGGTAGTGTTGTTGTTGTCTTTGAATTATCTTTATCTCCCCCTTTTTGACATCAGCAACATTAATTCCAAGAGATTCAGAAACAGAACAAATGAGTTTTATAAGAACTGCTTGATTTTCCATAATTGTGACTTGGTTATCTTCTAGTGATTGAAGTCTTGTTTGAATAGCAATTTGAGAATTCTGAATATCTTTCAAAACATCAGAATGAACTTCAATATTGGAAGTGCTTCTAGTATCTTCAGTATCAGAATCAGAAAGAACTGTATCTTCAAGTCTTGTAGAAGAAGTTGCTTGAGTTGTATGATATTCAAGTAATAAAACCTGATTAGAAGTATCAACGTCTTCATCTTTCTGTTCTGGAACTGAAACATGATCATCATCTCCTTCACCAGTATTCTGTGTACTAACATCTTCAAATCCTGACTCCTCCTTAGAGTGATCAGAGACTGTTGATGTCTCAATTCTAGCTGATATTGGAAGTACATACAAAGGAACACTAGGATCATTAGGATCTTCATCTGGTACATATGTATCAAGAGATTGCTTTATCCTTGCACCTCTCCTGTTAATGATTTCTGCAAGCCTCTCTTTTTGCTTCTGAGCTTTAACTTCTGGCTTTGCATTGTGATGTGCTAGGTCATTCTTCTGATACATTTTGATGAATGAATAAGTACCAGCATCCATACCCAAATTTTCAGACCAAGATTCAGGAAAAACCTGATCCCAGAAATCAAATGATGGTTTCCTAATTTTCTCTCCCTCACTATGGAGTTGATCATCCATACCCTCATTCTCACTTTGACTTTCTAAAGTCAACACTCTTTCTACCTCACCTTTTGCCTGGTCAGGAGCCAGCCGCTCAAATTGTGGATCAATATCCATCTTTTCAAGTGTATCACTCAAATTTGGATAAGTGCTCTCATGACCTACAGAAAAATAGAGTTTAGAAGGAGTTTTTATACCTGAACTCACATGGAGAGAGGGTTCCTCATATGGCATGTGGCTTGAGGTTTTCTCCAAGGAGTGAGCTGCTATAGTCTCTGAACCCTTACAATCATCTTCTTTCCTTTCAGAAACTACAGGCTCCAGTATACCACTTTCATGATCTTTACTAGACTCTGATGTCTTCAGTAATACTTCATTAGACATCATAGTTAGTACATCACCGTCTTTAAGTGTTGTTTGCTGAGACACACCCTCAAGGTGGATAGACTCTGACTGAACAAAATTTGTTTGATCTTCAGAAAAATCAACCAAAGTCATTCCTCCCATATCATAGGGTATCTCACTTGCATTCTCAGTCATCACAGAAGACCTTTCAACATCAGCTATCACAGCTCCTGAGTCATCCTTTCTCTGACTAGATGGTTCTTGTGTTGCAGTGACCGTGATCTGATCTTTCCTACTACTCACCACTGGTGCAATAGTATCTTCTGTTGACTGCTTCCCTCTATATACTTCCTCCAGTTGTTCACCTTGAGTTGAAGCATCTTCAATAATTACATCCTTGTCAAATAAATATGCATGAAGTGATTGAAGTGCAACATGCTTCGAGAGTCCAAATTTCTTGACTAATTGTCTTCTGACAGATACATAGAAATACATCTTCATTAAGTCAAGTCTTTGATGTAGAAGTCCATATTCATCTGGAAATAAAAGTTTTGGTACTCTTTCAATCAGAAAGTCTAGAACAGGCCTTGACAACTTCACTTTGAGAGAAATTAGTCCCATAGCCAGTCTGTATGATAATGTAGTTTCCCATGAAGAATCAATATCCAGATCTCTCTTGTCAAATACTGACATAGATGTAGCTTGATTTGTAGAAACCTGCATGATATTAGTTGGACTAGACTCTGTGTGTGTAGGTGACAATTGAATCTTTCTCCTTGTTCTCCTGATATAGTGAGCAAAAGATTTATCCTGAGAAGACTCAAGAGGTGTAGACACAGAAGTGATCTTGGGATGAGATCTTTGTTCAATAGACACAGTCTTTTGAGAGACAGTATCCAGTAACTGTTTTCCCTTTTTAAGAACTACAGCCTTTTGTGAGACTGCAGCCTGGCTGTGACTAGGTTTTTCATCTCTTTGTACTAACACAGAAAGTTGAATTGCAGCCTTCAATTCTGTTCTCTCTGCAAGAGTTAAATCATCATCATCTTCACTAGAATTACTACTACTACTTGACACAACAAATCTTCTCTTCCTTACAACTGATGTATTTTGAGAAACACCAGAGGTTGGTTTCTTTGAAACAATAGGCTGTGGATCAAAATTTGGTTCTTGAATTGTTTCAGAGACTATGATGTTTTGGGCTACTTGGGTAGACACAGGTGGTTCTCCTCCAATTGAGATTCCTGAGCCATTTCACCACAAAAGAAAGAAGAATTGTAGAGAGTAGGAAGATGAGTTTTAAGAATTACCTGAAAATGATGTGGATAATGAATTGTAGGTATTTCATCTAGATTCTTTTCATTGTCCTTCTTTGTAATATCAGAGAAAATTCTCTTTTGCTGTTCATAAGAAGAAACACAATGTTCCCTACCAAATCTAGCTTCAACATCAGGAATAAAATGGTTAACAAACAATTGCATAAATCTATGATAATAAACCATTTTCCTGTTTTGATCTCTTAACCCAAGTTTAATACTCATCTGACTTAAGATAATATGACCAATGTTAATTACTCTGTCATAAAGCAAACTATAAGCAATATGAGATGTAACAGAAGTAATTTGTTGAAAAGAACTACATTTGCCAGTAAAACATTTAGCAATTTGATCAAAGTAAAAAGACCATTCCTTTCTTAGAAAAGACCTATTCAACTGGCTCATGTTATCTAGAGGTCCACTATAACCTAATTCAGACAACATAGTTCTTATATTATCATCAGATGGTACATTCTCATAACTATCAGTAACAGGTAAGCAAAGTACTGAACTAACAACAGATTCAGTAATGTCAAATGAATCTTGTCCTAAATGTAGAACAATCTTACCTGATTGACTCTGAGTAGAATCAATTACCTCAGCATTCTCCCAAGCTTGTGAAACAGCTACTTGATTAATCTGTGGAGATGCTGTCAATGCATAACTTAATGGTCCATACGCCAGAAAGTCCATGATTGGATGAAAATCAGATGACACTCCTTCCTTGTTGGTGATAGCTGCAACATGATTGTTTGTCATAAAATCAAAGTCACCAAACTTGAAGGCTACTGATTTAGGTAATCTTCTCTGAGCTGCCATTCTTGATCTGAAAAGAAACTTGAAAAATTCTTGAAATGGATTAGTGATTTTGAAAACTCAAGAGTGATTTTTGCTTTAGAGAATGTAAGATTAGAGAAAGCAATTACACGATTAGAGTTTCAAAACAAATATATTTCACAAATCTTTCAGACCACTATCCCACGTTGACACGTAGATTGACAGGTGTCAGTCCCTGAAAAATGCGGTTACCCATGATTTTTGGAAAATAAAATCCAAAATTGATTTTCATGAAATAAATCAGGGTATAAATAAGTAATACTGATCAGCTTCCTTTTCCTGATGACCTCTCATCAAAATAATCACAAAATGCAATTTGATTTAAAAATATAATTTTCAAATCCTGATGGTCACTCATGAAATCCTGATCAATATTATCAGAGACTTAATATGGAGTTTTCCACGTGGCATCTTTCTTTTATCTGAAAAAGAAAATAAACAATTAATCTGAACAGAAAATCAATTGGTTAGATATTTTCAATATTTCTTGAAACAAGAAATACAGTCTCATGCAATAATTAGCATTTGACTTCATTAAGACTTCCAAGTGACTGCTCAGCTTCTCACGTCTTCCTTTAAAAGAACCAAACGCCTTGTGCCATTCTCCATAACCTTTCAATTTCTTTTCTTCTCAACAATGCTTCTCAAACAAAAAATCCCTTCAAACCCATTTTTAAGATTTTTCTTGGTCGATGAACATCCTGTTCTTGATCATCTCTTTGAACAAACGACTCTTCTCATCGAACTAATCATGAATGGATTGGTTTTCGATAATATCCAGAGGTTTCTCCTAGAACATCCATCTGTTGGATACAATCTTCCCCTAACCTCCTCAAAACTTGAGGATGAAGAATTTGGCCGAGAGTCTGAGGTTGATCTTGATGGAGATGCTATTCATTTAAGTTAGCTGCTCTCATTCAAGTCGCCCAGACAAGGAATCCAAGAGCAAACGAGGCTTTCATCCCCTGATGGATTTCTTGAGATGCTCCTTGTCCTGTACCTCAGAGTTTATATCAAAGACAAGTATAGAATAGAAATTTAGACAAAAAGATGTTGTATTTCATTTCCATGTAATGATTTTTATTAATGAAAATACAATCTCTTGTTATCTGCTTGTCTTTTGATTTTTGAATGATGTATAAATTATCAGTATGCAAATATCAAAACTTGCTAGCATAGACTTAACACATCACAGAATCAGATTACTACACAAAGTAAACGTCAGGATCTGAAGCAATTTTCATAATCCTGATACTGACACAATACTGATGACGTCAGCATCCTGATGACAAATCTAATCCTGATGATTATTAACAAGTCTATCATACTGAGATTTATCAAGGCAATGTGTTATAGCTCAAGCATTTAACAATCAAATATAGATCCTGACAGAAATATCAAGTCTATAAACTAAGAACAACATACCTTGCTACTTTTGCAGATGTTAAAGATCTAAAAATTTAACATTCCTAACTCACTTACTAGTCTACTGAATGTAGTCTCATCAAGTGGTTTAGTTAGAATATCTGCAAGCTGTTTGTCAGTAGGAACAAAATGAAGTTCCACAGTACCATTCTCAATATGTTCTCTAATAAAATGATACCTGACATCAATGTGCTTAGTCCTTGAATGTTGAACTGGATTTTCTGCAATTTTAATAGCACTAGTATTATCACAAAACATAGGAATATTACTAAGTGTCATACCATAATCCAGCAACTGATTTCTTATCCAAAGGAGCTGTGCACAACAACTGCCTGCTGCTATGTACTCAGCTTCTGCAGTTGAGGTTGAAACAGATTGTTGCTTCTTGCTTGCCCAAGAAATCAATCTATTTCCCAAAAATTGACATGTACCTGTAGTGCTTTTCCTGTCTATCTTACACCCTGCATAATCAGAGTCTGAATAGCCAATTAGAAAGAAATCAGATTCTCTAGGATACCACAAACCAAGATTTGGAGTTCCATTGAGATATCTAAAGATTCTCTTCACAGCAATTAAATGAGATTCCTTAGGATTACTTTGGAATCTAGCACATAAACAGGTAGAAAACATTATATCTGGCCTACTTGCAGTTAGATATAACAATGAGCCTATCATGCCTCTATAACTAGTATTATCCACACTCTTCCCCTTAGGATCAGAGTCTAGTTTAGTGGCTGTTGCCATGGGTGTTTTTGCAACTGCACAGTCTTGAAAGTCAAACCTTCTTAAAAGATCTTTGATATACTTTGACTGATTAATGAAAATACCAGTCTCAGTCTGTTTGACCTGCAAGCCTAAGAAATAATTTAGTTCACCCATCATGCTCATCTGATACTTAGACTGCATAAGCTTGCTAAACTTAGCACACAACTTTTCATTAGTAGAACCAAAAATAATATCATCAACATAAACTTGAACTAAAAGCAATTCACCTTTTATCTTTCTAAAGAATAGAGTTTTGTCAATTGTACCTCTTGTGAAGCCATTTTCAAGAAGAAATTTAGACAAAGTCTCATACCATGCTCTTGGTGCCTGCTTTAGTCCATAGAGTGCCTTGTCAAGTTTGTAGACATGATTTGGAAACTTTGGATCAACAAATCCAGGTGGCTGTTCTACATACACTTCTTCATCAAGTTTGCCATTTAAAAAAGCACTCTTTACATCCATCTGGTATACCTTGAATTTTGAATGAGCTGCAAATGCAAGAAACATTCTGATTGCTTCCAATCTTGCTACAGGTGCAAAGGTCTCATCATAATCAATGCCTTCTTCCTGAGAATAACCTTTGGCCACCAGTCTTGCTTTGTTTCTTACAATCATACCAGATTCATCTAGCTTGTTTCTGAAAACCCATCTTGCACCAACAATAGATCTATCTTTAGGTCTTGGTACCAGTTTCCAAACTTTGTTTCTCTCAAACTCATTTAACTCCTCCTGCATTGCAATTACCCAATCAGGATCCTGTAAGGCTTCTTCAACCTTCTTAGGTTCATTCTTTGAGAGAAAGCAACTATACAAGCATTCATTTTGAATTGATCTTCTAGTTCGAACACCACTATTTGGATCACCAATTATCAAATCTTCAGTATGATCCTTTGTCCATTTTCTAACAGGTGGTAGATTAACTCTGCTAGTCTCTCCCCCTGAGTTAGTGGTATCTCTTGTAGAAGAATTCTCTCTACCTTCAAAAACTCTCCTTTGATCAATAGAATCAGTAGATTCCATATTGCTGCTAGTTACTGATCTTTCCTCAGTAGACTCTGAAAGGTCAGTTCCTGATGGAGTAGACTCTGAAACATCAATTCCTGATGGAATAGATTCTGAAAGACTAGTCTGCTCCTGATGATCACTGTGTTCTCTCTGATTTATTTGCTCCCCCTCAACAGTAGCATTCTTTTGAGAAGCAATAGAAATTTCTTCTGGAGAACCTTCATCATCACTTGAGAGTATCTCAGAATTCTTCAGATTTTCAAATTCCAGTTTGTCATGGCTTTCATCAGTTTGCAAAATTCCAAACTTCTTATCATCAAATGCAACATGAATTGATTCCATAACAATATGAGTTCTGAGATTATAAACTTTGAAGGCCTTAGATGCTGAATATCCTAGAAAAATTGCTTCATCCGATTTGGCTTCAAATTTTCCAAGTTGTTCTGGATGAACTTTTAGGACATAGCATTTGCATCCAAAGATGTGAAAATATTTCACACTTGGTTTCTTTCCTTTGATCATCTCATAGGGAGTTTTTCCATGACTATTTACCAAGGTACAGTTCTGAGTGAAACATGCAGTGTTAATAGCTTCTGCCCAAAAGTAGGTTGGAAGTTTTGCATCTGCAAGCATGGTTCTTGCTGCCTCTATGAGAGTCCTGTTCTTTATTTCCACTACACCATTTTGTTGAGGTGTACCAGGTGCAGAAAACTGTTGAGTGATTCCATTGTCTGCACAAAACCCCTCCATTGTAGAATTCTTGAATTCTGTACCATTGTCACTCCTAAGTACTTTGACTTTGTACTCAGAGTTATTATGAATATTCTTGATGAGTTCAATGATTTGCTGAGGAGCTTCATCCTTCTTGTGTAGAAAGAACACCCATGTGAACCTTGTGAAATCATCCACCATAACTAGAGCATATCTTTTCTTGCTGATAGACATAATGTTTACTGGACCAAACAGATCAAGATGTAGCATGTGAAATGGTTCAGTAATTGAATTTTCAGTCTTGCTCTTGAAAGTGGTTCTTCTCTGCTTTCCAAGCTGACATGCATCACAAAGTCCATCTTGCACAAAATTCGCCTGAGGTAGGCCTCTCACCAAATTGTGTTTAACAAGTTGATTAAGCTTCTTGAAATTAAGATGTGAGAGCTTCTTGTGCCAATTCCAGCTTTCATCACTTGTTGCTTTGCTGTAGAGACATCTAACAATTCCTTTAGATGTATCACTTAAGCTGGCTTCATATATGTTACCATGCCTTTGACCAGTTAGAACAATGTCTCCATTCTGCATATTCAAGACTTTGCATCCTTCTCTGTCAAAGATTGATTTGTAACCTTTATCACCCAGTTGACTTATACTTAAAAGAGTATGTTTCAAGCCTTCAACCAGTGCTACATTTTCTATGATGACATTCCCCAAAATAATTGAGCCATATCCCAGAGTTTCTCCTTTATTGCCATCTCCAAAAGATATTACTGGGCCAACTTTCCTCTCAAACTTTGTAAGCAGGGACTTCTTTCCAGTCATATGTCCAGAGCATCCACTGTCCAAGATAATTGAATGCTTCTTTCCTGTGCCCTGCAAACAAAAAGTAACTAGTTAGAATTTTTTAGGACCCAACTTTGATTGGATCCTTTCTTACTAGATTTAGAGACAACAGACTTTGAAGATTTTGCATTTATTTTACCTGTTACAGAGTCAACTTTAGATTCTGATCTCACAAACTGTTTGTGACTAGGAGTTTCAGATTTCAAAGAATAATAGTCATAATACAGTTCATGATATTCTCTACACATGTAAATGGAATGAAGTAAACTACCACAATGATAACAAGCTTTTTGTGGTTGGTATTGAATTTTCTGAGTCTTGGGGAATCTGGACTCAGTTTTCCAAGAAGGTTTTTGATTGCAGTCTAGGGCCAAATGATTATGATTTCCACACTTATAGCATTTTTTCCTAGGTGCATCAGGTACATTCTTGTAATTATTCTCTTTGTTAATACCTTCTTTTCCATTCCTATTTCTCTTGATCTTGCTAGACTCTGAAAGATCATCTAATCTCTGTTTCAACTGAGACTTAGACAGAAACCCTATGTTTACATTCTTAGGTTTCTCTAACACTTTCTCATCTGAATAACTATTGTTAATTCTCTTGTGTACAACAGGGGTACCTTTTGAATCAACAAATTTAACATGATTAGGTTCAGAAACAATTTTCTTACCTTCAGATTTAGATGTGTTAGCTTCTTCCTTACTATCATCATTGACAATAGCTACTTTTTCTTGTCTAGCCTTATCAAAACCTAAACCATTAACCTTACCACGAATTCCACTCTCAAAGATTTCTATTGTCTTCTTACTGGAATTGTTAATGGTCTTAATCACATCTC
This sequence comes from Kitagawia praeruptora, assembly GCA_037693485.1. Taxonomy (NCBI): domain Eukaryota; kingdom Viridiplantae; phylum Streptophyta; class Magnoliopsida; order Apiales; family Apiaceae; genus Kitagawia; species Kitagawia praeruptora. The sequence goes on from CM075349.1 coordinate 38,776,403, forward strand.
TCTCTTCTTCTAGTTCTTTTCTGACATAGTCATAAGCCTCAAGAATTACACTATAATCATGCTTAGCTTTATCAGAACTCAACTTGTATTCTTCCATTTGAATTAATTCAGATTCAAGAAAATTATTTGTATCAACTAATTTATCATTCTTAACCTTAAGTTCATCTCTTTCACAAGCAAGAATTCTAAAATTAGTCATAAGATTCTTAAACTCAGCATGGATAGATCTAATTTCATCAGAATTTAAGCTATCAAATGAATCAAGAGAGTGAAGTGATACCTTAACAGAGGATGGAGAAGTTTTCTTTGGAGATCCAGGCTTGTCTGAACTATTGGCCATCAATGCAATGTTTTCATAATCCAATTCATCTTCAGAGTCACTGGAATCAGCCCAATCTTTCTGTGTGACCATGAGTGCATTACCCTTTCCTGAATTCCTAGGCTTCTTACACTCACTAGCAAAGTGTCCAAGCTCACTGCAGTTAAAGCACTTGATCTTGGCCTTATCAAGCTTGACAATTGTACTTTTGCTCTTGTCACTCTTCTTCTCCTCCTTCTTTTGAAAAGGTCCTTTGCTAAATCTTCTTCTGTTGAATCTTCCTTTCTTGAAAGCTTTAGCAAACATAGCAAAGAGTTCTTGCATCTCAGATTCAGAATCATTGTTGTCAGAGTCCATATCAGTAGCCTCTGACTCAGAACTTTCTTTGCTTTTCTTCTTCCTCGAATTCTTTACAGCAATCTCTTCATGCTGTTCTTCAGGAAGCTTCTTTACTTCAGATTGAGCAGTAAGTGCAATAGTCTTCATCTTTCCTTCACTCCTGCTCTTTTTCTGATGCTTGTCAAGTTCATAAGCTCTCAATTTTCCATATACTGCCTCTAATGAAATCTCATCCAGATCATTAGCTTCCTCAATCGCAGATATCTTCTCATTGTAGAAATCAGGCAAAGCTTTCATGAACTTTGTATTCATATCCTCCAAGTCATAATATTTACCATGCATGGCCATCTCATTGATGAGTTTTGTAAACCTATCAAAGGTATCAGTAAGTGACTCACCAGACTTGGATTCAAAGTACTCATACTGTTGTATAAGTAATGTCCTCATATTCTTCCTGACAGGCTTAGTTCCCTCACAGTGAACCTTAAGATTGTCCCATATATCCTTAGCAGTTTTACAAGAGAGAACATAGTTAGTGAGAACAGAATCAAGACTGTTGAATAATATGTTTCTCACTTTAGCATCTTTGAGAACATTCTCCTTGTCCTTATCTGACCATTTAGATTTTGGCTTCTCTGCTGTATGTTCTGGAACAACCACACCATCAACTGTTGCTTGTCCAACGACCTTTGTTGGAACAAAAGGTCCATCTCTAATTCTGTCAAGATAATCAGGATCTGTTGCTTCCAGATGATGCAACATCTTTACTTCCCATAGAGTATATTCGTTTCTCTTGAGCATAGGAATCTTAGTATTCCCATCCTTGTAACCAGACATGATTGCAGATCTTTATGATTATTCGAAATCAACCTGCTCTGATACCAATTGTTAACTCGAATAACTTGTAGAAGGGGGGGGGGGTTGAATACAAGTTATATAATCGTGTCTGATTTTTGCTTGATTATAAGAACAAGAATAAACGAATGAATCAAACTCTTGTTTGTATTAATAAGATCAAATACAAACTCTACCAAAGGTGTACAAATACCTTTAGCAGCTGCTGACAATACAAATATCTCTCTGTTTGTTTCGTACTCTCGAATACAAACCTTATACAGAGCTACGCACACGAACTCACAACTTCGTCACACACTCTTTACAATGATATTGAGAGAATATTTATAATGCTACCTATCAACTAATAACAGAAAGATATAATCTATACATGACAATGTTCTGCCTTCTAGTCGATAGTTTCCTTCAATAGAAAACTCTTTCCTTCATAATGTCTTCTTGCTTGTTCTTCAAACAACAATCCTGTTTTATAGCACTTGCCAGTTTCTGTAGCATCCATAATGACATCATCAGTAGCATGACTGATATCAGGATCTGCACACTGCATCAGTATCTGATCAACCATCAGTATTGGACCATCATCAGGATTTGCTCTCTGTTCCTGACATGTAGTCTCCGATACACTGTTCATTCCTGACTAAACTATACAGATAACTGTCTTACACATAAAACCTATATACAGTGCTAAATCCTTTATAAGATCAGGATTACAAGAAGTATAATGTGTAAATTCTATTCTTAACATCACAACTTATGAATTATTCCTAACAATGAACATGTTTATTTGTGTTTTTGTTTTATTTAACAGTAGGATCATATTTCATACTCATTTTTGTACTTGCAAACAACACATAACATTTTTGAAAAACAAGCATCCTGGTAAACGACAAGCATGGCTGGAGAAAGAGCATATAGCACAACGTTTGGTCACTGGTTACGCAACAAGGTAATATTTAAATCAGGATGATCTTAGTTTTTTTCTCAATTGTAATTTGTACAAGCTGAATCTCATCCTTGTTATTGTGTAATTTAGGTTGAAAGCGAGTTATCGATCTCCCAAGAAAGTGTATCAGAAATAGTGAAGTGGATCTCACATGGAGCACGCAGAATCGTGAACAAATACGATGTATATGACATCAATGGCTATACATTTCGTACAAAAATTCGTGATGGCAGAATTCACCAGAACAGTGGGGTTTGTGTTGAGGCAACTGAGATGCACATTTCTAAAGAAGTAGTAACCTATGGAAAGAACTTTTATTATGGGGTTCTACGAGAGATATGGGTACTAGATTATCATAGTAAGAAAATTCCTCTTTTCATGTGCGACTGGGTTGACAATAGAAATGGTGTCAAACAAGATGGCATGGGTTACACGTTGGTCGAACTTAACAGATTAGGCCACAAGGATGATCCGTTCATATTGGCCTCACAAGCACGACAGGTGTTTTATGTTAAAGACCAGCTGGATAAAAAAATGTCTATTGTCCTGATGACACCTCCCAAAAATTATAGAGATCTGTACGATGATGTCAATGAGGATTTCAGTACTGTAATTCTTCCTCACAATGATAATATATTACCACCTGTAGATCCATGTGACTTGGGTAATGAATCTCGTGATGATTACTTTAGACAGGACTGTAAGGGTATTATTATACGTAATGGTAACTGAATCCGGTAATTATTATCATTATGTTTGTCAGTTTCCACGTTTTTTATGTAATGCTAAATTCTATTGTTTGGTTGAATTCTATGCTCCATTTTAATTCCTGTTTTTTTCTCCAGGTGTGTGCAAAGAAAAAGGCCTGATCATGATGTCGTCTTCAAATTCCTACAGCTCAAACCAAAATCGAAGTGATCTCTGCTACTGTGGTCTTCCTGCTCGGATTAGAACATCAAACACACTTGACAATCCTGGAAGAAGATTTCGGGTGTGCCATAAATCAAATTCATTGGTAAGCTCATGTTTATCAGTTTCATCTGTTTAATTTAATAAACAGCTTTTAATTTGAATTCCCTTTTCAAGTCTTCTGGACCCAAATGTTCGTTTTAGGAATCGATTGATCTTGAACCAGTTGTCATGAAGATCAAGATCCAGAAAGAAGTTGATGATGTGAAGACTGAGCTGCAAAATTGCATGTCAACAGTTGAAGATCTTCGAAAGGAGGTTGATGTCATACGTGGGAAGTTGTATAATGTTATCATTGTCTTGGTCATTTTCTTTGTTTTTTATTTGTTGAAGAATTAATAAGTAATGGTGAATTTGAATGTTGGTCGTAGGACATGGATTTGTTGAATTGTTCTAGTTTTAAGCTTCATTATCAAGTTTTAAGGTCATCTGGTATGCAACTTGGATAAATCAAGTTTGTGTTTGTCATTTGTGGTTAATCTGCTATACTATACTTCATGTCAAGTTGGTCAAATATTGTGCCTCACACAAATGTAATAATGTGACAGATCTGTTGCAAATGATGATCTTGAAAACAGAATAGTCTATTTCAGGGTATTCCTGAAAACAGAGTACCTTTTAGTCACACAATAATAGAGTCACTAGTTTTTATGTTCCTTAAGCGAACAAAGGTCTGACATATGCAGAAAACTCTACTTTTTAGTCACATATAAAATGTAGTGACCATAGGTTATTTCCCATTTAGCCACATCACAGAAAATGAGTGTGACTGTTTCGTAACATTTAGACACAGCAAAGAAGCGTTGCTATTTTTTGTCACACTTCTATATCTCAAGTATGACTATAACTTTTGGATTTGGTCAAAGTCAACAAAAAACCATGCTGTTTTACCTCTCAATTGTCACTCTGTTTTTAAATTGTGACTAAATCTTCCAAAAAATGTGTTTTCAGTCACTCAAAAAATATTAGTGTGGCTAAAACTTGCGACGATGACCTTTAGCCACTCGTTTTTTCCAAAGTGTCACAGCCCTTACTGTACAAAAGAGTGACAAAAGCTCAAATTTGACGTAGTGTTGGTAGTGGGCTCTCTGTGAAACACCGGTCGGAATCCTTGTCATTCTAACGAGAGGATAAAACCCAGCTCAAGTGCAGCCATTGTGGTGGTACGAAACACACCAAGGAGGGGTGTTTCAAAATCATCGGGTATCCAGAATGGTGGGACGACCTGAAGCAGAGGAAGGCCACCTCCAAGGCTATAATTTCCAGGACCGGTGGTAAGGCCAACCTAGCTGTAGGTGGTCCGGATGGTAACGGAGACAACTCCCTCACAACAGCGCTACATACTGATCAGACAGCAGGTATAGTCCGTGAAAGCAAAGTCACCGGAAATCAAAATTCTTTGGGCCTCCCATGCAACCAAATATCCAATCCATGGATTTTTGATTGTGGGGTCACCAATACAATGACCTATGATTCTTCCGATATTGTGTCCTCCAGCAACACTCATCGTACCCAAATCCAAAGTGCAAACGGAGAATATATTCCCGTTACCCAGGCGGGAACTGTAGATGTTTCCTCTAATATCGATTTACAAAACTGCCGCTTAATTCCTAGTCTTACTCATAAGCTTTTATCTGTTAGCAAGTTAACTAGGGAACTTGACTGTACTGTTCTAATGACATCATCTGGTTGTGTTGTGCAGAATGCTCAGACGGGATGGATCATTGGTAGAATCTTCTCCCTAGTAATTTCAGAATTTGGTGGAAACTTCTCCCCAGTAATTTCTGAATTTGATGGAATCTTCTCCCCAGTAATTTCTGAATTTGGTGGAATCTTTAATTTTTTAGGACTGGAATGATCATCAGTCGAAACAAATTTTATTTCCTCAGTAACTTCAGAATTTGGTGGAATCTTGTAATAACCCAGATTTTCGGTAGAATTAAAACTTTTCTTATTATGATTAAGTGCATTAGTGAATAATGATTTCAACGAACCGTGGTTGTGATGAATGGATATTGCTTTGGAGAATGATCCCGATACATATGTGTATTTTCAGAATAGAGTAATTCAATGATTGAGGACATAGATAAGAATAATCTATCATCCAGGAAATGAGCTAATAAACCCTAGGGGGGAGATGAGAAATGAGTTAGTGTGACAACCCTAATTTCTGGATTTGAGATATGTTAGTTACAAAGGCATGCCTGTACACATCTAATAACAAGCCTAATTGTTTGTAATGCTTTGCATTACTTACATGACCTCTTAACTGAGGGAACCTCTAGTTGTAGAGTTTCTGTCTGTATTGTACTTGTAGTAGGCATCAAATCCTAGTTGTGTAATTGTACTTATAGAGTCTAGAATAAAGCTTGAAAGAAGTTCCAAGGTTCATGCCTCAAGCAAGAAGTTAAAGACTGTCAAATAATCACAGTTGGGATTTGAAGAAATGAAGAATTTGCCTAAGTACCAATTCGAGAAGTATATTTGTCTATTCGAGAAGTCCAGCATTCGAGAAGTCAGGGATTCGATATCTCAAGACACTATTCGATATCTCTGAATACACTGTTCGATATCTCATTCGATATCTCAGAGATTCGATATGTCTACTGCTCTATTCGAGAACTCAAGAAGTCAACAAGTCAAGATGGTATTCGAGTTCTCAAAGAGTCAACAAGTCAAAGTTCCATTCGATATCTCAAGGACTCAGAGAGCTATTCGATATCTTGAGGATTCGATAAGTCAAATGTTCTATTCGACAACTCAAGGAATCCTGGTGGAAAAGAGCTATTCGAGAAGTGGTTCGATATGTCAATACAACAGTGTTCTAGAACTCAGAGTTATCGATCAAGTCAATTCTAGTTCTCGAATCACTTACTTAGTCACTTCTCGAATACATTCTTGGAGACAAAATACTGAAGAAATTGTATAAGTCAGAAACCTGCAACAAGCCAATGCACTTTATGGACCACAATCTGTAACGTGCTCTGGAAAGCCTACAAGGAAGCTTGGAGAGATATAGAAGAGACAAGGAGCTAAAGAAGTGGATCTAAACAGGCTTTGCAAAGTCAAATCTGTAACCGTTTGGACACTTACTCAAAAAGGATAGACAGACTAGAAAGTAATTTGTTTAGCTACCTTACTTGCAGTAAGTAGGTGTTAGGTCGAATACACAATAAGTAATCAAATACTGTATGAGTAACTTAACAAGAACACACTTTTTAATACTTAAAAACTGTTTGGAATTAACAATTCCTCTCTCAGTGATGTAAAATATCACAGAGAGCTGCTTAGGTTACAATCAATGAATTTCTCAATGTTCGATCCCCTTCTAGGGTTAACCTAACTGTATTTATAAAACATACAGCTTCGTACAATCAGTAATTGATTCTCCTATAATTAAGCTATACAATTGATATCAATCACGATTGCTTCAAGTCTTCCAAGTCAACTCAATCTCTTTGACAGCTTTCCAATCTTCAAAGATATTGCTTCCATATTTATCTTGTATCAATCTTCAAACACTGTTGACTCTTCAGACACTACCGCTACAGAGTTTAACAACCTCTGTTGCGCTTCCAGTCAGTGTTTAACTAAACTCTGACTGCTTCCAGCTAAACTCTGTTTTGTTACTTTAGCTTCCAAACACTGTTCTCATCAATCATTTCTAACAATCTCCCCCAACTTGTTCATTAGCAAGAATGTACAAGTTTACAGTAAATGATGATGTCAAAACAAATACAAGATCTACAGTGTTAATCATACAAACAGAGTTTAAACTTTTACTCAACAAACTTACAACTTTTGTCTACCTAACTTCCTCGAGATCTGGAGTTGTTCTGAGATAATCAATCAACAATCTTCTCTCAGCATTTTCAAGTTCAATCTGCATAGCTTCCTTGATCTCTCTTAATTCTGGATCATTCTCATCAGTTTGAAAGATAGCAGCTCTGAGATCGTAGATTGTGTTTCTTCTCATTTCATTTCCCAATCTGATATATTTCACTTCCTGAGACTTCACATTAAAATCCAGAACTGTAATTCCAAGATCTTTCTTTAGCTTTGTAGTCCCCTTCTCCATTTCTATCAGATTACCATTCCAATCTCTGTACTTAGGAACATACTTCCCAGCAGACTTTGAACCTGTAACAATTTTAGCTTTCTGCATATATCTCCTTATAGAATTAGCAATAAGCTGTGTTTGACGATTTCTGACTCTGAATATATGCAGAACATACTGAAGTTCTTCAAATAACTTTAACTTGATTGCTTCTTCATCCACTCTAAACACTGATCCATCTGCCATAAAGTATAACAGAAAGTGAATATCTAAGCTCCTTTGATGAACTAGTTGAACTGAATCCAACTTATCTAGATTTTCTTGAGTAATACCAGAACCAAGAGAAACAAGTGCAGAAGGATCTCTTGGACTGTTACTAAATCTCAAATCTCTTGTTGAACCTAATCCAGAAGTATTTCTCCCTGGTGGCTTTCCTGAACAAGCAACATTGTGCTGATAATCACCAGTTACTCCTGTTTGTTCCTGAACTGAAATATTTGGCCTAGAAAACCCAGGTAAGGGTTTACTTTGTGTCTGTACAACTTGTGTAGCAACAGAGGTTGTAACAATCATTTTGCCTTTGTTCTCCTCATTCATTATCCCTTTTAACTTCAATTTAGCATCAAGAGAAGACTTTCTGATCAACTTTTCTTTATCTTCTTCTTCTTCTTCTTCTTGAATGCCAGTTAACTTCTCTTTGATTTCAATGCCTTTAAGAACAGGCTTTGCAGTTTTAACAACTTTCTCCCTCTTCTTCAACTTAACAGACTTTAAAGCTTTTAAATGCTTTTCTTGCAGACTCTTTTCTTCAGCTTTAGCATCTTCTAGAGTAACTCCTTCTGCATTTTCTTCCATGAAAAGCTTAACAGCTAACTCCTCATCAGTCTTTGGATTAGATATTAATTCCAAACTCTTGGTTTTTGAAGTACCTTGAGTTTCAGTGTTTATTCCAACAGACTGTGACTTAAGAGATTTGCCAGATCTCAGAGTTAGTGTTTCAGAGTTTAAAGCCTCAGAGTTTATGAATTCAGAGTTTATTTGTTCAGAGTTTATTGGAGGAGAGTTTATGTGTTCAGATTGTGGTTGATGAGTGGGTGTTGGCTCAGGTGTTGATATAGGATGAGAATGTATGGTGTCTAATGGTTCAGGCATTTGTTGTGTTGCAGGTTGTGGTGATGATTGTGTAGATTGAGAATCTTGAGGTTGGTTGACATAGTTTTGTAAGGCTAGTGGCATAAACATATCAGGTATTTGCTGTTTAGTAACATCTTTATTTGTCAAATCAGAAAACATCCTTTTAGCAACTTGAAAAGGCTGAATGACATCAGCTTCATCAATTGTAAGATTAGGCACACAAGCAGTGAATAGCATTTGACAAAATCGAGAAAAATAAACAGAAGTAGGCTCAGACAAACGCTCTCCCAAATTCATTAGTACTAGTCTACCAAAATCGAAATTACCTCCATACAGTAGAGCATGACCAATTTGGAGAGTATCAAGAGGAAGTGCATCCCAATTTGTTGTCTTCTTTCCAAAAGCCCTTGTAATACAATCGAAAAAGAAACTCCATTCCTTTCTCAAAAGTGGCCTTCTCAGAGATCCCAGCTTATCAAATTTCCTGCACATCCAATTTGCTGCAATATTGTCCGCAAACGGTCGTGACCAACAACACTGTAAGAAGTGTGAGTCTCAAAATCCAGAGCATCCCTAACCGTAGTTGGAGTAATGATATACTCTGATTCATCATGAGTGAAAGTAATTGTTGGAGTACCAGACTCTTCTCCATCATCATACACAGAGTTTGTCCAAAAAGTAGCAATTTGTGAAGCAGAGAGTGTTGGTGGTGCAGTTAAAGCCTTCCCAATTTCGGAATCTTTCAAGAAATTTTGAAACAAATGAAACGCCTCTGGAGCATTTGCATTCTCCAGTGGAGCTGCATAGTTGCTAGGAAGAAAAACTAACCCTGCTGCATCAAACGCTTTGGTTGCCATTAGTAAGATATGATACGAAAAGATTCAGAGAAAAGATGTGTATGGTAAGTGTTTATCAAAATGTGAAGGAGAGTGAATAAGAATTTTGAAAGTGATTGTGTATGCAAGTAACTATGAGTGGGTGAATATTAATCGATGTGAAGTGAGAGAACAAAAACGATTAGAGTAAAAACAAAACTCAATCATTTATTTATTGAAAGCGCGCAACTGATTGTAGAGTAATGTGTGAGTGGGACACTATAATGGAACACGTTTCAAACAACCAATGGATCACTCAATAATTACCGCTGTCATTCCTTTAATCACGACATTATGACATATTCACACTAATTAACAGTTGTCAACTACCCCAATTACTCCAAAATAGTCAAATTATCTCAATGAAATTTTACCTTAGAGTACTTAACACAACTCGACAGTGTTTGTCAATTTTCCAACTTTATCACTAAAACCCTTTCAAAAATTGTACAGTTGTGAATATGAATGTGTGTGAAGCAGAGTTTACCAAAATCAATTTTTAGAGCATCTAATATTTCATAAAATCCATAACAAAAATCAATAAACACTGAATGCACAAACTCTCATAGTAAACACTGATTGTTTGATGAATGCTAAACTCTGTAGTTACTGTAATACAGAAATCTGAAAACTTCTATTCCCATTGATGTCCATGATTATCCAAGTAAGCACACGGTCTTTGAAGACAAAAAGATCAAGAGATAGAAATCAGAGCGTCATTCAGTAAATAACAGTCATGAACTTGATAAACTCACAAACTCTCAAAGCACACAAGTGTTTAGGTGAAGTGTTTACACTCACATTCAATCAGGAAAAGCAGATTCTACCATATGCTTGAATGTCCACCAATTCTACACTACTTTGAGTACATGTATGCACAAATCAAAAGGACTTTATTCAGGGTTGTAATGAGGTAAGATCAAACATATGAGAAGAGATGTTTTATACATGAGTGAATTTCAAGCTGAACATTTTAATAGACCAAAGTGTTCAGTCACACTGTTAGTACATATTTGTACAAGATGATCAGTATATATGCCTCTTTTTTTTTTATATCTTTTTTTTTTTTAACATATATACTGAGTAAGCTTTTCTTTTCTTGAGAAACACTCACCTGCTTGATTTTTTTTTTCAAAAGAGTATAACTGCTCTTAATACTACAGAGTTTAAGAAAAATGAGCAGTTAATTAGGCTCAAAGGGGTTTACTAAGGGTGGAATTTATGAACAGTGTTTGAACAGTGTTCAAAAGAATTTTGAACAGTGTTTGAAGAAATGGTAAATCCTATTGCCTTTATCATTTTCATGCACACACATATCATGTAGTCTCAAAATGGTTTAATACAAGTTCTAGAGAAACATACTTCCTGTTGAACATCACACAACAATAAAAATTGATTGATAGAGAATGTATCAATCACTGATTTGGCTCAAAATCTCACAGGGTGTAGACATGAATCTGAACTCACCAAACTAATCAATGACACATCTCAAGTTTTATGGTTTTTACAAGTACAAACAAGGAATCATCAGGAACCATACCTTTGGGAACAGAATGTCACTTATCAGAGTTTAGAGTTCATCAATAACAGAAATTATTTATGAGAGGCAATGCACACAATATCCATAAACTCAGAGTTTAGGACTGAATAAACTAAGAGATGCTATAAATATGAAATAGTATCATGCTGTGTTAATTTTCTGCACAAAATCTGATTAGATTACAGTGACTCAGAAAGAATCATGATTTATTTACTGAGAATCATGCTTCATACATTTTTCTTCATTGGTGTTTTCATTCAGACAATAATCAATTCTGAATTCACTGAGTGTATCCAACATGTTAACAGTGTTTAGCAGACAGACATGCTGACAGAGTTTAACAAGGTTTAAACATAAGCATGCATAACAGAGTTTAATACTAAGGTTCACATAGCACTTAACAATTTGCAGAAACATGAGCAAAATATTTTAAAAATAAGTTTTTTGAGTCTAACCAACATCTCTAGTCAAAACTAGAGACCATTCCTAGTTCATTGACCAGTCTTGTAAATGTAGCTTCACTCAATGGCTTGGTGAAGATATCTGCAAGTTGTTGTTCTGTAGACACAAAGTGAAGCTCAATGTTGCCTTCCTCTACATGCTCTCTGATGAAGTGATACCTTATGCTGATGTGCTTTGTCATTGAATGTTGTACTGGATTACCTGTCATTGCAATAGCACTTTGATTATCACAGTAAATAGGTATCTTGGTATACCTTAATCCATAATCCAGCAGTTGATTCTTCATCCATAAAATCTGTGCACAGCAGCTACCAGCAGCAATATACTCTGCTTCAGCTGTAGATGTAGATATTGACTTCTGTTTCTTGCTGTACCAGGAAACAAGTCTGTCACCCAGAAATTGACAACTTCCACTGGTGCTTTTTCTGTCTATCTTACAGCCTGCAAAGTCTGCATCTGAATAGCCAAGAAGCTTAAAGTCTGATTCTCTTGGATGCCACAGCCCTAAAGTTATAGTGCCCTTGAGATACTTAAAAATCCTCTTCACTGCTGTTAAATGTGGTTCTCTTGGATCTGCCTGAAACCTTGCACACAAACAAGTGGCATACATGATATCAGGTCTACTTGCTGTTAAATAGAGTAGAGAACCAATCATTCCTCTGTAACTTGTCATATCTACTGATGACCCTGCATCTTTGTCCAATTTTGTTGCAGTTGCCATGGGAGTTGTTGCAGATGAACAGTCAAGCATGCCAAATTTCTTGAGAAGATTTCTGGTATATTTTGCTTGATTTATAAAAATTCCATCATCTGTTTGCTTCACCTGTAGGCCTAGAAAATAACTAAGCTCTCCCATCATACTCATTTGATATCTTGACTGCATGAGTTTGGCAAACTTCTTGCAGAGTTTATCATTAGTAGATCCAAAAATAATGTCATCTACATATATCTGAACTAAGAGCAAGTCACTACCAGATTGAAAGTAAAACAGAGTTTTGTCAATAGTACCTCTGTGAAACCCACTTTCTAGTAAAAATTTGGCAAGAGTTTCATACCATGCCCTTGGTGCCTGCTTAAGTCCATAGAGTGCCTTGTCTAACCTGTAGACATGGTCTGGATATTTTGGATCTACAAAACCTGGTGGTTGTTCCACAAACACTTCTTCTTCAAGTTTTCCATTTAAAAATGCACTTTTCACATCCATCTGAAACACTTTGAATTTCTTATGAGAGGCATATGCTAGAAAGATTCTGATTGCCTCCAATCTAGCAACTGGAGCAAATGTTTCATCATAGTCTATTCCTTCCTGCTGTGAATAGCCTTTTGCAACCAGTCTTGCTTTATTCCTTGTGATAACACCCTCACTGTCAGTTTTATTTCTGAAAACCCATTTAGTACCAACAATGGATCTGTTCTTAGGCCTTGGTACAAGGGTCCACACTTCATTTCTTTCAAATTCATTTAGCTCTTCTTGCATTGCTGTTATCCAGTCAGCATCTTTAAGAGCTTCTTCTACTTTCTTTGGCTCAGATTATGACAAGAATGCATGAAACAGACATTCATTTGTTGTTGCACTTCTTGTCCTTACTTTTGCATCTGGATCACCAATAATTAAATCAGGTGTGTATGACTTAGTCCATTTTCTTGCAGAAGGCAAATTGCTTCTGTCATCATGTGATCCTCCCCCTTGATCCATGATCTCCTGATTTTCTTGGTGCCTCTCTTCATTTTCTGATGCTCCCCCTGAATGTGACTGCTCAGAATTATCAACAGAGTTTGAATCAACAGAGTTTGATTCAGAATTATCAACTGAGTCACTATCAGTGTTTGAATTTTCACTTTGATGTGATTCTTCATGCTCCCCCTCAACTGGTTCTTCCCTTGTTTCTGATTGAAGAGTTTCTTCAGTATTTACCAGTAGAGGTTCAGAGTTTAGATCAACAGAGTTTGTCAGATCAGTCTGATCAGAGTTTACTTTTTCAGAGAATAAATCTTCATTTTCAAAGTGCAGTTGATCATGTTCATTGACATCTTCAAGTCCAGTTATTTTCTTGTCATCAAATGACACATGAATTGATTCCATGATCACCTTGGTTCTCAGATTATAAACTCTGAATGCCTTAGTTGACAGTGGATAGCCAACAAAAATTCCTTCATCTGCCTTTAGATCAAATTTGGTCAACTGCTCAGGATGAGTCTTCAATACAAAACACTTGGATCCAAAAATATGAAAATATTTTAGATTTGGCTTCTTCTTTTTCACCATTTCATATGGTGTTTTACCATGCTTATTGATCAGTGTTGCATTTTGAGTAAAACAAGCAGTTTGAACTGCTTCTGCCCAGAAATATGTTGGCAGCTTTGCTTCATCTAACATGGTTCTAGCAGCTTCTATCAAGGTTCTGTTCTTCCTCTCCACTACACCATTTTGTTGTGGAGTGCCAGGTGCAGAAAACTCTTGTTTGATTCCTTTACTCTTGCAAAATTCTTCCATTGATGAATTCCTGAATTCAGTTCCATTGTCACTTCTGATTATCTTCACTTGATTCTCTGACCCTTTGTCCAGTTGTATTATATGTTCTGTCAGTGTTAATGCAGTTTCATCCTTCTTTGCAAGAAAATATACCCATGTGTATCTGGTATATTCATCAACAATGACTAGAGCATATTTCTTCTTTCCAAGAGACATGACATTCACTGGTCCAAAAAGATCAACATGTAGGAGATTATAAGGATCAACAATTGAAGTCTCATATTTGCTTTTGAAGGAGGCTTTTCTCTGTTTGGCCTTTTGACAAGAATCACACAGGCCTTCAGCATTCAACAAAGACTTTGGTAGTCCTCTTACAAGATCATTCTTTATTAGCTCATTGATGTTGTTCAGGTTCAAATGAGAAAGTTTCTTGTGCCACTTCCAACTCTCTTCACTGGACATTCTTGTTGACAGACACACTGCTTTGCCATCAGAGTTTGTTGACAATTTTACTTCATAGATGTTATTGTGTCTATTTCCAACTAGAGCAACTTTCCCTGTAGATTTACTGATGACTTGACAATATTCAGGCTGAAAATCTACATGATATCCTCTGTCACAGATTTGACTCACAGATAGCAGATCATGCTTGAGTCCTGGAACCAGAGCTACATCTGTGATGATGACACTCCTAAGATTAATATTGCCATATCCCAGAGTATGTCCTATGTTGCCATCTCCATAGGAAACTTTTGGGCCAGCCTTCTCCACATACTCTGATAGCAGGGCTTTATTTCCAGTCATGTGTCCTGAACATCCACTGTCCACGACTAGGGTACTGACCCTGGTGCCCTGCAATCACAAACAATCACTGATTATTAGTTTTAAGGATCCAGACTTGCTTGCATCCTTTGGCTTTCTTGATTCTGTTAGCTTTTGCAGCGGAATTCATATTATCAGAGTTTAAGCTAACTTTTTCAGAGTTTACATTTGCAGAGTTTACTTTAACCCATTTCAAATTTGGCTTGGGTTCATAGTAATTATAGTAAATAGCATGATAATCTCTGCAAGTGTAAATAGAATGCCATGTACTTCCACAGTGTTTACATAAAGTCTGTGGTCTAGTTCTCACATAATCATTTTTTACTGCAGTTTTAGAGGGCAAAGAATTAATGTTCTTATTCTTACTGCAGAAACTAGCAAGATGATTAGTGCTACCACAATTAAAGCATGTTTTTCTAGGAGCTAATGAAGCAAGCATTGGCTTAATTCCTGATGTTATGCCTACCTTTCCATTTTTGTTTTTCCTAGGCATTCTCTGTTTGTTGACAGATTTTATCTCTTTAAGCTTATGCTTGAGTTGTTTATCTGTCATTAAACCAATGTTAACCTCTTTAACAAAAGTCTTAGCATATGATTCTTTAACAGCCTTTTTCTCAGCTTCAGTCTTAGGTCCTCCTGTTCCCATAACATTACCTTCAGATGAACGATGTGGTCTAACTTTTACCAAATTTTCAAATCTAACGTGTCTTTACCAGAGTGTGTCCAAGTTTTAATAATGTGTTTAGTATCCTCCAATTCAGATTCTAGTTGCTTATACTTACCTAACAACTCCTGTTCAATAAACACAGCATCATCTCTTTCTTTCTGAACTTTATTCATGTTTTCAAGCTGTTCCTCTACAAGTTTGTTTCTCTCTTTGAGTTGAGAGCACTCATTTTTTATCCTCTCATTTTCTAAAGTCTGATCCCTATAACTGATATGTAATGCTTTAAGATAAATTCTCAATTCAGTTATATTATTAGTATTATAAGCATAGGTAGTTGGGGGTACCTTTAGATCATCATCTTCATTCTGAGTAGTAGCCATGAGTGCATAGTTGACTTCCTCATCTGAATCTGAAGTGTCTGCCCAATCTCTGCCTTTGGTGTAGAGTGCCTTTTCAGTTTTACCCTTCTTGCACTCAGGAGCATAGTGACCCATCTCCTTACACTTGTAGCATTGAATCTCAGACTTATCTTTCTTACCAGATTTGAAGTCTTTTCCCTCAGATTTCTTGAAATTTTTCTTGTAATCCTTGGAGAATCTCTTTCCCTTCTTGAAGTTCTTGAATCCCATCTTCTTGAAGGTCTTTACCATCAATGCAGCCATTTGCATCATCTCTTCATCATCTTCAGAATCAGATGTTCCATCTGTGTTTGAGTCAACATCAGTGTTTGATGACTCACTTTCTGAGTGTATGACTAAAGCTTTTCCTTTTGCCTTTCTCCTTGATGCTTCCTTCTTTAATGGTTTCTCCTCAACCTTAAGAGCAACAGATTTTGACTTTCTACTTGATCTTTTGTTTCTCTGCTCCAATTCCAATTCATGGGTTTTGAGCAGTCCATAAATTTCATCAATCTCTGTTTCACCAAGTTCATAGTTATCTCTTATGGTGGTTGTTTTCACATCCCACTTTTCAGGTAGAGAAAGAAGAAACTTGAGATTTGAGTCTTCTAAATCATACTCTTTGTTAACCAATGACAAATCATTGAGCAGTTTACAGAATCTGTCAAATGTTTCTGTCATGGTTTCTTCAGACTTTGCCTCAAAATGCTCATACTCCTGAGTGAGTATGTTTCTTCTGTTTTTCTTAATTGCAGGAGTTCCTTGACACCTAACCTCAAGTGCATCCCATATTTCCTTTGCAGTTGTGCAATTAATCACTTTATTAGACATAACATTGTCTAATGCACTGTGAAGTAAGTGTCTTACTTTTGCATCCTTTGCAATAGATGAAAGATCCTCAGCAGTTAGATCTTTCTTTTCTTTTGGAATGACCTTTGATTCCTCACCAGCAGCAGCAGCAGATAACTTTGTAGGTTTGTGAGGACCTTCATAAATTCTATCAAGGTATTCTGGATCTGTAGCCTCCAGAAACATGGTCATCTTCACCTTCCAAATTGCATACTCTGATGGCCTAAGTATAGGAACCCTAATTGTTTCATACCTACTAACAGTAGTAGGGGCTTTCTCAGATGGTGGAGGTATCTCTGCCATTGATTACTATTGTGTTTGGATCTTTAACTGTAATAAAGTAACAGATTGGCTCTGATACCACTTGTTAGGTCGAATACACAATAAGTAATCAAATACTGTATGAGTAACTTAACAAGAACACACTTTTTAATACTTAAAAACTGTTTGGAATTAACAATTCCTCTCTCAGTGATGTAAAATATCACAGAGAGCTGCTTAGGTTACAATCAATGAATTTCTCAATGTTCGATCCCCTTCTAGGGTTAACCTAACTGTATTTATAAAACATACAGCTTCGTACAATCAGTAATTGATTCTCCTATAATTAAGCTATACAATTGATATCAATCACGATTGCTTCAAGTCTTCCAAGTCAACTCAATCTCTTTGACAGCTTTCCAATCTTCAAAGATATTGCTTCCATATTTATCTTGTATCAATCTTCAAACACTGTTGACTCTTTAGACACTACCGCTACAGAGTTTAACAACCTCTGTTGCGCTTCCAGTCAGTGTTTAACTAAACTCTGACTGCTTCCAGCTAAACTCTATTTTGTTACTTTAGCTTCCAAACACTGTTCTCATCAATCATTTCTAACAGTAGGCTGTATCCATGTTCTATAAGGACACATCCTCACTTCATAACTTAGTAACTTTGTGTGAGTCGAGTTTTTCATACACTGTAAGCTATATCTCTCTGAGAAAAACAAAGCTGAGAATACTATCATTTGTATTCACAGATTGTAGCAACCTTTATCTAATAATACATTAGATTAAAGTGATATTGTGTTATGTGTTGTTCTTTATCCGCATATACATCTCTGCACACACAACACTTGTTTGCTACACAGACTCAAGGCACGAAAAGTTCAAGAATCCATTCACCCCCCCCTCTGTATTCTTTCTTTGTGTTCAATACTCAACAAGTGGTATCAGAGCGGGCTGTTTATTCAAAAACAGAAAAACGATCATGAGTTCGAATACACCAAAGACTACAGGAACGGTGAAGGTCCCTAAGTTTGACAAAGAAAACTTCAACCTCTGGAAGATAAAGATGATGTTGTTCATTAAAGCCTCTCATCCCTTGTATCATGAGATTCTCAAGAATGGTCCTTTTGTTCCACAACAAGAGATACCAGAAAAGACTGTTGGAACCACAACTATCCCAAGATCTTATGAGGCCAAGGATCCATCAAAATGGACAGAATCAGAAAGGGAGAAGGTTGCACTTGACAGCCACCTCATGCTGCTTATCATTGATTCCATGGACATGTCAATGTTTGCGAACATTGCATCATGTACGTCTGCCAAAGAGATGTGGGATCACATTGAGGTGTTGTGTGAAGGGACTGATGAGGTTAAGGAAAACAAGAAACAGATACTGGTCACACAGTATGAAGCTTTCATGGCACAGCCCAAAGAAAGCATCACTGAAATGTTTGAAAGGTTTCACAAGCTAGTTACTGAGTTGCAGATGAATGGCAAGGTTTACAGCACCAAGGAGTTAAATATGAAATTTCTGTTATCCTCTCCAAATCATCTAGAGCAAAGAGTCATTTCTCTAAGGGAGAGAGATTTGAAAAAAGTCACATATGATGTGCTCTATGGAGTCCTAAAGACTCATGAACTTGAGTTGCTTCAGAAAAGGGCTATCCAAGCCAACCAAGGTAGAATGATAAACACATCATGTGCCTTGATTTTCAACAAATCTATTCTGGACCTAGAAGCATCTACAAGTCAGCTAAGGATAGAGGAGGTAGCAGATGATGAAGAAACTGAAGCTGGGGTGAGTGAACCTGTTGAGGAAAAGGAGGAAGAAGAAGAAGAGTTTTACACTCTTGAAGAACTAGATGGGATGGAAAACACTTCATATGCTTTCATATATGGCCAGAAAATTTCCAAACATTAGATTCAAAAGGAATCAACCCTTCAAACCCAAAACCCAAAACCATTCATTCAACAAGAGCAAGGCACCTGTGAAACCAAACAAGAATAAGTTTAAAACCAGCCATGTGGATAGGTCATCTGTAAGGTGCTATAGATGCAATGACCTAGGGCATTTTGCCAGTGAATGCAAGAAGCCTAAAAAGAAGGATAGAGATTATCTTGAGCTCGAAGCTAAGTATGAGGCCCTTCTGAAAAAGCAGACACAAGGTAAGGCCTACATAGCTGAAGGGAAGTGTTGGGATGATTCTGAGAGTGATGGAGAGGAACAAGAATTCTGCAATTATGCCTTGATGGCCAACTCCAAGGATGACTCATCTCCATCTGATTCTCAGGTACCATCTCTCACTACTATAGACATGTCTGTTTCTGAGTATAAATGCATGATCGAACAACTATCTGTTGAAATGTTTAATATTCATACTAGTATGACTGCTGCTAATGAGGAGATTGCTAAACTGTCTACTAGAAATGAAATATTAAACAAAAAGAATGAGGAACTTGAGCTAACTGCTATGCAAGTAGAAAACCTTAAGAAAGAAGTTGAATATTTGCAGAACAAGGTTTTGTGTGCTAGTCAAGTAGAGAAGGCTCTTAGGGATGAATTAGCTGAAAATGAATTCAAACTGAAAACTTTCAAGAAATCATCTGGTCTAGTGCAATCCTACTGTGAGAAAATTGAAGCTAAACCCAAAGCAGCTATTGGACTTGACTATGACTCTCTCAAACAGAGGAAAGGCTATGCTGTCATTGAAGAGGACACAGCTGTTCATGAGAAAGTGCCTCACATATTGAAAAAGACTGAAAATCCAATTTTTAAGGAATCAACATTTGAAATTGATGAGGATGCCTTACTCATCAAACAAATGTTGAATGATGAGGATGAGGCACAATCTAGTGAACAACAAGCATCCTCTAAGAGTGAGAGTGTCAAGTCAAAGACCAAGAAACCAGTAGTTGATAGGCCAAGACCTAAGAAGTTTGTTAAGTTTGTCTCAGCTGGGAAGAGTGAATCAGAAAAGAAAGTGACTAAGAAGAAACAGAATAGAAATGGCAAGTTAAGGATTAACAAGGATAACAACTATGCTTATATGCCTAATGCCCCTAGGAAAACTTGTCAGAACTATTTCAGTACCAATCATTTAACTCATGCATGCAAGAAACCTGTTGGTAGTGTGTCTAAACCTTTCTATGATTGCTCTGTGTCTCTAAGTCATAGAGATGCACCTTTTTGTGATAAATTTGACTGTATGCCATGCAATATGAATGTTATGACTAGTTGTTTTAATTTAAGAAGGCAATTCATTGATGGTTGTATCAGTCACAATTCTCACACACACTACACAAGGTCAAAGTCTTCAAGTCCTCCTAAAGCTAGGAAGGTACCTCTGTCACCTAAGTCTGAAACTTCAGGTTCTAAGACCTCCAACAGTGACAAGAAGACTAACACTAAGAAAGTTGACAAGCATGTTGTTTATGATAAAACTGTCTCTAAGTCACATGGACCCAAACTTGTTTGGGTACCAAAGGAAAAGTAATACCTTTGTGTTTGCAGGGCAAAGAAAGTGAAAAGAAGGTCATGTGGATTTTGGACAGTGGATGCTCAAATCATATGACTGGTGATATGGCCCTGCTATCACAGTATGAGGAAAAGGATGGCCCAATGGTTGCTTTTGGAGATGACAGCATGGGTAACAAATTGGGATATGGCAAGCTGAAAGTTGGTAATGTCATCATTGAAGATGTAGCACTAGTCAAGGGGCTCAAGCATAATCTGCTAAGTGTTGGTCAGTTTACTGATAGAGGATTCAAAGTGAATTTTGACAAAGATGAATGTTTGATCACCCACAAGAAGACTGGTGATTTTGCTCTCTCTGGAGTGAGGAAGGGAAGCCTGTTTGTAGCCAATATGGACTCTGCAAACAAGGACAAAATTTGTTGCTTTTACTCAAAAGCATCAAATGAAGATTGTTGGCTGTGGCACAAGAAACTATCACACCTGAACTTCAAGGCCATTAATTCTCTAGTCAAAAGAGAGTTAGTGAGAGGCATGCCCACACTTGAATTCTGCCAAGAAGGAGTGTGTGAGGCTTGTCAAAAAAAAGGAAAAATGAAAAGATCAAGCCACAAGTCAAAGACAGTGACATCAATAACCAAGCCATTACAACTTATTCATATGGATTTGTTTGGGCCTGTCAACATTATGTCACTTGGAAGAAAGAAGTATGCCCTGGTAATGGTTGATGATTTTTCAAGGTATACATGGGTGGAATTTCTGGCATCAAAAGACGAGGCTCCAAAAGTAATTATTGAGCATATAAAGAAAGTTGACAAGGAAGCAAAGACAAACAATGCAAGTGTGATTGCACTGAGAAGTGATAATGGAACAGAGTTCAGAAATTCCATACTCGAAGCATTCTGTAAAGAGAATGGTATTTCTCAGCAATTCTCAGCTCCAAGGACTCCACAACAAAATGGAGTTGTTGAGAGAAAGAATAGAACTCTAATTGAGGCTGCTAGAACAATGTTACTTGATGCAAAAATGCCTACATGTTTTTGGGCTGAGGCTGTGAGTACTGCATGCTATATTCAGAACAGAACCCTCATCAACAAAAACACTGGAAAGACACCTTACAACTTGATGACTGGAAAGAAGCCTACTCTAAAGTATGTTCATACTTTTGGAAGCAAATGCTTTGTACTAAAGGATAACTCTGAATATGTTGGAAAATTTGATGCAAAAGCATTTGAAGGAATTTTTCTTGGCTATTCTATGGAAAGAATTGCATACAAGGTTTATGTCATCAGTCAAAAGAAAGTTATGGAAAGCACAGATGTAACATTTGATGACAGCAAACTACCTGGACTAGAAGAAGCCAATGATGAAGACAAAGATCCATTGAAGTTTGATAATCTAGATGATTCTGATGAAGAGATTGAAACTGGAGTTGAAACTCAAGTTCAACAAACTCAAGTGAATAATGATACAAGAGAAGAATTTGTGCCAATCGATAGTGGAGAAACAAGCATCCAAGACACACCTGTGAGTAATGGCAACTTCACAGGGGGAGGAAATGAGGATGACCATGATGTGGATGATGAAGCAACATCAAGAATGAGAAATCAGGCTGAACACTCGAGGAAATGGGATAGATCACACACTGCAGAGCAAATCATTGGAGATCCTAATGCAGGAGTAAGGACTAGGAGAGCAACTCAAAATGAGTGCATCTATGGATGTTTTCTATCACAAGTTGAGCCTAAGAAACTTGATGATGCACTGTTGGATCCAGATTGGATTATTGCTATGCAAGAAGAGTTGAATCAATTTGAAAGGAACAAAGTATGGGAACTTGTGCCTACACCAAAGAATAGAACCATTGTTGGAACAAAATGGGTTCTGAAGAATAAGATGGATGAAGATGGTGTAATAATAAGAAACAAAGCAAGGCTGGTTGTAAAAGGATACTGATAAGTGGATTTATATCCACTTGGATCATTCTATTTCGGCTTAAATTGGTGTTTTGTATCTCAAGTATTGGTGTGTTTTAATGAGTTTTGCGAGAATTGTGCAGGATATAATTCCAGGTGCAAGTATGGAATTTTCAGTGAATAAACAGTGTCTCTAAGCTTAAAGAAATAAGGATCGAAGTTGCAAAAGAAATGGAAGGAGAAAACCGTTGAAGGACTAAAATTCAGTATGTGCAGAGCTAGGTGCGCGCGGGCGCGGCCAATGTTAATGCATCTGCGCGCGGGCGCGCTCAACAGGACTGCAGGATTTCACCAGGCGCGGGCGCGCTGGATTTGGCTTATGGCGCGCGCGGCCGCGCGGGGACTCGGCAGAAAATTTCTGGAACTCAACTTCTAATAGGAAACTGCATTAATTCTTCTCCTAATCCACATTGTGATTGCTTTGGACGACCAGAACGTTCCAGAATCAGTTTTAAACATGGGAATTGCACTTCTAATCAAATCAAAGAAGGAAAATTACCGGAATTCTATCCTATTTCAAATACGGTAATCGCTTGGTCAAGGAGGCACTTGGGGGCTATAAATACACACCTTGGGGCACAGAAAAATAATAATCTACACATCCTACACACATAATTCGTTCAGAGCAAGAAGGGAGAGAAGCCAAGGCGAGGAACGTGACGACAAGAAGATCTAGACATAGTTTTCTTGTATTCCTTTGTTAGGCGTATCTTGTGGATGCTCATTACTTTTCCGGATTTGTTCGCTAAACCTTATTTTATTATTGATTTATTCATCTTCTTTATCTTGTTTACTACCATGCTTTCATCAAATCCCATGGTGACGAAAGGTTCGATTATGAACTAATCGTTATCGTGGGGTCCTAGTGGATTTATCTATGTAGCTTAGTAGTTTGCATGCCTTAGAGATTTATGTGTGGTGAATTATTGATATCCTTGTATGGTTGTGCTTATTGAATTTAGGTGCGTCGCGAACATCTAATTTGTTAATCTCTTGCTAAACGAGAGTGGATCTTGAGATTTAGAACTTGCCATGCTAGCATAGGATAGGTTGATGTTAAGCATCATGATTTGTGGCATGAATAGAGATATTATGCTACCCTATGTGATCTAAGTGAATAACTTGTGCTTCAACCTTTATGTTTTCAAATTCTATAGAGATATAGGGTCTAAACATAATAGGTGCCTATTCATCTTCTATCTATTTTGTGGATGTATGCTTAGATTGGTACTAGTATACCGAGAGGTAACTTTTACTCTTTTTGTGTTGTTCGATCAGATATCAAAACCATCGCATGTTTTAATCGAAGGCTGCAACTCTAAGTGAAGTAGATAATGAAACTAGGATTCCATGTTTATTCTCATATAAGTAATCCGATTTTAATTCTAGTTAATTGTTTAATTCTTAGTTTTATAAATTGCATCTTAGTTTAAATTAGTTAATCAATCCCTATTTGTTATTTTCTTAGCAGTGAATTAAAACCATACATTATTGCATAGACATATTTTCTGAGTAAAACTTAACCAAGATCTCTGTGGAACGAACTTTAATTGTATTACTTGTGACTACGTGCGCTTGCGTGAGTTTAGCATAACAAGTTTTTGGCGCCGCTGCCGGGGATCATCGGTGTTTTTATTTCAGTTTATGTGTTTGTCAATAGTGGTCGTTAGCATTCACTGACTCGGATTCTTACTTAGTTTGTTTGTTTCGTGGTGTTTCAGGTACTTGAGTTTGTATGCAAACACGTTCGCAAGCTCGATTACTAAAACTGGCAGAAGACGATCTTGTTGAGAATATAGAGAATAAGGAAGAGGAGACTGAAACTACAGTAGCAATGGCAGATGCAGCAGCAGCTAAGGCTTTGAAGGACTATTCTCAGCCGAAACTCAATGACATTCAGTCGAGCATTGTTAGGCCAGCTATTGCAGCGAACAACTTTGAGATCAAGCCGGGCATAATTTAGATGGTGCAGAATTCAGTCCAGTTTGGGGGAGCTACTACAGAGGATCCAAACATGCATGTTCGGGACTTTACTGAAATCTGCGACACTTTCAAGTGTAATGGTGTGACGGATGATGCTATAAGGTTGAGGCTTTTCCCATTCTCTCTGAGGGATAAGGCTAAGAGCTGGCTACACTCTCTACCACCTGGTTCCATTACTACGTGGGAAGATCTTGCTCAGAAGTTCCTTACAAAATTCTTTCCTATGGCGAAAACTGCAGCAATAAGGAACCAGTTGACTCAATTCCAACAACAATCTGGCGAGTCCTTGTGTGAGGCTTGGGAACGCTACAAGGAGATGCTAAGGAAGTGTCCTCATCATGGCATGCCTGATTGGATGGTTATCAATGGATTCTACAATGGGTTGGGAGCACAATCTAGACCTTTGCTAGATGCAGCATCAGGTGGAGCTCTGTGGGCAAAGAGCTATGATGAAGCTTATGAACTTATTGAGATGATGGCTGCTAATGAATATCAGAATCCAACCCAGAGACTTTCTCAAGGCAAAGTAGCGGGAATTTTGGAAGTAGATACAGCTTCGATGATTACAGCTCAGTTGAAGGCTCTTGCTATGAAAGTGGATTCTCTTGCTAATTATGGAGTTCAACAGGTTGCTAGTGTTTGTGAGTTATGTGCGGGCGCACATGAGACGAATCAGTGTGCTATCTCTTCTGAATCAGCACAGTTCGTGAGTAATTTCCAGAGACCTGCTGCATCAGTTCCAGCCACTTATCATCCCAACAATCGGAATCATCCTAACTTCAGCTGGAGCAACAATCAAAATACTCAACAATCGTATCAGCAAGCGAAGCCGTACAATCAAGGCTATCAGCAGCAGTATGCTCCAAGGCAACAATTTCAGCCCCCGGGATTTCAGCAGCACCAACCCCAGGTTCATGCAGGGCAATCGTCTAATGAAAAATCTGATGAGATGTGGATAGCATTGAAGAACCTGCAAGCTGGCCAGAAAGTCTTGGAAACTCAGATAGGACAGATTGCAAGTGCCTTAATTAGTAGGCAACCAGGAACTCTTCCTAGTGATACAGAGACTAATCCAGGCAGGAGGGAAGTTGTCCATGAACAGGTGAAAGCAGTCACTTTGCGATCTGGAAGGGTTACGAGTGATCCAAATCAGCAACTGAAGAAGATGAAGATATTCAGAATCAGCAGGTTGAAAAATCTGCAGTGCCAGAAATTGAAAAATCTGATTTAGTGGCTAATCAGCTTGATGGTGAGAAGAGCAAGAAACCTGTTGGAAAGTCTACTTCGGAGCAATCTTCAATAAATAATCAGATCTATCCTCCTCCGCCATTTCCTGGACGCTTGAAGAAGAGTCAAGAGAAACAGTTTCAGAAATTTATGGATGTCTTCAAGAAACTATCCATTAACATTCCTTTTGTTGAAGCGTTGGAGCAGATGCCAAGATATGCAAGGTTTATGAAGGATATTTTGTCACGGAAGAGAAAGTTGGAAGATTTTGAAACAGTAGCTTTGACGGAGGAGTGTAGTGCTGTTCTGCAACAGAAATTGCCACCGAAATTGAAAGATCCGGGAAGTTTCACTATTCCATGTACTATTGGCAACCTTTCATTCGGCAAATGTTTATGTGATTTGGGAGCTAGCATCAATCTCATGCCCTTGTCTGTTTTTAAGCAACTTGGTTTATCGGAGCCGAAGCCGACTAACATCTCTTTGCAGTTGGCTGATAGGACGATCACTTATCCGAGGGGTATAGTAGAGGATGTTTTGGTAAAAGTTGATAAGTTCATCTTCCCAGCTGATTTTGTGATCTTGGATTTTGAAGAAGATAAGAAGATTCCCATAATCTTGGGAAGACCGTTCTTGGCTACAGGAAAGACTTTGATTGATGTGCAGAAAGGAGAGCTTACAATGAGGGTGCAAGATCAGAGTGTCACCTTTAATGTGTTCAAGGCCATGAAATTTCCGACAGAGGATGAAGAGTGTTTCAGTGTGGAAACGGTTGATACGGGTCAGAGAAAGAAGTTGGATCAGTTGTTGAGCGAAAAGTCGGACACACACTTGCCCGAACATCACATCACTGATTCCATTGACAGTTCTTCAGTTCGAGATCTCTCGAATGTCAAGCTTGGAAAACTTCCATTCCATTTGAAATATGTCCTTCTGAATGATGAGTTGGTGATTTTTAAAGTGTGTTCAGATAATGTGTTAAGAAGGTGGATCATGGATGATGAGGTAGAGGAGTGTTCTTCTCAATCAACTGTGAAGCAAAAGCACCTTAGAGGCGTGAAGAAGAAAAAGAAAAAGTTGATTGGAGGAAGAGGCAAAGTGAAGTATGATTTAGAGAAGATGTGGGAAGATAGCAAGAAGGTTGTCAGACAATGGGTGAATGGTCCTTCTGCTAAGGACAAGTCGAATGCAATCTTCGAGCCACCATGATTTGAATCATATTTGTCCGGCTAAATGACGTTAACGACAGCGCTTCGTGGGAGGCAACCCATGTGTTTCGGTATTTTTAGGTATGTTTTCTGCGATCCCTTGTATTTACTTCCATTCAATGCGGACATTGAATCTTTCAAGTTTGGGGGATGCGTAGTTTATGTGTAGTATTCATTGTGTTCATGTAGGATATCATATTTTGCATATTAGTAGTAGTAATCATGCATTTTATGTTCGTATTATCTACGTTTGTTTCATATAGGACATTTTGTTTTATTTTCGTATACCATGTGAGTTTTCATTTAGTTGCATTTTCATGGCATGCATATTTCATGATCCCTTAAAATGAGCTGATTCTGATTGATAGGTGGATGTTGATTTGGGTGTGATGATGATGAGTAGAGGGCTGATTTATAGTTTCTATGGAATTGACTTGCATGTTACGGGAACAAAATTTATTACACAGTCTCATTGGGGTGCTTTTGGGCTAGGTTAGGGTCATGCCTGTGGGATGTTTTGAGATTTAATCACTTGTTTATTCTTAGAATTTTCGTTATTCCCTTTATAGCGTAGGAACATTAAAGTCTAAGTTTGGGGGAAAACAGGAATTTCATGCTAGTTGTTAATATTTGTCAATAAAGGCTAGGCGTCAAATGGCTAGTAGCCAGCTCATATTTATATGAGTAGTCTAGGGTTGGAAATGAGAAAGGCTCATTCCAGATTGCGAAAAATAAAAAAGAGAAAAAAAAAAAATCAGAAAAAAAAAAAAAAATCAGAAAAAAAAAAAAAAAAGAAAAAGAGTCAAGTTTTGTTTGTTAATGCAAAATTAACCAGAGTGAGCTCTTTAATACTCGAGTAATTAAGTCTGAGGGGACTTAGTCCTAGTGACCTAAGGCTTTTTAGTCTGGGATCCACTGACCTAACACTCGCTACATGGGTATTATTGTATAAGCCTTTTGGGGTCTCATTCATTGCACGGTTAAATAAGCATGCGTATTGTATATGTAGTGTCGTAGCATAGTAATAAAGCATGAGTTTCTGTCTACCTTGGATAAGGGTGGAGGTGTTCCTAGGTTATGGAGTGTCTACAGTCTATTCTAGTTATAAACCTGTGATTGTCTTGGCGGAAAGCATGTATGATTTTTGACCTAGTTCTGGGGGTATTTCTGATGAGCATTGCACACACGCACGTTTCTGTCATGTACTGTTAGTATACGGGGACTTAGTCGAGCTCTGCTTGGATTTGTTGCATTCGTTGAGATATTTGCTTGTTAGTTGGTTTTGGTGAGTTTGAAGGGGATCTTGCATTTTTCATAATAGTTGCATTCATGCATTGCATTGCATTAGGTTAAATGGATTTTGTGGGTACATTCGCTATAGGCCCTCACGAGACCTTACTCGTCCACTAGGGCTGCCTAGGGGTTTAAAGGGCTTGTTGCATATGCCAAATGCAACCGTGATCACCTACGGAAGTGGTACTAGCTAGTTGTATATATTTTGTTTGTTTATGCTTGAGGACAAGCATCGGTTTAAGTTTGGGGGTGTGATAAGTGGATTTATATCCACTTGGATCATTCTATTTCGGTTTAAATTGGTGTTTTGTATCTCAAGTATTGGTGTGTTTTAATGAGTTTTGTGAGAATTGTGCAGGATATAATTCCAGGTGCAAGTATGGAATTTTCAGTGAATAAACAGTGTCTCTAAGCTTAAAGAAATAAGGATCGAAGTTGCAAAAGAAATGGAAGGAGAAAACCGTTGAAGGACTAAAATTCAGTATGTGCAGAGCTAGGTGCGCGCGGGCGCGGCCAATGTTAATGCATCTGCGCGCGGGCGCGCTCAACAGGACTGCAGGATTTCACCAGGCGCGGGCGCGCTGGATTTGGCTTATGGCGCGCGCGGCCGCGCGGGGACTCGGCAGAAAATTTCTGGAACTCAACTTCTAATAGGAAACTGCATTAATTCTTCTCCTAATCCACATTGTGATTGCTTTGGACGACCAGAACGTTCCAGAATCAGTTTTAAACATGGGAATTGCACTTCTAATCAAATCAAAGAAGGAAAATTACCGGAATTCTATCCTATTTCAAATACGGTAATCGCTTGGTCAAGGAGGCACTTGGGGGCTATAAATACACACCTTGGGGCACAGAAAAATAATAATCTACACATCCTACACACATAATTCGTTCAGAGCAAGAAGGGAGAGAAGCCAAGGCGAGGAACGTGACGACAAGAAGATCTAGACATAGTTTTCTTGTATTCCTTTGTTAGGCGTATCTTGTGGATGCTCATTACTTTTCCGGATTTGTTCGCTAAACCTTATTTTATTATTGATTTATTCATCTTCTTTATCTTGTTTACTACCATGCTTTCATCAAATCCCATGGTGACGAAAGGTTCGATTATGAACTAATCGTTATCGTGGGGTCCTAGTGGATTTATCTATGTAGCTTAGTAGTTTGCATGCCTTAGAGATTTATGTGTGGTGAATTATTGATATCCTTGTATGGTTGTGCTTATTGAATTTAGGTGCGTCGCGAACATCTAATTTGTTAATCTCTTGCTAAACGAGAGTGGATCTTGAGATTTAGAACTTGCCATGCTAGCATAGGATAGGTTGATGTTAAGCATCATGATTTGTGGCATGAATAGAGATATTATGCTACCCTATGTGATCTAAGTGAATAACTTGTGCTTCAACCTTTATGTTTTCAAATTCTATAGAGATATAGGGTCTAAACATAATAGGTGCCTATTCATCTTCTATCTATTTTGTGGATGTATGCTTAGATTGGTACTAGTATACCGAGAGGTAACTTTTACTCTTTTTGTGTTGTTCGATCAGATATCAAAACCATCGCATGTTTTAATCGAAGGCTGCAACTCTAAGTGAAGTAGATAATGAAACTAGGATTCCATGTTTATTCTCATATAAGTAATCCGATTTTAATTCTAGTTAATTGTTTAATTCTTAGTTTTATAAATTGCATCTTAGTTTAAATTAGTTAATCAATCCCTATTTGTTATTTTCTTAGCAGTGAATTAAAACCATACATTATTGCATAGACATATTTTCTGAGTAAAACTTAACCAAGATCTCTGTGGAACGAACTTTAATTGTATTACTTGTGACTACGTGCGCTTGCGTGAGTTTAGCATAACAGATACTCTCAACAGGAAGGCATCGATTATGATGAGACATTTGCCCCTGTTGCTAGATTGGAAGCCATCATAATATTCTTGGCATTTGTTGCTCATTCAAACTTTAAAGTTTATCAAATGGATGTCAAGAGTGCATTTCTAAATGGAGAGTTGGAAGAAGAGGTTTATGTGCAACAACCACCTGGCTTTGAGGATCCACATTTCCCAGAATTTGTCTACAGATTGCTTAAGGCACTGTATGGACTTAAGCAAGCTCCAAGAGCATGGTATGATACTTTATCACAATTTCTTCTTGAAAATCAATTCACTAGAGGCACATTGGACAAGACACTGTTTTACAAGAAGCATGGTGATGATATTATCCTAGTCCAAATTTATGTGGATGATATCATTTTTGGGTCTACAAATGAGAAGCTATGTGAGAAATTTTCCAAACTCATGCAGAGCAGATATGAGATGAGTATGATGGGAGAGTTGACATACTTTCTTGGGTTGCAAGTCAGTCAAAGGAAGGATGGTATCTTTATCAATCAGACCAAATACATCAAGGATCTATTGAAGAAGTTTGACTTGGAAGAATGCTCACCTGCAAAGACACCCATGGCCACTGCAACTAAGTTGGATGAAGATGCTAAAGGCAAGAAAGTAGATATCTCAGTCTACAGAGGCATGGTTGGTTCTCTACTCTACCTCACTGCAAGTAGGCCAGACATCATGTTTGCTACATGTCTATGTGCTAGATTTCAATCAAATCCAAAGGAATCACATTTGATTGCAATAAAAAGGATCTTTAGATATCTGAAGGGCACTCCAAACTTGGGCTTATGGTATCCTAAGGACACAGGGTTCAATCTGGTTGGTTATTCTGATGCTGATTATGCTGGATGCAGAGTGGATAGGAAAAGCACCTCAGGAAGCTACCAGTTTCTTGGACAAAGGTTAGTTTCTTGGTATAGCAAGAAGCAACAATCTGTGTCAACTTCTACAGCTGAGGCTGAATACATAGCTGCTGGAAGTTGCTGTGCTCAAGTGCTTTGGATTAGAAATCAACTTAGAGATTATGGACTTGTGTTGGAAAGAATTCCAATCATGTGTGACAACACAAGTGCAATCTCTATAGTTGCCAATCCTGTCAATCATTCTAGAACAAAGCACATTGACATCAGATATCATTTCATAAGAGAACATGCAACTAATTGAACCATTGAGTTGCATTATGTCTCTACAGATAAACAACTAGCTGATATATTCACTAAGCCATTAGATGAAGCCACCTTTACAAGGTTGGTAAGTGAGATTGGAATGCTGAATTCTTCAGATTCTGGCTAAGTGAATACAGCATCTAGATTGTTGCAGCAGTAAACACTTACTTTATCTAAATTCTCAATATTTTTGGAGTAAGTGTTGGCTGAAATATGATTTATAAATATTTCAAATCTGTTGCATATGTTGAAAATCATATTTTTATTAACTTAAAATTTCTATGAAATTTTGAGAAAATCACTATTTAATTTGCTAGGATATTCTTCAATGAATATGTCTGGTAAATTTTAAAAGATAGTAAAAATCAAATTTTTTTTTGAGTGATGGGTATAGTTCGATAAGTCAAACTTCTTGAATGATTCACTATTCGACATCTCTAACAAGTCTCATTAGAGTACTCTTGAGTTCTCGAATAGAGTCTTTCTGAGATATCGAATAGAGGTATTCTTGACTTCTCGAATATAGTAACTGAGTTCTCGAATGATTGAGTTCTCGAACACTATATTTGAGTTCTCGAATCATTTGAAAAGGCTGAATTCTCGCTGAATTTTAACCGATTTTGGACTCTTGTCTAAAAATTTAATTCACTCATAAAAACACATTTTATTTAATTTAGAATTATTTCTAAGTTAGATAACCGCCAGCTGTGAGTTTCTATCTGCTTGAGTTATCGATTAAGCCTTTCTTGACTTCTCGAATAGTTGTTTTCTACTTCTCGAATGCCTGACTTGTCGATACAAAACATTCATCTAATCAACAATTCAAGTACTTCATACTTACAATTCCACATCTATTCGATTCATTTCATTCGATTTCTCAAGCACCTGAACTCCCAAAACCTCTAAAACCCTAACTACGAAAAGCCAAATTTCTTCTTCAACCTTCAATTTTCTTTCTCTCTTCTACACAAATGGCAACAGTAAAGTTCAACACCAACTTCATCGCTCTCACTAGTGATGTTGAAGCACCCAATGCTAATTTCAAGTGCTTTGTGAAATGGATGGTTGAGTCATACATCAAGGATGCACTCTCTGCCAACCCAACTCTGTATCTAGATATCCTGGAACAGCTTTGGGGTACTGCTATTGTGGAGGTTGTAGCCCTGGAAAACGCAATCACCTCATACATCATCTACTGCAAGATTCAAGATAAGGACATCACTATCACTCCTGCAGACATGAATCAAGCCCTGGGCCTACAACAAGAGTCATTTGACAGATTGGCCACTAATGCAGAGTTAGAGGAATTCTTTGAGTTCATCAACTACTCAGATGTGATCAATCTTGGAAAGCTAAACAGAAAAAATCTGAGAAAGGAGTGGAGCTATGTGTTTGCAACTCTTCTTCAAGTCTTCACTGCTAGGAAATCAAGTTTTGATCAAATCAGTGCACCTGTGCAGCAAATTGGCTATGCACTGGCCCATGGAAAGAAGATAGATGTTGGCCAAATCATCCTCCAAGAACTATATGGAAGACTTGGTAAGAACACAACCAAGAGAGGTACTGATATTTTCTTCCCTCGCTTTATTCAATCTGTACTTAATTTTAAGAATGCTTTATTGATTGAATTGCCTGGGATTGATAAAAATAGAATAGGCTATCCTAAGTCCATGACCAAACTCATTTTTGGTAATTTGGAGACTAAGAATGATGTGGATGTAAGATTGAACATAACTCCCCATATGGAGAGTTTGTTTAGAACTTATCCCCACAACATGCCAATATTTGATGCAAAATCTAAGTTAGCACAGCCCAAGCAAGTAGAACAAAATGCTAACCCAGGGCCTGCTAACCAACCCTCTCAACCAAACACTCTACCACACACTGAGCCAACTACATCATCCTCTCAAAAGGGTGATGTTAGTAAAAAGAAGAGAAAGGAAGTAATGTCTGCACCACTGAATATATTATCTGAAGCAGCATTGGTTGTGGAACTAGGGCTAGAAAGTGAGGAACCTGAGTCACCCTTACAAAAGCCAAAGAAGAAGAAAACTAAGACCACCTCTTCAGTCACACAAATGGCTGAAGTTGTAAAATCAGGGGCACACAGCTCACTAGGTGTATCCTCTCAACAGGGTGCACCTATAGAATCAAGCATCCTCCCCAATGCACCTTCTTGTACAGAGTCAGCACATGGGAATGATAAGGCTGGCACTACACTGAGTGGAGAGCACATCACACTTGAAACTCCCTCTATCTCTCAGGGGGAGTTACCAAAATCTATTCTAAAACACATTTCTCTTCCAGAATCCTCATCACAAATTTCTTTGGAGCCTGTAATTCAAGCAATTGAAGAGCAAGGCATTGATCACCAAGAATCCTTTTCTCTTGGTGAGCCAATGGACTCAAGTGACTTAGTGCATGACACTTTGATCACCACTCAGAACCCACATTTAGATGGTGAGGGAATGCATGCTGGGGCATCTCCTGATGACACCATCACAAACACAGAAGTTCCACTAGTTTTTACTAGAGACTCTGTGCCTGTGTCAACTACTGGTGTAATTCATCCCACTTCTGTGGTGACACCAGTAGTAGAGTCAATCCATCCGGTTACAGAAGTTGCATCTGTAATTGAGGAGTCTAGCTTGCCTAGCTCTAGCTCTGACTTTTTGTCACAATGGCTGAAGCCTGTGCAACATGACAGTGCTTCAGGATCAGGGTCTGTTCCACCACAATTGACGGTTGAAGCACTTCAAAGCTTGGTTGTGGATCAGATCCCTGAGTTCGTAAAGATTACTCAAAACTTGGTGACCTCAAATCTACCAAACTCAGACTATGAAGCCATCTTGCTATGTCATAAAGCAGATGTAGAGCAGCAACAACAGAAAATAGCTGATGAAGCTGAGAGAGATGGAAATGTGGATGCCTGGTTGCAAGGAAAGAATGTCATTCCTCTTGATGAAGCTCTTCAATATCTTAGAGCAGAATACATCACTTCACTGGGATCCAATGCAAAATCTCTCACCCCTGGTGAAGTGTATGAGGCCATAAATGATTCATACAAGGGCTTCCTCAAGGCTACACACTATTTGGGTAAAGGAGTCAAGACTGAGGTCAACAGGGTGTGTGCTCAGACTGTCACTACAGTGGGAGAAGTTAAGAGAACATTTGAGGCAAAATTCCCTCCATTGGAGACTGTACTCAAGGACATCCTAGCCTGCAAATCAACCTGTATCAAGATGGATAATGGTCTAGCCCTACTTCATGACACTGTCACAAGTCTGGGAACTAAGTTTGATGCTCTCTCTACTCAGACCACAGATGTAACTGCCATGTTGAGGACCATGTTCAAAAATCAGTATGGAGACAAGCTAGTCACTGAAGTCCCTGTGCATGAAATGACAAAGTTTGAGGTCAAAAGACTGCAAGATCAATCCTTAACTAGTTTCAAGGCCACTGAACTGCTCAACAAGGTTGATACTCTTGAACGGGAGGTACTGTCTCTCAAAGAATCCAATGCTCATCTGGCAGGCACAGTTACAAATCTCACTGAGCAGCTGAACACTCAAGCCACTACCACTGCTGATGTTCTTCTGCATCAACAAACTATGCTGTCTGCCATGATGAAGCACATGGGTATCCCTCTACTTGAAGAATCTTCAACTCCTAAGGCCCCTACTACAGCCTCTGTGCCTGACAACAAGCCTAAGGGGGAGAAGAGGATAACAAGGAATTCAAAATCTAAGGGGGAGCCACAGACTAAGGGGGAGAAATCTCAATCCAAAGGCAGTACAACTAATGAGAAGCTGAAGAAAGTGGTTGTAGATGAAGTTGCCAAGCCATCTGAAACTGAAGGGAAGTCAGAGTATGAATTTGACATCCCTGACATTGCTAAACAATCCCTTCAATCTGAACCTTTAGAATTCAGAAATGTGCTTACTCAAAGGGTGTGTCAAGAAACTGCAAACTCTAGACTATACCATGACATATCCTTTTTGAAGCATCTACAAGAATTAAGGAAAAGAGCCAATTTCCACTACTTTGACTACATCAAGCTTCTTGTGCAAGATGTGTTTCTAGTCACTATAGTAAGAAGAGAAATTGTGCAAACCAATCCCCATGCCATCATCCTTACTAATGATAGAGAAGTCTTAGTTCACACTGCCAAGAACCTCTTTCACATCCACATTGAAGCCTTTCAAATTCTATCTAGCTCTGAACTTGGAACAATCATCAAGAAGATAGAAAGGAATAACTCATCAGACAACAATATGCTCAAAGAGATTCTCACCAAGTGCATGAAATCTCAACTGCCTCAAGTAGTTCCTCAGCCACATTGTATTCTATATGAAAAGGATCAAGACATTGTTGCTTTTAGATTTGGCCAACATCTAAAAACAAACAACATGTCTACCATAAAGTTTCTGGCTGGAGTTCTACATTCAAGGAGTGGAAAATCTGAATCTGAAAAGGAGGCTCTTGACATTCTGGTGAAGTTTATCAACTCTCAAACAGACATCAAGTCTATTGCTCAAAGTGGAAAGTCAAATCAAGACAAGGATGATCATGATAAAAGTGGAAGCAGGGGTGGAGATCAAGGGAGATATAAGGGCAGTGATGACAAGAAGAAAAGGGATGATAAAAGCAGAAAGAAGGATGATGACAAGGATGAAGGAAAGGTCTATGAAAAGAAGAAGGGAAAACAGCAAGCCATGAATGTTACTAATGATACTTCTACCACAACACAAGGCTTAATGTCTAGGGTGGGTGTCACTAGTAATGATTCATCAAAATTAACATCTCTGGCTTCTGCAACTGTTTTGGCACCTCAAGAAGCAAAGAGGATTCAAATCCAGAAACCAGGTGTATGTATCCATAAGCAAACTGCTAGTGGAGTACTACAATGGTCTTCTAGCAAGGGTCACAAGTTACTGCCTGGCAACCATGTAAAGAAGATTAAAGTCAAACATGCTGCAAGAAGAGTGAAGCTATCCAAATCAAGAGCTCTAACAATCATTCCAGGATTGAAAATCCAACCACTAGATGAAGATTTTGATGAAGAGCAACTACAATTTCTAAGAGCTCAAAAGATATGCTATGCTGCAATTGTGAATGACCACCTTGAAATCAAGTACACTGATGAGAGAGAAATGAAATTCAAACAAGGGGGTTGTCAAAATTGGGGTAAATTGTATGAGATAGAAAGAATCATTGCATTGTTGGACTCTAAAGACAAGGTGGAGAAAGTATGGAAGCTGGAATTGATTAACTTTGTGAAAATGAAGAGAGATTATGCTGAAAAGATGAGAAAGGGCTGCTATGAGAAGTGGTTAGAAAGGGAGAAAGAAATTGACAGACTGGAGATTGAAGAAGAAAAGCTAAGGGCAAAGGGACTGTGTAGAGTTCAGTTTGATCCCTATGTGGTGAAGTATAGGAGAAGAAATTGAGACAATGTCAATATAAGAATGAACCTACTCAGTCACTATCCTGCCAAAATTCTGGAGCCAGTGCTTGAAGATTTCAAAAACTCTATCATGATTGAAGAATTGGATGCTATGGCAGAAATCATAAGAGCAATAGATGAGAATGCAAGAAAGGAGAAAGAAAGGAAACAGAAAGCATATGATGATCTACAAGCCAAAGCAATGGAGATGCAATCAAATGAAAATGGCTAGTACCTCATCATACCGTAAGAGTATTTATCATGTAATTCCATTTATGTGTTCAATCAATATACATACCTGTACATTTAAAGTCTTATCCTTATGTGTGTTAGGCTTGTTATCAGACATGAAATTGTGACTAAGGGTCTCACTCACAATTTGGGGGAGATTGTTAGTTACAGAGGCATGCCTGTACACATCTAATAACAAGCCTAATTGTTTGTAATGCTTTGCATTACTTACATGACCTCTTAACTGAGGGAACCTCTAGTTGTAGAGTTTCTGTCTGTATTGTACTTGTAGTAGGCATCAAATCCTAGTTGTGTAATTGTACTTATAGAGTCTAGAATAAAGCTTGAAAGAAGTTCCAAGGTTCATGCCTCAAGCAAGGAGTTAAAGACTGTCAAATAATCACAGTTGGGATTTGAAGAAATGAAGAATTTGCCTAAGTACCAATTCGAGAAGTATATTTGTCTATTCGAGAAGTCCAGCATTCGAGAAGTCAGGGATTCGATATCTCAAGACACTATTCGATATCTCTGAATACACTGTTCGATATCTCATTCGATATCTCAGAGATTCGATATGTCTACTGCTCTATTCGAGAACTCAAGAAGTCAACAAGTCAAGATAGTATTCGAGTTCTCAAAGAGTCAACAAGTCAAAGTTCCATTCGATATCTCAAGGACTCAGAAAGCTATTCGATATCTCGAGGATTCGATAAGTCAAATGTTCTATTCGACAACTCAAGGAATCCTGGTGGAAAAGAGCTATTCGAGAAGTGGTTCAATATGTCAATACAACAGTGTTCGAGAACTCAGAGTTATCGATCAAGTCAATTCTAGTTCTCGAATCACTTACTTAGTCACTTCTCGAATACATTCTTGGAGACAAAATACTGAAGAAATTGTACAAGTCAGAAACCTGCAACAAGCCAATGCACTTTATGGACCACAATCTGTAACGTGCTCTGGAAAGCCTACAAGGAAGCTTGGAGAGATATAGAAGAGACAAGGAGCTAAAGAAGTGGATCTAAACAGGCTTTGCAAAGTCAAATCTGTAACCGTTTGGACACTTACTCAAAAAGGATAGACAGACTAGAAAGTAATTTGTTTAGCTACCTTACTTGCAGTAAGTAGGCTGTATCCATGTTCTATAAGGACAAAGCCTCACTTCATAACTTAGTAACTTTGTGTGAGTCGAGTTTTTCATACACTGTAAGCTATATCTCTCTGAGAAAAACAAAGCTGAGAATACTATCATTTGTATTCACAGATTGTAGCAACCTTTATCTAATAATACATTAGATTAAAGTGATATTGTGTTCTGTGTTGTTCTTTATCCGCATATACATCTCTGCACACACAACACTTGTTTGCTACAC
Source organism: Kitagawia praeruptora (assembly GCA_037693485.1). NCBI lineage: Eukaryota > Viridiplantae > Streptophyta > Magnoliopsida > Apiales > Apiaceae > Kitagawia > Kitagawia praeruptora. Next base: position 38,814,655 of record CM075349.1, read on the forward strand.
AGACTCAAGGCACGAAAAGTTCAAGAATCCATTCACCCCCCCTCTGTATTCTTTCTTTGTGTTCAATACTCAACAAGATAAGTTTTTACTTTTTGATGAATAGTACTTTTTATACGTGAATAGTAATTTGTATGGATGAATAGTGATTTTGTAAGTTGGAAAACTTTTCACGCCACCCTATGTACGGGACGTGGTTTGGATGTTTCGAAGTCATATTAGGAATCCACGGAGGAAATAAGTGTATGTAAAGACGATCGGAATTCAGAAATTCCAATTTTAATTCTGGCGTAATATTTGACCGAGCGGTGAATTATATATCAGTATTATCAAGAAATGAGATATTAAATTTGAGAAATTGAGGATTTAATATTTTTAAATTTTATTATAATTGATTTGAGAATTTAGGACGAAAACCACTGAGACAGTGAAACGAGCGTTAACCGCTGAACTTTATAACGAGATTAAGCGATAAAGCAAATAAATTATGGAATTTGGATTGAGTTCATAACAAGATTAAATATCCTACCTGATCATCAAGAGAATTATATCAAGTGGATTTAAGGATTTAAACAAAAGGATTAAACCAAAAACATTATGAATTAAGTGATTTAATCACTTAAATCAATTCCAAAAACAAAACAAATCAAGCAAGCTTATCCAAGACTCTTTGCAAAACTCCCAAGAGGATCAAACCCAGCTGATAATATCTAGATATTAGATCAAAAAGTAGTTGAACAAGTCATTATCCAAGAGAGAAAAGAAACCAAGCAAAACTCTCCCAAAACTGCCACCAAGAACACAACTCAAAGAAAAATTCATATCTCAAGATCCAGAGCTTAACAAATCACCAAATTTTAACCATAGCTCCCAAATAATATGTAGAACACACGTCTAAAGTTTGGTGGCAAACAAAGGAGTGTAGCCTAGCCAAATGCTTCCCCCAAGTTGAAGAAACCAAGGTACCCTTTTCTTGACAGTTTCTGCCCCAATTTTCAAACGGCCATATCTCCCTCATTTCTCAATGAAATCCTGTGTTCTTTAGCTTGTTGAAAAGGTATTGAGGTGCTCTACAACTCGTCTTCAGGAGCCTCATCCAGAAAATCATGGTAAGGCTTTCGTTTGTGCAGTTCTTTGAAGAGGTGAATAGTAACTCCGAATTTACTAAGTTGTGTTCTTGTTTTGATGATCAAGATTTAGCTTCCTAAGGACGATCTAATGCTTATTGAAGGATCATCAAGCTTTGTTAGTGTTATTAGAACATCAAGGAAGGTAAGACCCTAACCCACCCTTTGAGTTTATAAGAGTTTTTAGTATAGTTTTGATGATATGTAGAGATAAGTGCATGTTAAGGAGTTTTATGATTGTTTGATGTGTAAAAGGATTGAGTATTGGATTTAAATGTTACCACTGCCCTTAGAAGTGTAAAATTAATGTTGGTTGATGTTATGGATGTATGGTATGCCCGGTGTGGCTTGGTTATGTTGTGACAAAATGGTAATGTTCGATTTAAAGCCGTCGTAATGCTCAAATTTCTTGAACCATGTTGGCAGTAACTACCCGAGTCCTTAAACTTGTTTAAACTGCAACCATTGACCATATTGGGTAGGTTTTGGAGTCTAGTTCATGTGGCCGCAAGAATCATGTCAAAAGAATTTACGGTTTGTGAGTAATGACCGTTTTAGTGAAAGTGGTTCAAGGGATTTTATCGCAGAATTGTAACTACTTTGACGCTAAGTTAGAGACCCTTAATAGTCGAATTAGAATGTGAAATTTGGTGATAAAATGTTAAAGACAGTTGTCAAGGTGTTTGCGAAGGTTTCAAGTTAAAAAGATTATTTTTCGATTTTATAAAAATGTGTTAGGCGAGGTTCCGCAAGTGAAAACCACTAAGAATACGCCTTAGAAACCAATGTTGAAAATGGTTAAGTATAACTTGGATTCGAGGATTGATTTCGAACCAAACTTATGACTTAAGTAATTGTCGACTAACATGGACTTAGTATGAGCCTAAAGCGAGCTAGTAATGCCTTGGTTGTGTTTTGCTTGTGTTTTTAAGCGTTGATTTATAAGTGGATTATCCAAGGGATTAATCGTACGTTTTCTTTTACTTTGTCTAGATTGTCCGACATCGTCGCGAACCCCTATCACTTCTCGAACATCAGGCAAGTTTTCTAAACTTGTACTTTTAAAGTATTGATTATAATACTGCTTTTGCCATGTATAAAGTTGTACAATTTTGCGATTTATCTTATTTCCTGTTAAAATAAAAATTTGACCTTTGGATTATATATGATCTTCTGAGTTAAGTATATATAAACCGGTATACCTTGTAGCTCTAGAGATAATAGCATATTCATGGTTTTCGACTCTAAACCGGGAGTCGGTATTTTGAGATATAGAGATAGTCGTGGAAACCCGAAGGGATTCCTGCGGCAGATTATTATTTATTTTGAGGAATGTTATTTATGAACATTAATTATATCTTCATAAAATATTAATTACTTGGAAACCATTCGAGGATTGTTATTTGAATATGATATCATTTGAGGAATTGTATTTGCTTACTATATCATTCAAGGAATGTTATTTAAATATTATCTCAGTCGAGAAATACTATTTGAATATTATTTCATTTAGGAAGCATTATTGAATATTTATTTATTCAGAGAGGATTATTTTTTAATAATCATTTATTTGAGGAAATTTCTTCAATAAATATTTCATTATTAATTATTAAATATCTTTTAGTGATTTAAAAATCATATTATTTGTTTAAAAAGCATTAGAGGTCTTTGAGAATTATATATTAAATATTCTTGACCTTCAATAATATTTCCGAGAATTATAGGGATTCCCCAATATTATTCCTGATCATTATCAGCTCACTTGAGCCATCTAAATGCTTTCGTACATATTGAGAATTGAAAACCCAGAGTTGGGAACAAATCTTGTTTCCTTCCTTTGTTTATATAAGAGATATTATTCTGGGATTATAGCCATACTACTAAGGGTTCCCATTTCATAAAAAGAGTAAAAGATTCAATCTTGATTTCATGAAGACTATTCGTCGCTCAACCTGAGTTTCTGGCTAAAGGCCAGTATGTACTTATGGGTTAGCTTCCCACTGTTCGGGAGTAACCAAGGATTGTGAAAGTCCGGCTAAAGGCTAATATGTGTTAATGGGTTAGCTTCCAATTGATTCTGGGAGTAACCAAAGGATCCGAGTGCGATCTTTGAACGGGCATTTGCCCGGGGAACTTGAATTTGGCCCAACTTGCGCCAGAATGATTGCGGATGGAGCTTTCATTCAGGATGATTGCGGATGGAGCTTTCATCTAGGGTAATTGCGGATGAAGCTTTTACCTGAGGGTAATTACGGATGGAGTTTTTATCCTTCTACTAGTAGAGAAGACTCGCGGTGGACCTGGAAGCGGCGACTGATCATCGTCGATCCACGTCTGGAAATCTCAATACAGAGTTCAAATGAAATTTCTCCTACATACAGAGTTTAGTGTTCTCATATGGCAGTATCTAGAACTGCTGAGTGTTATAGTATTCACAACTGCTGAGTGTTACATCACTGGAGCAGTGTTTCAACATCCAAATTTTTATCATATCCCGATAAGGGAAAATATTCGAGTTTTCAGTAAAGGATGCTTATCTTGATAAATTTGCTACGGCAAGTACGAATTTCACATATCTTTCGTATAAAGATAGTAATTGATTTGAAGTACTGTTTTGGTATATATTCCGATAAGGAAGTAATTTCAGTATTGAGATATTGTGACAAGTATTGTCTTATACCTATTTCCTATTTGGTTTGAGTAAAGGCAGAGTTATGCCATATTTTTATTACCTTGCTGAGCTTTCACTCACTCTTGCTATTTGTTTTATATATATAGCAGCGAAGCAGGATGCCAAGGATACGACACATATCCCGCAAGGCGTGTCCATAAGCAGTTTTTAGCATTGATCCCGGAAGTAGTATGAACCAGTCGGATCAGGCTGCAGTTTTTGTTATTCATCTTATGTATAAATGTGAATTGTAAGAGAGGATTATGAGCACCAGAGGGTTAAGTTAGTAATGTGCCTTCACTTAGAGGTGGCATTAATAGCAAGTTCAGTAAGACATTTGGGTATTGTAATAATAATCTTTTATTTCGCAATTGTTGTAGTGTGTCGTTTCTGAGACTTTAACCTGTGTGTGTGAGATATATATATGGTGGGGTCATAAGCAGGTGAATTGTACACATTGTAAGTAATACAGGTACGACAAGGAGTAATTGGATCGTGACCACCCTAGATCCCTGACCCCGGGTCTGGGGGTGTTACAGAAATGGTATCAGAGCGTTAGGTTACAGTCCTCAGAAATGATAGGAGATCGAGTCTTACAATACCCTTAAAAATGATGACAATAACTAGAGTTCAAATCAAGTTCGTAGTCGGGTTAGAGGACATGACCCTGACTGTTTGAGATGAAGCCCGAGAGGGGACTTCTTCTGGGAAACCACACTTAGGACTTCATGGTAAGTCACCTCGATTCATACGAGTTATAGATAGATAGGATTCTAAGATACCAGACCCCGAGGCCTTCGAGTAAGCATTTGATGATGCGCTCCTTGAGATGGACGGAGACCCGATAAAGGTAGATCCATCGGAGGATCTAGAGGAGGACCCCATGGTGGGTCAAGGAAAGAATCTTGTAGAGAACGTGCTGATTGATAAAAATGTGGTATGTTACTTGAAGTCTTATAATAAGACCGGACGAACGTTCAGAGGTCAAATAAGTGACGAGACGAGAGTTTAGAATCGTTTATGATTCATCAAGAGATATGACGAAGAAATGGAGTAGAGTCTCCAAAGCAGAAGAGGTAGAGGAAGTATAGCCAATACCGGTGGATTGATTCAACTTGAACGAGACCTGTTACTCGTAGTTTGTTGTAGTGCCTAGGGAGGCAGCATGCGTAAGAACTAAGACGTTCGAACTTCGTGTATGATTAAGGGTACTTAGTTACCTTAACTAATAGAGGCACTACCTTATATATGGGGTTCAAATCCCCACGATCAGCGATTCCACCAAGGACGGTTTTACTACGGTACTGAGGAATTTTATTGCCTCGAGCAAGATTTTATGTGTACGTACTATGCATAGTATTATTGTAACACGAGTGCGCTAAGACGAGATATATTTTAAGAACCAAGACGGACTAAGAAAGTCTGGGAAAGACTTAAATAAGAAGGCTGTTATGCCACAAGTGTTGAGCTTATATTGCACACGGGATTGATACGAGAAAAAAGGAATGTTTGGCATGAAGACGATTACAATAGTAATTGGGTTTAAGCATGTAGTTTCTAACGATCTTCCGGAGTACCGCCCATTCGACATGTGGAATTCGTCGTTACTATGGGCGACACTGGTATCGAAGTCTTCTTATAAAACAGAATGCTTGCTTGAGATGCTTGCGCCTAGTCGAGTAGGATTCCCTGCGATTGCAAATGTCGATGGTTGAATCCTTAGCAACTATTATGAGTCGGCAATGACGTAAGTATCGAGCACCTTAGGGTGTACATGGAAAAGAAAAGCTCTGGAAGCGAACGATTATCCATTAGAGGAGCCGACATACAAAGGCAACCAGAGAGACCTTGGCAATGCCCTCCCCATTTGCAGATTATGTTGATTACCTCCCCAATCTATAAGCTATCTTGACATCTCTCCAAGAGAGAATTTTGATAAAGGGTATATTCCCTCTTCGAAGTTATTTTATAACACTAGTGTTAAACCATATTCAGTTTCAATTGTGCTAGAGGCCGTCATGATACATACTTTCAGGTTTTCGAAGCCCTGGTGAATGATGTTATTCAAGCTTTCACTTTTCAATAATGAATAATCCTATGGTGATACAACACCACTTGTTTGTTGAATACCAGTATTTTTCTGGCAATCCTTTTCTTTAAAAAAAATTGCACCTTTGGAACCTGTTCACTTTTAATCCAAGGTGTCCATTTGAGAATTATTTGTCAAAAGATGATAATTATTAACTCGACTTTGAATTTCTTTCCTACTTCTCAACTTCCACTGAGACGAACAACACTATACTTATAGGGGCCACAAGGACTATCTGTCTGGGTGATAGAAGTCTGACGGGACGCCGTCACTTGTGAGTTGTGAAATACAAGAAGGCTAATTACCTTTAGTAATGTCTTAATTGAGACACACAACATTGAGTTTTATGATCGTATTGATCTCTCAGTAAATTCTCTCATCTCAAATAAGGTTACCTTAAAACTCATAACCTTATAATCACCAATGTGTGACGTTTTCCTTGAGATGGGAGCTATCTTTTCAAAGCTCCATGATTCTTGTTATCTTTATTTAATCCCAAGGGGAGGCAAACCAGGTCGAATAAGTCAAAATTCGCTGCTAGGAATTAGATTCACAACGAAATAGTCTATGGTAAGAAGGCTGGATCCACCTTGTCCCGCAGACAGCCCGTGATAGATGACGGACAACATGGTTCACTAGATTCAGATGGCCTTAGTAGTACTAATTTGGTGGAACGACTAACTTCGACTGTCATGTTCCTTCTGAGACTGGTGGATATGTAGTATTGACCATTCGGACGTATTTGTATCAGGATGATGTGGCATGTTTCAGTTCGAAACTTTTGATTCCCCTCATATGGGATGTTTATATTTGTTTCCTTTCCAGTTGTTAAAATTCTAGCTTTGTTTCAATTATTCCATTATTGCAACTGTTTACGAATCTATTTGTTTTGATATTCATAGAATTGTTCTTCAGGTTTTGAAATCGATTTCATAGTATTACCAGTGGGTAAATAGATTGATCAAATTTCCCTAATTCTGAAAATTTAACAAATCCTGATAAACCTTGTCTTTCTGATTATCAGAAAATGCCACCGAGAAGGATGGGAACGAGAGCTAACCCCGGCGATTCTGAAGGGCAGAGTCATGACCAGGAAGGGGAAAACCCAGAGGGGAACCCCATGGATCAGTTCATGCACCTATTGAGACAGAATTTGAATCGACATCCTAACCCTCAACGACCTGATAATTCAAGCGCTAAGGCCTTTAGAGCCTTAAAGTCGCTAAAACCCCCAGAGTTTCATGGAACCGCTGACCCAGTTGAGGCCAGAGCTTGGCTTAAAGAGATGGAGAAATTATTTGAGATACTGAGTATTGCAGAGAATCAGAAAACGGTATTCGCCGCCTACCTCCTGAAGGGAGAGGCGAATCACTGGTGGGAATCTAAGAAAAACCTAGAGGGAACTGGTGTTGTGACTTGGGGGAGATTCAGCTAATTGTTGTTTTTAGAGAAATGTTTTCACTACGTCAAATTTTGGCTTCCGTCACATCAAATATGTGTGGCTAAGCACTTTCCGTCACGTTTTAATTTTTCAGCCAAGTGTGACCTAAGGTCTCGTCATTTTATGCCCCCCTACGGCCACACCCCAGATGTGTGGCTGTAACTCAAAACAGAGTGACTAAAGCATACCACCCCTTGGGTCTGACAGCCCCCATTTTAAGCTCAAAAGTGTGACTAAATACCAGCTTGCAGCCACAGGATGTGTCGTGGCTAAAGATAAATAATAACGTGGCTAAATACCAACAATCATTAAAGGCTTAGTTTTGGTCGCACTATTTATTGGTAAATCGTGGCAAAAAACTTGGGTATGGCCACATTTTATAATTTTTGTGTGGCCATTTCTATGTTTTATATACTATTAAACAACTGCTTTTAGTCACTAATAATTGTAGTAACTATAGTACTGATTAAAACCTATATTTATGCCCAATAATTACAGGGTTTTATTTGTATTATAAATGATCCATAATAATAACAATTATAATACCAAAATCCAAACACAAACTATTCCAAAATTCAAACAAGTAACTAAAATGCCAAAATCCAAACACAATGTTATCCTAAAATTCAAATAATAAACCAAATTCCAAGCATTACAGAATATCAATTCACAGATCTCGGCCTCAACTATCTCCAGCTTGTCTTTGAGTTCTTTCACTTGTAATACTACGCTTCAACTGTGACTCTATATCAAAATCTGTTTTTTGAAGCTCTACGTGGTGCCCTTTGGACTGTTTAAGTTGTAGCACAAGCTCCTCAATCAGGCTTTCTTGGGTTTTGACAAAAGTCAGTCTAACCTCTGCCGCTAATACATGCTCATGAATTTCTGCTAACTGACAACTCAGGCCTGTAGGACGAGAAGACTCTTTAATTGAATCCTCTTGACAATCCTTATGCACTGAAAGATCATTTTAGACCTTTTGATATCAAGTTTAGAAGCGAGTTGCCTCAAGTTAACCATATCGGCATCCGGACTCTCAATGCAACGCAACTTGTCCTGTTCCTCTTTTAATTGAGAAGTAATTTCCAAAACTGTACACTCCAGTAATATGGCTACATGTAATGACTGCTACGTACTGAATCCTCAAATCAAGATAACTTTGTACATTCGATGATACCTAATTCCATGACCAGGTCCGCAAGAGATCATCTTCATCTTGATATTCGAGCTACCATTGACAATTAAAATGCAGTCATCACCTAAATATACATCACATACCAGAAGAGTAGTTAGCACATTATCCATTATATCAGTTATCAAACTTGTGTTGATAACTTATGAACCAGGAAGCACTGCATAGGCAATAATTACCAAAAACTATGCATTGATTGTATTATAGAGTAAAACTAGCGTAGAACCTGTTCTAATTTTAGTGTTCTGGATAATGACATTTGTCGATCCCTGGTTATATAGTGATATGAATTCCATCAGTGTTGGGACTGTCCTCTGGTGAACTTACCAGTACATTATACACACGAACAGCTTCACAACAAGAAATGACGAAGTACATTATGCACATTATAGTTCAATATACCGTGTTACAATAAATGATTTTCATTTTAATACCTAGGCATGCTATTTGCAGAGGAAATATATTGAACCTCAATCAGTTTTTTATTACGAGCATCTTGAAGCTCATCGTTAGTTCCTTTCTTTATTAACAAGAATCTGGTACAAACTTTCGTTATAATCTCTCTTTTCCTCTTTCTTCATAACCTGTAACTTTCCTTTATAGACTTGAATTTCCTACATAAAAGTGTATATACTGAAACATATCAAAATGGAAGCTCAAATAAAAGAATGAAAAATAAAATGGAACCATGTAGAAGAATCAGACCTCACTTGTAGTAACTCCTACACATAATGCATAATGCACAACAGCACAACTCTATCAGAAATCTATCATTTACTACTATAAGTTACAACAAATACAGAGTGCAGACTTTATGTAACAGAAAAAAAAGGGATTCTTATTAAACATATGGGGACACATTTGAGGCACATACAACTGCAAGACTAAATATTTATCACAGCTCAATATCAAAAATACAGTTATCCATTAAAATCAACAAGACACTGCATCACTAGCAACACAAACACAAACACAAAGATATATGTTGACTTGGCAATATAAAACCCTCAACATCATTTCGCATACAAGATCGATTCAAAACAAACACTCAAGATTCAAAGTACACACAATAAAGCCAATTCAAAACAGTGATGAGTGTGAATTTACCTTTATTTAATCAAAACCGTTGAACCAGTATACAGCGATTGGGAGAGCTTGAGATTTGCTCGATGTATGTATTCCCTGGTTTTGTCACAAACAGAAATTGATAATCAAGATAATGAAAGCACCTTTATGTCTGTGACAAAATCACGAACACCTACATCTAGCAAAATCAATTGACCAACAAACAGATCGGGGCCGGGACTATGTATAAAAAGAAGGTTTCCCTTGAATTTGTATGTGTGTGTTTGATTTGAACTTGAGCCGTGAACATATGTGTGTGTTGAAAAAGACGGGGGAAAATGGGGAAATGAAATACTGGGTGGGGAGGGAAGTGAATTTTTGGGTACATAGGAGGGAAAGAGGAAGCGGGAAATGAAATATTGGGTGGGGAGGGAAAAGAATTTTAACATAGATCTAGTTAATTCGTATCCGATTCATAAAAATATTATTTTTAAATTGACAATCGAACCGTACGGATGTTATTAAACACTCATTTTAGTGTCGGGAAAAAATAATCGAAAAATAAAAAGGCCTGGTTGGACGCGATCTTAAGGAAAACGTCGTGAAAGTGCTACTTCCTGGTAACAGGGCACGATCCTGATTCACTGAATAATTTTTTTGAATGTTTTTTTCGACGATCGAACCGTACGGATGTTATTAAACACTCGTTTTAGTGTCGGAAAAAAATAATCGAAAAATAAAAAGGCCTGGTTGGACGCGATCTTAACGAAAACGTCGTGAAAGTGCTACTTCCTGGTAACAGGGCACGATCCAGATTCACTGAATAATTTTTTTGAATGTTTTTTTTTATGATCAAACCATACGGATGTTATTAAACACTCGTTTTAGTGTCGGGAAAAAATAATCGAAAAATAAAAAGGCCTGGTTGGACGCGATCTTAACGAAAACGTCGTGAAAGTGCTACTTCCTAGTAACAGGGCACGATCCAGATTCACTGAATAATTTTTTTGAATGTTTTTTTTCGACAATTGAACTGTACGGATGTTATTAAACACTCGTTTTAGTGTCGGGAAAAAATAATCGAAAAATAAAAAGGCCTGGTTGGACGCGATCTTAACGAAAACGTCGTGAAAGTGCTACTTCCTTGTAACAGGGCACGATCCAGATTCACTGAATAATTTTTTTGAATGTTTTTTTCGACGATTGAACCGTACGGATGTTATTAAACACTTGTTTTAGTGTCGGGAAAAAATAATCGAAAAATAAAAAGGCCTGGTTGGATGCGATCTTAACGAAAACGTCGTGAAAGTGCTACTTCCTGGTAACAGGGCACGATCCAGATTCACTGAATAATTTTTTTGAATGTTTTTTTCGACGATCGAACCGTACGGATGTTATTAAACACTCGTTTTAGTGTCGGGAAAAAATAATCGAAAAATAAAAAGGCCTGGTTGGATGCGATCTTAACGAAAACGTCGTGAAAGTGCTACTTCCTGGTAACAGGGCACGATCCAGATTCACTGAATAATTTTTTTGAATGTTTTTTTCGACGATCGAACCGTACGGATGTTATTAAACACTCGTTTTAGTGTCGGGAAAAAATAATCGAAAAATAAAAAGGCCTTGTTGGACGCGATCTTAACGAAAACGTCGTGAAAGTGCTACTTCCTTGTAACAGGGCACGATCCAGATTCACTGAATAATTTTTTTGAATGTTTTTTTCGATGATCGAACCGTACAGATGTTATTAAACACTCGTTTTAGTGTCGGGAAAAAATAATCAAAAAATAAAAAGGCTGGGTTGGACGCGATCTTAACGAAAACGTCGTGAAAGTGCTACTTCCTGGTAACAGGGCACGATCCAGATTCACTGAATAATTTTTTTGAATGTTTTTTTCGACGATCGAACCATACAGATGTTATTAAACACTCGTTTTAGTGTCGGGAAAAAATAATAAGGCCTGGTTGGACGCGATCTTAACAAAAAAATAATCGAAAAATAAAAAAGCCGAATAAACTTGTAAAAATCATAATAAATTCATTTTTGATCCCAAAATCATTTTAAAAATATGGGGATGAAGCTAAATTTGATATCTTGATTTTAAAATCAAAAGTTCAATTTTAGAATTTTCTTTTATTTAAATATCGAATTAATAAATGATTTAAAGTTGATTTTCAAAAAGTAAATTAAATAAAAAATATATTATACCAAATGTTTCCCCCTTAATTAATCAGAAGTTCCCCCCTTTACTGGAAATGTTTTCCCCCCTTAACAATTCAATCACATCTCTCTCTCTCTCGACTGAATCTCAAACACACACAATTCAATCATTTTTTTCGGTTCTAGATTTTGATTGAAACAAAGCCCCATAAGCTAAAAATTAAGATGAGCGGAGGCACTGTGCAGATCAATTGGCCTATGCTAACCCTAGGTTTTCACCCCCTTTCCAGCGAAGATGATATCCGGCAATTAGTACATGTATGTCTCCTCTCTCTCCCTCTCTCTAAATCTATTAAGTCTTGCATTTTTTGAAAATACGCGTACCTATTGAGATGTATTTCATTAGTCTTGCGTGTATTCATTGGGAATATGTGTTTGAGAATATGTATTCATTGGGAATATGTGTTTGAGAATGTGTCTATTGAAACTCATAGAGTTTATTGCGTCTATTGGGAATCTAAGAGACTAAAACTGCATGCAATTATGACATTCTCAGTTAATAGAGTTGTTTCATATGCCTTACAACTCTTATATTTAAACCATCCCTGGTTAATCCTCTTTCTCATCCTCTCAAACATTCTTAATTTTATCTTTTTAATATCAAACCACCGTCTATCAAATGATGCCCTTCAACGATCTCGCAAAACGTATTTGTTGGGATTTATGGGTGATGGAATAGACAACTTAACTAGTTTTATTGGTATACTTAGTTTTTACTAAGTAGAACATACTGTCATAGCCTGAAATGTATTCTTGTAATTTAAATAAATACTGTCAAGTAATAAGTGTAATTCTTGGAAGAAGTTCGATTATGTTCAAGCCTCAAGAAATACATAAGTTCGACAGAAGGAATAAATGTTACTGTCAAACTCTGACAGTAAGGTTACAAGGAAACAACATGTTGCCTAGGTCGACAGCAAGTTTCACGAAGTCGACAGCAAGTTTCAACTTGACAACAACATTGGCGGAGATTCTAATGACAGCAACTTTGATGTACAGTTTGCGACAGTAAGTTTGGAATTCCTGACAGCAATCTCTGCGGGAAAAACATGCTGTCAATCAAAGCAAAATTCTTGATAGTAATATCTGCGGGAAATTCATACTGTCAACCAAAGCGTAATCCATTGACAGCAAACTTTATGGCAAACATATTGTCATATAGAATCAGCCTGATTTAGGAATTTTCTAAGTCAAATTAAACGACAGAGTACATGTTCAAAAGAAGCAGGCGTGTTGTAATATACAATCTTTACAGCAAGCTTGGAAAGTCTATAACTGAAGCTCGAGAGATCACATGGAACAACCTGTAAAGTCTAGAGCAGATAAAATTGAATACGGCTAGATCTGGGTGGCTCAAATGTGGAAAGTATCTTTAAATTACTTTGTGATGATCACATGGGAATAAATCATGGAATGAGCTGCAAAAGGAATATAACAGCAACTCAACAACCAATGATGATGATGATAGTACAGTAGATTATCACACTATAAATAGAGCACTCTATTTATACAATAGATATACAACCACTGTAATCTCTTGAGTATTTGTAGCTTGAGAATTATTTTGTTCTCAAGGTTGTAGCAAAACTTTGCAAAATAAATAAAACATTTATTTTGTGAAATCCTCGTATTTGATTTTACTTGTGTTTGCATTTCTTCTACTAGTAAATCACAAATTCTATTTAAGTTGTTGAAATAGTTTTTGAAATTTATTAGTATTGCATTCAACCCCCCTTCTGCAATACTTTCCTGGACCAACAACTGGTATCAGAGCAATCAGATTAATACACATATCTGAGATCCAAATGGCAAGTATTCAAAGGTCAAGTAATATCAAGATTCCAGCTTTTGATAAAGAAAACTACAACATATGGAAAAAGAAGATTATGTTATTTATCAAAGCTCAGAATCCACTATTCCTAGGTATTCTGGAAAATGGCCCCTTCATTCCTCAAAAGGAAATCCCAGCTGCTACAGTGAATGATGTAGTAATCCCAGCTCATTGGGTTGCTAAGAAGCCTTCTGAGTATAATGACTCAGAAAAAGAAAAGGTAGCACTGGATGATCATCTGCAACTCATTCTACTAGATGCACTTACCCTGGACAAAGCTATGAGTGGAAATATAATAGCATGCAACTCTGCCAGGGATATGTGGAAAAAGATAGAACTGTTATGTGAAGGAAGTGAAGAGGTCAGAGAGAATCAAAAACAAATACTGGTGTCACAATATGAAGCGTTTATGGGCAAGCATGGAGAAGAGCTAACCCACATGTTTGAAAGATTTAGCAAACTGATAGCTGAGCTCCAGATTCATGGAAAGTTTTATGAAAAGAAGGAAGTTAATATCAAGTTTCTGCTAACTCTTCCAGAACACCTTGAGCATAGAGTAACAGCCATAAGAGAAGGAAGAGATTTAAACTCTGTCTCTCTTGAAACATTGTATGGAGTTCTAAAATCTTATGAACTTGAATATTATCAAAAGAAAGCTATACAAAGTGGATCCAAAGGATTGATGGCAAACATGGCTGGTGCTCTAGTTGCTCAAGGACCATCATATTTTCAAGCAAGTGAGCAAATTCAAAATGATCAACAACCTCAATTTTCATCTGTGAAAATTGAAGAGGTGGTTGAAGATGAAGAAAAGGTTGTCCTTCAACTAGAAGATGTTGAAGATGAAGAATTCTTCACTCTAGAAGAAATGGAGAAAATGGATAATCCAACCATGGCTTTTATGGCAAGAAAATTCAAAAATATAAGGTTCAGGAGGAACAAGCCATATAAGCCTCAAGGTCAATTTTCAAAATATAACCAAGGAAGCTCATCAAAACCTGCTACTGGCACCAAGGGAGGATACAAAACAGGAATGGTAGATAGGTCAAAGTTTAGATGCTACAATTGCAATGAACTTGGTCACTTTGCTACTGAATGCAAAAGACCAAAACAAATACAAAGAATGGAGAGAGGAACTGGGAGTCAATTTAAGAAAGGACAAGGAAAAGCCTATGTGGCTGAAGGAAAATGCTGGGATGAATCTGATAATGAAGAAGAAGAGGAATTTGTGAATTTAGCCTTGATGGCTAGAGAGGATGAAGAAGCATCAACCTCGTCAAGTCAGGTACCATCTCTAGTATTACTAGATATGTCTTTAAATGACTATAAGCAAACCATTGAGGAAATGAGTACTGAAATGTTTAATATTCATACTAGTTTATCTGCTGTAAATGAAGAAATTGCTAGATTAACTAAAGAAAATGAAGTACTCAGATCTAACAATGATGTGTTGTTGCTTAAGACCAGTTCTATTGATTCTTTAGCTCAGGAAAACGAAAGACTAAAAAATGATTTAACCTGTGCTAAAGAGATAGAGGATTATCTAAGAAAAGAAATTTCTGAGAATGAATTTAAGCTAAAGGCATTTAGAAATTCCTCTAAATTAGTTCAAGAGTATCATGAGAAACATACTGAAAGTAAGAAGATAGGCATAGGCTATGATTATAGCAGGAGACCTGGTAAAGAGGCTGTTATACAGAAAAATGATGATAATAATACTGTAAGACCTCACATCCTCAAAAATGTGAGTAACCCAATTTTCAAAAGTACAGAGTTTGAGGTTAATGAAAACTCCCTAATTATTAATCAAGAACTCTGTGATGAAGATGAGAGGATTGACAGTAAATCTAAGAAAGAAAAAGATTCTGTCATAATGTCTATGACAGAAACAGTCTTAAACAGTCCAACCAAGTGTTCAAAAGATACTGTCAAGAAGTCATCCAAGACAGTAACTTTCAAACCTACTGTCAAGACAGCAAGTACAAAAGATGCTGTCAAAAATAGTTCGACAGCATCTTCTGAACAGATTGTCAAGACAGTAGTCTCCAAGTCCAAAAACAGAAATGGGAAGCTAGGCATTGATAAAAAGAATAATTATGCATATGTTAAGCAGGCACCAAGGAAACTTTGCAATAATTGTGGCTCCTCACATCATTTAACTCATGTTTGTAAGAAATCAACTAGTAGCATATCTAATGCAACAGAGTTGAAAGGGAACTTACACAGAACCCCCATTATGCAAAGAGAATTGGTAGTTTGTAATAACATTGACTGTATGCCATGCAAAATTACTGCTATGAGTACATGTTTTAATTTGCAAATTTCATCTAATGAATTATGTTCTTATATGCAAACTGCAAAGACTTCTGAATCCACTAAAGAAAGTGAGAAGTCTGCTCTCACTAAGAAACAGTCAAAGTCAAAAACTAAGTGGATAATAAAAGAAGTCAAGGAACCATCTTCTGATAATATTGTTTCAAATATTGATAAAGTTTCTGATGATACTGAGTATGCAGGACCCAACAAGACTTGGGTACCAAATGCAAATTAAACTCATTCTGTCTTGCAGGGAAAGAAAGGTAAACAGGTCATGTGGATAATCGACAGTGGATGTTCCAAACACATGACTGGTGATATATCCCTGCTATCACAATATGTTGAGAAGGCTGGCCCAACAATAACCTTTGGAGACAACAGCAAAGGTTACACTGTGGGATATGGCTGTTTAAAAGCTGGAAATGTTGTCATTGAAGAAATTTCTCTTGTGGAAGGTTTGAAGCATAATCTGCTCAGTGTCAGTCAATTCACTGACAAAGGATTCAAAGTAAATTTTGGCATGATGGAATGTACAATCCACCACAAGAAGGATAGAAGCCTATCTCTGAAAGGAGTAAGGAAAGGAAGCCTATTTGTTGAAGACTTAAACTCAACAAATGAGGAAAGAATATTTTGCTTCTACAGCAAAGCAAGTGTTGGAGATAGCATGCTTTGGCACAAGAAACTTTCTCATCTCAACTTCAAAACAATGAACATGCTGATGAAGAAGGAATTGGTGAGAGGACTACCTCAACAGGAATTCTGTCAAGAAGGACTGTGTGAAGATTGTCAAATGGAAAAACTGAGGAAAGCAATGCATAAATCAAAGCAACTCAACACTAACACAGAAGCACTCAAGTTGATACACATGGATCTTTTTGGACCAGTGATTGTTCAATCACTATCCAGAAAAAGATATGCACTGGTCATGATAGATGACTATTCTAGGTACACTTGGGTGAAATTTTTAGAATCAAAGGATGAAGCTACTCAAGAAATCATTGATCACATAAGGGTACTTGACAGGACCCCTGAAGCAAAAGTTCAATTTCTAAGAAGTGACAATGGAACTGAATTCAGAAATGCTACACTTGGAAACTTCTGCAAAGATCAAGGAATTGTTCAACAATTCTCTGCTGCAAGAACTCCACAGCAAAATGGAGTTGTAGAAAGGAAAAATAGGACTCTTATTGAAGCTGCAAGGACTATGTTGAGTAATGCTAAATTACCAACATATTTCTGGGCAGAAGCCATCAACACTGCTTGTTACACACAGAACAGAACACTAATCAACAAGGCTCATGGCAATACTCCTTACTATCTTTTGACAGGAAAGAAGCCTACTGTCAAGTACTTTCATATTTTTGGAAGCAAGTGCTTTTTGATGAAAGACAACCATGAAAGAAAAGGCAAGTTTGATACTAAAGCATATGAAGGCATTTTCATGGGATATGGGATAGAAAGGACTGCCTACAGAGTCTATATCATGGAGCACAAAACAATTGAAGAAAGTGTCAATGTCACGTTTGATGAAACCAAGTTTCCAGGGCTACATGAGGATGGTCAAATGCAACCCTTCAGATTTGAGAATCAAGGATACTTGGAAAAAGAAGAATTTGTTGATGAAGAACCAAGTCTCATTCAATCAATGGGATATGAGAAAGAATCTATCAATTCTCATAATCTAAATCAAACCTCAACTCAATCACAGACAATTTCAGGCATCAATCAACAAGAATGTGAGACTGGAGAATTTGAGCAAAATGAGCAGAATAATGAAAATGGTGGAGAATCAAATCCTCATATTGATGAAAGACAATCTCATCAAACAAGTAGCTTGCCTCAATCAACAAAGTGGAACAGAGATCATACCAGTAATCTAATTATTGGAGATCCCACTACTGGTGTAAGGACAAGGAGGAATATCTCTGCTGAAAGCATGTTTTCATGTTTCTTATCTCAAATGGAACCAAAAATAGTTGAAGAAGCATTGTTGGATTCTGATTGGGTGATGGCCATGCAGGAGGAGCTCAATCAATTTGAAAGAAACAATGTTTGGAAACTAGTTCCAAGGCCAAAAGGAAAATCAGTCATTGAGACAAAATGGGTTTTCAGAAACAAGATAGATGAGAGTGGAAATGTGACAAGAAATAAGGCAAGGCTAGTGGCCAAAGGTTACTGTCAACAGGAAGGGATAGATTATGATGAAACATTTGCTCCTGTTGCCAGACTTGAAGCCATAAGAATTTTCTTAGCTTTTGCTGCACACTGCAAATTCAAGGTATTTCAAATGGATGTTAAAAGTGCCTTTCTAAATGGAGAATTAGAAGAAGAAGTGTATGTTGAACAGCCTCCTGGATTTGAAAATGACAAACTGCATAATTTTGTCTACAAGCTGTTCAAGGCTCTATATGGCTTAAAGCAAGCACCAAGAGCCTGGTATGACACTTTATCCACTTTTCTCCTGGAAAATCAATTTATAAGAGGTATGGTGGATAAAACTTTATTCTATAAATACCATGGCAAAGACATCATTCTTGTGCAGGTATATGTTGATGACATAATCTTTGGCTCAACAAATGAAAAATTGTGTGAAAAGTTCTCATCTCTAATGAGAAACAAGTATGAAATGAGCATGATGGGAGAATTAGCATTCTTTCTTGGTCTTCAAATCTATCAGAAGAAGGAAGGAATCTTCATCTGTCAATCTAAGTATGTCAAAGAGCTTCTCAAGAAGTTTAACTTAGAAGATTCATCACCTGCCAAGACACCTATCTCAACAGCCACCAAATTAGAGTTAGATCCTAAAGGCAAGAAAGTGGATTCTAGTACCTACAGAGGCATGGTAGGATCATTGCTGTACTTAACAGCAAGCAGGCCAGATATAATGTTTGCTACATGTCTCTGTGCAAGGTTTCAAGCTGATCCAAAAGAATCACACTTAGTTGCAATTAAAAGAATCTTTAGATATCTCAAAGGCACCCCAAATCTAGGTCTTTGGTACCCTAAGGAAACTGGATTTGATCTAATTGGATATTCTGATTCAGACTATGCTGGCTGCAAAATTGACAGAAAAAGTACTACAAGAAGCTGTCAATTTCTTGGGGGGAGATTGGTGTCATGGTTCAGTAAGAAGCAACACTCAGTTTCTACATCAACTGCAGAAGCTGAATATATTGCAGCTGGAAGTTGCTGTGCACAAATTCTTTGGATGAAGAATCAATTAATGGATTATGGACTAAAGTTGTCAAATATTCCTATCTACTGTGACAACACTAGTGCCATAGCCATATCAGACAATCCAGTTCAACACTCCATAACAAAGCACATTGATATAAGGCATCATTTCATCAGGGAGCATGTTGAAAAAGGAGATGTAAAATTGGTTTATGTTCCAACAGATAAGCAACTTGCAGATATATTCACCAAGCCACTGGATGAAGCAACATTTACCAGGTTGGTGAGTGAATTAGGAATGCTAAATCAAGTATGATCATCTAACTGGTTTATCAATTATAAGAAGCCGAAGCTTATGACAGAAACTTTTAAAGGTACTGTCACTAGAAGGTACTGTCATGAGAAGTTAAGGTACATTGTGATACTTGTTCAGACAGCATGTTTGCTATGACTATGCTAAAAGGATTTTTAGATATCATGTTTGCTATGACTATGCTAAAAGGATTTTTAGATATCATGTTTGCTATGACTATGCTAAAAGGATTTTTAGATATCATGTTTGCTATGACTATGCTAAAATAGTTTTACATGTCTGTCTTAAATTAATTTTAAGAAATCATGTGTCCTTAACTTAAGTTATGTGTGAACAGTGACAGCATGATCTTATGATAAGTTTACTGTCAGATAAAACTTACTGTCACTCATGAAGCTGATTGACAGAAATGTTGTTAGCGCACAAGTTGCTGTCAATGAAAGTTGCTGTCACAAGAAATTGCTGTCAGAATTGGTAGAGAAAGAAAAGCGCACAGGTTACTGTCAATGAAAGATGCTGTCACGAGAAGTTGCTGTCAAAGATAGTGGAAAGATATATATATTAATTTATATATATATATATATATATATACGTATATTTCTTTTCACCAATCCACGATCTAATAGCAACTGCCACGTAAAATAGCAAGTGGAGTTAATGGGTAATATCATTATCACACGTTCATTTAAGAGAGGTTAAATCGATTCATATTAGAAACTGAATCTACCGTTTAATCTACTATCACTTTCATTTGCAAAAACCTCTCAACCTTCTGCATCCAAAAACCGCATTTTCTCTCTTATTTTTCAAAGCATTCAACAATGGCACCTAAACAAAGTGTTGCTCAAACCAACTTTGCCGGTATCTTTTCTCCTAATGATGCTGGTGAAAACTTCAAAGGACTTATTTCCTTCTTAAATAAATCCTACCTAGGTCATGCAATAACCTCTTCCCCCAAAATTGATGCTGTTAGAATTGAAAAATTCTGGAAATCAGCAAGTGCTCAAGGAACTGGAGAGAATGAATCAATTAAGTTCAATATAGATGATGCAAGTCATTCTCTTTCAGTAAAGAATATCAATGAGGCTTTGGGTATTGTGTTGACCAGTGAAGAAAGCTTTAAGGATCTAGCAACTGATGATACTCTGAAGAAGTTCTTTCTGAAGATTGGATATTCAGGATCTAAGATTGATGAAACTTCGGATAAGTGGTATCAAACAGGAGAAATGGACAGAAAATTTCTGAGAAAAGAGTGGAGTATGATTTTTGATGTAATGGTGAAGGTGTTCTCTACCAAGACTACAGGCTGGAATGGAATACCATCATATATCAAGAAGCTCACTCATTCATTAGTCCATGGATACAAGGTGAACATTGGAAAACTGATCATGGCACAGTTGAAAAGCGCAATAGGCAAGAAGGTATCTATCTATCCTCGCTTCTTAACTATGTGTATTAATAATATTTGTGGAAATATTGAGGATACTTCTGATTTTGAAGAATGTCCTGTTTTAAAGAAAAACACTCACACATCTCTTAACACACAAAATTTGAATGCACATATTCCACTATGTTTCACACAACACATGGTAAATCAAGTGCCCAACCTTGATTTTCCATTTCCAACAGGTTACACTGTTTTCACAATAGAGAATGAAGCTGAATTAGACCCAAATTCAGTTAACCCACATTCTACACCATACATTCCACCTAGGGACTCTAGACTACCAAAAGCCCTTAAAATTGCCAAACAGGAATCCAAGAAAAGATCCCTGGAGAGTGAAACTGGTGACAATGTGGTGAGTCAAGAGGGAGTTACTGCACCTAGTGCAGCAAATAAGGATGGTAGTAGAATAGAACCCACAGTAGCCCCTTCTGAGCCTAAGAAGAAGAGAGCTAGAAGGGCCAAGGTTACTGTCAGCCACCCTACAGTTTCCCAAAAGACTGTAGAGGATGATAGGGAAATGAACTCACCTCTAGGTGTCTCTTCTCAACAAGGGACATCTATTGAAATTGGCCTGTCTCCCAAGGCACCTTGTAAAGAGTCTGCACAAACTCAAGAACTCACTCTTGAAGAACCTGTATTTGAAGATACACACATTGAGATAGAGCACAGTGAGGAATTCACTCATACTATTGATGTTCCACAATCTTTTTCTGTGGAACAGCCAATTAATCAATCTGAAATTCAATCTTCTTCTTTCATTCCCACATCTGTTGTTTCTTCTAATCAACCTAGAGAGGGGGACAGTACCAACCCCTCAGGTTTTGATCATCCATCTCAAATCATGGATGAGCCCCCATCTAGTGGTCCACAAGAACCCATTTCTCAAAGTGAAATGGATACCACCCCATCAAACACTGGATTAGATCAAGATGCAAATTTGCCAGAAATTGAAACAGCCAGCATCTTGATCGATTCCCTCAAAGCATCTTACCCTAGGGAAGTTGCTGTCACAGCCAAAGATGCTGTCAAAGACAAAACAGAAGGTGCTGTCAAACAATCAAGTGACAGTACCATTCTGACAAAAGATACTGTTCAACCACAACTACAAGAAGGATTAGTGGAAGTTATCTCTGATGATGACTTGCCCCTTTCAAAGGCCTTCAAGGTAAAATCTACTCTTTTGCATGTTAGTACTGCTCATACTACTGCATCTAGGATGAGTGAGGGAGTGAAAAATCAAAGAGAGATAAAAGAACAGAGAGGTGAGACTAAAAATGAGAGGCAGCCAAATGTGCTGGCAAAAGGAGAGGGACTTGAGCATGTCCAGAGTGAACTTGAGGGAGCCAATAAACAAAAGGCATTAGGCCTTGAGGGAATTTTTGTGAGAGATGATGAGATCATCTATAAAAACACTGAGAGTGTGAGAACCCCAACAGCCTCCATGCCCCAGACTTATCCCTTACCTCCTAAAAGGCTTAGGTCTGGTGGTCCTTCTAAATCCACAAATGATAGGCTTCAAGCACTTGAAAATAGATGTGCTACAATGGAAAGCAAGCTGGACAACCTGTCATCTACTGTGAAGACTGGTTTTGCTGAAATTCAAGCCACACTACTGTCATTCTCTTCATTGATTCATGCTGCAAACTTAACTAAGGGGGAGAAAATAAAAGATCAGAAAGAGGCTGAGCAACCAGGAAGAAAGGTGGAGTTACAAGGGGAAGCTAGACAGGGGGAGCAAAAGAGTAAGGGGGAGCAAGAGAGAGTAAAAACTGCAATAGCCTCTGGAACTGAGGAGCTTTTTGAAGCTGAAGTAGATGGGGAACAAATGTTAGTATCTAAGGAGGTATTAAGACAAATACAAGGAAATAAAGCATCCTCAATCAAAATCAGTGAACCAGTTCCTGAGAAGAAAGAATCCACACTGGAGAGGCTATGGAGAGAAAAGGAGGAATCAAATAAGATGGGTAAAGGCAAAGGCAAGTTGCCTGAATATGTGTTTTCTTCAGAGGTTGTCACTTGGACTGATGGAAGTACGTATTCCCAAGAAGAAGCTGACTCAATAACAGTAAGTCATATGGAGAGCACCTTGAATAATAAGGATGAGGAATTCAACAATATGGTGAATGAAGCAATCACAGTGAGTAAAGGAAAACCTGCTAAGTTGGCAGAAGCTTTGAAAGAAAAGATTGTAAATCTTTCTATGAAGATTAGCTCAGAGAAGAGGTGGGCAGTTGAAGTGTACCTGAAGAGTGGACATTCAATATTCATAACAACTCAACTGTTGGAAACTTTCTCTGCCAGAGTGCAATACATTCTTGGGATTCTAGTAAAGAAAAACTCTACCATCTTTGATGAAAGTCTCTATATGCAACTGGGCACAATGGTCAACAACAAACTTCCAGAAGTAAGTCTCCAGCCATATGGTGTAAGCTTTAAACAGACAACAGCCAAAGGAACTAAAGGTCTTGGATTCTTAACTCTTGAAGGCAAAACATCTCTAAAAAGCAATGTCATCATGGATGTACTTAAGATATTGCTGAAAGCACCCATCACCAAGGAAAGGATTCAGGCAGTTAAAGATATTCATAAGATATTGGCAAAGAGAGACATGGAGTACAGTGCAAAAATTAAAAAGCTCATTGCCAAAGCAAATTCAAGCAGAAATGCTCAAGGTGGAAACTGCACTTTTGATGACACCTTGGAAAAAGATGATGATGACAATCAGGATGGAGGTGAAGCTGGAGGACCTAAGAGAACAGAACTGAGAGACTCTTTAAAAGAGCAAACTCAAGTCAAAGAAGCAGAATCGAAGGAAATTTCTGAAAATTCTAGCTCAAGCAAGAAAGTTGATGAAAAGAAAGAGGAAGAAGTACTTGAAGCATTGAAAGGAAATCAAGAAGAAATGAAAATTGACAGTATACATCTTGAAAAAGATACTGTCAACAAAGATGCTGTCAAGGATGTCAACAAAGATGCTGTCAGTCAGGATGAAGTAACAGTCATTGAAGATACTGTCAAAGAAGACATTGTCAGAAGCCCTATAAAAGAAACTGTCAACGATCCTACTATAAAATCATTCAAGACAGTAAGAATCAAGAGAAAATCAAAAAGACCAACAAAGGGAAAGACTGTCTACAAAGGAGAAGGAAAAGCTACAGGGTTGGGACTCAAGAAACCTATCATGAGGAGAAAAATGAATAGCTTTGAAATGATGCAGCTGAACGCCAAAGAAACAATCACCTCTGTATCCATAGAATTTGATGGACCAAAAGAAGAAGTTGCAAGATACATTCTATGGCAAAACAATGAAAAGTTGATTACAGTGGAATCTGACTTCACTCAGATAACAAAATCAAAGGTGATCTCCAAGAAACTCATTCAAACTTCTGAAACAGTAAAACGAAGAATTGATTTCTTCTATCTGGAAAGGATGGTTGAGCTACTGCAAACCTATGATAATGTTTCAAAGAAGATCATGGATCAAGTTCTCAAGTACTATGAAGCTAGACATGTTGAATTTATTGAGAAGTTTGGTGATTGGACACTTCACAATGATGATGATGTCTATCAAATTCTTGGTTTGGAGTATGAAGAAGACAATCCTATTCCTGATTATAACTGGATTGAAATGCGAAAACCTTATTCAGAACATGAAATGAAGATGTATGAAGCAGAGCAAAGGTTCAAAGAAGAATTAGCATCAAGAAAAAAATCTCGTCAACAGATAGAAGATGAGATTGAAGCTGAAATGAAGAAAAGTTACAGTAAAATCAATAAGATCAACAGTGAAGAATCCAACTATCAGCCATGCGTACTGGACAATCCTTTGAGAATCAAGTATGGCAAAGAAGAAATTTATGTAGATAGTTTCTCTAAATTGAAGACCAGTGTGTTAAAAGAATTATACTGGCAAGTGGTTGGATCAACTAACAGTCTTGAAACACTGTGTTCTTGGGAGCTTGATATGATTCTTGATCAGAGGAGAGGAGAGGATCCCAGCTTGGACAAACAAAGAAGGGAAACTCTAAATCAGTTTCCTGGCAGGAGATTCAAGATGGAGGGAGATGTGCTAAAATTCAGATCAATTGTAAAGCAAAATGTTTACTGGATGGAACTCAGAGATACATTAAACACTGCTTCCTCAATGATCAGAAAATACATTGTGGAAAATGAAGATGATGCACAGTCCCCTGAAGAAAAAGAGTTAATTGAAAATCTCAGAAGAGCTCTTAGGGAAAAGGAGCAAAGTGAAAAGTTCAAATCAAGATAAGTAAAGTTTTTTTTTATTGTGAACTTTTGTGATATATTGTTTGAAAACAATTCAGTTTAATCATTGGTCAGAAATGAAGAGTTTATTCTTTCTGATCTATGGTAGTTAAGTTGTCAGCATGATATTTGTAAATTTGTCCTTATTGTCCATAAAAACAAATTGGGGGAGATTGTTGGGATTTATGGGTGATGGAATAGACAACTTAACTAGTTTTATTGGTATACTTAGTTTTTACTAAGTAGAACATACTGTCATAGCCTGAAATGTATTCTTGTAATTTAAATAAATACTGTCAAGTAATAAGTGTAATTCTTGGAAGAAGTTCGATTATGTTCAAGCCTCAAGAAATACATAAGTTCGACAGAAGGAATAAATGTTACTGTCAAACTCTGACAGTAAGGTTACAAGGAAACAACATGTTGCCTAGGTCGACAGCAAGTTTCACGAAGTCGACAACAAGTTTCAACTTGACAGCAACATTGGCGGAGATTCTAATGACAGCAACTTTGATGTACAGTTTGCGACAGTAAGTTTGGAATTCCTGACAGCAATCTCTGCGGGAAAAACATGCTGTCAATCAAAGCTCAACTCTTGACAGCAATCTCTGCGGGAATTCATACTGTCAACCAAAGCAAAATTCTTGACAGTAATATCTGCGGGAAATTCATACTGTCAACCAAAGCGTAATCCATTGACAGCAAACTTTGTGGCAAACATACTGTCGTATAGAATCAGCCTGATTTAGGAATTTTCTAAGTCAAATTAAACGACAGAGTACATGTTCAAAAGAAGCAGGCGTGTTGTAATATTCAATCTTTACAGCAAGCTTGGAAAGTCTATAACTGAAGCTCGAGAGATCACATGGAACAACCTGTAAAGTCTAGAGCAGATAAAATTGAATACGGCTAGATCTGGGTGGCTCAAATGTGGAAAGTATCTTTAAGTTACTTTGTGATGATCACATGGGAATAAATCATGGAATGAGCTGCAAAAGGAATATAACAGCAACTCAACAACCAATGATGATGATGATAGTACAGTAGATTATCACACTATAAATAGAGCACTCTATTTATACAATAGATATACAACCACTGTAATCTCTTGAGTATTTGTAGCTTGAGAATTATTTTGTTCTCAAGGTTGTAGCAAAACTTTGCAAAATAAATAAAACATTTATTTTGTGAAATCCTCGTATTTGATTTTACTTGTGTTTGCATTTCTTCTACTAGTAAATCACAAATTCTATTTAAGTTGTTGAAATAGTTTTTGAAATTTATTAGTATTGCATTCAACCCCCCTTCTGCAATACTTTCCTGGACCAACAGTATTGAAAATATAGTGTTCAACTACGAAAACTTCATGATCGTAGTGGAAGGTGCAAGCTTTCCAGTGGACGATGTTCCACAGAATATCAGCTCTGAGTTCTCCTATGATCAGGAAATGGAGTGGATGTTTCTGATGATGAACTGGGTGCTAGAGAAGGAGAGGAGGGAGGCGGAGCGTCTCCGGGCCCTGGAGTTGCGTGAGAGGATCATTGGACTGGCTGGCACCATATCCAGGATTTACAAGAGGAGGAGGGAAAATGGTTCTTAGAATTTTATTATTATTTCTTTGTAATTTTTTTTCAATGTTATGCAAGTGTTATAACGTAAGGAGACAATTGTTATCATGACAATGTGGCAGTATTTTGATTTTTATCATAACAATTGTTATTTATAGTGTTATGTATGAGTCCTATTATCTAGTAATTTTTATAGTAATTTTTATAGTAATTGTTATCCTTCGTTACCTCGTTTCATATAAATTCTGATGTTCTGTAATTAACTAGCCTAATACTCTCTTGTTTGACATGATCATTGTTTATTGATCATTAGCTTGTAAGTATGCAGTTGTAGACCTGTAAAAGATGTGTACTGGATGAATGTTCTACAGATTGACTTGCATGGTGGTTAAATCTGATTTATGTTTACTCACATATTGATACTAATACTGGTTTGGGTGCTCCTCAACATGTAGAGAATACTGGTTTCAAGGTTAGTGTATAGTCTGTGATTTAGAAGTATAATTGCTTATTCTTTTTCGTATTTTAACTTGATTTTCATAATTCTTTCACTTGCCAGTCCTCGACGCAGGTGGAGCTCACAGAAGCCGAAACAGAGTATGTAGTCGATGTCGTGAAACAGAGTATTCGTGCCTTACACTAGTAAATTTGTTTAATATCTTGATCTGCAGAAAAGTGATAATACTGGTAAATTTGTTTAATACTAGTAAATTCATTGCATGGTGTTAATATTTGCGATAATGACCAGATACTTCAAATTAATTAAATTACATTGTTTTATGTTTGTTTATTGTATCAATCTAAACAATCACTCTGTGGTCTTTATTTCAATACCATTTCACCTTTTTCTTTCTTTTCAGGTCACATTGGTGAACCCCGAAAAAGCATTGGAAAGCTTATCAGTAAGACAATATCTTTCTTTTTGTATTGATTCTGGCATTGTGTTGTGATAATAATCTTTGGCATTTGACTACAGAGTTGATTAATGTGGAACAGAAGCAGGATGCTTTGCAGTCTCTTCACGATCTGATTACTTCGAAGAGGTACATGGCATGGCAGAAGACGCATGAGAAGATTATGTTCAAGTATATTAAGCTTTGTGTGGACATGAAAAGAGGCAGGTTTACAAAGGATGGGTTAATTCAGTATCGAATAATATGTCAACAAGTAATGGTCAGTTCACTGGAGGAGGTCATAAAGCACTTTATGGACCTTTTTACTAAGAGAGCTGAAGCAACTCGTAGTCAAGCACAAGCGTTGGAAGAAGCTCTTGATGTGGATGACTTGGAAGATGATAACAGACCTGAAGATCTTATGTTGAGTTATGTCAGCGATGAAAAAGGAAAGGATCGATATGATTGAGAGCTTGTCACCCCCATGGTTTAAATTTTTGTGGGAGACATATAGAACAATTCTTGAGATACTAATGGCGCTCTATGCGGTAATACCTTCAAGTTGATTGGGGATAGACTAGTACTTCTTGCTTTTTTATATTATCATGGAACAATTGATCTTGTTGAATAGTTTGCTTTGACTAGCAATGGCAACTCGAACAGTTATGTTTTTGGTTTCGTTATTGTTATAGACTGGAATCATTTAGATCATTTAGAACATGCTGTGGTCTGCTATTTCTTCGTGTATGTAGATCATCTGATATTATTAGTGTTAAAATGAAGCTTTAGTTGTCCTCAAACTGCTCACAACATCAAATTAACTTAACTATATCACATTGAATGAATTAAAATTGATAAAAAAAAGAACTCGACTCGGTCTAATTCGAACATAAAGCCTTCAATTACACACATAAATCACTTCTCTCTAACCGAACAGTTCACACATCAAAAAGCCCCAATTTTCGAATATGCACCCTATAACACATCTAAAATGTAGTGAACAAAGCTCTGACATATATGCAGAAAACTCTACCTTTTAGTCACATATAAAATGTTGTGACCATAGGATATTTCTCATTTAGCCACATCACCGAAAACGACTGTGGCCGTTTCGTAACATTTAGACACAACAAATAAGCGTCACTATTTTTTGTCACACTGCTATCTCTCAAGTATGACTATAACTCCTGGATTTGGTCAAAGTCAACAAAAAAACATTCTGTTTTATCTCTCAATTGTCACACATTTTTAAAGTTGTGACTGAATCTTACAAAATTTGTATTTTTGGTCACTCGAAAAACTATTGTGTGGCTAAAACTTGAGAAGATGACCTTTAGTCACTCGTTTTTCCCAAAGTGTCACAGCCCTTACTTTACAAAAGAGTGACGGAAGCCCAAATTTGACGTAGTGTTTCCGAAATATATAGAGACCCAGATGGAAGTAAAGTTTCTAGAACTGAAGCAAAGAAACATGACTGTGGCAGAGTATGAGGCCAAGTTTTCCGAGTTGTCAAGGTTTGTTCTGGAGTTTGTGGACACAGAAGAGAAAAGAACCCGTAGGTTTCAACTGGGGCTAAAACAGTGGATTCAAAATAAGGCGGCAATACTTGAATTGACCAACTACGCTACATTGGTGTAGAAGGCATCAATCGCAGAGGCAGGAAGTGATCAGAGTCACAAAGAAAGAGAGGAAAAGAAGAGGAAAATGGGTAATCAGGAAGGGAATTCAGCAGGTGGGAATTTTTCGAGTAAGTTTAGCAGAAAGGTGGCATCTCAGTCCAGTCAAAGTTGTGGGTCTAAGAGACCTGGAAGTAGGGGCGCAGGCCAGAGTGGTCGGCAAACTGGTGGGTCTCACCCTAACCTATCTCGACCCCCACTGCCAGATTGTAATGAATGCGGAAGGAAACATCTAGGCATGTGTAACTCGCAAGGAGTAACGTGATTTAATTGTAGGCAGCTAGGGCACTATGCTAATACCTGTCAGGAACCCCATGTCAAGACCAACCAAGACACTACCTGTTTCAAATATGGAAAGCTTGGACACAAGGCTAAGGAATGTTTATCTGCTGGAACGACTATACCAAGAGTTAATAGGGCTACCTCCAACAAGCAGCCCACTGCCAGAACCTTTGAATAGCGGGTACCCTCTTACTTAAACTCAGTTAGTATTAATGTTTTATTTGATCCAAAACTGCTAAGTACCTTGCATCTCAAGATTTTGCATGATAATTAGACCTTAAGGCCGAGCCGCTAAGGGAATAATTACAAGTAGAAATAGGCAATCGAGAGATTTTCTTCCCGTAAGCCTGGTACATAGAGGTTGTGAACTAGAAATATGGGATCGACACCTTTAATAGGTTTGATTTCTTTCAAGTTGGGAGAAGTTGATATTATAATAATTATGGATTGGTTGACACCCAATGGAGCCCAATCGATTGTAAGGGAAAAGAGTAATAATTAAGGGACGGAGTCAGATTCAGAGATTCATGAATATAGTTCAGACTAAGAAATTATTACGCCAGAGATATGAAGCTTAATTAGCTCTTATAGTTGACGCAGAGAAAAAAAAGACATCAAGTATAAAGGAAATTATAGTTGTTTTGGGAGGCTGTACAAGGTTTTAATGAGCTACTATCTATCGAATTTGAGGATATGAGAATGAATACCGAGTATTCAAAGTATAGTACTACATCTCCTGTTAGCCCAAGTAGGAATGAAAGAATTAGCAACTCAGTTACTAGAATTGCTGGGCAAGAGTATAATAAAACTCAGTGTACCACCGTGGAGAGCCCCGGTGTTGTTATGAAAGAGAAAGATGTTAGCACAAGATTGTGCATCGAACATCGAGAGTTGAATGAGTTCACCATTGAGAATAGGTACCCTTTGCAGATGATAGGTGATTGTTTGATCAGCTGAAGGACGTTGTGTATTTTTCCAAACTTATTTAAGAACTGGATATCACCAGTTGGAAGTTAAACCCGAGGATATACCCAAGACTGCGATTCGTACTAGGTATAGACACTCCGAGTTTTCAGTAATGTCAATTGGGGTTGACTAATGCACCCACAACTTTTATGGATTTAATAAATCGATTTAGAGTTAGCCGTGATAGTTTTTGCCCTAAATATATCGAGACATTATTTATATGAAGGAAAGTGAGAGATCTAAACAGATCAAAAGAGCTTGAGGTATATATATTCACCCGAAAGAGCTAAACATGAGATAGAGAAAATGGCTAGAAGTGATACAGGATCATGATTGTGAGATACACTACCATCCAGGGAAGGCCAATATGGTGGCCGATGCCCTTAGTCAAAATGAGAAAGAGATGGATTCCGAATGTTCGGGAATTAAAGGATGAGATTTTACACGAGACCCATAGTCGAGATATTCTATGCACTAGGCGGCACCAAAAAGTATAGAGATTCAAGAGAATGCTATCGGTGGCCAACCATGAAAAAGGAAGTTGGGATGACCATTTACCATAAATTGAGATTGCTTATAGCAGTAGTTACCATGCCAGTATAGGGTTACCACCTTACGAGGCCCGGTTTGAAAGGAATTGTCACTCTCCCTTGTGTTGGGAGGAGGTGGGCGAGAGAAAGTATGCGGACCAAGCCCGCAAGGATAGAGATAGTGCTGCTATTGATAAACTAAATGGCATATTGATGAATGAAAAGCAAGTTATTTGATGTATTTATGCGCAAACAAGATAGAGAATATGAGGCTTCCTTGTGAAAAGAATTAATGAGATTTGGAAAGAAGGGGAAGTTGAGCCCGAGATTCATTGGGCCATTTGAGATTCTAAGATGCGTCAGGAAGTATAACGCAGATGCCGACATATGATAGAGCGCGAACAGATAGATGTACAACCTGATCTGTCTTACGAAGAACAACCTGTGGAAATTACGGATAGAAAAGAGCAAGTGTTAAGGGACAAGGTTGTGAAGCTAGTTAGGAATTGTGGAAAAGAAAATCAAGAAGTGGAAGAATCCACCTGGAAGTTAAAGAAAACCAAAAGGGAGGAGTACCCCCCAGCTTTTCCTAAACTGATTCCGAGGACGGAATCCTTTTAAGGAGGGGAGACTGTAATAACCCAGATTTTCGGTAGAATTAAAACTTTTCTTATTATGATTAAGTGCATTAGTGAATAATGATTTCAACGAACCGTGGTTGTGATGAATGGATATTGCTTTGGAGAATGATCCCGATACATATGTGTATTTTCAGAATAGAGTAATTCAATGATTGAGGATAGATAAGAATAATCTATCATCTAGGAAATGAGCTAATAAACCCTAGGGGGGAGATGAGAAATGAGTTACTGTGACAACCCTAATTTCTGGATTTGAGAGAAGTTTTTACTTTTTGATGAATAGTACTTTTCATACGTGAATAGTAATTTGTATGGATGAATAGTGATTTTGTAAGTTGGAAAACTTTTCACGCCACCCTATGTACGGGACGTGGTTTTGATGTTTCGAATTCTTATTAGGAATCCACGGAGGAAATAAGTGTATGTGAAGACGATCGGAATTCAGAAATTCCAATTTTAATTCTGGCGTAATATTTGACCGAGCGGTGAATTATATATCAGTATTATCAAGAAATGAGATATTAAATTTGAGAAATTGAGGATTTAATATTTTTTAATTTTATTATAATTGATTTGAGAATTTAGGACGAAAACCACTGAGACAGTGAAATGAGCGTTAACCGCTGAACTTTATAACGAGATTAAGCGATAAAGCGAATAAATTATGGAATTTGGATTGAGTTCATAACAAGATTAAATATCCTACATGATCATCAAGAGAATTATATCAAGTGGATTTAAGGATTTAAACAAAAGGATTAAACCAAAAACATTATGAATTAAGTGATTTAATCACTTAAATCAATTCCAAAAACAAAACAAATCAAGCAAGCTTATCCAAGACTCTTTGCACAACTCCCAAGAGGATCAAACCCAGCTGATAATATCTAGATATTAGTAGGGGTGTGCACGGGTTGGTTCGGCTCGGTTTTTACCGAAAACCGTTACCAAACCGTACATGTCGGTTCGGTTCGGTTTTTACCTATTAACCGTAACCGAACCGCTCGGAACGGTTTTTTCGGTTCGGTTAACTGTTTGTCGGTTTCGGTTTTTTTCGGTTTTTTATTTTTAATACTTAATATCATGCTAGTAAAAATTATAAGTTTCTAATTTTCTTAAACCCACTATTCCTACGAAGGTGGCGCATGTTTTAGCTTAAAGGTGGTCATAAGATCAATCAATTCATTTTTAAAATATAAAATTGTAAAATCAAATATTTTGACATTTTTAAATCTTTTTAAGTACATGATTATTTTTTGATAGATTATTACAGTAATAATTAGTGTAAAAAATAAGATGGGAAACTTTTGCAATTCAAGTTCTACCAGCTTTTGTCTTACTTCTTATACAAAATTCAATATTTATATGAGTATATAATATAAAAATATAAATTATTAAAATAATATATTTTCGGTTCGGTTTTTCGGTTCGGTTATTGGGATAAAACCGTAACTGTTACCAAACCGTTCCATCGGTTCGGTTACGGTTTTTTTCGGTGTTTGTCGATTACGGTTTTTTTCGGTGCGGTTTTTCGGTTTTTCGGCTCGGTTTCGGTTTTTTGGTTTTATTTTGCTCACCCCTAGATATTAGATCAAAAAGTAGTTGAACAAGTCATTATCCAAGAGAGAAAAGAAACCAAGCAAAACTCTCCCAAAACTGTCACCAAGAACACAACTCAAAGAAAAATTCATATCTCAAGATCTAGAGCTTTAAAAATCACCAAATTTTAACCATAGCTCCCCCATAATATGTAGAACACACGTCTAAAGTTTGGTGGCAAACAAAGTGATACTCCTATGGTTTTGATGATCACATTCAGCAAGCTATTTGCTTGTAGTTTGATATAAAACATTGTGTTATGGTTGTACTAACTTGGTTTTGCAGGGTATATTAAGTCTACTAATTGTTTACAGAGAATATATAAACAGCAAGCCATTTGGTGTTACAACAGAGACAGTTTGGCAAGCCATTTGCACTGACAGACACAAACAGCAAGCCATTTGCAAACTGCCAGAAATCCTGAAGATTAATATCAAGACAAATTCTCATGGATGTAATTCAGGAAATATATTGTGAGGACTCTTTATTATATAATACGTACACAATATATTCTAGAGCTCAAATCTTTTCAAAATATCTTTCTTTAAATTATTTTATAAAACTTATAGGAGTTTCCTTATTTAAAAGATTTTCTTTCTTCAAAATCTCCTATACGCGTTTTATAGTTATACAAATCAGAAGGGTTTTGCTTTCATCGATTTCTTTCTCTCAAACCTTCTGTCTAACGTTCACAAGAACGTTTGTAAAATCTCTAACCAATTGAACGTTGGAAATTGATTTCAAATCGTTCGAATAATTGGTGATTGATTTTCTGAACGTTGGTGTGAAGCTTTATAAACCTGATTCTTGTGTTCATTCGTTTCTAACAATCTAGAGAACAATTCAGAGAAAACTTTCAAACACACAAGATTTCAAACAACTCGGTTTTTCATTGCTATACTCTTTTGATTCTCTCGAGCTCTTAATATATATATGCGTGCTATATCCTAGAGAGTTCATAGTTTGAGTTATATTCATCTATTGATTGTATTGTTCGATTTGTAAGGTTTAGTTGTTGGACAAGTTGGCTTGGGAACTAGGGTTTGGTGATCGTTGCTAGAGAAGTATACTTGGGAAGTATAGCTTAGAGAGCAAGTTCAGAAATAGGAGTTCAGCACGCCATTTGTCAACAGCTGGGTATTAAGGGAGATATATTATTGTATCTTGTAATTGGTTTTATTTCAGTGATCAATAATATATTCTCTTACCAAGTTGGTAAGGGACCAGGTGGTAGACCATAGGGGTTAGGGGTCGAACCTGGCTAAAAGTCTCTGTGTTCTTTATTTTCTGCTCTTTACTTACTGCTTGCATTTAGCTTACTGTTTCTGCACTTTACTTTAATTATTGTATTTACATTCAGCATACTGTTTGCAATCAGCTTACCATTTGTCTCTGTATAAAACTAAATCAGTAAGCTGTTTCTGGTAATTTTTAAAATCGTACTTAGTTGAATATAGTTAGCCATTGACAACTATTCACCCCCTTCTAGGGTGCATTTTCACAAAGGAGTGTAGCCTAGCCAAATCCTTCCCCCAAGTTGAAGAAACCAAGCTGCCCTGTTCTTGACAGTTTCTGCCCCAATTTTCAAACGGCCATATCTCCCTCATTTCTCAATGAAATCCTGTGTTCTTTAGCTTGTTGGAAAGGTATTGAGGTGCTCTACAACTCGTCTTCAGGAACCTCATCCAGAAAAGCATGGTAAGGCATTCGTTTGTGCAGTTCTTTGAAGAGGTGAATAGTAACTCCGAATTTACTAAGTTATGTTCTTGTTTTGATGATCAAGATTTAGCTTCCTAAGGACGATCTAAGGCTTATTGAAGGATCATCAAGCTTTGTTAGTGTTATTAGAACATCAAGGAAGGTAAGACCCTAACCCACCCTTTAAGTTTATATGAGTTTTTAGTATAGTTTTGATGATATGTAGAGATAAGAGCATGTTAATGAGTTTTATGATTGTTTGATGTGTAAAAGGATTGAGTATTGGATTTAAATGTTACCACTGCCCTTAGAAGTGTAAAATGAATGTTGGTTGATGTTATGGATGTATGGTATGCCCGGTGTGGCTTGGTTATGTTGTGACAAAATGGTAATGTTCGATTTAGAGCCGTCGTAATGCTCAAATTTCTTGAACCATGTTGGCAGTAATTACCCGAGTCCTGAAACATGTTTAAACTGCAACCATTGACCATATTGGGTAGGCTTTGGAGTCTAGTTCATGTGGCCGCAAGAATCATGTCAAAAAAATTTACGGTTTGTGAGTAATGACCGTTTTAGTGAAAGTGGTTCAAGGGATTTTATCGCAGAAATGTAACTACTTTGACGCTAAGTTAGAGACCCTTAATAGTCGAATTAGAATGTGAAATTTGGTGATAAAATGTTAAAGACAGTTGGAAAGGTGTTTGAGAAGGTTTCAAGTTAAAAAGATTATTTTTCGATTTTATAAAAATGTATTAGCCGAGGTTGCGCAAGTGAAAACCACTAAGAATACGCCTTAGAAACCAATGTTGAAAATGGTTAAGTATAACTTGGATTCGAGGATTGATTTCGAACCAAACTTATGACTTAAGTAATTGTCGACTAACATGGACTTAGTATGAGCCTAAAGCGAGCTAGTAATACCTTGGTTGTGTTTTGCTTGTGTCTTTAAGCGTTGATTTATAAGTGGATTATCCAAGGGATTAATCGTACGTTTTCTTTTACTTTGTCTAGATTGTCCGACATCGTCGCGAACCCCTATCACTTCTCGAACATCAGGCAAGTTTTCTAAACTTGTACTTTTAAAGTATTGATTATAATACTGCTTTTGCCATGTATAAAGTTGTACAATTTTGCGATATATCTTATTTCCTGTTGAAATAAAAATTTGACCTTTGGATTATATATGATCTTCTGAGTTAAGTATATATAAACCGGTATACCTTGTAGCTCTAGAGATAAGAGCATATTCATGGTTTTCGACTCTAAATCGGGAGTCGGTATTTTGAGATATAGAGATAGTCGTGGAAACCCGGAGGGATTCCAGCGGCAAATTATTATTTATTTTGAGGAATGTTATTTATGAACATTAATTATATCTCCATAAAATATTAATTACTTGGAAACCATTCGAGGATTGTTATTTGAATATGATATCATTTGTGGAATTGTATTTGCTTACTGTTGACGGAGGAATTTGGTAACAACAAATTTTGAGGTCTGTCGCCGGAATCAAGATCTATGACGGTGGTTCTTCGCCGGATAAGTCACCGGAGTGTGGTGGCTGTGATGAATTGGGGGCTGAGATTGAGAGGGTTCTTGGTGGTGGCTCGTAGCTCTTCGCTTCCATCCCCCTCAATTTGCCTACGTACCTCTATATTTATAGAGGATCAAGCCCACGTAGTTCTTGGAGAACAAGAAACCCAAATGGGCTTGGATTGACGAACTAGCTTCCGGAATGTTCTACTATGAGGCCTAACCACAAAGGCCCAAGGCTCATCCAGGATCTCAAGACTTCACGGATAAGGAAACTTCCCCCGTCGAGGACTAGTCCTATCCGCTACCAGCTATTTCTTGATTTCAAGTATGCAGGTATAGCCGTGGTTTACCCCAAGTGCAGAACGCATCCCTGTCCCCCGAATGAGAAGCACCCACCAGATAGCAGGACAGGTGATCCAGAGCTTTTGGGTGCAAAGTGCAGGATTACTCCAAAGTTCCCCAATGAGAGCGCGCCCATTGGCTACAGGAACAGAGCTCCCAAAGCACACACCAGAAAGTCCCCATCTTTCCACCTTAGGGCGCGCCCTTAGTGTCTAAGAATGGTCCTTATATCCAGGCAAACCCCTGGAGGCCTTCTGCGACGGACATCCCCCTCCTGAGATACGACAGGAGGGAATTCTTCAATATCTCCTGGAATCCAAGCCTGAGTGGAATCCAAGCTTGAGTGGAATCCAAGCTTAAGTAGAATTCTTCATTAAAAACTATAAAAACTTGAGTAGAGTTCCATCTTTGAGTAGAATTCCAGCTTGAGTAGAAATCTCTGATATGGAAGTATCAATTAGGGCGCGCCCTCCCTATAAGGAAAGTGAGGGCGCGGCCTAGTTTCTTCAATCTGTGCCAAAACCCTAATTTATCATGAAAATCCCCAAATTGAACCCGTATCTGACCCGGATCCATTTTAGAATACCCGAACCGAATTTTGGGCATAACAACTACCCCCCAATTCCATGTAAAATCAAAGATGAAGCATGGAATTTCAATCTTAAACAACACCAAAATTTTTGTAACTTTTCCTCTTCAGGGCGCGTCCTCGTTCCTCATCTTCAAGATTCTATGCGGAGGGCGCGTCCTTCAATTCTTCAATCTTATCTCCCTAACAACTCTAGTTTCAATTTTTTCGTAGAGGAATAACACAAATGCACCACATCTCTAAGCTTACATGAGCTAACTCGGCGTAAGAAACAAGAGATATTATGCACAAGTATAAACCTCTCACAGGGCTCGTACTAAAGCTAAATATTTACATACATTTACAGAGGACGAGCCTTATGATATTAAGGCGTACGGACCCCTTCAGCTGTTATCCACATACACTACCATGGTCTTTTCAAGTTCCTTCTGCATTAATCAAGCCAAAGGGCATTCCAATGTAGCGGTATAATCCTCTATCATGCTGTTGCATCTTCCAACTGACCAATCCGAGGAAGAGGAAAACTATCATTTGGGCAAGCCTTTGTTCATATCACTGAAATCTACACAAGTCCTCCATTTCCCATTAGGCTTCATAACGAGAACCGGGTTAGGTAGCCACTCGGGTAGTAAAACTCTTTAATCAAGCCAACATTTAACAATCTATCAACTTCTTCCTTTAATGCAATAACTCTTTCTTCAATTACCGGACATCGCTTCTGCCTAATACCCTTCATGTCAGGATTTATACTCATGTGATGACACATGACCTTTGGGTCAATGTCCACCATACTAGCATGACTCCAAGCAAAAACATCTCAATTTAGCAAAAGAAAGCTTGTGAGCATATCTCTCTACTCAGAATTCAACTAAGAACCGATCTTCAAAATTTTACTTGAATCTCTAGCATCGATCAAAATTAAGATTGTATCTTCTGTCGAATCTATCTTTTCCACCGGTTGAGGCATTCTTCAATCAATATCAAAATCAAGACTTTGAGGGTCTTCAATCATGGCACTATCCTTGGAGGGCACATCCTCTTTGAGAGGGAAGTCTTCCTCGACAAGGGCATTCACCATGCCTTCTAATAACATTCTTCTTCCCTTGATCTTTTTATCTCATCAGGACTTTCTTCTTCAAGCTTTTCTAGAATCCCTTCTTGAAAGTCATCAGAGACGAGTATCTGAGGGCGCGCCCTCCAGGTGGACACCCCCTCATCTTCTGTTTTTTGAACAAAATAATGAGCCTGAATTTCTCCCTTGATGTTGATGATTCCTTCAGAGCTTCCTTTAATAAGGGCGCGCCCTCCATCCTTTTATCTCCTGAAACCTTTATTTCTTCCAATAAGGGGGCGCCCTACTACGGCATTGTGAGCTATCTCCTGATCCAAAACCATGAATTCCATCATCCGAGTTATTGAGAGAGAACCTTCTCCAAGAGTTACTGGTAGCCTGATTGCATCGATCACTACACAGCTTCTCCTGAAAAACCATAAATCCATGCATTTTCTGGAAATCCCAACTTCTTGTAAGTGTCGTAATACA
The DNA here is from genome assembly GCA_037693485.1 of Kitagawia praeruptora. Taxonomy (NCBI): domain Eukaryota; kingdom Viridiplantae; phylum Streptophyta; class Magnoliopsida; order Apiales; family Apiaceae; genus Kitagawia; species Kitagawia praeruptora. The sequence goes on from CM075349.1 coordinate 38,853,671, forward strand.
GAATATTCACTGAACTTCCATTGTATACAAAAACCCGATGCACGTTCTTAGAGCCAATCCATAACCAAGGCATTATTATGTGGGTGGTGCACCCATCTAGTTTTATCTTCCCGCAAACTTCCCTCTCCAAAGCATTGTTATTATCACCCCCCAAGTGTTGTCCTCCAAAGATAGTGTGAATACTCCCTTCTTTGATAAATTTCTTCTCCTCAATTTTGTCCTCATCACGGAGGGCGCGCCCTCCGTTTTTCTTCTCAGGATTCTTCTTATGCTTCTTGACCTCTCTGACAATCCAATCGGTCAAATATCCTTCCTTGATCAGATCTTCAATTTTATCCTTCAGCTGACGACATTCATGAGTATTGTGACTTGTCAACTCATAGTACTCACAGTGCTTCTTCTTATCCTTGCTTTTCCAAGCAGACAGAGGAGACGGCTTCTTAACAAGCCCTTTATTCTTGTTCACCTCAAAGATGTGCTCACTCAAAGCCGATAATGGAGTGTAATTATTTGTCCTTCGATCATAAGAATACGTATCTGGAATTCCCCACTCTCTTCCAACACTATTTGCATTCACTCCTTTAGCGCCGATTCCGATACGATATACAGGACTTGTAATCTTCCCCTTAGCGTTCCCTGAGCTTCTGTCTTCCGATTTTCCGCCAAGGATTACTCCACTATCTTAAAAGATTCAGCTTGTACAAAAACATCAAACATAGTTGAATCCCTTTCTTGAAGACACTTCCAGAAATCCGTCTCTACTTGCAAACCAGTTATCAAGAAACTCTTAAGTGTCTCATCAGTCGTTCCTCTAACCAAAGCGAATTCTGCATTGAATCTTTTAAAGTAAGATTGAAGACTTTTGCCTTCTTTCTGCTTGATGTTGGCCAGAGTTGTAATGGGAGGAGCATACTTCACTGCTGCTCAGAACTTGGCTAAGAACAAAGTCCTCATCATCCCCCAATAGGTAATCACTCCAGATCCAAGCTTTTGAAACCATTGCTAAGCATTCTCACTGAAAGTTGTTGCCAGTAGATGACATCCAGCCAAGTCAGTTACTTGGTAAACATCCATCTCAATTTCAAAACATCCTAAGAATTCCACGGGGTCTCTGTTGAAAATGTAGATCATTGGTCATATATCTATATTATGTAGGGAGCTGTGCCTCTCTAACCTCTGTTGAAAATGGAGATGGAGTTTGTGCCGTAGAAGGTATTGTTCCTCCATCCAAGTGAGAAAGAAGCCTCTTCAAGTCGTCGACATTAAAAATCCTCACACGTGGAATATTTTGAACATTTGGTGGCACAATTGTTTGAGTACCCCTCAATGGTGGAGGTTTAGCTGTCGTCTGAGCATTTCCTGGAGCTCCGGCATGAAGTGTGAGAATTACCTCTTGAATCTGAATTTGTTCCTTTTGACTTTAAGCTTGTGGATCTTCTTCAATCTGTGGATTCCCCTAAGAACTTCCATGATGCTTTCCTTTAGAGGGAGGGCGCGCCCTCGACCTCACTTCACTACAAGTACTTGAAAGAATTTAAGTGATACGAGGAAATCTATCGCGCCCTCTTTATTCTGAGGTCGCCTCTCTCTCCTTGATACTTCTTCATCCTCTAATCTTCATGGTCTCGACTACTTCTTCCAGCATCACCTTGAGGAGGAGCTCGTTCATATCCAAGGGGCCTCGACCTGTGATCAGGGGGCACGCGCTGTGGATCACAGGTCCTCAATTTCAAGTGCTTCTCTTTCTTCTGATGCTCAAGGAGTACCATCCTTAGATTGTCGTCACCAAGCATTTCTTCAAGCTAGCAAAATCTCTATTTTTTCTAGGAAGCCTCTCTGTCACGTTAGATTTCACTGAGGGCGCGCCCTGACCAATGTGGGTGAGGGGTCGCTTTCTCCTGAACAACCGGCATCCTACAATCACGAACTTCTCCATAGGATGTTCAACAATAGGGGCTCCTTCTTCAAAATAATCCATCCTTCAAGGAGTCACCAGTTGAAACTTCCTATCTTGCATATCCTCCCCTCCTCAAGAGCTTCCTTTGACCAAGATACTATCAAGTGGATTGATGACTTCATAGTTCGGGAAGCTGCAACCATCAAATCTAAGAGGATTGCACTAGAGCTTCAAAAGAATGTGGTGATGGAGAGCGCATCCTCAAAAGAGGGAAGGCTTGCATACTTACAAGAAAAAGTTCCGCATCGCATCTTCTACCCGAAGGCGCGTCCTCTATTGTATGAGAATTATTCAAACTCATCCTTCAGGGCGCGCCCTACAGGCATAATCTTGCATTCTCGAAAACGTTGAAAATTTCACTAGGGAAAGTGTACACAAAGTGTACATGGACTACCCCCCTAGACTAGGAGGTAATTAATTTAGCTTGTAGTCTACTATTCAGGCATTGCTCTACTTCAATCAACTTCTGGTAGAAAGAGTGCATTCTCTGTTCACGGGCTACTTCAAATCTCATCCCATGAAGGGGCATCTCAAAATGAGGCATCCTATGAATAACATCTCTCAAAGAGGCATCTCACTAGGAGGCATCCAATAAAAGGCATCTCACAAAGAGGCATCCTATGAAGGGCATCTCACGAAGAGGCATCCCCGTAGGGGTATTCCGCTGTTCACACAAACCTGAAATACGTGTATATGTAGGGCTAGGGAGGTCCATCAATACTACCCCCCAGCATCAGAATATCATTCCTTAAAGAAGCGTCTCTTAAAGAGGTATCCCAAGGGGGGAATTTTAGGAGAGACCCGTTGGAGTTGCTGAGGACGCGCCCTGTTGCTTAGGGCGCGCCCTATGTGGACGAGGGCAATGACAAAGTCTCTTCTAGTCCGGATGAATGTCATTCTTGTGTAGAGGGGCTCACTCATGACCTTGGGGCCTCAACCTGCCTGGCAGGGGGCACGCTCTAAGATTCATGGGGACGCACATTAATACAATTTTCTTCAAGCAAAAGATATGCCCTGGATCGTTGCGATCATACTTGCAGACGAAGCCACAACATGAGGTTGATAAGCTAGGGCGCGCCCTGATGCCTATCATTCAGGTCATTGTAGATACTAGGGCGCGTCCTCTGTAGCAAAGTATAGTTTCTTCATAGAGGGGCTCGCTCACGACCTTGGGGCCGCAACCTAATAATTAGGGGGCACACACTATGGTTCGTGGGGCCACAACTCAACAGCTTCTTTCCTTTTAGAATCCAAGCAGTAAATTATCCTCGTAGATATTGGAGTCCGCTTGAGAATTTTCATCTTTCCTTGAGGGCGCGCCCTAACTAGAAAGGTCCTCAAGGGAGAGTTCCTTGAGGGCGCGTCCTATGTTGGAGGATTTTCCTGAAGTCGTGCATTTCCTTGAAGTGGAGTCCTGATGTAGAGCATCGCCCTGGGGTTGAGAATTCTTACCCTATCTTCCAACAGTTGCACTATGAGAAATCAAGGGAACGATTGTAGGGCCTTTCTTGAGAGCGCGCCCTCAGCAATACGTCGAGGGCTATTCCTCACTTTGATGATTAGGCCAGACCATGTCATTCTTACATCTTCGGCTTCATTATCTTCCAATGAGATCTTCAAAGTGGGCTCTCTCGTGTCCAAGGGGCCTCGACCTGTAACCAGGGGGCACGCGCTGTGGATCACGACCTTGAGGAAGGGCTCGCTCATGTCCAAGGGGCCTCGACCTGTAATCAGGGGGCACGCGTTGTGGATCACGGGGCCACGATTCCAAATTCTCTATTTTCTAGCTAGGCAAACCCCTATAGGCTTTCTCATCAGGAAAACCCCTAGAGGCCTTCACATCAGGCAAACCCCTGGAGGCCTTCACATCAGGTAAACCCCTGGAGGCCTTCTCTTCAGGTAAACCCCTGAAGGCCTTCTCATCAGGTAAACCCCTGTAACTTTATACATGCAATAAATATATGGAGTAAAATAATATAGAGGTTGTATATTACCTGGAGGCGCGCCCAGTCAGGGGAAGGCACGCTTCATAATAATCTTCTGAGGCCTGTTCTGCTTGAATTAGCAAAATTCACCATTTGCAGCTCTCTCCTATATCATCTTCCATGGGTGTTCCCTGTAGCACGTCCTGGCAGTGCGCTCTTGATAAGAGATAATGTACCTTTTAGAGAATCTTTGAGGCTTTTCTTTCGAGGGAGGGCACGACCTCGACCTCACTTCACTGGAGGTATCTAAAGGAACTTGAAAAATATGAGGGAATCTACCACCTGACAGCGAGCCCACTTTATTATGAGGTATATCTATCCCCTCAATATATCTCCATTCTTCTATCACCGTTATCACGGCTACTTATTCTTCTAGTATTATCTCGAGGGAGAGTTTGTTCGAATCCAAGGGGCCGCAACCTGTTATCAACAGGGGGCGCGCGCTGTGGATTACCACTCCGTGCTAGAACCCGTTTGCATCCAAGGGGCCCAGACCTGTTATCAACAGCGGGCGCGCGCTGTGGACTATCACTCTGTGGAAGGGCTCACTCATGTCCAAGGGGCCTCGACCTGTAATCAGGGGGCACGCGCTGTGGATCATGGGGCCTCGCTCCCGAGCCTTATTCCGAGACGTTCCTTCAAGCTAGCAAAGCTCCTCCTCATAGTAGCGAGGTTTTCCTTAATTCGTTGGATTTCACCAAATGGGTGAGGAGCCACCCTCTCTAGAGGATGCATCCTGGAGATGCGGACGTGTTCAACCATCGAATTTTCCTAAAAGTTGGAAATCATCCGAGCCTTGGCTACCACCCTCAGGGCGCGCCCTAAGGGTTATTGGGTATTCTTTCTCACCATCTTTAATTCCATCTTTAACTCGAGGATTCTCCTACAAAAGTCCAAGAAACAAACAACAAAAATCTCAACAAAACAAGTCAAGGGTTACCTTGAGGGCACATCTTGATGGTGAGGGCGTGCCCTAATGGTGGGCGAGTTCCCGATAATTGCGTCTCTTCTCTGGAACATCCTTCTTCGAATCATATTTGAAATCGCCCCATAGAAAACCTAGTTCGACGTCATTGACCGGAAATCACCATTCTTGAAAATACCCGGAACTGTCTTTTTGCAACAGCAGCGTGAAAATCATCTTTAGAACCATCTTTTTTTTTATCACATCGAATCTCACTAAGGGTGCGCCCAGAGCGGTGGGGATGAGGGCGCGCCCTCTCTTGAGGATCCAAGAACCACTTCGAGAACTTTCCTAACTTGGAGGGCTTTCCTTGTTCGGCGATGATTTCGTGGGATCCTCCGAGATTTTCTCCAACTTTCTTGCACCTTCTCCGCAGAACTCAATCTTGACCCGAAGTTATTTATGGAATCTCTCATAGGATAAAATTGCTCCAGTGATGCCGCCTTACTGATAGGAACGGGCGGCTGTCCGCCGGTAATGGCTGGAGTTCCATGGTGGTGCGGAGGAACAGAAATTTCCTCCGGAACAGAAGCTTCATGACGAGCTTGGTTGCCCCCAAACTATCTTCAGAACGTAATCCTCCTTTTCATGAAAACCCCCACGCTGATTATGAGACATCTTTTCCTCCTAAGATGAAGATCTTGATTGGCTGCCCTCCTTCTAGCGCCAATTTGTTGACGGAGGAATTTGGTAACAACAAATTTTGAGGTCTGTCGCCGGAATCAAGATCTATGACGGTGGTTCTTCGCCGGATAAGTCACCGGAGTGTGGTGGCTGTGATGAATTGGGGGCTGAGATTGAGAGGGTTCTTGGTGGTGGCTCGTAGCTCTTCCCTTCCATCCCCCTCAATTTGCCTACGTACCTCTATATTTATAGAGGATCAAGCCCACGTAGTTCTTGGAGAACAAGAAACCCAAATGGGCTTGGATTGACGAACTAGCTTCCGGAATGTTCTACTATGAGGCCTAACCACAAAGGCCCAAGGCTCATCCAGGATCTCAAGACTTCACGGATAAGGAAACTTCCCCCGTCGAGGACTAGTCCTATCCGCTACCAGCTATTTCTTGATTTCAAGGATGCAGGTATAGCCGTGGTTTACCCCAAGTGCAGAACGCATCCCTGTCCCCCGAATGAGAAGCACCCACCAGATAGCAGGACAGGTGATCCAGAGCTTTTGGGTGCAAAGTGCAGGATTACTCCAAAGTTCCCCAATGAGAGCGCGCCCATTGGCTACAGGAACAGAGCTCCCAAAGCACACACCAGAAAGTCCCCATCTTTCCACCTTAGGGCGCGCCCTTAGTGTCTAAGAAGGGTCCTTATATCCAGGCAAACCCCTGGAGGCCTTCTGCGACGGACATCCCCCTCCTGAGATACGACAGGAGGGAATTCTTCAATATCTCCTGGAATCCAAGCCTGAGTGGAATCCAAGCTTGAGTGGAATCCAAGCTTAAGTAGAATTCTTCATTAAAAACTATAAAAACTTGAGTAGAGTTCCATCTTTGAGTAGAATTCCAGCTTGAGTAGAAATCTCTGATATGGAAGTATCAATTAGGGCGCGCCCTCCCTATAAGGAAAGTGAGGGCGCGGCCTAGTTTCTTCAATCTGTGCCAAAACCCTAATTTATCATGAAAATCCCCAAATTGAACTCGTATCTGACCCGGATCCATTTTAGAATACCCGAACCGAATTTTGGGCATAACACTTACTATATCATTCAAGGAATGTTATTTAAATATTATCTCAGTCGAGAAATACTATTTGAATATTATTTCATTTGGGAAGCATTATTGAATATTTATTTATTCAGAGAGGATTATTTTTAAATAATCATTTATTTGAGGAAATTTCTTCAATAAATATTTCCTTATTAATTATTAAATATCTTTTAGTGATTTAAAAATCATATTATTTGTTTAAAAAGCATTAGAGGTCTTTGAGAATTATATATTAAATATTCTTGACCTTCAATAATATTTCTGAGAATTATAGGGATTCCCCAATATTATTCCTGATCATTATCAGCTCACTTGAGCCATCTAAATGCTTTCGTACATATTGAGAATTGAAAACCCAGAGTTGGGAGCAAATCTTGTTTCCTTCCTTTGTTTATATAAGAGATATTATTCTAGGATTATAGCCCTACTACTAAGGGTTCCCATTTCATAAAAAGAGTAAAAGATTCAATCTTGATTTCATGAAGACTATTCGTCGCTCAACTTGAGCTTCTGGCTAAAGGCCAGTATGTACTTATGGGTTAGCTTCCCATTGTTCGGGAGTAACCAGGGATTGTGAAAGTCCGGCTAAAAGCTAATATGTGTTAATGGGTTAGCTTCCAATTGATTCTGGGAGTAACCAAAGGATCCGAGTGCGATCTTTGAACGGGCATTTGCCCGGGGAACTTGAATTTGGCCCAACTTGCGCCAGAATGATTGCGGATGGAGTTTTCATTCAGGATGATTGCGGATGGAGCTTTCATCTAGGGTAATTGCGGATGGAGCTTTTACCTAAGGGTAATTACGGATGGAGTTTTTATCCTTCTACTAGTAGAGAAGACCCGCGGTGGACCTGGAAGCGGCGACTGATCATCGTCGATCCACGTCTGGAAATCTCAATACAGAGTTCAAATGAAATTTCTCCTACATACAGAGTTCAATGTTCTCATATGGTAGTATCTAGAACTGCTGAGTGTTATAGTATCCACAACTGCTGAGTGCTACGTCACTGGAACAGTGTTTCAGCATCCAAATTTCTATCATATCCCGATAAGGGAAAATATTCGAGTTTTCAGTAAAGGATGCTTATCTTGATAAATTTGCTACGGCAAGTACGAATTTCACATATCTTTCGTATAAAGATAGTAATTGATTTGAAGTACTATTTTGGTATATATTTCGATAAGGAAATAATTTCAGTATTGAGATATTGTGACAAGTATTGTCTTATACCTATTTCCTATTTGGTTCGAGTAAAGGCAGAGTTATGCCATATTTTTATTACCTTGATGAGCTTTCGCTCACTCTTGCTATTTGTTTTATATATATAGCAGCGAAGTAGGATGCCAAGGATACGACACATATCCCGCAAGGCATGTCCATAAGCAGTTTTTAGCATTGATCCTGGAAGTAGTATGAACCAGTCGGATCAGGCTGCAGTTTTTGTTATTCATATTATGTATAAATGTGAATTGTAAGAGAGGGTTATGAGCACCGGAGGGTTAAGTTAGTAATGTGCCTTCACTTAGAGGTGACATTAATAGCAAGTTCAGTAAGACATTTGGGTATTGTAATAATAATCTTTTATTCCGCAGTTGTTGTAGAGTGTCGTTTCTGAGACTCTAACCTGTGTGTGTGAGATATATATATGGTGGGGTCATAAGCAGGTGAATTGTACACATTGTAAGTAATATAAGTACGACAAGGAGTAATTGGATCGTGACCACCCTAGATCCCTGACCCCGGGTCTGGGGGTGTTACAAATCTTCTCCCTAGTAATTTCTGAATTTAGTGGAAACTTTAATTTCTTGAAATACAGCAAAACCAACCTGCTGCAAACAACTCAGCGATTACAACCAACCCGCAGCAACGAACAGCAAAGGAACAAAACAGCGCCTCGAATTAAATCAGCGACACCAAAATGGAACTCAGCAAAATTAAATCCAAGAAACATAACTGGGGAAGGTGGGTTTAGATAGAAGAAGTGTTATGCTATAATTACGCAAGCGCACGTAGTCACAAGTAATACAATTAAAGTTCGTTCCACAGAGATCTGGTTAAGTTTTACTCAGAAAATATGCCTATGCAATAATGTATGGTTTTAATTCACTGCTAAGAAAAATAACAAATTGGATTTGATTATCTAAATTAAACTAAGATGCAAATTATAAATCGAAGAATTAACTAATTTACAAGAATTAAAATCAAATTACTTATATGAGAATAAACATGGAATCCTAGTTTCATTATCTACTTCACTTAGAGTTGCAGCCTTTAATTAAAACATGTGATGGTTTTGATATCTGATCGATTAACACGAAACAAGTAAAAGTTACCTCTCGGTATACTAGTACGCATACATTCACAAAAGAGATAGAAGATGAATAGTCACCTATTATGTTTAGACCCTATATCTCTATAGAATTTGAAAACATAAAGGTTTAAGCACAAGTTATCCACTTAGATCACATAGGGTAGCATAATATCTCTATTGATGCCACAAATCATGATGTTAAAACATCAACCTATCCTATGCTAGCATGGCAAGTTCTAAATCTCAAGATCCACTCTCGTTTAGCAAGAGATTAACATATTAGATGTTCGCGATGCACCTAAATAAAATAAGCACAACCATACAAGGATATCAAGAATTCACCACACATAAATCTTTAAGGCATGCAAACTACTAAGCTACATAGATAAATCCACTAGGATCCCACGATAACAATTAGTTCATAATCGAACCTCTCGTCACCATGGGATTTGACGAAAGCATGGTATTAAACAAGATAAAGAAGATGAATAAATCAATAATAGAATAAGGTTTAGCGAACAAATCCGGGAAAAGTAACAAGCATCCAAAAGATACGCCTAAACAAAGAATACAAGAAAACTATGACTAGATCTTCTTGTCGTCACAATCCTCGCCTTGGCTTCTCTCTCTCGTGCTCTGAACGAATTATAGTGAGTAGATGATGATTTTTCTGTGCCCCCAAGGTGTGTATTTATAGCCCCAAGTGCCCTCTTGTCCAAGCGATTACCGTCTTTGAATTAGAATAGAATTCCGGTAATTTTCCTTTCTTGAACGGTATAGAATTGCAATTCCCATGTTTAAATTGAATTCCAGAAGCTTCTAATCGTTCAAAACAATTGCCATATTGAATAGGGAAAGAAAAACGGCAATTTCCCATTATAAATCAGATTCCAGGAAGTTTCAGCCAAGGTCCCGCGCGACCGCGCGCCATTTGCTCTCTTTTCCAGCGCGCCCGCGCGCATGTGAATGCTGGTTTCCTGTTGAACGCGCCCGCGCGCAGTTACAAGTGAATTAGAGCGCGCCCGCGCCCACAACATGCTGCACAAACTGAATTTTAACATTAACTGATTTCTCTTCCGTTTTCACTTGAAACTTTAGGCACTTGTTTCCTTGACTTCACAATCATCGTATAACCACTGAAAGCAATACCTACACCTGGAAATACACCCTACACGAATCTCACAAAATTACATTAAAATGAGATACAAAACACCAATTCAAGCCGAAATGGAACGATCCAAGTGGATAAAAATCCACTTATCAAGAAGATAAAGAAGAAAGTAAAAGAGAAAAAGTAAAAGAAGAAAGTAAAAGAGAAATCATCATTTATCATCATCACCACCACCAAACTCATACATACACACACGTTTTATACACACCAGTTCACATATCACACACTCATCACCAAACACCAAACCATAAACTTTAATTTCTTTACTCCTCAAGATCAGCTCTTCTCTTCTCTGCCCTCCTCTTCCTCACCTACACCACCGCACCAGTTCACCTATACATACACACACCACAAGCTCGATACACGCACACCACACACGGTTTGTAAGAGAACCAAGGAGAAGAAAACAGAAAAATAGAGCTGTGTTTGATTATTTGTGGTCGAAGAAAACAAAACAAGTAAAAACGCGGAAGAATGACGCCTCGAAGATCGGAGACTCTGATACCATGATAAGTTTTATATAAACTGAAATATATTAGGCACAAGCTTGGCTAGTACATTACACTACTAGAAATACAAACGGACTACATTGTATTGTGTTTTTGTGTGGTTTTTCAAGCTACAAACTGGCTCTATTTATAGCCTTCCAATGACAAGGCTGCTGCTGCACACCAACTCTTGATGTTGCTTCTTTTAATAGCCACCTTCTTTGACAGCCTTATTTCTTGGACTTCATAGATAACTGCTGCACGTGTTCATACATTACACTTTTCTTCACATGCCTACCGGTAGGCTACAATTCTTGACTAGCCTACCATATTGAACAATCTTACATAATATCCGTAATAAGGAGCCGGCACAATTATATCTAAAATTACTTCTCATATATCATATGTAGGTCAATGAATATGATACACAAAAAACTTTATGGAATTAATTTTATTCTGATAGGAAAAAAAAAAAGAAGAAGAAGATCACTCTAAAAATTGTACATTTTTTCATTTATTTATTTCTTCAAGTCGATATCATGGTTATGTAATACTCTTAAAATTGCACCGTACGTGGTTCTGTAATTTGAAACAATCTCATGGCAATACTGTATAACTTGCACGTTTCCCTTCTGATCCAATCTACAGTGTTTGATTCAACCTAATGCAACTTGACGTCGTTCGATGTTGTTTCGTATCTTGGCATGTTGCTGCCATATGACTGGAAAATCCGGAACGGCGCCATTGTGCATAAATTGATAAATATAGACTGTAAAGTTGATACAGCTGCGTAATGACGACTGATGGATGAACAAGGAAGATAAGTACATTGTCTATATATAATGAGATAATAAGAGAGTGGTTCGGTCATGGTCATGGTCATGCATGCAGGAACCTCCGTTTGTACACATTGATTGCAGCTTCAACAAATGAAGAAGGTTATTAAATATACTTATTAATTTTAGGGGGAAATGATATTTCCAGAGCAGTTTTTTTGCTTCGAGAGCAAATTGCTCGGGAAATATCACTACCATTATACTCTTGTTATTTCCTGAGCAAATTTTTGGTTCCAGAACATTTACTTGCATGCAGGAGGAGATTATTGCTTTGGAAGTTAAATTTCTGCTTTAGAAATATCATTTTCCTAATTTTTTTGACTTTCCGTAATAAATGGAAGTTCTCCTATCAAGCATGATAGTATCATGATATGTTAATGATGTAGTAGAAGTAAAGATATTATGAGCAAAATGGACAGAGGGCGGGCCAGTAGACGCAAGGACAATGAGGGACACAACTTAGCCCAAAAAAATAAAAATTAAAATAAAAAAAGGACAAGAGGACACTGAAATATCCAAGCTATGTGTATGTATATCGTAGAATTTGAAGCATAGGCATCACTGTTAAACCTCATCAATTAATTTTAATTAACTGCAATCACCCTAGTAATTATAGGTCCCAAATGGCACTGTTTCTAATATTGTATTGAATCATTGCTAAATGCAATATGTTAATATATCAGATATAGCCAAGAGTTTTTATGATTTACCATGATCACAAATACTTCTTGCAAATTATCTAACAATATCATCAATGGTGAGAAATGGAAGCAACAACTGAGGGGAATGAAGCCTGGTCCGACGACACCTACCGATCATCACAACCATATGTCGTGAATATCGTATGGATCTAGTCGATGGCCTCGAGCCAGACAACATACCCCTCAAAAGATAAAGCTTCCTTCATCGCGTTCATTCTATCGGAAACTGCTGAGATAAACTTTGGATTTATTTAGTATGGTTCGATACCTGGCTAGCTATGAAACTGGGAAGATTTATGAAACAAGAAATAAAACTCAAGAACTCCAGAGAGAAAAAAAAAAACCTAATTGAAAAAGGAAAAGCTCATACTGATGCTTATGAGTCTTGCTGTCCATGCAGTACCTTTATATAGACACACAATGCCATCATCCTTCTTTTCTTCTACTCCTCTCATGCACTGATTCCCGAGGTTATTTAATTAAATGTTCAACTACTTTTTGCAAACAATTTAAAAGACAAACTTGTAGTCTGACTCCTACATAAATGTTTTTGACCATATTTGACATCTCATTGAATGTACAAGCTTGACTTACTTAATTCTTGTGCAAACTTGTCTTTTTTATTGTGCAAAAATAAAGTTAAATCTTGAACTAGTACATTAATTTCGTGCACAGGATTTCGTTGATCAACGAAATTCACCTCCACACTTCATACATCTCGTGAAGAAACAAGATACTACTTTCTTTGTTTTATTTTACCCGTCACTTAATTTTTTGGCAAACATTTTAAGATGTGTTGATTGTATAGTAAAAAATATTTTTTGCAAAAGTTATTTTTATTTAAAAAAATACAATCAAAATTTTAATTCACAAAAAGAAAAGTTTAAAATATATAATTTTTACTATACGATCAAATCATTTTAAAATGTGTATCAAAAATCAAGTGACGGATAAAATGAAACAGATGGATCCGAGTATATATATCGAGAATATATGGAGAAATTTGGGTAGTCACAAATAACTAGACTTAAATATCCTGGAAAGAACAGAATGGAAATAGCCCGGGATGTTTACGAGTATTTAACATCTTTAAACACAAAATTAAGAAATCATGGCTCGATTCTGTTCCTTAAAAAAAAATTAAGCTCGATTCATTTAGGTTAAAGCTCTACTTTACAACCCTAATTTATATAAAATAAATTTGAGGTACAAATGAAGCACAACATTATGATTATGATTTATGCGTACATCAACATATAAGTGTACACAGCCCTTTATATAAAGTCACCTGATCTCTATAAACCAGCAGGAGATGAATAAATGGGAAAGATGGTGATGGTATCCAATTTCAAATTCCAGAGGGCAAGTCTGTGAGGAAGGGACAAGGACATAGAGACAGAGACAGTCTATAAACGTTGTACTGCGTGTTACTGTAGTTGTAGTACTAGTTAATTTAGTCAAGCCCTCTAATCAAAATGTACATGTCTATTGACAACTTGAAGCTGCTGTTTCCTGACTTGATTGATTTGCGGGTGGGTAATACCAGGCTTGCTTCAATTTCCTCCACTTTTTAAGGGCTCTCAAATTGACTTCAAGCCTATTTTTCTATACAAGCTGAAGTCATTTTGGCTAAGATAATTTACCGATGATGAAATTTCATTCTTTCAAGAGAAATACTGTAGAAAATAACAATTGATATACTGATATATAGTATATATGAAACTCAATAAAAACAAAGATATGTGCTAAAACAGCTTCTTGTTTTTATTCAAGAACACCTGTACAATATATAGACTCTAAAATAATGAGATCCCACACAATAAGGACATGAGACAGATTTCCTAAACATACTCAATCATTAATATTTTATTTCCTATGATCCTATAATCACTCCAAGTATCAGTGTGATCAAATCATACCACTACTCCAGCTCGAAACAATGCAAACTACCAAATCAAAATGCAATCTATCAAATCAAACTAATGCAATGCATATATCTTTTATTTCTAGAAACCACGTTTAGATCAAAAATCCCAACAAATTCCCCCGTAATCTAAACTGGTTTCTAAAGATTCTTCATTCCCAGCAAGCCTCGCATCTTCTCGAATTTTAACAGTGGACATGGCCTTAGTTAGCACATTCTTCCAGCCCGTATGGCTTTCAAACTGAACCCGTATGGCTATTGAACTGAGCCCGTATGACTATTAAACTGAGCCCGTATGGCTATTAAACCGAGCCCGTATGGCAATTGAACTGAGCCCGTATGGCTACTACTGTGCCCATCTGGCAATTCAACTTGTTTGCCCGTCTGGCATTTTTCGTGTTTGCCCGTCTGGCACTTTTCGTGTTTGCCCGTCTGGCATGTTCACCTCCATTCGATTTCACCGAAAAATAGAGAACACTCGAATCCAGAGATCATTGCATTCCAAGTAGCAATATCTCTCGCAAATATTCCATCAAACACCTTCCGTGTCCCTGCCTCCATAAGTGTTCCATCTCGTTTTGCATGGCCTTCTGCCACTCTATCTCGTTTTCTGCCTTCAGCAGGCTTCTCCGACATCGCCTCGTCTTTCTCGGCAATCTCATACTACACATGCATCCCATACTACACATGCAGCTTTGCCACCATCCATCTACAACGTCTACATGAAACTATCACTTATTCTGCGCCTCCACCACCAACGGCGGCTTCACCACCGCCTGGCGGCGGAACAACAAAACCCGCTCTGATACCAAGTGTAGAAAATAACAATTGATATACTGATATATAGTATATATGAAACTCAAGAAAAACAAAGATATGTGCTAAAACAGCTTCTTGTTTTTATTCAAGAACACCTGTACAATATATAGACTCTAAAATAATGAGATCCCACACAATAAGGACATGAGACAGATTTCCTAAACATACTCAATCATTAATATTTTATTTCCTATGATCCTATAATCACTCCAAGTATCAGTGTGACCAAATCATACCACTACTCCAGCTCGAAACAATGCAAACTACCAAATCAAAATGCAATCTATCAAATCAAACTATTGCAATGCATATATCTTTTATTTCTAGAAACCACGTTTAGATAAAAAATCCCAACAAATACAAGAAATTGTAAAGCTGTTTTCTTACGGGATACAAAATGTATTGGTTAATACATTGCTCTAGCTCAGCTCAACATTTCAGTAAACAAACAACGTCCAAGTTGCTGTCAAGATAAGTTGCTATCAAGTTGCTGAAGTTGCTGTCAAGTAAAGTTGCTGTCAAGTTGCTGAAGTTGCTGTCAAGTTGAAGTTACTGTCAAGTTAAGTTGCTGTCAAGTTGCTGCCACGTAGGATAACAAAATAACAGAAAACTCAATCAGTTATATTTTACTTTGTATATAAATAGAGTGTAGAGCAGTTAGTTAGAGTTAGATGATTAGATTCAGAATTAGATACATTGTTCTTGTATCTCTCTTTCTTCAATAGAAAATATGAGAGTTTCTTCAATCATTTCTATGGCGTTCTCTTTTATTTTGATTCCAAATGATTAAACTTACATGGTATCAGAGCACGTGGTGACGATTCTTTGTTGTTGATTGTTTTCCGCCATTAAAGCTTCATTGAAAGCTTCGATTGACGCCATTAAAGCTTCATTAAAAGCTCATTTGCTTATATCGAGATTCCAGGTGTCTTCGATTCTTTTACAAGTTTATCTTTGATCTGATTTGATATCGAGAATCATCTTTTGCAATATTATCTGAATCTGAATCTTGCTTGACTATTGAACATCTTATCTGAATTTCATCTGAATCTTTGAAACGAATTGTGTCTTGTTGTGAATCATTGTTCTCATTCTTGATTCTATCTTTCTTATGGCGAATCGAAATAATTAGAATAATCAGAATCAAACTCAAAATATTCTGGATACGAATAGTGTATACTACATACATCCCTCAGATTCATCTACGAATCAACTTGTTTCAGTGAATTTTAATGGTGAGGGTTTTAATAACTGGAAAAGGAGTATGACTCTAGTTTTGTCTGCAAAAAACAAATTAGGTTTCGTGGATGGTACGATTAGTGAACCTAATTCTTCTTCTGTTGATCACAAAGCATGGGAGCGTTGTAATGATCTGGTAATATCATGGATTTTGTTTAATCTTGATGAGAATATTGCTAGAAGTGTACTTTTTCTCAAGTCAGCAAGAGCTATATGGAAAGATTTAGAGGATCGTTTTGGTTATGCTTCTATGCCTCAGATTTCTTCACTAGAACATAAGTTAGCTGAATTGCAGCAAGGTCAACAAACTGTGTCTGAGTTTTACACCAAACTCAAGACAATTTGGGATAATCTAGATGATGTGAATCCGTTGCCATCTTGTACTTGTGTGAAGTGCACCTGTGATTTGACTGGAAGGATTCAGAAGATGCAGCAAGAACAAAGAGTACTTCAATTCTTAATGAAGTTGAATGATAATTTTTCTGCAGTAAGGGCTCACATATTAATGATGACACCGTTACTCAATGTCACACAAGCTTATCGCATTGTTGCTCAAGAAGAGAATCATAAGGATATTTCTCAGCAGGTTTCACAGAATGATACTTTGGCTTTTGTTGCAGATAAGAGAAGGTTTAATAATTCTACTACTCAGAATTCTCAGGGCACAAGATTCCAATCCTACAATAATTCTCAGTATAATACTTTCAACAAAAGACCTGCTAAACCTGGAAATTCATACTACTGTACTAATTGCAAAATCAATGGTCATAGTATTGAAAGATGTTTCAAGATACATGGATTTCCTCCTGGTTTCAAAAGTAATAGAGATAGAAGAGTTGCTGCTTTATCTCAACATGCTAATGATCCTTCTTCTCAGAATGTCATTTCCAATGATCAATCTTAGAATGTGCCTACTCCTGCTATTTCTCATGATCAGTATAATCAGCTTATTGATTTGTTAACCAAGCAATAGTTAAATGATAGCAATCAAGATAGTTCATCTTCTGGACATGCTTTACTTGCAGGTAAAATGTGTCTATTGACTTCATCAACTCAGCAATGGTTTTTGGATAGTGGGGCAACTGATCACATTAGCCCTCACTTATCAGATTTTGTTTCGTTCAAATCAATTGCAGAAGCTAACAATTCTATAACAATTCCAGATGGTAGTCATATTTCAGTCACACATATTGGAACAGTGGTTCTAAATGATAATATCGTTTTAACTGATGTTCTTCATGTTCCTGCATTTCAGTACAGGTTGTTATCAGTTCGAAAACTTTGTCAAGATTTAAGTTCTAATGTTATTTTTTCTGCTACTCAATGTCATCTTCAGGACCACTTGCAGAAACAACCTCCATTTCTTCTTGGTGAAATTCACACTGGTCTTTATGTTGTTCCTCATCAAATGACTACTAGTGCAAATGTTTTCTTTAAGTCTCCAACTGCTAATCTCAGCATTTCTATGGATCTTAAGCTTTGGCATCTACGAATGGGTCATCTTCCATTTGCTCAGCTCAAATTGGTGAAATCTTCTTGTATTGGTCAAGATAGTAATATTGATTCAATTTGCCAAATCTGTCCTATGGCTAAACAAGCTCGAAATTCCTTTCCTAATAGTAGTATAAAGACTACTTGTGTTTTTGAACTTTTACATGTTGATGTATGGGGACCGTATAAGGTCAAGAATCACAACTCTTGTAATCAGTTTGTTACCATTGTTGACGATTTTAGTCGCTATACTTGGGTTCATTTGATTCGTTATAAATCTGATGTTTCTTCGGTATTTTCCTCCTTTGTTCATTATGCTGAGAAACAAT
This sequence comes from Kitagawia praeruptora, assembly GCA_037693485.1. Lineage (NCBI taxonomy): Eukaryota > Viridiplantae > Streptophyta > Magnoliopsida > Apiales > Apiaceae > Kitagawia > Kitagawia praeruptora. Next base: position 38,871,601 of record CM075349.1, read on the forward strand.
TTTCTGCCCACGTGTTAACTGTTCGATCTGATAATGCGAAAGAGTTTACAGAAGGTTCTTTTAAGTTGTTTCTTCAGTCTAAAGGTATTCTACATCAGACGACTTGTAGCTATACTCCCCATCAAAACGGGGTTGTTGAACGAAAGCATCATCATCTTTTGGAGACAGCACGAGCACTTCATTTTCAATCTAAACTGCCAGATCATTTCTGGGGTGAGTCTATTCTATGTGCCACTTATTTGATTAATCGTATGCCTTTAAAGAGTATCGATAATCACACACCATATTACAAATTATATGCAACCCAACCTTCCATTGATCATCTACGAGTTTATGGCTGCTTATGTTATGTCTCCACTTTAAAAGTTCACAGAAATAAGTTTTCTCCTCGAGCTCGACCTTGTGTCTTTGTTGGATATCCAGCTCAACAGAAAGCTTATAAGGTATTGGATTTGTCTACTTCTCAAATCTATATCTCTCGAGATGTTATATTTCATGAACATCACTTTCCATATCAAATGATTTCTCAACAAAAACTTTCATATTCTCAGTATATTTCATCTGTTTTTCTTCCCAATGTTACGCCAACCTCTTCACAACATTCACAGTTTGATGATTTATCTATTCTGACTTCTAATTCGACTTCTTCATTTGTTACACCAATTTCATCTAGTGATTCTATGCTTAATTCTACACCGGACTCGAATTCCATTTCTACAGAGAATTCTGGTCATTCTACTTCTGTTTCTACACCAGTTATCAATCTTGTTTCTAAAAAATCTATACGACACAAACAACCTCCGTCTTATCTCACTCAATATCATTGCAATTTAGCTTCATTAACACACACTCCACATTGGTGTAATCTGGTCAAATATGATCATATGCCAGCATATCATAAAGCATTCATAACTCAGAATCAAGCCCTTGTTGAACCATCTACTTATACAGAAGCTGAAAAACATCCATTATGGGTTGAGGCTATGAATAAAGAGATAAAAGCCTTGAATGATAATACCACATGGGATATTGTTGATTTGCCTCCAGGAAAAAAGGCCATTGGCTGTCGATGGGTTTATAAAACTAAACTACATGCTGATGGAACTCTTGAACGTTGTAAAGCTCGTCTTGTTGCCAAGGGCTTCACTCAACAATTTGGCATAGACTACGAAGAAACATTTTCACCTGTTATTAAAATGAGCTCAGTTCGCTGTTTACTTGCTCTAGCTACTAGTCGAAAGTGGCCCTTATTTCAACTAGACGTCAACAACGCCTTTTTACATGGTGACCTCACTGAGGAAGTTTACATGAAAATCCCTCCTGGCATTTCTCATAAGCCAAATCAGGTTTGTCGATTACAAAAATCTTTATACGGATTGAAGCAGGCATCTCGTAAATGGTTTGAAAAACTAGTTAGTGAATTAACTTCACTTGGTTACATCCAATCTAAGAATGATTACAGCCTATTCATCAAACATTCTGAGACATTCATTACAATTGTTGCTGTGTACGTTGACGACATAATTGTCACTGGTGATAATTCTTTTGAAATTGATGAGTTGAAATCTCACTTGGATCGTGCCTTTAGTATTAAAGACTTGGGCATTCTACATTACTTCTTGGGTATTGATGTTGGATATGTTACTGATGGCATCATTCTAAGTCAGAAGAAATTTACTAATGATATTCTTAATACCTGTGACTTCGATCTTTCTAAACCTACTGTCACTCCACTACCTTTACAACTCAAATTAATGCAATGCATATATCTTTTATTTCTAGAAACCACGTTTAGATCAAAAATCCCAACAAATACAAGAAATTGTAAAGCTGTTTTCTTACGGGATACAAAATGTATTGGTTAATACATTACTCTATCTACATTGCTCCAGCTCAGCTCAACATTTCAGTAAACAAACAACGTCCAAGTTGCTGTCAAGATAAGTTGCTGTCAAGTTGCTGAAGTTGCTGTCAAGTAAAGTTGCTGTCAAGTTGCTGAAGTTGCTGTCAAGTTGAAGTTACTGTCAAGTTAAGTTGCTGTCAAGTTGCTGCCACGTAGGATAACAAGATAACAGAAAACTCAATCAGTTATATTTTACTTTGTATATAAATAGAGTGTAGAGCAGTTAGTTAGAGTTAGATGATTAGATTCAGAATTAGATACATTGTTCTTGTATCTCTCTTTCTTCAATAGAAAATATGAGAGTTTATTCAATCATTTCTATGGCGTTCTCTTTTATTTTGATTCCAAATGATTAAACTTACAAAATGTGAAGTGACTTGCATGGTTGAATGTGCATTCTAAAAATGAATAGAGACCTTGTATATGTATATTTATATCAATAATTAGAACTAGACACTACAAGATTATTTTGACTATTGACAGAGTACAACTTTGATAAACAAATAATCATGTCAAATGATTAGTAAATTTTATTGATCTCAACATAATAAAAACATTATATATTTATTTTTTATAAATAAATATATTTGTTAAACAAACAAAATTTTCTAATCACAATCACAAAAGTAATCATTTATCAAGATTTAACTGAGATTGCTTCTTGTTGCAGGCTTGCAGCATCTAAGCTAATTAACAGCACCAGAGTAAAAATATTTGCATATATAGAGTACCTAACAGTCTGATTGTCTGAAACTGAATAAAGCAACTTTCGTATTTTCAGAATAGCTAGTAACAATGCTCATATTTTGTGAAATATTAGTACAGTACTTGACTGTATGTAAGCATTCGTACTTCACGAAATTAATTCTTGGATCTTTTTCAAAAGTAAAAAAATTGTGATCATTCGTGTTATAAAAATATTCGTACAATTAGGATATCCAAAGCTTCACCTAACATTATAATTTAATAATTTTAATTCTTTCAACTAAATTATACTACTCTTTTGTAGATTTTGGAAATCAGAACTATTTGGTTGAGGTACCAATTTACGATTTATTGGATAATTCAGTTGAAAAATCGGTGATTTATTGGCGATTTTTGTAAAATTGGCCGAATCGGTTCCAAAATTTTGACTGATTTTTGGCTGATTTATCGGCAATTTTTCAGAAATCGACCGATCTCAATAATAGAGACTATAAGATGCAATTATCATGCATTGATTGTTGAGGAATCCCTGATCACTCTGAAACAAAAGGGGTCTTCATAAGGGCAGTTGACCTACCCTTACTCGGCAATCCAGGAAACACCCTTGATTTTTGCTCCTCCTTAACTCACCTACTGTCTTTTCAAGTTTCTTCTTTTGCTAACCAATCAACACTTTTATAATCGACTGTCAATTCAAATTTCTGTTTGTGGTATGTCTTGGAACTTTGTAATTTTGACCATCTCATCTTTGCTAACTGGCTTCCATTCTCATTACAGGAGTAGCTTATACTACTACATCTTTCTAGGGTTGAGACTGAAAGGTGTACGTAAAACAGTGCTACAGCAAAAATTTAAACTCGTAACAAGAGTTCTACGGAACCAACTCTACGAGTTGGATATACCGGATATGTTTAGTTTGATTTTTAGACTTATAACATGAGTTTTGTAAAATACTTATAATGTATTCATTATAATATTATATAGCGTGGAATATAATATAGCATAGCGTGCAATTGAGGTACAACTATGCTGAAGAAAATGCTGGTAAAGCAAAACGGAGGAAATCTCCTTTCTACAAACTTCCAAAGCAATAGGATTCATTGTGTTGAGGAAAATAAGAATATTATTCGCACACCATAACCCTACAACTATACAGTATCAAACAAAAGCAGGGAAACAAACAAATAAATATTGAGTTATACAAATATATTAACTTTTCGAAGAATATATCAGATACCAAGGCCAATTATATATCTTTGCTCGGTTATTTACACATAAAATCCCTAGCTTTCCCTTGGCCCTTTCTACTCATGTCAACTGAAAAATGTAAGTGCTCTATCACTATATACAAATCAAGTTGCAATCTATTACAAGTTCACAAACACATCCCGTTGATATAACACGAGAATCCAAAATAATATACTCATATCGCGCATATGAAACTTGCACATCATTTCGAATGTATATATGTCACCAATGAAGCAAATGAATAATCATTGCCATTCATGATACAAGATGACACCTATTCTATTCCTTAAAACTTTAAACCTTCTTCGAGCGGTATAGAAATAGAACACTTGCATTGCTAGTGTTTATTAAAAGAAACAAAACAAAACGATAACAGTGTGTGGCATGGTCCAGACCGATGATGTAATGTTGGGCCTTAATTTAGATTTGTTATCTTACATTTCATTTCTTTCAAATCAAGTTACACCGGCCTGGTCGAAGACCCAACATTTATCACAATCACATTAAACTTTTTGAAGGCTGGAGGAAAACTCGTGCATAACCTGGGAAGTAGAGACACTTGGTGAAGCACGGTATCCCCATATCGTATTCTTGAACTCCAGTTGTGTCTTTTTGTTGTATAGAAGGGTTCTTTTACCATTTTACTTTTAAATTTTGTTTTGAACAAATGTGATCAAAATTTGTGTCAATTAACTACTTTCATGAAATAATATCAATGTCTATAATAAATATAATTATATAAATGTATTGATATTAATGTTCATTTTTGCATAAATGAAGAGATAATACCTATATTTTTTGAGTTCTAGATAAAAGAATTATGCATTTCATTCGATTTGCATACAATTTTTGGATCTATCAATTATTTTCAATATGTGTAACGCGAACTATACATGAATGTTTATAGTTATTTATGACGTGTTCCCCGCATCCATATCCATAGATTTTCAAACTTACAAAACTTATGTACCTTTGCACTACAACAAATCTCATCATTTACTACGGAACCATTGTGCGCGCCATACTTATACTTATGACGGATTTGTTATTCCATTAGCGCCGTACTTATGATTGAAAAACTAATTCGTCGTAATTACTTACGATGGAAAACTAATTTGTCGCAAGATATTTATTTTATTAATAAAATTTAGAACCGAACAATTAAAAAAGGAGTAAATAAGTCAGCTATAAAAATGATGTCGTATTTACCTTACAACAGAAATGAAAATTCAACGTAAGTTAAGTTTTGTAAATTAACAAACGATGGAAAATTCGTCGTAAGTTCTTTATTGTAATTAAATTTAATTGTAAAATGAATTAATTTTTCTGAGTGAACTTGGGCGGAAATTTTTTTGTCGTAAGTTCTTTAGTTGTGAACTTGTGATGGAAAATTTTCCGTCCTAAGTTCTTTGTCGTAATCAAATTAATTGCAAAATGAATTACATTTTCTGAGGACGAAACAACGTCGTTTAACAATGAACTTACAGTAGAACAGAAAATTTCAATCGTAAGTATCGGGTAAATTAAGTGTGCATATATAATTGTCTAACGTTTGGAGTATTAAATCTTATGAATTGCACGACACAAAGGAGATCAAGTTTACATCTTATATGGTGAGAGTCGTGTCCGAAGAAGATGGTGATATGAGTTCTATGTCGTCTAGTTTTGTACATAGAGGCAGTCCATCAATTAATGGTAGAGTCTTAATGGTTATGAATTTAAGTTGGCTTGTGAATGTTTGTAATATGATCTAAGTTTGGTAGGATGGTTTAAATTATTTTATGTAAACAATTATGGATTTATGATCATATTTATGTAAATTGTTCTACTTTAATATTTTGTTTCGTCAAATAATTGTGTATTATAGAATTTTGTATTTGATTAATTTATTTTTGATTTTTTTTGCAAAACTAAATTAAATGGCAAAATTTGTGATTGAACTCGAAACTTGTGACAAAAATTTGGAACTTGTGACCAGGTTAGAAACTTCGGACAAAATTCAGAACTTGTGACCAGATTGGAAACTTGTGACAAAACTAGGAACTTGTGACCAAATTGAAAACTTGTGACAAAACTCGGAACTTGTGACCAAATTAGAAATTTAATTGGAACTTGTGACAAAACTTGAAACTTGTGACAAAACTTGGAACTTGTGACCAAATTAGAAACTTGTGACAAAACTCGGAAATTGTGACCAAATTAGAAACTTGTGACCGTATTTTCAAACTTTCAACTGGAGTAAAAGCGAAAGAATTTTTTCGTCGTAAGTAAGGCATTTACGACGGATCTAATGTAAATATTCCCTCGTAAATGGCCAGATTTGTTGTAGTGTTATACTGTAGAGTGGGTGCCAACCCAAGTCCCACATCAATAAGATATATAAAAATTATCTTGAATATAAGCAGCCGAACAACTTCATTAGTGTGAGGCCTTTTGGGAGGAGCCCAAAAACAAATCCGTTCGGGCTTGGCCACGATCTAGAGCAGATAATATCATACTAATGTGGAGTTAATGGGTGTTGTGCAGTCCAACAAGCACTATGCCATAAACGGCCTATAGCAACCCCCAAACTGTGTTACCGTAGATCCCTGTTTTAAGTTACCATAGGCCAAAATAGGGCTATGGTAACACTTCAGCTGTGTTAGGTTCTCAGCAGTAACTATAGGTATCTAAGGTAACATAAAAAACCAACCTAAGGTAACACAGCAAATGTGGTTACCAAAAACCTCTATAGCAACACCTTAAACACTCTATAGCAACATAGGTTGTGTGTTACCACAGATGATACAATTTTGCATAATATTATGGGGCCCACACGTGGGGCCACACGTAGGATCCACACGTGGGTCCCACATGTGGGGACACATGGCATTCACATTTAGGTCCACATGTGGGGCCCACTTTTTGGACCTATTATGGGGCCTACCTGCTCACTGTGCAAGGCCTATTGTAACACCTAATATTACCTATTATAACACCTAATATCACCTACTGCAACTGTTTGCATTAAATCACGCAAGCGTACGTGGTCACAAGTAATACAGATATAAGTCAAGTTCGTTCCCACAGAGATCTAGTTTTTAATTCAGTATTGTACCTATGCAACAATGTATGGTTATTATGCACTACTAAGACAATTAACAATAATGGGTTTTATAAACTAAATTAACTAAGAAGTAAACTAACAACTAAGAATTAACTAACTAACGAGAATTTAAATCTAATTACTTCTGCAAGAGAAACCATGGAATCCTAACTTAATTAAATATTTTGCTTAGATCTGACGCATTTAATCACTATATGCAATGGTTATGATATCTGATTAGACAACACGAAACAAGTATACGCTACTTCTCAGCATACGAATACCAAACTAAACATACATCCACAAAAGAGATAGAAGATGAATAGACACCAATTATGCTTAGACCCTATATGTCTATAGAATTTGAAAACATAATGGTTGAAGAACAAGTTATCCATAATGATCACATAGGGCAATATAAGTATTCTCATCTCATACTACGAATCATGTTGATAAACAATCATGAACCTATGCTAGCATGGTAAGTTCTAAATCTCAAGATCCACTTTCACTTCACAAGAGATTAACAAATTAGATGTTAGCTACGCATCTAACAATTAAGCATAACCATACGAGGATATCAAATATACATCACACACAGATCTTTAAAGCATCAAGATACTAAAGCTCCATAAATAAATCCGTTAGAATCCCATGACAACGATTAGTTCATAATTGAACCTCTCGTCATCATGGGATCTGATGAAACCATGATAAAAACAAAGTATGAAAAAATACAAATAAATCTAAGTAATTGATATGTAATGGTTCTACTCCTAATGATACAAATTACAAAGGTTGGATGAGTTTATATAGGCTCTACAAGTCTTGCCCAGCAAGAAAATATCCAAAATAGAGTTAAAATAGAATTTCTGCAAAATACGTTTCCTAAACTGATTCTATTTTTTAAGGGAAATTCGTAGCTGACTTTTCTTCTGTTTTCCAGAGCCGTTCCAGACGTAATTGGACCTCTGGACCACCTTAGAATGATAGAGAATCTCGTTATCTTCGTGTGGACTGCTTACGGGCCTCAAACGGACTTCTAGAACTCAAGATATGGCCAAAACAGTGTAGACTGCGCAAGCCCTTCTCAGAAATCCGAATTTTAATCAATTAATTCCCCAAAAATTATAGAAGCATCCACCTTAGTCAACATTCTCGTAAATCTGAACAACTAAGCAAAACACATCAAAACTACCACAAACTTGAGTCCAAGACAATCAATTTAAGCCATTATAGAATGTTCCAAGTGGATATAAACTCCACTTATCACACCCCCAAACTTAAACCGATGCTTGTCCTCAAGCATTAAAAATTACAACTAACTAACTAACTAGTACCACTTCCGTAGGTGATCACGGTTGCATTTGGCATATGCAACAAGCCCTTTAAACCCCTAGGCAGCCCTAGTGGACGAGTAAGGTCTCGTGAGGGCCTATAGCGAATGTACCCACAAAATCCAATGCAATGCATTGCATGAATGCAACTAATATGAAAATGCAATTAATCTAATACTATCCTACCATACCTTCAAATCCTCTTATGCCATATCAACTTAAGAATCAAAGTAAATACGCAATGTCTTGGTGTCGAAAGTGCAAGTATTCACATAGTCTACTCAATGAACATGCATAAGTTCTCACAAGCCCATGTCAAGTGTAAGAATAAGTTAGTAAACATGCTAAGCCTACAAGAGTACATCTTTGAGACAAAACTCGGGATCTCATACGCAAAAACAAGTAAACACTCACAATCCACTCACAAAAGAATATTCTCTCAAGAACAAGGGTAAGCGTATCACTCAATTCCAACAAAATCATAAACATGCTTGACATTTGGTATCAATCTAACTCTTAACACAACATACATCAATGACGATAATCAAAAGGTCTTTATTTGGGTTGTAACGGGGCTAGGGACAAGGTATGTCAAATAAGCCAAAACAGGTGAAGTGTCAAAAGCTAGTAGGAACTATAATAAATCATACACAACACCCTATTTTCCCCCCACATAATTTTTACTAAAACAACACTTGACTAGTCGACTGAAATAGGATCACAACAAACACAAACATGCTCTCATAATATATTTTTCTCTTTTTTGTTTCTTTCATATTTTTTCTCTTTTTTTTTTCTTTTTTTTTCCGAGAGCTAAATATATCACAAACAATAATATACACAATAACAATGATCCCACAATTTTATTACACATACCGACTATCAAGTAAACAAACCCAATTTTCAATATTTCCCCCAAAAGTATGACCAACAATAAACCCCTTCTTGCACACCTTATTACTCCCTTAAGCACTCTACTAGCCTTTGACAATGTGGGTTCAAATTAATGTAAGGCCAATACAAGAAAAAGGTTTAGGCAAGTAATGTGGTATGTCACCGAAAAATAGGATTAAGCTCAACGGGTTAACTAATTGATCATGTAAATATGGTGTGGTAATATGGGAAAATATGCTGTTATTCCTAAATGCCTTTATCATTTTAATCGTCAAATAATGTCATGCGTTTCAAGAAAGACCTCAAACAACTGCTAGCAATGCAAACAATCCGTGGAAACTCAAGCAAATGAATAAATTGCAACAAATATGCAATATGGCTCAAAATCTCACTTGGTGGAAAAACATACTCAATCCCAAGCAAAAATCTCTCTAACGCACCTACTTGTATTCAAAGCATGCAAACTAAATCATCTTGCACATATTCATGTCCTTCTAATCACTTACAACATTCAATAAGTCTACTAGCTTCAACTTACTAGTGTATGTGTGTGCACAAGAACAAAGCATATCACTTCTCAAACAAAAGCGTCGACAACACAAAATTCCTATCAAGCATGGGTGCAAATGCAAACTATTATGAACTCACATGATATACGAAAGTAAAAACAGAATGTCCTATATGAAACAAACGTAGATATCACGAACATAAATGCATAATTTACTACTACTAATATGCAAAGCATGATATCCTACATGAACACATAATACAACAACAAATACTAATCCCTCAAACCACCCCCAAACTTAAAATATTCAATGTCCTCATAGAATGGAAAGTAATACAAGGGATAGCAGAAAACCTACCTACTCGTCCTCGTCCTCGGATGAATCTGGTGGAGGATACTGCGTACGAACTCCATAGACTGGCCACCTTGCCTTAATACTACAAAACCCACAATTGACAAGAACACAAATTCGTAATAAAAATAAGATTAGAGAAAAAGATTTACCCAATACGAATCAAAGAGGTGAACTTGCAATTAATTCCTCTTTAGAATTGAATTTTAGAGATTTAAATAAAATAGAAGAGGAATTGGATTTGTATGTCTAGGTGTGTATATATATAAGATGATGGATAGATTGAATAAAAAAAATTTAGATGTAGGAGAGATTGGAGAGGTTTAGAATTGATGTAGGATGGATATAGGAATTAGGGGGTGAAAGGATTTGAGTTATGATTGAATTTGGGGGAATTTATGTTGTAAAAACAACAATTTTCGGGCAAAAATCTGGGCAGAAAAATTTTCTGTAGGCTATAACGCAGGGGCAGGCTGCGTTTCTCCTGTGCAGACTGCGGGAGATGCAGTAACGCAGGCGCAGCCTGCGTTACAGGGTTGCTGCCTGTGCAAAAAAACACTGTTCATTTTTATTTTTTATTTTTTTTATTTTTTATTTTATTTTTTTTTTCACACAACACTAAAATTTTTTTTTTCCTACACTAATGCGGGTTGCCTCCCACCAAGCGCTTCTTTAACGTCAATAGCTTGACGTTACTTCCAAGTCTCCATTAAGGATGATAATAGTTCGCCTGGTCCTTTCTTCGCGAGATTTCATCGTCATCACGGCGGCACACTTTCTGCCCTTTCTCCTCGCTTGGCCTATTCATGTAACAACCATGTCCTATTCCAATGCCTTCATCTGTTGACCCAAAATCTGACAATTTGTAGAACAACACACATTCACGGGCTTCACTTAAATATAATGGAGGAGGGTAAATGTAAGTTGCTGAAGCCTTTGGTTCCTCAAAGAGAACTTGCTCCATTGGCTCTAATGCTCTACCTCCATCTTTAAACTCTGAGACAAGTAGAAGACCTGCATCTTTCCCATGTTCTTCAGCCTCTTGGTACGCACATACCAATTCTTGAAATTTGCGTAGCTCATCAGTGTCCTCTTGGTACGCACATAACAATTCTTGAAATTTGTGCAGCTCATCAATATCTATCTCAAATTGTGCCCTTTCCAAATCATCCACCTCACTAGCTTGATCAAATTCCTCACATGGCTTGTGAACACTCACCTCCTCTTGGAATTTGTCTTCCTCAATTAAGCATGCAGCACCTTGCTCCAAATCACCGTTATTCTCTGGAATTGCCTCTAGTATGAATTGCTGATTCTCTTGTTCCAAGGCTCTCACAGCTCGAGCAACTAGTATCTCCAAAGATTTGAGACCTTCCTCATTACTCTTTTCAAGCATCCTAAGCTCCTCCATAGTAACAACCTCATCTGACTGAAAAGTAGGAGTAGGTTGCTGATGTTGAAACTCTTCACTACCAAAGAAATATGATATATCTGGAATATCTTGCTGGTACTGTTGAGGATGGTACTGAAAATATGGTTGTTCCTCATAACTCAGAGGTTGAGATTGCCACGGGTCATGTTGCTGCAGAAAATTCTGGTTCTGCTGTTGTAGAATATTCTGAGGATAGTAAGGCTGTGCTCCATATTATTGACCTTGATACTGCTGAGGTTGTTGAATACCACCTTGGTTGCTCCAGCACTGATACGTCTCATGTGCGCCCGCACATAGCTCATAAACACTAACCACCTGCTGAACTCCATAGTAATTTAGAAAATCCATCTTCAACGGCAATGCTCTCTGACAAGTACCTGATACACCAACGAACTACAAGAATAGATGAGAAAAAGAAATCCTAGTCAGTGAACTCTAACGACCACTATTGACAAGCACATAAACCAAAAATAAAACACCGATGATCCCCGGCAGCGGCGCCAAAAACTTGTTTGCACTAAATCACGCAAGCGTACGTGGTCACAAGTAATACAGATATAAGTCAAGTTCGTTCCCACAGAGATCTGGTTTTTAATTCAGTATTGTACCTATGCAACAATGTATGGTTATTATGCACTGCTAAGACAATTAACAATAATGGGTTTCATAAACTAAATTAACTAAGAAGTAAACTAACAACTAAGAATTAACTAACTAACGAGAATTTAAATCTAATTACTTCTGCAAGAGAAACCATGGAATCCTAACTTCATTAAATACTTTGCTTAGATCTGACGCCTTTAATCACTATATGCAATGGTCATGATATCTGATCAGACAACACGAAACAAGTATACGCTACTTCTCAGTATACGAATACCAAACTAAACATACATCCACAAAAGAGATAGAAGATGAATAGACACCAATTATGCTTAGACCCTATATGTCTATAGAATTTGAAAACATAATGGTTGAAGAACAAGTTATCCATAATGATCACATATGGTAATATAAGTATTCTCATCTCATACTACGAATCATGTTGATAAACAATCATGAACCTATGCTAGCATGGTAAGTTCTAAATCTCAAGATCCACTTTCACTTCACAAGAGATTAACAAATTAGATGTTAGCTACGCATCTAACAATTAAGCATAACCATACGAGGATATCAAATATACATCACACACAGATCTTTAAAACATCAAGATACTAAAGCTCCATAAATAAATCCGTTAGAATCCCATGACAACGATTAGTTCATAATTGAACCTCTCGTCATCATGGGATCTGATGAAACCATGATAAAAACAAAGTATGAAAAAATATAAATAAATCTAAGTAATTGATATGTAATGGTTCTACTCCTAATGATACAAATTACAAGGGTTGGATGAGTTTATATAGGCTCTATAAGTCTTGCCCAGCAAGAAAATACCCAAAATAGAGTTAAAATAGAATTTCTGCAAAATACGTTTCCTAAACTGATTCTATTTTTTAAGGGAAATTCGTAGCTGACTTTTCTTCTGTTTTCCAGAGCCGTTCCAGACGTAATTGGACCTCTGGACCACCTTAGAATGATAGAGAATCTCGTTATCTTCGCGTAGACTGCTTACGGGCCTCAAACGGACTTCTAGAACTCAAGATATGGCCAAAACAGTGTAGACAGCGCAATCCCTTCTCAAAAATCCGAATTTTAATCAATTAATTCCCCAAAAATTATAGAAGCATCCACCTTAGTCAACATTCTCGTAAATCTGCACAACTAAGCAAAACACATCAAAACTACCACAAACTTGAGTCCAAGACAATCAATTTAAGCCATTATAGAATGTTCCAAGTGGATATAAACTCCACTTATCAGCAACACCCCTATTGCAACACACATTTTACCTATTATAACACCATAAATGTAACAAAATAAAAATGCACCAACAGAATATTGAATTTCCATAAAACAAACCAACAAAAATTCACGTCCTAATTTAATTCACCAATAACATTTATCTGACGAATGGACAAGAACATTTATCTGACGAATGTATACTAACTTTACATTCTACCGATATAAGAAACACAAAAAAAATAAAAATCAGCTTCCATGTATGTGAAGTCTTTGATCCATCTTTTAGTTGCATCGTCTCCGAGACGCTATAGGTATAGGCGTATAGGACGTTGAAAATCTGCATGACCTTGTCTTTGGCCTTCTTGAAATCTGCATGTGTTGCCTGAAACGTAGCAGTTTATTAGTGTGTGTACGCAATGTCATCAAAAGAGTAAGGCAAGACATAATGTTTTTGTACTTCCTACCGCTGACAATACAAATCTGAATAGTGCAAAGTTCTATAACTGTACAAAGGCCACTACACCATATATTGCCTATAGCAACACCTTGAAATTGTTGCTAAAGGGCCTAATACCGTTGCCATTGATGCTATGGCAATGCTTTTGCAAAAATTGGGCGTTAACTTTGCTTGGGTTGCAATAGGTCCCTATAGCAACGAATATAGTACCATATAGCAATGCTTTAATGTCATTGCAAATGCTTGTTATAGCAACGTTTTCCAGTCTATAGCAACAATTTAAATTCATTGCAATAGGCCATAGCAACCCTGTTTTGGATATTTATTGCAACGTTTAAGGTGGCAATGGCAACAAATTTCTGTTTAATAGCAATGCTTTTAGTAAGGAATTAATAATAAATGGCAACACATTATGAGGCAATAACAATGCTTTTAGTAAGGAATTAACAATAAATGGCAACACATTATGAGGCAATAGCAATGCTTTTCTTTAAAAAAAATGGACATTACCCATTTGTTCATATAGAATTCCACCATTAACATGGTATTTCATACACACCAAATATCCAAAAGACTACCTTGGTACATCACTATCACCTGCCCAAAAGAAGTACCAAAATCATTCGGACTACATTGTCAACATAGCCATTCAACGTCTAACGACTAAATGTAATCAAACGACGACATAAACGTGGTACATGCAATTAAGGTTTACAATGTTCACCAAAAGCTTAGATATAAATTAAATGAAAATGCTCCAAGTCAAGCATCTGCATCTTCTTAATCTGCCTTATCTCCATCCTCGACAGATTCATCACACAATTCTTCAACATTGATTTTCAAAGTGGGATTCCCCTCGGCTATTTTCCCCAGAATTCTTTTCAGTTTCTGGTTCATTTTCTCCTCCATTTCAGCAGAAAGTTCTTCTCGTATCCTTCCCAGTTCTTCCTTGCTGTCACCTTTCTTGGTTGCCAAATATTTCTTTGTCTTCCTGGTAATGCCACTTCTGCCAACAAGCCAGTTTGGGCCATGTGCTGCAAAGTCAAGTTCTACACCATGGTTTGTTTCATTCAGTTCACCAGTGGAACCATCAACAGTTTCCTAAAATTAATTGATATATCATCAAATTATCCCAAATGCATATTTTATATTTCAGAACTAGCGAACAAGTAGATACCTAAAAATACTATTATTTACCTGATTTTCGCAATCCTTGCGGGTTTTAGGATATAAATCATTCTTTGTGGGTGTGTCAGGCATTTACTTTTTCTTTTTCTAGCATAAAATAAATAGAGTGAAACAAGAAAAGAAATTATGTTAGTAATTTATTAGTTTTCACAATAATATGCTATTTATTAAAATACATAGTTATTAAGATTCCAAATTAGCATACCATGTCGTTACGGATCTGCGCAAAACTAGTACGACCTGCATTGTGTTTGTCTTTAATTTGTTTGCGATTATTAGCATTTGTTTCAGCATTTTTCTTCACATCTTCATCACCCCAATACTGCAGCAACATCTTGAATTGTTCTAATGGAACCCTTTGAGACCTGTTCCTTATCCGTTCCTCATCAGTTTCATATTTGGAATAATACTGCGCCTTGAATCGACTTTTGTACACTCTCCAATTTTCACAAATACCCTTCAACACCCAATCTTTAGCCTCCTCTGGAATGATATATTTTGTCTGAAAAATAAATAAATAAATTATAATTATAGTATAATTAAACAAGCCTCTTGTTCATACCACAAATTAAACAAGTTTTGGAATAAAAAAACACGACGAGATGGTTTTTACCTTGATAAATTCCCACAACCCATTTTTTTGTTCTTCAGGAACTTGAATCCAACTATGAAAATCAAGTGGCACACATTCTCTTGCTACTGCCCCCAAAAAACTGCTAAATTCAGCTCTTATTTTGCGGCTTTCAGAAACCGGCTGCAATTCATGTTTCAAGGTCAGAGTTGGTCTTTCATCTAGTCTCCTTGTAAAGATTGTATTCATTTTCGTAGGTCCTCTCTTCCGTCTGATCTTAGGTTCATCTATCAAAATACACAAATAAATAAATAATTATAATCGTGATTGGTAATTCGTAATTCCTTTACATATGTGTGCAAAGTCATACCTGTTACAGTAATTGTGTTACCGAGATTCTCATTAATTGCTTCATCATTCACCACATTCAACTCATTTATCTTTTCTTTTTCGGCCACTTCCCGATCCCTTTTGCGTTTTTGCATTTCCAGATATGACGTCATCGAACCAATTGCATTATTAGTATATACCTTTTGTATTTGTTTCAATTGTTTGATATTAGTTGGCAGTGGCGGGGGAGGTGGTAAAATCTCTCCATCAGCAGGCTAGTAAAAGAATGCCAAAAAATAAACATATAAATACAGAAAATGGAAATAAAAGTACAGAAAATGAAAATAAAAACATATACCTCTGTACCCAGAAGAGCATATGCTGTTTTTGAACGAGTTGTTGGCCCGCGCCCAGCCTTCCTCTTTTCAACTTTCTTCTTCATCTAAATAAAGAAATTTGGTTTTAATGATTTTTACGATTCTTGGTACTTTTGTATTATCAGTTCAAATAAATAATGTCCCTATCAAATTATGTATTCCTTACTAAACAAATAATAATGTACCTTAGGGGCAACTGGTTCTTGGTCATCCTCACTAGTTGGAAGGATATCATCTTCGCAAACGTACTCCCTATCAGTTTCTTGGTCAGACATTTCTTCCACAACTACTTTTTTTTTCTTTTCTGAAATCCCAGTTGTGAGACCATCTGACAGCTGCTTCAACCCAAGTTCATGAATGCGCTGCTTATTTTCTTCGATTCTCTTCTTTCTCATTTCTTCCGCTGGGATAATATTAACCTGAAGTTGAGATGCAAATTATAACAAGCTCAAAAAAGTATAATGACATTATTGAAATGCATACAAACATCATTTTATATATTATAAGTTACCCCTTCATGTCCAACAATTTCTGTTGCTGCATTCCGTAGCTCCAACATTTTCGGTTGCCTCTGTTCTTGCTCATCCTCACTAACTGAAAGGCTATCATGTCCAGAAACATACCCCCTATCATTATTAGCCCATTCCTCTTCAAGTGTTTTCTTTTTTTTAACATTAGAAATATTTCCGGTTTCGAGACTAGCAGGCTGATGCTTCAACTTTGGTTCTTCAATGCCCTTCTCATTTCCTCCCACTTTCTTCTTTTTGTTTCCTTTAAATTCATTATTTTTTGACACACGCTTGTCATGTCCACCAATTTCTGCTCCACCTGCTCCTACAATCAGCTCCTGGTCATGCTGATTTGGTTTCTTCTTATCCTTTAGTTCATGCTGAAGGGTTTGTATTGTAACATACTTTCGCTTCACTTGAAGATCTTCACCTACAATAATATCATGAAAAAAACCAGGACATCAAAAAAACTTGTCCTTAGCCTTGGCCTTACAATTAGAATAATATCTTCAAATTAAGGCTCTTAGTTAAGGTTTACCTTCAAAAAAACTTGTCCTTGGCCTTACAATTACATGTGGCTGCAACTGCTTCACTGGCTGTATCGCCTTGTCAACAACTGTGTCAATATAAAGGTCTAACATAAAACCATCTTTTAACCCATTACCAAGCTCACATGCTTCTGCATCATTACGTACTCACTAGTTTCCAGCCACCTCCTACTTTCTTCACATAAACCCCACCTATTTCAGCGTATCCAGCTGCTTCTTTGACATACTCCATAATAACAGAGTAGGAGAATCTGTCAGGCTCCATAACATCAGGAATTTTGATACATGTGCCAGAATGGTATTTGGTTTTTAGGAACTGTCCCTTATGATAAAACCTGAGAAAAAATGTTTTTCTCCCATCCTGAAATTAAATGAAAGCATAAAACTGGTTTGTCCACAACTCAAGCAAATACAATAGAATATCAAGTAAACGTGATAAACATCTCAACAACTAAAACTAAAATTACTACCAAGTAAAAGGGAAAAAAAATTCACAAATTGACATTACATCGGAAAACTTAAAATCATTAATTATATTACAATCATCAGTGAATTTAATTCCAGATTAGAATTTAGAGAATTTAACATTACAATGCAGTTGAAAATATTAAACTAAATAAACTAAGATAGTAGAATTATCAAGTCTATTCATTCGGAGTCTTGATCATATCTTTCCTCTTCAATTAACTGATCAACATGAACTTGTTGCCTCGGAAGATCTTCTCTACACCAACTAACACCCTCACTTTGATTTTCCAGTTCAAAGTTTACTTCAACATCATGCATTGTAGGTCCAGAAACATCTTCAAGTGCATCATTTTCATCTTCTTGATCATTATGCTCCCTTGGTGATTTCTTAACAACATAATACAAATTATTTTCGGTACAATCCTGAATATAGAATACTTGTTCTACTTGTCTAGCTAGAACAAATGAATCATCTTTCTGACATAATTTACTAAAATTTACTCTTGTCAGCCCATGACAATCCTTATCCGTTTGGTACCAAGTGCACTTGAACAAAACTAATGCCAAAGCTCCCCAGTAATCGACTTCAATGATCTCATCAATCGCTCCATAGTAATTGACTTCACTGACTATTGGGTTTTGATCTTTAGAACTGGCAAAGCTAGTGGTCAGGGCTGTCAAAAAGACACCACTATTTTGTGTCGTACACCTTGCATCTCTTCTCTTTGTATGAAATCGAAACCCATTTATCACGTAACCAGTGTACTTTTTCGCTGCTCGTTGAGGCCCTTTCGCCATATACAACAATTCCAATGAACGACATTCCTTATTCTTTTCAACCTCCTCCTTCAACCAGTTATGGAATTCTTTTGTGTGTTTTCTTTCTCTATCATACCTCTTTGACTTTCCATTAGCATACTGTGACGCCCCCAAATCTGAGGTCGGAGATTCAGGTCGTCACATCACCATCCAACCATATCGTACCTGTATTAACTTTACAACTCAACAATACATCCATCAAGACCTCAATCTTACGCACATACAAGTTAGAGCCTCAGAAACGACAATCAAAAGTAACACTAAATATTACAATTCATCTGTACAATCCAGAATCTTATGCACTTCCACTTATACAACTACACTTGAAGACAAGTCTTACTATTACAGTTGAAAACCTATCAGACTTACTCTGTAGTATTTTTCAGGAACTAAATCATCTCCGGGGTAAATCTCCTACTCCTCTTCTGCTGGTGCGGAGTTAACCGACCAAATTCGTCTCTTTCTGAAAAGTTTTTATAAAGCAAGAATGAGCTACATAATGCTCAGCAAGTTCACCATTTTGAAAAATAATAAAGTGGTTTATTTTGAAAACGTTCCCAACTGTATGGGTATATATCTCAGATTACAAAACATAACTCGACAATATATATGTCAGAGTTTGAATAAAACGTTTATACTCACTAAGGAGCTTTAAGAATAACATATGAATCCTTTATAAGGTTCTCATTTCGATATATCTCAAGTTTGAAAATATATACGTATGAGTATATCAGTTTCGGCAAACACTCTACGGTTAAAATAATGTACAGGGATGCATTGATGCAAAACCTCTTTCCTTCCATTAGCTTAGAAGGTTCCTCATTCAAAAACATTTCATTCTTTGAAATAATTGCAAGAGTGCACTAACACGTGCCAATCTCTATAGAAAATCTTGCAGTTCTAGATACTGCACGCTATCAATATTTTTCTTATCAGAAATCACACTATCGGCAACTTGGCACTTAGGCCCAAGAGGTAGTGTTTGAGTATTTTTCCAAAGTGGAGGATGGGACTGGAAGAAAACATAAAAACCTGACAAGGATTGACGATGATCAGTCGCCACAACCAAGTCCAACAATCCGCGGGTCTTCTCTACTAGTAGAAGGATAGAAACTACATCCGTAACTACCCTTGGGTGAAAACTACATCCGTAATCACCCTCGATGAAAACTACATCCGTAATCATCCTTCGGCAACACCTGGGCCGGAATAATAATTGATGGACCGCCTGGCTCACGGCCGCTTACACATCCCGGGAATCGTTCGTCAACGATTCCCACACCTGCCAGAGTCCCTTTTTTTCTTTTTCTTTCAAAACTTGTTTTGATTGAAAATCGAGTAGTTGAGGTCCGACATCAGTCGACCGATAATTCTTGAAAAACGTGCAAGGGAGTAAAACCTGATCGGGGGTTTTCGAAAACATTTTAAGTTCGAAAGAGCTCGAGTTTAAAAGCGATAGACGTATCTTGGATTAGTTTTATTTAAAAATAATAAATAATTAATGAATGGTAATTTAGGATTTAATAAGAATTAATAAATTAATTATTTAATTAAATTAATCTTCTAATCCAAGATAAATATTTTTGAGTATTTTTAATAATCGTATAAATAATAATTACTTAAGTATACGACACTTCCCGAACGCTTCTTCGGGTTTTCACAATTTAATCACAATAATATACCGCTCCCCGGTCAATAGTATATTTGGACTGCTACGACCTCTATTGCTAGAGTCGTTATCCGAAGAACATTTTTCATTCTAAGTCCAAGGGTATAAACACATTTACATATATCTCAATCTCGACATAAAGTCTTGTCAAAACATAGAACATAACACGTATAGAATCTACAAACACAACAGTGGAAAACTATATATAGGAGTTTTGAAAAGTAAACTTGCATAGGTAAAATCAAGAATATAATCTTCTGAAATTAAATACTTAGGGTTGGAAAACTTGCCTTGGTGGGGTTGGGGTGGTCGGCTCGCGAAGTGGAAATGGAAATCTATTCATAATCAATATTTGTACGTTAGTACCTTAACAACGCTACTTAATCATAAGGTTTTAAAAATCGTAAGACCAACTTAACGACTCCACTTGTGACCACTAACCCTCTCATATGACCATGTCGTCACATTATCACTTCCGTTACCCATTCGACTCAAATCCATTCCTCAAACTCGAAACTCAAGTGAGCATTCTTAAAACTACTTTAAACTAATCCCCTAAGTGGTTTTTCACTTGCGCATACCTCGCTCCAACATTTTTATAAAATTGAAAAATACATATTTTAATCCAATTCTTTTTGGACAGCCTTTCCACTTGTTTAATCTGTATATCCTCAAATTTCCATAACATTTTCATAATTTTAAGGGGTCCTAACTCAGTTCACAAGTGGACAACATAGTGCAGTCCGAATTCCAGAACCACACTGCACTAATCCGGCCATAACTCAAAATCTACACATCTCCTGGGTGTGAGCCTTATATTTCTAGAAACTACATTCAACTACCTTTCTAACCATATGTATTGGGTCTTAAGGAGACAAGTTTAAGGGGTTCAAAACCCTCCTACAAGACAGTACATGCTCCCAGAATTTACAACAAGCATCTTATCAACTTCAACACTTCACAATAACACAATACTCTCTTTACAACCATTAACTCCACCAAGATTCATCTCTATAACATACATGAGACTACATACTCTAATCACATGCCTTATTATTACAACAACAAGCATAAAACTTCAAGATTTCATCATCTAAAGCTCAAACCATCAAGATTCACTCCAATACTTATAGATCTAACAATATAAACTATAAACTTGTCATGGCTAAGGGTTGAGAGATATTTATACCTTCCTTGAGTCTCTAGTGACCTTGTATGAGCTTTCTAACCCTTGGAGAAGCTTGATCTATCCTTAATAACCTTAAACTAACAAGAACATCAAGAACAAAACTTAGAAATTTTCGGAGTCAATATACCCCAGCTGAAAGAACTGGATAAACGAGGTCCTTACCTTGCTTTTCTGGATGAGGCACCTAAATAATAGTTGTAGATCATCTCAATACCTTTCCAAAAAGCTATAGAACGCAATATTTGGATGAGAAATGAAGGCGCTATGGCTGTTTGAATCTCCCCTCTCTGTTTTGGCCGAAAATGAAGAAAAAGGAGAGAGAAATGTTTTGTTTTGTTTGGTTTGAATAATGTGAGATGTATTATTGATATGTGTTGTTATATGTGTATAAGTCACATGTTGCAAGCCTAGTGATAGCCTACTAGGTTAGACCATACTTCCATGTCTCCTAAAGCATGGTGCATAACTTTATGCTTTTTGCTTTTTACATTACTAGTTTGCTTTTCTAACTAGCTACTTGCTTGATAATTGCATGTAATATCTCCCTTATTTTATTTCTCCACCAATGTTTGTCACTTAATCCTTAATCCATAACGTATCTTAAATAAACTCCTCGTAATAACATTTTGTCGCGTAGAGATTTCCTTCGTAATTCCTTAAGTACTTAATTGTGTAATTCCCTTAAATATCCATAACTCCTTGTCTTAGGCTTTTAAAATCTTTTAATACTCTAATAATCTTCAAAGTCCCAAGCTTTTATGTAATTTAATAGAAGTGGATTTCTTGCTTTCAATAACCTTCCTTTTTGCTCACACATCTTATGCCACGAAATTTAATACTCGGAAAATTAAAATCCACTATACGTCATTGGTGGCTCCAAAGTGTCCATCATCCATAATATCATACTTCATTAAATTTTAAAATATTACCAAAAATTAGGATTCTTACAGCCTCCCCTCCTTAAAAGGATTCCGTCCCGGAATCAGGTTGAATACAGTTGGGGGTACTTTTCACGCATTGTGCTTTCTAGCTCCCAGGTTGATTCCTCGACATTCTGGTTCCTCCACAAAACTCTTACTAGTTTGACAACCTTATTCCTCAGCACCTGCTCCTTCCTATCCATGATCTCCACGGGTTGTTCCACATAGGTCAAGTCTAGTTGCAGGTTTACCTGGTCATATTCTATGTCGAAAGTCGGTATGATAAGGTCGTAGCATAGACACGTGAAACACATAATGAACTTGCTACAAGCTTGGGGGCAAGGCTAGCTCGTAGGTCCACTTCCCGATATACGCCTCAAAATCTCAAAAGGTCCAATAAACCTCGGACTTAGCTTCCCTTTCTTACCAAACCGCATCAATTCTTTTCAGGGGGATACCTTTAGCATCACGAAGTCTCCCACCTCATACTCCTTTGATATCTCATAAAATTTGACCATTCGAAATAATGGGTTTCGTAAAAACTAATGACTTTTACATGCACTCGTCTGCACCGTAAAGGCGTAATATCAATTCGAAATCTTCATTTAATAATTCGTACATATCGTGATTGCAAAAATTTCTCATCCACCCATAAAATTAATTTTCATCCAGGTTCGAATATTCATGAAAATTAGGGCTATTGCAGTCTCACCAACGCTTTAATGTTGCTTCTCAACGCATGCTCTCCTCGACCTGTATTCCTTATCGGTTGTTCTATGAATGAAAATTTCTATCCCACTACTTATACGTTACTCTTCTACCTTGTTCATAGTATCCGTGTTGAGTCCTTGTATCGTTGGGCCGTGAATACTTTGTGGTCGTGTTCTATAATCTGAGACAACGTCAATACGCACGGTATTCCTCATTTTCCTTGGCTTGATTAGCACGCATGTGTTGCCTCCCGTCGGTCGTTACCACTTGCTATGGATACTATATAGTCTTCGGTTTACGTCGAACCAGTTCAGCTACTATATCCCTCGTTCATTGACTTCTTCGTAACGCAAGAAAAGCGAAACTTCTTCTTTCGTAGTACGCTTTACAAGAGACGTCCTTACGTCCGCATGGTGCCGATCGTGATAACAACATTCGTTTCATGGATAAGTTTTTATTCTCGACTGCCCCGTGAAATCTAAGGCACGACACTAATTATAAATTCGAACGTCTGGACAATTCTTCTTCCCTGTCCGTCAGCCACATATCAAATTAGTACATACGCTCAATCTCTTCGTTAAATATACTTGGAAGCACCTTCAATATTCGTAGTTTAATCTTAAGTCTTTATCTGACGTAATCGCTACAGAAGTTTTATACTGCACCACCATCTTTTTCATATATAAATCGATAATCTTCTAAATGGAAAGTCTTTCGTAGGTAAATCACTTGGTTCAACAATTATAAATCAACTAGGGCCATCTCTTGGCTCGGTCTTCGGCGACCTACTTATGAAATTCATTATAATTTTGTCCACGTTCAAGATTTTCTACAGGCGGAATTAATCCACTAGATCTCTATCATTCTGCTTTCGACATGTCTCGTTTGTACTTAATAGTTTGCCAATGCCATTCTTCATACCTGTCTGCCAAACATTCTCTTAATTCTCTATACATCTTTGTCCTTCCCCATAATTTAGTCATTTTCCTCTAACATTATTCTTTATTGTATATACTCTATTTTCTTGGTCAATACTGACTGAATTCCAATTTCGAATAATCCCTTCTATAAGTATCGGCCACCACACTGGCCTTTCTTAGGTCATAACAAATTTCTCCATTATACTCCCTGCTCCCTTTCATCACCTTCTCTTTCTTATGTTTAGTTCTAATATGAAGATATACTTAAGGCACTTGTGGGAAAAAAAAATTCACACTTTTCTTATAAGATTAACGTCTCCGTTTTATGCGTGAATGCTATCATGATCGACTAATCCCCGACTCACGGTTAGTATATCACATCCCGTAACCTTTATGTTGTTTAGAAGTATAGGCTATCATCCCCTTTCCACTGCATCAGCACACCCCTTAAACTCTTGAAAGATGCATCATCGTGACTCTCAAAGTCCTCTTTTTATCATCAAGTATAGCTAACAACGAGGTTGTTGCTAATATCTCATTTCATTCCAAAACTTTGTTCATTAATCAATAAAGGCTTCTGATTCATTAATCCACTCAAACGATACTACCATAATTTTATAACGTTTATATTAGTGTGAAATGCCAATTTTGGCACAGTACAGAGGTCGATCTTGAGTTGGTGAAACACGCTTTTCAACCTTATCTTTGAAAAACTACTACGTGTTTTAACCGGTCAACAATTCCTACATCTCCGGTTAGGGGTATCGATTCTCGATGGTATATGTAAGATGTCATACGCTCGTCCTCTTTCACAACTGGCACCAATCAGCCTGAGGCCTGTATGCTGCTGCGATACCCAATAAACTTGATTAGGTGGTAATCTCGAAGGATCATTGGGATATATCCATGCATCAATTTGCTATTAGGGGCCTTTTAAACTTTATGTCTCGCTATGTGCATCAATCCCTTTTAGCTAAGTAAAGCTTCACATTCTTGCCACGATATTTCTTCCTTTCTTGTCCATCTCACTTCCATGTTAGTTTCCTCTAAGGATATGTCTTACATCGCAATCGATTTGAATTTCTTGGATCAGGAAAAGGCTTGGTAACTCCAGAATTCATTACTATAACATCCTGACAACGGTTGGTAGGAACGTACTCCCAACCACCTCATCATTTCCTATAACTTTCCTCACACTAATATTAAAGGTCTTGTATTATGCCCCGACATGTTATTCCTACTTTAAATAATTACTCGGCATCACGCTCTGGCTGCACAATTACAACATTTGGTTTTTGATCTCATATTGGTGCAACGGTTCACAATTGTACCTCCTGTTCACCTTAGAGTAATGACTTTTGAAAGGAATGGTTTCAAAATAACAAGGTCCAATAGATAATTTCAATGAGAATTCCACATTGGATGTTCCAAGAATGTTGATGGTTCCAAATACTAGGAGTCTCAATTTTCGGAGATGTAAGGATGGACAGAAAGAATACAACAAGGTTTATTCCTTCATGTCCTGATAATTTTGTAATGTGATATCATAGAGAATGTTGCACGAGGGCAATGATTGTTGGATACAAAAGTCATAAAGACGGTCTTTATACGATTCTTACATCTGGTGAATACTTTTCCTCTTGAAAAATAGAGGATCTGAAAAGTCAATTCTACTCTATGACAATAAAAATGAAGCAGTTTATCATTCAAGTAATCTATGGTTTCAAATGAATCTTCATTATATGAATGAAAGAACAGAATATTCAAGTGACATAAAGTCTGATACGAAGATGGGTAGAATTCAAGTTGAGTGGGCGACCTCACTAGGTCTCAATCAAGTTATTCGTCAAAACTTTCATTATCATACTTTACCACATGCAAAATGCATTGAGGAATTGCTGAATGAATTAAATTGGGAGTTGGACCAGTGAAACAATAACTAGTCCTTTTCAAGAAACACTAGCAACTAGCTAGACAAAATTTGCTAGTTCACTTGTTTGAGACATCACCACTAGCTAGGACAATTAGCTAGGTGTTCTTCACAACATTACAATTTTGACTAGTTAGAACAATCCACTAGTCATTCATATTGACATATCGACTAGCCAGTTTCAATTGGCTAGAACAGAATTTCAACATCGTAGCCACTGAAGAAACTTTAGGCTACTCGGACAACGAATGGAAATAAGAAGTTATTAAGTTTGAAAAAGAAAACTATAAAATCTGAAGAGAATGTTCTAGGTATCGGAACAATCGATAACCTCTCATCAAATATTACCTACCAGTGAAACGGTCCACCCAAGGGTGCCTCCGTACACATGCTTTATCAGATCCTACAGTAGAATTAAATTCAGAATACCAATATCAAAATGATATCCTTACTATGATTTCAATGTACGATGTACAATCTCATCTTGAATAGAAGAAAAGAATTCATGAAGGATGTCTGGATGTTAGATCATCCCTGTTCTCAACAAGTTGATAAATATTTATGGGCTCGACTGAAGAGTGCAAGTATGAAAGAAGTAGTCAAACATCAATATTCGTTTAGGAATATTCATTGATTAATTAAGGAAACAATTGTTGAACATTCCTTGGATAATTGAAAGGAAGTGTAAATAGTCCTTAGCAGAATGAAATAATTATAAACTTCAAATAGAATACTCGGGGATCAAATAAGATACTTTGGATGAGTCCCGGTTTAGAGAAAGTACATCACTGGTGGTTATTCCACAAGTTTGAAGTAGAAAGCTAGAAGGATTACCTGATATAAACTAATCGAGGTAACATGGTTAATGAAAAGTTTAAAATGAAGTAGTGCACCAGCCGGTAGTTACCAAAATGAGTTAATAATCATTCGTGCATCTCATTATCACCACTATGAGGGTAACTCCATCTCTTCGTCTTCGTAATACAAGACACCAACTAGTGCGTCTCTCAATCTTCATCTTAGAGTCAATTATCGAGTTAGGGTTTCACAAATATATCTATCATCTTCGTGCTTTATCTTGAAGACCAAGCTTCACATCATTCCGGGGACACCTGCTAAGTCCATAGGGTCCTACTTCATGCATTCCGACATGAATCACAAGTGGCCAGTTCCCCCTGGGAACAGATCAAAGAGATCTCTCAGGGATCTCAGTGTAGTCCATAGGTTCAGTGGCGGGTGTGTGCATGTGAACATATACCAAAAATATTGAGGTCTACAATACATATATACGTAGTCCCTGATAACATCTCTATCAAAGGATCCCACTCTAGACCCACTGGTCTTTTCTTTTGGTAGACTCTGAGATCACTGTATCGCTCGTTGTAACCCTATTCAACTTCACTTGAGTCCCTTTGTTAATTCTACTTGCTTGTTCTCTAAGTTGAACTACCATGCTCTAGCGTCCGAATCATGCGTGGAATTATCTAGCACGCTCGTCTTATGATAACATTCTCGTATAACACATGTAAAATTCGCCATCAAGGGTAATGGAATCCACAACGACATAGTGACCAACCTTCAAGGAAACCCGTTACTTATCGAAAATCGGATCTTATAACAAAGTAAAAGACTTTCATTAATCCAAGTACTAAGTACTCCTAATTATGTAGGGAAGTCCAAACTTCTTGATTCTTAAAATGCCGCCTCCTAAACTGTGGAGGAATATGGGCCACAAAATTTATGCCAGCCTAGTCATCCAATCATATCGGCAATATCGCCTCTTCCTCAACTACTCTTGAGGTTTCACTCTGCTTCCTACATCGTTACATCTGATAAGTCAGGTACGACTCCCAACTCTCAACTCATCATTCTGAAGGCCTCTAAGGATTCTATCGACCCTAGTATAATACCTCCAGTAAACACTCCAGTCCATTCTACTCATCGGTACCTCTTCCGGTAGTCCAATAATAAGTTTACTACGATCTCTTATGTCATTCTCCTACTTAGACTTAACTCTCAACACTCTCGTTTCTGAGTACTGTAACTTATCTCTCTGATACCATTTCTGTGATGCCCCCAAATCTGAGGTCGGAGATTCAGGTCGTCACATCACCATCCAACCATATCATACCTGTATTAACTTTACAACTCAACAATACATCCATCAAGACCTCAATCTTACGCACATACAAGTTAGAGCCTCAGAAACGACAATCAAAAGTAACACTAAATATTACAATTCATCTGTACAATCCAGAATCTTATGCACTTCCACTTATACAACTACACTTGAAGACAAGTCTTACTATTACAGTTGAAAACCTATCAGACTTACTCTGTAGTATTTTTCAGGAACTAAATCATCTCCGGGGTAAATCTCCTACTCCTCTTCTGCTGGTGCGGAGTTAACCGACCAAATTCGTCTCTTTCTGAAAAGTTTTTATAAAGCAAGAATGAGCTACATAATGCTCAGCAAGTTCACCATTTTGAAAAATAATAAAGTGGTTTATTTTGAAAACGTTCCCAACTGTATGGGTATATATCTCAGATTACAAAACATAACTCGACAATATATATGTCAGAGTTTGAATAAAACGTTTATACTCACTAAGGAGCTTTAAGAATAACATATGAATCCTTTATAAGGTTCTCATTTCGATATATCTCAAGTTTGAAAATATATACGTATGAGTATATCAGTTTCGGCAAACACTCTACGGTTAAAATAATGTACAGGGATGCATTGATGCAAAACCTCTTTCCTTCCATTAGCTTAGAAGGTTCCTCATTCAAAAACATTTCATTCTTTGAAATAATTGCAAGAGTGCACTAACACGTGCCAATCTCTATAGAAAATCTTGCAGTTCTAGATACTGCACGCTATCAATATTTTTCTTATCAGAAATCACACTATCGGCAACTTGGCACTTAGGCCCAAGAGGTAGTGTTTGAGTATTTTTCCAAAGTGGAGGATGGGACTGGAAGAAAACATAAAAACCTGACAAGGATTGACGATGATCAGTCGCCACAACCAAGTCCAACAATCCGCGGGTCTTCTCTACTAGTAGAAGGATAGAAACTACATCCGTAACTACCCTTGGGTGAAAACTACATCCGTAATCACCCTCGATGAAAACTACATCCGTAATCATCCTTCGGCAACACCTGGGCCGGAATAATAATTGATGGACCGCCTGGCTCACGGCCGCTTACACATCCCGGGAATCGTTCGTCAACGATTCCCACACCTGCCAGAGTCCCTTTTTTTCTTTTTCTTTCAAAACTTGTTTTGATTGAAAATCGAGTAGTTGAGGTCCGACATCAGTCGACCGATAATTCTTGAAAAACGTGCAAGGGAGTAAAACCTGATCGGGGGTTTTCGAAAACATTTTAAGTTCGAAAGAGTTCGAGTTTAAAAGCGATAGACGTATCTTGGATTAGTTTTATTTAAAAATAATAAATAATTAATGAATGGTAATTTAGGATTTAATAAGAATTAATAAATTAATTATTTAATTAAATTAATCTTCTAATCCAAGATAAATATTTTTGAGTATTTTTAATAATCGTATAAATAATAATTACTTAAGTATACGACACTTCCCGAACGCTTCTTCGGGTTTTCACAATTTAATCACAATAATATACCGCTCCCCGGTCAATAGTATATTTGGACTGCTACGACCTCTATTGCTAGAGTCGTTATCCGAAGAACATTTTTCATTCTAAGTCCAAGGGTATAAACACATTTACATATATCTCAATCTCGACATAAAGTCTTGTCAAAACATAGAACATAACACGTATAGAATCTACAAACACAACAGTGGAAAACTATATATAGGAGTTTTGAAAAGTAAACTTGCATAGGTAAAATCAAGAATATAATCTTCTGAAATTAAATACTTAGGGTTGGAGAACTTGCCTTGGTGGGGTTGGGGTGGTCGGCTCGCGAAGTGGAAATGGAAATCTATTCATAATCAATATTTGTACGTTAGTACCTTAACAACGCTACTTAATCATAAGGTTTTAAAAATCGTAAGACCAACTTAACGACTCCACTTGTGACCACTAACCCTCTCATATGACCATGTCGTCACATTATCACTTCCGTTACCCATTCGACTCAAATCCATTCCTCAAACTCGAAACTCAAGTGAGCATTCTTAAAACTACTTTAAACTAATCCCCTAAGTGGTTTTTCACTTGCGCATACCTCGCTCCAACATTTTTATAAAATTGAAAAATACATATTTTAATCCAATTCTTTTTGGACAGCCTTTCCACTTGTTTAATCTGTATATCCTCAAATTTCCATAACATTTTCATAATTTTAAGGGGTCCTAACTCAGTTCACAAGTGGACAACACAGTGCAGTCCGAATTCCAGAACCACACTGCACTAATCCGGCCATAACTCAAAATCTACACATCTCCTGGGTGTGAGCCTTATATTTCTAGAAACTACATTCAACTACCTTTCTAACCATATGTATTGGGTCTTAAGGAGACAAGTTTAAGGGGTTCAAAACCCTCCTACAAGACAGTACATGCTCCCAGAATTTACAACAAGCATCTTATCAACTTCAACACTTCACAATAACACAATACTCTCTTTACAACCATTAACTCCACCAAGATTCATCTCTATAACATACATGAGACTACATACTCTAATCACATGCCTTATTATTACAACAACAAGCATAAAACTTCAAGATTTCATCATCTAAAGCTCAAACCATCAAGATTCACTCCAATACTTATAGATCTAACAATATAAACTATAAACTTGTCATGGCTAAGGGTTGAGAGATATTTATACCTTCCTTGAGTCTCTAGTGACCTTGTATGAGCTTTCTAACCCTTGGAGAAGCTTGATCTATCCTTAATAACCTTAAACTAACAAGAACATCAAGAACAAAACTTAGAAATTTTCGGAGTCAATATACCCCAGCTGAAAGAACTGGATAAACGAGGTCCTTACCTTGCTTTTCTGGATGAGGCACCTAAATAATAGTTGTAGATCATCTCAATACCTTTCCAAAAAGCTATAGAACGCAATATTTGGATGAGAAATGAAGGCGCTATGGCTGTTTGAATCTCCCCTCTCTGTTTTGGCCGAAAATGAAGAAAAGGGAGAGAGAAATGTTTTGTTTTGTTTGGTTTGAATAATGTGAGATGTATTATTGATATGTGTTGTTATATGTGTATAAGTCACATGTTGCAAGCCTAGTGATAGCCTACTAGGTTAGACCATACTTCCATGTCTCCTAAAGCATGGTGCATAACTTTATGCTTTTTGCTTTTTACATTACTAGTTTGCTTTTCTAACTAGCTACTTGCTTGATAATTGCATGTAATATCTCCCTTATTTTATTTCTCCACCAATGTTTGTCACTTAATCCTTAATCCATAACGTATCTTAAATAAACTCCTCGTAATAACATTTTGTCGCGTAGAGATTTCCTTCGTAATTCCTTAAGTACTTAATTGTGTAATTCCCTTAAATATCCATAACTCCTTGTCTTAGGCTTTTAAAATCTTTTAATACTCTAATAATCTTCAAAGTCCCAAGCTTTTATGTAATTTAATAGAAGTGGATTTCTTGCTTTCAATAACCTTCCTTTTTGCTCACACATCTTATGCCACGAAATTTAATACTCGGAAAATTAAAATCCACTATACGTCATTGGTGGCTCCAAAGTGTCCATCATCCATAATATCATACTTCATTAAATTTTAAAATATTACCAAAAATTAGGATTCTTACACATACAAGGTACGATGTTCTCTACAATTTAATAAACAAAAATATACATCATTCACTGCATAATACTACTATAGACTATTTGTAATTGTAGAAGAAGTAGATAAAGAGGACTTACTCAATTAGCTTCTCGACTTTCACGTTACCACAGTTAAAGAGAATGTACCGATAAGCATCAGTCCATACTTTATCTGCCAAATTTACCGGTCTTCCACCCTTGTTTCTCCTTGAACCAATGGGATACGCCACATTTGACTTCTGCTCCCCTGTTTTTTTCTCGACATTATCACTTAAAAATCTTGAACAAAAAGTTAAGCACTCTTCAACCAAGTACCCTTCAGCCATGCTCCCTTCTGGTTTGCTCCTGTTACGAACGTAGGATTTTAATCTACATAAATATCGTTCAATGCCGAACATCCATCTAAGGTGTACCGGTCCTCCCAATTCTAGTTCTTTACATAAGTGTAGTGGCAGATGAACCATAATATCAAAAAATGATGGTGGAAAGATCGTTTCAAGGTCGCATAGTATTTCAATGATTTCTTCTTGGAGTTTATGAACATCCTCCAAATTAATCACTTTGCCACATATGCCCCTGAAGAATGCACCCAACTTTATTAAAGGTATTGCAACCTCTGGTTTTAAGGTCTTTATCACAGCAAATTGAAGCAAATATTGAAGAATAAAATGTGCATCATGGCTTTTATACCCAAACACTTTTCTTTCACCCATGTGCACACACCGACTGATATTAGAAGCACATCCATATGGAAGTCTAGCATTTTTCAACACTGAACAGAAGTTTTCCTTTTCTTTTTTTGTCATGTCAAAAGTAGCAGCACTATATTCATAATGATTCTTATCAGGAGGTTTTATAGGATGAAGAACCTTACGAATTCCCATTTCTTGTAAATCTAGACGAGCATTCAGATTATCTTTCGTCTTCCCCCCAATATTTAATAAAGTCCCTAATATTTTATCACAAACATTTTTCTCAATGTGCATGACATCGAGATTATGTCTAAGCAAATTACCACTCCAATATGGTAATTTAAAAAATATGGACTTCTTTTTCCAGGGACAGTCTACAGCTTTTTTCTTTTTCTTTCCCTTCCCAAAATCATTTTCATATCCACATAACAGCTCTTCAATGTCCATTCCAGATAATGGTGGTGGACATAGATCTTTTTCTATTTCACCGTTGAATCTCCTCTTATCAGACCTAAGCTTGTGGTCAGGAGGAAGGAATTTCCTATGGTTCATATAAACAACTTTCTTACTATGCTTCAGATAGGTTGAAGAGGTGCAGTAGTGGCATCCAGGACAAGCTAGCTTACCCTTAGTGCTCCAACCTGATAACACTCCATACCCAGGAAAATCACTTATGGTCCATAGGAGACTCGCACGTAAAGTAAATGTCTTACCATATAAGACATCATAGGTTTCTACACCTACATCCCATAATTCTTTCAACTCAGCAATTAGGGGCTGCATATACACATCTATCTCATTACCGGGGTATACAGGTCCGGGGATTATTGTTGATAAAATCAAATTTTCTGGTTTCATAATCAAAGAAGGAGGTAGATTATAATTAACCAGAACAATGGGCCAAGTGCTGTAAGATGAGCTCATTGATCCATATGGATTAAACCCATCTGCTGCTCAACCTAACCTAACATTTCTAGTTTCTTGCGCAAAATTAGGATATCTATCATCCATTGACTTCCAACCTTCAGCATCAACTGGATGCCTTAACTTGCCATCTCTCGTTCGTCCCACGGAATGCCATGTCATGTGTTTAGAATACTCTTTACACATGAACAATCGTTGCAGCCTTGGTTTCAGCGGGAAGTATCTCATTACTTTTGCGGGGATCTTGTACTCTCTTCCTTGGTCATTATCAACTGGATTCTTAGAAACAATATCTGACTCTTTCCATCTTGAAACTCCGCAAACTTTGCAGTCATTTTCATTTTCAGCCCAATATAACATGCAATCATTAGGACATGCATGTATCTTTTGGTAATCAAGTCCTAAGTCTCTAATCATTTTTTTGTCTACGTTAAAAGATTGAGGGAGATTCATATCGGGGATGGCTTCCTTTATCAACTCTAGAATACCACTAAAGGCAGATTCGGTGAATCCATGTTTGCACTTCAATTCGTAAAGCCTGACTATAAAACCTAAATGAGTAAAGTTTTCAGACCCCGGATATAAAGGTTGTTTCCCCTCCTCCACACGCTCATAAAATAATTTTGTTTCATTATTCATTCCATTATAATCATAACCATATTTGTATGTATTATTGATCATCTCATCAAAATCATTTCCTAAACCAAACCCCCTACCACAATCTACCTTATTACATTTTTTTCGGTACTTGGGGGTTGAAATTTCATATATCCAATCAACAAGTGATGGACAAGGACCCTTAAATATGAGATGATCAAACACATCGTCTTTGGAATGCCAAAAATGATTACCGCAGTCTTTGCAGGGGCATTTCAATTCATTTCCTAGGCCGAAATTATCAAATCCATTCAAAACAAAATCTTTCGCCCCATTACTATATTCTTCAGTGAATTTAGGAAGTAAAAGCCAGTTCATCTTTGCAATCCAATTCACCTTATGTTCTACACAAAATCACATATAGACAACTAAGAACATATAAATTAAACTTTGTACTCTGCATATATATTGTTCCTAAATTATAAACTCTGTACTTTAATTCCAAACTAAACACAAACCCAAGCATATAAATTCAATAAATAAAACATCATAAACACAAAAATTCTAATTACAATAATTAAAACATGATAAACATCAATAAAATCTCAATTCTGAAATCAATATTCTTAACAAAATCCCAAATTTAAAAAACCCCAAATTCACAAACCAACAAAACAAAAAAAATTGAACTAACATACATACTTTCATAAGCTCAATTGAAAGCTAAATTAAAAGCTTAAGTAAAGGCTCGATTAAACATACATTGAACATACACACTCCATTTAACATATATACATACTCGATTGAACATGCAGTGTTCAGACATATAAAGTGAAGTACGATTTGGGAAGAAGATTTACCTTCAGTGCTTCAGTGTTCGGTGTTCTCCGAGAGCTTCAGTGTTCAGTGTTCTCCTGAGAGCTTCAGTTTCCAGATCTACTTTGGTGTTTTGTGTTTGTGTTTTTGTGTCTGTGTTTTGTGTCTCTATCTTTGTGTTTTCTGTCTTATTTTTATTTTCTTTCGTTTTTTTATTTTCATAGCCCGGGAAGATATTTTTCAGAAGCCCGCTCACTTTTTTCAACACATTTTAACAAGCCCGCCAATTTTAAGGCCCAACAGTGATGTCTATTGCAACGCCGTATAGCAACGCCTTAAAAACCATTACAATAGATAGAAACTTTTACAATATGTAACGGTTTTTCACTTCAATTGTAACGGTTTTGAAAAGCATTACAATATGTCTAATTTTGTAAAAACTTGTCAAGAAATAGCAACGCTTTTTAATAAGTATGGTTGCCATAGCCAATCTATGGTGTAGTGCCAGTCGTACAACTAATTCATGCAGTTGCGAAATTGCAGAGAAATAAAGTACATACATCAAGATGACCAAGCCCATGTGAGACTCTGGCATTCAGATTTCAGAATTCAAAATTTCTACTACAAAATATATGAACACTAAGAAAATGACCTTATCTGCTTCACCCATTTTCTTTAAAAGTCTTGCATTGATGATAAGGTCTGGCTTTAAGTGCGGTACCTTAAAGCCACCTGCAGTTCCTGCATTGATGATAAGGTCTGCCCATACTGAAGGGCTTGCAAAGTGGATTAGTTACTACTCTATCTCCTGCTATATAAGTCTGCATCACAGTTTCTATATTCAGTATATAAAAAACAGGTTTACTCAATAAATGATTGAGTAAACAGGTTTACTCTATCTCCTGTGATAAGTACATACTGATTATTCAGTATGCTAAAGCAACAGGTTTACTCAATAAATGATTGAAAAATGACCAAAAAAAAAAATTCACCTGCAGATTCCATATTAGAATATGCACAAATATGTCACTTCTGTGTGCAGCTCTAAGCAAGTATCCTTCTACCAATTTCTGCAAGTCCGGACAACTCTTATTATCTGATCAACATGTATAAAAAACACAAGCCCTATGCAGGAAGCGGTATACATTGCTTGGAGGATTACACAGAGCCACTCATAGAGAACTTACGGATCCCATGATGATCTATTTAAAATTTTAAAATACAAGATTCGTTTGATCATCAGTTATACTTTTCGTATGCTGTCTATTATCAAATTCCCGAAGAAGGATAACAAGTAATATCACTACTTTCGTATGCTCCCAATTATGAGGTTAATATATTAATTTCTTAGGATAATTAAATTATTGAAGTAAATACTTAATAGTATAAGAGAAAACTTTTTTAATGAACACAACAGATGATTCTTAGACCTTCTAACGATTTCATGTTATGCTACCAGAGTATCTGATAAGAACAAAAAAACAGTAAAACTACCTTGTTCTTTCGCCTTAGAGATCGTAAACATTCACTCATGAGCTCTGCCTTTGTAGAAAACTTCCTAGGTAATATAGCAGCCTTAGGCAATAGTTCCTGCATAAAGAGGGTATATTATTTAATTTATTGACCAAGACATCACAATCAAGTGAAAGTACAGTGTACCTTTTCCTTTTGAATCATAGGCGTGGCAGGGTAGACAAATTCCAGATCATCTCAAGGCAATTCAAGTTTACTCCTTCTCTCCAACTATTTATTTAACAAAATTCTATGTATAAGTGACTTCTGGATATCAAACTGAAACATAAATTATAATGAACCATGTAGATATAACACTACTACTATAGAGTAAACTATAACTTATTACAGTTCAGATGGATAAAACATGAAGCTTCATACTTTCAGTAATAAGTATAACACATTTCCTAAAATTTTGATTTCTCATATCTCTAAAATATGGAGTATATTTGGTGCATGTCGTACTGTCAAAGTGTAACAGTGAAGTGATACATTTCTAGAGTTACTTATTTTTTAAGCAAACACCTTATCTTGCTGTAGTTTCTGACGAATTTTCTCTCGTGCTCTCTTCTATTCTGCTTTCTCTGCTTCCCGCAAGGCTATAAAGCTACGAAATAAATGCTGATGTAAGTTTTCATGTGTTTTCAACTTCATAGCTAAGATTTTCCTAATTTATGAGCTTTTATGGATAAAAGCAAGCAAGAATGGAAGAAGACTTGTTATAAAGCAATAGCATCATAAAGAGCATTTCACCGTCGAGAGGATTGAACAAACCTCAATTCTTGTGCTTTTAATTTCAACTGCTCAGTCATAGAAGCAGGTTCAGAAGATTGGACCTCAATGTTCACTGGGATCTACAGGCACATGAAGAGAACAATGATAGTAAATCCTTCACAATGATAGTTTGCATATAGTAATAAGTAAATCCTTCAAAGAATAGTTACAGCAATTTCATGGCCAGTGGACCTGCATTCACTCTTTTTTCTAGATATAGTTAACAACAGATATTTAAATACTCACGCACACATGCTTCTACAGATAACAGGGAGGGGTATCCGCTAGGCTAAGCATTGCAGATTGCATTTTACTCTTTACTAATGGCCATATGATTACAGATCTAAACCTACAGGATTAAAAAAGATAATGATAACAAAGGGAAGCTTATAATATTTATCATAAAAGCCCAATTCTGGACAGGCAATATCATTCTCAACCAACATATTTATACAAATATCTCAGATAAACTACTGAATGTATATAGAACTGAAAGAATTTGTTGAAGCTACTAGGGACTGAAAGAGCTTTTAACTCGACAAAAGGCTGGATGAAGCATATATAGATTGGATTTATCAAAGACAACTAATACATGATAATGTTGAAAAATACAAATCACATAAATTGCTATAATCTTTTCCTCTGGCATCTATAGTTCATGCAAAAAGTCGAGTGGGTTTCTGAACAAAAGCTGTACGTGTAACATCCTTAATTTACTGCCAAATTAAATGCCCTAGCTAATAAATAATCAAGAACTACAAAATTGAGATATATAATTCGGCCCTTGTGTACACAAATTTGAAAAACATGACATAGTAAATTAAGAAAAACATACATACATGAGATGAGAGAGTGAGGGAGAGATTGATAGGGAGTGAGAGAGATACATTCGATAAAGCAAACACTCCTGATTGAATCCTTCTACCAAATTTTGATTAACCCAGCTGGAACCCTAATTGAATCCTTGACCCAAGTTTCCATTAACCCAGTTCAAACACTAACCTAATTCTAAATTTTTGATTAACTGAGAGAAGTGAGAGAGGCGAAAGAGAAGTGAGAGAGGCGAGAGAGAGAAGTGAGGTTAGAATTGTGCTTTTTTCCTAAATTTCCCCCCACTTACGTTTGACGCTCTCATTCTGAATTTTCATCTTACCGCTCTCATTTTTGTTTGCCGCTCAGCTCAATCTACTTTATTTTCATTTGCAGCCCATCTCAATAATTTAGTGCCCTTTTTTTATTTTTTTTAAAAAATATTTTAAATTTATCTTAATTTATGGTATTAAATTATAATTTTTAAATTTATTATTTTCATTATTTTGAAATAATTCACAGTTTATGCAAATTATTATTTTCTCTATTAATATTTTTAAAGAATTTATTTAAAAAATTAATAATTTTTGAATATTACTTATTTTGAAAATATTTTTATTCTAAATTTATTAAAAATATTTTAATATTTATAAAATATATGTAATTTAATTATTTGATGGAATATTACGTTTTAAAATGATTATTTCAAGAATTTTTTTAAAATTAAATATTTTTAAAGTCAAATAATTGTTAAATCATTAATTTTAAATTAAATAAAAATTTTGTTAATGAATACTCTATGGTAACACACCTCATGGTGTTAGCCCACTTTAACACCTTTTATAACTAAAGTAACATACTTTTGTGCCTATGGTAACACCACAATCAAAAGGTTACGATAGGTCAAAATTTTCATAGCTATGGTAACACCCATAGTGGTAACACCCATGCCAAAAGGTTGCTATAGGCCATCTATGGTGTAGTGAAGTGGTATTAGAGCCGATGGTTAAAAAGTTGGCGTTGTGGGCTGCAAGAGTTGTGTGGTGTGGGAGGCTCACCAAAACTATGATTGGAGATCTTGGACGGTTTGTGTCAAAAGTCTTCCTGACACTGAGGTGGTCGGGCGGCTTGTCCCACAAAATGAGGAGCCACAGATGAATAGCGGAGGTAAAAGGGTCACAAGATTGGTGTTTCTTGGATTGAGGGGAGATTGTAGAGTGGGTGTCAACCCAAGTCCCACATCGAAAAGATAAAGAAGAATTATCTTGAATATAAGTAGCCAAACAACTCCATTAGTTTGAGACCTTTTGGGAGGAGCCCAAAAACTAATCCGTGCGGACTTGACCACGGCCCAGAGCGGACAATATCATACTAATGTGGAGTTAATGGGTGTTGCACCGCCCAACATATACTGCACACCCGCACCCATACCCATACCCTTGCTTCTTAGTACATAATCCAGTTTTGTTTAGACTTCGAGGCTGTTTGGGTAAGTTTAAAATTATTATTTATGCCTTAAAGTTACTTAAAGTGATAAGCGAAATAATGGGAAAAAAAATTAAGTCAATCTCTATTTGGGTAATTTTGTATAATGAGTAACTTATGAATTATTACAAATGCAAAAATAAAATAAATTTGTTAAATTATTAATTTAAATGATGATATTAATTTTTTTCAAATAAAATAAGTCGTTTAAAAAAGTAACTCATACCAACTTCTGGCTTTAAGTTATATTTGTAATTCTAAGTCATTTTCTAACTTATTACACACACAGACATTTTTCAACTTAAAATTCAAAATCACTTTAAACCGGGGTTTAAAGCCCCAGCCAAACTGGCTCTTCATTGCTATACCAAGCATTAATTCTGGTGATGCACAGGACAATTGTTAATAATTAAAGCTCAAAGAAACAATACAGGAAGGAAATTAATAAAAGGTAAATCTTCAACTTTATCCTCAAATTTGTAAACTTTCGTTACTTTTGTTGTTTTTTTAGACAATTGTTTATCTCTGCGACATGAACTATTTTGTAAAATCGATGACTGCTTTGTAGGTTATGTAAAATTTTAGGGATTATTTTGCAAAAATTGAAAAATATAGGGGCTACTTTGTAACTATCATGAATTAGAGAGGGATTGTTTTAGAAAAAATTGGTAGGGTATTGATATGGGCTAAAAGTAAGCCCTAAGGACACATTTAATGTGACATTAATTAGACCCGGAATGGTCCAAACGTGGGGCCCACCAGATGGGCACAAACCCTAATTAAATAATAAATTCGTAGCTGATGAGTCAGCCAAATAGAAGACTTCGAAATCAAGTCCAGAAAGGAAACTAAATCATATTAGGAGTAGCCTTCAAGGCACATATCTTCAACTCTTATCTCCTTATCAATTAGAAGGCTCTAGAATTGGGCCTAAGCTGTGACTTGTCCATCAAGTCTCCTAATTCTACCCTAATTCTAGGGTTTTCATCACCTATATAAGGACCTGCTCCTTCACACTCAGAACTACATTTTCGGCTTAATCCTCAAATAAGGACATAGAAGCCACTGCGTCCTAGGTGAGCTCTCGCCGCCATAGCCTCGAGGGCACCATCACCTAGAACTAAGTTTTTTGGCTTGATTCTCTAATACAGAGATACGTAGGCATTCTGTGAGGACCGTTTAGTCTCGAACGCAGAAGCAGCCATTAAAGCACGAAGCTCCCGAACCCTAGCCATCATAATCATAACCTAGTTTTTATTCCACAACATTTGGCACCGTCTGTGGGAAGGAAACATCAACCATGGTTAACACACGAAGGACACCAGCAATTACAGAGCCAATCGCAACCGAGGCTCTACCTCTTAGCTCTGCTCCGCCCCTCACTGAACAAGTACCTCCAGCATCCGGGACTATCGTTCCGTATCAAGTTTCTCAACCCCTAGGGACGACTTCCCACGTTGAGAGTACGCTACCTCCGATCGTCCACACAAATCCAGGGACTAATCCCCACCAGGTGGGGATTTCTTCCTTGATTGTAGATCCCAACAACCCTCCACGAGGGGTTCAGATCCACACTACGGATCTCCCCATAAGCACCAATCCGATGTACGGGCTGCCTAACTACCCTCCTACCCAAGGAGCTGGATCAAGTGGTCATGCCCTGTATATTCGAGATCAAGATTATCACGATTTTTCTGGTCCTTATACGGATGAGTCATCTTCTGACGATGATTATGAACGTGATGAAGCTCCAAGGAGGCGACGTGCAAGTAAAGGACCTCGAGGAAGAACTCAAACTACTCACGATGGACTCCCTTCAACAACTACTGAGAGGATTAAGGCTTATGAAGCCGAGATCTTAAGATTAAAGGAAGATATGGCCAGGGAACAAGCCAGATCAAATCAGACTTTAACCCCTCCAACATCAGGACCGATTCCCTTTATAGATCTGGAGAGGCCTTCAAGAAGGCAAAGAAGGGCTACCGCCCCAATTGGAAGAACAAAGAGCAACCCCAAGGATCTAATGCCACTTGGGGATCCTGATGATCCCACACCCCCGTTTACTGAGGAGGTGATGAATGCTCGTATCTCAAAGAAGTTTAAGATGCCAACAATTAAAGCTTATGATGGAATGGGTGATCCTGCAAACCACGTTAGAACATTCTCAAACGCTCTGCTGTTGCAGCCTGCAAGTGACGCTTTGAAGTGTAGAGCATTCCCTCAAACTTTATCCGGTATGGCTCAAAGATGGTATAGTCGGCTTCCTGCAAACTCGATTGGTTCCTTTAAGGAGTTGAGTGCTGCTTTCATTAGTCAGTTTATCAGCGGAAGAACGCATGATCGAGAAAAGTTCTACATCTCTTATGTATGTGGTACAAGGGAAGAACGAAAGTCTGAGAGACTATCTTAAGAGGTTCACCAAGGAGACTCTGAACATCACCGATCTGGACAATAAGGTTGCAATGGTAGCCTTGGAGCATGGTACCACCGACCTATACTTTAAGAGATCATTGGCAAAGCATCCCCCTGAGAATATGGCTGATCTCCAGCGAAGGGCCGATAAGTATATCAAGGCCGAGGATAGCACGAAGAAGGAAGTCACATTAGGCAATGGTCGGGGGAACAATGATATAAAAAAGCGCAAGCAAGAGCAGGAGTACGATGCTAGGGACAAGTATCCCCGAACTAGCAAAGACTCTGATTCGCCACCAAAAAAGAGCTTGGGACCAAGGTTCTCTGACTATGCAAGGTTAAATGCTCCTAGAAGTCAAATCTTGTTGGAGATCGAGAAGGATAAGGACTTCCGATGGTCGAAGCCACTCAGGGGAGACCCCGCAAAGAGGAACAAGGATCAATATTGTCGGTTCCACCGAGATATGGGGCATGATACAGATGATTGTAGGCAGCTAAAGGATGAGATCGAATTTCTGATCCGCAAAGGAAAACTGAGTAACTTCACCAAGAGTGAAGATCGTGGAACCCAAAGAAGGGACTACGAAAGGAGAAACAATGATAGAAGGGATAATGATCGTGACCGTAACACACAGCCCCGAGGGCCAGTTATCAACATGATCTGGGGAGGCCCGACAGCGGCCGGTACAACTCGAAACTCTCGAAAGGCATACGCCAGGGAGGTGATGCACATTGTGGGAGAGGCCCCGAAGCGTGCTAGAACTGAAATTGTAATTGGTTTTGATGATTCTGATCTTGAAGGGGTGAAATTCCCCCATGATGACCCGTTAGTTATAACCCCTGTGATTGGGAACTCGGAGGTAAAGCGAGTCTTGATAGACAATGGAGCTTCTGTTGACATTCTGTTTCATGATGCTTTTGTGAAGATGGGATATACCGATTCTCAGCTGACCCCGACTAACATGCCCATCTACGGATTCAATGGAGTTGAGTCCAAGGTGGAGGGTACTATCTAGTTATCCATGACAATCGGGCAGGAACCTAAGAAAGCTACTCAAATGTTGAATTTTCTGGTAATTAAGACAGCCTCAACTTATAACGCAATCCTGGGAAGGACTGGACTTCATGCGTTCAAGGCTGTTGCCTCAACATATCACATGAAGATTAAGTTTCCAACCCGAAATGGGGTCGGAGAACAAAAAGGCGACCAGAAGATGGCAAGAAGTTGTTATGTATCCGCCCTTAGAGCTGATGGAGTCGGGGGGCAGGTACTCCCGATTGAAGACATGGATGTCCGTAATGATGATGAACACCGAGGAAAGCCAGCAAAGGATTTAATACCCGTTCCTCTGGAGCTGGGCGACCCAGAAAAGGTTACATATATAGGAGCATCTCTGAAGGAACCCCAGAAGGGCGAATTGACAGCGTTCTTGCAAGAGAATAGCGATGTGTTTGCTTGGACAGCAGCGGACATGCCAGGGATTGACCCCCAACTTATAACTCATAGGTTGAACGTCAATCCTGCACGGAAGAAGATAAAGCAGAAAAAGAGGAATTTTGCTCCTGAAAGGCAGGAGGCCATTAAGCAAGAAGTTGACAAGCTTTTGGAAGCTGGATTTATTGAAGAGATTCAGTTCCCTGAATGGCTGGCTAACCCTGTCATGGTCAAGAAAGCGAATGGAAAGTGGAGAATGTGTATCGACTTCACAGATTTAAATGATACATGCCCAAAGGATTGTTTCCCTCTACCAAGGATTGACACCCTAATAGATGCCACAGCTGGACACGAGATGTTGAGTTTCATGGATGGTTTCAGTGGTTACAATCAAATTAAGATGCACAAGGATGACATCCCAAAGGTATCTTTTATTACTGATTTTGGTGTTTTCTGTTATCTTGTTATGGCTTTTGGTCTCAAGAATGCAGGAGCTACTTATCAAAGATTGGTGAATAAGATATTCGCTCATCTGATTGGAAAAACCATGGAGGTCTATGTCGATGACATGTTAGTCAAGAGCCTACTCAAGGCTGACCATATTAAGCACCTCAGAGAGGCATTCGAAGTGCTGAGGCACCACAAGATGATGTTAAATCCAGCCAAGTGTGCTTTTGGTGTTGGATCAGGAAAATTTTTGGGATTGATGGTTTCGAAGAGAGGCATAG
This sequence comes from Kitagawia praeruptora, assembly GCA_037693485.1. Lineage (NCBI taxonomy): Eukaryota > Viridiplantae > Streptophyta > Magnoliopsida > Apiales > Apiaceae > Kitagawia > Kitagawia praeruptora. The sequence goes on from CM075349.1 coordinate 38,915,495, forward strand.
AAGCCAACCCTGAGAAGATCAAAGCAATTTTGGACATGTAACCACCTCGCTCTGTACGAGATGTACAAAAGCTAACTGGCCGAGTTGTGGCTTTAGGTAGATTCATCTCCAAGTCCGGTGACAAGTGTTTGCCTTTCTTTCAAGCGTTAAAGAAGGTGAAAAATTTTGAATGGACTGTAGAGAGCCAAGAGGCCTTTGAACAGTTAAAGAAGTACATGGCCGAAGCCCCGTTGTTGGCCAAGCCTAGCCCTGGGGAGACTCTTTATCTATACCTGGCGGTATCTGAACAAGCATTGAGTGCAGTTCTTGTTAGAGAAGAGAAGAAGGTTCAGAAACCCATCTACTATGTGAGCAAGGTGTTGCATGGGGCTGAGTTGAATTACTCCCCAATTGAGAAGTTTGCTTTGGCATTAGTAACTGCCTCAAGGAAGCTCCGACCATACTTCCAGGCACACAATATTGAGGTCTTGACAGATCAGCAGTTGAGAAGCATATTGCACAGCCCGAAAGCTAGTGGAAGGTTGATCAAATGGGCAATTGAGCTCGGGGAATTTGACATAACGTATAAGCCTCGGACGGCCATCAAGGCTCAGGCATTGGCTGACTTCGTGGTTGAATGTACCATTAGCAACCAAGAAGTCGGGGGGCAGGAGATAGTACCCAACCAAGAATGTGAAAATAAGGATGAAGCGCTTGTACCTGATCTAAAAGAATACTGGGTGCTCCATTTTGATGGAGCATCAAAAACAAAATCTAGTGGTGCAAGTTTAGTCTTGCAAAGCCCCGATGGGTTCACGGTCGAGTATGCTTTGAAGTTGGATTTTCAGACAACCAACAACGAAGCTGAATATGAAGCCTTGATAGCCGGTTTAGGCTTGGCTAGAATCATGAGGGTTAAGAACCTCAAAGTGTGTGGAGATTCAAGATTGGTAGTCTCGCAAGTGAATGGTGAGTTTGAGGCCAAGGACGAAACTATGGCAAAATACCTGAGAGTCGTAAAAGCTGTTATGACTCAGTTTGAAGAATGCTATGTGGAACACATTCCAAGGGAAGAGAATGTTAAGGCCGATGCCCTATCTAAATTCGCTTCTTCTGAAATAGAGAATCACGCAGGAAGTGTCTACTTCCAGGTCTTGAAGGCCCCGACTATCAACTCTAAGTTGGTAGCACCGATTGATGTAGGAGGTTGCTGGATTGATCCTATCAAAGCTCACCTTGAAACAGGTTGGCTCCCTGACAATGCCTTAGAGGCACGAAAGCTGTCAGTGAGAGCATTGAGATATGCCTTGATCGAAGGCATCCTCTACAAGAGATCGTTTGTCGTCCCGTACTTGAAGTGTTTGAGGCCCCAAGAGGCAAGAGAAGCCTTGGAGGAGGTTCATGAAGGAATATGTGGGCAACACCTGGGGGGCAGGGCTTTGGCTCACAAAATAACTCGGCTGGGATTTTATTGGCCGGAGATGCTGGCCGATGCACAGAATTATGTTAAGAGGTGTGATAGGTTCCAGAAGCACGCTCCGATTGTAAGGCAGCCGCCTGAGATGTTAACTTCGATTAATTCTTCTATCCCGTTTGCAATGTGGGGGATGGACATTCTTGGCCCTTTCCCTATGGCGTCGGCATAGAGGAAGTTTCTGATAGTCGCCATTGACTACTTCACCAAGTGGATTGAGGCTAAGCCTCTAGCGAAGATAACCACCAAGCAAGTTGCCCAGTTCATTTGGGAAAACATAATTTGTAGGTATGGCATCCCACGAATCCTTGTGACGGATAATGGGACGCAGTTCAATAATGAGGAGTTCAAAAAGTACTGTGAGGAAAATGCTATTGAGCTTCGTTTTACTTCAGTAGCACACCCGCAAGCAAATGGACATGCCGAGGTGGCCAATCGGATTATCCTTGATGGACTAAAGAATAGGGTCGAACGTTCAAGGAACACTTGGGTGGACGAGTTGCTGCCTATACTATGGGCTTATCGCACTACTTGTAAGGTGACCACCGGAGCAACCCCGTTCCTGCTAGCTTGTGGAGCTGAAGCAGTTGTGCCACTAGAGATCATGCATGCGTCACCTCGAGTTGAGGCATTTGAACCTGAGATTAATGAAGAAGGCATGAGGCTCGCCCTAGATCTAATTGATGAAGTTAGAGATGAGGCAAACGCCAGAAATGCGGAGCATCAAAAGAAAGCATCCTTCTATTACAACCATAGGGTTAAGGAGAGGTTCTTTCAGTAAGGTGACTTAGTTCTGAGGAAGATCGAGGCTTCTGGAGTTGGCCAGAGGGGAAAACTAGCCCCAAACTGGGAAGGTCCATATCGAGTTAGGAAGATGCTAGGACGAGGATCGTACAAGTTGGAGACCTTGGACGGGGATGAGGTGCCCCGTACTTGGCATGCCTTTAACCTCAAGATTTATTATGTTTAAACTATCCTTGTAAGGATTCAGCCTTTATTCATGTGTTAGGAAAATAGAAATAAGGTCGACAAAACCATTTTTGAGTTCTTAAACTCTGAGTAGGAAGTAGAGTATTAAGAAGGGCCAGACCAATTTCAAGTTTAATGCAATTTGATTTTCTCCTCCCTTGGTTATTATTCCTTATGTCTGTTATGTATCAAAGCATATTTAAAAATTGCTAGCTAAAGTAAGCCAAAATACAAAAGACGGGACAACTAAGTGAAAGGAAAAATCAAAGGATGCTGAAAATAAACAAAGCCCGAAGGCTATAAGTTACGATTCATAAGTCAAGAAAGCAAAATAACGAAAGATAAGCCACGCAGGGCCAACATAAGATAAACTCAAGGAGCCTTAGTTGTAGTCTTGGCAACTTTGACAGCCTTGGCAGTACTCTTAACTGGAGACTCTCTATCAGTGCTGGTGGCAGTAGTAGACTCTTCGGCATCAGCCTGGAGTGGGGAGTGCTCAGGATCCAAAATCCTATCAGTAGCATCACCCCCTCCTCTTCTTCCTCACCATCCTCCTTGTCCTCTTCCATAGGAGAAATCCTCTGGGACTCTAACAGCTTTGCCAACTCTAAAGGAGCCTCGGGGCAAGGGAAATCCCCAATCTGGAACAAACCAGGGTGCCTCTCAGAAACAGCATCTAAGGCCCCTTTCCAGCCACTAAAGTAGTTGGCCGGATAAACAAGGTCGTCATGCTTAGTCATAAGCTTCTGGAAGTCCTCGGAGTCCATGTAATCATCTATGATATCCTCCTTGCCTTGGCGAAGCTCAGCAATGCTGCTATAGGCTTTCTCCAGCTCCTCTTCCTTGGCCTTCAACTTCTCTTCCAGGCCTGCAACTTGGACCTTTGCCTGATCAAGATCTTTCTTATGAGTCCCGGCCTGAGTTCGCCAAGACTTGGCATGATGCATGGCTGCCTGGAAGTAGGTGTTATTCTGAAAATACAATTTAAGTGTTAGGGAACGAAGAATGAAACATTCAAACTAAAAAAGTAAAAATACTTACGGTAGCAATAGCTTGAGTCCCCAGTGACTCGACTGCCTCCAAGTCACGAGATACCACGAGGTCACGATAGTCAACAGGGGTGATCGAATGGTAGGACCAATCCTTCGAGTGCTTGGTATCCCCGACCACTGAATCTTGTTTTCTGATGCCCCAAGCTGGCCGGAAAACGGATGATTTGGCAGAGGAGGCAGCCCCACCTTCTACATCAACAGCATCATGAGGCCTTAGAAAGGTAAGTTCTGTGGGCTGTCCCCTAGGATCCTTCGCAGCTCATTTTCTCTTCATACGAGAAGTCTCCCCAGCCAAATGTTCTTGAAGCTCATTTATGGCCTTAGCAGCTGAAAAATCAAAGGTAAAGTCAATGACAATAAAATTTAGCATGCAAATGAATAAGAAGTTAAGTAAAAGAATGATGAGGTTTACCCTTATCAGTGACAGATGAAAGACCCACGGACTTGAGGGAAAATTCCTCAAGAAGGGAGAAGAAGTGAGTCTCCCCTTTATCTGCAGTTAGGGTATCGAAAGCAGCTTTTTCGGCGTCATCCAGTTCGATATCATCTGGATTTCCATCGATAACCTTCCCAAAAGAGCTACGGAAGAGGGTGCCCCAATCACCCCCCTCCCATATAAGGTACATAAACTCTTCTTTCCATTTAGGGTTATTATCAGGGATTGAAGAGGGATCGTAAATATTAGGGATCGTAGCACGAAGGCTGACATATACCCAGCCAGGATAAGTGATTGCACTATTCTTAAATTGAAAGATCTTCCTAAAGAGGGGGACAGTTAGTGGGAAATTGTTTTTTAAACAGAGAACCATGAAGCAAAGAATGGCTCTCCAAGCATTTGGAACTAACTGGCAGGGATTTATTTGAACATCCGCAAGCAAAGTAGGAATAAAGTTATGAAAAGGGAAACGAAGCCCAGCCATGATAGCATCCTTATAGATGCAAAAGGGCATGGGGTTTCCAATGACAAGAACGATCCCCTGGTTCAGCTGGGACTAATTTTAAAGGGGATTGAATGTTGAAGAGTTTATTAAACTTTCTAACTTTTTCAACATCAAAGAAACGTGAATGATGGTTATAAGAATCTAAGGCAGATACGGAGGGATATTCATCCCCCCTTTGATTAATCATGTCAATAAGGGAAGTGTATTTCGAACGAATAGGAGGGAAAGAGGTACCTCGTGAGGAAGAACTCATCTTGATCAACCTTCTGGCCTCTCTGTCATCTGCCATGGATATTCTTGGGATGAAAGCTTCGAGGATGATCTTCAAGTTAAACCCAGAAACCACCGTGAGAAGAAGGATTCTCACCAGAAAACTCTTGCCGAAAACTACTTGAAGTTGGAGAGCTCTAGAGAGAAGTTATAGAGAAATGTTTTAGTGAAGTGAGAAATGAAGTTTACTTCTCACTCTTTTATACACGGCACAACCGGTCATTTAGCCGGTTTTGATGCTACGCTACAGGTTATAACCGGTTAAGGCCCATTGGCCCAATTATAAGCCCAGGATCTAGAAGCTTACAGAATGTGAAAGAGAATTCTAGAAGAATCCCAAAAAAAAAAGGTAAATAAATTAAGAAACCTTATACGAACTCAAAACAGTTCGTATATTGAGTTCGAAAAAGCCCACGAGGAGGCCCGTTATCAATCCTTACACGAACTCGAATCAGTTCGTATATTGAGTTCGAAAAGATCACGAGGAGGCCCATTTTTGCTCTCTATACGAGATCAATTCAGTTCGAAAATCAAATTCGTAAAACTCACGAACAGCCAAGTTATGATAGCCTACACGACCTCAAACCACCTCGCAGTGAGAGGTCGTGGGATGTGTGACAAGGCCATGAAAGGGGCTATAGACGAGCTCGATCCACATCGTAAAATGAGGTCGTAAAGCCCACGACGTGCCTCATTTGGCATCCTTACACGACGTCGATCCACGTCGCAGGATGAGGTCGTGGGCTACGCGAGGAGGCTCATGGAAGAACTTTACACGAACTGGCTTCACCTCGCTATACGAGATCATGAGTCAAGCGACCAGGTGATTTAATAGGCCCTTCACGACCTCAATCACCTCGAGGAGTGAGGTTGTAGAGTCCACGACGTGCCTTGTCTGGTGACCTTACACGATCTCCATTCACCTCGTGAATTGAGGTCGAAAGCAGAACGACCTGCCCTATCTGGTGTCCTTACACGACCTCGAACCAGTTCGTGATATGAGGTCGTATACCTCACGACCTGCCTCTTTTTCAGCCCTTGGACGAGCTCGATTCACGTCGTGAGACGAGGTCGGAAGGCTCACGACCTGGGTACTTCGTGGCGACCTCAATCTAGGTCGAAAAATCGTAGAAAATTTTCTGAAAATCATTAAAAAATGGTTACATTTCAGAAATAAAAATTTCGAAAATTTCAGAAACATGGAAAAATAATTTTACGCTCGAAGCGCAATTTAATATTTTCAAACTAGTGCCGTTCTAGCACCGTTTAATACCTATTAGCACAGATTAGTGCCGGTTAGCACCGTTCAACGCCGATTAGTGCCGTTAGTACCGTTTTATACCATTCAACATTGTTTAACACTATTTAAACATTGTTTAAAGTTGTTTAGCGTTGTCTAGTGCCGTTTAGCACCGTTTAGTGTCGTTCAACATCATCGTAAATGCGTCGGTCGCTCCACGCTTTACATTAATATGATATTGTTGAAAGTACTCACGTAAGAGCAATAAACCCCGACCCAAGTCTCGAGTAAGACCGTTATAACTTCAAGGAAAACCTGATCAGTTTTCCTAGAAGTTGGGGGGCAAATGATATGGGCTAAAAGTAAGCCCTAAGGACACATTTAATGTGACATTAATTAGACCCGGAATGGTCCAAACGTGGGGCCCACCAGATGGGCACAAACCCTAATTAAATAATAAATTCGTAGCTGATGAGTCAGCCAAATAGAAGACTTCGAAATCAAGTCCAGAAAGGAAACTAAATCATATTAGGAGTAGCCTTCAAGGCACATATCTTCAACTCTTATCTCCTTATCAATTAGAAGGCTCTAGAATTGGGCCTAAGCTGTGACTTGTCCATCAAGTCTCCTAATTTTACCATAATTCTAGGGTTTTCATCACCTATATAAGGACCTGCTCCTTCACACTCAGAACTACATTTTCGGCTTAATCATCAAATAAGGACATAGAAGCCACTGCGTCCTAGGTGAGCTCTCGCCGCCATAGCCTCGAGGGCACCATCACCTAGAACTACGTTTTTTGGCTTGATTCTCTAATACAGAGATACGTAGGCATTCTGTGAGGACCGTTTAGTCTCGAACGCAGAAGCAGTCATTAAAGCACGAAGCTCCCGAACCCTAGCCGTCATAATCATAACCTAGTTTTTATTCCACAACAGGTATGGACTGTTTTTAATTTTTTCAGAAGAGCATGGATTGATTTTAGATTTTTTGGAAGTGAGGTATTCTATTTGTAATTTTAATCAGTGTTGTGAAAAGCGCATTAAGCGGCCGCTTAAGCGGAATCGGGGGTAAAACGCCTAGCTTTTAACAAAATCGGGATTCTAAGCATTTTTTGGGTTTAAGCGGGTTTAAGCGGGTCAAAGACGGATTAAGCGGGTCAAAGACGGATTAAGCGGATGAATTTTAAAAAAAAATTAAAATTATAAAAATTATAAAAATTATAAAAAAAATTATAAAGGATGGTGAAAGAATGCATATGTTTCCGTCTTTCTGAAAGGATGCTACAATCTATCCTTCTATCTTTCTATCTTTCTGAACTCGTATTATGATAATTATGGTGTTTGTATTTTCTAAGTTTATTATGACTAAGTATGACTTTGTGAATGTAGAGATTACTAGTTTTAATTTTTTTCATAATATGTTATATCATATGTGATTAGCTTTTTTTTAAAAAAATAATATTATATTTATTTCTATAAATATATAATTATTTATAATCCGATTAGTGATCCGCTTTTAAAACCGCTTAAGCGCTAGAAGGTCATCCCGCCGCTTAGGTCCGATTTGCGCTTTTCACAATACTGATTTTAATGCAATTTAAGATTTTTATATAATATTAATATGTAAACTAATATTATGGATATTTTTGTTTTCTTGGCAACTCATATTTTAAATTTCTGGACATACATAGTCTATTAGGATTAGTGATAGATGCTGACAAATGTTTCAATGGTACTTAAGAGTGGTATGACAACTAAATTTTGCATTAATTTTTGGGGATGCGTGAATTAAAGATACTTTTTTTTTTGAATAAATAGATTTATATACCCTTTTTTTAAGGGAAAATAAATTGATACGTCACTAAACTTTGCCGGTTTTACCCTCCAGGTCCCTAAACAAAAGATTCCGCAGTACGGGTAATTAAACTTTTGAATTTTTCCCGATTAAGTCCTTCCATTAGTTAGATTCTAACGGCGTTAGAATCTAGCTGATTATCAAAAATTATTAATTTTTTGGTTCTTGAAGATCAAACCGCAAGTTGAAGGCGTTGTTGATATCCGATTTTGGTATTCAAGCAGTCGAATCGAAGCTCTCAACATCCTCTTCAATATTCTGGCATCAGTTTTTAATTTGGGTAAAATTTCAAATTTATATGATTTTATTTTATTTTCTGTAGAATTTAGGGTTCTTGATCATAATTTGGGGATTTTTGATTGTGACTTCGTGCACTTGTTTGGATGGTTTGTATAGCTTCATATGATTGCTTGGAGTCATTGTACGTGATTAGTTGCATTGTTTGGTTCCGATTTAGTAAGGTTCGAGTTTTAAGTTTTACCGAACTTTCAAATTGATTTTTCGACTTGGTTGTTGATTGTTCACACAAATGGTTTTCATGGGTCGATTATATGTTTGTCAAGCTTTGTTTTGAGACCCCAAACGCACGATTTAATTTAGAATTGAACGAAAACAAGTTTTGACCGGAGTTAGAGCCCAAGCTCGCCGGAGTTTTGGCCGGAAAAGGTTGCCATGTCAGCAAGATTCTGACGCCGTTAGAATCTAACTAACGGAAGGACTTAAACGGGAAAAATTCAAAAGTTTAATTACCCATACTGCGGAATCTTTTGTTTAGGGACCTGAAGAGTAAAACCGGCAAAGTTTAGTGACGTATCAATTTATTTTCCCTTTTTTGAATAAAACATACTTTTCATTAATTTGCACTATCAAACAAAATGGTCTCCAACAAATGATTTGGAGGAGACGTAAACACATTTAGGCAATTGCTTACACAAGGAGTTTGAATTTTACCTAAAGTATGAGCTACCCCGTTAGCTTGCCTTCGAATATGGGTGACCTGAACTCCGGCTATTGACTTCAACATACTTCTGCAATGCTCAATAACATGACCTACTTCCAGCATATTATCGTCTTCTCCATTGACAGCTTTGATTGTAAGCAGCGAATCTGTTTCAGCAATAACATGTTGGTCTCCATGTTGCATTACCCAAGACAGAGTCTCTCGAACCCCAATACTCTCCACTTCAAAAGCATCTACTGGATATGGCAAATACATGTTCCACCCTTCAATAAACACCCCATCATGATTCCTAATAACCATTCCAATTGAGGACGATCTTTTAGTAGCATTTGTAGAGGCATCAACATTAATTTTCAACGTGCCAATACCTGGAGGTTTCCATCTCTGCACAACCTGAGCACCTGCAAAATTATTGTCCATCCTGTTTCCATCTCTCTTCTGTATAGCTGCTCTCCATTCTTACAAAGAATTAAAACTCCTCTCCATAGCTATCTGAGGGCCTGCCACTTTTTCCTCCCACACATGCCAGTATCATATTCCCCAGAGAATAGTGTATATTGCAGTAATCTCTTCCTGGCTTGACGTCTCCAATTTGTTGAGGAGCCAGGAGTCCGCATATTCAACATTACGTATATCATATACTAGGCCTACATATCTCCAGCAGCCAACATCAAAATTACAATCGAAAAAAACATGTACAGGATGCTCGATATCAACATGGCACATTGGAAAATTAATAAGGCATGACACTTCTTGTTATTCCCAGATTGCACACTTGTATAATTGTAGAAGGGGGGGTTGAATACAATTCTTGATATTTATAAATTTCTGATAAGAATCACAGAAATCTATAAGGAGATAATTGCTGAATGAGAAATGATTCACAAACACATAAAAAATCAGGTGGTTAAATGTACCACCTGAGACTTTTATTCGAAGAAAACTCTGTGATACAGAAGTACACAGCTGCTGTTTTACAACTCTTTGCTTCTAAAGATATTCAAGAAACCCTAAGCAAATATGTCTGTTTTCTTAGTTTCTAAAGAGTTGCTACACTTGGTTATATATCCCAAGTTTACAAGTACTATAGGAATAAGATAATATTAATCTAATTCAAGTTGACTTGCTACTCCACTCCAAATCCACATGTAGCCGAAAGGTTGTCCTTGTGAATAGATATGTCCCTTGCACCTTTCTTGTATGTACTGTGTAAAATGGAATGCTTCTTTCTTCTGTGTTTCCAAAGTATGGCAGCCATACTGCTTTTTATACCTACTATCAACCCATGTGATCTAGGGGTGTACAGACGATCCGCTCAACCGCATAAATCGCTCGTAACCGAATCGCATTTTACGGATAATCGCGAAATGTGGATTGGTTGCGGATGTAATTTTTAATAATCGCTCATTTGCGGTTTGGTTGCGGTTTTATATATTCAAAAATCGCAAAATCCGAACCGCAACCGCAAACCGCAATATATAAATTATAATTAAAAAATATATATTTTATATTATATAAATTAATAATTTAAATACATATATTTTATTTATTATGTGGTTCAGTATTTTGCTCCCTTGTTATGTATTTAACTATTACCAGACTTTCTATATATTTACTTTTGCCTCAAAAATGATTATCAGGACCTATTATATTTAATGTTTGTTGTATTTTGAATTTAATATTCTCAAGTTATTGTTTATTTTTATTTGGTGGTTCAACCGCACATTTTCGCGGTTGGAATTGATGTGGTTAATCGCAACCGCAAATCAGGTTGTAGTTGAAGTTTTTATAAAATCGCTATATGCGGTTTGGTTCGACTTTTAGTCCAAAACCGATCCGATCCGAACCGCGTACACCCCTAATGTGATTTGTCAGTCAAACATGTCCTTATCAACTGCTAATTCCCAGCTAGCATAGAAGAAAGTGTTAATGATTATCCGTTGATGTTGTACACTGTCATCCGTTGATGGTAGTTTGAGCTATATCCGTTGATATTGTAGATTTGAGTTGTATCCGTTGATAGAGTCCTGTTCTCATCTATTGATACACTTTCACTTAGACAGAATTACATAGCATAGCTTATTTATAATTGGCTACCCTATTCTGCCTATCTGTTGATGGTCAACATGACTCTGAATAAAAACACTATCAACTGATAAATAGAGATACTGCAGTATGCTACAAAACCTCATCCATTGATGAGCTACCTGTCAACGAATAGAGTTATAATGTCTCATCCATTGACAGTTACAAAACATGACTTATACAATTTTGTGCATAGAATGTGAAGTTATCATCAAGTACAACATATTCCTAACAATCTCCCCAAATTTATGCTTGATGAACATAAAGACATAAATTTAGGACCTTGATGATAACAAAACATTTTCCTAGAGGTATTTACTGATAGATGCATAATTGTATTAAGCTTCAAAATTTAAACACAGAAAGTTTGAGAAATTTACAGAGAAGTGCTCCTCTAGACTGAGCAGATTAATACTGTTTCTTCTCTCTGGTTGGCATCACCCTTGATTTTCCTTCTTTGGCAGAGTTGGACTCAATCTGCATTTGGAGTTGCCTATAGAAGGCATCTTCTTCAGCAACTTTTGGATTTAGCTTTTGTTGTAACCATCTCAGGTATTGAGAACTGGCTTTTGATAGTTGGTCTTCTAACCTGAAGAATCTCCTGTTACCATCTTCATCCCTGAACTCCAACATCCAGAAGGGTTGAAGGTGGATTTTATGTCCATTGTATGGGATCTTCATCTTCCTTGGTAGTCTTGATGGTGAGTTTCATTCTCTCCTTATCTGTTCTATTATGTCCAGTATTTCCCCTTTTGCTATCTTGGAGAACCCTGTGTATCTCTTGATTGCAGAGAACACTTTGGTTAAGGTCAGATAATTTTCTCCAAGAACCCTCTGTAGTGGCCATGTCCTTTCCTTTCCTCCCTTGTATACAAAGACCAATCTCTCAGGCAAATGTTTATATTTTTCAATTCCTCTTACTTCTGACAATTCATCCAGATACAGATTCATGCCAGAGTATTCTTCAATATCTGCCTGATAGATAAAATCATCCTTGTTTTCCAAGATTGGCTGCTTGACAATAGCAGGTACCCTAGCAACTTGAATTGGTTCCTTTGAAGGTTGCTTCCTTGGTATCCTTTTCTTCTGTTTAGGCTTCTGTTGAGGCTTCAGCAAGAATGAAGGAACCTCAATGGAGTCAAGATTCATTGGTTCCTCTTTAGGGATTATAGGGTCACCATGGAAATTCACAGCTGGGTTGAATACTTGTGTAGAAATAGATTGTGATGAGCCAACAGTTTCACTTCTTACAATTTCTGGAGAGACAGGCCTCCTTGCCTTTGATTTCACTCTCCTTTTAGGTTTGGATTTGGGGACTACCTCATCCATTAACTCCTGAGCCAGCCTGGCTTGCTTCTCATCTGAGTTTTCATATTAATTTTCTTCACTTGGATGAGCTTCCCTTAGAAGTTTGGAGGTCTCCTCTCTTTTTGCTTCAACAAATCTAGGATGGCTGTTGGATATATTTAACACTTTTCCATTCCTTATTATTACAGCCATCCAATCTCTTACACTCTTATTTGTCTTTTCCTTGAACTCTTTGATTGTCTTTCCCATTAGCTTCTCATCATCATCCTTGGGAAATGGAAAGTCCAATTGTAACTTGTTCTTCCCATTTGCCTTTGGTGGAGAGTAGGCTCTGTTTCTTATGTATGGTTCAAATTCTTTGACATAAGATGGTTCAGCATCATAGAATATAGGAGCCACAATCTCTGGAGTGAGCACCTTCAGAATTGTAGTTGATGTTGTTGGAGCTGAGGACTGAGTAGAGAACAGAGTTGATACAATTGATGCATTGATCATTCTCTATGTCCTCAGAATTCTTTCATTTGCCTCCTTGTTGATCTTTTCTAAGGCCTCTGTTCTGGCTTGCTTTTCACCATCTGAGATTTCTGATAGACTCTGAATCTCAGGCAACACCATTTGTTTCTTCTTCACAGGGGAAGCCTCTATAGAGAACTCTGTTGGATTGACCACTATAATTGGTTATTGCTCCCCCTCAATTTGTGCTATCTTGCTACTGGAAGCTGGAATTTGACTAGAAGTAGCTGCAACCTCTTCTACCTTTTTCTCCCCCTTTTTGTTAGCATCAAGGGCTGCAGGTGAGGCTGCAAGCACTAGTACAAAATAGACTTTTAGCGTCGGTCAAAATAGCCATTAGGCGTCGGTTATTGGGCGTAGTATATGAAGGCGACACTATAGGTATAGGCCTATGGCGTCGGTCAATTGAGCGATGCATATAATATACTAAAAGCGTCGGTTATTAAAAGAACCGACGCCTAAAAGTTACTAATAGCGTCGGTTACCTAAAGAACCGACGCATAAGGTCTTACTATTGGTGTCGGTCAATTAAATGACCGACTCATAAAGATAGTTTATAGGCGTCGGTCATTTAAATAACCGACGCTAAAAGTGTATTATAGGCGTCGGTAATTTAAACAACCGACGCTAAAAGTCTTTTATAGGCGTCAGTCATTTAAAAATCCAACGCTAAAAGTCTTGTTAAAGGCGTCGGTCATTTAAACAACCGACGCATAAAGTCAATTTTTTAAAAATAAAAATTGCAGTTATGGTAACACTCATCCAAACCAACAAACACCTTGTCAACCCGTTATATAATACATAGAACTTACTGGTGAAATTGAGAAAACAAGTATTGAAGCCAACACAAAAAAAGTAATTTACATATTAAGAATAAGATGTTCAAGACTTGAAAAGTTAATGCAAGCATCAATCTTGAAAAGATGTATATTTATGTAGCACAGCTCTATAGTATGTACATATATCATTATTATGATCTTCCCATGGCTCTTAGATGAGTAAACTAAGTGATACTGATATATAAAACTAAACTACCAACAACACCTACTCCTGCACTGGAGATTGTGCAAAAGGGGAGCCGATTGGAGGAGCAAGGCTAAGAGATCTCATAATTCTCAAGCGCCGAGAATCCTTTGCTGATTTTGAGGGAACATTCAACTCCTAAAGAACAAGTAAACAAAGGCTTACTACACAACAAAATTTTTGCCAGATTAAATTTACGTGTTTAGTATAACTTGCATCAAAGTGAACTTTCGGCTTTCTTTGTCTTTTACTCTTTCCTTTTACCAAGCAGGCATCTTCTGTTTTTCTTGAATTTGTTGAATTCAAGCAAGCAAGACTTTTAGCAGGAGCAATCAATTTTCTGGCTGAACTTTGGTGTTCCTTCTATTGAATTGCCTGCGACCAGAATGGAGTAGAACAATCAGAGTGTGAAACAGAGAGAAACCAGATACAACAATATTTAATTAAAAAAAGAAAAGAAGAAGAAGATCAAATGTACTTTATCAGAGCTAACATACTTGTTTCAAGTGCAACAATACTTACAATGTGACAATCAAAAAGGGCAATTATTGCAGTGAAAAAAATAGCATCTTGATTTCTTTCATTAATAATATCCTTATACGGAATATTCAGTTTCTGACACACAAGTACATCAAGCCAAAGGTTAGTAGTAGAAACTGCCAATTCTGGCTGAAATCAGACCATTTTAGAGCTCTAAAAATAGCAGTGTAAAAACTACAACAAGTTACCTCTTCTCACTGCCATAGTATTGCACTCGAAGAAGTCCCCTAATGTCTTCAATACCAGAGTTAAGTGCTAGTACTTTAACTATTAAGACCTGAAGGGCAATGTTGTCATATTGCTACATATTAAACTTGATATTAATTTTCATTCATAAGAGTTTTATTTTGATGTAGTAAAATGCAAGCCAGAACATAGTTTGAACCATAAAATCAGAAGTGAACTGGATTAAGTACTTTCTTGTGATCCAGTACCTTGACCAATGGACGGAGACAATTCTGATATCATGATTGTTAGATAGAGTTTGAAGATGTTTCCTGAAAATCCCATTTACACATCTATAATCAGCAGTTGTATCTAACTAAATGTAAACTGCAAATATCCAAAAAGCATAGTGCAAGAAAGCAAGAAGTTTCATACCTAGAAAGAAGTAACCATTTTGTCTCCAGTGGCACTGAAAGATATAGACCAGACTGTTGATGAGTGTCCACTACAGAAAGGGCATAGCTTTATAAGACCAGATTAGATGTGTAAAACACAGGATCATCATCTCAATTCAAGTTTTATTACTCATAAATATACACACACTGGTATTCTCACTAGAATATAAAGTAAGTTGGGGAGTATTATATCAGGTTCAAGAAATTAGGGATAGCCTAGTGGCAAAGTTTCAGATGCAGTTATATTATCTTTGGGCTAGATGCACAACACATGCACATTAGGGAATTTGAGTAGTTCAAATCCCTTTCTGACTACGAAATTGAATACAACTACAAGTTACCTCACAAAAGATATATTCTACAGACTACAAGTTACCATATGATACTCAGACTGGGAAGAAAAAGGTAATCGACATTGACGTAAGCTGAGATGTATCAAACCTTTAACTTGGGTCCGTGTACAGATAAAAGAGCTTGATCACAAACAGTCACAATGTCATCCTCCTTATGAGAAACTTCCTTCTTATTTAACGGTCTTTTACGAACCTGTTGCAGAACAATGACACAGTGTAATTTATCACATGCAATCAAATGGAGCCACGGAAGCAATCAAAATGAGGAAGCTAAACAGCAAATATTCTTCACCACAATAAGGCAAGAATAAGCTAAACAATGATACATACCAAATTCATAAATATGTAACTGAAGAGAAGATTGATAAACAATGAAACAACTTAGCAAAACTAGAAAGAAAAGAAAAGAAGATTGATAAGCAAAATAAAATAGACATGAAATGAATATAATAAACCCACCAAATTAACTAGTCTAGTAGTAATTACTGGATGCATCTATTTCATAAACATATTCAGATAAAAGTGCAGGCGTCATTGTAAATTATTCAATGACATAGGAAATAGAAGGAAAGGTAAGAGGACTATAATAGGAATTATAACAAAAAAAAATTGAATTAAATTTGCATGTCATAGATGAAGTTCATCAAGACAATTGCATCTCCACAGTGCTCATTCCAAGTAATTTGTAAGAAAATGCAAGCATAACAGAAGAGAGAGTATACCACAACTTTAATTTTAGCCACATTGTTTTCCCTTGTACTATCCTTCTCATTTGTGGGCAATACAAGTAAAGTATCTCCATCTGCTAGCCCTATTTGTTGTTGGTACTTAGGTATTACCTCAAAGTCATTGTCAACTGCTTCAGTTACATCAGTCATAAAGGGAGACGACTCAAATGGTTCTGCAATAGCATTAAAATTAAGGTTTCTCATTAACATGAAAAGCCTCTGTTTCTCTTCAGCAGATTGAGCTCCATAACCCTTGAGAGTTTGTCAGACAAGAAACGGAAGCACGAAACAGAGTGAGACTTTGTGAAAATGTCAGCAATCTGAAGTGCAGAAGAGACATAAGGTAAGGTGATGGTACCCTGCTACAAATGATGACGAGTCACATGACAATCAATTTCTATATGTTTAGTGCGCCCATGAAAGACGGAATTACGAGCAATATATACTACACTCTTATTATCACAATATAGCGGAGTATGACGAGTAAGCTTAACACCCAAATCTGCAAGCAACCGACGTAACCAAACAACCTCACAAGTAGTAGAAGCCATGGCACGATACTCAGCTTCCGAAGATGATCGAGAAACAACATCCTGCTTCTTACTTTTCCATGAAATAAGAGAATCACCAAGAAAAATACAAAAACCAGTAGTGGATTTACGATCCTCGCCAGCCCAATCAGCATCACTATAAGCACGCAACTCTAAAGATGATGAAGAAGGAAACAAAAGACTCTAAAATTGAGTCCCACGAAGATACCTGAGAATACGAAGAACTACAGCCCAATGTACAATAGTAGGAAAAGTGACAAACTGGATAACTACATGAACAGCATGTGCAATATCCGGTCGAGTAACAGTGAGATAAACAAGACTACCAACAATCGTGCGATATAAACTAGGATCCGATAAGGGAAGACCATCAGATGGAGAATATCTAGCATTCATCTCTAGAGGAGTATCCACAGTCTTGTTATCAGTAAGACGTGCGCGGTCAAGTAAATCAACAATGTACTTAGATTGAGATAAAAGATATCCCTTTGGTGAACTAGCAACCTCAATTCCCAGAAAGTAACGGAGCAAACCTAAATCTTTCATAGCAAAACAACGAGCTAATTCCCGTTTTAATGACTCAATACCATCACAGTCATCACCAGTAATAATCATATCATCAACATATAAAGACAAAAGGATACGACCAGCACTAGTGCTTCTTACGAATAAAGTAGAATCATGATGACTAGGACGAAAACCAAGTGAAATAAGCACAGTAGAAAACTTATCGAACCAACAACGAGATGATTGTCGAAGACCATAAATTGATTTACGAAGTCTACAAACATAACCTGGTTGATGCGGAAGACCATGAGGAGGTGTCATATAAACTTCCTCGTGAAGATCACCATACAAAAATGCATTCTTAACATCCATCTGAAAAATGTTCCATTTACAAGAAGAAGCAACTGCAATCAAAGTACGAACCGTTGTCATCTTTGCAACAGGAGCAAAGGTCTCTTCATAATCCAGGCCATACCCCTGGGAGTAGCCTTTAGCAACAAGTCGAGCCTTATAACGCTCAACGGATCCATCAGATTTGGTCTTAATTTTATAGACCCAACGACAACCAATAGCATGTTTTCCTGGTGGTAATGGAACTAAATCCCATGTATGAGTTTGGTGTAGAGCATTAAATTCCTCAGTCATAGCATTCTGCCAAAGAGGATCAGGAACAGCCTCTCTATATGATGCAGGCTCAGACAAACGGTGAACAGAAGTAACAAATGAAGCAAATGAAGGAGAATAAGATGAATAAGCAAAATCAGGAAGTTGAGTGGACTTACGTGTACGAGTGGACTTACGAATGGGTGGAGGATTCGGAATCTCTTGAGATGATGGAGTGGGGGGGAGAATCTGGAGTCTCTGGTGACGATTGAGTGGTTGGAGAAGCAGGTGGAGATGTAGGAGTTTGATCCGAAATCTCTGGTGACGATTGAGTGGTCGGAGAAGCAGGTGGAGATGTGGATGTTTCGGGAACTGAAGTATTATTTGTGGTTGAAACTTCCTTAGTATCCATGCCAAAAGGATCAATACGAATAAGATCCGCCTTCGTCATATGATGTGAACTAGCAGGAACATAGAAAAATGGAATATGCTCCAGAAAGTAAACATGTCGAGAAATATACAATTTCTGACTAACCGGGTCAAAACAATGATATCCTTTCTGAGTTACACCGTAGCCCAAAAAGACACATAAAACAGATTTAGCAGACAATTTAGTACGCTCAACCTGTGGCTTGAGAACAAAATAGGTACAACCAAAGACACGCAACGAAGCATAATCAGGCACTTCTTCATATAATTTCTCAAAAGAAGACATACCCAAATTTTGAGCAGTTGGAATTCTGTTAATCACATAAACAGCCGTAAGAAGTGCTTCACCCCAAAATACACTAGGAACATCAGCTGACAACAAAAATGAGCGAGTTGTTTCAACAAGATGACGATGTTTTCTTTCAGCAACACCGTTTTGCTGAGGAGTGTCGGTACATGAACTTTGACGTATGGTCCCATCCGAAGCAAGCAATCGACAAAAAGCATTAGAAGTGTATTCACCTCCCAAATCACAACGAATACACTTAATGACAGCATTGTGTTGAGTTTTTATATGAGTTCTAAAATCTTTATACATATCCAGAAAATCAGACCTGCGCTTCATAAGATAAATCCACGTATAACCAGTGAAATCATCAATAAATGAAACATAATATCTAGATCCTCCTTTTGTAGGAATAGGAGCAGGTCCCCACACATCAGAATGCACAATATCAAATGGAGCAAGAGAATATGTAACACTCTTATGAAAAGGTAAAGCATAAAATTTTTCTAATTTACAACCGCTAAAATCAGAAATATCATGAGATTTCAACTGTCCCAAGGCTCCAGTTGAGACCAAAAACTTTAAGCGAGGCTGAGAAACATGACCTAAACGTGCATGCCATAAGTAAAAGTCAGAAGATGAATCACTCAAACGAAAAGAGGACAAATCAACACTAGGAGTTCCAACAGCAAATATATTAAGTTCATCCAAAACATAAAGTCCTCCACTCCTCCTTGTTTACGACCTTTCCCGATAACCTTTTGAGATCTTGGATCCGTAACACAACAAGTAGTAGGAGAAAAAGAGACAAAGTAACCAGACTTACATAATTGACTAACCGAAACAAGATTTAGCTTAAGATCCGGAATAAAATAAACATCAAAGAGAGATACCGTTGGAGTAACAACAGAACCAACACCTTTCAATGGCATAGTAGTGCCATCAGCAGTCATGATGGATAAAGATGTATGATTAGAAAATGAAACGAAAGATGATCAATGCGGAGACATATGATGAGATGCACCCGAATCCAGAATCCATAAAGAAGAAAACATACTTGAAGTACCCGTTGACAAAAGCCCGTTGACGATGAGACATACATGGCAAAAAAAATTGTTGAAAACAAAATCGAATCCAGGTATGAAATTAAACCCGAAACCAAATCCAAATTCAAATTCAAATGAAACAATTCTCCAATCCAAATAGAATCCGAAAAAATATCCAAATTCAAATCCAAATCCAAAATCTAATTCCAATTCTGAATCCAAATCCAAAGCCAATACCAAATCTAAAGCAAATAAACCAAATAACTACAACTAGAATATCTCGATAATCAAGTAATATAGATGTCAATCAATCAACAACACCCAACTTATAAGATCAAGAACGCCGTAAAGAATGAATTATAAGCAATCTGTTTGAACCCTTAAAATCTGACCTTCCGGTACTCCAAATACGATCTCTACCGTTCAAAACTTAGATACTGATGAAAAGAAGACTCTGTCAAAATTTCAGGACGATCCAACGGTTGAAACTCCGGGAATTGCAAAACGAAGTTGGCTGATCTGGGTAGAAAAATTCCTACGAATTTTCAAAATAAATTAGTTTTTGTAGCGTAACTCTACCTCTCTAACGATTCGGTTAAACACCCACAATTGTTCCTCAACAAACAAACAATGAATTTGATTATCATCTCCCTCGAAACCTAGCTTTGATACCATGTTAGAATAAAGAGAAAAATCCAATATTATTATAATCAAGTGAAAGTTTATAATACATGTCTCAATACTTATATAGTAAATCTATATAAGATAAAATACCAAAAATACCCTTAATACAATAATAAGTATACTCCCTCCGTCCCATCCATTTCTTAACATAAATTTTTCACTTATGTGGCACGTATTTTAAGGCTATTATAAAGTATGGTTCCATAATTTAATTTTAAAATTTTCTTTTTTTGTATAAAAATAGGATTGTTCTATTTTTATACAAAAAACGAAAATTTCAAAAATAAGTTATGGAACTATCATTAAAATCTACCTTAAAATGCAAACCCCCATTCCCCAATGTTAACTACCCCATTCCCCAATGTTAACTATTGGGTGGGACGGAGGAAGTATATTCTAACATGTTGAAGTAGTTCTACGTGTTACCACTTACCAGAACCATATGCAGAGATCGAGGTAGGAAAACAAAGTTCAAGCATTTCGATTCAGATTCGAGTAAAGAAATATCACTTATAACCTTATCGTTCTCATTCCCATTTTCATTCTCGTTTCCATTCCAATTCTCAAATTTTTTACAAAATACATTAACGTTCTTCGTTTCGAATTCGAAAAATTTCCTAAATTTACCAAAGAAACGAGGAGAATGGACATAAAACCTATTTCTTTAGTTATAGATAATTTAATCATAGGAGAATATACGGTCAATCGAAAAGTAATAAATCAGGATTTCAAATAATAGCAGTCAAGTTGTGTATCAAAAAAGGATCTTTTGATGTTGCCACTCATTTTCTTATTTTAGCGTATGTGTAATGCAGATGTACATTAAATCACAATCAGCTGATGAGTGACATAACTAGTTGCACTATGTGTAGTCCATTAATCATAGTGAATTTGAGTTGGTGCTGGACAAACAAATTGCAGTTATGAATTGTTATGTGCGTACAAGTGCGGCTCCCGGCACCAAACTTATAATGCACTCGTGTATGTAAATAATAATTAAATATAGTAGCTTAATCTTTAAAGTTTTCTAAACAATGTAATTAGATTAATATTTTTAATAGAAAGATTTTTTCTTTTCTTAAGTTATCATTTTTAACACCTCTAGCAACGACACCTGTAAATCTGGAAGCAACCTATGGTATATAGATATTAGCAAATTGCACCTGAGATAAAATAAATTAGGTGGCCTCAGATTCTCAGTCCAAGTGCTCTTTATAAAAATTAGTACTAGTGATCAATTTTTAAGAAATTGGAAACTCGTCATTGGTAAATTTAAATGACTAGCTACGTCCGAACCTTAGGGGTGATGAAACTAAAAGGACAAGTGGCCGAGCATTGACAATGGAAGATGATGCGAGATATCTACTTAGATGAGATCCGAGTAGAATATTCTTGAGGCACAAACGATGGAACTCAATACTTTTCTTAAAATTTTTGAAAAAGATTGAAGTACTTATCAAAATTTTCTCAAACATTCGTCAGATATTAGTTCATATTAAAATCATTATATTTTGAAAATGCAAGAACTCTCGTAAGAAAAAGTGAGTTGATCAAATGAAAAAAATTCAATTTAAGCATCAAAGTATGCATGTGAGGATAGAACTTAAATTACGAATTTGTGCTGAATAAGAATTCTCACGTGTTTACGAGCTAAAATTCATTTTCATATACAGGACAACCCAACAAGACATATACACATTCGATTATTAAGAAGCACTAGCATAGCAGTTTGCATGTCGAACGTGTCAACTCCCTACGTGGAATTGAATCACTGGCAATTGTTTTAGTGACAAAAAAGTGGGTCTTCTTTTTTTCATGACATTTCAGCACCATATCAGACCATATCGCGACTACCTAACATCAATAGATACTGATGCCGCTTCATTTGTCCCTATTCTATAGCATTACTATCCGCACTACTTCAATTCTGCACTTTAGTCTTTATCTTACAAGTTACAAATCTATAGCATTTTACATCTTAATATCTTACAAATCTTTCTACCTTTAATTTTAGTCTTTATCCAATAATGTGTTTTTCCTAAGCGAATGCTTTTCGCATTTCGTGTTCCGGCCACTCTGCTTGGCTACTAATTAGCATTTGTCTTAGAAATGTGGCAAACATGATTGATGGGGGCTTCTATTTGTATGTTAACTCGTGTGGCGAACATTTTGAATTTGAAATATTTGTCTCCTTCCCGAACTTGCTGCAGAAGAAAGAACTTGTAAATTTCTGGATTAGTTAATTTCTCAGCAAATACATTCAAGTAACAGTGTACATAATACCATGCCTCTATCTGATCTCACATTTTATATAATCGCCGGTGGAATTAGGATACTCAAAGATTCACGATTTTAATAAATATATGTAACAATATACTTAATTTTTTAAGTTAGTAAAGGTTAACATCTTATCTATTTGAGATAACTGTTCAAAATTGTTGTGCTACAAACAAAAAGTGTTGGTAAAAAAATTATCGATAGATTTGCTTATTTTATTCGATGTTCTTTCTAGGCTGTTCTTATATATCTTATAATTGAACGTTAACTATATGGCCCTCTTGATAAATTGGTAAAATACTCTTCAGGTTATCTATTGATGATCCCACTTTGCATCATCATGCATGGAACAACCTTTTGTCATATGATGAGTATTATATGTTCAAAATCTAGTAACTTTGCTAGCTAGCTAGCTCCTCCACCAAATTAATAGTATAAAATTGTTTATGCATCTTATCTTTACATCTGTACTAATGGTTGAAAAGTGGAGTTTAAAAAATTATCTCAAGCACACTCAAATTCCTCTATAAAAAGAGGCCTTGCTCTAGAACATAGTCCATACCAAACAAGGAAACTAAAAGACCTTGTAGTAAGTCTTTTCATCTCTTGGATTCCAGCCCATGGCATCACAAGCTGAAAGCTTATGGGTTATTATTTTAGCTTCCAAATGCAAAGATTTCATTTGTCAAAACTACTACCCTTTTATTTTTCTTGTAGTTCTCATATGTTTTTCTTGGCTCACTCTATCTTTTCTCTATTGGACATTCCCGGGTGGTCCTGCATGGGGAAA
Organism: Kitagawia praeruptora; assembly: GCA_037693485.1. Taxonomy (NCBI): domain Eukaryota; kingdom Viridiplantae; phylum Streptophyta; class Magnoliopsida; order Apiales; family Apiaceae; genus Kitagawia; species Kitagawia praeruptora. Next base: position 38,938,581 of record CM075349.1, read on the forward strand.
ACACTATTTTTGGACCAATTGCTACTCGAAACCAATTCCCGGACCACGCGGATTTCCGGTCATAGGTAGCATGAACCTCATGGCTGGCCTTGCTCATCAACATCTGGCAGCCATGGCAAAAGTGTTGAAAGCAAAACGGGTCATGGCTTTGAGCTTGGGTGAAACACGATTAATCGTGACATCCGACCCCGACGTGGCCAAAGAAATACTCAACAGTTGTGTATTCTCTGATCGTCCTGTTAAGGAGACAGCTTATAGTTTAATGTTCAACAGAGCCATTGGATTTGCGCCTTATGGTGTTTACTGGAGAACACTAAGAAGGATTGCAGCCACGCATATTTTCTGCCCCAAGCAAATGAACATTTCAGAAGTTCAAAGATTACGAATTGCAAACCAATTAGTACGAGAAATTGGGCGTCAAACTAGAGAAGATATTGGAGAAAGTTACGAACTTAGAAAACTACTCAAGCGAGCTTCTTTGAGCAACATGATGAGCTTAGTATTTGGGCGTGACTACGTGCTGGAGGAATTGTCATGCATTAGTCAAAGTGATGAAGCTGCTGAAATTAGTAAGCTTGTTGAAGAAGGTTATGATTTATTAGGGCAACTCAACTGGTCTGATCACCTTCCATGGATATCGAGTTTTGATACACAAAACATCAGGGTCAGATGCTCCAAGTTGGTTCCCCATGTACGCAGGTTTGTGACTCGGATTATATCCGAGCATAGAGCCTCTGCGCTTAAGAAGCTTCCCACTGAAACAAATCATGCCTTTGTAGATGTTCTCCTCGCTCCACATCCCAATAATTTGTCAGAGGCAGATATGGTGGCCATCCTTTGGGTTAGTGCTAACATTTAAATTTCTGTAAAATTACATTCGCGGGGCACTTTTCTATTTTGTGAATTACAAATAGACTTCGGTAGTAATCTAAGATCACTCTCGGGCACATTATTCTGAAATATTTTAATATATCATGGCATGCATGCATGCATGAAAATTAAAATGATTGTTTTCTTTTTCTTTTGATATATAGGAGATGATATTCAGAGGGACTGATACCGTGGCTGTAATAATCGAGTGGATCCTTGCAAGGATGGTACTTCACCCAACCATCCAAGCAAAGGTTCATGAAGAGCTCGATCGTGTCGTTGGACAATCAAGACCGATAAAGGAATCTGATATCTCAGCAATGGTCTACCTTCAAGCTGTCGTCAAGGAAGCTTTCCGGTTACATCCACCCGGCCCACTTCTTTCCTGGGCTCGTTTAGCTACTACTGACACAACAATAGATGGATATCATGTTCCAGCAGGAACCACAGCTATGGTGAACATGTGGGCCATAACAAGGAACCCATCAGTTTGGACAGATCCATTAAACTTTATACCAGAGAGGTTCATGACAAAGCATTCTCCTGATGATGACTTTTCAATGATGGGCTCGGATCTTAGGCTAGCACCATTCGGGTCGGGCATTAGAATATGCCCTGGTAGGTTCTTGGGTCTCACCACCGTTACCTTTTGGGTGGCATCTATTTTGCAAGAATTCCAACTACTTCAATCGGATCAAAATCCTGTGGACCTCTCGGAAGTACTAAGGCTTTCTTGTGAAATGACGAACCCACTAGTTGCTATATTTGTGCCACGGCGCAGATATGTGTCACGTCGTTGGTGATTTCCTGTGTATATCTGTTAATTATTTGTACGTTTTTTATGACGTGAGTACCGTTGATTGTATTGCTTAATTAGCTTTCGAATAATGCATGTAAAAATACTTAAATACTGTTGGAAAGTTTAATTATATACTCTCTTTGTACCACCGTTTAACAGTATACATTCTATTTTGAAATGTCTCACTCATTTCTATTTTGAAATGTCTCACTCATTTCTATACATTAACATAAGAGATTAGGGAGCCTGAGATGCATCTCTGGTAAATTTCCTCAGATATATGAGAATTTTAAGCAAATCAGGGATGGGTATTTTCATAAAATCAAAAAATTTTAATTAGCCCTGCGGGCCCAATCAAATTTATAGTATAATTTCCAAGTATCTCAGGAAAAGTTCTCTGAGATCAATCTGAGGATCCTTTTTCTCTTAACATAAATAGTAAATTTATATTACTATAAAAATAAATGTATCTACTTTATAAACTCACAAATATTATCATTATAAGTTAATCACACTTTCTTAACTTAATTAATCACATGCTATACTGTGATTTCACTTTTAATAATTACTCCCACTTGACCCATCTCTATCTCACCTTCGTTCTCGTCTCTCACCTCGCTCATTCCCGTGAATCCTAATTTCTTTTTGTTTTTGATTTCTTTTCATATCCTTCTTCTACCATCAATTGAACATATTTAATGGAATTTCAGTTGATACATGATTCAGTCCTATCATCTAATTTTGATTCGGAAATTATATCTGTTACTTTCTTGCTAATCTCCATTACAGATTTGTGCTTATATATAATCGAAAATTATCTAGATAGATATGAAGTTGTAATTTAAAATTAAAATACGAACAATTTAATCTTTTTCTAAATTGCAGGACGTGTAATAGTGGTGGCTGGAACTTCATTCAAAATTGAAATTAGATCTTTATTTAAATATCACATTTGTTGTTTGCGGACGATTGTTATTTTTTCTTCCGTGCTATTAAGACAGAAGCCAATGTTATGAAAAGAATTTTAGATAGATATGAGCATATCTCGGGGCAGATGATAAATTATACGAAGTCGTCAATTACGTTCTCTCCAAATACAAGTGAATAAAGTAAAAGAGAGGTGTGTAACCAGTTGGGAGTGAATGCAGTACAAGTCCCGGGTAAATATCTGGGAATGCCTATGGTTGTAGGGAGAAGGAAAGTTGCAACATTTTCTTTTCTAGCTGATAAAGTGGATCAGAAGTTACAAGGGGTGGCAGAATCAGGCTGTGTCAAAGGCAAGTAAGGTAACTTTGTTAAAAACGGCTGCACAGGTGGTTCCAAACTTTTGGATGTCTATGCTGTTAATTCCGTTGGAGGTTTGTGATAAAATTGAAAAGAGAATGAATGCTTTCTGGTGGGGGAATGGTAAGGAGAGAAAAGGAATTAAATGGTTGTCCTGGGAGAGGTTGTGCGCAGTGAAAGAGGCTGGTGGTTTGGGTTTTAAAAGGTTGAGGGAGTTTAATATTGCAATGCTAGCAAAACAGGCATGGCGTATAGTGAATGAAACAAATCCATTACTGACAAGTCTTATGCGTGCTCGTTATTTCCCAAAATCAAATTTCTTGGATGCTAATATGGGGTCTAATCCTAGCTATGTGTGGAGGAGTTTAATGGAAGCTCAAGATGTGGTGCGTCAAGGCTGTAGAAAACGGATTGGGGATGGTAAGAGTACGAGGATTTGGCAGGTGCCCTGGTTACCGTGTCCTGTGAATGGGTACCTTACTACTGAAATGCCTGAGGAATTAAAAGAAGCCAGAGTTGAAGGCTTGATTGCTGAAAATCGGAAGGAATGGGATTTAGAAGTTTTACGGGATATATGCAATGAGAGAGATTGTGAATTGATTAAGCAAATTCCAATTCCAGTGAGTGAGAAAGAAGATTCATGGTTCTGGATGTTTGATGAGAAAGGAAATTTTACGGTCAAGAGTTGCTATAGGAGGTTACGAGGAGAGACGGAGTGCCCAGATAGATTTTTCTGGAAGAGATTGTGGGGTCTTAATCTACCAGGTAAGGTGATAAATTTTCTTTGGCGTACTTGTCGTCAGGTTTTGCCTACTGCTGAGGCATTGAGGAAAAAATTTGTAGATTTAAGCCTGGATTGCTCTTGGTGTAAGAGGAGTGTGGAGAATGATTTACATGTCTTGTTTGAGTGCAGTTTTGCAAAGGAAGTGTGGGCTAGGGCTGGGCTGACAACTGTGGTCCAAGTAGTAGCAAATGATAGTGTGGTAAATCTGCTTAAAAGAGCATTTCAAACTGGCAGTAAGGAGCAGAATGGTATGGTTGGTTTGGTGTGTTGGAATTTGTGGAACAGAAGGAATAATTGGGTCTGGAATCACATAAACACTTCAAGTTTTGGTGTTTATTCTAGATCATGCAGTATGCTTGCAGAATGGAACCGAGCTAGGGATGAGCTGGCTACGAGTACAAGACAGGGACAGGAGAGCTGTAGAAGGTGGAGTAAGCCTCCCGAGGGGTGGATTAAAATCAATACTGATGCTGCGTGTAATGTGCGAACTGGACAGATGGGAGTGGGTTGTGTCATTAGGGATGATCAAGGGCAGTTTATTCGAGCTTATAGTAAGGAGATTCAAGGTCGTTTGCAACCCAGGGAAGTCGAAGCTATAGGACTCCGGGAAGCATTGTCTTGGACGAAAGATTGGAGGAATAATAAGTGTATTTTTGAGTGTGATGCTAAAGGAGTGGTGGATGCAATTCAGTCGGTAGGAGGACAGTCTTATTTTGATACGATTATGGAAGCTTGTAAGGAAATTCTAAAACACTTTCAAGAAGTGTTAGTCGTGTTTTGTCATAGGTCTGCGAATACAGTAGCACATTTGTTAGCTACAGCTACCTATTCTACGTCAGGCTATCGGGAGTGGTTGGGAACTGCTCCAGATTTTATTCTTTGTAATGTTGATTCTGAGAAAGTTTAATGGAATGCAAGTACGTTTATTTCAAAAAAAAAAAAAGTAGGGGTGTTTGGGGGAACTTATTTTCCCAAATAAGTCAACTTATTTTAAGTTGTTCCTAACTTTCCAACTTATTTTTGCAACTTATTACTTTCCAACTTATTTTTGCAACTTATTGAATCTCAAACATAGCTTAAATACTTGTATAAAAAAAATATAAAAATTTAAAAATTTTACCCGAAAAAAAGTTCATAAATACTTATTTTAAGGTATGCCAAACAGGCCAATAGTATTATACTTAGAGTCAGTAAATGAAAATGTTTGTAAAGAAAATATTTATATAAAGTAGGAGTAGGACATATAGTATCTATTTGTAGTAGGTAAAGGGAGGGAATCTATTGGTTTTAAACGTTTGTTTAGACGGGTTATTATATTTACTTTCCTCCTTTTTTTAACGGTATATTTTTCTATATTTAAATGGTTCTTAATTTTGTTGATATCATTTCCGTACCCAAATAATTTATATAAAAATTACTGGAATAAAGAAAATAACAAATAAAAATAAAAAGCATTTACATCCTCTAGAAAATCATCATTTGCATTTTAATATACTACTAGTAGCGTATAAGCCCGTGCAAGGCACGAGCCTCTTTTTTTTAAAAAAAATTAACTGTATGGCTTCAATTGAAATTAGATTTATAGTAAGAGATTTTAAAGAAACATGTTGAGAAATAAAACACCTTGCAATACCATCCGCACCTTGTACATTTAACATTAACATTTGACACATCATAGAAAGAATCAAAGAGGTTAACTTATTACTACATTTTAAAATCATATCAATGCTTGTACCAGAATCAAAGTATCAGTTTTATACTTCCACTATCAAATAATCAGCATTTCCTTTTGTTCTTGTTCAAATATTTTTTGATAGCAATAGCTTCTACCAATTCCGGTCGCACTAAGAGCCCACCAGATCGCCCCTAAGATCACTCGCAATAAATTTAAAGTCAAATTTTGTAACATCTGGAAAGTGAAAACACCACAATATCTACATTTTTTTAGCACATTTGCAGCAGCCTTAACCCAATTCATCCTTAAATAAAAGTAACATCGTCTACTTTATTTTCATTTTGTGCATTTAGAAATCTCGAAAGAGAGGAACAATTAATATAAAAAAATACATGAACCATAAAATTAGGAAGCAAGCATACAGGTTTTTAGTCTTGACAACTATATAAAGTAAAGTAATTGTTGCGTATACAACAACGAAATCAAAACCCAAAGCGAATAAATAAGAACAAGAAAATAAACGACAATCACACAAGACAAAGATTTGCGTGGTTCGAAAATTCCTACTCTATAAGCCGCACTAATTTTGTATTGATCTCTCACAATTGGGTTGTGTTGTGTTACAATTACATGAGTATTTATAATAGAAGAAATTGGGTCAAAACAAATCAGAGTCCAATTCAGGAATTTCTAACTCAAGTCAGAATCCAATTCTGAAATCTGATAGACTCCACAAACCTAACAGTAATAACCAATATTATTGCTAGGAGTGTTCTAATAACAAAACAAAGCAAGCTAATACATAAATGTGACCATTAATTGTAGTTCTTTCCTACTTATGCTACTTGTACATTTGCAATTGTACTGGTGCCAAAGTCTGGGCCTATTTTTTTATTGTAGTTGTAACTTGTAATTGCAAGGGTTCTGGGCCTCTTTTCTTTTTCTCCCGAAGTCTAGAATTCAAAAAATTCAATCCATGCTGGGCAAGTTTCTTTGGGGTGGCTCGGGAAAAAAGATACAATTTTGAAGTCTACGAATTCCTGATGGAGAAAATTGGAGCAACTTAATTTCTAAAATTGTTGTAATGTAGAATGATCTTAAAAAACATATTAGTAGCCTTTATCTTACAGTAGTGATTCATTCGATCTGGCTAGACCAATTAAAAATGGAAGGAACTTCTTTGGCAAATAACATTTGCCATCTCAAACTGGCAGAAAGATTTTTGAAGCTGTTTGAGAAAATTTTTATGGTAGCAAGTTATTTCGAAAAAAATGGAAAAAAGATCATTGTCAGCAAGTCTTATCCCTTTATTAAATTGATCTGTATCTCTATCTCTTTTAACTAAGTCAGATATGCCCAAAGTAGTATAACAATAACTCGATTTTCTCAACTATACAAAGGAGATGGAGGTAGTTCTTGGGTCAAGCCACGGGCGATGCAAATCAAGGTATCAGTCGATGCAGCAACATTTCGAGAGTTTAATTCCTCAGGTATAGGTATGGTTGCCAGAGATGAAAGGGGAGAGTTCTGGCCAAAATTTGTACATTCGTGACATGAGTTCTCCGAAATGGCCGAAGGTTTAGCCATTAAAGAAGCTCTAAGTTGGATAAAATCCCAATCATGGCAAGGAGTCACGCTAGAATCAGATTGCATGGTAGTGAGTAAGGCTCAAATGATATCACTTTATGGGTGCATAATCGAGGACTACAAAAGACTTTTGCAAGAACAAAACATAGTGTCATCGTTATATATTAAACAGTTTTCTAATATGGCTGAGCTTGCTCGTGTATCGTATTCTTTTCCAGATCGAGTGTTTGATAGGAGTTTTGTTCCTATTGGAGATAAAAATGCATTGAAAGCTGATTTATATTAATAAAATTTCCTTGTTTGTCAAAAAAAAAAAAAAAAAGTAAGAAGGAATGCATAAAGCATCAACTTCAAATTCAAATAGTTCAAGTCCATACAAAGACAACAAGTCATTCAAAAACAAAACCAACATTACAGTACTTGTACTTAACAAGCCCAGCACCTTAACCTTCAACCTCAGTTTTTGGAATCTTGAAGTCTTGAAAATGCCATCTCAAGCTGATTCCATCGCTGCTCCAGGGTTCCGCTATAACCAATGGACATCCTGATCAAACCAGGGGAAATTCCAGCAAGCTTTTTCTCCTCATCATTCAGTTCACTGCTGGTGCTGCTACCCGAGCAAGACATGAGCGTTTCGTAGTAGCCCAAGCTCACTGCCATGAATCCAAATTGAGTACAATTTTGCAAAATGTTCATCAGCTTGTTGGCCTTGTCCTCTGTTTCCATGTCTAAGCAGAGAAGACCACCATATCCATATTCTTTGTTTATCAGGGACTTCAAAAGTTCATGATCAGGGTGATCCTCAAGGCCTGGATATATGACTTTCAGGCCCAACTTCTTCATCCTTGTAGCAAAAACCAAGGCCCTGTGGCAGTGCTCCTTCATCCTCAGGCCCAAGTGAGGAACCCTTTCTGCTAGTTCAAAGGCAACTTTGGCATTCATAGTTGGACCTAATATCATAAGAGGCCCTTGGTGAAGGTCCATCATCGAGTTCATAAGGCTTGCAGATCCACAAATAGCGCCTATCAGTTAAAATAATTATGAGACATATTTATTCATCGCATAATAAATATTAACCAAATTACAAATGTACCACATATTTTACTATTAAATCTCTACCAAGGAGAAAATCAAAAGAAAGGTCCATTACGGAATTAAAATAATGAAAAGGGAGTTGGTAGAAAAAGAAGATTTGAAAGATACAGAATCTCAGAGTGCACCGAGCTTGGATTCAGAAAAACAGGGGAATCCAAAGGTGTTGGAACTGTAGATTCATGAAAACGATAGATCCGTCTTTATGGGCTTATGGGTTAGGTGATCAATACTCCATTTTATTTCACAACTTGTTATTTTAATAACCAAACAGAATGAATGTCACATGAACGACAAAAGGACTTGGAAATCAGAAACAAATCCACGGACCACGTGTTCTAAAGTTTAGCAGAGATAGAAACAGGACTTAATAAAACCTTTGAAGATAATCTTATAAAATCATTTCTCATCTCGTATAAATGAAATCTCGTTAAAATATAATATAAAGATCGAACTGGACCATTATATGAATTGCTCCGTATTACAGAACTATGTTAAACTATGTTAAATTTCTGACGAAAGCTAAAAATAGTCAGAAAAGATGGGCAAGTATGAGTCACACTAAATCACAAAATGACAAGTAACCAGTTATAGAAAAGCTGATGATACCAAAATTGATAAGCTTTAACTAGCTACTCCTACTTTACATGTGACTAGAACTCTTATTCATGTGATGATGCAAGGTGTAACAACCACCCTCAAGGCTCAAGCTCAACTAATCTTTTATGAAAAGAGACAAGAAACTAAATTGTGTTTATGCCTAATCAATACTCTTTCAATCATAAAATGCAATACTTACCTATTTTTCTTTAATAATCTCAGATACAAGTGTGTTGTTTAACCAAAATTAAGATAAAGATCATTCCCTAAAATCTGCACTTAGGCCACAATTGTATAATCATATTAAACCAATATAACACTTTACCTTTAAAAGGACTATAAATAAATCACATATAATAGGATGATACGAATTTCAACAAAATTTGAATAATACCAAAGTTCATAAAGTGACAAATATGTTAAGTATTCTAACTTATCTACCTAAAAGACCCACTACTAAATATTTTTAAATATAAACAAACTTGAAAATCATAACAATATTGTTTAAATTAGCAAGTATTAGCAACATAATCGAATTGATAAATTTAAGGTTTATAGAAAAAAAAATACCTGCAATTATATCGGCCCCACCGCTAATAAACTTGGAGATACTATGAACAACAACATCAGCACCAAGCTTAGCCGGAGAAATACACATAGGAGCAAAAGTATTGTCCACAATGACCTTAACACCCTTCCTATGAGCAATCTTGCTCAGTTCTGGTATGTTCGCAACCGTCAAAGTCGGGTTCGAAATCGACTCGAAATACAAAACCTTAGTCTTCCCTTCCACAATAGCCTCATCCACCTTCTCCAAATCCCTAACATCCACAAACGTCGTCTGAATCCCCGAAGACCTAGGCAAAAAATGCGTCAACAAAGCATGGGTCCCACCGTACAAAGTCTGTGACGCAACAATGTTGTCACCACTGTTCACCAAGTGCAACAAAACCGAGGAGATGGCCGACATGCCACTTGCCGTACAATAAGCAGCCTCGGTGCCCTCAAGTGCAGCAATCTGACGGCTTAGGTTTAAAACAGTAGGGTTAAAATGACGGCTGTAAATAAAAAAGTCACGGTCGGGGCCCAGTTCACCGGAGAACATGCGACCCATTGTTTCGGGCTCCATGACGGTGAAAGTGGCGGAGGCTTCGATGGACATGTTAACGCCGCCGTGCTCACCGAACTCATGACGAGCATTGGCTAGTGAGGCGGCGGGGTCCGATTCCCAATGTTTCATTTGTTTTTTCGATACGAGAAATTCATCGACACCGCTTCTTTTCTTAGAGGCCATTCTTGATATGCTAAAAAGATGTGTTGTTGTGTGTGCTTTTGCTGTGTGTGTTTGGTGTTTGGGGATGAATAGGTGATTGATTTATATAGGAAAAAAGATAGAGGTGGACAAAACTAAAATTAGGAATTGAAATGGATTATGATTACTTTTTCTATGCGTTATTTTTTCTAAAATTATCGAATTTGTATGTATTGTATATTCTAAATTTTGATCACGTTCAAACCTCCGTGCATTGAATCTAGTCATTTTCTACTCACAAAATGTGCTTAAATTAGAAAATAAATCTCAGATTCATAAAAAAATTATTTTGATTAATCTAGCATTTTTCATTACCTTTTTATGCGTTACATAATACAGTAAAATCTATCGTCTTTATGTGTATCTTGTCTTGATTGTATTAATTTTCCAGTATCTTTTCTTTTTATTGGTATTGATATCTATATGTTTTTGAATCTTTTCTTTTGATTATTTATATGGTATCTTTCTTTAATGAATACAACATCCTACATTATCTTACCAGAAAATATTGTTGTATTTATCCATGATGTTGGTCCAAGTACGTACTTGATAACGTGTGTACATTTAAATAAATTTTTATGATAAAACTATGAATTAAATTATAATATTATATTATGAAAATTCACTAACATGAATAGGAAAGGGACTATGTAATTCACCCATACCATTACACGACAGAAATACCGACTAAAAGTTGAGAGTGAATACAGCACATAATACAAGGTATATACAGTTTTCACCACAAGTCACAAAAAACGGTATAAATATTTTTTTTTAAATCAACGGTATAAATATTTTCAAATATAAATATTTTGCTTTAATAGTGTCAAATAAATTTTAAATTGTCTCATTTGTATATTAGACTTCCTCAATTTCCACAATCTTCGGCAACCCTTAAAGTCTTGTTTGGCAAATTCCATTTCATCTTCCTTAACGAAGTACCTAAATATTAGCAATGTTCAACAAACATCATAATCGTGGCAAAAAAAAAAACATCATAATCGTTAATATACGACCACAAACATGTGAGAATAACGCTAACAATGACAGCTCGAAAATAAATGATAATTAATTTTTCATGTTTATACTCCTTCCGACCTTACTAAATATTAATACCTTTATTATTTTCGGGCGCATGTAATTAAGATTAAAATATACATAAATTTAATAAAAATTAATAATTTTAAAATCCAATAAATATTCAGAACTCAAACATAATAAAAAATTTAAAAGTTTAAATTAATTTTTATGAATTTTTTTAAAAAATATTTTAAATTTATGAATTTTTTTAAAATAGTATATTATTATTTTTCAAGTTGTTACAAATATATATATTATAATTTGCTTCAAAAAAAATAATTAATATTACTATGTTAATAGATGATGTGTTATTTTACTATAATCTCTAAATAAAATCAATATAATTGTATTGGTTAAAATTATAGATATGAATAATGTATCACTGAAGTGAATATTATGTATAATTTTTATTTATGATTTGTACCATTTATGATAGTAGAAGTAGACAAACATGATAGTGTTTCCATAATTTTATGTAATTGATTTTACTTTTTTGAATGAAATATAAAAAAAACGAAACTTACTCAATTATAATACCACCCAAAGTCGCCCGGCCATTACAAATATAGAAATACAAATACAGAAAGGAAACCTAATACTTACTCAGTTATAATACCACCCAAAGTCGCCCGGCCATTACAAATATAGAAATACAAATACAGAAAGGAAACCTAATACAAACTAAGAAAATTACACATCCGCAGGAGTCGAACCCCTGACCTCCTTCAAAGGAGGCCAGTGGCTCAACCACCGCACCAACATGCACCAACATGTTGTTGGCTGTTTTTGAACGAAATACGAATATGAACATTAATATACCAAAAATAAAGAGATAAACATTAAGGCCCGCTAGATATGGAACATGCAGAGAAATCACCAGAACTCTGAAGGAAAAGAGAGACGTAGATGAGTTGAATGTTTCGTCACCAAAACTATAAGAACTTCTTCGTGTGGTATCCGTACGTATGATTGGTACATATATTCATCACTGCAAAACAATTAAAACATGTTGCTAAATAATTAATATCTAAGTAAATATATTTTTCTTACAAATAATTACTAAATAGACATCAATTAATAGTATATTTATTTACGAATAAACTTAAACTCTCAACTATCTTATATTATAAATTTAAATATTTAGTTTTATAAATTAATTATAAAAGTCGTAGATGTATTTTCTGCACACTTTTCTATGTGTATTTGTTATGTTCATCGTTTTAAAATGATTTCACAAACCGATAGTTGCGCGTCAATATTAGGTATTAAAATGTGTTCTTGTCGTGAAATTTTAGAATTGATTGGAGATGATAATTGCTCCTACTTTGTTAAAAAAATCAATACAAACATGCACTCCCTCCATTCATTCAATTGTTAACATTTGGGATATAAAACTCGGCACATATTTTAAAATGTATATAAAATATAATTTTATAATTTAGTTTTTTTTTAAAATTTCTAAATAAAAATTTAAACATTAAATTTTTATTTAAAACTTTTTTCTAAAATAATTAATGAAACTATACTTTATAAAAATCTTAAAATATGTACTGAATTCTCTTTCCCAAATGATGGGACGAAAGAACAATATTTTATAACATTTTATTTGCATTAGATACTTCATTAAAAAGATAGCCACCACTACTTGTAAAGTTAAAAAAGATCAGAGCACAAAAATTATGGGTAGGAAATGCAAGGAAATATATTTTATATTTATATAATAAAATTATAATAGTTCTGTCCCCATCATTTGTTTATAAATTAATTGGTCACGAAAGTTAAGAAAAAGTGTACAGAAATGAAAAAAAGTAAGAAAACTTTATATAATAAAGTCAGTTTAGCAGAGTAAAGTAGTGGGTGCAATTACTTTTTTATATTATAAAACTTTATTATTTTTGATAAGTTTTGGAATGTATATAATTGAGAGACATCCCAAAAAGAAAAGTATAAAGAAAATAAAAAGGACTCAGGGAGTAATGAGAATAGATAGATACTCTCTTTGTCCCAAATTTTTTGTCTTGTTTAATTTTTTACTAACAATTACGTATCATTCTTTTATAATTAGCAAAATCTAAAAAATACATATTAAAGCAGATTAAATGTACTTTCTAATGATATAATTTCTACTAATATCATATATGTAATACGTAATCAAAAGTTGATCAATTTGACCCTCAAAAATCAAACAAGACAAAGGATTTGGGACGAGGGAGAAATAAAGATTCGGATAAGAATTAATAATGTCGTCTGCGCAGCCCCGACAGAACTTAACAAAAATAGACTACAAAAAAGGAACGGCCACTTAAATAAATAAATCAATTCTTTAAGGAAATCTCTGTAAAATAATTAAAGGAAACAGCCAAGAGATAATGTAATACGTGGAGATGTACATCTCCAGATAAGATGGGGCTTTTTATAAAAGTAGTCATGGGTAACTTTAATAATGAACTACCACTAGTCTCTCCAAGGGTGAGGGAGGTGATAGATACAACCACTTCACATTTAATCCATGTGTGGAATATTATTTCAGTCGGTAATTGCTACTTTGACTAAACTTCGTTGACTTTTTTTTAAAAAAAAATAAAATATGGTCACACTACTAGCTACACAGCTGAAAAATCAATTCCAGTTTATTAATAGGACCTCAACATATAGTAAGATCCATACTCCCTTCATCCCAAACCGTCATTTTGAGTGGGACGGAAAGAGTATAAGAGTAGCGTTCTAGCTAACACGCTCGTCATCTCGAATTATGCTGGGACGGAAAGAGTATAATGTTGTGTTTGGTTGGCATGAATGAATTAGAAGGGAATGGAATGAGATTTTGAACTAAATTATGGTAAAATTTTAATACTTTTCATTCCTTCCTCATTCCATTTCTAACAAAATATATAAGAACTCAAGCATCCCTATTTTGGAAGGAATGCTCCATTCTCCCCCTACCCATTTTCTTCACAAATTTCATCTAGGAATTTTGCACCCATTCATTTTTTTTCAAATCTTCCCTCTAATCTCTATAGTTTCCCTTTATTTTTACTCATTTCATTCCATTCTCCCCAACCAAACACAACATAAGAGCATGGTTCTAAAAATCGGTAATCGGTATAAATCGGTTGAGGTGTCGATTTAGGATTAATCGGGTAATCGGGGATTAATCGGAAGGATTAATCGGAGTATTAATCGAATATTATAATAATATTTAATATATTTATAGTTAAACATATCATTTTCAATAAATTCATAGGATTAATCGGATTTCAAAAATCGAATCGGTTGTTTACCTTACAGAGGATTAATCGGGGATTAATCGATTAAATCGGGAATTTTTAGAACCATGCATAAGAGTAGCGTTCTGGCGTAACACGCTCGTCATCTCGAATTATGCATGAGTGAGGGTGTGGGCGCGAATCAAGAACTCAAGAAGTTGGATCTGCCCTTGGAAGGATGAACATAGTAGTAACATGCAGTTAAATCTAAAATGCATTATGCATATGACATATACATTTCATTAGTTGATGCAATGATGATACGGGGTCTGAAAAGGGACTCGGATAACGACGGGGTAGGCCAGAAGAGCACACTGACATGCATCACACATGACTACATGAGTCATGACCCCCTTGCTGCCTTACTTTGCAAAAGATTCAATGACTCACCATTCAACAGCAATAATGATGTCTACAAGTTCATCTGCAAAGGCACTAAGATTCTTGTTTGTCACATGTAAGAAATATACCCACCAGGGGAAGAATGAATAATCAGATGATTCATATGGTGCCCACCAGCTTATAGCAATAATTTTGGCTGTTGAAGGAGGTACCAAGTACAACAATAGACACATGCATCTTTATATGCACAAGAATATAACTATGCTTTACTTCTGGTATACCTTAAGGTGATCCATTTGATCCGCAGATTGGTAGGCATTTTCATTTTGCCTACTAGAACTTGATGAAGAAGTATGTGATCCTCCTTTTTTCTCCAAATTTTGCAAGAAATCCATCACCAGAGGATCAGTCCAAGGAGCTCCACGAGGAGCTTCTTCACCTGCAACCCACCCTAAGTGTCCACCTTTTGGTGTGACTATCAACAAACAGTTTGGGTTACCCTGTACCAGCATTCAATTATTTATTAAGGCAAACAATGGTGGGTTGACATGATAATGTTTGTATACGGATCTAATGTAAAGACTTGAACCAGGTTTTAGCAGGATGATGTGCAAAATGTACATAAGAGTGATAAATATTTGATATGTGAACTGAGCCTGACAGGCTGTGCTGGACAAAGGTTCTCAAAATTTTCAAAAAAATGACTGGACATTCAGTGGAACATAAACTGTCAAAGCAAAGATCGGTCAGACGAAAGATGAAAATTGTAAGGTGGAGAGAAGTAATCTTTAGCCACACAAGACGTTTAGAAAAGGCATCATGATCAACTTGACAAATTAAATAGATGGAAAAGTTGAACTTCTTTTCCTCGTTTCCTCAAGGAGAAAGGCTGACAGCAATGCAAAAACCAAGTAATATCTTTGCAGCCTAACACTTCAATGAAACAAGAAACGAGAAAGGAACAGAATACTGAAACTGTTACAAAATTAATTGTGAAATTTTCCAGTTACTCAAATTCTACCATAAGACCAGACAAACGGTAAGTAATAGCAAAAGGTTAATAACATAGTGCTTGTAAATAATAAGTAATAACATTTCTGCTGTGAGAAACAGTTATAGATGAACTATGTTAACAAGATGGACACATACCTTAATGTCTTCGTAAGGAATTCCTCTAGATGGAGCAATCGGATCATTTGCAGCCTGTAAAATCACTAAAAAAATGTTTAGACATACAATGACGAAGGTCTCCGGAAGATTAATCTACTACAAGAGCCTACATGAGAGAGCAACAGAGCTGAAGCCAGAGCAAACACGATGCTACTTAGAAGTTGATAATGAAGAATAAATATAAATATATAAATGCCAAAATTGAGCCTTTAAATGTCAGTAAGCATCTATATATAGAGAGCTAATTTTGTTAAAGAGGGCTGATTTTTCAACTAGAAGGTCCTCCCTAAAGAATGAGGGGGGAGAGAGAGAGATCATAATCTGGTGTATATTTCTCCTGCATTGGAACACATCTCTCCTAAACAATTACATAGATTCAGTTGATTTTGATGAGTTCCAAATAACCAAATTTATGGCATAAATGTATCTCATGGATTTTACCTGGATGCAAAGCAAAGGTATGCGAACATTTTTTATAACATTAGAACTGCTCGAGTATGAATAGTAGTCATCCACTGACTTAAAACCGAATGAAACTGCAAGGTGTCACAAGAAATACTGTAAGAGGGTGAATATACTAAAAGAACATTGTACAGCCATGTTGAAATTTATATGATTATACCTCGAGTAATTCCATCATCAAATTCCCTGACAGTCTTTGCGCTAGCAGCTAGAGGGATATTATATTCACCTCCCATGTCTTCAAACAGTGGAGCATGTCTGGAAAAACAAAAGATACTTGTAATGTATTCATATGCAGATCCGTATAAAAAAATTGATGAGGGACTAAAAATCGTCACACAGTATTACTTCTTAAAAATCTTGCGGAGCGAACTTGCAAGAGCTTTGTCATAGACATTGTTAAACCCCTTATGGAAATCTTCATCTGCAATGACCAGATCGAAAGGATTGCACAAGGACACAGCACCAGAAAGAAGGCAAGCATCAGATTCCTGCAACCACACTCCAGATTACAAAGCAGTGGCAGGTGATAACATCCAATCATTTTTTAAGTTCGATGAATATGACAGGAAATGTTCACCTTTTAGAATGGCTAGTAAATCTATCAAGTTACCTCTATCTTTCAGTATTTTGCTAGGACTTTTAGTTTAAAATATCCCAATAAAATCAACAATGATCAGATTATAGGCAATTTTGATGCTACTTCAGGATGTTGGGTATCTTATTTTGTTCCTTCAGATTGTCGCACATTGAACATCCAAAGGTGAAAGGTTTAAAAAGTGTTATAACACGGTATATTTTTAATCAGGTCCAGTGGTGTGCTGTGACATAATAGAAATAACAAATGAAGCATCCAGCATCCAGCTGCTGTATCAGGGCAATAGTGACAAAAAGGATTCAGTTCTGGTGCATTCTTCATAAACGGTTTACTAGGGAATTAAGAGATAAACAATAATTGCAAGTTTAAGCTAGAACGCAGAATGATAATTTTTCACAACAGTAGGTTATTGTGCTGCTATTTGGTACCATGAATATCATTAGTTAGTTTTTGTTTTGCTTAAGCCCAGTCAAGCAGATAGCTATACTGATAGTCAGTCAGGTATAGCATATATATACTTCTACAGAGTTGAGAGTTCTACTCCGCTACTTAGTTCAGTTAATTTGTTTTGGAAATATTAAAATAATGTTCCAGAGAGTCACCTCTACTTTGTGTCTTTGCTAATTTACGATATTCATAGATGTGAATATGTGATTAACAGAGATTAAAATACAAGACAACTAAACTCCTTTTAACTGAAGATAATACAGGTCGATATTTACAGAGAACGAAAATGAAAAGGAACTCTTATATTTACTAGTATATAGTTTATTTATATATACTCCCTCTGTCCCAACGAGTTGTTTACGCTTGGGACAGACCGACAGAGGTCTCGGCACGCATTTTACTGCTCCTTTATGGTTTCATAATTTATTTTTATTTTTTTTTCTTCTGAATAAAAATTTAATGTTTAAATTTTTATTCAAAAAAGAAAATTTTAAAAATAAGCTATGGAACAATACTTTATATACACCTTAAAATGTGTGTCAAGCAGTGCTGAAAACATGTAAAGAAATGAGTGGGACGGAGGGAGTATAACCTTAGTTTTAAGTTAACAGGGATCGGAGTGTAACTTACTTCTTAGTATTTGACTTTTGTACTGTTTAGTTGGTTGAATAATGATGGTAGCTAGTAGTTAGTAGCTGGTTGTTAGTAACAACAGGAACAGAGATTATAAACTCTTTGGAGATTGAACCAAAGCCCAATCTATCCCCAAATTGATAACTCGTCAATATTTTCAATATATAGAGAAAGAAATATGTATAAATTCAACTCTGCCTTTTTACAAGTGGGATAATGCAGCTGGCCAAAATTAGTATTCTAAATGCTAACAACTGCTAACTACTAGCTACCAACATTATTCATCAACCAACTACCTAGTACAAAACTCGAATACTAATAAAGTAGGATACACTGTTAACTTAGAACTAAGATTAAATATAATCATTCTTTTTACCAGTAAATATGAGAGTTCCTTTTTATTTTCGTTCCCCATGATTCTCCCTTTGTTGAAAAAAACTCGACCATGAGTTTCATTGAAGGTCAGAACCATGTAACCATTTAACAGAATTAAGAAATTTTTTGTGTGCTTCTTGCAAACATCAACTCAAGTTCAATTAATATCGAAAACCAATTTGCACGCAAAGGAGTGTATTCAAGAATGACAAATTCAAAAAGCTCAATTTCAATAATACTTTTAACCACTTATTTTTCTTGCACAATCAGAACATTTTTCACAGATCCAATAGAGATTCCCCAAACTACGCTATAAAGAATTTCAATCTTGTTCTCTTTACAGCTTAAGCAATCTGATATGGTCGTACTTTGTTATGCGAGTGATTCACCATTGCTTTCTCGTCAATGTGATCGGGTTATAGTTGAATTTTCTCTCCCTCAACTGCTTTTGTAAGCTTTAACAGTAATTTATCATGCTTACATTTTGCCATTTAACAATGTTTTATAACCTTCCAAAATGGTTTCATGACATGCATATTTCTCCACCACGAACATCAAAACTGAAAGTGCTGTTATCTTCACAATATTGGACCCGTAGTTAACAGGCAACGAAAATAAAAAGGGACTCTTACATACACTAGTAAATAGTTAAAATTTTAATTATATTTAATCCAAGTTTTAAGTTAATAAGCATCAGTGTGTATCCTAGTTGTTAGTATTTTACTTTTTTACTATGTTGTTGGTTGATGAATTATGTTGATGCAGGACAATAGATTAAAACAATATTGAAGCGCAGAGAATAATCAATTGATATTATTCTTGAGAAAAATTATGTAATAAAAGCGTGAATAAAACAGTACAAGTAATGTCGAATACATATTAACCCTAATGAGCTAATAAACCAAAGCCCAAAACTTGTAGGCTAATTAAAATCCAATCTCAAATAAACAGGTCTAATATTTGTATAATATGATATATCAGCAGATCCCCATTAGGGTTTTGTATAATATGTTTAACAACAGTTCAGCTCAGTTGAACTGAACTTTGTATAGCGCTCAAAGAGATCAGGAGCAAACCAAAGAAAGCACACATATATATAAGATATATATTATTATATATAATTTAATACATTATCATTAATTTATCGTCTAGTCAGCGACTAGTCGACAAACTCATGTTTGGCTTTGTGACTATTGCAACAAGCTATTCATTGGGTCATATGATACACCAAAGTGAAACGCCATCTCCTACATTTAAAAGGACGTGGTGTTGATTCGTGTAAAACTATTTCTGATCAAACGAGAGAGAAGTTGGCTAAAGAGCATGAAGCTGCTGAAAATCAGAAGTCTATAAAAGCTTTGGAAGCGAAAAGAAAAGAAGAGTTTGTGTCCCTGCTTTCTGGTTTAGACCTAAAACAACAAAAAAGGAAGAAAGGAACAGAGATTGTTTTAATGTAGTTGAATAGAGATGAGGTTGACGAAGATATGAATCTATAGTTAAAAATCCATATAACAAGATGAGGATTTCATTAGGATAGCAGGCTATGTTCCTCCAACATATAACAAGATGAGGATTTCATTAGGATAGCAGGCTATGTTCCTCCAACGTATAACAAGATGAGGATTTCAATACTTGGACATGAAAAAACTCATGTCAATTTTTTACTTTAGCCATTTCGAGATTCTTGGAAGAAGAAAGGTGTCTCGTAATGCTCAGATGGATGGGGTGATAGGCAAAAGCGACTTCTAATCAATGTGATGGTTTCTTGCTTCAGGAGGGAATTCTATATCCATGAAGCCATTTGATAAAAGTGGCAACATTAAAGATGTTGATTATGTTGCCAGTTTGTTCTTGAACGTCATTGATCAAGAAGGGGCTGAATATGTGGTTCAAATCATAACAAAGAATGGTTCGTAACTACTACAAGGAAGCAGGTTTAACTATCGAGGCCAAGTATGCTCACATTTTCTAGACGACGTGTGTAACACGTTGAGTTTGGCCCTTAAGTCCACGTGTGAACCAAATGCAGACTCCAACCATTATGAATATCGTAAGTGGATTTCAACTTTAATATTTGTTTACGATGATATTACAATGTTTATATTGAATCATGGCAAATCACATACACTGCATGTTAGTAAAAGGTGGTTGAAACTCGCTTTGCATCATATGTCTTAACGATTACTGTTGGCTAAAAATGCTCTTGAAAAAAAAATAAAAATTGGCTCCTAGTTAGAAGACATTTAGGAAGACAAATTTAGAGTCTACGGACTACGACTGATCATGCTAAGGAGTGTGTTATTTGTGATCGTTGGTGGGATAAATTCGAATACCTAAAAAGAGAGTTAAGAAAAACTAAATTACCCATGTCAATTCAATAAAGATAAATGGATGTACACCAGCATTTTAGTTTTAGAAACAATAACTTAGAGAAAGAGTTGAGAGAACCAAATTAATCATTTAAATTCAATCAAATAAATAAATGCATAACATCATTTTAAATTATTTTTGCAAAAACTAACTTAGAGAGAAAGAGAGAAACTTGAGAAAACCCAAATTAATCATGTAAATGCAATAAAAATATATAGATGTACGACAATATTTTAATTATTTTCAAAAAAAAAGTAACAGAGAGAGAGAGAGAAAGAGAGTTGAGAAAAAATCAAATTAATCATGTAAATTCAATTAAAGATATAGATGTATAAAAACATTTTAAATTTTCTTTTTGCAAAGACTAACTTAGAGAGAGAGAGAGAGAAACTAGAGAAAACCGAAATTTCCACTGTATAAAAATGCTCCTATTAAGATTAGTCTAATTAAACAAGAACATTTCCCTTGTACTACTCTGAATAGGAATTGGGAGTACTATGTTCACTGTTGATTTTTTAAATAAATAAAATCTTTTATTCTGACGTTTCTTCCTTCTTTTAGGCAGAATAATCTCATAAAGTGTAGAAAAGACACTCTTAAACGAAATCTTTTTGGAAATTAAACATTTAAGAATAATAAAGAGCATATGTTTTAAGATCAGTAGTATTAATAGCCTAGTAATAGTAGTAATGCATAGTAAAGTAGTAGTAGCAGGACTGAGTCCTAGTTCTGTTATTCAGAAGGGTATTATAGTCTTTTCTGAGTTAGTTACTCATTTGTATGCCTATAAATACAGTTGTAAGGTGAATTGTTCTAGTATGTTGAAATATATGAAAATGGAATATTATTCCACCAACCTCCTCTCTCTCTCTCTCTAACTGATTTCTTCTTCTCTAAGTTTCTATCTCTCTCCTAAACTCTGAACTCTGATCTCTCCCCCAATCTCTCTGATCTCTCTTTCTGATCTAAACTCTGTTTCTAAACTCTATTTCTATCTTCTGTTACTTGTACTTTCATTTCCTGCAATTATAAACCCTAGAAAAACACAAAAACACTTAAAAACAGAAAATACAAAACAGAGATCCTGACAAATTGGTATCAAAGCTCAGAAATGATCCAATCACTGCTTCAACTATGCTGTAAGGATGAAAACGAGTGGAGCGGTTTGATAATCTCAGTAATCGCAGCTTTAAGTTCAGAACTTTACTACTAGTAGATCAGGTATTCTGTTTTAGACCTGTTCTTCTTAGATCTGTAGAGTAAGGTGTTCAATCTGTGTGTTTCCTGCTGTTATCAGTTAATTTTAGCTCATTTTCAATTAGTGTTGCAATTAGAAGTATTACTGTGATTAGTTGTCATTCTGGAGATAGTATTTGAAGTATATTTGGAGATAAGCACTGTGACTGTGTAAGCACACAAAGTGTTTGAGGAATTGATTGAACTAAGCAGAGATGGCTCATAATACTAGAAGTAACAGTAAACCAACTGAGACTTCAGAGCAAGGTGCTTTGAGGATGGTACAACAGAATTTCACTGGTTTTATGGAAGGATCTGATCAAAAATTTGCAAAGTTACAAGAGCAGATGGATCTGATGCTCAGAGGCATGACTGGATTGATGAATTCTCAGGTTGATGATGAGATAGTTGTTACTGAAGGAAGTGAGGATGAATTGGAGGATGAGATTACTGGTTCTCAACCTGTCAAAGGAGTGTTTAGGGATCCTAATCATGCTGCTAAGTTGAGGCAGAAAAATGGAACTGTCAATAGAAAGAAGAAAAATGATGAACAGCCAAATAATCATGTGGGAGGTGGTGAAGGTCTGACTGATGTTGCTAGCTTGAAGCATCTCAAACTCACTTTTCCCTCACTTAAGGAAGGAGGTGATGCAGTTGAATGGTTAAGGGATTGTGAAGAGTATTTTGCAATCTTTGAAGTGACTGAAAGTAGGAGGCCTGCCATTGCTGCAATGCACATGAGTGGAACCCCTAGGTATTGGTACAAGTCTTTTATGGTGGGAAAAGAGAAGGTCACCTGGACACAATTTACTCAGGCTTTTCTAGCTAGATTTGGAGAACTGGACACAGAGTTGGTATTTGATAAGTTTAAGAGGTTGCAATAGGTTACTACTGTGGAAGCATACTTTGATGAGTATGAGAAGTGTAGAGGCCAATTGCTGAGCAAAATTCCCAGCCTAACTTCAGAGTATTTCTTAGAGAATTTTATAGGAGGTTTGCAACCTGAAATCAGGAGTATGATAAGGCTGTTGGAGCCTTCAACTTTGGAACAGGCTTTGAAGTTGGCCAGATATGAACAGTCTCATGGAGGTCCAGCCAAGAAGAATGCAGGTTACAAAGCCAATTACAACTCTTCAGCAAGCTACAAGTCCAACACTGAAGCTCTTGGCTCTAATACAAGTGCTACCAGCAAGTCTGCACTCATTAATCCAACTAAAAGTTTGGAAATTGTGAATTCTAAACCCATGCCATTGACTTACAGCCAAAGGGAAGAAAGGAGACAGAAAGGCCTGTGTTTCTATTGTGATGAGAAATTTGTTAAAGGCCATGAGTGCAAGAGGCCTCAAAATTTCTTAATGATTGCTGAAGAGGATACTAAGGCTGAATATGAAGGTCCTCCTATCTTTGATGAGGATCCTAATGAAGAGGAAGTAAGCATTCAAGAGCAGCAGGTGGTTTTAGCAGCTCTGGAAAGGCAGGGAGTACAGAATAGGGAACCTATTCAACTTACAGGGGTTTATGGTGAAAAGCAGTACAAGATTCTCATTGATGGAGGTAGTACCCTAAATTTGATTTCTGCAGAATTGTGTGCTGAATTAGGACTGCAAATTCAGTCACAAAAGCCTATTTCTATCAGTCTACCAAATGGAAATACTTTCACTAGTTCAGCAGTTTGTTCTGAGTTTAAAATGAGGTGGAATACTAATGATATAACCATCAGTGCACATGTAGTTGATTTAAAAGCCTGGCATGTGATTTTGGGACTAGATTGGCTTGTGCAGTTGGGAGATATTCAGTGTAACTACCACAATAAAACAATGCAATTCAGGTGGAAAGGGCAAGAGATAACTCTATCTCCTTCTTCACAGCTAGAGATTTTTAGTTCTTGTTGTCAACTGTCTGAAGTGGTGCCTCTGTGGAAGGAACAAATAGCAAAAAGTTATGAAGGAGATGAGGTGATGCAAGACCTTATTTCTAAGCTGGCCGTGGATAAGAGTGGACCACAGGAGTACTATTTGAAGCAAAGCTTGCTTATGTATAGAGGAAAATGGGTGATAGGTAGCAATGGAGAGTTAAGGAAGCAAGTCTTTGAAGAATTGCATGCTCAAAGCATTGGAGGACATTCAGGGTTGAAGGCTACACTCAAAAGAATGATGGAATATTTCTACTGGCCTACCATTAGACAATGTGTGGGTAGATGGATCAGGGAATGCCATGTATGCCAGAAAACTAAGGGAGAACATGTCAAAAGTCCAGGTCTTTTGCAACCTTTAAAGATACCACAGGAACCATGGAGAGATCTTGCAATGGATTTCATCACTGGCCTGCCCAAATCTAAAGGAAATGAGGTAATTTGGGTTGTAGTAGATAGATTCAGCAGGTACAGCCATTTTATAGCATTACCACATCCAATTACTGCTAAGAGTCTGGCTTTGGAATTTTTTGAGCAAATCTATACGCTGCATGGGTTGCCAGAAACCATTACCAGTGACAGAGATAGTTTATTTCTCAGTGAATTCTGGCAAAATCTGTTCAAGCTCTCTAGAACAAGGTTGAATTTAAGCACTGCATACCATCCTCAAACAGATGGAAGTACAGAAAGAGTGAACCAATGTGTGGAGCAATATCTCAGAAGTATGTCTAGTGAGGTTCCTAGGAGTTGATCCACTTGGTTGGCATCAGCAGAATGGTGGTATAACACTACTTTCCATACAGCTCTGAGTACTACTCCTTATCAGGTGGTGTATGGCAATAAACCCAGGCATCTGGCATGGCAAGATAGACCTCAGACTAATATTCACAGTTTGGAAACTTTGCTAACTGAGAAGCAGAGGCAATGGGCAAGACTTAGAGAACTGTTGGAGATTGCTCAAGCTAAGATGAAAGCTTATGTAGATACTAAGAGGTCTGAAAGGCAGTTTAACAAAGGAGAGTGGGTGTATCTTAGGCTACAGCCTTACAGGCAGACTACAGTGGCCATAAGAAAAAATTTGAAGCTAGCTGCCAAGTTCTATGGGCCTTATGAGATTGTGGACAAAATAGGACCTGTGGCTTATAAACTAGCATTGCCTGTTAACTCTAGAGTACATCCAGTATTTCATATTTCACAACTCAAGAAAGCTATTGGCCAGAGTAAGGTTCAGAAACAGCTTCCTCAAGTTAATGAGCAAGGAACCTTTGATCTGACTCCTCTAAGACAGTTGGATAGCAGGCAAATCTTAAGGGACCATAAAGTGGTTTATCAGAGACTCATTCAGTGGAGGCGATGCAGTGTGGATGAAGCTACTTGGGAGGATGAAGAATTGTTGAAGTGCTGGACTTCTTGCAACCATGAGGACATGGTTTATTCTAAGGGGGAAGGAGTGTTAAGATCAGTAGTATTAATAGCCTAGTAATAGTAGTAATGCAGTAGTAAAGTAGTAGTAGCAGGAGTGAGTGCTAGTTCTATTATTCAGAAGGGTATTATAGTCTTTTCTGAGTTAGTTACTCATTTGTATGCCTATAAATACAGTTGTAAGGTGAATTGTTCTAGTATGTTGAAATATATGAAAATGGAATATTATTCCACCAACCTCCTCTCTCTCTCTCTCTAACTGATTTCTTCTTCTCTAAGTTTCTATCTCTCTCCTAAACTCTGAACTCTGATCTCTCCCCCAATCTCTCTGATCTATCTCTCTGATCTCAACTCTGTTTCTAAACTCTATTTCTATCTTCTGTTACTTGTACTTTCATTTCCTGCAATTATAAACCCTAGAAAAACACAAAAACACTTAAAAACAGAAAATACAAAACAGAGATCCTGACAATATGATAATCCAGTGATCCCACCTGACCCAAGTAGTGAACAAGGATATTTGCCCCAATAGACCAGCCGGCAGCATATAATTTAGCTTCAGGATACCGAGAGCTCACATGTCTGACTACTTCACGAATATCTTCTGTGTAGGAAGCTGAGTAGAACTGCACAATGGTGGCAATATATGACTACTTTTTCACTTGTTTTGTTAACAAGTCACCGGTCTATTTCAATTTCATCATGCTAACATACTTCAACAAGCAATTGAAACCCGTACGCAACTTAATATTATGACTTCAGTAATCCCATAAATGAATTTTCAAGATTAACTGATCTCTGTATGTAAACAAGAGAAGTAACAGAAATGAAGCAAATGGTATACCTGGGATGTAGTGACAGGGCTATCTCCACAACCACGGCTATTGAACACAACCACTCTCCATCCCTTACTTCTGGCCCTTAACAGCATATGCCTTACATATGAGTCCTCACTTCCCCCTGTCAGACCTGGCTGCATCATCATGCTATTCCATTGTTATTGTATATTTGTATGCCTCCGACATAAGCTTCAATAATATAAATTCTTTACATAAATAAGCATGTATACAATTATAAACATTGTATTGTAACAAAAAAAAAAAATTATCAACAATACACAACTTGGCTTAGCAAAGCAGATACCCGTCTTGTCTTCTCGTTGTAACACGATGACAGGTCTACAGTTATGGAGGCAAGTATGCCCCAGTATTAAATTAATTTATTTCACTGTACCCAAACAAAAATAAAAAACAACACGTAACTTGTTTACAAATAAACGCAAATCCCAATAACATTATATTGTGTTCATTCTTCAAATTGTCCGCATTTGAAACATTCTAATTTCTAAGATTAAAATTGTCTGCAATGATTTAAAACGTAAATCAACATTTATCAACCTCCTTTTTTAAAAAGCTGAGATAGAAATGGCACAGCACTTCCAACTTATTAGCACTTAAGGCCATCTACAACAGTTGTGATCCAAAAATCCAAATTTGGATCACCAATTGATCCAAATTCTGATCCAAATTTCTGACTAATTCCAGCAGCTTGATCCAAATTACTAAATATATTATTTAACATAAATATTATATCAAACTATTTAATCTTAAATTTAATGTTTAATCGTTCTTAACTATTTATATTATATTTAATATTTAATAAATTAAATAAACTAAAGATATAAATTTTTAATATACGTAAATTATATTAAGAGAATGATGTACCTGAGATTACCTCAGGTATTTTTCCTGAGGCACTTCCATAAAATCAAAAAAAAATCTCATGGATAATCTAATTTTCACAAAAATACTCTTGCGGGACCACTTATTTTATAAGGATTTAAGGAAAGTATCTCAAGTAAGTCCCTGAGGAGGTAATCTCAGGAACATTATTCTCTTATATTAAAATTGTGTTCCTAGTTAACGAAAAACACATTTACTTTATTAAATATGTTCTATTATTAATTAAGTAATTAAAAAATCACAAATCAATTTTGAATCTAATAAACTAAAAAAATACAAATAACGAAATCATTATTTTAATAATATTAAACCAACTAATCCAAATTTGGATCAGTGAATAGTGGTGATCCAAATTTGGATCAGTACTATTCACTGATCCTGGATCACCATTAATGGTGGAGGAGAATTTGGAATAATCTGGATTTGCCCTTAAACATTGCTTCCTTCCCCTCGCAAACTAGGGGTTTCGGCCTTATTTGCTATAATTAAATTACACACATAAGATCACTTTATATGTTTCGAAATCGTCTACTTCGATCATCCGATACTCATACGCACAATATCCTCAAATTCAAAATCAGAATCACACGAAACGTAAAATATGCCACATTCTAAACCAGAGTTATACATATAAATACACATACACACACGTAAATTAAATAAAAATTAACATTACTTACAAGCAAAATGAGGATAGGAGAATCAACAGGCAACTTAGAAACATCACCAGCAACCCAATCAAGAGCAAGGGACCCACCATCTTTACTTCTCAAACACTCTCTCTTAAACCTCACCTCGGGAAGCGTGCGAAACCAAGCAGCAAAAATAGTTTCCACGTGGCAGTTCCAACCGATCAGAGGATAGGGATTATAAGGCCGTTGTAAAGTAGTTAGTTGTGGGACCAGTAAGTCACCTATGACTTCGATTGTTGGATGGTGGTACGACATTGATTTTGGTTTGGTGATGTTGAGTCGGCGCCGGAAATGGGTGGTCGGAGCCGCCGCGGAGGTGAAGAGAGAGGATGATGAGTGTGCGGCTGCGGCGGCTATGGCTCGAGCCATTTGGCTTTTACTTATTTGTTTACTCTTGGTATAACTAGAAAAATTAATAGAATTCTGACCAAAAAAATTAATTGAATGGATTAATAAGAATAATAGAGTTTTTTTTTTTCTTTTGAAATCAAAAGAATAATAGAGTTATTTGTAATTTAA
The DNA here is from genome assembly GCA_037693485.1 of Kitagawia praeruptora. Classification (NCBI taxonomy): domain Eukaryota; kingdom Viridiplantae; phylum Streptophyta; class Magnoliopsida; order Apiales; family Apiaceae; genus Kitagawia; species Kitagawia praeruptora. The sequence goes on from CM075349.1 coordinate 38,966,850, forward strand.
TATTTTATTTATGTTAAACAAATAGTACTATTTTACGAAGTTATAACTTTCAATATATACGCTATTGTTATTGTTTCATAAGATATAACTTTCTTAAAAAATAAATAATTTAATTTAATATAAAATATTAATAATATATTAATTTTATCAAAAATTTAACATTTGAAACTTGATTAAAAAACTTGAGTTTGAATTTGATTCTACCAGTCCATTTGGCAGAAAATATGAGGCTGATTCAATTTTCAATAATATTGTTTTTTCACCTCATTTCTACGACTGAAAAACTCCAATAATGATGGTAAAAGATGTATTAAGAGCATTTCCAATGGGAGAGACTAGTTAGGCAAAATTCAAAATTAATTACCATAAATAATAATTATAAAGAATGTGTAAAAAAAATTGCACTCCAATGGGACAAAACCCTTATCTATAATTATAGATAATCTCTCGATGTTGGCTATATTTGTCGAACCTCTAGAGACCTGTAGTGAATTGCCACATCAATTATTTCTATATTAAAATTATATATTCCATTAATAACAACTTGAAATATTAATTAAATACCATTTTTAAAATATAACCAATCATTATAGCCAATACCATCGGAACACAATGTCTTACAGATTCGACAAATTTTACATAATCAATATTTTATGTAATTTAGCCAATCACTTTTATCAAATGTCATTGGAGATGCTCTAACATGGTCGATACAGAACTTAGCAAACTGAATCGATGATTTATCGATCTTTGACATTCTTACCATCAATATTATTATATTTTCTTTAAATGATTTTACTAGATAAGATAAGTAATGCAAATTATATGCTTAGAGCATCTTTAATGGGTTGGTTAAAATGATTGGCTAAAATGATAGAAAATATTGATTATGTAAAATTTACTTGGTTAAAATGATTGGCTAAAATGATATAAAATACTGATTATGTAAAATTTACTGAACCTGTAAGACATTGTGCTTCGATGGTACTGGCTATTTTTTAAAAAAAGTATGTTATTATTATTTTTAGTTATTATAAATAGAATATATCATTTGAATATGGTAAGAGATGATGTGGAATCTTTTTACAGGTCTCTAGAGGTTCGACAAATTTAGTGGAGGTTGGCTAAAAATATAGATAAGGGAAATGATCCATTGGAGTTGATTTTTTTTTACATAATCTCTATAATTTTTATTTATAGTATGTTTTAATTACTTTTAGCTAAGGGTTCTACATGGTTGGAGATGCTCTTATATATAATAAGCGTAGAAGGGATTTTATACATAATTTTGGTTTGGTCACTTCAAAATAATCTTAACCATCGAATATAATATTCTTAAAAATAGACTAACAAAATTATATCACATTAAAAAGAAAATCTAAAAAGGATATAATCTAAAAAGGATATAATTAAAAAAGTTGTATTTGAATTGAATTTTTAAAAGAAGTAATAATCTGAAAAGGATATAAAAAATTGTATTATAACAGATTTTTTTTAATTTATTAATATTAAAAAAGTTCATATATATTATTTAGTCTCTATCTCTAGATATAGAAATCAGATTTGGATGATTTTACAGTCCACGCAAAACTCATAAATTATCTTTATTTTAGTGATGATTTAACAATTATTATCCAAATGAAAACACTCAGAATTTCAAGAGAAAATATAATTACGAATTTTTACATTAATCCTATTTAGTGTAGAATACCTAAATTAATAATTCTATTCAATATAAATTACCTAATTATATATGATTTAAATTATTGACAAGCACTTTTTTGTATTTCAATATAAATACACTTTTTAGTTTACATGTTAAAATATTAAATATTTTTTATGCTAGATCCAATGTTTTTTATCTATTTATTTTAAGTTCTAACAATTCTTATTTATTTTATCGTACTGAAGACCAGACTACAACTACCAAAGTTTTGGATAAAATCCCTCCTACACTTATTATTAATACTGTATTTGGTTGTTAGTACAACTATTTTCAAATAATAAGAAGGTTATTTTAATAATCAAAACAAAATATAAGTAGATTTCCTAAATAAAATAGAATTTTTAATATAAAAAATCGTCAATTTCATCTCTCTTTTGTTTATTGGTAGTTTTAATTGGAGAAAATTGTTAAATCATCAATAAGTTAAAGATTATTTTGTTAATTTCAAGTAGTCTGTATTATCATCCAAATCAAATTTTAAGAATTTAAGGTAAAACACATAATAAATTGAACGTGTAAATCTAATATATATCAATTCCATAACAACAATTTGATATGTAAATAAATAACAAATAAATAATAAAAATAATAATATAATAGATATTAGAAAAAAAACCCATACATTTCACATATTATAAGTTAGTAAAAAAAAAAATACATGCAACGCTAAACAAACTCAAAAGTTAAGATAAAATCTTAAATTAAAATATTTTAGAATAATCTCTCCTAACAGAGTACCAAAATCCCTAGTATTCAACACGGTCCGTAACGCCTTCAGCAACAATTTTTACAAAATAAATTTCAAAAAAATAAAAAAGAAGTAGCAACGAGCATAGTAAAAACTAGGGCTTTATCCATTCTATCATCTACTATCTCATTTGGGATAAAATCAGTGTTCTAAAAATCGGCCTAAGTGGTCGATTAATCGGTGCCTAGGCACTAGGCGGCCATTAAACACCTAAAATCTGTAAAAATCGATCATTAGATGTTTTTTTGATTAGGCGGCGCTTAGGCGGTTCTAGGCGGGATTAGGCGGTTTAATGAGTTAGGCGGGAATAATCGATTAGGCGGTGATTAATCGGATTTAATCGGGATTAATCGGTCAAATCTTAAAAAAACGGTCAAATTAAGATTAAAACTTTAAATATATAATTTTTTTTAATAAAAAATATAATTTACACATAAAAGGGTAAATTCACTCATCATATTTAATAATAAAATGTAAATAGTTATATTTTTACTTATAAAAAATATATTTTTAAATACTGAAATTAAATTATATAAAAAATAATATTTTAACACATCCGATTAATCATTCCAATTAATCGCTAGAAGGTAGTCTCACCGCCTAGACCAGCCTAGCGATTTTTAGAACATTGGGTAGGATAGGACCAAAGTGGACACAATGCCAGCATTAAATATAATTGATAAGCGTGCATTTAATCTTAATGTGTCCCTATATTTAAGTTATTTCACATTATTTTAAAATTTTATTTAATAAATTCTAATATTTTATCGTAGGTATCAAGGAGTTATAATAAAGGAAAGCTTGGAGCTCAAATCAAAAGAGTTGGAGATTATTTTGATTATTAAAATTCGGATTTTCCGGGTAGCTTGCGCAGTCTACACTGTTTGGACCATATCTGGAGTTCTACAAGTCCGTTTGACGATTCAAAAGCCCACGGAAAGCTTAGTAGAAGAGCTTTATTTCTGAAGTGGTCTTGAATTTAAAATCCAGCCAAATCAGCCCAGAATCTGAGTCAAAGAGTCAACTACGAATTTCTATTATTGGAATTCAATTTTGATTGGGAAATCTCCTTTTAATTATATTAAATAATTAAAAATACTTTTATTAGAGGATATTAGAGATAGATCGGACCTAATACCTATTATCTAGAAACATACATCGTACGAGAAAGAGGCATATGCAAGAGAGAAAGAAGAAGTTTGATGAAGGAGATTCAGCCATTCAAGACATTCACTTGGATTGTTTTTCTTCATCTTTTTGTTAAGAATTTTTTCCTTAACGTTTACAATCATGAATATGTGCTATCAATTTTTGTATGATTTTGAGTTTGCATTATGAACTAATTTTATAAAGTTGGGATTTTTATGGAACCCTAGCATGGAATTATTGGTGTTTTGTTAAACAGTAGTGTATGCAATACTACAGTTTATTCATTCAAGTGATATTCTTGCTAATTCTTGCTATTGTCTGATCAACTTTAGTAGGTTGATGAGTTAATTATAATACTGAGAGGGTTGTAATTAATTGACATAAGGCTTGAGTGGTGCATGCTTATATATCTTTGATTATAATATTGTTACGGTATAGACATATATTGTGACCATGCATAGCTTTGTGAATTGGTGCATAATTACATTCTGAAGAGTAAATTGGCATATACATATGTTAGTTTATTTGATAAGAATTATACCATAGTGATTTTGAGAGACTATGACCATTGAATTCTAGCTATTAAATTATGAATTTGCTACTATGCTACGCACTCTATTACTGATTTTCACGTGTTATGGGAAAGTACTTATCCTGACTTATCTTCTCATATTTGGAATTCATTAAACTATTCTCTAGTATAATTTAGTTGGTTAATCTAGTTCTTATTAATTAGTTTAATTATAAAAATCATCAAACAATTTTTGTACTCGATAACTGAATTGTTAGATATTACTTGCGATTAATACAAATTTGCAGTCCTTGAGGATCGATACTCGGTATTTATTACTATATTACTTGCTTGCGATTGTGTACACTTGCACATCTAGATTTTACGCAGCAAGTTTTTTGGTGCCGCTACCGGGGAAAGTTATAGTGTTTATTGCAAAATTAATCATCTTACACTTTGGTTTATTTTGTGGAGCTTACTTGGATAATTCTTTTTGTTTTTCAGGTTAATAACTTAGAGTTATGTATTCTCCTTACGCGATGGGAATGGTGTATGACGAAGAGTGTGTTGCACGAGATCAAGAACTTCTTTTGTTGTAGAGTAGATTATCTTCTGTGCCAGAAATGATTAAGAATGTGGGGATAAGAATGAATCAACCAATGTGGCAACCAATGAGTCCACCACGGAGACAAGCTAACAATGTTTCATGTGTTTATTGTTGCGGTGCTCATACATATGACTTCTCTCCTTCTAATCCGGATTCTATTTGCTTTGAGGGTAATCAAAATTGGAGTCACTCATATTCCAATTCTTACAATCAATCATGGATGCAACCTCCCACAAATTCATTGAACAATGAAGGAGCTTATCTTGGAACTTCATCAATGAACCCTAGCTATTCATGTTTATAGCAACCTCAACAACAAGAGCATGAAGAAGAAGATGAATATAGTTTTCTAAAAACTTTGCTGATGAAAACTATATAGAATCAATCAAATTTGTCGAGGAACTTAGGAAATCAAGTTGAGGACCCAGTTGATGAGATAAAAAAATCAAATGTCTGGTTATCAACCATGTAATGTTGATTATCATGAAGTTATTGGGAAGGAGAATTCAGAATCCGTGATAGTTGAAAGCAAAAATGTGGTAGAGGTTTCTCGAACTGCATCTGTTCATGAAGGATATGTAGAGGGATCTTCAACAACACATATAGAAGATGTTATAGTTTCTGATAAACTAGAGCAAAATTCTGATGAAGATCCACTGGAGCAGCCCATGATTCTAGATTCTGGACATGATAAAAATGAAGAAGAACAATTAACTTTGTTGGAGGTTAATTCACAAGATCCAGAAATAGTGCATTGTATTGAGTTATTGGAAGTGCTGCCTGCAGAAGTCAAACCTCCAAAAACCTCTATTAAAGAACCACCTGATTTGGAACTAAAGTTGATGTCCTCTCATTCTCAAGAGGTTTATTCGAGCTTACTTTCAACATCTTCAATTGTTAACACAAAATCACGCAAGCGTACGTGGTCACAAGTAATACAGATATAAGTCGAGTTCGTTCCCACAGATGTAATAACCCTAACTTTTGCAATGCTACAGTACCTAAATGAATAGTGATTTTGAGGATTTATGGGAATGGTATGTGGGTACTCTATAAGTGAAACAGAAAATGAGTAAACAGAAACAATATTAGTGAAGTACTATGAAAATAAGTGAATTGAAACGATGTCGGATTTCAGAAATTCCTAAGTATGGATTTTAAGGATTTTCGATTTCAATTGAGGCTCTATGGATATGATATTAAGGAGTATGAAAATGTTAAAGGGTTTATATCTTGAGGAAATATTAAAATCAGGTTAAACCAAGGAGTGATTAAGTTAAGGAAATGCCAAAGGAATTTGGATTGATAAACAATTTTGAACCACTTAGATAACGTGGCGTATTCGAGACGAATCGTGATTAAACAAGTATGAAAACCAAGTAACCAAGGTTAGTAAATAATAAGGAGATTTACCACATTAGTATTTACAAAGGTTATTAGTATTTACTTAAGGTTAAAGAACCAAGCTTACAAGATACCCTTCTATGACATAAGCAGTGATATCACCTTCCACTAACACTTAATTAAGGGGTAGATTAGTCATTAATCAAGGTAAATATCTACACCATTCCACAAGACTCTAGAATTTACAAGATTAAGGAAGATAAGATCAAAAATCAAGAGCAAAATCTCTCCCCCTCCATTTCTTGCAAATTCGGCCAAAACAGATCAGTCTCAGTAAAACAGCCATATCTCACTCAGTTCTCAATGAAATTGGGCGATCTTTAGCTTTCTGGAAACCTTGTGAGATGCTCTACAACTTTCGTTCAGGAGCCTCGAGCAGAAAACGAGCAGAAGGGCTTCGTGTTGGCCAATCAATGTTGCGTGTTCTACTAGTCAGGAAGTGTTCTTGAATTCCCATGTTTAGATCATCCATCTAAAGCCTCTCAAGGACTATCCAAGGCCATACCAAGGTTAACCAAGCTTGATTGTGGTTATAAGAGCATTAAGGAAGGTATAAACCCTAACCCCTTTTTATTATGTGAGTTTTAGTGATGTTAATGGATGATGTGTGGTTAAAAGTGATTATTGTGATGTTAGCTAGCATAAATTTTGATTGATTGTTGGGTGATGGTATTGAGGCCTCACCACTGATTATATGGATTATGAGGATGTAATATTGATGTGTATGGAGTGGTGGATGATTATATGGCTTGGTTGTGATGGAATGGTTTTTGGAATGTTCGAATTATAGCCGTCGTAATGCCGAATTTTCGTTAGCCCATTTAGATAGCAAATTCGTATTTGTCACTGGACTAATTATTGTAAGCACTGACCATATTGAGTAGGTTTTGGTGTCTAGTTTATGTGGCCGCAAGAATCATGTCAAAAGAGTTTACGGATTAGGAGATATAATCGTTTTAGTGAAAGTTGTTCGAGGAATGGAACTGCGGAAATGTACCAACTTTGCGGCTATAATTAGCATACTTAACCATTTTTAAATATTATGAAATTTTGGGATATTGTAGTAGGGTGGTCAGAGAGCTATTACCAGTTGACCTTGGGTCAAAATTCGAAATTTATATTTTATGAGAAATTTTACAGTCGAGTGTGGTTATTAAGGGAAATGATGAAAAACACTAACACTTTGATTTAACCTAGAATGGTTAGATTCTTGGAACACTTGGGTTATAAATAACATGTTATTCACATAGTAAGCATTAAGGGTGTTGTTATATAAAGGTGAAGTGAGAAAGAGATGTAGTATTCTAACGACGGTCCTTTTCGTGTTTATAGAGACTCCGGGAGAGCCACGAGCCATACCTTCAGGACACAGAGATCGAGGCAAGATTTCTTCTATCCTTACTTTGGAAAACTATTTATCTTCAAAGTAAAATGCTTTCGTGGAATATGTATATGTTTTTCTGTTAGTTACAGAGGCATGCCTGTATACATCTAATAACAAGCCTAATTGTTTGTAATGCTTTGCATTACTTACATGACCTCTTAACTGAGGGAACCTCTAGTTGTAGAGTTTCTGTTTTTATTGTACTTGTAGTAGGCATCAAATCCTAGTTGTGTAACTGTACTTATAGAGTCTAGAATAATGCTTGAAAGAAGTTCCAAGGTTCATGCCTCAAGCAAGAAGATAAAGACTGTCAAATAATCACAGTTGGGATTTGAAGAAATGAAGAATTTGCCTAAGTACCAATTCGAGAAGTATATTTGTCTATTCGAGAAGTCCAGCATTCGAGAAGTCAGGGATTCGATATCTCAAGACACTATTCGATATCTCTGAATACACTGTTCGATATCTCATTCGATATCTCAGAGATTCGATATGTCTATGTACTCTATTCGAGAACTCAGGAAGTCAACAAGTCAATGTAGTATTCGAGTTCTCAAGGAGTCAACAAGTCAAAGTTCCATTCGATATCTCAAGGACTCAGAAAGCTATTCGATATCTCAAGGATTCGACAAGTCAAGTGTTCTATTCGACAACTCAAGGAATCCTGAAGAAAAGAGCTATTCGAGAAGTAATTCGATATGTCAATATAACAGTATTCGAGAACTCAGAGTTATCGATCAAGTCAATTCAAGTTCTCGATTCACCTACTTAGTCACTTCTCGAATACATTCTTGGAGACAAAATACTGAAGAAATTGTACAAGTCAGAAACCTGCAACAAGCCAATGCACTTTATGGACCACAATCTGTAACGTGCTCTGGAAAGCCTACAAGGAAGCTTGGAGAGATATAGAAGAGACAAGGGGCTAAAGAAGTGGATCTGAACAGGCTTTGCAAAGTCAAATCTGTAACCGTTTGGACACTTACTCAAAAAGGATAGACAGACTAGAAAGTAATTTGTTTAGCTACCTTATTTGGTGTAAGTAGGTTGTATCCATGTTCTATAAGGATACAGCCTCACTTCCTTAGTCATTAACTTAGTAACTTTGTGAGTCAAGTTTTTCATACACTACAAGCTGTATCTCTCTTAGAAAAACGAAGCTGAGAATACTATCATTTGTATTCACAGATTGTAGCAACCTTTATCTAATAATACATTAGATTAAAGTGATATTGTGTCTTGTGTTATTCTTTATCCGCACCTTCTATCTTGCACACACAAACACTCTTGCTACATAGACTCGAAGGAGAAAAGTTCAAGAATCCATTCACCCCCCCTCTGTATTCTTTTACTGTATTCAATACTCAACATTTTCTATGGTTGCTATATTACTAAGAATTTATTTCCTTATTTTTGGGAATTAAAGAGAGATGGATATGATCTATGAATTATGAGTATGGATATAAATACGAGATGCATAAAGTGAACATGCCTTATGGTTAAGAGTTATATGAAAGAATGGTATCAGTTGTTATCTAGGTTATATTCAAGAATGGTATCAGTTGTTATCTAGAGTTATATAAAAGAATGGTATCAGTTGTTATCTAAGGTTATATGAGTTATAATGTCATTCTTTTAAATATCGTGATTTGATAAGTATTATTTGATTATCATTTATTATTTTAAAAGTAAATGGAATACCTTATATACATATGAGAGTACTGGATTTCATTGAATACAAAGAAGATGTCTGAGTCATAATCAGAGTATTATGACATATGTTTAAAAAAAATGATATATGTGAATGGAAATGTGATTGAAAATGTGAATGGATATGTGAATGTAAATGGAAATGGAAAAATGGAAAAATGTGGAATGATGTTTTATAAATGGAATAATGATTTGACAAAAAGGGGGATTGCAACAGAAAGCGTAAGAGGCTGTGTGCGGCACAGTCCAGCAACCATCATTTTATGAGGATGTAGTGGAGAACCTTCCTCATTATTTTATTTTCGGCCCATGTGTTGCTGATGGAGGATGTAGTGGAGAACCTTCCTCCAGGGATGTTTGACATTCCTTCTACTAGTAGAAAACAAGGAGCGGGTACTTAGGCGACTGATCATCGTCCTAACGTATTTGGCGCTAGCGGATATCCCCAAAACTTTTAAAAGAAGTGTTGATAATGGTTTCAGGTTTGTATACTGAAAAAGGAAAATAGTATGAAATGATGGGATTATTTTGCAATAAGAAGAGAAACTGATTTTATATTATTTTTATATAAGTGTTGTATAAGAAGGAAAATGGAAATATTATACTGAGATGATATAATGGTTTTAATTATTTTAGAAGAGAAACTAATATGAGAAGGCTATATATTTCTTTTGGTATAAAAATAGTTGGAAGGAGTATTTATCGAATAAAAATAAATTCTTTCATAATAATTATGATTTGTATTATGTTTGTTATATAAATATATCTATGTTTCTCTTTGATGATAGTCTATAAAGTTTATCTTGCTGAGCTATTATAGCTCACTCTTGCTACTTATTTATATAACAGCTAGGTATGCCGATACTAGCGTCCTTCGGGACTTAAACTTTATCTTACTGTGTTGTATCTTAACTCGAATTGTGGCCCTTCGGGGTGTTTTATTTATGTATTTGTTTTCCTTATTCGTATGTTCATTTACTCTCGGTACTTGGCCTTTCTAGGCTTACACTCAGCAGGTGCTCTGTACATAAATAAAACATAGAATCGTGGAACGGAAAACAAACTTCTATTATTAACTCAGAATGGGATTCAACCCTTACATAACTTATAATTGTTCTACTCGGGGCGTTAAGCCCTGAAATGGTTTCATCGAACCTTATTTCTACTTCTCCTAATAAATAGATAATGAGCTAAGTCCTTACAAGTATAGCTCAAACATAATAAATCTTGAGGTTCAAGGCATGCCAAGTACGGGGCACCTCAACCCCGTTCAAGGTCTCCAACTTGTATGATCCTCGTCCCAGTGCTAAGCATAGCTCAAACATAATAAATCTTGAGGTTCAAGGCATGCCAAGTACGGGGCACCTCAACCCCGTTCAAGGTCTCCAACTTGTATGATCCTCGTCCCAACGTCTTCCTAACCCGATACGGCCCTTCCCAGTTGGGGGCTAGTTTTCCTTTCTGGCCAACTCCAGAAGCCTCAATCTTCCTTAGAACTAAATCACCTTGCTGAAAGAACCTTTCCTTAACCCTGTGGTTGTAATAAAATGATGCTTTCTTTTGATGTTCCGCATTTCTGGCGTTTGCCTCGTCCCTGACTTCATCAATCAGGTCTAGGGCGAGCCTCATGCCTTCTTCATTAGTCTCAGGTTCAAATGCCTCAACTCGAGGTGATGCATGCATGATCTCCAGTGGCACAACTGCCTCAGCTCCATAAGCTAGCAAAAAAGGGGGTTGCTCCGGTGGTCACCTTAGTAGTTGTGCGATAAGCCCAGAGTATAGGCAGCAACTCATTCACCCAGGTATTCCTTGAGCGTTCGACCCTTTTCTTTAGTCCATCAAGGATGATTCGATTGGCTACCTCGGCCTGTCCATTAGCTTGCGGGTGTGCTACTGAAGTAAATCGAAGATCAATAGCGTTTCCTCACAGTACTTCTTGAACTCCCCATTGTTAAACTGCGTCCCATTATCCGTCACAAGGATTCGCGGGATTCCATACCTACAAATTATGTTCTCCCAAAAGAACTGAGCAACTTGCTTGGTGGTTATCTTCGCTAGAGGCTTAGCCTCAATCCACTTGGTGAAGTAGTCAATGGCGACTATAAGAAACTTCCTTTGTGAAGATGCCATAGGGAAAGGACCTAATATGTCCATCCCCCACATTGCAAACGGGATTGGAGAATTGACTGATGTTAACATCTTAGGCGGCTGCCTTACAATTGGAGCGTGCTTCTGGCACCTATCACACCTCTTGACATAATTCTGTGCATCGGCCAACATCTCTGGCCAATAGAATCCCAGACGAGCTATTTTGTGAGCCAGGGCCCTGCCCCCCAAGTGCTGCCCACATATCCCTTCATGAACTTCCTCCAAGGCTTCTCTTGCCTCTTGGGGCCTCAGCACTTCAAATAGGGGACGACAAACGACCTCTTGTATAGAGTGCCTTCAATCAAGGCATATCTCAATGCTCTTACTTACAGTTTTCGTGCCTCCAAGGCATTGTCAGGGAGCCAACCTGTTTCAAGGTGAGCTTTGATAGGATCTATCCAACAGCTTCCTACATCAATTGGTGCTACCAACTTAGAGTTGACAGTCGGGGCCATCAAGACCTAAAAGTAAACATTCCCTGCATAATTTTCTATCTCAGAAGAAGCGAACTTAGAGAGGGCATCGGCCTTAACGTTCTCTTCTCTTAGAATGTGTTCTACATAACACTCATCAAACTGAGTCATGACAGCTTTCACAACTCGCAGATATTTTGCCATAGTTTCATCCTTGGCCTCAAATTCACCGTTCACTTGCGAGACTACCAATCTTGAATCTCCACAAACTTTGAGATTCTTGACCTTCATAATTCTGGCCAAGCCTAAACCGGCTATCAAGGCTTCATACTCAGCTTCATTATTGGTTGTAGGAAAGTCCAACTTCAAAGCATACTCGACTGTGAACCCATCGGGGCTTTGCAAAACCAAACCTGCACCACTAGATTTTGTTTTTGATGCTCCATCAAATTAGAGCACCCAATATTCCTTCTGATCAGCTACCAGTTCTTCATCTTTATCTCCATTCTCAGGGGTGATTATCATCTCCTGCCCCCCGACTTCTTGGTTGTTAATGGTGCATTCAACCACGAAGTCAGCCAATGCCTGAGCCTTGACGGCTGTCCGAGGCTTATACTTGATATCAAACTCTCCCAACTCAATCGCCCACTTGATTAGCCTTCCACTGGCCTTTGGGCTATGCAATATGTTCCTTAACTGCTGGTCCATCAGGACTTCAATTTTGTGCGACTGGAAGTATGGTCGTAGCTTCCTTGAGGCCGTTACCAAAGCCAATGCAAACTTCTCTATGGTTGAGTAATTCAACTCAGCTCCATGCAAAACCTTGCTCACATAGTAGATAGGTCTCTGAACCTTGTTCTCCTCTTTAATGAGGACGGCACTCAATGCTTGTTCAGATACTGCTAGGTACAGATAAAGAGTCTCTCCGGGACTTGGCTTGGCCAACAGCGGGGCTTCAGCCATGTACTTCTTCAATTGTTCAAAGGCCTCTTGGCTTTTATCAGTCCATTCAAAATTTTTCACCTTCTTTAGTGCTTGAAAGAAAGGCAAGCACTTATCACCAGACTTGGAGATGAATCTCCCTAGAGCGGCTACTCTGCCGGTTAACTTCTGTACATCCCTCACAGAACAGAGTGATTCCATATCTAAGATTGCTTTGATCTTGTCGGGGTTGGCCTCTATGCCTCTTTTCGAAACCATCAATCCCAAAAACTTCCCAGATCCAACGCCAAAAGCACACTTGGCTGGATTCAACATTATCTTGTGGTGCCTCAGCAATTCGAATGCCTCTCTGAGGTGCTTGATATGGTCAGCCTTGAGTAGGTTTTTGACTAACATGTCATCAACATAGACCTCCATGGTTTTTCCAATCAGATGGGCGAATATCTTATTCACCAATCGTTGGTAAGTAGCTCCTACATTCTTTAGACCAAAAGCCATAACAAGATAGCAGAAAACACCAAAGTCAGTTATGAAAGATACCTTAGGGATGTCCTCCTTGTGCATCTTAATCTGATTGTAGCCGCTGAAACCATCCATGAAGCTCAACATCTCATGTCCAGCTGTAGCATCTATCAACATATCAATCCTAGGCAGAGGAAAACAATCTTTTGGACATGCATCATTCAGATCAGTGAAGTCTATACACATCCCCCATTTCCCATTTCCTTTTTTGACCATCACAGGGTTTGTTAACCATTCGGGGAACTGAATCTCTTCAATAAACCCAGCCTCTAAGAGCTTGTCAACTTCTTGTTTAATGGCCTCCTGCCTTTCAGGAGCAAAATTTCTCTTCTTCTGCTTTATCGTCTTCCGCCCAGGATCAACATTCAACTTGTGAGTTATGAGTTGGGGATCAATCCCTGGCATGTCAGCTGTAGTCCAAGCAAACACATCACTGTTTTCTTGCAAGAAGGCCGTCAATTTGCCCTTTAAGGGTTCCCTTAGTGAAGCTCCTATATAAGTAACTTTCTCTGGGTCGCCCAGCTCTAGAGGAATAGGGATCAGATCCTCTGTTGGCTTTCCTCGATGTTCATCATCACCACGGACATCCATATCTTCAATTGGGAGTACCTGCCCCCCGACTCCATCAGCTCTCAATGCAGATACATAGCAACTTCTTGCCATCTTCTGATCACCTTTTTGTTCTCCGACCCCATTTCGGGTTGGAAACTTAATCTTCATGTGGTAAGTGGAGGCAACAGCTTTAAACGCATGAAGTCTGGTCCTTCCCAGGATTGCATTATAGGTCGAGGTTGCCTTGATTACCAGAAAATTCAACATCTGAGTAGCTTCCTTAGGTTCTTGTCCAATGGTCATGGGCAACTGAATAGTACCCTCGACTTTGGACTCAACTCCATTGAATCCGTAGATGGGCATATTGGTCGGGGTCAACTGAGAATCAGTGTATCCCATTTTTACAAAAGCATCATGAAACAAAATATCAATAGAAGCTCCATTGTCTATCAAGACTCGTTTCACTTCCGAGTTCCCAATCACAGGGGTTATGACCAACGGGTCGTCATGGGGAAACTTAACCCCTTCAAGATCAGAATCATCAAAACCAATCACTGTTTCAGTCCTAGCACGTTTCGGGGCCTCTCCCACGATGTGCATCACCTCTCTGGCATACGCTTTTCGAGAGTTTCGAGTTGTACCGGCCGCTGTCGGGCCTCCCCAAATCATATTAATAACTGGCCCTCGGGGCTGTGGGTTACGATCACGATCGTTATCCCTTCTGTCATTGTCTCTCCTTTCGTAATCCCTCTTTTGGGTTCCACGATCCTCACCCTTAGTGAATTTGTTCAATTTTCCTTTACGGATCAAGAACTCGATCTCATCATTCAATTGCCTACAATCATCTGTATCATGCCCCACATCTCGGTGGAACCTGCAGTATTAGCCCTTGTCTCTCTTTGCGGGGTCACCCTTTAGTGGCTTCGGCCATCGAAAGTCTTTATCCTTCTCTATCTCCAACAAGATTTGACTCCTAGGAGCATTCAACCTTGCATAATCAGAAAGTCTCGGTCCAAAATTCTTCTTTGGTGGTGAGTCGGAGTCTTTGCTAGTACGGGGATACTTGTCCCTAGCATCATACTCCTGATCCTGATTTCTTTTCTTTGTATCATTGTTACCTCGGCCATTGCCTACTGCGGCCTCCTTCTTTATACTATCCTCAGCCTTGATATACTTGTCAGCCCTTCGCTGGAGCTCAGCCATATTCTCGGGAGGATGCTTCGCCAATGACCTTTTAAAGTATAGGTCGGTGGTGCCATGCTCCAGGGCTACCATTGCCACCTTATTTTCCAGATCAGTGATGTTCAAAGTCTCCTTGGTGAACCTCTTAAGATAGTCTCTCAGATTTTCGTTCTTCCCTTGTACCACATACATAAGAGATGCAGAACTTTTCTCATGAACTCTTCCGCTGATAAACTTACTAACGAAAGCAGCACTTAACTCCTTAAAGGAGCCAATTGAGTTTGCAGGTAGGCGGCTATACCATCTTTGAGCCATACCCGACAGAGTTTGAGGGAATGCCCTGCACTTCAAAGCGTCACTTGCAGGCTGCAACAGCAGTGCGTTTGAGAATGTCCTAATGTGGTTTGCGGGATCACCCGTTCCATCATAAGCATTAATTATCGGCATCTTAAACTTCTTTGAGATTCGAGCATTCATCACCTCCTCAGTAAATGGGGGTGTGGGATCATCAGGATCCCCAAGTGGCACAGATCCTTGGGGTTGCTCTTGGGGGTTTCTACCCTTGTTGTTCTTCCAATTGGGGCATCAGCCCTTCTTTGCCTTCTTGAAGGCCTCTCCAGATCTATAAAGGGAATCGGTCTTGATGTTGGGGGAGGTTGAGTCTGATTTGACCTAGCTTGTTCCCTTGCCATATCTTCCTTTAATCTTAAGATCTCGGCTTCATAAGCCTTAATCCTCTCAGCAGTTGTCGAAGGGAGTTCATCGTGAGTAGTTCGAGTTCTTCTTCGAGGTTCTTTACTTGCACGTCGCCTCCTTGGAGCTTCATCACGATCGTAATCATCGTCAGAGGATGAATCATCTGTATAAGGACCAGAAAAATTGCGATAATCTCGATCTCGGATATGCAGGGCAAGACCACTTGATCCAGCTCCTTGAGTAGGAGGGTAGTTAGGCAGCCCATACATCGGATTGGTATTCACGGGAAGATCCGTAGTGTGGATCTGGACCCCTTGTGGAGGGTTGTTGGGATCTACAATCAAGGGAGAAACCACCATCTGAAAGGGATTAGTCCCTGGATTTGTGTGGACGATCGGAGGTATTGTACTCTCAATATGGGAGGTCATCCCTAGGGGTTGAGAAACTTGAAGCGGAACGATCGTCCCGGTCGTTGGGGGCACCGGATCTGTTGCTG
The DNA here is from genome assembly GCA_037693485.1 of Kitagawia praeruptora. Classification (NCBI taxonomy): domain Eukaryota; kingdom Viridiplantae; phylum Streptophyta; class Magnoliopsida; order Apiales; family Apiaceae; genus Kitagawia; species Kitagawia praeruptora. The sequence goes on from CM075349.1 coordinate 38,983,040, forward strand.
GTGGAGCGGAGCTGAGTGGAATAGGATCGGTAGTTGCTGGTGTTCTTCGTGTTTGAACCATGGTTGATGTCTTTTTCCCACAGACGGCGCCAAATGTTGTGGAATAAAAACTAGGTTACGATTTGTATTTAATGCTAGGATTGGTGAGCTTCGAGCTTTAATGGCTGTTTCCGTGTTCGGGACTAATCGGTCCTCACAGAGTGCCTACGTATCTCGTTATTGAGAATCAAGCCAAGACGTAGTTCTGAGAATGAGGGGTCAGACCCTTTATATAGGCTGAGAAGCCTTAGAATCGTAGTAGGGTTAGGTGACTTGGTGGGCAAGTCACCGCCTAGAAGAAGGTTCCAGATCCTAGTATGTAGGGACCAGTTTCCATGTTAGAATATATGTATCTTGGAGATTAAGTCAGGCAAGAGTAATATCCTTGTTTGACTCTTATTGCCGAGCTGGTAATTACCCATAATATTCATTACGAAATTAATATTATAATTGGGGTTTGGGCCCATCTGGTGGGCCCCACGTTTGGACCGTTCTAGGTCTAATTAATGCCACATTAAATGTGTCTTTAGGGCTCACTTTTAGCCCATATCAGATTAAGCGATCCGAAAACAAAATAGTTATTTGTTTAGTTCGTTTTTTAATTATTTCATAATCAGATTGTAATTAACAATTCAGGAGTTTGACTCGACTGAATTTAAATGTTTTAATGAATTATTTGATTTACATGAAATCAAAACAAGATCTTAATTAACATAAACAAGGTGTATGGTTGGTTGCGCAATATTACGAAATTTAAAATTTATACTACTTTCGTTCTTTTTTACATATTTATTTTTCTTTTTTTTTTCTAGAGAAATTATTAAATATATTATTTTTAATTTTTTTTACGATTTTACTATCTTTTAAAAATATTTACAAAAATATCTTCTATAACCAAAGCAACCAAATACAACTTATTTTTACATTCATCTCAAAAATAATTTAAAGTTTATTTTAGTTGCACTTGATGTTGATTTTTGTTGCATTTGAGATTGCATTTGGTTTAACCAATACAACTTGTCAAACAATCCTTTATACAACTAAAGATTGTTTTAATTATTAAATTTTTAAATTACATTTATGGTTGATGTCGGTTGCATTAATGGTTGCAAAAGTTATTTTTGTAAATATTTTATATAAAAGTGGATATTTTCACAAATTACTTTAAAAAAAGTATTTTTGCAAAAAAAAAAAATTCGACTTGAATATTTATGGAAAAATCCTATTTTTCTAACCATTTCTATACGTTCATTTTCAAAGCCAATTAATCTTCCAAAATTAATCTTATGATTATTATAATCAACGTTTGATCCTTTTAAACTTAATAGAATTTTCACTTTTTAAGATAATAACTAGGAATATATAATAAAAATAACTGACTTTTTTAATATATATGACTTTTTGAAGTATACATGTAAAATAAAATGAAGGAAATATCATACTTTTCATTTTCTCCAAAATTGACAATGTGCATGGATTTGTATTTGAGTTGCTCCTAAAATTTTCGTACTAATGATATTATTTACTTTTTTATATCTATATATCTTAATTCCAAAATATGCCCATATCCCATGGATACTATCCAATGAGTTTTTTTTTTTTCCAAATACTTGACCCGGCTCCATTTTTTTCTACCCAACTTTATTACCCATTTTCTCATGGATATTACCCATCTCATCTCCTATTATATTTTACACTACAAACACAAATGCTGGATATTACTTGACCTGGATCCATATAATACAACCCAATCAATCAAATTCATATCTTTGCATATATTGAGGCATTAATATCATATCTTTTCATATCTTTATAATCTTACCCAGCACGACTCATTTGTTTCAAAATTCAAATTCACATCTCATATTTTGACATCGACCAAAAATATGCTATAATTGTGTCATTCAAATCTTATATGGAGATTGATTTCAAATTGTGTCGAATCTTGATTTCATGCCAAGAAAGCAAATAACAGAGATATACGATTGATTTTTGAATGCTAACAGACTTGCTCTACTCATCATCTACACCAAAATCAGGTTTGTATTTTCCTTTGAACTATCGATTGATTATTCATTGTACAAAGTCTGTTAGTTTAATTTTATACAATCCTAATTTGGTTTGTGGTTTTGTAGCTTGCAAATGAGGATACAATTTTCTCTATATATCTCCACATTATGCGGGTTAGAATTTTATTTTTTGTTACTCTGGGAAATTGAAATTATTCGTGTTTGGGTGTGTGTACTACATGGAAATCTGAATATAGTTGTCAATTGTTGTAATTTTTCCATTACAATATGATTCGAGTTATTGTATTCCAAATTTTGTGTTTTATATTGTTCGGGGAAGTGTTAATAGAACAAGGCACTACATGTTTGTTATAATGTCTGAAAAAAAATTGTCTTATGTCAACAGGAATTGCTATGAAAGATTTAAGTTTGGATAATTGTATTGCAATCGTGAGATTATAGGCTGTTTATGTGGCAAGATTTAAGTTTTGATCTGAATCATTTTTTCGGGTGTTACGGAGCATAATGTGCAAGTATGTGTACTGTACTCATGTGTTTATTAATATCCAGTATTAGTATTATTGCACTCCTGTTTAAATTAATATCGACACTTGACAGGCATATTTAAGTTATTCGAATATGAAATTAAATTTTGATAGGCATATCTATTCAGAGACTATTGGGATGACATTGGAACTATAAAATCTTTCTATGATGCTAACTTGGCACTTACAGATGAGGTTGGTTCCCCGTACAACGAATTCAACATTTTATCTCAGGTTTTCCGCACTACAGAATTTTGGGAATGTTTCTTCCTAACATGTAGACTTCTTCATGGCTGATACAGGTACCAAAATTCAAGATGTATTGGTCAATACTGTTTCTTTTCTTAAAGAGTTCTTTTTTAGTGTCATTAAATGTGCTTTTCTTTTCGTGTGAATTTGATACAGGTTTTTGCCGCTACTCAGACACCAGGTGAGACAGGTGGATGGGGCAATGGTGGAAGACGTGGATGTTATCCTATTGGCTCATTGCTCTCCTGCACATTGCAATGTCATGCTTCACTGAACTTTTTTCTGATAACTCTATGACTCAAAGCTTCTGCATAAAAGTATCACTTTATTTAATAGCCTAGCCCAGCCTTTTATTAGACCGATAAATGATATTAATAGTACACATCAGAAATATGATTGTTATATTGATTTATTGATTTGTATGTATGTATGTTTGTTTGTTTTGTGCTAAATCACGATGTTTTTCCCATTATGCAGTGTTTATACTCACCACACTCATTCGTGTGTTTCGTACCCGTGCTACGTTCTAACAGTTGCCTCTTTCTATTTACAATTATCTATACATAATTTTATCAGTTGACTTGGTAACAATGTGCACCTCTACCGAACTTCATTGTTATTTAAATTTTCTTGACAACTGCCTCCATTCATTTACCAAGTGAAGATTACACCCACATTTTTATTTATTTATATTCATTTTTACATGTCTCCGTGTGCAGTAACAGAATCAGAGTAGGCCTAACTTACGCTGAAGCCCTGGCTAATATCAGATTTATTCGTCGACGCAGGTTTCGTCTACTTTTCAATCTGTAAATCTATTTGGTATGCATTCAAATCAATTCACTAATGTGATTTATTGAAATCAATTCAGTTATACAGAAACATAAAAAAATCATATATTTCATTCTATAATCGTATCTTTTTCAAAATTCAAATTCATGGTTTTTCATCATCCTCCACTTTTTTGTTTTCCAAATTCATGTTTTGCTCAATTGAAATTTAATTCTCCTCTCCGATTTCGTTTTTACTATTACTCACTCTATAATCCATATTTTACTTATAGATGTGTGTGTTTATTTGTCCTGTAACTACATGTTCTTTTGATTGTTAGATTAAAGTTTAATTTTTGTTATAAGGTTTTAACCTAATTAATATCGCCAGGTTCATCACCAGGTAACTCATGTTCTTTGTGATTGTGTTATTGTTTAATACATACATTTTGTAACCATACATATACATGTTGTGTGCTAAAACTACAAATATTGTTCTTCAATTATAACCTTTTTAATTAGAGGTACATCCTATAGCTTTCTATTTTAGAATAATAAAATTGATGCAACTAAACTTACATGTTTGAAGTTAATTCTATTATAAATTTTGATGATGCAGTGAGAGCAAACTTTGAGTTCTTGGAGAAGCTTGGAGTAGATAGGTGGTGCATCCATGACAGAGATATTACTCCTGATGGTAAAACACTGGAGGCACATGGATTTTGATTTATGATGTGCTTCTTATTGAATATCCAGTGTTGCAACCTTGATACAACTTTCTAAAATGTATCAGTTTTTCAACTTGATTCTACTTTTCATAGACTGGATATCTAGCATGACCAAAGAAAATTGTTGTTTGTTTAATAATTTGAATGAGTATACCTTAAAGTGTTGAATGATATCCAATCTACTTTTTTGACGTATCAACTCATTTGATATTGATCACAGGAATCCAATGCCAATCTTGATGAAGTTGTAGCCTTTGGTCATGCTAGCTTCAGGTATTGCACAATAATGAAGTTACTTCTCAAATCATATTAATATTACTTTTAATCTTTATGTAATTATATTGGCATATACTATTTGTAATATATAATGTATTTTTCTATGGCATATGAAAATTTATTTTGTCAACCACTGTTTAATGCAGGTAGTACTTATATATGATGAACCTGGATGCAGAAGAACCATATGTGGCCGTGAAAATACATGTAAAGAATGTTAGCAGATTGAGCCATGCAAAACCAGGCATGTTGAAATAATGAGCTTGAAAGAGTCCGTTCTTTGGCATCACAAAGGTTATGTTGTTCAGTGATGCTGTCAATTGTGTTCCATTCAGGCAGCTGGGACAGACGTTTTGCCCGAGACCAACAGTATAAAACAGGTGTCGATCCAAGTTCAAGAGGAACATTAGCCAGAAATTGTCGAGTGTTTAGGCTTCTGAGTTTGCTGTTGTAAGCTAATGCAAAGTTAATGTTGTTTAGAGCTGGAAATTGAGGCAAGGTAGGAAGTACAGTATTTGGAATGCCTTTATATAATAAGATTGCCGTGTGGCAATTTTTTTGTCTACAGGTACTGGTGCATCCATGAAAGGCCTTGTTGTCATGAAGTAACGGCATGGAGATTGGTCAGCTTTTACTAGTACATTTGTGGTTTGGCCAGGTGCAATTAGGATGGCATTGGTTGTGAAGGGTTTTGTGTACACGACATCAATATCGACAACTATCAAGGTATGACCAGCAATTGCAAAAAAGAGTTCATCTGTGAGTGCAGCATTAACGATCCATAAGAGGTGTGTTTTCCCTGACTCAACTTCCATTGCAAACGTATCTACATATTTAAAAATTAATCAAAGACACATGTTATTATATATAAGAAGAGATCTTTAGAAGATTAGCGTGTACTTGGGAATTGGGAGTGTATTATTTCATTGCTAATTTAAAATTTTCGTTTTTCAGAACAAGGGAAAAACGGTCTCAGTTTTCCATTAATGGTATGAGCATCGGATATTTGCGGTGGTAATCCCAACTTATTGCCTTGCTTAACGATTGTTTCTACATCTCCATTCCACCATTCTCCTGCATTCACATAGAACCAATGCATGCATATATGTTTAACTATCTATTCAGAATTTGTAAAAGATGATGAAACGATCATTAACTTTACGTGAAACTAACCCAGGACTATATTAGCTTCGCGATAGGGTTGAGGGAATGGAAATGGAGTTCCTTCCTTAGGCATAATAACAATGGCACCATAAACAGTTGCTCTTAGCCACAAAATATGCGCATGCCGCCATAGGGTTCCCCTTTGGCCTGTAACAATCATATTGTAAGTGTAGCTGTTCCCTGTTTGAATTGGACACTGTTATATATGTTGGCCCATCAGCCCATCCATTGCGAAATTGTTTCAGACCATGCCTGCATGCATGCTCACAATATAAATTTCGGCTCATAGTATATACTAACTATTAATTCATTCAATCTTTTTGAATTATGAGGAAGGAGTGAGCGTGACATTTAATTTGACAGGAAGGAAATAAATTATACTTTTTATAAACAATATTTATATAACAATGGATGGATAAATTGTATTGCGCATGATTGGTGACGTTTATAAGAATCTGATCTCCTTCCCAAGCATATAGAGTAGGCCCTGGAAACATCCCATCAAAGGTGAAAGTAAGTTGAGATTGCAGCATGTCATTGAAGGTGGTTTCCTGAGATGCTGTCATTTCACTTAAGTTGGATCACACCATACATTACCCATCTGTTAATTAATACTTAGTAGCGTTCTATCTTTAGGGGCTATCCAACTTACTATCCACCCATCTGTTAATTACTAGCGTTATTGCTTTTGATCTTTCTAAATGGAAGTAATGCTTGATGTTCTAACCGCTTCTATTTTATTCGATAAAGGATTATGCTTGCAGGTCTTCGATAACGTTTATATCATTCTAAATGGAACCGGTTAGTAGTAACCTGTTAAAATGGATTCTTCTTCACACAAATTAATACCCTATTAATTTGGACTGAAGTTACATGTCTTAATCGAACTAAATTATTGTTTGCAGTCTTTGATTTTGTATACAAGAACCGACAATTGATGGATCAGGAATTCAGAAAATATAAATCCCAATATATTTGGTTCATGTGCTTCTAATGCTACAATATATTTATCTAGGACCCTGTAAGTGCAGTCTTTAGTTTATGTTTTAATTTTTGTGCAAGAAAATGATTTCGAGGAAACAACTGAATTAGCATGATAGTCTCCCAATTCACGAGTGCTTCACTTTTTTAAAATTTTAATATTAAAGTCTGAAACTCTTAATTCACGAGTGCTTCACTTTTTAAAAATAGGCACACACAGGTATTTCACATGTTTAAATTATGTAAAATCAAGGTGTGTTTCTTAGTTTTAGGAAGCCGTCTAGGAAAGGATCATATATCTCTTAAATATTCTTATTTTAGCTGTTCTTCCTAGGATCCTGTTGCCTGGTGATCACTTTTTAAGAATAGAGTATTTATTATTAGCCAGCTTTTTCTAACGCTGCGGAAAAAATACATTTTAACAAATCTGGCTTAGACTTGCGGAAGCTGTAAATATGGCCTGGACCTGCCATAAAAATATAGAATCAAATTAAGATTAGTTATAAATGAATTGTTTTAAATCTGTAATCACATCCAAGGGCATAGCTACTAAGAACCGAGAATATCCCTTCGAGTACCCTGGATTTCAGACTAAAGCTATTTTTTGTATAATTGTTGGCAAATCCCAAGTAGCAGCAGTGGTCCTGAATGCCACATTAGAGAGCATTTTTTAAGAATCGTGGATTTGATTCCCTCAACTGTTATTTTTTAAAATCCAACCAACAAAAATTACTAAAACCAGCAGGTGCTATTTAGAAAGAGCAGTTCTCAATTTCACATTCCCCGCATATCATTCTTTTGGAGTATCCTGCCATTTTTTCCTAGCTTCGCCAAACAAAAACATCTATTAAAGTACTTAACTAAAAGCTTACCAGTCAAAATTTGTGTTAAGCTATTAGGAGAGGAGAGTCCTTTTTTTATAAAGGAATGGTTCGTATTGTGTGTTTTTTTTTAAAATCATTTTAAATTTTATGAAAGTTTTATTTAGCCTTCTATATTAATTAGTAACCATTAATAAAAGGCAGCCTGCATTAGATTTGCCATCACCTAAAAAATACATTTTAACAAATCAGGCTTAGACCTGCGGAAGCTATAAATATGCCCTGGACCTTTTCCATAGAATTACGGTCCTGTTAGAGGACTTAAAATATGAGTCCATTTTTTAGTCCTTCAATCCATTCTTGCTCTATGAATGTAATGTTTTTGAAAATATGAGTTTCCATCTGATAGTTGTTATAAGATGTAACTGCAATTGTTATAAGATAGTATAAAATTGATAATATATAATACTCGACAAAGGTGAAAAGGTTCCATAAAATTTAATAAAGATCTGGGTGCCAAACTTGGTACCAAGTTGTTTACTATGATAACTTTTACCTATCTGTTAACTTTTATGTCAATGCATTAATACACATACAAATACACTACTTGACCAAAATATATAACTATAAAGTTAATTCTTTTCTATGGTATGCAAGACTTTCTGGAAAAGTTTTTGAGGTTGATCTTCAATATCTTATTCAAAAAAAATAATATATTTATTTGTTGAAAGATTGATGTGTCTATTCAGGATGTGATTCCATTTAGCATCTTGATCTTTATTTGATCTCTGATTTTTTCTATATAAATGCAATCTTTCAGTTTTTTATGCTTGGCAGCAAAAAAGAATCAAGAAAAAAGAGGACTATATGGAGGATGGAGGCAATGTTAGATGTTGGGATGAACTATTACCTGATGCACTTGGGCTAATATTCAAAAATCTTTCGATTCAAGAAGTGCTTACTGTTGTCCCAAGGGTTTGCAGATCATGGGGAAGAGCAGTCATGGGACCTTACTGTTGGCAAGAGATTGATATTGAAGAATGGAGTCGATATCAGCGGCCTGAAAATATCGTTAGAATGCTTCGAATGCTTATTGTACAAAGTTGTGGTTCAATGTGCATACTCTGTGTTTCCGGCCTATCCAGTGAACAAATGTTTTCCTTCATCGCAGCACAGTAAGTACATTAAACATCACTTCATCCTATATATTATTAGCAAGAGGTGTAGTCATTATAAGAACATAATATATGTTATGATCCTTATAAGAACATACCTTTTAAGATCAAAATTAAAAGGTGTGATTATGATATGTTATGATCCTTATATTTAATATTTATAAAGGATCTCTATTCATTTTATAGGATGTTGTGTATGGTGACTCATATCTGGATGTTATTTGATATGTGTGCATGGAATTTCTTGAGGCAGGGCAAGTGCCAACATTGAAAAGGAAGAGAGAAGAAAACACGTCATTATCTCCGATTCTGACGTTAAGGTGGGAACATATGTGGCGCTAAACAATTGCAAACTTCTCTCACCTTCATACTTATGATGATTAATTGCCAGCTACAAAGCCTGCATTACCTAGGTCAATATATAAGTTTAAGGTGCAAATATAGTGATAGAACAACATTTGGTCTGAGGTACGGGACTATAATTTTGAGTTCTGGAAGCCTCCTGCTGCTAAAGAAGTTACAATTCCCACAGCTACCAACAACACATTGCCCATAGCGCGACTGAGAACCATTGATACATATTTCATTGTTCAAAGGAGAAGTACTAAAGTACATAGATTATCTTGACAGTGTCAAGGTGGAGATTCCGGCATGTGCTGTTAACAGCTCAACTTTGCCTTTCAGCATTAGGAAATTGAGTTTTGCTTTCAGAAATATGTAATCCAAATATAGAATATATTGATATTTTCACATTAACAACTATTTCTAATTAAATGTAAAACAATTTATAGAATGAAACAATCTGATTTACTCTAATAATTTCAATTGAGCATACTCTACTTTATTACATCCAACGTTACATTAACATAAATAAGAAGAATAACAAATAAGAACATACTTATAAATTAAGAATTGATAAATTAAATAAAATATAAATTAATTAATCAATTGAACCTTGAACCTACTTATAAAAATTAATTAGGTTCTCTTTTGAAATTTGGCCTGTTTGTAAACTAAGAATTAAAACATAATCAAAATATTGATAAAATAATTATTTATCAAACATACATTATTTTATAAAATATGAGAAAAATTTAACAACTTTATTGAAGTTTATTGATTTATTGATATAAATTGCAAGAGATTATATGTATACTTGAAGTTATGAATTGTCAAAATAATTATATAACGTTATATGATAGAACAATTATACTATCTTTTAACTAAAATTATTTATAATAACTTACTTAACGTTATATTCAAATATTCGTTTTAATATTTCAACAATATTGAAATAGTTAGTCTTATATCAAATAGAAAGCCAATGAATTTTTTTTCTCATCTCCATTCAATTTCAAAAAAATTCTTGAATAACAATAAACCATATCTCATTCACAATTTTAGTTGATTTTCTCTCATCATTTCTTCTATCTTTTAGTTTAAAATAATCAATTTAAATTAAAATATTTATAGTCCAATTATAATTCTTCTTGGTAAATAAAATTAATTCTTGCCTTATTTCTAAAATTAATTATAGCTTAAAACCCGTACGATGCACGGATGTTCTTTAATATAATGATTTTTTTTAATTTGAATTAAAAATTTTAAGACATGAAATTTATAGGTTTAAAATTTTAAATGATATGATTTGATAATAATTATATATATGTTATCCGTGATATTTTTAGAAAATAATGAATTTTAGTTTGAAAATTTTGAAAAGATGAAATGTTTTAGCTGAAAAACTTAATCGAATAATTATTAGCTATTATAATATTATTATTTTATTTTAGTTAAATAAAGCTACCCGAATAGGTTTTACTAGAAAACATTAAATAAAATAGAAAATGTAACATATTTTAGCTGAAAAAAGTAATTGGTTAATTATTATTAATTATGATATTCTATTTTATTAAATAGAATTGCGCATAATGTTTTTAAAAAAGAAAAAAATTTAGTTAGATGAAATAAAAGATACTGTATTTTAGGTGAAAAAGGAAAGTGATTAGTTATTGAAAAATAGAAATTGTAACATGTTTTAACTGAAAAAAGAAATATTTTACTTAAACAAAGTTACCCGAATAGGTTTCACTACAAAAAAATAGAAAAGCTAAAAAAAGTTAATTAGTTAATTATTATTAAATAGGTTTTACTAGGAAAAAATAAAAAAATCGAAAAGTAATACATTTTAGCTCAAAAAGCTAATTAATTAATTATTAGTAATATAATTATAATATTTTATTTTATTAAACAAAATTGCTCATATTTTACATGAAAATTAGAAAATTAATGATTAGTTATTGAAAATTAGAAAAGTTAACATGTTTTACCTGAAAAATAAAATTTATTAGTTTTTAGTAACTATAAATAATTAAGTAATGATAATTAAGTAAAATAACATGTACTGTTAAGTAAGAGTAAATAAGTAAAATCAAAAGGTACCAACCAGACATTTAATGTTTCGGCTGTTATATAATAGTATAGTATTAATATACATATTTGCTTTTCAAAAAAAAAATTAATATACATTTTTAATTATTTTTTAATGGGCTTTTTAGGATTTTCAAATTTATAGATAAATATAACTAAATTTTAAAAATGCAATTTTATTAGGAAATTTTAAACTGAATTTATAATTTTTTATATACATTAATGTAGTTAGTCGAATATGAGATATAATAAATTTTTATAATCAGTATTTATTTTTTGATTTCAATTTCAATTTTACATTATCGAAATTACCAGTCGTGGCCGTTAGGCGATGATAAATAGGCATAATATAAGGAAAAATAGGCATTTTGGTAATTCTCTCTTTTCTAATTTGCTTTTTTAGGATTTTAAAATATAACGAATAGAAATTAATAGGATTTTAGAATATAAGGTGTGAAAAAATACTTTTAAACTAATAGCTTATAAACCATGCAATTCACGAGTGTATTTTAATACTTAGTATTATATAAATTATATTATATAAATTATATTATCAAACAAAATTTGATATAATTTTGATCGTACAATTTTTAAAATATTAGATATAACGATTCATAATATAAAAGTTATAAGTTTTTGCCTTACTGTGAGGAGAATTTATTTAATTTATTTCTTTGTATCATTCCAATTTTAATTGATGTCCTATTAAAAATTTAAAATATAACAAATTTTCAAAATTACAACATGAGAAAAAAAAATCAAGTATATGTGTTTCTTTTCACCGATATAAACGCGTTGAGCAACTTTTACCAATATATAATTTAACAATCATGTTTTTTAATACTAAATTTATTATGCATGATATTACGTAGGTGATATTTATTATTCTAATAAAAGTCTATTAGAATATCCAATAATACGAAAATATCTATTTATCAATATTGAAGAATATCCAAGAATATGAAATATCTCTTTATCAATATTGTATATATGTTACACTTAAATAAATCATACAATTCCATGACAATGAGAATCGACATTAGATTTTGAAAGAGTTGCAAAAAATTCTCCTAAAATGAGATCAGTGGGTTTTCAATATCGTCATCATTATCAGATTCTTCACTATCAATACCAACCATTTGCATCGGTGTCTTCCACTGTATCAATGGAAATCTGGTTTTCTGCATCTTCTCCTTTTCACACTGTCAACGATACACAAATTTTCAACATTAAAGGAAAACTTAAAAAAAACGTATAAGGTAGAAAAAAAATATAAAAATAATGTACTTGACTGAAATTACCGAAATATGACTTTTCCCATGTATCATTCACAAACCAGTGACCCGGAGTAATAGCATGTGTTGCATTTTCACTTTGATATTCAACTTCGAGCCCATCCCTCCGAAAAATCCTCATGTTAACCTCATGATTCTCGATTGTTGTGATAAAAAATTTGTCGTTCCTCTTGAGATCATACTTCTCTAAAATCATCTCAAAATTATTCATAGTTCGGGAATTTGCATTATATGATACTGAGAAAGTGGATTGACCATAACGTATTCTATCAACCTTTGATAGATTATCATAATTAAATTTTTGGACAAGAATTGCCTTTAATGATCGGATAATTTCTTCTTTTTTAAAAAAAATTATATCTCAGTAGTTGAAATTAATTATATATAATTCATTTGAAGTCCGACTATAATTTTAAATTTTATATTTCAATATACGAGACGGCGCCGCGAGGCGACGTCGAGCAACTATATAACTACATTGACTTATATTGAGTGAAGAATAACCAAATTGTAAGAATTTCATTTTACTACACCTTCCTGGATCACATTTCATTTAAAACCTAATTAATCAAATCAAACATACACAAATTATAATACTTAATAAATTTAATGAAAGTGAATGAAGATAGATGTCGAAAACTCATTGTTTGGAGTTTAATATCGATTAAAAATTATTATCGGGTAATTTTTAAGCCTCATATATTTGTTGCTCCTTAATTAAAATTCTTCGACTATAATGTTAATTTTCATGTTACAAAATGCGAGACGGCATCGTGAGACGACGTTGAGTAACATTATACTATATAACTACATTGACTTATATTGAGTTATGAATTATTAATTTATAAGAACTATATTTTACTACACCTTCTTGGATCACATTTCATTTAAAACCTAATTAAATCAAACATATTCAAATTTTAATATTTAATAAATTTAATATAGATAATCGAAGATAGATGTCGAAAAGTCAATGTTTGAAGTTTTATGTCGATAAAAGAATATTAAAATAAAATTTTTAAAATATAATTTGCAGTATTTGAACATTTTCTATCATCTTAAAATGTGTGTTATTATTATAGTTGGAAGATGAATATTTTCTGCGTTATCTAGAATTTGATTATTTGAATGAAGTTGCTAATTTTATTTTAATTCACTTTTCTGGAATGGTATTTAGTCAATGTTTTTAGTTAATGTCCAATTAATAATAAATAATAAGGTCGTTCATGTATATATTTATGTATATAAATGAATGAATTCGTTAATTATCGTCATTGGACTTTTATGAGAAATTATATTTCAATTATTTCTTTTGCTGATTTTTTGCGGATCTTTATTAGTAGTGAATAATTAGTAATGGTTGCAATATTATCTCTTTTTACTCAATAACATTATTTTTATTCATCAAATGTTTTATAATGAATATGTAATTATGATAGTCGACGAGTGTCGAACTGTCAATGCTTAATTGTTTAATTAATAAAGTAAAAAAATTAAAACAAAAAAAAGACCCGTGTGCGTAGCACGGGCCTGAATGCAAGTCAATATAATACTTGAGAGACTTGGATCGACATGCATCGTCGACATGATTATCAGCCTGTTTGGCTCACTTTTTTTTAGTATTTTTGGACTTATTTTTGGGTAAAAAAATTCATTTTTTGATAATTTTTTTATACAAGTATTTAATGTATGTTTGAGATTCTATAAGTTACAAAGAAAAGTTAATTTTTTTAGAAAAAAGTTATGATCTCCGACTTTATTTTAAAATAAATTGACTTATTCTGGAAAAAAGTTTCTCAAACATCCCCGTATATGCAACTATGTCATTATATTATATATTAGAATAATTCTCGGTATAAGCTCATAAAAATTTATAAGGTATTTATCAACTCAATTTATTAAGTTAATTTATAATTTATATGTCTATAAGTTGAATAGTAGTAACAATTTACTTTCTTTTCCAACTTATTATGATTATTAAATTAATCATAATACGTGTATTTTAAATATCTTCTTAATTTAAAATACTTGTATTATGATTATTCTATTAAATAATAATTTTTTTAATTTAATTTAACAAAATACTTCACACTCATATAAATTTTAAATATTCATCTATTTATCATTTATACACTTAGGGGCCATTTGTTAAATCTGAACAACAATTTCTGAATGAATAAAATTCTGAACCAATGATTAATCTGAATGCTGATATTTATTATTTTTAAGATATTTATCTATTTATCACTTATAAGTTAAAAATTACTAAAATTTAAGATATTTCAAACACGCTCTTGAGTGTTACTTAAAATTTTGGCCTCCAAGTATTAAGGTAAAAATGAGTGCTCTACATTGCTTCACATTGCTTATAGAATTGTCCTCATAAAAATATTCAGTTTTCTTTCAAAAGTATCTTACTGGTGAGACTTCAAAATTTAACAAGCTTGAAGTGTAGACGGATCAAACTGGAAATCTATTAAACTAAGAGGAGCTTTCCAGCTTGGGCTTCACTTAATGGGGGCAAGGAAAGTCCAAGTCTCTCCCATGTCTCATTTAATTAAGGATTTTTCTAGCGTGTACATAAGAGAGGATATATTTTAATAATTACTTTTTTATGAATTAGTTACTTCTTTATGAGTTTGTTAATTTTAGTTGGTTCATATATTAAAAATGAGAACTAAATTTTTATCATGTATCCTTAGATGCACATTTAAAAAACCGTTTAATTAGTAAGAGCGTTTCCAACCACGTAAAATTCTTAGAGTAAAAATCAAGATAAATTATCTTAAATAAGAATTATAGAGAATTTGTAAAATTTTATCCACTTTAACATGTCAAAATCCTTAGGTAAAAATTTAAACAATCACAATAAGTTGGTTATATTTGTCGAACCTTTAGTAATCTATAATAAAAATCAACATCATCAATTACCATGTTTAAATAATATATTCTATTTTTAACAACTTAAAATAATAATAATATAACATTTTTAAAAAATATAGCCAATCAATATAGTCAATTCAATTGAAATAAAACACGTTACAAATTCAACAAATTTTACATAATCAATATTTAGTCAATTATTTTTACAAAAAAACGTTGGACATGCTCTAATAGCCATAAATTTTCGGCCAATACAAAAAAAAAGGAGTTTGATAAAAATGGTTGTAAATGGCTTTGAAGGTTCTAAATGAGATTTAAAGCTCTGTTTGGAATTGCTGTTAAAAATTGGTGTGCCGTTAAAAAAAATGTTGGTAAAAAAAGTGTTAGTAAAAAGCTGAATACTGTTTGGTAATATTTTTGATATGTGCATGTTTTTATGTACAATATGTGTTACATATTTAAAGCCAAACCGAATTAGTAGATACAAATTAAAAAATCAAACCAAATTAGTAGACACTCAACTTTCCTATATCTCAATAGCAAAATTCTGATTGAAAAGTTACCAAAACATTATTTCAGTGGTATGAACTATGAACAAGCTTTCAATGTGGAGAAATCCAAAAACAAACACACACCAAACCCTGTTATTCTATGGGGGAAAGACCAACATAGCAAATTTTAGTCATGACTTTTTTTACCAACAAAATCAGTCTGTATATCCGTATGATCACGATTACTGCCCCGAAGAAGCTAAGATATTGCAATCATGTAAATGGCTCCGGAACTGACCCAATCGATTCTGCAGTTGTACAACTCCTGCAGCCTTATGCGAAAGAATGACATTTAACTTGTGAATATATTCATCGAGCTGATTTTCCGGGCTGTCAACTTGAACCAAAAGGTCCATCTCCTGCATGGAAAAAATAAATTTGGTAATTTTAAACGAAAATACTCATCAGTCATCACTAGGTGCGTGAGGTATAAAATGCAGATGGCACCGAACCTCTCTAACGATGTCCATGGTATCTTCTATGAGTTTGCGATGAGCATTTACAAGATCATTCTCTTCCTGAGTAAAGAACAATGAAATGAAAATTTTGATTAATTAGCCTGATCGCGGAAGGTAGCCCTGCTACAAGATATTTGAAGTGCTATTACCTTTAGGATAGCATCTACTTCTTTTTCTGAGTGTGAGTTCTTAGCCTGAGATGCTGTCAATTCCCTGGAATTTGTTTGAGTGACATTTCTCGTCTGATGTTGCTTGTCTAGTTCACAAGTCTCCTCACAGGGCTCAAAATAGCCTTCAACTACATCACGGCCTTGACTTTCTGTCCGACTTTTATATTTATCTAGAAAGGCCTGTGAGGTTGAACTACTTTCTACTCGTCCATTAGGAACAGGTTCAAGTGTAAATGATTTAGAAGGCTCTATTTCACTTTGCTTAGGCCACCCAAATCTATTACTTACGTTAGCAACATCTAATGAGTTATCCGAAGAGCCTGATGCAGTTGTCGAAACTGAGGACACGGGCAAAGTTGTTGAGCTTCTAATGTTTAGTGATGAAGACAGTGTATCTTTCTTGAAGCTGCTGGTTCCTTTGGATAGACTCTTAACCCTAAGATGATTTATTATCAATAGGCAGATGTCAACAACATATTACAGAATCAGAAGCAAAAAAACTTCGCTAAATCTAATTCACATTACCTGTCAGCATATCTTAATGTGTTAAGAGTATGTTCACATGACCCTGAGTTTGGGGAAATGCATGATATCATAACAGTGCGCGAATCACCAACGAATGAGTCTCTAAGAACTTCAGTTAGCTTACTTCCTCTAAATGGGATATGACCCTGGTCGCTGTCGAGTGCTCTGATACATTCCTTTAGTGCAAGTAAACTTTTATTAATTTCAGCGCCTTCCATTCTACAATAGAAATTGACAAGCATTGTTACTTTCACCGCGCAATTAACAGTTCCAAAGTGATACTTTATAGCAAAAAATGTGTTGTGTATAACTTCTATCGCTTTTTGGATCTACCAGAAAAAAATAATATCTACTTTCACGAGTACTTGGGCAGCATACAAATGTTCTACGGGAACATATTCAGTGAAAAGGTAGGTTCTAACTTTTTCAGATTTCAATACGACTTCCTTGGCATCCTGCCATTGTCGTTATTGTCACATCTCTATACATACCTTGTTTGTTTGTCATTATCTGTTGTGTCTGCACCCCGTTCACTTCCAGCAAGATCTATAAAAGATAGCTTGCCAACTAGACGAGCAGGCTTTGATTCTTTTCCATCAACAATTTTCTTGATAGCAAGTTGCAGTATAGCATGTGATCTGGAGGATTCCTCATTTGCACCAGTTGTGCCAGTACTCCTTGTTGCGTTGCCTCTCTCAATTAATTCCTTGATTATATCCACATCTGATACTCTGAATTCTTGCAAGCCCACAATGCAGACCTGTTGTTTCCCATCTTCCCTCATACAAAGCTTTCTGCAAACGTAATGTTTAAGGTTACAGTGCTAAATTAATATATATTTATTATTTATGTAGAAGCACAAATTGACAGGCTCACTTTCGATCATTGAGGAGATCAAACAGCTTTCCTCCATAAATTTCAAAGAAACTGACAAACAGTTGAAATCCCTGGTTCCGGTAATTGTACTGCATTAGCCTGAATATATCTTGGGATGCCTTAAGTGGCAGTGGTTGCATTGTATAGGTCTTTCCGCTTCCTGAACATTATAAATAAAGCAAAAAAAAAAGTATGGTTAATTTGATTTTGGAAAAGGTTCTCCATGGATTGCACAAAGTATTGGAAACTATTAGAAACAATTATTTAAGAAAGCAGAAAATACAATCAGTAACCAAACATGAATGTACATACAAAATTAATCCACTAAATACGGAAACAACAGAGGTACAATAATCAAGATTCAAGAAGAATGTAACAATACTGCAGCAAAGCTCTAAAACGGTATCACCAGCAAGAAGAGGAAAAAAAGGTGGGAATCTAAAAAAAACTAAGATCATGCCTGTCTGGCCATAAGCAAAGCAGGTTGCTTTTGTTCGTTCAAAAAGTATTGGTATTATAGGCTCCACTGTCTCCGAGTAAACCTATAGCAACAGTGAAAGAGGCTTCGTAGTTAATATAAGCATTAGAGATAGATTTAAAGTTGGAGAACTGCATCTATCTTGGACATATGTACTCACTTCTTCATTGGAGACATTCTCATTCAGCACAGCATCATAAAAAAATTCATGCCTCTCAACATATTCAGTTAAGTCCACCTGCAAAATGTGGTATATAAGCTACTCGAGAAGAAATAACTCTAAGAATACATGCATTCACAATATTCAGAGATGCATGGGAATATTCTGGAAAAAATATGTCATAGTTTAGTGCAAATCATACTTAGACTTCACACATTTAGTGCAAATCAAAGTCATCATACTTCCTAAAACACGTCGCTCATCTATCAACATAATTAGACTTCAGTTGACACAATAATTTAGTAAGTAGTAACACCAACTAAATATATGAACAAGCGTACAATAACTCCTGACATAAAGAGCGTTAAAAGAGAAAGCATAGTAAGGCTTAAACATCAAACAAAGTTTGCTAATAATGATACAGTATCGAGCAGAGTAACAAGAGGAACATCAATAGCTTTTATCATTTCTCAAGACCCATAAAGATTGAATAACCTATAACACGAGACCAATGTCCGAGCAATTTAGAATTCCCCACCACAAGAAACTAATATGTAAGATACCTTGAATTTTTTCTCATGGACGGAAAGTGAATTAGTATTTGATTCGATAGCTATAATGTCTTCCTCTGTCTTCGCAACCTCCCTTTTATTAAGTGGCCTCTTACGAACCTGTAGTAATAAGATACTCAGAATTTAGTATAAAAAAATAGAGAAAGTTAGGATTCATGCATTGAAAACATTGAAGCGGTTCCAATATCCCTTGGCTAAAAACAAAGTTAATGAAAAATCTCCAGACATTCTCTATTATTTTCCAAAATTCAGAAACGTAATTAAAAGACTCAAACAAATATGTTGAATTTGCAATAATGCATAATATACTGCAATGAGAAGAAAATATAATAAGAAAGAGGAATACCACAACTTTGATTTTAGCAACATTACTGGCCCTATCTTTTTCTGCAGAAGAGCTCTTTTGAAGGTTGTTCTCTGGCATACCACGAGAATCATTTGTAGGTTTGGCAAATAAGTGCAGCTGGGGATCATCGAAACATTTTCTAGGAACAGGTAAAGCCTGTATACACCCAACATCGATTCAATACATGTAAGTTCAGTGCCTCATGTCCGTCTATGGCTTGAAGAAAATTAACTAAAGATAAAAGTTCACATGTGGCCACACAAATTTTTGAATTCAGATTACTGTCTTGCACTATTATTGAATTAATAGGAGTATCATGACAGGAATAGTCAGTAAGTGATACAGTAATAAATGAAAGTATGGACATTTTTATAAAGTGAGAATCGGAAATTACAAGAAGACAGACCTCAGATAATAACTCAGTATCAAAGGAGCTCAGATCAAATAACCCCGGGTTGTTCTCATTTGGTGACACTATCCCACTGCTGCCATACAATCTCATGCTCGATGAACGAGACATTGAAGGTGAAGTTAAATAACTCTGATTCCTCCCTCCTGATGTAATGCCACCCTTTTGCACATTTTTACTAAATTTGGGACCTTGAACTCCTCCATTATAGCCACATAAACCAGAATCCTGATATTAAATTTTCACCTAAATGCTAAAAACCTCGGAACTAAATTACTTTAACACTGGTGAAACATGTAATATCAAATTGCACACACAAAAACACACAAAAAAGGTAAAATAAGGAACAGAAAACACCAGTTTTGTATTATAATTAGTCTTATTTACTTCAAAGTGTCAAACAATTTCACCGACATGTAAGACAAGTGAACAAGAATTTGCGCGACTAGCCTTTACAGATGACAAAATAAATTAAGTTAAAATCTGCATCTCTAGACATAATTTAAACCAAACATAAAACCAAACATACTCAGTATATCTCGGTCGTATAGCATATTCTGAAGAGGTTAAGATGCTCGCAAACCTTACCTCTACTGTAAAAAAGTATAGTAAAGTTACTGTTGCATGACTTTTTAAATTTCAAGATAAGACCAGTAATACCCATAAAGCCTGAACTTTACAATCCTTAAAGAGCAAATCTGTACTCAAATTGTACATCTAGTTTCATACACACACATATTAATAAGATAAATGAAATGGGAACCTGAGACTGAAGCCATTTATTGTTCTTATTAAAACCACCACCTGGTTCAAGAAAATTATCAGATAGCTGCCTCTGGTGGTAGCTAGTGGAGCCTGATCTTTGCATTTGCCTTCCAACAGCATGCATCCTTCAGTATATCTCCAAATATCAACTTGTTTCAAAATAACAACTAGAATTTTATTATAGTTCAACAATTCAAGAAACCAATGTTACAAAAACTCAATAAAAATTTGTACAAGAACAACAAAAATCTTAAAAAAAGAATGAAGAAAGAGGTCGTTTCTGAGGGAGAGACTAGGAGCTGAGGATGGTTTAAGTTATGATTATGTTGGAAGCTTTAGGAGATGATGAAAACACATTAAAGTTTCTGGAAACTTTTTGAAAGCATAGACAGGGCTTTTTCAGTCATTACCTAAATTTTTATCAATAAACTATGCATTAGACAAGTTCAAGTATCACTCAATCCGTATCATGTTAATATACAATACAGTTTAGATCATGAGAGTACAATACATTTTTTTATTTAGAGTAGTACTACATATTCCGAAAAAGTTTTAATTTTTTTTAAATGTCACGTGACATCATTTTTATTAAAATCTCATTCTGTTTTCATTAACTAAAATACTATTTTATATGAATTTTATACATTTTTCAAATTTTCGCTTGATCTCAATACAATTTCTCAAAATGTATGCAAATCCATGTTTTTCTTCAAATACGTATGTATGACAAGGTTTGTAATTTTTGGTAGTATTGTTTGTCACGTTTTTTCATTGATTGCGCGCCTCTGTTTACAATACATACAATAATAATTTGTGAATAATTGACCCCATCAAACTTTAATTTAAATGTTTGTCCCCTCTCTTTTAAACATGTGTGTTGTCACCTACTAACCATCACCGCATAATCAAATGTCCACATTAATTTAACTTCGTAATGCTCCACCATTACCATTTTAGTGGACAGATTATTATTATTATTATTATTATTATTATTATTATTATTATTATTATTATTATTATTATTATTATTATTATTATTATTATTATTATTATTTTTCCACAGTAATTCTATTATTTTTAGTATCTGTTCTGATACATGTGTTAGGGGATAATCGAACTTTGGCAAAAAAAATGTTAGAAAATCAAAAGTTCCAAAAAAAAAAATCAAAATGATATGTCTTCGTATAATTGTTAGGTTAAATAAATAATGTGATGGATCCCTCGTGCATTCATATTCATATGAATCCCCCAATTAAAACTTGTCAGTTTACCAAATCAGTGTTGTTAAAGGTGCGATTAATGGCGCTTCGCGTTTAGTTGCAAGGTGTGCGATTCGAAAATGTGCGATTTATCACGATTCTGAAATCGTCCAAAAGGCGCTCATGAGGCGCAAAAAGGCGCTAGGAAGCGCAAAAAAGGCGCTCATAACAGTAAAAGACGGAAATACCCTTAAAAGGAGGGTAAAAGGAAAAAATCCATATAACTGTTTCAGACAACTAATGAAAGATCTTTTCAAGTCTGATAGATGATAATGAAGAGGAAGAACGATAATTTGAGGGGTTGGAGATTGTGTTACATGATACCGAAGCTTTTGAATTAGAGAACTTTATAAATGAAGGCTTCATTATTGATATTATTATTATTTTATTTATGCTCTTTGTTATGTTTGAATGTTAAGATTATGTTAAGTAATAGTTTCTTGTTAAATATGTGCTTATCTCTTTTTGGTAAAAAGGCGCGCGATTAATGGCGTTTCGCGATTCGCGCCTCAAATTTGAGTCTTTTTTTATAATTAGCGCCTTAAACAACACTGTACCAAATCACACTATTGGAACCAGATTTCTGCCAGGTGGATCCTTTGTTTGGACCTGCAAAAGAAGAAGAATGCGAGGGTTTTAACCCCCGGTTCACCTCCGGCATAAGAATAAGTATTCCGGTTCTTTTAGAGAGATATAGGTAAACGTAGAGGGTTTGTGTTTAGAAAATACTTGAGTTGTCCTCCCTCCGGCCTCGAATAGCTTCATCTCTTATTTATAGTGTGGTTGTGAATCACTGGAAGGTGGAAAAGGTGGAATGAAGTGTCCCACATTTCTGTCCGTTTTCTATCCCTTGCACAAAAGTGGGGAATATTTATCATTACTCTAAGGAAGTGGAGAACATGCCCATGATGGCTAAAATGAAGGTGGGCCTCCAACATGTCCCTGGGCTTTGTTCGGAGATCCCTCCGGATGAAGACCAATACTTGGCACACCTTCTTCAAGTTTCGTTCGTATTTAAGCTCCACTCCTGCTTTTTCTATTTGCATGTTGTTTTCTTTCGGCTAGTTCCTTTGTTCGGCTTCAGCTTAATCTCTTCGAATTGAGGTTCTTCAGCATTTATGCATCTTCGGTCGTAGCCTAGCATGACTATGCGTCTTCGGCCGTAGCCTAGCAAATTAATTTTAATTTTATGCATTTTCGGTCGTAGCCTAGCATGATTGTGCATCTTCGGCCGTAACCTAGCATGATTATGCGTCTTTGGTCGTAGCCTAGCATGATTGTGCATCTTCGGCCGTAGCCTAGCATGATTGTGCATCTTCGGCCGTAGCCTAGCATGATTGTGCATCTTCGGCCGTAGCCTAGCATGATTATGCGTCTTTGGCCGTAGCCTAGCATGATTGTGCATCTTCGGCCGTAGCCTAGCATGATTGTGCATCTTCGGCCGTAGCCTAGCATGATTGTGCATCTTCGGCCGTAGCCTAGCATGATTGTGCATCTTTGGCCGTAGCATAGCATGATTGTGCATCTTCGGCCGTAGCCTAGCATGATTATGCGTCTTTGGCCGTAGCCTAGCATATTAATTTTAATTTTATGCTTCTTCGGCCGTAGCCTAGCATGATTGTGCATTTTCGGTCGTAGCCTAGCATGATTATGCGTCTTTGACCGTAGCCTAGCATGATTGTTCATCTTCGACCGTAGCCTAGCATGATTATGCGTCTTTGGCCGTAGCCTAGCATGATTGTGCATCTTCGGTCGTAGCCTAGCATGATTATGTGTCTTTGGTCGTAGCCTAGCATGATTGTGCATCTTCGGCCGTAGCCTAGCATGATTATGCGTCTTTGGCCGTAGTCTAGCATGATTGTGCACCTTCGGCCGTAGCCTAGCATGATTATGCGTCTTTGGCCGTAGCCTAGCATGATTGTGCACCTTCGGCCGTAGCCTAGCATGATTGTGCATCTTCGACCGTAGCCTAGCATGATTGTGCATCTTCGGCCGTAGCCTAGCATGATTATGCGTTTTTGGCCGTAGCCTAGCATGATTGTGCATCTTCGGCCATAGCCTAGCATGATTATGCGTCTTTGGCCGTAGCCTAGCATGATTGTGCATCTTCGGCCGTAGCCTAGCATGATTATGCGTCTTTGGCCGTAGCCTAGCATAATTTTGCGCATCTTCGGCCGTAGCCTAGCATGTTTCCCCCAGTATTTAAGGGATGAATTAATCTGAGTGGTTCACCTATTTTAAATTATGAGTGCCTTGAATGCTAAATGCTTAGAATGGACACATATTTTGTTAGGTCGGCCCCTAATATGGGTCTGTTTAAGCCTCGTACTAGATTGTGAACATTTAATTGTACTTTGGGCGAACTGAAAACACATTTAAATATGAAATTGGGGGCGTTCAGTACGCTTACCGGTAGGGTCGTCGAAGCTTGTATGTCCCCAGCTAGCTTGATTCGCCAGGAGACTCTTTCTTTTCTCCCCTTTGGGTGCTTTATACTTCTTATCTTTCGAGTCGGACGTGGCAGTAGTTCTCGTACTAGCTCTTCGGGGGTGATATTCGGAGCCTCTGGACTCGTTTTCATCCTTCTGCAATTTTTTTTTTTCGTTCGGCCAAAGTCTTCATTCAGCCAAAACCTTCTTCATTCGGCCAAAGCCTTCTTCATTCGGCCAAAGCTTTCTTCCTTCGGCCAAAGCCTTCTTCCTTCGGCCAAAGTCGTCTTCATTCAGCCAAAACCTTCTTCCTTCGGCCAAAGCCTTCTTCATTCGGCCAAAGCCTTCTTCCTTCGGCCAAAGCCTTCTTCCTTCGGCCAAAGCCTTCTTCATTCGGCCAAAGCCTTCTTCCTTCGGCCAAAGCCTTCTTCATTCGGCCAAAGCCTTCTTCATTCAGCCAAAGCCTTTTTCCTTCGGCCAAAGCCTTCTTAATTCGGCCAAAGCCTTCTTCATTCGGCCAAAGCCTTCTTCATTCGACCATAGCCTTCTTCCTTCGGCCAAAGCCTTCTTCATTCGGCCAAAGCCTTCTTCCTTCGGCCAAAGCCTTCTTCATTCGGCCAAAGCCTTCTTCCTTCAGCTCCGGCTGTTCATCTCGAAGTTTCTTCATCAACCAAGCTGTTGGCAGATTTTGATTTTCAGCACAAACATATATCTACGTTCCTACAGACGGCGCCAAATGTTGGAACCAGATTTCTGCCTGGTGGATCCTTTGTTTGGACCTGCAAAAGAAGAAGAATGCGAGGGTTTTAACCCCCGATTCACCTCCGACGTAAGAATAAATATTCCGATTCTTTTAGAGAGATATAGGTAAACGTCGAGGGTTTGTGTTTAGAAAATACTTGAGTTGTCCTCCCTCTGGCCTCGAATAGCTTCATCTCTTATTTATAGTGTGGTTGTGAATCATTGGAAGGTGGAAAAGGTGGAATGAAGTGTCCCACATTTCTGTCCGTTTTCTATCCGTTGCACAAAAATGAAGAATATTTATCATTACTCTAAGGAAGTGGAAAACATGCCCATGATGGCTAAAATGAAGGTGGGCCTCCAACACACACGCTATTTTGGAAACAATTTTGGAAAATTATTTTGATTTCCCTAGCATTACTCATTTGTATTGTATACATTATTATTCCACCTTAATTGCATTATATTAGGGTCAGGATTAAATAAATTATTAAAAAAGGACGCTCCTAAATAATTTATATAAATATGACAATCATAATTTGACTAGTCACAAACAAGTGTGTAGAACATTTCAAAATTTTCAAGGATTTTATAATTTTTTATGTATTTTTAGAATGACAATAATTTAAAATTTAGTCAATGGAGCCGAGGGGTTGGGAAGCATGCCAATAAAACAGTACTGGTTTCGTCAAGGTTTGAACTTGCATATAAGCCCATAACTGCAACTATGGTGAAGCCCATCACATATGACAATTAGTGCAACATCACTGTTGTCACTAAACATTTTCACACCTGGACTGCCTTCTTCACCTAATTCTGCTTTAATTTCCATCTACTGAGTAAGAATGTAACAGAGATTCCTTTCCATTTTGGTTCATCTTCAACCTTTTCTTCACTCTTGGTATCAGTATTCTCTTCATGGCTTTCTTCTCCCTTGACATCTTCGTAACAACACAATTAACACAAACATTTTTAAAGTTCAAAGTTCGCCTTGATAACGCAACCTTAGTCCTTAGCCCATTCAGACTTTCTTGATGCACTATAAGGAGTTCTTTTCTTGTTTCAATCCTTTATTGCACCTCACAAAGGAAGAATGTTATATACCTCACAAAGGAAGAATGTTATATAAAGAAAACAATTATAATGAAATCTCATAACTGTTTCTCTCAGAGGAGTTGATCATAAAAAATACAGCTTTTGAATGCACTATGCACAACTGAAGCAAACATAAACCAATTTAAAAAAAAAAAAAAAAGAGGGTAAACACAAACAATGAGGTAGAAACCTAGTTACGGAATGTTTAGCAAGAAAGAATAACAAAACTGAGCTAAAATGCTTCTATTGTTGGACCTAAAGTTGACCATGAAGCATGAAGTGGTCTGATATTAGGCCTGACTAAATTTACATAAAGATGTTCAATGTGACTTCCCTCACAGGAATCCCTAGAATGCTTTTGTTGGGACTTGCAAAACGAATTTGTGACACCAAATGTGAAATTAAGCAAATCCACATCACAGACACTTTCTACCCTGAAAGATCAGTGTTGAACATTGATGAAATATCAATGTTGAACCTGAATCAAAACCCACGACATTGTCTTCATTTGAAGCGGAGTTACCTCGAATACACAGGTCACAAGCCTGGTTTTCAATGTTGAGATCTCACTTTCTAATTTTATCAACCAGCCATCGTTTTTTTTCTTTTTTGTCCATTGCTGTTAATAATCATACAATGATTATGACCGAGGTTTTTATCACCTCCCTTTAACTTATCTCCAACAAACAATCTGCCATCACTCATTCTTTCATCGCCACCAAGGGCTTTTTAAAAAAAAAATAGTTTCTTTCAGCTGCTGCGACTAAAAAACTTCCAATTTCAGCAAAGCCAGAGGCACGTTAGCAGCAGTTATGGAAAACTTGATATCTTAAACAAGAGATCCCACGACAATAAACCTTTTCTAGTAGATACCAAGCCAAAAATCATTTATTTATAACAGAAATTATCTATCTATAACAGTATACTATTATCATGAATGCGTAGAAATTAGAAATCTAAACTGCAAAATTAGAAGTACAAGAGTCAAAAAATATGCTTATATATGCCAAAGGTACAAATAAAAACAAAAAAGTATCACTATAAACATCGAAACTAACAACGAGCTTCTTGATTAAAAGGAGAACACAAATTCAGCCTCTCTTGCAAATATTAATACAGAACCTCGATATATGAATACTTTTGTCAAATAAATAATTTTCTTCAGTTCCAACATACAGTTCCAACATACAGGGGATGCCTTTTAATCTTGATAAATGAGACGCGAGAAAAAAAAAAACTGAAAACGAAGGAAAGAAAGTCGATGATAAAAAGTTTAGTCACTCAAAAAAGATACATACTTACTGAGAGATTAAACTTCCACTTGCACTTCTGCCGAGTCGGTTTATACATATGAAGAAAAGAATACGTTCATTACTTTCTCTTTTAGACACCATATCTTACATACGTACCTCATTTATATTTATATTTTTTTGGCCTTCCATTCACAAGTGTTGCATAGACCAAGTATTCAAATCTGACGTTTAATCTCTTGAAAAAGTCATCTCTAGAGTTAATATGGTACCTGTTATCTACAACAAAATTATGTTAAATATCCATCCATATTTTAAAGTTAAAAGGTACATAAACCAGCAATGTTTACAAAGTCATAAATTTCAATATCAGACTTTTTCAATCTCACAATTTACTTTTCCCTTTTAAATGTCTGGTTTGCTTTCTTCAAAACTAACGAGATGACATCACTTCAATAAGCAAATCCTGAGCATTTATTAGAAACGATGTATAAATTCATAAAGTTGTATGCTAGCAGAAATTATATGAACCCAACATGACAGTCCAAGGATTAATTACCCAATAAACCAATGCAGATAATTCACAGTATAAATCTCCTGGAATAATGGGCTAAACACGATGCGAAATATACAAGCAATATTACCTGCACACGATGTCTGGCACTATATCGCTTGTAGTTTGAAAATAAACAACATACAGAGTAAATTTGAGGAAAATGGTGCAAAAAAAAAAAAAAAACCATCTTCACAGTGATGCATTCTCCATGGCAAACTATTTACAAGTTCTTAATTAAAAATTCCTAAAAAAAGTTCCAAGCGGTAGGCCTAATGCTAAAAGCAACTTATTTACCCATAAAAAAAATATGTTGAAAGAAACCTAAACCAAAGTCCAAAATAAATATGTACCAGAAGATTCTGCCGCAAAGCATTTAAAAGGCTCAATCACACAAAATAGTGGACACTGGGTGCAAATCGAAATGCAAAAGGGATGTTCAGACGACAGTAAAGAATGGTTTTTAGCGTAGTACAAGACTATGAAAAGGAAGGTGCAAGGTACAGAAGGTCGCTTCTTTATCTTTCATTAGCAAAAGGGATCTTGGATAATATTTGTATAAACAGCTAAAAAGTTTTTTCCCCAAGAAAGTTAAATGCTGCATACATCAACTATCATTGCATATAGTTTAACAAACCTCAAGATGTGCCTCAATGATATTTAGCATCTGAGTTTAAGATTATTTGGTGAACAGATTACCTTTGCTTCAAGTTTTTATGGCCTTAAGTTAACTGATCTTGATACAGTTATATAGTCTGCAAACTCATCTCCAGCCTACCAAAGAACAATATTAGCCATCCAATTTAGGGATATCAACTGAAAAGACCAAAATAGTAACTAAACAAATCAGTTGTGCCATTTAAACTCTCTTGTAGTAGCGAATCTGAAACTTGCAAGAGTATATTAACATACAGAATTAACTCATAGATGTAGCAGCTAAATTTCTAAAACTTTGGCATCATCTAAAACAATATATAGACCAGTAGCTTTTCTGCTAGACATAGATCATACTCATTTTTGATTAAAAAAGAACATATTTACATTAATAAATTATCTATACATTAAAGTCGAATAGTATACAACCATCAATATTAAGTAATCATAAATTTTAATATCAGGCTTTTTAAATTTGACAAGTGAATTAAATTTGACAAGTGAAAAATTTATTCTCCTTTCAAATGTACAGAGAAGATAATACCATTAAATACTCCTGTTAAAATGCTGTTACTTTCCTGACAGACTCCTTTGCACATTTGATACCATCTACATCACAAATCTATCCTAGTCTTCGCCAAGTTCACCATATGATCGTGTCTTGCCTACAAGTAGTTGGGAGTTCATAAGCAAATACCAAACACACCAACTAAAATATACTGTTCAACAAACTCCCAAAATATATGGTGACAGTAACATCCACAAGTCAGAAGTATACATGCTAGGCAACTCAACAATATAATTGTTGTCAATAACCCATTACAAGAATTGGTACTGACCAAAGTCTTATCAGCCTATCAAAACATGTATACTGCTAGTTTACTATAAATTGCTTTGCAAAATAGGATCAACGTGCCTATTTGACTTGCATAAACCAGTAGTGGATCTTGTATGATATAAACATGAAATCTACATTTAACTTGATTTACTTTGTATTATTACTGAGTATGTAATATTGTCTATCCATACTGTATGATGAAATATGAAGTCATACATTTGATTTAGCAAACAGAACAAACTACATATTTATTACAAACGATATAAAAATAAAACCTCAGCTACAACAAAATAGATGATCAAAGACCAATTTGCACCAAGGAAACTGCAGAACTATAACATTAAACAGAAAAACAGATATAGCATGCTTGAATCAGAAATAACATATAACAAGAAGAAGCAAGCATCAGAAGTGGAGAACTGTAACATAAAAGGAAGGAATCGAGGGAAGAAACAACTGAAAAATATGAAGGGACGCAAGAATCAAAGACAAGATTTTGGAGGGAAAGAGCTGGAGTTGTGATATGTACATAAAAAAGTCATGACCAAATCAACTAATTAAGCAAACTTACATCAATATGCATAACAATATTACTACGCATTCAGTATATGAGAACTAAGGGAGTAAGGGGCAGCCACTTGCACCCTTAGCAAAATAGCAGCTCAGGTAAGTGACATCCGGACTCATCTCGAGGTGTCAAATTTCAAAAATATAATTGCAAAGTGCTATATTTAAATGTATTACAACTGACATATCTCAGTTTTATTCACAGGTTAAAAAGATTGCCAAGTGTTAGGGTTGATGAAATTCCATTGGTTTACAAAGACAAATATGCCTGCTTTGAATTACATTTTAGATAAATTACACACCAACTTACATATACATAACAAAATGGAAGAATCATGATTTCCAAGTAGAGCTTTCACCACCTCTGCAACCAAAAAATAATAAAGATAACATCAAAAATCTGAATCGACTGATAATAAGCAGATATGAACATATACTCCCACACATACTAGTGAAAACACAAGTTAAATACTGTAATACAACTAAACGATTGAATTCCTCAATAATAATCAAGAATTCTAAGCATCAATTACAAAATTTAAAGTATCATGTATGTTTGTACCCTCACACAATTAAAAATACCCTCACAATTTAGGCGAGCTAATCTTCCTCTTCTTCAATCCGAAACAAATCAAGCAAGACTGATATCATTTCCCAGTTCTTGATTTAGACATCAGCCTCTGGTGAACTTATCGACACTTTAACCTCTTGCACCCTTGGTGTTTTCCTACAGCAGATTCACTTGAGGTATCAAGTTCTTCAAGTTCAGATGATGGCCACTTGGCAGTAGCACCATAATTTTGGAAGCATCGACCATTTCGGTACTTCTAGCACACTCAGATGATGAAATTCTTTGGCTTCTCCGTAGCTTGCTGCTAACAGGGGAAACCGCCATGTCATTCCTAAAACAAACATTTCGCATTTGTTTAGAATTTTTGCCTCTGCCCCTTTTTCTGCAAACAATGGATGACCTCGAGTTCAAACTATCCATAATTTCCGGTGTTGAGCACCTCAGAGGCCTTTCCTCATCCCTGACCATAGGCTCAACAACATCACCATTCATTAACATCCTTTCTGGACTTCTACCAGTTGACTTCAAACACGGTTCAACATCATCACTCTTCTCGCTAATATCAACTCCATCAGATTCTGTGTGTACTTGACCTTCGTTTACTTGTTTTGTTGACTTAGTTTTCTTGCCGGATAGTTTCAATCTCTTTTTATTCCTTGTAGCATCAATTCCCCTCGGCTTCCCCACTTCCTTATTATTTATATCAACGCATTCACTTTCACATGAAGATGGTTTCCTCCCTGGACATTCAGGCCTCCTTGTTTTCTTTTTTCTACTCCCTGGAGCTTTCTTGCTAGCAGTATGCACCTCATGAGTGGGGGTCTCGTCACCCCCACAAGTTTCTTGAGCAACCTTTTTGTGCTTTTCTGATCTAAGTTTAGAAACATAACTATTTGCAGTAGACACGAGCTTTCTTGATTTCCTCTTTCTCTTTCCACAGGATTTCATCTTTTTAGCTTTAGGAACAGAATCTAACAATTGCAAATGGACAAAATCACTAGGCCCAATGGCAGGTCTTCTTGCTTCCCGGTCCACAAAATTTGAAGGTAAAGCTATCTTTTTTATTTTTCTAGCCGCTTGAAGCTTAGGGAATTCATCTGGAAATAGAATCTTCCATCTTCTGAGACACTGGTTATCAGTACGTTTAGTCACACACGAGGCGATCTTATTCCAGGAGGGTCCATATTCTTGATATGCTTCTTCCAATCTTCGATCTTCTTCTTCAGACCATTTATCCAGCGTTACAGAAGGATCCAAACTATTACTCCATCTTTCCCTACACTGCACATGATCGCGTTCAGGCACATATTTAGCTACACTTCTCCAGTTTTTAGCCCCAAAAAACATCACTGCTACTTTTAAACGTTTGTCTTCGCTTGGAATCCACTTCCCTTTCCTCTTCCTCTTCGGGTGAAGTGATTTTGTCCATCTATTAGAGCACTGGGTACCTGTCCGTCCTTCCAAGCCAGAAGCAACATTCTCCCAGTTACTCTCACCATACATTTCTACAGCAGCACACAGTTTATCATCCTCATCCTCGGTCCAATCCCGTTTCATTATAGAAGGATTGAGACTCCTCTGGTAATGTGCCAAACACTGAAACGGTGTCCTATTCGTTCCCAATGATGCTGCAATATCAATCCAGTTGCTTATCCCCTTATGCTGAATTATGTACAAAAGTTTTTTTTCTTCTAATTTTGTCCATGAATTTTTACTAATCAAGGGATTTGTAAAGTTCAACCACCTCGCTTCACACTCTGCGCCGGATCGCTCCTTCATGTAAATCTTAGCCAACTGCTCCCAATTAACCTTGGGCAAGAATTCTTTCAAGTTCTCGTCAGTAATGTCATGATCACTAATAGATGCGATCCTCTTATCAAACTCATTTGAATCAGAAAATCCCTCTGCATCTGCATTCTGATACGTCTTTTGAAGCAACATATCTTGAAATTGTTGCTTTACTCCCTTCACAAGATTCACATCATCTTGTTTAGTCCACTTATCCCGATCCATCGAATCCGAAAATTTCTCAAGCATAGCCTTATAATTCGCAACATGAGAATTATCCTTAGGGGCATAGCTCATAACACGAGTACTCTTCGCATTCACCCTCACCTTCGTAGCTTGAATCAACTGAAGAAACGCATCTTTCTTCTGCGACAACTCTAGCCCTGTCCTCCTCTTACAACCAGACTGAATCCCTTTTAAAGCCTTAACCCTATTCCTCAACTTCACATTCTCCTCAATTCTCGACTCAAGATGCATCAACTTACTCCGCAAATACTTCTGACACACCCTATTCTTCTTAATCGCATCAAGAAACGCTTGAGCAGCTTTAGGCAACCCTGTATCCCTACCCTCCAAATCCCCAACATCATCAACCACATCCCCCTCAAAAACCCCCGCCACTCCCCCTCCATCACCAACATCAACCTCCTCCTCACAACCACTCGAATTCACACCTTTCCCCCCATCCTCACTCTCACTCCCCTTCTCCGAATCAATAACAACCGAGCCCCCCTCCTCACTCCCACTCCCACTCCCATTATCCATAAACCTACGCTGTACATCCTTCAAAATCTCCAAATCACCATTACAATCATCATCATCACTATCAAAATCCATAGGAGGCAAAACACAAATAGGCTTCAAATTCAACGGCTCCTCGTCATGATCATCACTCGAAAACCTCTTCTTAATATTCCTATACACTTCAAAATCATCGTCACTCGATTCAGAACTCGAATCATCATCGCAAACATCACCACCATAACCACCTCTACCTAAACTACAAGCCCTACGAAGAGTTTCGATGTCATCTCCTAAACCGTAATCATCCGAATCGCTATCGGAAGAATCATCAGCCATGATCACAACACAACAATAACGGTAACAATATACAAACCCTAGATCGAACCCTAATGTAAGCCTCTAATAATAAAGTAATTAAATCCTACAGTAATATGATTGATTTTTAAAACTACACAGATATATATATACATACGAATATGAATTGAATACGAATACGAATTGAATAGGGAACTTACTTTCTCTGCTTGTAGGAGAGATTTTCGCGACTCCGTTAAAATTGGGGACTGATTCGTGACTGGTCAATATGCTATTTTCTATATAAAAAAATCTATTTAAAATTACGTTTTACACTATAAAAAGTATTTCTATTATGTTGTAATTAAAAAATACTAAGTATTGAATTTATTCTAACATGTCATTTTCTATGAAAATATATTTAAAATTACTTTTTACATTAACATTATTATTTATTTTTATAATTAAAAATTTTTGATTGTAAAAATTATGTTTACATTGTAATTATTATTTTCATGTTTATTTCTTGTAAGATTATTAAAATTTATAAATGCATAATAAAATATTCTTCCAACTAATAATTAACGTAAATTGTTTTGAAATCAATTTTTTAGTAAATTTTGTAGTAGCTATCAATTTTTTTAAAATAACAAAATAAAATTATTACTATTCTTAAAAATAAATATTTACAAGTCACCCGAAGTTGTTATCAAACAAACGCTAAAAAAAATAAAATCATGTCATTTAGGTTTAATATAATTAAATATATGAAATAAAATCTAATAAGTATGAACTTATATTGTCGGAACAAACAAATCATTAATGTAATTATATACATAGAAATGAAAAATTTACACGTAAATATGCATGATCAACAAAATATATAATAATAATAATAATTTAAAAGAAATTTGAGTACACATAAATTTGCACATATTTATTTGAAAATGTTAAATAAAACTATACTAAATTACTAACCTATAATCCCGTGCGATGTACGGTTGATTTTTAATATTATTATTTTATTTTTTTAATTTTTATATTATTATTCATAATTTTAATATATTTTTTCAATTAATAGAAAAAATAAATTAAAGAATATACTAAAATATAATAATACATATTTGATAATATTCTAAATGATAGTGTTTTTCTTCTATATTAACAATAGATAATGTAACTTTTTAAATTTGATATAATTTTATTGGAATTTATACTATATTTTTATATAAACATTATTTTCAATAATTTTTTTTATTTTTAATTTAATATATTTTGATATATTCATATTTAAGGATTATACTTATTGTTAGTCCCGGAAAGTATTGTAGAAGGGGGGTTGAATGCAATACTAATAAATTTCAAAAACTATTTCAACAACTTAAATAGTGATTGTAATTTACTAGTAGAAGAAATGCAATCACAAATAATATCTTTACAAGATGTTTCACAAAATAAATGTTTTTATTTATTTTGCAAAGTTTTGCTACAACCTTGAGAACAAAATATTTCTCAAGCTTCGATTTCTCTAGAGATTACAGTGGTAGAGATACACTCAATTGTGTGATAGAGTGTTCCCTTTTATAGAGTGATAGTTGGATCTTTTTCTACTATACTATCACTATCAACATGGGTTGTTGAGTTGTTGTCATATTCCTTTTTGCAGCTCATTGCACGTTTTATTCCCATGTGATTATATAATAATTACATACAAAGTAACTTTTGATACTTTCCACATTTGAGCCACCCAGATCTAGCAGTTATCAAATTTATCTTGCTCTAGACTTTACAGGTTGCTCCATGTGATCTCTCGAGCTTCTGTTATAGACTTTCAAGCTTGCTGTAAAGTTTGAATGTTGCAGCACGCCTGCTTCTTTTGAACATGTATTCTGTCGCTTAATTTGACTTAGAAAATTCCTAAATCAAGTTGATTCTGTATGACAGTATGTTTGCCGCAAAGTTTGCTGTCAAAGGATTGTGCTTTGGTTGACAGTATGAATTCCCGCAGAGGTTGTTGTCAAAGGTTTGTGCTTTGGTTGACAGCATGAATTCCCCGCGGAGGTTGTTGTCAAGAATTCCAAACTTACTGTCGCAAACTATATACCAAAGTTGCTGTCATCAGAATCTCCGCTAATGTTGCTGTCAAGTTAAAACTTGCTGTCGACTCAATGAAACTTGCTGTCGACCTAGGCAACATGCTATTTCCTTGTAACCTTACTGTCAATGCTTGACAGTAACTTTTATTCCTGCTGTCGAACTTCTGTATTTCTTGAGGCTTGAACATAATAGAACTTCTTCCAAGAATTACAATTATTACATGACAATACTTATTTGATTACAAGAATACATTTCTGGCTATGACAGTATGTTCTACTTAGTGAAACTAAGTATACCAATGAAACTAGTTAAGTTGTCTGTTCTATCACCCATAAATCCCAACACTTATGTTTTCTTATTATAGACAATGTATACTGATTTTTAATATAATTTATTAATGTATAAAAGATATGGTGTGATATTTTTGAATATATATTATGATTGCAACTAAAAGTAAACGTGAAAAAGGCAATCAATTAATTACCATTAATTAAATTATGTTATTATTTATTTTAATAATTAGGAGAACCAAACCGAAAACCGAAAACAAAACCGACAAACTTTTATTACAAATGCAAGTTTTATCAGAATGCTAATAAAATTTGTGAATATGGCTAGAAAACTTGGCACACTTTGCATTGCATGAATTATCTGTGAGTTTAAAATTTTTAAATAAAAAAATATGGGAGTTAAGATTCAATAATTTTGTTAGATAAATCACTAAAAAAAATTAAATGGAGTGGGCTTGAAAAATAAAAGATATCGTTGGGTCTTGAAGGTCTTGAACATCTAGTCGGACTCTGATTTAGCAGGCCTAATTCAAATATGACCAAAAAAAGATATCGTTGTTTTCGTGTGTGTTGTATGACCAGAAAAAGAGTGACCAAAAAAAAAAATCAAATCAACAACCAAATATATCCTATTTCGCTTATAATAGTATAGTAAAACTATATGTAAAAATGTTAAAGAAATGTTTTTATAATCGCTTGAAGTACGGATTATAAGAATAGAAAATTGAGTAGATGTTGTTTTCCATCTATTACTATTAGGGCTGTAAATGAGTTTATACCCTCACGAATAGTTTAGTGTTCGATTTGAGAAAATTTTGATTCAAGTTCGGTTTGATTTGAAAACGAGTCAAATATGAACACGATTTTGAGGTTCGATTCGTAAATGGACTGAATTTGAACATAATATAATTCGACTCGAAGGTTCATGAACAAGTTTAATTATGTAGTTCGTTAATATAGTTCGTGAACCAGGTTCGTGGACAAGCTCGTGTGGTTCATAAATGAGTTCATGCACAAATTTGATATATACGCTCGTGAACATATATTAACGAAATACTCCCTCCGTCTCTAAATACTTTTCCCATTTGAGTTGGACACGTTTGCCAATGCACACTTTTGATCATTAATATCTTCAATTTCGTATTAGTATTAAATATAAAAACTTCACTGTATTAAAGTACTCATAAATACGAATCCAACAAGATCACTCATGACTATATTTGATCTTACAGATTAGACGTAAATTAGTAATTTATCTCATGTCATGAACAGTCCCGACATATGAAACGAGCATAGTATTATGAGACGGAGGGAGTAATAGGTTAGTAAATAAAGTATATGCAACCTATTCTTGTGAATGTTTACGAAATAATATGTTAGTTTATTTTATCAATTTATTATTATTATTTTTTAAAATTTATACATTATTTTATTATAAATAATTATATTTATGTTACATTGTAAATGACAACGTTAGTTGGTTACTATGTATTAACTAAATCTGATCTAAATTCGACTCCTTACTAGTACAATATAAACTAGAAATTTGTTTTTGGTTTTCGAGGTTTTCATTACTTTGACGAGAATAAACTAGAAGTATGTTTTTGGTTTTCAAGGTTTCCCTTACTTTCTTTTTATTTTAATGTAGTAAAAAAATTAGAATTTTTTTTGAGATGTTCGTGAAAATGAGATCATAAGCAATATTCATGAGATGTTGAGCTGGTATTCATGAGACGTTCATGACCTATAGCTCGTGAGACATGTTCGTGAACAGTTCGCGAACATGTTCGTGAATAACATTTTTTTTAATGAGTCGATACATAAATAGGTTTCAAATTCAACGGCTCCTCGTCATGATCATCACTCGAAAACCTTTACTTAATATTCCTATACACTTCAAAATCATCATCGTTCGACTCGTAACTCGAATCATCATCACAAACATCACCACCGAGCTTCCAAATCATCTCGTAAACCGAAATCATCCAAATCGTTATCGGAAAAATCCTCATCCATGATCACACCACAACAATGACAATAAAATTTTTAGAGTTAAGCTAATTTTATTAAAATGTTTTTGAATTCTAATGAAATCAAATAAATAATTGTTAGGTTATATTTTAATTTTGTATTTAAAAATTAAAATGATAAGTGCATATTTGTAATATTCATTGACTTGAAAAAAATAGTTTTGTGGAGAACATCATTTCACTGTAGAACTTAAAAATTATATAAATTATCCATTCAAAATATTGTAAAATTTATTGTTTGCAAAGTACATTACATGTAAATCACTATTTCATTCAAAATTTTAAAAATCAAGTATGTTTTGCAAGAAGAACATGTATATTCAACAACTCATCATTATTTCATTTAAAATCTTGAAAATTAAATATGTTCTGCAAGAAGAATATGATGTTCAGCAACTTAAACTTATTTTGCGTAATCAATTATGTTACAAAATTTTGCTAACAAAATATGCATGATCTAAATATGCATTACCCATAAACCAACGCTACACATTCTTCAAAATCTCCGAATCACCATTACAATCATCATCATCACTATTAAAATCCACCGGAAGTAAAACACAAATAGGTTTCAAATTCAACGGCTCCTCCTCGTCGTGATCATCACTCGAAAATCTCTTCTTAATATTCCTATAAACTTCAAAATCATCGTCACTAGATTCGGAACTCGAATCATCACAAACATCACCACCATAACCACCTCTACCGAAACTACAAACCCTACGAAAAACTTCCATATCATCTCGTAAACCGATATCATCCGAATCGCTATCGGAAAAATCCTCAACCTTGATCACACCACAACAATAACAATAACAATAGAAAACCCTAGAATCAAACACCTAACCCTAATTTACGAATTAACATGAAGATTAAACATGAAAAACTAATTGAATTGAAAAACTGATTGAATTGATATGTGAATAAGAATGGAATTAGGGTACTTACTTTTGCATGTAATGTATGTACCGGAGATAATTTCGCAAAATCTGCGTATGCGAGTGGATATATATAGTATTCGGTTGTAATTTTTGATTTTTTTATTTTAATAGTCAGTGTAGGATTTGATGATAAGGCGGTTACTTGGGATCCGTATGGAGCGAAGTTGAAGTCGCTCGGGAAATTGGTTAAGGCTCCGAAATTTTTAGTGTTTCAGGTTCCGGAATTTTGGTTAATACAATATACTAGCATAGTTTTTGCTATTTATTGTCATCACAAACATCACCACCATAACCACCTCTACCGAAACTACAAGCCCTACGAAAAGCTTCTATATCATCTCGTAAACCGATATCATCCGAATCGCTATCGGAAAAATCCTCAACCATGATCACACCACAACAATAACAATAACAATAGCAAACCCTAGAATCAAACACCTAACCCTAAATTACGAATTAACATGAAGATTAAACATGAAAATCTAATTGAATTGAAAAAGTAACTGAATTGATATGTGAATAAGAATGGAATTAGGGTACTTACTTTTGCGTGTAATGTATATACCGTAGATAATTTCGTGAAATCTGCGTACGCGAGTGGATATATATAGTATCTGGTTGTAATTTTTTATTTTTTTTATTTTAATAGTGAGTGTAGGATTTGATGAT
Source organism: Kitagawia praeruptora (assembly GCA_037693485.1). Lineage (NCBI taxonomy): Eukaryota > Viridiplantae > Streptophyta > Magnoliopsida > Apiales > Apiaceae > Kitagawia > Kitagawia praeruptora. The sequence goes on from CM075349.1 coordinate 39,022,525, forward strand.
AAGGCGGTTACGTGGGATCCATATGGAGCGAAGTTGAAGTTGCTCGGGAAATTGGTTAAGGCTCGGTAATTTTTATTGTTTCATGTTCCGGAATTTTGATTAATACAATATACTAGCATAGTTTTTGCTATTTATTGTCAATATAAGTTTTTCGGAGTTTTTATAAGTGTATAATCTATAGATTAAACATAATTCATTCAATTTGTATGTAAAAAAAATTATTAAAATCTGGTGGTATTAAAAAATTAATGAATTTTTGGATTTAATAAAATGGTGGATTTTGAAGAATTTGTTAATGTATTTTTTATGTTTTAAAATCCGGCTAAAATTTATGAGATTTTGACATATTTATCATAATTGTTTCAAAATCTGTCAGATTTTACATCAATTTTGTAAAATTTTATATCAATTTTATAAAAATTCGCGTAAAATTAAAATCAGCAACAATCTTGTAAAATCTATGAATTATTATTAATACATTTATCAAAATCTAAATTGAATACACCACCTTAATTTATAAACTAACTTTGGGTATTAAGCTAAGTCGCACCAAACCATATTCCAACTACATTTTATCTTAAAATTAGTATAGATTCTCTTAAATTTTGGGATGAATGAGAGTACACTGATTTAATTGCATTCTAAACTCTTAGGGCTTTAGTTATAGTTTATTTATTGGGATAAAAGATTTTATATTTTCAGGTATTTTTATGTGTTTAATTTTATACTAGCTTATAATCCGTATGTTATACCGCTTTTTTTTAATTATATCCTATATATTATACAATAAGAATAAGAGAGATAATATGAAGGTACTACCATAGGTTTTAAAAATTTTAGAGTTAAGCTAATTTTATTAAAATGTTTTTGAATTCTAAGGAAAGCAAATAAATAATTGTTAGGTTATATTTTAATTTTGTATTTAAAAATTAAAATGATATAAGTGCATATTTGTAATATTCATTGACTTGAAGAAAATAGTTTTGTGGAGAACATCATTTCACCGTAGAACTTAAAAATTATATAAATTATCCTTTCAAAATATTGTAAAATTTATTGTTTGCAAAGTACATTACATGTAAATCACTATTTCATTCAAAATTTTAAAAATCAAGTATGTTTTGCAAGAAGAACATGTATATTCAACAACTCATCATTATTTCATTTAAAATCTTGAAAATTAAATATGTTCTACAAGAAGAATATGATGTTCAGCAACTTAAACGTGTTTTGCGTAATCAATTATGTTGCAAAAGTTTGCTAACAAAATATGCATGATCTAAATATGCATTACCCATAAACCGACGCTACACATTCTTCAAAATCTCCAAATCACCATTACAATCATCATCATCACTATTAAAATCCACCGGAAGTAAAACACAAATAGGTTTCAAATTCAACGGCTCCTCCTCATCGTGATCATCACTCGAAAATCTCTTCTTAAAATTTCTATAAACTTCAAAATCATCGTCACTCGATTCGGAGCTCGAATCATCACAAACATCACCTCTACCGAAACTACAAACCCTACGAAAAGCTTTCATATCATCTCGTAAATCGATATCATCCGAATCGCTATCGGAAAAATCCTCAATCATGATCACACCACAACAATAACAATAGCAAACCCTAGAATCAAACACCTAACCCTAATTTATGAATTAACATGAAGATTAAACATGAAAAACTAATTGAATTGAAAAACTAATTGAATTGATATGTGAATAAGAATGAAATTAGGGTACTTACTTTTGCGTGTAATGTATATACCGGAGATAATTTCGCGAAATCTGCGTACGCGAGTGGATATATATAGTATCCGGTTGTAATTTTGGATTTTTTTTATTTCAATAGTGAGTGTAGGATTTGATGATAAGGCGGTTACGTGGGATCCATATGGAGCGAAGTTGAAGTCGCTCGGGAAATTGGTTAAGGCTCGGAAATTTTTAGTGTTTCAGGTTCCGGAATTTTGATTAATACAATGTACTAGCATAGTTTTTGCTATTTATTGTCAATATAAGTGATATGGGCTGAAAGTAAGCCCTAGAAACGTATTTAATGATGTATTAATTAAACCTAGTTTAGTCCAAATACGAAGCCCATTAATGAGGCCCGAAACCCTAATTAAATGGCAAATTCGTAGCTGATAAATCAGCCAAATAAAAGACTTCGAAATTGAGTCCAGAAAGGAAACTAAATCATATTAGGAGTAGCCACCAAGGCACATATATCCAATACTTATCTTCTTATCTATTAGAAGGCTCTAGAATTGGGCCTAAGCTGTGACTTGCCCATCAAGTCTCCTAATTCAACCCTAATTCTAGGGTTTTCATCACCTATATAAGGACCTGCTCCTTCACATCTAGAACTACGTTTTTTGGCTTGATTCTTGATAATTGCAAGATACGTAGGCATCTTGTGAGGACCCGATCTAAGTCACGAAACATAAGAATAGCCATTAAAGCTCGAAGCTCCCACAAACCCTAGCATTAAAAACACAATAAATACACCCTACTTTTTGTTCCACAACATTTGGCGCCGTCTGTGGGAAAAAGACATCAACCATGGTAACTACACGAAGAACAACACCAGTAACTACCGATCCTATTCCACTCAGCTCCGCTCCACCAGCAACAGATCCGGTGCCCCCAACGACCGGGACGATCGTTCCGCTTCAAGTTTCTCAACCCCTAGGGATGACCTCCCATGTTGAGAGTACGTTACCTCCGATCGTCCACACAAATCCAGGGACTAATCCCTTTCAGATGGTGGTTTCTCCCTTGATTATAGATCCCAACAACCCTCCACAAGGGGTCCAGATCCACACTACGGATCTCCCCGTAAATACCAACCCGATGTATAGGCTGCCTAACTACCCTCCTACTCAAGGAGCTGGATCAGGTGGTCATGCCCTGCATATCCGAGATCGAGATTATCGCGATTTTTCTGGTCCTTATACGGATGATTCATCCTCTGACGATGATTACGATCGTGATGAAGCTCCGAGGAGGCGACGTGCAAGTAAAGAACCTCGAAGAAGAACTCGAACTACTCACGATGAACTCCCTTCGACAACTGCTGAGAGGATTAAGGCTTATGAAGCCGAGATCTTAAGATTAAAGGAAGATATGGCAAGAGAACAATCCAGGTCAAATCAGACTCAACCTCCTCCAACATCAGGACCGATTCCCTTTATAGACTTGGAGAGGCCTTCAAGAAGGCAAAGAAGGGTTGATGCCCCAACTGGAAAAACAACGAGGGTGGAAACCCCCAAGAGCAACCCCAAGGATCTGATGCCACTTAGGGATCCTGATGATCCCATACCCCCGTTTACTGAGGAGGTGATGAACGCTCGTATCTCAAAGAAGTTTAAGATGCCGACAATTAAAGCTTATGATGGAACGGGTGATCCCGCAAACCTCGTTAGGACATTCTCAAATGCACTGTTGTTGCAGCCTGCAAGCGATGCTTTGAAGTGCAGGGCATTCCCTCAAACTCTGTCAGGCATGGCTCAAAGATGGTACAGCCTACTGCCTGCAAACTCAATTGTCTCTTTCAAAGAGTTAAGTGCTGCCTTTGTTAGCCAGTTTATCAGTGGAAGAGTGCACGAGAAGAGCTCTGCATCTCTTATGTATGTGGTACAAGGAAAGAATGAAAATCTAAGAGACTACCTTAAGAGGTTCACTAAGGAGACTTTAAACATCACTGATTTGGAGAATAAGGTGGCAATGGTAGCTTTGGAGCATGGTACCACCGACCTATACTTTAAAAGGTCATTGGCTAAGTATCCTCCCGAGAATATGGCTGAGCTTCAGCGAAGGGCTGATAAGTATATCAAGGCAGAGGATAGCATAAAGAAGGAGGCCACAGCAGGTAATGGAGGGAATAACAATGATTTTAGGAAGAGGAAGTCGGATCAGGAATACGATGCCAAAGACAAGTACCCGCGTACGGGCAAGGATTCAGATTCGGCTCTTAAAAGGGGGAATCTAGGATAAAGATTTACTGAATATTCAAGATTGAATACACCAAGGAGCCAAATCCTGATGGACATAGAGAAGGATAGAGATGTGAGATGGCCGAAGCCACTAAGGACCGATCCTGAGAAAAGAAATAAGAATCAATACTGCCGATTCCACAAAGATGTGGGGCACGACACTGACGATTGTAGGCAATTGAAGGATGAGATTGAGTTTCTAATCCGGAGAGGAAAGTTGAATAAGTTTTTCAAAGATGGGAATCAGGGAAACCCGAGGCGAGATTATGATAGGAAGGATGATGATCGCAATCGTAACCCACAGCCCCGGGGGCCGGTAATAAACATGATTTTTGGTGGCCCAACAGCGGCCGGGACAAGTAGGAATTCCAGAAAGGCGTATGCACGAGAAGTGATGCACATTGTTGGAGAAGCACCAAAGCGTGCAAAGACAGAGGTCTCAATTGGATTCGATGACTCGGACCTTGAAGGGGTGAAATTCCCCCATGATGACCCATTGGTAATCTCCCCAGTGATCGGCAACTCCCAAGTGAAGAGAGTCTTGATAGATAATGGAGCTTCAGTGGACATTCTGTTCCATGATGCCTTTTTGAAGATGGGATACACCGAGTCTCAGTTGACGCCCTCAAACATGCCTATATATGGTTTTAACGGAGTAGAGTCTAAGGTTGAAGGAACCATTCAGTTGCCCATGACCATAGGGCAGGAGCCACGGGAGGCCACTCAGATGTTAAATTTTTTGGTTATTAAAGCCACGTCCACCTACAATGCTATCCTAGGAAGAACGGGACTTCATGCTTTTAAGGCAGTTGCTTCTACCTATCATTTGAAGGTTAAGTTCCTAACCAGAAATGGTGTTAGAGAAGAGAAAGGGGACCAGAAGATGGCAAGAAGTTGCTATGTGGCTGCACTGAGGCCAGATGGAACCGGGGGGCAAGTCCTCCCTATTGAGGATATGGATGTTCGTGAGGACGAAGAACAGAGAGGAAAACCGGCGGAAGACTTGGTTTCCATACCTTTGGAATTAGAAGATCCTGAAAAGGTTACTTACATTGGGGCAACTCTGAAAGACCCCTTGAAAAGTGAGTTGATCACCTTCTTGCAGAACAATAGCAATGTCTTTGCATGGACAGCAGCTGATATGCCAGGGATAGATCCCCAACTGATAACACACAACCTGAACGTGGATCCAGACAGGAAGGCGGTGAAACAAAAGAAGAGAAATTTTTCACCTTAGAGACAAGAAGCCATTAAACAGGAGGTTGACAAGCTCCTAGAGGCAGGGTTCATTGAAGAAATCCATTTCCCTGAATGGTTGGCCAATCCTGTAATGGTCAAAAAAGCCAATGGAAAGTGGAGAATGTGTATAGACTTCACTGATCTGAACGATGCATGCCCAAAGGACTGCTTTCCCTTACCAAGGATTGATATGTTGATAGATGCCACGGCTGGGCACGAGATGCTAAGCTTCATGGATGGTTTTAGCGGCTACAACCAAATCAAGATGCATAAGGATGATGTTCCTAAGGTATCATTCATCACTGACTTTGGTGTGTATTGTTACCTGGTCATGGCCTTTGGATTGAAAAACGCAGGAGCTACTTATCAGAGGTTGGTAAACAAGATTTTCTCTCATCTCATTGGAAAAACTATGGAAGTTTATGTAGATGATATGCTGGTGAAAAGCCTGTGCAAAGCCGATCACATTGAGCACCTCCGTGGGGCATTTGAAGTGTTGAGACACCACAAGATGATGTTGAACCCAGCCAAATGTGCCTTTGGTGTCGGGTCAGGGAAGTTCTTGGGTCTTATGGTCTCAAAACGAGGAATTGAGGCTAATCCCGATAAGATCAAAGCTATCCTAGATATGGAACCACCTCGTTCCATAAGGGACGTACAGAAACTGACTGGAATGATTGCTGCATTGGGGAGGTTTGTCTCCAAATCCGGAGATAAGTGTTTGCCGTTCTTTAAAACCTTGAAGAAAGTAAAAAATTTCGAATGGACAGAAGAAAGTCAAGAGGCCTTTGATCAGGTGAAGAAGTATATGGCCGAAGCCCCGCTGTTGGCCAAGCCAAGTATGGGAGAAATCCTCTATCTTTACTTAGCCATTTCGGCTCAAGCTGTGAGCGTGGTGCTAGTGAAAGAGGAAGACAAAATTCAAAAACCCGTATACTATGTGAGCAAAGTACTACATGGAGCAGAGTTGAACTATTCTACCATTGAAAAGTTTACCTTAGCATTGGTGACTGCCTCAAGGAAACTACGTCCCTACTTTCAGGCACACAAGATTGAAGTCCTTACAGGGCAGCCATTGAGGAACATCCTACATAACCCTAAAGCCAGTGGTAGGCTTATTAAGTGGGCAATTGAGTTGGGAGAATTTGATATCAAGTACAAGCCGAGGATGACCATAAAAGCTCAGGCACTTGCTGACTTCGTGGTTGAATGTACCATTGACAACCAAGAAGTCGGGGGGCAGGAGATACCTCAGGAAGGCAATAGGGAAGACAAGGAACCTGTGATAGAAGAGAAGGAATTCTGGATGCTCTATTTTGATGGAGCGTCAAAAACAAAAACAAGTGGTGCAGGCCTGGTCCTGCAAAGTCCCGATGGATTCACCATTGAATACGCCCTGAAGCTGGACTTCCCAACAACCAATAATGAGGCAGAGTATGAGGCTCTGATAGCCGGGCTCGGTTTGGCAGGAGCATTAAGGGTCAAAAATCTAAAAGTTTGTGGAGATTCAAGGCTAGTTGTGGCCCAAGTCAATGGAGAGTTTGAGGTGAAAGATGAGACTATGATTAAGTACTTGAGGGTTGTCAAGGCTGTAATGACCCAGTTCGATGAATGTTACGTCGAGCACATTCCTAGGGAGGAAAATGTTAAGGCCGATGCCTTATCTAAGTTTGCCTCTTCCGAGATAGAGAATTATTCTGGTAGTGTCTATTTCCAAGTTCTGAGAGCCCCCACTATTGATTCAAAGCTGGTAGCACCTATTGGAACTAGAGAGTGTTGGATAGACCCGATCAAGATGCATATTGAGACCGGTTGGCTCCCGACTAATGCCATGGAGGTACGAAGATTGTCAGTATGGGCATTGATGTATGCTCTGATTGAAGGGATCCTCTATAAGAAATCCTTTGTGATTCCGTACCTGAAGTGCCTAAGGCCCGAAGAAGCTAAGTCAGCACTAGAAGAAGTCCATGAAGGAATCTGTGGGCAACACTTGGGGGGCAGGGCCCTAGCTCACAAGATAGTTAGACTCGGATTTTATTGGCCTAAGATGATGGCTAATGCCAAGGAATATGTGAAAAAGTGCGATCGGTGCTAGAAACATGCACCAGTGGTTAGGCAACCACCAGAGATGTTGACGTCCGTCAGTTCCCCCATTCCTTTTGCTATGTGGGGGATGGATATACTTGGGCTATTTCCAATGGCCACAGCTCAAAGAAAGTTCTTAATTATAGCTATTGATTACTTCACAAAGTGGATTGAGGCCAAACCTTTGGCTAATTAAGATCACAACCAAGCAAGTTATGCAGTTCTTCTGGAAGAATGTCATGTGCAGGTATGGAATACCACGAATCCTAGTCACGGACAATGGCTTATAATTCAACAACAAAGAATTTAAGGATTATTGTGATGAGAACGGAATCGAGCTTCGGTTCACTTCAGTTGCCCACCCTCAAGCTAATGGGCAAGCTGAGGTTGCCAATCGGATCATCCTTGATGGACTCAAGAAAAGGGTGGAACGTTCCCGAAATACTTGGGTGGATGAATTGTTGCCCATACTTTGGGCATATCGTACCACTTGCAAGGTAACCACTGGGGCAACTCCATTCATGTTAGCTTACGGAGCTGAGGCCGTTGTCCCCGTAGAAATCATGCATACATCTCCTCGAGTAGAGGCCTTTGAGCCTGACACTAATGAAGAAGGAATGAGGTTAGCCCTTGACTTGATTGATGAAGTAAGGGATGAAGCCCATGCTAGGAATGTTGAACATCAGAAGAAGGCCTCCTTCTACTACAACCTAAGAGTGAAAGAAAGGTTCTTCCGTCAGGGGGACTTAGTACTCAGAAAAATTGAAGCATCCGGAGTTGGACAGAAGGGAAAGCTAGCACCTAACTAGGAAGGTCCGTATCGTGTCAAAGGAACATTAGGTCGTGGATCATACAAGTTGGAAACTCTGGAGGGGAACGAGGTGCCTCACACTTGACATGCGTCAAACCTCAAGATCTATTATGTTTGATTATTCTATAAAGAGCATAGCTGATAAGTGGATTTTATATCCACTTGGAACATTCTAAATCGGCTTAAATTGATTGCTTTGACCTCAAGATTGTGGTAGTTTTGATGTGTTTTGTTTAATTGTGCAGGGTTGGAATAATGTTGATTAAGATCGTTGTTTCCGTCAATTTTGGAGTTGAATTCGGGCTTAATAATGTAGAATGGAGTCTTGTTGTGATTCACCATGAGGATTCCAAGCATAGAGGATTGAAAACGGAAGAGAACGCAAAAAGAACGGGAGCAAACGGAGCAAAAACGAAGGAGAAAAAGCTAAAAAACGAGGAGAGAAAAGTTTCACCAGATGGAGGCTGGGCAGACTGCGCCATATCTTGAGCAGTCTGTGCCAGATGGGCAGAATAGTGCTGGGCAGTCTGCGCCGTGCTTGAGCAGATTGCTCAGGGTCGTGCTGATTTTCCAGTTTTGCCCTTATTCGATCTGAAATTGTATTTTAAGTGGTTTTTGACACAAAAATCGAATTCTAGTTGTATTTAAGGTATTTTTCTTATTGGGCAAGATGCGTAGAGCCTATATAAACATCCAACCTTTGTAATCATGAGGAGATACACATTACGTAATATAGCCTAGTTTTTGCAAGAGAGAAAAGGAGATAAGGAATTTCTCCAAGCTAGTGACGAGCAAGGATTATTCTTTGGAACCTTTGTACTCTTCTATTTTGGGGATTTAATTCTAAACCTTATTTCTTCTTCTATATTTACTTGTTTATTTTAGAATTATGTTTTCCATAGAACCCATGATGGCAATTAGGTCAATTATGGGCTAATTCGTTATCATGGGGTTTTAATGGATTTTGCTATGGATTCTAGAAATTGAGTGTTATTTATGCCCTGGTGTGTGATTGTACGTATTGATTGCCTAGTATGTTTATGCTTATTCGTTATAAGTGAGTCGCGAACACTTGTAATTGTTTGTTTAATCCTAGTTAATGCGAAAGTGGATCTAGGGTTTAGAACAATTCATGCTAGCATAGGTTTTTGCATGTGAAGAACATGTATTAATTTGTGATGTAATTCTAACCGTCTTGCATCGACTATGTGGTTTAATGGGTGCTTGATTTTCAACCGGTATGTGTTCAATTGCTATAGACATATAGGGACTACACATATTTGGTGACTACTTGACTTCTATCAATTGTGGATGATCAGTAGGATGGTATATGCACAACGAAAGTTGGTGTGTATCAGTTTAGTGCATCTAATCAGTAATCAACTCTGTCACATGCTAGGCTAAAGGGCATAAGATTCTAGATGAAGTAGTAAATGAAATTGAAATCCCATGTTTGTTTATTATAAAGTTATAGTTAAGTTATTTCCTCGTAATTGGCTTAGTTGGTATTTAATCATTAGTTAAATCAAACCAATATTGTGATGGTCTTAGCAGTGAGTGTAAATCATAAGCTGGTGCATAAGTGAACATAACGAACAATTTGAGTCTCTGTGGGAACGAATCCTATTTACTCTATATTACTTGTTGACCACGTTCTCTTGCGTGAATAAGTGCGAACAAGTTTTTGATTTGGGGGATAGTAGTTGTATGTATTGTTGTATTTTGTGGTCATATAGGATATCATGTTGCATAGTAGTGATAGTTCATGCTTGATTGTTATGTTCGTATTATCTACGTTTGTTCATATAGGACATTTTGTTTTATTTTCGTATACCATGTGAGTTTTCATTTAGTTGCATTTTCATGGCATGCATATTTCATGATCCCTTAGGACGAGCTGATTCTGATTGATAGGTGGATGTTGATTTGGGTGTGATGATGATGAGTAGAGGGCTGATTTATAGTTTCTATGAAATTGACTTGCATGTTACGGGAACAAAATTTATTACACAGCCTCATTGGGGTGCTGTTGGGCTAGGTTAGGGTTATGCCTGTGGGATGTTTTGAGATTTAATCACTTGTTTATATTTTGAATTTTCGTTATTCCCTTTATAGCGTAGGAACATTAAAGTCTAAGTTTGGGGGAAACCAGGAATTTTCATGCTAGTTGTTAATATTTGTCAATAAAGGCTAGGCGTCAAATGGCTAGTAGCCAGCTCATATTTATATGAGTAGTCTAGGGTTGGAAATGAGAAAGGCTCATTCCAGATTGCGAAAAAAAAAGAGAAAAAAAAAGAAAAAAAAAAGAAAAAAAAAGAGTCAAGTGTTGTTTGTTAATGCAAAATTAACCAGAGTGAGCTCTTTAATACTCGAGTAATTAAGTCTGAGGGGACTTAGTCCTAGTGACCTAAGGCTTTATAGTCTGGGATCCACTGACCCAACACTCGCTACATGGGTATTATTGTATAAGACTTTTGGGGTCTCATTCATTGCACGGTTAAATAAGCATGCGTATTGTATATGTAGTGTCGTAGTATAGTAATAAAGCATGAGTTTCTGTCTACCTTGGATAAGGGTGGAGGTGTTCCTAGGTTATGGAGTGTCTACAGTCTATTCTAGTTATAAACCTGTGATTGTCTTGACGGAAAGCATGTATGATTTTTGACCTAGTTCTGGGGGTATTTCTGATGAGCATTGCACATACGCACGTTTCTGTTCATGTATTGTTAGTATACGGGGACTTAGTCGAGCTCTGCTTGGATTTGTTGCATTCATCGAGATATTTGCTTGTTAGTTGGTTTTGGTGAGTTTGAAGGGGGTCTTTGCATTTTTTTTCATATTAGTTGCATTCATGCATTTGCATTGCATTAGGTTAAATGGATTTTGTGGGTACATTCGCTATAGGCCCTCACGAGACCTTACTCGTCCACTAGGGCTGCCTAGGGTTTAAAGGGCTTGTTGCATATGCCAAATGCAACCGTGATCACCTACGGAAGTGGTACTAATTAGTTAGTTAGTTGTAATTGTATATGCTTGAGGACAAGCATCAGTTTAAGTTTGGGGGTGTGATAAGTGGATTTTATATCCACTTGGAACATTCTAAATCGGCTTAAATTGATTGCTTTGACCTCAAGATTGTGGTAGTTTTGATGTGTTTTGTTTAATTGTGCAGGGTTGGAATAATGTTGATTAAGATCGTTGTTTCCGTCACTTTTGGAGTTGAATTCGGGCTTAATAATGTAGAATGGAGTCTTGTTGTGATTCACCATGAGGATTCCAAGCATAGAGGATTGAAAACGGAAGAGAACGCAAAAAGAACGGGAGCAAACGGAGCAAAAACGAAGGAGAAAAAGCTAAAAAACGAGGAGAGAAAAGTTTCACCAGATGGAGGCTGGGCAGACTGCGCCATATCTTGAGCAGTCTGCGCCAGATGGGCAGAATAGTGCTGGGCAGTCTGCGCCGTGCTTGAGCAGATTGCTCAGGGTCGTGCTGATTTTCCAGTTTTGCCCTTATTCGATCTGAAATTGTATTTTAAGTGGTTTTTGACACAAAAATCGAATTCTAGTTGTATTTAAGGTATTTTTCTTATTGGGCAAGATGCGTAGAGCCTATATAAACATCCAACCCTTGTAATCATGAGGAGATACACATTACGTAATATAGCCTAGTTTTTGCAAGAGAGAAAAGGAGATAAGGAATTTCTCCAAGCTAGTGACGAGCAAGGATTATTCTTTGGAACCTTTGTACTCTTCTATTTTGGGGATTTAATTCTAAACCTTATTTCTTCTTCTATATTTACTTGTTTATTTTAGAATTATGTTTTCCATAGAACCCATGATGGCAATTAGGTCAATTATGGGCTAATTCGTTATCATGGGGTTTTAATGGATTTTGCTATGGATTCTAGAAATTGAGTGTTATTTATGCCCTGGTGTGTGATTGTACGTATTGATTGCCTAGTATGTTTATGCTTATTCGTTATAAGTGAGTCGCGAACACTTGTAATTGTTTGTTTAATCCTAGTGAATGCGAAAGTGGATCTAGGGTTTAGAACAATTCATGCTAGCATAGGTTTTTGCATGTGAAGAACATGTATTAATTTGTGATGTAATTCTAACCGTCTTGCATCGACTATGTGGTTTAATGGGTGCTTGATTTTCAACCGGTATGTGTTCAATTGCTATAGACATATAGGGACTACACATATTTGGTGACTACTTGACTTCTATCAATTGTGGATGATCAGTAGGATGGTATATGCACAACGAAAGTTGGTGTGTATCAGTTTAGTGCATCTAATCAGTAATCAACTCTGTCACATGCTAGGCTAAAGGGCATAAGATTCTAGATGAAGTAGTAAATGAAATTGAAATCCCATGTTTGTTTATTATAAAGTTATAGTTAAGTTATTTCCTCGTAATTGGCTTAGTTGGTATTTAATCATTAGTTAAATCAAACCAATATTGTGATTGTCTTAGCAGTGAGTGTAAATCATAAGCTGGTGCATAAGTGAACATAACGAACAATTTGAGTCTCTGTGGGAACGAATCCTATTTACTCTATATTACTTGTTGACCACGTTCTCTTGCGTGAATAAGTGCGAACAATAGCTCATATTTAGTAGGGAAGTAGAAATAAGGTCGACGAAACCATATTTGAGTTCTTAAACTCTGAGTAGGAAGTAGAGTATTATGTAAGGGCTAGACCCATTTCAAGTTTCAATGCAATTTGATTTTCTTCTCTCTTGGTTATTATTTCCAATGTCTGTTATGTATCAAAAGCATATTTGTAAAATTGCTAGCTAAAGTAAACCAAAATACAAAAGACAAAACAGCTAAGTGAAAGGAAAAATCAAAGGATGCTTAAAATAAATAAACAAAGCCCGGAGGCTATAAGTTACGGTTCATAAGTCAAGAAAGCGAAATGACAAAAGATAAGCCACGCAGGGCCGACATAAGATAAACTCAAGGAGCCTTAGCAGCCTTGGCCGCCTTGGCAGTACTCCTAACTGGAGAATCTCTATCAGTACTGGTGGCAGTAGTAGACTCTTCAGCATCAGCCTGAATTGAGGAGTGCTCAGGATCCAAGATCCTATCTGTAGCATCACCTCCCTCCTCATCTTCCTCACCATCCTCCTCATCCTCTTCCATAGGAGAAATCCTCTGGGACTCTAACAGCTTTGCCAACTCTAAAGGAGCCTCGGGGCAAGGGAAATCCCCAATCTGGAACAAACCAGGGTGCCTCTCAGACACAGCATCTAAGGCCCCTTTCCAGCCACTAAAGTAGTTGGCCGGATAAGCAAGGTCGTCATGCTTAGTCATAAGCTTCTGGAAGTCCTCGGAATCCATGTAATCATCAATGATATCCTCCTTGCCTTGGCGAAGCTCAGCAATGCTACCATAGGCTTTCTCCAGCTCCTCTTCCTTGGCCTTCAACTTCTCTTCCAGGCCTGCAACTTGGACCTTTGTCTGATCAAGATCCTTCTTATGAGTCCCGGCCTGAGTTCGCCAAGACTTGGCATGATGCATGGCAGCCTGGAAGTAGGTATTATTCTGAAAATACAATTTAAGTGTTAGGGAACGGAAAATAAACATTCAAACCAAAAAAAAGTAAAGTACTTACGGTAGCAATAGCTTGAGTCCCCAGCGACTCAACTGCCTCCAAATCACGGGATACCACGAGGTCATGATAGTCAGCAAGGGTGATCGAATGGTAGGACCAATCCTTCGAGTGCTTGGTATCCCCAACCATTGAGTCTTGTTTTCTGATGCCCCAAGCTGGCCGGAAAACGGATGATTTGGCAGAGGAGGCAGCCCCACCTTCTACATCAACAGCATCGTGAGGCCTTAGAAAGGCAGGTTCTGGGGGCTGCCCCTGGGGTCCTTCGCAGCTCGTTTTCTCTTCATACGAGAAGTCTCCCCAGCCAAATGCTCTTGAAGCTCGTTTATGGCTTTAGCAGCTGAAAAATCAAAGGCAAAGTCAATGACAATAAAATTTAACATGCAAATGAATAAGAAGTTAAGTGAAAGAATGATGAGGTTTACCCTTATCAATGACAGATGAAAGACCCACGGACTTGAGGGAAAATTCCTCAAGAAGGGAGAAGAAGTGAGTTTCCCCTTTGTCTGCAGTAAGGGTATCAAAAGCAGCTTTTTCGGCGTCATCCAGTTCGATATCATCTGGATTTCCATCGATTACCTTCCCAAAAGAGCTACGGAAGAGGGTGCCCCAATCACCCCCTCCCACATAAGGTACATAAACTCTTCTTTCCATTTAGGGTTATTATCAGGGATTGAAGAAGGATCGTAAATATTGGGGATCGTAGCACGAAGGCTGATATATACCCAGCCAGGATAAGTGATTGCACTATTCTTAAATTGAAAAATCTTCCTAAAGAGGGGGACAGTTAGTGGGAAATTGTTTTTTAAACAGAGAACCATGAAGCAAAGAATGGCTCTCCAAGCATTGGGAACTAACTGGCAAGGATTTATTTGAACATCCGCTAGCAAAGTGGGAATAAAATTATGGAAAGGGAAACGAAGCCCAGCCATGATAGCATCCTTATAAATGCAAAGGGCATGGGGTTTCCAATGACAAGAACGATCCCCTGGTTCAGCTGGGACTAATTTTAAAGGGGAACGAACGTTGAAGAGTTTATTAAACTTTTTAACTTTTTCAAAATCAAAGAACTTCGAATGATGGTTATACGAATCTAATGCAGAAACAGAAGGATATTCATCTCCTCTTTGATTAATCATGTCAATTGATATGCTTGGAATGAAGGTTTCGAAGGATGATCTTCAAAGGAAGCCCAGAAAACAACCGTGGTAAGAAGAACTTCCCCGGAAAATTCTTGCCGGAATTTACTTGAAACTAGGAGCTATAGAGAGAAATTTTAGTGAAATATTTGAGTAAAGTGAGAAATGAAGTTCACTTCTCACTCATTTATACTTAACACAACCGGTCATTTAGCCGGTTGAGTGTTGAAGTTAACAGGTAAAAGCCGGTTAAGGCCCATAAGCCCAAAAAAAGGGCCCAAGATCTAGAAGGTTATAGAACTTGAAAGAAAGTTCTGGAAGGATCGAGGAAAAATTCGTATAATTAATTAGTGGAATAAAAAAAAATACCTACGACAATAAATCAGGTCGTATTATATATTGTACGAACTCAATTCAGTTCATGGGATGAGTTCGTAAAGCCCACGAGGAGGCCCGTTATTGTTCCTTACACGAACTCAATTCAGTTCGTGGGATGAGTTCGTAAAGCCCACGAGGAGGCCCGTTATTGTTCCTTACATGAACTCAATTCAGTTCGTGGGATGAGTTCGTAAAGCCCACGAGGAGGCCCGTTATTGTTCCTTACACGAACTCAATTTAGTTCGTGGAATAAGTTCGAAAAACTCACGAGGAGGCCCATTATTGATCCTTACACGACGTCGATCCACGTCGAGGAACGAGGTATTAGATCTCACGACGTGCCTTATCGGGATTCCTTACACAACCTCAATCCACCTCGTGAATTGAGGTCGAGAAAGCCACGACCTGCCTCATACATTGCGCTTACACGACCTGGAGCCACCTCGTGAATCGAGGTCGAATCCCGTACGATCTGGCTAACTCAAAGGCTGCACATGACCTCGTTCCAGTTCGTGGAAGGAGGTCGAGAATCTCGCGACCAGGCCATCTAGGCGACCTTATACGACCTCGATTCTGGTCGAATTGTGAGATCGCCAATCTCACGACCTGGGCATTTCTGAGGCCATACACGACCTCGTTTGAGGTCGAAAAAAAAATCTCTTTTTCTCAAAAACAGAAAAATTGGTTAAAAATAATATTTTTCTGAGAAAAATTGAAAATAAAATTTCAAGAATTCCAGAAAAATGCGAGATAATTTACAAAATTATTTCCAAAGGTGATATGCCCCCGATATTTTTGATAAAATTAGTCAAAAATAATGAAAAATACCCACGAGTTTGGGAAAAATGCAAGAAAATTATTTATAATTTTCTGTGAGACATAAATATGGTTATCCAACCTCGAATAAGACAAATTGTCGTAAATGTGTAGGTCGCTCCACACTTTACATTCAAGACGATACATGTGAAACACTAGTGTACATAAACCTTTTAACTTCAATGAAAACCTGATCAGTTTTCCTAGAAGTTGGGGGGCAAATGATATGGGCTGAAAGTAAGCCCTAGAAACGTATTTAATGATGTATTAATTAAACCTAGTTTGGTCCAAATACGAAGCCCATTAATGAGGCCCGAAACCCTAATTAAATGGCAAATTCGTAGCTGATAAATCAGCCAAATAAAAGACTTCGAAATTGAGTCCAGAAAGGAAACTAAATCATATTAGGAGTAGCCTCCAAGGCACATATCTCTAATACTTATCTTCTTATCTATTAGAAGGCTCTAGAATTGGGCCTAAGCTATGACTTGCCCATCAAGTCTCCTAATTCAACCCTAATTCTAGGGTTTTCATCACCTATCTAAGGACCTGCTCCTTCACATCTAGAACTACGTTTTTTGGCTTGATTCTTGATAATTGCAAGATACGTAGGCATCTTGTGAGGACCCGATCTAAGTCACAAAACATAAGATCAGCCATTAAAGCTCGATGCTCCCACAAACCCTAGCATTAAAAACAAAATAAATACACCCTACTTTTTGTTCCACAACAATAAGTTTTTCGGAGTTTTTATAAGTGTATAATCTATAGATTAAACATAATTAATTCAATTTGGATATAAAAAAAATTTATTAAAATCTGGTGGTATTCAAAAATTCATGAATTTTTTGGATTTAATAAAATGGTTATTTTGAAGAATTTGTTAATGTATTTTTTATGTTTTAAAATCCGGTTAAAATTTATGAGATTTTGACGGATTTATCATAATTGTTTCAAAATCTGTCAAATTTTACATCAATTTTGTAAAATTTTATATCAATTTTATAAAACTTCGCTTAAAATTAAAATCAGCAACAATCTTGTAAAATCTATGAATCATTATTAATACATCAAAATCTAAATTGAATACACCACCTTAATTTATAAACCAACTTTGCGTATTAAGCTAAGTCGCACTAAACCATATTCCAACTACATTTTATCTTAAAATTAGTTTAGATTCTCCTAAATTTTGGGATGAACGAGAGTTCACTGATTTAATTATGTTCTAAATTCTTAGGGCTTTAGTTATAGTTTATTTGTTGGGATGAAAGATTTTATATTTTGAGGTATTTTTTTGTGTTTAATTTTATACTAGATTATAATCCGTATGTTATACGGCTTTATTTTTTAATTATATCCCATAAATTATACAATAAGAATAAGAGAGATAATATGAAGGTACTACCATAGGTCAAAGGTTCGGTACTCATTAGCAACAAACTTATATTTAATATTTATATTCTTAAAGATACCAAAATTTTATTTTTTAAAGGTCCATATCTCACTAAAAAAAATTGTAATTTAATATTTATGTAATAAATTTCAAGAATTCTAACAAAAATTATTCGATCTAAATCATTAATCTAGATCATTTGTGACGTATATTAGAGCTCACCCATCTAGGATTATAATATTGCTTCACGATTTTACGTTTGGTGTGCTAACAATTAGTAAAGTCTGTGGCCATAGCCGCTAGACTCTATTTTCAATTTTTTTTCTTTTGCTAATGGTAAGTCTTTATTTTGCAAACAAACATTACGCGATCTTAAATGATGGGAGAGCTTCAACCTTCGGGTCTAATAACTTTAAAAATAGAAGATTAAGATTATATCATATTAAAAAAAATTATAATCTAAAAAGTATATAATTAAAAAAGGTTGTTTTAGAATTGATTTTTTTCAAAAAAATTATAATCTGAAAAGGATATAATTGAAAAGGGTTGTATTAGAATTGAATTTTATTTATTTATTTATTAAAATTAAAAAAATTCATATTTACTATTTTTGCTCTATCTCGAGATCTAGAAATCAGATTTTGATGATTTTACAGCCCGCGCGAAACTCATAAAATTCTCTTTAATTTAGTGATAATTTAATAATTATCCTCCAAATAAAAACACTCATAATCTTGAGATTAAATATAATAATAAATTTTTACATTAATCCTATTCAGTGTAGAAGACCTACATTGATAATCTTATTCAATGTAGAAAACTTAATTATAAATTATTTAAATCATTGACATTCACTTTTTGTTATTTTAATATAAAAATACTTTTTAGTTTACATGCTAAAATATTCATTATTTTTTATGATAGATCCACCATTTTTCATCTATTTATTTTAAGATCCAACATTTTTCATCAATTTGTCATACCGACTACTAAAATTCTGGACAAAATTCCTCTTACACTTAAAACTGTATTTGGTTGTTAGTACAACTATGTTCAAATAATAAAAAAGTTATTTTGATAATCAAAACGAAATATAAGTTGATTTCCTAAATCGAATAGAATTTTCAACGTAAAAAATTGTCAATTTCTTCTCTTTTTTGTTTCTTGATCCCAAAGAGAACTTTCATCAAACACGTAATGATCAATAGTGACATATAAGAGAAATAATCTATAAAATCTATATAAAAATCTAACCTTTTTCCGTCATTTTTTCAGAAAAATCCTTAATCAAATATTCCCCGTAGAATAACTAACTTCTATTAAGTTCCAACATAAACTATAACAACATGGAGTGTTCAAAGAACTCCTTGAAGATTTGGATATTCAACACTTTACAGTATTCGAAAGAATCACTTATTATGACAACATACATATAATATTGAAGTGTACTATACTGAACTCATTATAACGATATTGTTCTTCATTGATAGCATGAATGCTCCATCAATTTCCAATGTTTCTTCTTCTAGTTAATTCAAGCTATATATTCCCATCTGACAAAAAATAGTTGTATTTTCCCACGAATTCTTATGTAAATAAGAAATTAAAATCGTCTTATTTAAGCAATCTTAGTTGTTAGAATATTTCCATGTTTATGGACAATCTTCTCAAAAATGGTAACATAGAAGCAATTTTCAAACAATCTTTTCAAAAATGGTAATGTTATTGTACAATACGTATGATTGAAATACATATAAGCTATATTTTATATATCAAATACTACCCTTATAGGCTACAAAAGGAAAAATAGCATTTTGTATGTATAAAATCTAAGCCATACAATTAAAACAAATCAACGGTAAAGATTATGGTTCTCTGGTTCTCTTGCTAATAAGGGTTCTCTTTTGAATCTTCTCTTATATATATATATATATATATATATATATATATATATATATATATATATATATATATATATATATGAGTAGGGATCTAGAGAGAACCCTTTAAAAAGAGAACTTAGAAAAGGCACATGCTCAAATGAGACCCCCTCTTATTATGAGAACTGAGACTTAATCTAAACCACTCAATTTTTATAACAGCTTTTAATCTGGACCACATACTCCACATACTCCATTTAAATTATATACGTATAGCATAAACATGTATCTATAATATATCTCTCTCCTCCCAAACGTCACCCACGACAGATCTAACCTTCTTCCTTTTTCAATCACTTCTAAATTAACCCCCCCTCTCTCTCCCCCAGCTCTTCCACGCATCTCCTATTTCTCTCTCTTCTTCCTACTTATCTCTCTTTTCGTCTTATCTTTTCATTTACTTCTACTTTTCTTTTCAGATCTACTTTTTCATTTCATCTAAACATTACTCGGTTGCATCCATGAAGATTTGAGTGTTAATAGTGTTGAATATTGAGTCTGAATGGAAGACTTGTGCGGTTTTGGGGCAAGAAACAGATAAATCTACATAAACAATGGCGGAAATTTGGAAGATGAAGTTATGGGAAGATGGTGTGTTGATTGCAGCTTGTTATTCAATGATGTTTGTTGATTTGTTTTTGGGAGAATTGGTTTTTATAGCTATAGAGTGTATGTAGACGAAACTTTTTGGTGATTTGCTTTTAGATTTTTTGGTGATTTCTTTGAAAATTAGTGATTTGTCTTGAAATACTAGTAATTAATGCAAATTTTTCAGTGATTTGAAATTGTAAATTTTAGTGATTCTGATTTTTTTGTGATTTCTTTCGAAAATTAGTGATTTGTCTTGAAATACTAGTAATTTACGCAAATTTTTCAGTGATATGTATTTGTAAAATTTAGTGATTCTGTAGGAGCTGGCATAGTCAAATAGCATTGTTTTAAAATTTGGTGATTTTTTAGTTAAAGACTATGATTTTATAGGTAGTGTTGGTGGCGGTGGTGTGGTTTTTGGGTGACAATGATCGGTGATAGTGTTATGGATGATATCAATGGTAATGTTGAATGGTGGTGATTTAGATGAGAAATTTAATGAAGAAGTAGATGTGATATAACGGTGGGATAATGATGGTGATGATGGATGGTGTCATGGTGGAAGAAGGGACATTTATGTGGAGTGCGGTGTTGGACAGTGGTGTAGTGATGTAGAGTGCAATGGTAGTGACGCATTTATATTTATGTGTACTTGTCGATATTGGGCCTTATTTATGGCCCAGTATGCAGTTCTCATAATAAGAAGGGTCTCACTTGAATAACCCTCTATATATATATATATATATATATATATATATATATATATATATATATATATATATATATATATATATATATATATATATATATATATATATATATATATATATATATATATATATACTAGCTTAAAACACGTGCGATGCACGAATTTTTTTTAATATTATATAAAATTTTCATTAATTTAAGTTAATTTTTTTAAAACAAAATCTTGGGAGACTTAAATTTTTATATTAGATGATTTGATAATAATTATATAAATGTTAACCATTATATTTCTATAAAATGAGGGATTTTAGTTAGAAAATAGAGAAAAGATGATACGTTTTAGATAAAAAAAAAGGTAATCGATTAATTATTAATATTATTAGTTAATTGTATTAAATAGAACCACCCGTGATATAATTGTAAAAAGAGAGATTTTAGTTAGAGAAAATAGAAAGGTAACGTGATTAAAAAGATGACATGATTTATGTGAAAAAAGGTAATTGATTAGTTTATAGTAATTATAATTTAATTATGTTATTTTACTAAATAAAATTGCTCATAGTTTTTAGAAAATGAAAAATTAATGTTATCCGTGATATTTCTAGAAAAAAGGGAATTTAATTAGAAAAAATAGAAAAGATGGATACGTTTTAGCTGAAAATGTAATCTGTTAATTATTAGTATTATAATTTTATTATTTTATTTTATTAAATAAAACTGTCCGTGATATAAATGGAAAAATAGAGATTTTAGTTAGAGAAAATAAAAAAGGTAACGTGAAAATTAAAAAGATGACATGTTTTAGGTAAAAAGGGTAATCGATTGGTTTATAGTAATTATAATTTAATTATCTTATTTTACTAAATAAAATTGCACACAGTGTTATTATAAAATGAGAAATTAATGTTGCTCGTAATATTTCAAGGAAAAAAAGGAATTTAATTAGAACAAATAGAAAAAATGATACGTTTAAGCTGAAAAGTTAATCGGTTAATTATTACTATTACAGTATTATTATTTTATTTTTATTAAATAATCGTGAGTGATAAAATTGGAAAAGATAAGTTTTTGGTAAGAAAACAGAGAAAATGTTACGTGTTTTGGCTTAAAAAGGTAACCGTCCGTGATATAATTGGAAAAAGAAATATTTTAGTTAGTGAAAATAGAAAAGTTAACGTGTTTTGGCTAAAAAAGATAATTGATTAATTAGTAATAATTGTAATATAATTACATTATTTAATTAAACAAAATTGCTCGTAATGTTTTTAAAAAAAGGAGAAATTTTAGTTAGATAAAATATAAAAGATATTGTTTTTTACCTGAAAAAGGAAATTATTTAGTTAATGAAAAATAGAAAAGGTAATATGCTTAATTTGAATAATGAAATTGATTAGTGAAAGAGAAATTTTTAAATAAAATATAGGGATAGTTTCAAAACTACCCATGTGAACTAGTAGATTTTTAAATATATACTACCAATCTTTCTAAAATTCTAAAAATACCGACCTTGTTTTCAAAATTCCAAAAATACTGCCTTCCTCAATTGCAACTTTTGCAACCTCATTTGCAACTTCCAGTTTTCAAATTTCTGATTTCATGTTCTGGGGTTCAGATGTCATTTTCGACCTCTTTTTTGGACTCTAATATATATATATATATATATATATATATATATATATATATATATATATATATATAGGCAAGTGCTCAAAAGAGAACTTATTTTTTGAAGAAAACTAAGGTACTAATCCTAGCCATTAGATGTATTAAGATCAATGGCCCCGCTAGGGGCACCCACACACTAATCAAATACACCCTCACACACATAATCACACCTAATCCCCTCCATTTTTAATTTGATTTTTCCCGTCAATCGGTGATATTTTTTTAAATCTAATTTCACCACATTTTTCTTCATCTCCCAACGATTAGTTTGCATACCATATATGCTATATTTCGATTTAGTTTTCTAAGTTTTCCAAAAAAGAGGTCGAAAATGACATCTGACAAATGGAACTTGAAATCAGAAATTTGAAAACTGGAAGTTGCAAATGAGGTTGCAAGGCCCCGCCAGGGGCACTAATAATTGGTGAATTTTGGTTGCAAGGCCCCGCCTGGGGCACTCATAATTGGTGAATTTGGGTTGCAAGGCCCCGCCAGGGGCACACATAATTGGTGGATTTCTGATTTGCAACTTTCAGTTTTCAGTTGCAAAAGTTGCAACTGGGGTTGTAAACTACAGTTACAACTGAGGTTGCAAAAGTTGCAATTCAGGTTGCAAACCCCGCAGAACACCCCGCAAGAGGGTAGGGGGAAGGCGACCTTTTGAGAGCACGCTGGCACCGATTCCCGAGGTAGCATAGAGACAGACGGGTCCTGGTAGCCTTATGTATAATTAAGTGTGTAAGCATGTAAGAAACTTTTGGATTGTTGAAATGCTTCATGTCGAAGTATTATTCAACAATGTATTTAAGTATGATTCTGGGTTTGTAATAACTTCTTAACTCTAAACTTTTAATATCGTGGATGTTGTTCTCTGAGCATATGACTGGTGTGTATTAATTTTATTAAGTGTGGGGTCGATTGTGTGAGTTTTATTATGCATTTATATTCCAGCTGCAAGAGAAGAATATTAATAAATGGAAATTGGTCCGTGACGACCTAGATTCATGACCCCGAATTTGGGGCTGTCACAACAGAGATCTGGTTATGGTTTTAATTCAGTTTTGTACCTATGCAACAATGTATGGTTATTATGCACTGCTAAGACAATTAACAATATTGGGTCTTGATTATCTAAATTAAACTAAGATGCAAACTATTAAACTAAGAATTACTTAACTAATGATAATTACAATCGAATTACTTATGCAAGATAAACCATGAGATCCTAACTTCATTAAATACTTAGCTTAGATCTGACGCATTTAATCACTATATGCAATGGTTATGATATCTGATCGGATAACACGAAACAAGTATACGCTACTTCTCAGTATACGAATACCAAACTAAACATACATCCACAAAAGAGATAGAAGATGAATAGACACCAATTATGCTTAGACCCTATATCTGTATAGAATTTGAAAACATAACGGTTGAAGAACAAGTTATCCACATTGATCACATAGGGCAGCATAATATCTCTATTTACGCCACAAATCATGATGTTAAAACATCAACCTATCCTATGCTAGCATGACAAGTTCTAAATCTCAAGATCTACTCTCGCTTCACAAGAGATTAACAAATTAGATGTTAGCTACGCATATAACAATTAAGCACAACCATACGAGAATATCAGATATACATCACACACAGATCTGTAAAGCATCAAGATACTAAAGCTCCATAAATAAATCCGTTAGAATCCCATGACAACGATTAGCTCATAATTGAACCTCTCGTCATCATGGGATCTGATGAAACCATGATAAAAACAAAGTATGAAAAGATACAAATAAATCTAAGTAATTGATATGTAATGGTTCTCTAAATTACAATGGTAGGATGTGTTTATATAGGCTCTAGAAGTCTTTCTCAGCAAGAAATTCCCCAAAATAGAGTTAAAATAGAATTTCTGCAAAATACGTTTCCTAAACTGATTCTGTTTTTAAGGAAAATTCGTAGCTGACTTTTCTTCAATATTTCTGGGCCGTTCCAGTTGTAATTGGACATCTGGAACACTTTAGAATGATAGAGAATCTCGTTAGCTTCGCGTGGACTGTAAGATCGCCCAAAACGGATTTGTAGAACTCAAGATATGGCCAAAACAAAATCCGAAATTCTGGCTGATTTTCTTCGCGCGCTGCCAGCGCTCTAGGGCGCGCTGCCTGCGCTCTAGCTACTGTTCTGGCACTATTTGAGCGCTGCCAGCGCTCCTGGCTGCGCTGCCTGTGCTCCAGTTGCTGGTGGCGGCTCGTTTCTGCACATTTTCTTCATTTCATTGCCTTTTCTTCCCGTTCTTTTTGCATGAACTTCCCGCCTTTAATTTCCATGACTTGTGAACTCCCTTGGTAGCTGACATTGAGACTCCATTCTTCATTCCATATCAAAAATCAACTCTAAAACGATGGAAAATTCTCCCCTAAACGACATTTCTTCAAACCTGCACATTTGAACAAAACACATCAAAACTACCACAAACTTGAGTCCAAGTACACCAATTTAAGCCGATATGAAGTGGTCCAAGTGGATATAAATCCACTTATCACACCCCCAAACTTAAACCGATGCTTGTCCTCAATCACGGTTGCATTTGGCATATGCAACAAGCCCTTTAAACCCCTAGGCAACCCTAGTGGACGAGTAAGGTCTCGTGAGGGCCTATAGCGAATGTACCCACAAAATCCAATGTAATGCATGAATGCAACTAAATGAAAATGCAATTAATCTAGTACTAATATCCTACCATACCTCCAAATCCTCTCATGCCATATCAACTTAAGAATCAAAGTAATAACGCAATGTCTTAGTGTCGAAAGTGCAAGTATTCACATAGTCTACTCAATGAACATGCATAAATTCTCACAAGCCCATGTCAAATGTAAGAATAAGTTAGTAAACATGCTAAGCCTACAAGAGTACATCTTTGAGACAAAACTCGGGATCTCGTACGCAAAAACAAGTAAACACTCACAACCCACTCACAAAAGAATATTCACTCAAGAACAAGGGTAAGTGTATCACTCAATTACAACAAAATCATAAGCACGCTTGACATTTGGTATCAATCTAATTCTTAACACGACATACATCAATGACGATAATCAAAAGGTCTTTATTCGGGTTGTAACGGGGCTAGGGACAAGGTATGTCAAATAAGCCAAAACAGGTGAAGTGTCAAAAGCTAGTAAGTACCATAATAAAACGTACACAACACCCTATTTTTTCCCCCACATAATTTTTACTAAACAAACACTCGACTAGTCGACTGAAATAGGATCGCAACAAACACAAACATGCTCTCATAATATTTTTTTTTCCTTTTTTTTCTCTTTTTTTTTTCTTTTTCTCGAGAGCTAAATAAAACAATAATATAAACAATAACAATGATCCAACAATTTTATTACACATGCCGACTATCAAGTAAACAAACCCAATTTTCAATATTTCCCCCAAAAGTAAGACCAACAATAAACCCCTCCTTACACACCTTATTACTCCCTTAAGCACTCTACTAGCCTTTGACAATGTGGGTTCAAATTAATGTAAGGCCAATACAAGAAAAAGGTCTAGGCAAGTAATGTGGTATGTCACCGAAAAATAGGATTAAGCTCGACGGGTTAACTAATTGATCATGTAAATATGGTGTGGTAATATGGGAAAATATATGGTTATTCCTAAATGCCTTTATCATTTTAATCATCAAATAATGTCATGCGTTTCAAGAAAGACCTCAAACAACTGCTAGCAATGCAAACAATCCGTGGACACTCAAGCAAACGAATAAATTGCAAAAGGCTCAAAAACTCACTTGGTGGAAAAACATACTCAATCCCAAGCAAAAAATCTCTCTAACGCACCTACTTGTATTCAAAGCATGCAAACTAAATCATCTTGCACATATTCATGTCCTTCTAATCACTTACAACATTCAATAAGTCTACTAGCTTCAACTTACTAGTGTATGTGTGTGCATAAGAACAAAGCATATCACTTCTCAATCAAAAGTGTCAACAACACAAAATTCCTATCAAGCATGGGTGCAAATGCAACTATTATGAACTCACATGTCACTACAAGGAATTTCGATTCAGACAACGGATTTTATCCGTAGTCTGATACTGACAATCCCCGTTGTCTATCGGAGTGTCGTCTGTTACACGCCACAGACAACGGTTCGAAATGTTGTGTGTTAGAGCGAGGGACAACGACTTCATCTCTAGACGCCGTTGTCTGATAGCCAGAAACAACAACAATCGATTTAGAAACCGTTGTTGTTTGGGATGCTACACAATAGTTTTAATTGAATACACACTTGTCTAAAAGGAAATCACACAATAGTTTTAATTTAATGCACACTTGTCTGAAAGGAAATCACACAATAGTTTTATCTCAATACACACTTGTCTAAAAGTAAATCACACAACATTATTATAGAATTTTTCCATTGTTGTTTAGGATGCTACACAATAGTTTTAATTGAATAAACACTTGTCGGAATGGAAATCACACAACATTCTTGTTGAATTTATCCATTGTTGTTAGGAATTATAGACAATAGTTTTAATTGCATACACACTTATTTGAATGGAAATCACACAACATTCTTATAGAATTTATCCGTTGTTGTTTGGAACTATACACAATAGTTTGTTTAATTTGAACTATTGTTTTTGCCATCTATAGACAAGTGCTTTTTTATATTTAAATTGTTGTTGGATGCGTTAGAAAACAATGTTTATAACCATTGAATAGGTGTCGTTCTTTTAACATTGGTACAACCATTTTTTTGCTCTTGTATTGTGTTTCAATTTCACACACAACGGTTTATATATATCAGAAATGATTCTTACACAATGCAATAAATAAGCATAAAAGGAGCGAATAATAAATCATAAAAAATTACATAAATTCTATTTACATAGGGAAATGTCTGAAAAGCAACAAGAACCATCTCTAATTAATTGCCAAGGAAGCACAATAGCAGCAATTGGATCGTGCTCTCGTCCGCCGCTCTCATCAATGATCATTTGAAGTCCTTAAATGTGGAGCTTTCTCAGCAATTGGTTCTGTGGATTGTGTTTTAACCCTGCTTGATACGTTTCCAAAGCTTTGTCATAATCTAGCTACTCAGACAAATGATCCAGCTGTTACAATTACTCAATACAGGGCATTAAATACTATCAATAAATCCAGGAACATACTATGCTTAAAATCAGAACTTTCAAGTAAATATCAAACAATAGACATATAAAAGCTATGTGAGATAAAATGCACTTAATCAAACGATACATAAAACATATCACACACATCCAAAAGTCTAATTAAAAGGAGATAGAGTAATTCAGCCTCATTAAGGACCAGGCACTGAAAAATGCACATGTCCAAACAAAGATGCAATATTCCAACAAAATGTAGATAACATCTCAACGACTTATACCTGAGAAACAAGTCTGTTAAGGTTGGTGTAGATAACATCTCAACGACTTAAGCCTCAGCAAACCTGTGATAATGGAACCACAAAAAACAGATTAAAGTTGGGAGGATTACATAAAACACTAAACTTATATGTTGTTCCCTAGAAACGGAGGTGCATATATCACATATATAAATTAATTACCCAAGTTCAGATAGCTTCATGTGAGATTCTACATAGTCGGCAAAGAAGGCATCCTCATCCTGATAAACAAAACACATTTAGTAAACAATATTGAAAATACACTTCAGCTTACAGCATGCATAACAAAGACAGAGTTAGATAAGTAACGGACAGCAGCATATTTGTCAACAAGGGGACGGAAGACAGGGTCTTCAAGAAGAGACTTGTCAGTTGGCTCCCTGTAGAAGAAATAAACAATTTAAGATGTAGAACAGCCTAGTAATTGGAAGATAATGACAAGAAAGTCAAGACTGTACGTAGTCTAACCCAGAACGCTTCTTGTGAGCGCGTCCCTAAACCCAGAACGCACTTGAAGTAGAAGTTATCAAAAATGAGAGGGTTGGTTGTCCAGGGTCCTTCAAACCCAGAAAAATTCTTGTGAGCGCGTCCCTAAAGGAAAAAACGAGAAAACATCAAGCTACAGATACAATGATTGATACCAGCATCACAATTTATAAGCATATAGTCTGTAAAATGTTTAGGCTTAAGAAGCACTATATACAACACTATCTACCCAAGTTACATACTTGAACAACCACAGTAGATTCAGGGATCTCTTACTGACAGAAGAAGGTACTTCTGATATCATAGTGCTGCTTTACTGCTTAGCACACGATGCCTGGCAGATCTCTTCTCGAAACTCCCTCCATGTTTGGAGGTTGAAGCTTTATTCTGTAATAAGTTTAAAAGCAAGCATATCAGAGTGTGAAACAAACAATGAAACAAAAAGTTAATTCATAAATTCAAAAAGTTCCCAATAAAGAATTACAAAAAGGATCAAGACTTTGGTCAAACAAATGGAGTTCAATACACATTACACAATGTAACGAGAGAGAGAAAGATATGAAAGCAATAAGAAAATAAACCTGAGAAAGTTGAAGTTCATCTCTATCAACAGAATCACTTACAAAAGCAATGATCTTGAAGCAAGATGCAGTGGATCTTCCCATTCAAATTGAAGAAAAATATTGATTGAATCGAATTGAAAATGTGTGTGAGAGAGAGGGGGGAAATGCCTAAATCGAGAGTCAAATCAGAAAGCCCTAAATTGAAGAGTAATCACCTGAAATAGAGACAGATCGAGAGAAGGAGAACAGAGAATAGCCTCACATATACATACACACGTACAAAACAGGACTCAGCCATCATTCGCCAGCGAACCAGATTCAGCGAATTAGCGAACCAGTTCACATAGCAACTATGACTTAAAACGAAACCAAACACCAAACTTGAACTCGTTGTGTGTTTACAGTGAGGAAGAAGAAGAGATTAAGAAGAAGAAAACAGAAAACAAGTTGGGTTTGTTTATAGGTAAGAAGAAAAAGAAACAGGGGATGGGAACTAAATCTTGAACCTCAATCTAGATTTAGGGTTCATGTTATGTATTTGTGTTAGGCGGCTGTTTCTATTATTTAGAGATAAAGGGGGAAGTGAAAGGTTAATTAAGGGGGAAGTGAAATAAGGGTGGGAAATGAAATTTTGATAAGGGGGGAAATGAATTTAGAGAGGAACTAAAATTTGGACAAGGAAATTCTCCCGAGATTTATAGAATTTTAATTTTATATATATATATAGGGGCTACTTCAATACAAACCTACTTATAGAATTTGGATCATCGAAAAAATATTTTAAAAAAATAGAGTACGTTCAATCGGAACGAGACTAGTTAGAAGGAGTACTTTTGGAGTATTTATATTATAAACTCATACGAGAATAATTTCAAATATTTTAATTTTTTTGCACATCAATATATTCAGTATATATCATCATCCATACGGTTGGATCATGAAAACGTAGTAAAAGTGCTACTTCTTGTAACGGGGCATGATCCAGATTCACTAAATATTCACTAAATGATTTCATTTTAGTGTTGGAAAAAAAATAATCAAAAAATAAAAAAGTTAATATATAAAAATGAAAAATAATCAAAATATTTTAAAAAATATTTTCGACGATCCAACCGTACGGATGTTAATATATATCTAATATATTGATATTCCCAAATTTTCAAAAAATAAAAAATTTATTTGGTTGAAGATCTTAATAGATCACTAGTATATTGACTAGTACCCATAACTCGTGCTTTGTCACTGATTATTGTTTCTATTTTTTAAAAACTATTTCTCGACGATCCAACTGCATGGATCTTAAGATATATCTAATATATTGATATTCCAAAATTGTCAAAAAATAAAAAATTAATTTGGTTGGAGATCTTAGTAGATCACTAGTATATTGACCAGTACCCGTAACTCGTGCTTTGTCACTGATTATTGTTTCTATTTTTTAAAACTATTTCTCGACGATCCAGCCGTACGGATGTTAAGATATATCTAATATATTGATATTCCCAAATTTTCAATAAATAAAAAATTAATTTGATTGGAGATCCTAGTAGATTAATACTATATTGACTAGTACTCTTAACTAGTGCTTTGTCACGGATTGTTGTTTCTATTTTTCTAAAAATATTTCTCGACAATCCAACTTTACGGATGTCAAGATATATCTAATATAATGATATTCAAAAATTTTCAAAAAATAAAAAATTAATTTGGTTTGTAAAATTTAATATTTAATAAACGAAGTGGTCTTGCTAAACGAAGTGATTATTTGTCAAATACCGTTGTCTCGAGTGATACCAGACAACTGTTTCGGATAAATTATATGTTGCCTGATAACAGACAACGGTATTTTAACAAATACAGTTGTAATGTGAAGCTTCCGACAACGGTATGTTGTAAAGATACCGTTGTCTGACAGTGGTTATGTTTTTTTTGAACATAAATATAAATTAACATAATAAATTTGAAAATTTTTAATAATATATTCAGTCACATTTCTCGACGATCCAATGGTACGGATGTCAAAATATATCTAATATATTGATATTCCAAAAATTTTCAAAAAATAAAAAATTGATTTGGTTAGAGATCTTAGTAGATCACTAGTATATTGACTAGTACCCATAACTAGTGCTTTGTCACGGATTGTTGTTTCTATTTTTCTAAAAATATTTCTCGACAATCCAACTTTACGGATGTCAAGATATATCTAATATAATGATATTCAGAAATTTTCAAAAAATAAAAAATTAATTTGGTTTGTAAAATTTAATATTTAATAAACGAAGTGGTCTTGCTAAACGAAGTGATTATTTGTCAAATACCGTTGTCTCGAGTGATACCAGACAACTATTTCGGACAAATTATCCGTTGTCTGATAACAGACAACGGTATTTTAACAGATACAGTTGTAATGTGAAGTTTCAGACAACGGTATGTTGTAAAGATACCGTTGTCTGACAGTGGTTATGTTTTTTTTGAACATAAATATAAATTAACATAGTAAATTTGAAAATTTTTAATAATATATTCAGTCACATTTCTCGACGATCCAATGGTATGGATGTCAAAATATATCTAGTATATTAATATTCCAAAAATTTTCTAAAAATAAAAAATTTATTTGGTTAGAGATCTTAGTAGATCACTAGTATATTGACTAGTACCCTTAACTAGTGCTTTGTCACGGATTGTTGTTTCTATTTTTCTAAAAATATTTCTCGACAATCCAACTTTACGGATGTCAAGATATATCTAATATAATGATATTCACAAATTTTCAAAAAATAAAAAATTAATTTGGTTTGTAAAATTTAATATTAGAATCCTACGAGATTTTGTAATTTCTGGCGAGCAACGACAGCTCCGATGATCTTCCTTAGCACACCAAATCGACACGAACATGTTCCACAGTCACTGGGCATCCTACAAAGTACTACAACCATAACAAACCCATAAACGATCAAATCCAAGCAAAACCAGGCGAGCTAGACATGGATTCCGGCCAACTTCGATTCTAAACCAAACTCAACGTTTAATAACTCAAAACAAAGCTGAGAGCCTGAGAACATCAGCAAACTAACCCCCATAACCACATATACGAAAAATCATTGAACAATCAAATTTAACTTCGAGTTAATATCCGAAAATTATGAAATTATGAACCAATCATATTCGAATATACACACACACATAAACATGTAGTACAAATCATGAGATTCAATTTGATTACTCATATGAAGGATTTGAATTTCAGAATCACCTTCAAAAGGCTGTTTGATCTTCAAGAACTATTTATAAAAATGTTGTGCTTAATATCACACAACATTTTTTATAACAAAACTGTTGTCTGATTTTTTCATTGTTTCCCACCAAATCTAATTCAATTTTTTCATTTCCCACCAAATTCAATTCAAATTATTTCATTATTCCCACCAAATTCAATTCAAAATTTTCTGTAGTTCAGATAACGGTTTCTTGAAAATACGTTGTCTGATAAAATCATTCAGACAACACAATTATAAATCGTTGTCTGAGCCAACTCGTTTGCACAACAGAATTGAAAAAACACTTGTCTATTTAAATCAGACAAACAACGGTAATTAAAACATTGTCTGAAGTCTTTTCAGACAATAGCTTAAAAAACACCATAAAAAAAACACTTATCTGCTTCAGTTTGTTAGACAACAGAATTAAATTGTCAAAACCCCGTTGTCTGAAGGCTGGATCAGACGATGTTTTTAAAAAAAAAAAAAAACTATTGTCTGTTGATTTTGAACAACACTTTTTCCACTTTCCGTTGTCTGATAAGTGTTGTCTGATGTTGTTTTTTTTGTAGTGTGTTATACGAACATAAAAACAGAATGTTCTATATGAAACAAACGTAGATAACACGAACATAAATGCATAATTTACTACTACTAATATGCAAAGCAAGAAATCCTACATGAACACATAATACAACAACAACTAATCCCCCAAACTACCCCCAAACTTAAAATATTCAATGTCCGCATTGAATTGAAGGTAATACAAGGGATAGCAGGAAACATACCTAAATAAAAATGCCGAAAAGCGTGGGTTGCCTCCCACGAAACGCTTCTTTAACGTCAATAGCTTGACGTTACTTCCAAGCCTCCATTAAGGATGATAATAGTTTGCCTGATCATCTCTTCGCGATACTTCATCGTCATCACGGCGGCACACTTTCTGCCCTTTCTCCTCGCTTGGCCTATTCGTGTAACAACTATGTCCTATTCCAATGCCTTCATCTGTTGACCCAAAATTTGTTAATTTGTAGAACAACACACATTCACGGGCTTCGCTTGAATATAATGGAGGAGGGTAAATGTAAGTTGCTGAAGCCTTTGGTTCCTCAAAGAGAACTTCCTCCATTGGCTCTAATGCGCTACCTCCATCTTTAAATTCTGAGACAAGTAGAAGACCTACATCTTTCCCATGTTCATCAGCCTCTTGGTACGCACATACCAATTCTTGAAATTTCTGCAGCTCACCAGTGTCTGTCTCAAATAGTGCCCTTTCCGAATCATCCACCATACTAGCATGATCAAATTCCTCACACGGCTTGTGAACACTCACCTCACCTTGGAATTTGTCTTCCTCAATTATGCATGCAGTACCTTGCTCCAAGTCACCGTTATTCTCTGGAATTGCCTCTAGTATGAATTATTGTTTCTCTTGTTCCAAGGCACTCAAAACTTGAGCAACTAGTGTCCCCATAGAATTGATAGACTCCTCAGTACTCTTTACAAGCATCCTAATCTCCTTCATAGCATCAACCTCATCTGACTGAAAAGTAGGAGTAGGTTGCTGATGTTGAAACTCTTCACTACAAAAGAAATATGACATATTTCACTACAAGAAATCCCGGTTTTGGCGACGGAAAATTCCGTCGCCAATGGCTGGTTTTCCGTAGCTAAGTCGATTAACAACGGAAATTGGCGACGGAAATGTCTGTCGCAATAAACGCCGTAGGGAAGGCCTCAACGACGGAATTTTTGTACCGTTACCAATATAGCAACGGCCTTGCAACAACATGATAATGGAATCTTGTTGGTTTTGACCTCATTCATACAACACCTTAGCGACCGAATTCCGTTGCTAGTTAGATTCCGTTGCTATATTGGCAACGGAGGTGTAACAAATTAATAATGGAATCAGTTTGGAGTTAACAACGGATTTCCGTTGTTAAATGCCAACGGCTTTGTAACTGATTGTTCTTTACAGATTTACTTCGTCGTAATTTCGTTGGTAACTAGCAACGGTTCAACAATGCAATTACACACATTCCACATTTTAAAAAAGCTGTTTAACAACGGGATTCCGTTGGTAATTAGCAACAATTCGGCAATGCAATTGCACATTTTCTATATAATTCTTGTTCTCTTCTCAAATTTAATCTAAAGTAATCACAAAATAGAAGCGCACCAAAAGTAAAACAAGAAATCATAAGTTCAACACTTTTGGCAAAAATCTGGCTTATGCTTACACATTAGAAAATAACAAAAGGGGTACAAACCAAGTTTTTGATACATACTTGCTAAAATTCTAGCTTAAGTTTACACAATAAAGAACAATAAAAAGTGTGCAAACTAAGTTCTTCATACTTCTTACAAGCAATAGTTAGAACATGATGGTTACATCCGAAGCTACACCGGCAATGAAGCACACTTCCATTTCCAATTTTCTGCATTTTGAAAGAAAAAAGTGATCAGCAAAGGTCAACATCGATTGTTTAACATATTTCAGCTTGCAATTTTTATTACTTAGGAAACTAAACAAATTCAGAAGAGCGACATTTGCAAACTTCTTTAGAAAAAACTTAATGATAAGAAAGTGTCAGTAGGGTCAATTTTTATAAACTTTTATAGTTCTTGCTTACAGAAATTGTATATTAAGTAGAAATAGTGAGAAATCTGAAAATGTTGCAGTGACAGTTTCCTCATCAGCAAGAAGAAACCCTAATTCTTCAGTTGATCAACCGTATCAGTTGATTACACCACCTCTACAACACAAACATCACCACCTCTACAACACAAACATAATACATAATAAAAAGAGTTTTTACCTTTTCATAAGTCTCTCCTTTAGCTCTTAAAAGAACAAGAAAAGCACTGATCAAAGCCTCATTAGCATCATTCAGTAAATAATCAAGACACTAGAGAAACCAGTTGATCATCAGTAGAGAAACCAAGCTGGGGGTAAGCACAACAAATTAGTAGTATCCAGACATTACTAAAGTAGTATCCTCAAACTGATCAAGCAAGGTATAACCCAGACTGCGGCTTGATTTTAATTTGATTAAACTCAATTTCAATTTTCGAAATAATATGATAATACCCTCAACAAGTATCAAGTTTTAGATGCATATAATCACGGGAAACAGTAATCCACCCATTTATATTGTACCTTTCGCCTTAGAGCCAAATCTGGTTGCTGGAGTGCCAAAGCACATTGTTCCCTTACCTGGTTTCTCTCTTTTATTTTAGCATTTTTCTTCTGAACAAAGAACCATCGGAAAAATTGCAAAAATAGAGGCATAGTAGATCTGAAAAGTTTGTTTATAATTATTAAATAGGACTAGAAATATAAGGCCCAAATTCTAGTTTGCTTCAACCCTCTTTGCATGTGTAACACAGTATTTAGGTCACAGGATAAGATCATAGTAATGATTCCATTTCTTTTATATTAGAAAAGTGGCTACCACAAAATATGTAACTGAATTCAATTTTAACAGGCAAGATAAAAACTTTTCAGAGGTGGCTTGACTAATATAAACCTGATTTACTCCATAGCACAAGGTCAAGGGCTCGAGAGATGCAGAGCAATCCCAGAGCTTTCTCTAACAACTAACAATTTTAACAGCTTCTAGTGCTTGAAGTTCTCGCTTCAAACGTTCGGAAAAAGCCTCTGCCTCGCCAATACCCATCACATAGCTGCAAGCAATGACGTTCTATTGTCTTGTAGGCCCTGAATATATGTATTCAACAGCTCTGAACAAAGGTGCTTTAATAAAAAAGAAGCTTACACAATGAGTGGTAAAAGTTGTAGCTTAACTCAATTTATGGGGCACCCCAACAGAAGTTTTAGTAAGAATACCAACTCAATTATAATATCTAAGTTGATGCCAATTTCAATCTTTACTACCAAAAATTAATTTTGGGACGCAAACCAAATACCAAATTGGACTTCATTTTGAAGAACAGGCAAAGTATTAAAGATCTAACTACACCAACAAGATTAAATTTTTTGAATAAGAAGGGTAAGGTCTGCCGTCTCGCAATGAAGAATCATCTGAGT
The DNA here is from genome assembly GCA_037693485.1 of Kitagawia praeruptora. NCBI lineage: Eukaryota > Viridiplantae > Streptophyta > Magnoliopsida > Apiales > Apiaceae > Kitagawia > Kitagawia praeruptora. Next base: position 39,058,739 of record CM075349.1, read on the forward strand.
ATCAATTTGTTGCTATTTTATACTATTTACAAGAACATTAATAGCATGGTCATTTTTAAATCTAACCAAATGTGTACACATATACAATGAGTAAGTTGTGACAACCATCGCTGACACAGTAGCATAATAATAATAACTTTGTTTAAGCTCATCCCTTGACAATGCTCGAGTTAAGAGTTAAGGCACTTTGAACTATTCATTTTTTTCCCTTTTTTGATTATTACACGGTTCGACACGATTTCCATATTATCAAAAAAGAATCTTCAACGGCCAATGAACCTTAAAGCAACATCATTAAAACTCAAAAAATCTTAAATATAGATTAAAAGGAAAAAAACTCCTAATCCTTGATCATCCATTTAAATTACTGACAAAAAAACAATGCTTCTTAATGCTAAAAACAAGCCAAAAAATAATCTAGGGAAGCAGGACATTGCAGTTTAAAATAGAAACAAACATTAATTTATCATCAACCTCGTTGCACATAGCATAACAAAAAATTAAGAAAATACCTGAGATGGGGCATCACTAGCGGGCGGTGGCAGCTGATGGGTAGTTAATGAATCCATCAATTTCATGCGATTTTACACCGGAAGAGAGATGCCAGGCTGAAAATAGAAGCTATCCCCGGGACTGAGAATTGAAAATGCCACCTTATAGTAGAATTAAGTCAAGCTTCCCCGCCTGGAAAGTCACTAAATAGGTGAGAATACAACACTAAACATCTTGGAACTTGGTTAAATAGCTGCAACCTATAATGGGTAAACAAAAAACACAAAGAAAAATCTATAATGGGTAAAAACAACACCAAAATGAAGGAAACATGAAAGACTTAGCTTTAAGCTATAATGGGTTAGTCTAAATTGGAGAGATGAATTAGGTTCTGGGGTCTATATGTTTTTAGAGTAATGGAATATGGGGAGTTGAATGGCAGGGCTTTTTGGGAGAGACAGCAACAATTTGCAGAGTTGTGGCAGATACACAGGGAGCAAGAAAATAGGGAAAAGCAAAGTGAGAAGAGCAGTGTTAATTGTTGTAGTAGTAGTACTCAGTAAGAAAAAGAACAAGTTTTGTGAATCAAAAACTGGAAGAGGGAAAGCAAAACAAGAAGGGTCTGAGTTTGGATCCTCAAAAAAACAATCGTCACCTTCATTCTTATCATCAAAACCATCACCAACACAATCTAAACCAAACCTTAAACCAAATCTTGATTTCAAGACAGCCTGTAGAAGAAGAAGAAGAACACCCAAACTTAGAAAAACAAGAACCACCCAACTCATTTCATGGCTTTCAAAATCAGTTTTTTCAACAAGCTCAAGAACTCAATCAACACCAACTCCTTTGCGGCTAGCGTATTGAAGAAAAGGGGAGGAGAGAGATAAGAGAATAAAGGGGTTTTCTGAAAATGACTCTCAAAACCGCCAATTAATATCAACTTACCTTAAAATGGAAGCCCCAAATCAAATCCCAAAAAATCTAGGCTAGACCAAAAAAATCCCAAATCGAAACCAAATCAAGGCAAGCCAAATCGAAGCAACCAGTTCAATCCTGAAATAAAGAGAGAGAACCAATTAATTAAAACTAAAGAGCAATTAATTAAAATCAAATCAATAAGAAACCCTAATTCAAATCGAAGAAACCCTAATTCAAATCGAAAAAACCCTAATTCAAATCGAAGTCGATTGAAGAAGTAATTCAAACCGAAGCTTCAAATTGATTGAACGGGAGAGATAGATTGTGAGACAGAGACCGACATCTAAGAGAGAGAGCTGGATATCAGTTTAGATGAGTTAAGTTTAGAATATGTGGAGGAGAGGAAAGATTGGGGGAGATAAGGGGGAGAAGGGCGGCAAACAAAACAATGAAAAATTTGGGTGAGGGGGAAATTTGTGCGCCTTAACATTTTCATTTTTCAACGTAATAGCTTATTTCATTTTTTTAATTTTTTTTAATACTTTAGTAAAAATTCTAATTTTATTTTAATTCTATTATTTGATTTGAATTTTAATTTTTTTTACATATATGTACGTATTTATATATAATATTTATGATGAAAATAAAAAATTTAACTTTTTAATAAAAAGCTAGTAAAAATAAAAATATTTTTATGGACTTGTAAAATATATTTTATTTCATTTTTATTATATATTAATTAATTTAGTGGGGTAAAAAAATTATCAAAAAAAAGGACCGGGTTGTGCAAGATTTTAACAAAAATATAGTAAAAGTGATGCTTCCTATAACGGGGTATGATCCAGATTCACTGAATAAATTTTTTGAATGATTTTTCGACGATCGAACCGTACGAATGTTAATAAACACTCATTTTAGTGTTGGAAAAAATTAATCAAAAAGTAAAAAGTCAGGTTGTACGAGATTTTAACGGTTGGAGATAAACATCTATTTTCTGCTTTGGATTTTTTGGACCAGGCACAAGTACAGATAAAAACATGTATGGTTCTTTCAAACACATCCATGGTGGCAAATTATACGGGGTCAATATGATTGGCCAAGAAGAATATTGACTACCTGATTGACCAAATGGTTGAAATCCATCAGCAGAAAGCCCGAGCCTGACATTTCGTGTCTCTGCAGAAAATGAAGGGTGTGCTTTATCAAATTATCGCTACTCCTTCGAATCTGAACAATGTCGCATCACATCTTCTTTTTGATAATGTTCGGCATGCCATCTCATATAGCTCGCAGGTGATGCATATAATCTGAGGAAACTATCACTGCAACATTTTCAGATTTCTCATTATTTCCAATAGTTTGCCATATTCTTCTATCCTTATCATACTTCCTGACTTCCATCTCTGCATAATCCGCTGCATACAACTCGTTACCTACCACTGCCACGAGAGGGGGAGCTGCAGCTGTAACAGGCATCCCAATCTCGCCATCTGGACGGGTCCTCACAGGAGACATGTTAGGGATTTCGGTCCAAATTCCAGATAAATCACAACCACCGGCTAAAATGGCAATCTCCCCAGCACTAGTAGACCCAAACAAGCATCTTGGAAATTTCATATTCATCCCAGATGACCAGGTGTTAGTCAATACACTGTATCGGAATATGAAAAGGTCCGAAAAGATTTTTCCAAACATGAGAAGCTCAGTGCCAACCGCTAAAGATTCCTTATCGGAGAACATAAAGCATTCATCTGAAGTCATTGTTGGTAATCGCATCCAAGGACGACTTGTAGGATCAAAGGCTTCCCACTCAAGCAATTGACAAGAAAAATAAACCCAATGTTCAACCACACCATTTTGTCGTCTCAGTCTATAAAGCTCACCACTTCGAATCAGCTCACGGAAGCTTCTATTCAAAGATGCTAGAGAGCTATAATCAGATCTCGAGGACCGAATAAGTGCACTGATTGAGTTGTCCCGACCGATGGCATGAATAAGAGAACTTGAATCTGAATGATCCCCAGCATGACGTTGATTACCCGACTGGTCAGTCGGGATCATGGCAAGTTCTTCCGATGTTGGAGCTAAATCTAAGTCTTCACAAGCATCCAATTGCTTAGGAAAGAATCAGGCTATATCATGGCAAGTGAATGGATAGGCTGTATTATGGAAATGTAGGATTTAAGGTTTGTGTTTAGGGCCAAAATCTAGCCAGTTGAGTGGATAGGCTGTATCATGGAAATGTTGGGTTTGGGCCAAAATCTTCCATGTTTGCATTTACTAGAATTATCACAAATAAGATACAAACAATCTTTATAAATAAGCTAACTTTACTAAGACTACAAACATTTGAGATAACTTATGCAACAATGTCTACATAATGAAAAAATGCTTACAAATAAATTAACAAGGTAATATTTCATTATTAAACATGATTAGCACTTTAAAAATGGAATTATAAAACAATAAAAGAGAACTAACCTTAAAATGTGGAACAAAGTTGTGTTATTTGGTGGAATAATAGGAAAGATGTAGATAGAAAAGAAAAAATGAAAGAAGAAAGGATATGTGTGAGAGAAAAAATGGCAAAAGAGCTACTACCAACGACTTGGCGACGGAAATCAGAAACGACCGATCTACAATGCCTTCGGAATAGCAACGGAAATTAAAAAGTTTGACTTTTTACCAACAGAATACCGTTGCTAATTCGTTGCTCGATTTCGTTGCAAAACCGTCACTAAACGGACCGTTGCAAAACCGTTACCAGTAGTTTCCGTTGTAAAGTCGTCGCTAACAGTAACCGAGCTACTACCAACGACTTAGCGACGGAAATCAGAAACGACCGATCTACAATGCCTTCGGAATAGCAACGGAAATTAAAAAGTTTGAGTTTTTACCAACAGAATACCGTTACTAATTCGTTGCTCAATTTCGTTGCAAAACCGTCACTAAACGGACCGTTGCAAAACCGTTACCAGTAGTTTCCGTTGAAAATTGTCGCTAACAGTAACCGTTGCAATTCCATTGTAAAACTAATTCCATTGCAATTCCGTCGCAAGTAAAATGTAGCCTTTACTTTAGCTACGGAATGCTTCCGTCGCTAGAATCCGTCACTAAATCCGTTGCTAAACCGTTAACATAATCCTGACGGAATGTTTTCCGTCGCAAATGTGTTAGAAGAACAAGGCGGGATGTTTTCGCGCCTTCGATGGCGACGGGAAAATTCCGTTGCTAAATATTTGTCGCTATGCCGTTACCTTGTAGTAGCAATCTGTGTTGACTAGTTTATAGTTGCTATTCCGTCGGTAATTTGCAACGGAAAGCATTCCGTTGCTAAATGTCGTTGCAAAATCCGGGATTTCTTGTAGTGTTTGGAACATCTTGCTGGTACTGTTGAGGATGGTATTGAAAATATGGTTGTTCCTCATAACTGACATATGGATCAACTCCTTCGTAGTAACAATATTGTGAGGGATCATGAATGCCCAAACACTGCTCACATTGTTGCGGCATGGATGTCCTCGAATATGCCCACCATGGCAACTCCTCGCATGCCATCTTCACACACTCAAGTACCTGAACACACCAAACTAAACAAACAAACTAAATAAGAAATCCGAGTTAGTGAACTCTAACGACCACTATTGACAAGCACATAAACTAAAAATAAAACACCGATGATCCCCGGCAGCGGCGCCAAAAACTTGTTTGCACTAAATCACGCAAGCATACGTGGTCACAAGTAATACAGATATAAGTCGATTTCGTTCCCACAGAGATCTGGTTATGGTTTTAATTCAGTTTTGTACCTATGCAACAATGTATGGTTATTATGCACTGCTAAGACAATTAACAATATTGGGTCTTGATTATCTAAATTAAACTAAGATGCAAACTATTAAACTAATAATTACTTAACTAATGATAATTAAAATCGAATTACTTATGCAAGATAAACCATGGGATCCTAACTTCATTAAATACTTCGTTTAGATCTGACGCCTTTAATCACTATATGCAATGGTTATGATATCTGATCGGATAACACGAAACAAGTATACGCTACTTCTCAGTATACAAATACCAAACTAAACATACATCCACAAAAGAGATAGAAGATGAATAGACACCAATTATGCTTAGACCCTATATCTTTATAGAATTTGAAAACATAACGGTTGAAGAACAAGTTATCCACATTGATCACATAGGGCAGCATAATATCTCTATTTACTCCACAAATCATGATGTTAAAACATCAACATATCCTATGCTAGCATGGCAAGTTCTAAATCTCAAGATCCACTCTCGCTTCACAAGAGATTAACAAATTAGATGTTAGCTACGCATCTAACAATTAAGCACAACCATACGAGGATATCAGATATACATCATACACAGATCTATAAAGCATCAAGATACTAAAGCTCCATAAATAAATCCGTTAGAATCCCATGACAACGATTAGCTCATAATTGAACCTCTCGTCATCATGGGATCTGATGAAACCATGATAAAAACAAAGTATGAAAAGATACAAATAAATCTAAGTAATTGATATGTAATGGTTCTCTAAATTACAATGGTAGGATGTGTTTATATAGGCTCTAGAAGTCTTGCCCAGCAAGAAATTCCCCAAAATAGAGTTAAAATAGAATTTCCGTAAAATACGTTTCCTAAACTGATTCTGTTTTTAAGGAAAATTCGTAGCTGACTTTTCTACAATATTTCTGGGCCGTTTCATTTGTAATTGGACATCTGGACCACTTTAGAATGATAGAGAATCTCGTTAGCTTCGCGTGGACTGTAAGATCGCCCAAAACGGACTTGTAGAACTCAAGATTTGGCCAAAACAAAATCCGAAATTCTGGCTAATTTTCTTCGCGCGCTGCCAGCGCTCTAGGGCATGCCGCCTGCGCTCTAGCTACTGTTCTGGCACTATTTGAGCACTGCCAGCGCTCCTGACTGCGCTGCCTGCGCTCCAGTTGCTGGTGGCGGCTTCGTTTCTGCACATTTTCTTCGTTTTATTGCCTTTTCTTCCCGTTCTTTTTGCATGAACTTCCCGCCTTTAATTTCCATGACTTGTGAACTCCCTTGGTAGCTGACATTGAGACTCCATTCTTCATTCCATATCAAAAATCAACTCCAAAATGACAGAAAATTCTCCCTAAACGACATTTCTTCAAACCTGCATATTTGAACAAAACACATCAAAACTACCACAAACTTGAGCCCAAGTACACCAATTTAATCCGATATGAAGTGGTCCAAGTGGATATAAATCCACTTATCATCAATCATCATTTCAGCAGAATTACCTCTGGACAAGAAATTTGAAAGGGTTATTTCAAATTTTCGTGAAAGTACGTGCTCTATAGACATGCAAATTTTGTTAGTGGACACTACAATAAGTTCTTTTGATAAGCAGAGAAGGCTGACATCTCCAACTTTGTCCATCATTATCTCAGCATATTTACCTCATGATAAGGAGGAATTACTTTTGGAGGTTTTACGAAAGCACAAATCACGTAGTGGATGGATGATCTCAGATATTCAGGATATTATTTATTCTTTGGATATGCAAATATGGCGTGAGAATAATGTCACATGTACTTTTGAGAAGAGAAAAAGGTTGAAACTTATCATCAAAGACGTGGTCCCAAAGAAGATGATTAAATGGCCATATAGAGTTGCGATGTGGAATTTTACAATACGGTGTGAAATTATCAAATAAAAAGCTCATTGCCATGTCTAGCTAAAGACTTTAAAGAAATGCGCTTCTTGGGAGGCAACCCATGATTTTGTAAGGTTAGCTTTTATTATTTATTTTTTTTGTTTTTTTTTAGTTTAGATATTTTTTATTACATATTTTTATTACTTCCATTAGGTGCCTTGATGAGTTTGTGCGAAGTGTTTCAGCGAAAAAAAAAGTAAGAGCATGAAGGATTTAGAGCATCTCCAAGGTGATGCAACTGTTAGCAATATTTCCTAGCTGGCACATAATTTTACCTAATATCTAGAAAATGGGCTTCTCCAAGGGAGCCCATCCGTTAGAAAAAATTTTAGATGACACCGATATGTCATCTATATCTGTTGATCAATCAGCTATCATCTAAAAATATCAATGTCACCTCCCGCACTATATCTGTTGATAGCACACATGTTTATACGCACTGTTTACATCATTTTAATTCATCTATAAAAAAAATTATATTTTGATGAGAAAATAATTTATATGTTATTTTTTGCTAACAAAATATTAAGTTTTTATTTTTAAAAAATTGGGAATGAAATTAAATTTAAAAAAATGTACAATTTGTATTATAAAATAAAGCTACTTTAATTAATTAAATAACATATATCCTTGTATATATAAAATCTTTATTTGACTTAATTTGACAATAGTAAAATAACATATTTTCAAATAATAAAATATTTAAATTAATTAAATAACATATATATTAATGTAAAAAGTTTATTTGATTGAATTTAGAAAAAAATTATTTTTGAGTTTTATCCTGAATAAATAACTACTATTTGAAAATATGACCATTAGGATTTCAAAAATAATAAATTAACAGATTTATAAATATAGCTAACACCGCCGGAGGACACAAGCTTACAGGTTCAACAAATTGAACATAATCATCTATTTTTCTGATTTTAGCTAACAGTTATAGCTATCTCCCTTGCAGATGCTCTTACGTGGAAGAACAAAAAAAATATGTTGGATGTACAATTTAGGAGCGTGCAAATTTGTAAAAAATATTTAATAGCAGAAACTTTTTGATGGGCATGCGCCTATTGTGTTGGTCGTGTGTGAGGTAGATGTTGAGCATTTATCTCATATTTTTCTTGACTGCAAATTTGCTAAGGATTGCTGGTCTACTCTGGGGGTTAATATTAAAATTGATAATGTGGAATCATGTGATGAGTGGGTCTTATAGTGTGTAGCTGATTTCGATCTTGAGAGGGCAGTTAGTATGGCTACAGTGATGTGGGGCATTTGGACAGCCAGAAACATGAAGGTATGGGAGCAAAAAATATTGACACCCACCATAGCAATGCAATGGAGTGCACATCAAATTACGCAGTGGAGAGTGTTACGCCATATTTTTGGTTGCCTCTAATATCTCCCAAACTTCAAAATACGAATCTAATAATAATTAACTTAATCCCCAAGTTAATTATTTCCTCTCTCTGAAACGAGGAATTATCTCCAATTTATGATAGAAAATATCTCCAAACGATATCCTTCAAATCAGGAAGGTATCCCAACGCGAATATAATTTAAAGAGATAAAATCTACTAATTCCCAAAATACATCCCTTAACAATCATAGGGATTAAAAACCAATACTTTAACAGAACTGCGTTGGCTTGATATCTATAAATATAAGGTACGCAGGCATCTTGGAAAAGGATCCGACACATCTAACAAGTCGAGACACCTCTCAAGTCCAGCCCCAAACATCCAAAATCTCAAATCCCCTTATTTTCATAATTTCGTTATTCTAGCAACCTCCGAAATTTGTTATCACCAAATTCCTCCGTTAACAATTGGCGCTAGAAGGAGGGGATATAAATTTTGATTGTGGAGGACAGTCAATTCACATGCATGGGGGGTTATTATGGATCTGGAGCTGCTTTAATGGAGGAGCTAAGCGATGGAGGCGGTGGCTCTATTCCGAATTAAGATAAGTTTTCTTATGATTTTGGTCATACAAATCTGTTATCTTATAAAATTCATAGTAAATTCATTACATGTTGGATTTTGATGATTTTTAATGATTCGGAAAGCTGTTAAATTGCCTATAACTTTCGTTTTTTTGAGTTTTCTCAGATTATATATCGATCTATTCTCAAAATCATAAAAAACAATCAGATCTCGTTTTTCAGCATCAAGAAATCAAACAGCAGACGTTTACTTTGATTCCCGATTCGTTATAAGTCCGTTTTTGACGAGTCATATATTTCCGGAAAGATATTTTTGTTATCTACAACTTTTGTGTTTTGTGTTTTTCAAGAAAAAATCGTTTAGATGGTCCAAAACGTCAAAAAAAGATCTGGGCAGAATTTGAATTGTGAAGATTTTCAATATTTTTGGTGTAATCTTCGTGGTACATGATTTTGGAAGGCTCTTATTCAAAGAGTTTATTATTTTAGAAGGCCCTCCTTTGCAGGGGTAATTATTTTGGAAGACCCTCTTTTCTAAGGATAAATTTTGAAGGGCTCTTATTCGAAGAGTTTATTATTTTAGAAGACCCTCCTTATGGGTAATATTTTGCATGGGTAATATTTTGGAAGGCTCTTATTCGAAGAGTTGATTATTTTTTAGAAGATCCTTCGAGTGTTGCTGATATTGTTTTGAAGAATCTTGGGATATTGATATGGCTTTGGGAAGATGACCTCCTCTAAGGAGGGTCTCCCTTATTTTTTTGTGTTAGACGACCTCCTCTAAGGAGGGTCTTCATAATTTATTTAAAAGACGATCTCCTCTAAGGAGAGTCTTAGTGAAAATGAAGTGAACTTCGGAAAATCCACCTCCTATGAGGATGGATATTTCTGGAATGGGGAACGACCTCCTTTGAGGAGGGTATCCCAAATTATTAAAGTCCTTGCAAAAACCGTACTTTCGGGGGGGATGTCCATACTTCCGGCGCCTCATCAAGGCACGAGCTTCGAAAAATCCACCTTATGTGAGGAGGGATATTTCTTGAATGGGGAACGACCTCCTTTGAGGAGGGTATCCCAAATTTTTAAATCCTTGCAAAACCCGTACTTCCGGGGGGGGATGTCCGTACTTTCGGCGTCTCATCAAGGTTCGAGCTTCGGAAAATCCAGCTCCTGTGAGGAGGGTATTTCTGAACTAAAAATGATCTCCTTTGAGGAGAGTATCATAAATTTATAAAATTCCGAGGAAAATGACCCCCTTTGAGGGGGATACCCTCCAGAAGACATGGTAGATATGACCTTCTTCGACTAGATGATGATATTACTCGAAATGCTTTGAATGACTTTATGGAATAATGTTTGGATGACCTACAGGATACATTTTCTCACACCAACAAAACTTATTTTTTACATCTCGCATATTGTCTTATTTACATCTACATGCATATTACGGGCACCTTGGTGCTCCATATTATTTACTAATCTTCATGTCCTAGTTGTTTCAGTGACTCAAGAAATTTGAAAGATCGAAGCATTCTTAGTTCTCCACTGCAGCAAGCTACACTGAAGAACTGGGGGGTAGTTGTTACGCCATATTTTCGGTTGCCTCTAATATCTCCCAAATTTCCAAATACGAATCTAATAATAATTAACTTAATCCCCAAGTTAATTATTTCCTCTCTCTGAAACGAGGAATTATCTCCAATTTATGATAGAAAATATATCCAAATGATATCCTTCAAATCAGGAAGGTATCCCAACGCGAATATAATTTAAAGAGATAAAATCTACTAATTCCCAAAATACATCCCTTAACAATCATAGGGATTAAAAACCAATACTTTAACAGAACTGCGTTGGCTTGATCTCTATAAATATAAGGTACGCATGCATCTTGGAAAAGGATCCGACACATCTAACAAGTCGAGACACCTCTCAAGTCCAGCCCCAAACATCCAAAATCTCAAATCCCCCTATTTTCATAATTTCGTTATTCCAGCAACCTCCGAAATTTGTTATCACCAAATTCCTCCGTTAACAGAGAGAAGCTCAGAAATTGCGAGATAACACTGATAAAGGAAAGGATCGTGACCAGAGTCAAACTGCAGTAAGATGGAATGCACCAGAGGAAGGTAACTTTAAAGTTAATATAGATGCATCTGTCATTACAAGTCTGCAAGAGTTTAGCTGTGGTATGGTACTCCGAAATCATCAGGGAGGTTTTATCAAAGCTGGAGTGTTAAGACAAAGAGGAGAAGTGACATCTTTTGAAGGGGAAGTTAGAGGTATGTTGGCAGCTCTAAGATGGGTTGGTGAAATGAATGTTTCAAATGTCACTTTTGAATCTGACTCTATGCTCATGGTACAAGCCTTAAGCAACAGCAGCGTAAATTACTTGGATGTGGGAATTATGATCCAAGAATGCCGGAGTGTTGGTCCCGGAGTATTGCAGAAGGGGGGGTTGAATGCAATACTGATAAAATCGAATCTTTAAATCAACAACGAAAATAAAGATTATAGATTATCAGTAGATGTATGCAAGCAATAAGTGAAACAAGATTTCTCACAAAATAAATGTTTTATTTATTTTGTGTGAAGTGTTGCTACAACGTGGAGAGAGTTTCTCCAGCTTCGATATCTCAAGAGATACAGATTGCTTCGTGTGCGTACGTGAATAGAAAAGAATCTAAGATGTATCTAAGTAGACTAAGATACTCTGTTGTCCCTATCGCATGGGGTGTCACGGGCTTTGATTGAGAAAATACCCAATTCAAATAATTCAAGGTGATAGTAACCTTAACCGCAGAGTCTGCTGTCAAAGGAATATTCAGAGGTTGACAGTACTAGCTCCCGCCAATGTTGCTGTCGGAGCTCCAGACTTGCTGTCAAGTGTGAGAATGTTACTGTCTCTTGCTTCGGCCAATATTGCTGTCAAATGTAACTTTGTCATGACTTTGCAACATTTGTCTTCTTGTAACATTACTGTCAGGGACATGACAGTAACTTTTATTCTTGCTGTCTTCTGGATGCATTCCTTGAGGCTTGAACAAACATATGAACTTCTCCCAAATCATACATTTATTACATGACAGCAATTATTCGAATACGAAGACATACTCTGGCTGTGACAATATGTTCAACTTAGTAAAAACTAAGTACAGGGAAATATAGTTAAGTTATCTCTATGCTATCACCCATAAATCCCAACAATCTCTCCCAATTTGTTTTTATGGACAATAACAACAAATTTACAATCAAAACGTGCTGACAACTTAACTAACATAGATCAGAATAGCTGAAATACTATAACTGATAAATGTTAAAGAAAAATCTAGAACATGAAGCTTATGAATTTACTGCAAATCAGTTGCTCCTATTGAATGAGCAAATTAGAGTTTAACTTAGCTTGATTTTGGCAGTCTCCAATTGTTCAGATTTTTCCATCTCTTCCGAGAGCTTCATTTCTTGCTTTTTTGAGGTCTTCAACTAAAGCTTTTTCTTCTGGTGATCTGGCATCATCTTCAATGTCTTCAATGTACCCTTGTATCACTCGAGAAGTAAATACTTCAGCATCTTTTACATCAAACCAAGCTTCAAAATCATACGTGTATGTTCTGAACTTCAGAATTCCTTGGATGAATTTGAACCTCCTTCCAGGAAAAACATTTAAGGATTCTCTCCTTTTTCTGTCTAGCTTTGGATCTTCATCTCTCCTTTGATCAAATATAACCTCTAGTTCCCAAGCAACTAGCATTTCGAGCTTATGAATAGATCCAACAACTTTTCAGTAGAGATCCTTCAGTATACTAGTCCTCAGCTTGTGAAAACTATCAACATAGATTTCTTGCTTGTCATCCTTGATTCTCAGAGGATTATCCAGTACACAGGGCTGATAACCTGCTTCCTCACTGAATAGCTTGTTGAGTTTCTTGTAGCTTTCCTTCAGTTGAGCTTCTAGGTCTTCAGCACTTTGTTTGGCAGATGTGGCAGGTTGTTTGGCAGATGTGGCAGGTTTGGTAGTTTTGGTGGATTGGGATGATTTAGCTTTAGCAGCCTGATAAGCTTGTTCTGCTTCATATTCAGCTATGCCAGCCTTTGTAAAAGGACGATGTGCTGCTACAAGGTCCACATTAGGCATTGGTTCCCCATCAGAACTAACTTCAAGGTCTACATCATCATGTGCTCTCCAGTCACCATACTTCTAATATAATTCAGCATATCTTTGAGCATAGTATTCTTTGACGTGCTCTAAGATACTGCTGGAAACATCTTGGTTTGTTTCCATGAGAGTGATCATCCTTTCCAAAATGAAGAAATCAATTCTTCTCCTTACCTTTACCTTATTGCATGAGAGATCACGCACGCCTACCACATTTGAGACTATCTCCATAGTGAAGTCTGGTTCTACAGTTATACATGTAGTTCCACAGTCCTTAAGATCATACTTTCGTACCTTTTTGTTGACTGGGTCCAGTTCCACCGAGATAGATGATATGCTCCCATCAACTGACTTTTTCAATAGTTCAAAACTATTTACTTTTCTCTTATCAATGGGCTTCTCTGTCAAAACTGCTCCATGCTTCTTTTTCTTTGCTGCTGCAACTGTCTTCCCCTTTTATCTTGGTTGTACGATAGGCTTGGGCTCTTGTCTTCCTTCTGTTAGATGTGAAATTCTTGACAAGCTTTCGTACTTTGACAGTTTCTTCAAGTTGATCCTTGACAACATCTTTCATGACATCAACTTTGATAGCTTTGACTGTTTGGCTCTTGACAGCATCTTTCACTTGGGTGTCTTCAGCCAATTTGACAGTATCCTTGTTGACAGTAACTTTTTCAGCATTAAAGCATTCAACAGCTAATCTCAAGATACTTGCCTCCAAGGCTTCACAAATTACTAACTCCCCTTTTTCCTTGACAACATCTTTCTTTTCAGTACTGGGAGTTTCTTGCTCTTCTTGGGTAGCATCCATCTGAGTTTGTGTAGCAACATTCTCAGATGCTTCTTTTCTAGAACTCCTGAATCTTCCAGGTTCACCACTTCCTCCAATTTCATCCTCATCATCATCCAAAGTATCATCATAGTTGCAGCTTCCTCCCATCTTGGCATTAGCATCAGAGATCAGCTTCTTTATGATTGAGCTAATTTCCTCATCTCTTTTTGCTAGCAGCCTATGAATATCTTTGACAGCTTTACCTTTTCACTTGTGATACTGGATTTGAGAAGTTTCTTCAGCACTGTCATGATTGTTTTAGTGCTTAGTCCTGAGACTTTATCCAATGGTAAGAAATCCAACCTTCTAGCTCCTGTCTTTGTGATCCTTCTGAAACACACACCATAAGGATTTTGAATCACCTCAGGGAGTTTGTCTTCAACCATCCTTTTAATTTGTGCTATCATACTATCATTGAATGTTGTTGAATTTCTGACTACCAGGGTTCCAAGGACTTGGAGTACTCTAGCATGCAAACTTTGTAAGAGTTGCATTGTGATGAATATGGTCAAACGGTTTCTCAAATAAACCTGAACAGCCCATCTTCTTTCCAAGTTGATTCTCACAGAGATACTTATTACTTTGCTTTTCAGTGTTGATGCCAATTTTGTAAAAGCTCCCTCTGCTTCACTAATTGATTCATCCACCAACTTACTGAAATCTTCATCTTTGTTGTTCAAAGTACTCTCCATGTGATCAACCATCATCAATTCTGCATCTTCAAGGGCGTATTCACTTCTATCTGACCAAGTAGTTGCAGTAGATATGCCAGCAGATATGTTCATATACTCAGGCATTTTGCCTTTGCCTTTACCCAAAGCATTTTGAATTTCTTTTTCTCTCCATTCCTTCTGCAACTTCTGGAATGGAGCTTCGACTTCCTCAGAATTTGGCTCATTGATTTTCAGTGGAGGTAGTACTGTTATTCTAGACTTTTGAGTCCCCTTTAATTGCTCCAACACTTCCTTGGATAACAATACTGCCTCACCATCTATTTCTGCTTCAAACAATTCACCATCTCCTGTTGCCTTCGGTTCTTCACCAAAGTTTTTTTCTCTTGCTCCCCCTCACTTTCATCTCCCTCTTTTTCTTCCAAAACTTGCTCCCCTTCACTTGTAGGCTCCCCCTCACTTGCAGCTTTACCTTGTTTCTCCTTCTCTACCAGGTTTGCTTTATTCTGATCTACCACTTTCTCTCCTTCACCCTCATTCACCACTTTCTCCCCCTTAGTTGAGTTGGCAACACTAAGGATGACAGAGAACGAGTGAAGAGTTTGTTGAATATCAGCAAAACCAGTAGCTACCATAGTGGACAGAGCATCAAGTTTAGCTTCCATGGATGCACATCTGCCTTCAAGGGATTTTAACCTTGATTCAGCTTGTTTAGAAGGACCACCAGTTCTCAGCCTTTTTTGATATAAAGGAAGAGACTGGGGCAAGGAGGCTGTGGGGTTTCTCACACACTCATTGTTTTTCTGAGTGATCTCATCACTCCTCACAGAATGACTCTCAAGGCCTAGTGTCTTTGTGTGTGGGGTTCCCTCACGTGCACTCTGGAAATGCTCAAGTCCCTCACCTTTTGCCAGCTCGTTTGGCTGCCTCTCATTTTTATGCTCACCTCTCTTTTCTTTTATCTCTCTTTTTCTTTTCACTCCCTCACTCATCCTAGATGCATGGGTATGAGCAGTACTTGCATGCATTTTAGTTGAAGAAGTAGAAAGTTTAGATTGTACCTTCAAAGCAGAGATAGTAAGTTGATCATCATCTGAAGCATCTTCAACAATGACAGTATCATGATCAAGCTGTGTAGAGGCGACAGCATCTTTACCCAAAATGTTACTGTCCACGGGTGGGTTGATAGCAACTTTTGTGGTGTCTTTGATAGCAACTGAGGCTATGATAGTAACTTTCGGAAGGTTAGTTGATTTTTGGAGTTCGACCAAGATGTTGGTTGTTTCATTTTCTGGCAGAGTACCATCTTGATCTAGCTCAGTGTTTGAGTGAGTGGTGTCCATTTCACTTTGAGAAATGGGTTCTTGTGGACCACTTGATGGGGGTTCATCCATGACTTGAGATGGATGATCAAAACCTGAAGGGATTGGACTATCCCCTTCTCTAGGTTGTTGAGAAGAAACAATTGATGGATTAGAGAATAAAGAAGGTGATGGTTTAGAAGAGATTTTTGGCTGTTCCACAGGGTTAACTTGTGGAACATCAGGAGTAGAAGTTTCATGACCCTCAATGTGCCCTATCTCTGTGTGCATTTATGCAAGTGTAGGCTCCTCATGAGTGAGTACATGAGGTTGTGCTGACTATTTACAGGATGCCTTGGGAGACAGGCCAGCTTCAATAGATACTTCTTGTTGAGAAGAAGCACCTAGGGATGTGTTTGATTCCCTTTTACTCTCCACAGCCTTTTGTGAGACTGTGGGGTGGCTAACAGTGGCTTTGGCCCTCTTAGCTCTCTTCTTCTTAGGCTCAAGAGGAACCAGTGTGGGTTCACTTTCACTAACATCCTTATTTGCTGCATCATGTGCAGTTTCTCCCTCAAAATTCTCAGAACTATTACCAACACCAGTTTCCAAGGGTCTTTTCTTGGATTCTTGCAAAGTTGTTTTTATGGTCTTTGGTTGTCTAGAGAATCTGATAGGAATGTATGCAATAGAATGTGGGTTAACTGAATTTGGGTCTAATTCAGCTTCATTCTCAAGGGAGAAGACAACATACCCAGAGGGTAGTGCTACGTCAAGATGAGGCTCTTGATCAGCCATGTGCTTGGTGAAATAGAGTGGAATATGTGCATTTGAATTTTATGAATTGAGTGATGTGTGTGTATTTCTTTTCAAAACATTGCATTCTATAGAGAGATGCATTATCATCAATGCCACATAATGAATTCAAACACATAGTAAGAAAGCGAGGATAAACATGTACCTTCCTTCTTAGAGCTGACTTGAGTTGACTCATAAGCAACTTTCCTACGTCCACTTTGTATCCATGGACAAGAGAGGGAGTAAGCTTCTTGATATAGGAGGGAATTCCATTCCATCCAGAGGTTTTGGTTGAGAAAACCTTCACCATGACATCAAAAATCATGCTCCATTCTTTTCTCAAATGCTTTCTGTCCATTTCACCAGTCGAGTACCATTTCGATGTACCCTCTTCAAGAACAAGACCAGAATACCCAATTTTCAAGAAAAACTTCTTTAGGGTTTCATCACTTGCAAGTTCTTTGTATGATTCTTTAGCTTGCAGTCCAGTTCCCAAAGCTTCGTTGATGCCTTTGATTGTGAGGATGCAGGTGATTCCTTTGATTTTGCATTGTATTGTGTCTTTACCTGCACCTCCTGGAACATAGGCAGTTTTCCAGAATTCTTCAAGCCTTTCCAGGTTCAAGGATGGTGTAGATGTTATAGCATGACCCAGATATGACTTGTTGATAAAGGATACGAGTCCATTATATCCTTCACCAACATCTTCAACAGTGAGAATACCAGCAAAGTTTGTTTGAGAAGAGGATTGTTTGGGTGCCATTTCTTGCTTTGAGCTTCAGAGAGAGATTTTTGCTTTTGAGAGAGAGAGAGAGAGGTTTTGTTGAAAGTTGTGTGTGTTTGTGTGTTTGACAGTTGCTTACATGAAAATAGCAAATGTCTTACTGAGAAAGGGAAAGTAACTATGTCTTATCCCATTAATCAATCACGTGGAGTAGTGGGTAGTTACTTTTTAGTGGCTGTAAATCGTGGAGGTAAAATCCCAATTAATTCGGTCCACTAATCTTGATAGTAACCTGTGCGCTGTAACAAATTCATTAGTAATTTTGAGAGGATGACAACAAGTTTTGCTTGATAGTAAATATCGTTGTACGAACATACTGTCACAATTAAGCAATTTATACAATTTCCTTTAAATTTCATGACAGAGACTTTTTCAATTGTGTCATCTAAGAAACTTGCTGTCAAGGCACTTCGTGACAGTATCTCCACTTATTGACAGCAACTTAGGCGGAAATAATTTATGTCATGAATTTTAATCGACTTTGCCTATTGCTTAAGCGAAAATTACCAAATAGCATTTTAATCGATTTAGGCACATATTTGTTGGTTTTAGCACACATCCACAAACATCCATACACACAAACAATCAAAACAAACACATGCATTACCCAACAGATAACCAAGGTAGGGGAATCTAGCAGAAAAAGCATGAATAGTGCAAAAGATGAAAAGATTCTTTATATTAATCATTAAAAATAATGTACATCCTCTTCATCATCAGACGCAAGCTCATACAGTTCCACTTGAACTGTTTCATCGGTTAGCCCTTCTGCCTGAAGAAGAACCTCGACGAAGACTAGCATTTCCAACCAGTCTTCAAGATCCTTTTCGACCTTGACCTTGGTAGCTTTCTCTTTCTCTGCCAAATCTTCTTCCACCGCTTCATCCATTACCTTGAAGAGCTCCTCTATTTCCTCTTCATGACCTGGTTCACACCAGACCTTTGGCTTCTGAGAAATGACATCCTTGTTCTCCATTGTAGAAATCCTCTTTTTCTTTTTCAAGGCATGAGTGATTGAGTATGAAATGATATTTAGTCTCGTGCACATTTTATAGGACCCTAGGTGACGTTCCAGTTTCCCAAACTCTTCTTTTTAATAAAGTAAATAAACTTTAATTTAAAAAGACGACAAACACCCGGGGTCATTTCACATGACACAAATACTTATCACTTAACCACGCGTACGAAATAAGTTAATGTCACGTGACTACTCATAGCAGAAATTAAAACAAGCATGTGATTTGAATTTATCATAGTCATAGCAAACATGCTGTCAAGTAAACAAGTAGCACATATGACAGTAACTTCTCATGACAGTAACATTGAAAGTTAAGGTCACGAGCTGCAATTTTAACCACATTGAAAATGTAAAAACTAGTAGGTTAACATACCAGATTTAGCATTCCCAATTCACTTACCAACCTGTTGAAGGTTGCTTCATCTAGTGGCTTCGTAAAAATATCTGCAAGTTGCTTTTCTGTTGGAACATAAATCAGCTTCACAGTTCCCCTTTCAACATGCTCTCTTAGGAAATGATGTCTGATATCAATGTGCTTTGTCCTGGAGTATTGAACTAGATTGTCTGAGATAGCTATGGCACTAGTGTTATCACAATAAATAGGAATATTGGACAACTCCAAGCCATAATCCATTAGCTGATTTTTCATCCATAGAATTTGAGCACAGCAACTTCCAGCTGCGATATATTCAGCTTCTGCAGTTGAAGTAGATACAGAATACTGTTTCTTGCTAAACCATGACACTAATCTTCCACCCAGAAATTGACAGCTTCCTGTTGTACTTTTCATGTCAATCTTGCATCCAGCATAGTCTGAATCCGAATAACCAACCAAGTCAAATCCAGTATCTTTAGGATACCAAAGGCCTAGGTTTGGAGTGCCTTTGAGATATCTAAAGATTCTCTTGCTTGCTACTAAGTGTGATTCTTTTGGATCAGCTTGAAACCTTGCACAAAGACATGTAGCAAACATGATGTCTGGTCTGCTAGCAGTTAAGTATAGTAATGATCCCACCGTGCCTCTATAGGTACTAGAATCCACTTTTTTTCCTTTAGGATCCAAATCCAGCTTGGTTGCAGTAGAGATAGGTGTCTTGGCAGGTGATGCATCTTCCATGTTGAACTTTTTGAGAAGTTCCTTGACATATTTCGATTGGCTTATGAAGATACCATCATCCTTTTGATGAACTTGTAGACCTAGGAAAAATGTTAGTTCTCCCATCATGCTCATCTCATACTTGCTCTTCATGAGAGATGAAAACTTTTCACACAGCTTCTCATTTGTAGAACCAAAGATTATGTCATCAACATAAATCTGAACCAGAATGATGTCCTTGCCATGGTGCTTGTAGAACAGTGTCTTATCCACTACACCTCTTGTAAATTGATTCTCAATGAGAAAAGTAGATAGAGTTTCATACTAAGCTCGAGGGGCTTGCTTCAATCCATAAAGTGCTTTGAACAGCTTGTAGTCAAAGTCATACAACTCAGCATCCTCAAATACAGGTGGCTGTTCGACATACACTTCCTCTTCTAATTCTCTATTAAGAAAGGCACTTTTGACATCCATTTGGAACACTTTGAAGTTACAGTGTGCAGCATAGGCTAAAAATATCCGAATAGCTTCAAGTCTGGCAACAGGAGCAAATGTTTCATCATAATCGATTCCTTCCTGTTGACAGTAACCTTTAGCTACTAGCCTTGTCTTGTTTCTTGTCACATTTCCACTTTCATCCAACTTGTTTCTGAAAACCCACTTTATGTCAACTACTGACTTCCCTTTGGGTCTAGGGACCAGCTTCCATACATTGTTTCTCTCAAATTGATTTAGCTCTTCTTGCATAGCTATCACCCAATCTGAATCTAACAATGCTTCATCAATTGACTTTGGCTCAGTTTGAGATAGAAAACATGAAAACACGCTGTCAGCAGAAATATTTCTTCTCGTCCTTATACCAGTAGTGGGATCACCAATGATTAGATTGCTAGTGTGATCTCTGTTCCACTTAGTGGTTCTGGGCAAGCTTCTTTCTTGATATGCTTCATCATTTCCTCTTTGAGGTGTTTGTTGAGTATTGAATACAGTAAAAGAATACAGAGGGGGGGTGAATGGATTCTTGAACTTTTCTTGTTCGAGTCTATGTAGCAAGTAAGTGTTTGTGTGTGCAAGAGTGAAGGTGCGGATAAAGAACAACACAAGACACAATATCACTTTAATCTAATGTATTATTAGATAAAGATTACTACAATCTGTGAATACAAATGATAGTATTCTCAGCTTCGTTTTTCTCAGAGAGATACAGCTTACAGTGTATGAAAAACTTGACTCACAAAGTTAATGAC
This sequence comes from Kitagawia praeruptora, assembly GCA_037693485.1. NCBI lineage: Eukaryota > Viridiplantae > Streptophyta > Magnoliopsida > Apiales > Apiaceae > Kitagawia > Kitagawia praeruptora. The sequence continues at coordinate 39,079,731 of CM075349.1, forward strand.
TAAGGAAGTGAGGCTGTATCCTTATAGAACATGGATACAACCTACTTACTCCAAATAAGGTAGCTAAACAAATTACTTTCTGGTCTGTCTATCCTTTTTGAGTAAGTGTCCAAACGGTTACAGATTTGACTTTGCAAAGCCTGTTTAGATCCACTTCTTTAGCCCCTTGTCTCTTCTATATCTCTCCAAGCTTCCTTGTAGGCTTTCCAGAGCACGTTACAGATTGTGGTCCATAAAGTGCATTGGCTTGTTGCTGGTTTCTGACTTGTACAATTTCTTCAGTATTTTGTCTCCAAGAATGTATTCGAGAAGTGACTAAGTAAGTGATTCGAGAACTAGAATTGACTTGATCGATGACTCTGAGTTCTTGAACACTGTTATATTGACATGTCGAACCACTTCTCTAATAGCTCTTTTCCATCAGGATTCATTGAGTTATCGAATAGAACATTTGACTTATCGAATCCTCGAGATATCGAATAGCTTTCTGAGTCCTTGAGATATCGAATGGAACTTTGACTTGTTGACTCTTTGAGAACTCGAATACCACTTTGACTTATTGACTTCTTGAGTTCTCGAATAGAGTAGTAGACATATCGAATCTCTGAGATATCGAATGAGATATCGAACAATGTATTCAGAGATATCGAATAGTGTCTTGAGATATCGAATCCCTGACTTCTCGAATGTTGGACTTCTCAAATAGACAAATATACTTCTCGAATTGGTACTTAGGCAAATTCTTCATTTCTTCAAATCCCAACTTGTGATTATTTGACAGTCTTTATCTTCTTGCTTGAGGCATGAACCTTGGAACTTCTTTCAAGCATTATTCTTGACTATATAAGTACAGTTACACAACTAGGATTTGATGCCTACTATAAGTACAAAACAAACAGAAACTCTACAACTAGAGGTTCCCTCAGTTAAGAGGTCATGTAAGTAATGCAAAGCATTACAGACAATTAGGCTTGTTATTAGATGTATACAGGCATGCCTCTATGACTAACAATCTCCCCCAAATTGTGAGTGAGACCCTTAGTCATAATTTCATGTCTGATAACAAGCCTATCATACATAAAGATAAATCTTGACAAGTACATGTATGAAATTGATTGAATAGTATTACAAAGAAAGCATTCTCACAGTTATGAAGAAATACTAGCCATTTTCCTTTGATCCTCCTTTTTGAGATTTGGCTTGTAGATCCTCCTTTTCTTTTTCTTCCTTGGCTTTCTTTGCATCACTCATTGCTTAGATGATGTCTTCCATGGCAGTGAGTTCTTCAATGAGAGGTGAGCCAGATAGGTCTCTGATGACTTCATTCAGTTTGGCTTCAGAGTAAGAGCTAATGTAATCCATTCTAATCTTCACATTTTTGCCATATTTCATGTATTCCACAATGTAAGGATTATACTTGACTCTGCATAACCCTTTAGCTCTCAATTCTTCAGCTTTGGCTTCTAGAGCAGCTAACTCTTCTTCTCTCTTTTTCTTCAAAGCTTCATACTTCTTTCTCAACTCTTCCTCATGATCTCTTTTCATCTTGATAAAATGAGCTATCTCAATTTTCCACCTTCTCTCCTCTTCATTCTCAAGGTTGAGTAGCACCATTATTCTTTGTAGATCATGTAACTTGCCCCAGTGTTCACACATGCCTTGCTTGAATCTTTTGAATCTCCCATCAGTGTATTTGAACTCCAGGCAGTCATCAACTATAGCTACATGATAGATTCTCTGAGCCAGTTGATATGCTATCTCATCTTCATCATAATCTATGTTGATACAGGGCAAGTCTAGTCCAGGAATGATTGTGAGTGCCTGAGATGTAGATGTTTTCACCTTTTTTGCCCTTCTAGCTGACATCTTCCATTTTAGCTTCTTTCCTTTGTTGCTTGAGAAAAATTTAAGACCTTTGTCTTTGGACCATTGTAGTATACCATTAGCAGTATGCTTTTTGATATACATAAGTGGTTTCTTGATTAGCATCTCCTTTTCTTGAGGTAGTGAAACATTTGCAGAGGCCATGGAATTTGGCTTTTGTAGGTCACTACTAACAGTATTCACCCTAGACTTAGAGTCTTGTGTAGTGGTGAGGTTATTGTTAGCAATGCCTATGGCTTGTTGTTTCACACTTGTCCTCTCATAGACTTTCCCTTGGTCCCTGCCATCTTTCTTTTCTTTGTCATCTTTCTTCTTTTTCTTGTCACCATCTCCCTTATCACTCCTGTGATGTCTTCTCCTTCCATCACTCTTGTCATCATCTTTATCTTCATCCTTGTTTCTCCTTGGCTTGGCCAATTCTGGAATTGAACCAGTTGAAATGAATTCTCTAAGGATGTGCAATACCTCAATCTCCTCAGCTGACCTTATCCCCTTCTTCTTTTGCATTTGATCAACTATAGCAATAATCAGTCTGTGGTTCTTAGAGGTGAGATCATTGGGAATAACCAATTGATCCACATCTTGAATTTTGGTACCAGACTGATAGAGGATGGTTCTTGGTTTGGTGCACACTTCAGGAAGTCTGGCTTGTTGACCATTTCTTAGTTCAGTATGCAGACTCTGATTGTTCTCCCCTTTCTGCTCAATTAGTTCCAAGATGGCATCAATCTCAGTGAATTTCAGTGCTGTCAAGGTATCAATAGATATGTGCCATATCTTGCCTTTTATTATCATCATGATTTCCTTGAGGTAGATCTGACTGAGCTTTCTTGGAATAACTGTTAGATAATGGATTTGATCTTTCAGGCTTCTTCTGTATAGCAGGGTATCTCCTCCAACCTTTGCTTTTGAGGCTTACAAAAACTTCAAGAATGCAACATCATGATAAACCTCTGAGTTTGCTACTTCTATCAGCTTGGCCTCTATAACCACATTCACTTCCACTGGATCAGCTTCATGTTTAGAAGGTTGGACTAGACCACTTGGCATGGATCCTGCCACCACTGTAGTGGTGACAGTTTGCTTTTGGCCACTTGGAGTAGTGATGTGCACAGGTGGTAAAGTGACCACTGGCAGAGAAGATGGAGGCTCATCAACCTTTGATTTGCCTTTGCCTGGCACATGAGTTAGAGATTTAATGGCCCTTTGGTGATCACCCTCACTTAACTTTATCCCTTTTTTCTTGGGTTTCTCCCCCTTAGTATTTGAATTCCTTGTCCTCTTCTCCCCTTAGGCTTGTTGTCAGGCACAGAGGCTTTAGAAGTGACCTTTGGGGTGGAAGATTCTTCAGGGAGAAGAAGACCCATATGCTTCATCATAGCAGCCAACATAGATTATTGATGCAGAAGAACATCAGCTGTGGTGGTTGCTTGAGTGTCCAACTGATCATTGAGAAGTGCAACCTTGTCTGTAAGATGAGCATTGGACTTAGTGAGAGTAGCCACCTCTTTTTCAAGAGTATCCACCTTAGTGAATAGCTCATGTGCCCTGAAACCAGAGAGTGATTGATCATTGAGTCTTTGGACTTCATACTTGGTCATGTCATGAACAGGGACATCAGTTACCAGCTTATCTCCATATTGATTCTTGAACATTGTTCTCAGCATGGCATTTGAGTCTGTGGTTTGATCAGATAGAGCCTGAAATTTATGCCCCAGACCTGTGATAGAATCTTTTAGAAGAGCCAAACCATTGTCCATCTTGGTGCATGTAGACTTGCATTCCAGAATGTCCTTGATGACTGACTCCAACTGGGGAAATTTGGAGAGGAATTCTCTTTTGACTTCATTGACTTGGTAGATTGTGGCTGCAACTATTTCATTCACTTTTGATTGCAAGCCTTTACCAAGAAAGTGTGCAGCCTTCAAGATCCCCTTGTAGATGTCATTGACAGCCTTATACTCATCACTGGGAGTTAGAGATTTGGCATTGGACCTCAGTGAAGTGATGTATTCTTCTCTTAGATGTTGGAGGCCTTCTGAGAGAGGTACAGAGAATTTGCCTTGCAGCCAAGCATCCACATTACCATCTCTTGCAAATTCATCTGCTATTTTCTGTTGTTGCTGCTCTACATCTTCTTTATGGCATAGCAAGATGGCTTCATAGTCAGAGTTGGGTAGGTTTGAGGTGACCAAGTTTTGGACAATCTTTACAAACTCAGGGATCTGATCCACAACCAAGCTTTGAAGTGCTTCAACCGTCAATTGTGGTGGAACAGACCCTGATCCTGAAGCACTGTCATGTTGCATAGGCTTCAGCCATTGTGACAAGAAGTCAGAGTTAGAGCTAGGCAAGCTAGACTCCTCAGTTACAGATGCAACTTCTGCAACAGGATGGATTGACTCTCCTACTGGTGTCTCCACAGAAGTGGGATGAGTTACACCATTAGTTGACACATGCACAGAGTCTCTAGTGAAAACTAGTGGAACCTCTGTGTTTGTGATGGTGTCATTAGGAGATGCCCCAGCATGCATTCCCTCACCATCTAAATGTGGGTCCTGGGTGGTGAACAAGGTGTCATGCACCAAGTCACTTGAGTTCATTGGCTCATCAAGAGAAAAGAATTCTTGATGATCAATGCCTTGCTCATCAATTGCTTGAGTTGCAGGCTGCAAAGAAATTTGAGATGAAGATTCTGGAAGAGAAGTGTCTTGTGGAATAGATTTTGGTAACTCCCCCTGAGAGATAGAGGGAGTTTCAACTGTGATGTGCTCTCCACTCAGTGTTGTGCCAGCCTTATCACTCCCATGTGCTGACTCTGTACAGATAGATGTATTGGGGAGGATGCTTGATTCTATAGATGTACCCTGTTGAGAGGATACATCTAGTGAACTGTTTGCCCCTGATTTTACAACTTCAGCCATTTGTGTGACTGAAGAGGTGGTTTTAGTTTTCTTCTTCTTTGGCCTGATAAGAGGTGACTCAGGTGCCTCACTTTCTAACTCTACAGCCAATGCTGCTTCAGACAAGATGGTCAAAGGTGCAGAAGCAACCTGTTTTCTCTTCTTCTCCTTTTTACTAACATCACCCTTTTGAGAGGATGATGCAGTTGGCTCAGTGTTTGGTAGAGTGTTTGGTTGAGAGGGTTGGTTAGCAGGCCCTGGGTTAGCATTTTGTCCTACTTGCTTGGGCTGTGCTAACTGTGACTTTGAGTCAAATGTTGGCATGTTGTGGGGGTAAGTCCTAAACAAACTCTCCATATGGGGAGTTATGTTTAGTCTTACATCCACATCATTCCTAGTCTCCAAATTACCAAAAATGAGTTTGGTCATGGATTTAGGATAGCCTATTCAATTTTTATTCATCCCATCTAATTCAATCAATTTATTATCTAAGAAGTTAAGTACAGATTGAATAAAACGAGGGAAGAAAATTTCATTACCTCTCTTGGCTGTGTTCTTACCAAGTCTCCCATACAGCTCCTGCAGAATGATAAGGCCAACATCTATCTTCTTTCCATATGCTAAAGCATAGCCTATCTGCTGTGCAGGTGTACTGATTTGGTCATAGCTGGATTTTCTTGCGTTGAAGACTTGAAGAAGTGTAGCAAACACATAGCTCCATTCCTTCCTCAAATGCTTCCTATTCAGATGCCCAAGACTAATTTTGTCTGCATATTTGATGAAATCAAAGAAGTCTTCCAAATCAGCAGTTGTAGCTGGTGGGTCATACACCTCTTGTTTGGTGCCCATCCCAAGTGCTTCATTCATGTCTTCTGTGGTGATAGTGATATTCTTGTCTTGAATCTTACAGTAAATGATGTACGAGGTTATTGCAGAGTCAAGAGCCACCACCTCCACTGTAGCAGACTTCCAGAACTGTTCTAGAATGTCTAGATACAGAGTAGGGTTAACAGATAGAGCATTTTTTATGTATGATTCAGACATCCACTTCACAAAGCACTTGAAGTTGGCGTTGGGTGCCTCAACATCACTAGTTAGAGCAATGAAATTGGTGTTGAACTTTACAGTTGCCATTTGTGTAAGAGAGAGAGGAGAAATTGAAGGTTGAAGAAGAAATTTAGCTTTTTGCAGTTAGGGTTTCAGAGGTTTTGGGAGTTTGGATGCTTGAGAAATCGAATGAAATGAATCGAATAGATGTGAAATTGTAAAAGTATGAAGTACTTGAATTGTCAATTAGATATATGTTATGTATCGACAAGTCAGGCATTCGAGAAGTAGAAAACAACTATTCGATAAGTCAAGAAAGGCTTATTCGATAACTCAAGCAGGTTGTAACTCACAGCTGGCAGTTATCTAACTTAGAAGTAAATCTAAATTAGGTAAAATATGTTTTTATGAGTAATTCTGAATTCTGAATAAAAATCCAAAATCGGTTAAAATTCAGCGAGAAATCAGCCTTTTCAAATGATTCGAGAACTCAAATATAGTATTCGAGAACTCAGTCAATCGAGAACTAAAACACTATATTCGAGAAGTCAAGAAAACCTCTATTCGAGAACTCTAAAAGACTCTATTCGAGAACTCGAGAGTGCTCTAATGAGACTTGTTAGAGATGTCGAATAGTGAATCACTTGAGAAGTCTGACTTGTCGAATTATACTCATAGAAACTCAATTTTCATTATCTTTTTAAAATTTACAAGCCATATTCATTCACGAATATTCTAGCAAATTAAACAGTGATTTTCTCAAAATTCCATAGAAATTTCAAGTTAACAAGAGAATATGATTTTCCAAATATGCAACAGATTTGAAATATTTATAAATCATATTTTAGCCAACACTTACTCTAAAAATATTGAGAATTTAGATAAAGTAAGTGTTTACTGCTGCAACAATCTAGATGTTGTATTCACCTAGCCAGAATCTGAAGAATTCAGCAATCTAATCTCACTAACCAACCTTGTGAAGGTGGCTTCATCTAATGGCTTAGTGAATATATCAGCTAGTTGTTTATCTGTAGAAACATAATGCAACTCAATGGTTCCATTAGTTGCATGTTCCCTTATGAAATGATATCTGATGTCAATGTGCTTTGTCCTAGAATGATTGACAGGATTGACAACTATAGAGATTGCACTTGTGTTGTCACACATGATTGGAATTCTTTCCAACACAAGTCCATAATCTCTAAGTTGATTTCTAATCCAAAGCACTTGAGCACAGCAACTTCCAGCAGCTATGTATTCAGCCTCAGCTGTAGAAGTTGACACAGATTGTTGTTTCTTGCTATACCAAGAGACTAACCTTTGTCCAAGAAACTAGCAGCTACCTGAGGTGCTTTTCTTATCCACTCTGCATCCAGTATAATCAGCATCAAAATAACCAACCAGATTGAACCTTGTGTCCTTTGGATGCAATAGTCCCAAGTTTGGAGTGCCCTTCAGATATCTAAAGATCCTTTTTATAGCAATCAAATGTGATTCTTTTGGATTTGATTGAAACCTTGCACACAAGCATGTAGCAAACATGATGTATGGCCTACTTGCAGTGAGATAGAGTAGAGAACCAACCATGCCTCTGTAGACTGAGATATCTACTTTCTTGCCTTTAGCATCTTCATCCAATTTAGTGGCAGTGGCCATGGGTGTCTTTGCAGGTGAGCAATCTTCCAAGTCAAACTTCTTCAATAAATCCTTGATATACTTGTCCTGACTGATAAAGATACCATCCTTCCTTTGACTGACTTGCAACCCAAGAAAGAATGTCAACTCTCCCATCATACTCATCTCATATCTGCTCTGCATGAGTTTAGAAAATTTCTCACACAGCTTCTCATTTGTAGAACCAAAAATGATATCATCCACATAGATCTGAACTAGGATAAGATCATCACCATGCTTCTTGTAAAACAGTGTCTTGTCCAGTGTGCCTCTAGTGAGTTGATTCTCAAGAAGAAATTGTGATAAAGTATCATACCATGCCCTTGGAGCCTGCTTAAGTCCATACAGTGCCTTAAGCAGTCTGTAAACAAATTCTGGGAAGTATGGATCCTCAAAGCCAGGTGGTTGTTGCACATAAACTTCTTCTTCCAACTCTCCATTCAGAAATGCACTTTTGACATCCATTTGATACACTTTAAAGTTTGAATTAGCAGCAAATGCCAGGAATATTCTGATGGCTTCCAATCTAGCAACAGGGGCAAATGTCTCATCATAATCAATGCCTTCCTGTTGAGAGTATCCTTTTGCAACCAACCTTGCTTTGTTCCTTATAATTACACCATCTTCATCCATCTTATTCTTCAGAACCCATTTTTTTCCAACAATGGTTCTATTCTTTGGTGCAGGCACAAGTTCCCAAACTTTGTTCCTTTCAAATTGATCCAGCTCCTCTTGCATGGCTATAATCCAATCTGGATCTAGCAGTGCATCAACAAGTTTCTTAGGCTCCACCTGAGATAGAAAACAACCATAGAGACACTCATTCTGAGTTGCTCTCCTAGTCCTTACTCCTGCATTAGGATCTCCAATGATTTGCTCTGCAGTGTGTGATCTATCCCATTTCCTTGAGTGCTCAGCCTGATTTCTCATTCTTGAAGTTGCTTCATCATCCAAATCATCATCCTGATTTCCTCCCCCTATGAGGTTGCCACTACTCACAGGTGTGTCTTGGATGCTAGTTTCTCCACTGTTGATTGGCACAAATTCTTCTCTTGTATTATCATTCACTTGAGTCTGTTGAACTCGAGTTTCAACTTCAGTTTCAGTCTCTTCATCAGAATCATCTAGATTATCAAACTTCAATGGATCTTTGTCTTCATCATTGGCTTCTTCTAGTCCAGGTAGTTTGCTGTCATCAAATGTCACATCTGTACTTTCTATAATTTTCTTTTGACTGATGACATAAACCTTGTATGCAATTCTTTCCATAGAGTAGCCAAGAAAAATTCCTTCAAATGCTTTTGCATCAAATTTTCCAACATATTCAGAATTATCCTTCAATACAAAGCATTTGCTTCCAAAAGTATGAACATACTTTAGAGTGGGCTTCTTTCCAATCATCAAGTTATAAGGTGTCTTTCCAGTGTTTTTGTTAATGAGGGTTCTGTTCTGGATATAGCATGCAGTGCTCACAGCCTCAGCCCAAAAACATGTAGGCATCTTTGCATCAAGTAACATTGTTCTAGCAGCTTCAATTAGAGTTCTATTCTTCCTCTTAACAACTCCATTTTGTTGTGGAGTCCTTGGAGCTGAGAATTGCTGAGAATTACCATTCTCTTTACAGAATGCTTCAAGTATGGCATTTCAGAACTCTATTCCATTATCACTTCTCAGTGCAATCACACTTGCATTGTTGGCCTTTGCTTCCTTGTCAACTTTCTTTATATGCTCAATGATTACTTGTGGAGCCTCATCTTTTGATGCCAGAAATTCCACCCATGTATACCTTGTAAAATCATCAACCATCACCAAGGCATACTTCTTTCTTCCTAGTGACATAATATTGACGGGCCCAAACAAATCCATATGAATGAGTTGTAGGGGCTTGGTTATAGATGTCACTGTCTTTGTCTTGTGGCTAGATCTTTTCATCTTTCCTTTTTGACAAGCCTCACACACTCCTTCTTGACAGAATTCAAGTGTGGGCATGCCTCTCACTAACTCTCTCTTGACTAGAGAATTAATGGCTTTGAAGTTCAGGTGTGATAGTTTCTTGTGCCACAGCCAACAATCTTCATTTGATGCTTTTGAGTAAAAGCAACAAATTTTGTCCTTGTTTGCAGAATCCATATTGGCTACAAACAGGCTTCCCTTCCTTACTCCAGATAGAGCAAAATCATCAGTCTTCTTGTGGGTGATCAAACATTCATCTTTGTCAAAATCCACCTTGAATCCTCTGTCAGTAAACTGACCAACACTTAGCAGATTGTGCTTGAGTCCCTTGACCAGTGCTACATCTTCAATGATGACATTTCCAACTTTTAACTTGTCATATCCCAATGTGTTACCCATGTTGTCATCTCCAAAAGCAACCATTGGGCCAGCCTTTTCCTCATAATGTGATAGCAGGGCCATATCACCAGTCATATGATTTGAGCATCCACTGTCCAAAATCCACATGACCTTCTTTTCATTTTATTTGCCCTGCAAACACAAAGGTATTACTTCTCCTTTGGTACCCAAACAAGTTTGGGTCCATGTGACTTAGAAACAGTTTTATCATAAATAACATGTGTTAGGTCCAAATGTGTTGTAGAGGGGGGGTGAATACAACTTTTCGATTATGAGAAGCAATAAATACGATGCAATAAATGAACACACAGATTCAAGGAATATATTTCTTTATATATAACTTGAAAAGGTTGCTACAACATTCATTACAAAGTATAACAGAAGTTCAGAGAGAAGTGAATGATTCTAAGCTCTGTGAATATACTCTCTCTTTTTCTTGTGTTTTTCTCAATATTGCTCACTAACTAAAACATTACACAAGTGCTTCTATTTATACTACATGTAATCTATGTCCTGTAGTCTTCAAAGACTAAGATGTACGTGGCCCAATGATGTCCACATAAATCTTGCCTTATCTTGAAAGCTTGGAAATCTGCCAATCAGAAGATGCCATGTGTCATGTTGAAGCTGCACTCTAAGTAGAACTTCTACTTGAGAATTTCTACTTAGCCATCTCAAAATTTCTAAGTCGAACTTCTACTTAGAAATATTCTACTTGGCCATCCAGAACATTTAGTACTTAGAAAATATTCTGGTCTTAGGTGAGTTATCCTGAACTCCACCCTGGTCTCCAGATCCACCAGCTGCGTAAGAATCTTCAAAACCAGAACCATAGGGTCCTGCTCCACTAGCACCACCTGTACCAGCATCTGGGGGAGGTTGTTGCGGCGCGAAACACTCTGGGGGCACAAAACTTCTGATTGCGAACATAACTCTACTGATCTCCACAGCCAGAGTATCCATTGTAAGCTCCATTGCTCCCATCCTGTCATTCAGAGTGTTTCCCAAGACACCAGCAGCATGGCCCAAGTCATTTACCTTGTTTGTCAAATCATTAAAAGCTGTAGCTTGACTTGCCATTCGTGCTGCGTAGTCGTCAAGAGCCCTTTGATTGTTTCCAACGTTCTTCCCTAACTGCCCCATTGACTGCCCAAACTGCTTCATTTGATTTTCCATAGAAGACATACGAGTTTCAAGATTTTCAGTATTAAGGGACGGTGTTTGGTTTAGGTGACCTCGCTCTAATACTCGTTCTGTTGGTATTTGGCGCTCGGTTTCGGGCCTTAAAAATGAAGGTCCCTCTCTCCCTAACCTCTCACACACACTCCCTGTCTCACGCTCGTGTATATCTTCAATAAATGATCCAAAATATGAAGCAGTACCTGCAGAAACTGGATAAGCAATATAATTTGCAGTTATGGGATCAATTGCTGTTGGTTCCTGAGTTGGAATCTCAGGCTGAGAGGCTACAAAGTGTTCTTGTACAACATCAGAACCGATCCTCTTTGTAGCATCAGTACGTACCGGTGAAGGTACGGCTGAAGCTTTTAAAGCTTCATGTCCTCTTGAAGCAACAGTATCTTCAAAAGGTACATAATCATCATCAAAATCCCTATGTGCAGATTGTTCAAGGGGTGAACCACTCTCGTGAGGTGGAGTGGTTGCGTGTGACACGCTAGGGTTTGACTGAGGTTTAGAAGTAGCAGCATGAGAAAATTTGGGTTTCTTTCAAATAAGTTGCTGCTCTTCGGGTTCACTCTCCTCATCATATCCTACATTTACTTGTGCTGGCTGTTTGGATTCCGGTGACTGGGGTGATATAGAATTAAAAATATAGCTCTCACCCTGGGATAGATCCTGCGGGCTAGAAGTCTCTTGGGTCTGGGAATCAGAAACATAGGAAGAGGAATGAGTAGAATGTCGAGAGAGATTACCTGATTCATTACCTTGTTCGTCACCGCTTTGCTCATCAGGAATCTCTTCAAATGCCTCAGCATGAGCAGACCGATTCTGAGCATGTGATGAAACTTGCGAGAATTCCATCAAAGTGGTAACTCCCTCATCATATGTAAGCCACTGTTGTAAGGTATCAGGAATAGACATCGGTTTTCCATGATGTTTATCCTGATTTTCAACTGTTGAAAGTGACTTAGTGCCCATTCCTAGTGGTGCAGATTTTTGGCTTCTGGCAAAACTCTGTCTAACTGCAAGAGCATCCTTCGGTATTAAATGATTAATCAACATCTGTAAGAACCGAGGAAACCAGCAGACAACATCTGTGGTGTTGAGGTCTCTGCTTGCAGGAGATCCCATCACAGCCACTATCTCAGAGAGAACTATTCGTCCATAATTGATATCCAGCTCTCTTGCTAGGGCAATTCCAAGGTTTTGCATAGGAATGGAAATTTGATGGTAATCGCTTTCTCGTGCCCGAAAACATCTTGTGATGGCCTCGAAAAAGTAATTCCATTCCACATGAAGAAATTGTTTTTGGATGTTTCCAGTGATCCGGCCAGTCGGAGGATAACACCCTATTTCTTCAAAGAATCTGAGGCGTTCTGCAGCTGTAGGTTCTGGATCATAAGCATCTTTAATGGGGAATCCCAGAACCTTGTTGACAATTTGTTCAGTCACCTCATATTCCTGACCCGCTAAGGTAAACCTGAAACCAAAGGGGGTTGATTTGCTCCCAAAAGAAACTGCACTAGTCCATAATTGCTGTAAAGCATCATGTACTAGTGTAGGTTTAGCAGTAAAAGCATCGCTAGCTTTGGAATACAAATTGAGAAATCGTATCCAAGACTTAAAGCGCGGGAGTTGATCACCAATTTCCGTAGAAATATTATAAAAATTGTTTTTGGCAAGTGAAAATTGGTGAGCCATTTTTAATTAAAAGTTTTTCTTTTAAAAGATGTGAAAATTAATTTTAATTTCTGAAAAACAATTAATTTTAGAATTAACCGTTATATCCCTTTTAATTTATCAAGAACAACACAAGTCCCTTTTTGAAAAATTAAACTACGGGATCCAAGTAACAGTTAATGGAAGGCAAATTTCGAACCAATGATTAAATCTCCACTAACAGTGAAATGCGTGTGTGTGAAATCATGTATGAACAGATCTGTGAAATTTTGTGTGTATATACGTGTGTGTATATATCGATGAAGATGAACAGTTATACAAGACACAATCACAGAGATTAATGATGACACACAGGTAAGAGAAGTCTAAAATCGGGCATTAATTCGAGATCTGTATGAGTTTAGTCACAAAAATCACGAACAGTGATTGTAAGTCGAAATCGCCTGTATGTATATGTGTGCGGCTGTAAAACTCAATTAGGTAAAACTGAAAGAATAGATCGAGTTAAAGATGTATATATAGACATGAATGTGAAATGACAAAAATGTCCCTGTTAAAAAGAGTGAAAAACACTAAGTACGTACAGGGAACACTCTATCTCGAACATCAAGTCGAACTTCGAGATGAAGTTCGAGATAGGTGTCAACTCGAACATTTAGCACTTAGCCATTTTACAGCAAAAACCAACAAGGAAATCTATCTCGAAATTCTAAGTCGAAATTCGAGATAAAGTTCGAGTTAGGAGTTAACTCGAAAAATCCCCTTAACTAATTGAGAATTCCATCTCAAACTCTAAGTCAAACTTTTAGTCGAACTCTAAGTCGAACTTCGAGTTGAACTTCGAGATAGAGATTAACTCGAAGTTATTCTCAATTCTTTTCAAAATATCCCCAAAAATGGAAACCTCATCTCAATTTCGAGATGGAGTTCGAGATAGACTTTATCTCAAATATTTTGAAGATAATAAAGAAATAGGCACACTGGTAACTCTAAGTCGAACTCTAAGTCGAATTTCGAGTTGAATTTCGAGATAGAGGCTAACTCGAAATTCTTCCCAGACTTAGAATTTTCAAAACTTCACTCTGGATGCTCAAATCGAAATTCAAGTCGAATTTCTAGATGAGTTTCGAGATAGAAACTAACTCGAAATTTTGAAGATACTTAGATTAATTTGACAATTTTTCTTTGAAAAACTCAACAATTAATTTTGCCAAATTAATATAAATATCAATTCAAGGATTTTTAATATATGACATAATTAAAACATTCCTTGATAATTCTAAGGCCTCTAATTACATGAAAAACACAGGTAAATTCATCTAAAAATCATGCAAAATTTAGAATATTATGAATTTAACTCCCCCTATGATCATGCAATTTAACAAGCATAAATTCAAAGATTTGTGCTATAAAAGACACTTAAAACACACTGAATTCATGCAAAATCACACTATATGCACCCTATAATAATCATTAATTAGGCATTTTAAAGTCTAAACACATAATGATTAAATAGCTTGCATATACAAACATAACCATGGATTTTACAGATAGAAGGCTTTACTAACTTGTGTTAAGCATTCCCAATTCACCAACCAACCTATTGAATGTTATTTCATCAAGAGGTTTGGTGAATATATCTGCAATTTGTTGCATTGTGGGCACAAAATGTAGCTCCACAGTCCCCTCCTCGACATGTTCTCTTATGAAGTGATACCTGATGTCGATGTGCTTGGTTCTTGAGTGATCTACAGGATTGTTGGTTATGGCAATGGCACTTGTGTTGTCACACATAATTGGAATTTTCTTGTGCTCCATGCCATAATCCTTCAATTTGTTCCTCATCCACAGTATTTGAGCTACACAGCTTCCAGCAGCAATGTACTCAGCTTCAGCAGTAGAAGTAGATACTGTATGTTGCTTTTTACTTTGCCAGGACACCAATCTTCTGCCAAGAAATTGACAAGCACCAGATGTGCTTTTCCTATCAATCCTGCAACCTGCATAGTCTGAATCCGTATAGCCAATTAGATTAAAACATGTATCTCTTGGGTACCAAATTCCTAGATTTGGTGTGCCCTTGAGATACCTAAAAATTCTTTTGACGGCTATGAGATGTGATTCTCTAGGATCCGCTTGGAATCTTGCGCATAAACAAGTTGCGAACATTATATCGGGTCTACTTGCAGTTAAATAGAGAAGTGAGCCAATCATACCTCGATAGCTTGTGATGTCAACTGATTTACCTGATTTGTCTTCATCAAGCTTCGTGGCTGTTGCCATGGGAGTCTTAGCTGCTGATGCATCTTCTAGATTATACTTCTTGAGTAAATCTCTGACGTACTTGGATTGACAGATAAAGATACCATCTTTTCTCTGACTGATCTGTAATCCAAGGAAGAAAGACAGCTCTCCCATCATGCTCATCTCGTATTTGTCTTGCATTAGCTTAGCAAATTTCTCGCACAAGCGCTCATTAGATGACCCGAAGATAATATCGTCCACATAGACTTGAACAAGTATTAAATCATTCTTCACATTCTTATAGAACAATGTTTTGTCAATTACTCCCCTAGTAAAACCACTTTCAATTAAGAATACGGATAGGGTTTCATACCAACATCTTGGGGATTGCCTGAGGCCATAGACAGATTTGAAGAGAAGATACACAAAATCTACAAGTTCTGGATCAATGAAGCCAGGTGGCTGTTCCAGATACACTTCTTCTTCTAACTCTCCGTTCAGGAAGGCACTTTTCACATCCATCTGGAAAACCTTGAAGTTCTTATGTGCTGCAAATGCCAAAAACATCCTGACTGCCTCAAGTCTTGCAACTGGTGCATAGGTCTCATCATAATCAATTCCTTCTCGCTGAGAATAACCTTTTGCAACCAAACGAGCCTTGTTTCGTGTTACAAGTCCGTTTTCATCCATTTTATTTCTGAATACCCACCTTGCTCCAATTACTGATTTGTTCTTTGGTCGGGGTACCAGTTTCCAAACTTTCTGCCTTTCAAACTGATTGAGTTCCTCTTGCATTGCAATCACCCAATCAGCATCACCAAGAGCTTCTTCTATTTCTTTAGGTTCAAGCTTGGATAAGAACCCAGAATATAAGCAAACATTAGCCAGGTCAGCTCTTGCATTTCTTCTAGTAGACACACCAGCATCTGGATCACCAATAATTAATTCAAACGGATGGTCTCTATTCCATACCCGTTCTCTTGGAAATTGTCTTGATGATTCAGCATGACTTTCTGAATTGTGGTGCTGACTACTTTGATTACTTTCACTAACTCCCCCTGAGTTAGTACCAGCTCCTACAGAACTAGAGTCAACTCGACTCGAGCCTTGAACAGTAGTCCTTGAGCTGCTATTTACTCCCCCTGAGTTGTTGCCGGTTCGTACTGAAGAAGTCTCTCCTGATCTTGTAGAATTAGCTTGTTCACTAGACTCAGGTTCTTCACGTACACTTGGAACATTTAATGGGACAACCAACTCAGGTTCATCTTCAAGTTCTTCTAAGTCCAGATTCTGAAATTTTAGGGACTCAGGTTCACTAGAATCTCTTGAAATTGATGAGAGTTTGGTATCGTCGAATCTGACGTTGTAGCTTTCAGTCACTTTTCGATCATTTACTAAGAACACCCTATAAGCTGCTACCACATCTGTGGAGTAACCAACAAAGATTCCTTCACGAGCTTTTGCTGCAAACTTGCCTAGATTTTCATCATCTATAAGTACATAGCACTTTGCTCCGAAGACATGAAAGTATTTGATTGTTGGTCTTCTTCCGTTCATTAGCTCACATGGTGTCTTTTCTTTATCTTTTATGATCAAGGATCGATTTTGAGTGTAATACACGGTACTCACTGCTTCTACCCAGAAATACAGAGGAAGTTTCGAATCACACAACAAAGTTCTTGCTGCTTCAACCAATGTTCTATTCTTCCTTTCAACTACTCCATTTTGTTGTGGAGTTCTCGGGGCTGAGTACTGACGACGTATTCCCTTAGATACACAGAAGTCATTTAGCACTGCGTTTTTAAATTCAGTGCCATTGTCTGATCTAATCGTCTTCACAGTAAGTGTTGAAACATTCTCAATTTGAGTGATGTGATCAATGATTAGGAAAGGTACTTCGTCTTTCATCATTGCGAACAATACCCATGTATACTTGGAGAAGTCATCCACGATTACCAATGCATATCTTTTCCTAGACAAAGATAGGACATTCACTGGGCCAAACAAATCCATATGAAGAAGTTGCAGAGGCTCAGTGATACTAGAAATTTCTTTGCTTTTATGCGATGCTCGTTTCGACTTTCCCATTTCACAGGCTTCACAGAGTCCTTTCGGAGCGAACTCCATTTGAGGTAGATCTCTCACCAATTCTCGCCTCGCGAGAGCATTCATCGTTTTGAAGTTTAAGTGAGATAACTTTTTGTGCCATAACCAGCTTTCATCATCCGAAGCTTTACTGTAGAAACAGGTGACTTCATTCTGATTTGCTGAATCCATGTCTGCAACAAAAAGATCTGCCTTTCGAACTCCTCTCAAAGCCAGTGAGCCTTCCTTGATGTGAGTGATTGATACACCTTTCTTGTTGAAGACAATTTCGTAACCTTTGTCACAGAATTGACTGATACTCAACAAATTATGCTTTAATCCCTCAACATAGGAAATATCTTCAATGATGACATTGCCAGTTTTCAGTTTGCCATATCCCTTTGTCACAGCTATGCTGTCATCTCCAAAGGTAACATAAGGGCCAGCTTTCATAACCAACTCTGTAAGCAGGGACTTGTTTCCAGTCATATGCCTCGATGCTCCACTGTCTAGCACCCATATAACTTTATTTCTCTTTTGCTTAATGCCCTGCAATGACAGATTGATTAGACTTTCTTCGGAACCCAACTTTGATTGGGCCCGGCTTTTCGATAAGATTTAGAATCAACAGATTTAACAACAGGAGATGCACTTTTCTTAACATTACTAGAGCTTTCGACTTCCTCCTTTCCTTTCTCAGACTTGACATGTTTGTCAGTCCTAGGAGAAGGTTTGTCACTCCTAACTTTAGGAGGACTGACAGTCTTGGCTCTCACATGCTTTTTCTTGATGTTTGAACTAGCAGCAGTATTTAAGCATGACTGGCTAGATGCATTCATTAAATTCACAAAAGTTTGCATGACATTAAAAGTGCATGGCATACAATTAGGTTGACCACACTGTGCATGATTCTGATGCAGATTATTCATTGTGTGTGTGACAGGCATGGCATGTGCAGCAGGAACATTTATGTTAGCTTTACATGCATAAGAAAGATGTTCAGTAGATTTGCAGTGATAACATGCTTTCTTTATTCGTTCAGCCTTAACCTCTTTTATGCCTTTCTTCCCTTGTTGTTTAACAGCCTTAGCTCCTATTCCTAGTCTAGATTCATCACTAGGGAAATTGATTTTAACTTGTTTAATAGGAGTTATAGGTTGTACTTCCTGTCGATCTTCCTTCTCAATCTCATATCTAGCTATCAATTCAGTCTCTTTTTCTTCTATTCTAGGAACAAGATGTTTGTAGATAGGTTTGACGGCTGATTTAAGAATACTAGGTGTTTCCTTTTTAAGGTCACTGGAGCTAGGATCGATATGTCTCTTCCCTTCTTTCTTAGAAAGGTTAGAATAATCAAGTCCTACACCTACTCCAGTTATCTTCTTAAATACGTCATTATCTACATACACTTTACTAGCAGCTAGTTTGTAAGCTTCACATTTAGTTTCTAACTCAACTAGTTTGTTCCTTAAACATGATTCTATTTCTGCCTTAAGGACGAGCTTATGTTCCAAAGATTTAATAAAATCTCTTAGGGAAGTATCTACAGTGCAAGCAGCCTCTAACTCTTCCACTTTTGCCTCAAGCATTCTGCTTTTGGCGACAAGTGTTTTCTGTTCCTTTTGAGAAGTGTCTAGGCTTTTGCACAACATGTAGATCTCTTCGCTAAGAGCCCCGTTCTGTTCCTTATAATCATCAATAGACATTTCTACTTTAAGGGTTAGAATTGGTACCTCTGGTTCCTCTGATGTCTCAGCCATGAGCGCAAAGTTTGCTACATGAGTAACATCTTCCTCATCTGAATCATCCCAAGCTCTTCCTTCTGTTACTACTAAAGCTCTTTTACCATGTTTTTCTTTCACCAGCGATTCATACTTGCTTTTGAGGGCTTCAAATGTCTCTTTTGGATAAGTCTGTTTAGGCTTTTTGCAGTCCGAGGCAAAATGTCCAGGTTCACCACAATTGTAGCAATTGAACTTCATTTTGAAATCCAACGGAGATTTGTAGCTGGTACTCTTGCCTTTGCTTTTGTAGCCTGACGAACTACCACCACCCTTAGCAGCCCGATAGTAAGATGAAGAATTTCTCTGTGGTCGGTTGCTCTTTCTGAATCTCATGTTGCTGAACTTCCTTGCCATGTATGCCATGACACTATCGTCCATGTTGTCCAGCTCTTCTTGGGTGAAGTAGTCATCATCACTGTTAGATGCACACTCGTCATCATTATCAACTTGATGCGGTGCAGGTGATGATTTAGGCTTTGCTGCAACCATTGCCTTCTTAGACTCTTCCTCATCAGCAACTAATCCTGATGCAGTTTCTTTTCCTTTTGAATCATTGTCCCATGCTTGATCTTGAAGTGTCTCCAGCTCATAGGTCTTCAGAATTCCATAATATTCTTCCAGAGAAGTTGTATGCAAATCTCTGGTTTCTCTGATTGCGTAGACCCTATGTTCAATGCTCTTTGGCTGGTTCCTCAGATATCTCGTATTGGTCTCAACCATGGGGAGAGTAACACCTCTCAGATTCAAATCTAATACCAACTGACTGAATCGTAGATAGACGTCTGTTATGCTTTCTCCTTTTCTTATTCTGAAGGTGTCATACTCCATCTTGAGTATAAGTGTCTTGTTGCTTCTAACCTCTGCAGATCCTTCCATGACAACTTCTATCTTGTCCCAAATCTTCTTTGCTGTATTCAAACCTTTGACTATGTTGAACATTTCATGATCGAGAGATTCCATCAAGGTTTGTCTTACAGAAGTATCATAAGCTATTTGCTCCTTGTCAGCATCCGTAAAGTCCGCTGCCTTTTTAGGCTCAGACCGAGCAGGTATAACCTCCTCTCCTTCCGTACGCTCAGGAATAGCTTTCATTGGAACGAATTTACCCTTTTCAAGGACTTCCAGATACTCAGGGTTAATAGTCTCTAAGTAGAGTCTCATTCTGAAAACCCATTCTTCATAGTGATCTCGGTTGAACATTGGGATCTTGAAAGAATTTTTAGGAGCCATTTTAAATCTGGTCACTAAAAGTTTCTAAGTACCCAAGACTAGGCTATGTAGAATATCTATGTAGAACTTCTGCCAAGTCGAAATTTTTCTAAGTAGAAATTTTGCTCAAGTCGAAATTTCTCTAAGTAGAAATTGTCCAAGTCGAAATTCACCAAGTAGAAATTGTCCAAGTCGAAATTCTATGTAGAAAATCTCAAGTAGAAATTCTATGTAGAACTTTTGTCCTTAGAATAAATTTTTCTACAGATTACTTTAATATTGAATAAACAATATCACCTTTTTGACTTTTGATACTTTACACACCGAAAGCAACTAACCCACTTGCTAGGCACTGAGTATGTCTTGTACACTTTCGGCCAAGGAATAATTATCAAATCAAAAGTACAAAAACACCTTTTTGACTATCTTACTTGTTTGAAAAAGGAGATCAAAAAGTTGTTGGGTTATCTTCTTTGATAAGAACAGATGATGAACACTCAAGAACACCAAATATCAATGAACCCAGATTAATTCACAAAAATTAATTAAAATACACCCAAGCCAAATAATCACACCTGGAGTATTTAAATAATTTTTCCCTGATGAGTTTTCACTGGAAACGAATTAAAGCACACTTTTCGAAAAAAATGAAAAGTAGATCTAGAAAATGAAAACTCACGATTCTTCTACCAAACACAAGGATCTATGTTTTGTATGTTAAACATCCGCTCTGATACCAATTGTTAGGTCCAAATGTGTTGTAGAGGGGGGGTGAATACAACTTTTCGATTATGAGAAGCAATAAATACGATGCAATAAATGAACACACAGATTCAAGGAATATATTTCTTTATATATAACTTGAAAAGGTTGCTACAACATTCATTACAAAGTATAACAGAAGTTCAGAGAGAAGTGAATGATTCTAAGCTCTGTGAATATACTCTCTCTTTTTCTTGTGTTTTTCTCAATATTGCTCACTAACTAAAACATTACACAAGTGCTTCTATTTATACTACATGTAATCTATGTCCTGTAGTCTTCAAAGACTAAGATGTACTTGGCCCAATGATGTCCACATAAATCTTGCCTTATCTTGAAAGCTTGGAAATCTGCCAATCAGAAGATGCCATGTGTCATGTTGAAGCTGCACTCTAAGTAGAACTTCTACTTGAGAATTTCTACTTAGCCATCTCGAAATTTCTAAGTCGAACTTCTACTTAGAAATATTCTACTTGGCCATCCAGAACATTTAGTACTTAGAAAATATTCTGGTCTTCAACTTGAAACTTCAATGCACATCTTGAGCTTGTGATATCTTCATGTCTTCTTTATTCTTCAGCAAGCTCTTGAACATGGATCTTTATTACTGACATAAACTTGCTATCAATGTCCTGACACTTGATGCACTGGTCTGGTTCATAAGTGACTAGTCTTGATAGTGTTTCTGCTTCTTGAATAAATTACCATATTCACTTAGTAACTTGGCTTTCCAATATTTGCTTTCCTTCTTGTTCACTTGAAATCAATTGGTCTTGTTGATACTGATAGTTATGATCTTGAATCTCGAATTCTCAAATCACTGAGGCCTGAACAACTTTGACTTGAACTTCTCTCAATGATTTCTTCTTGGCTTGATCATAGTTAACATGTTCAATTGTATCAATTACCTTGTCTTCATTTAGTGTTGATTTCTTGTGACTTCTTGTTCTTGATTGTCTTCTGGTTAAGTATCTTTTCTTTTAATTGAGTTACATTAGTTATAGTGTTACAAGTTAATACACTCTGCCTTTCAACATGCTTGTCAACTTTCTTGGCATTAGTCTTCTTGTCACTGTTAGAAGTCTTAGAACCTGAGGTTTCAGACTTAGGTGATAGAGGTACCTTCCTAGCTTTAGGAGGACTCGAAGACTTTGACCTGGTGTATTGTGTGTGAGAATTGTGACTGATACAACCATCAATGAATTGCCTTCTCAGATTGAAACAACTAGTCATAACATTCATATTGCATGGCATACAGTCAAATTTATCACAAAATGGTGCATCTCTATGTCTTAGAGGCACAGAACAATCATAGAAAGGTTTAGATACACTACCAGCAGGTTTCTTGCATGCATGAGTTAAATGATTGGTACTGAAACAGTTCTGACAAGTTTTCCTAGGGGCATTAGGCATATAAGCATAGTTGTTATCTTTGTTAATCCCTAACTTGCCATTTCTGTTCTGTTTCTTCTTAGTCACTTTCTTCTCTGATTCACTCTTCCAAGCTGAGACAAGCTTAACAAATTTCTTAGGTCTAGATCTATCAACTACTGACTCCTTGGCTTTTGACTTGACACTCTCACTCTTGGAGGATGCTTGTTGTTCACTGGATTGTGCCTCATCCTCATCATTCAACATTTGCTTGATGAGTAAGGCATCCTCATCAATTTTAAATGTTGATTCTTTAAAAATTGGGTTTTCAGCCTTTTTCAAAATGTGAGGCACTTCCTCATGAACAACTGTGTCATCTTCAATGACAGCATAGCCTTTTCTCTGTTTAAGAGAGTCATAGTCAAGTCCAATAGCAGCTTTGGGTTTAGCCTGAATTTTCTCACAGTAGGATTGCACTAGACCAGATGAGTTCTTAAATGTTTTCAGTTTGAATTCATTTTCAGCTAATTCATCCCTAAGAGCCTTTTCCACTTGACTAGCACATAGAACCTTATTCTGAAGATATTCAACTTCTTTCTTAAGATTTTCTACTTGCATAGCAGTTAGCTCAAGTTCCTCATTCCTTTTGGTTAACATTTCATTTCTAGTAGACAATTTAGCAATCTCTTCATTAGCAGCAGTCATACTAGTATGAATGTTAAACATCTCAACAGATAGTTGTTCAATCATGCATTTATACTCTGAAACAGACATTTCTATAGTAGTGAGAGATGGTACCTGAGGGTCTGATGGAGATGTGTCATCCTTGGAATTGGCCATCAAGGCATAATTGCAGAATTCTTGTTCCTCTCCATCACTGTCAGAATCATCCCAACACTTCCCTTCAGCTATGTAGGCCTTACCTTGTGTCTGCTTTTTCAGAAGGGCCTCATACTTAGCTTCGAGCTCAAGATAATCTCTATCCTTCTTTTTAGGCTTCTTGCATTCACTAGCAAAATGCCCTAGGTCATTGCATCTATAGCACCTTACAGATGACCTATCCACATGGATGGTTTTAAACTTATTCTTGTTTGGTTTCACAGGTGCCTTGCTCTTGTTGAATGAATGGTTTTGGGTTTTGGGTTTGAAGGGTTGATTCCTTTTGAATCTAATGTTTGGAAATTTTCTGGCCATATATGAAAGCATATGAAGTGTTTTCCATCCCATCTAGTTCTTCAAGAGTGTAAAACTCTTCTTCCTCCTTCTCCTCAACAGGTTCACTTACTTCAGCTTCAGTTTCTTCATCATCATCTACTATCTCCTCTATCCTTAGCTGGCTTGTAGATGCTTCTAGGTCTTGAATAGATTTGTTGACAATCAAGGCACATGATGTGTTTACCATTCTGCCTTGGTTGGCCTGGATAGCCCTTTTCTGAAGCAACTCAAGCTCATGAGTTTTTAAAACTCCATAGAGCACATCATAGGTGATTTTATTCAAATCTCTTTCTTTTAGAGAAATGACCCTTTGCTCTAGATGATTAGGTGAAGATAGCAGAAACTTCATGTTTAACTCCTTGGTGCTGTAAACCTTGCCATTCATCTGCAACTCAGTGACTAGCTTGTGAAATCTTTCAAACATCTCAATAATGCTTTCCTTGGGCTGTGCCATGAAAGCCTCATACTGTGTGACCAGTATCTGTTTCTTGTTTTCTCTGACCTCATCAGTTCCTTCACATAACACCTCAATGTGATCCCACATTTCTTTGGCAGATGTGCATGATGCAATGTTTGCAAACATTGACATATCCATGGAATCAATAATAAGCAACATGAGGTGACTGTCAAGAGCAACCTTTTCCCTTTCTGATTCTGTCCATTTGGATGGTTCCTTGGCCTCATAAGATCTTGGAACAGTTGTGGTTCCAACAGTCTTTTCAGGTATCTCTTGTTGTGGAACAAAAGGACCATTCTTGAGAATCTCAGGATACAAAGGATGAGAGGCTTTGATGAACAACATCATCTTTATCTTCCAGAGGTTGTAATTCTCTTTGTCAAACTTAGGGACCTTCACCGTTCCTGTAGTCTTTGGTGTATTCGAACGCATGATCGTTTTTCTGTTTTTGAATAAACAGCCCTCTCTGATACCACTTGTTGAGTATTGAATACAGTAAAAGAATACAGGGGGGGTGAATGGATTCTTGAACTTTTCTTGTTCGAGTCTATGTAGCAAGTAAGTGTTTGTGTGTGCAAGAGTGAAAGTGCGGATAAAGAACAACACAAGACACAATATCACTTTAATCTAATGTATTATTAGATAAATATTGCTACAATCTATGAATACAAATGATAGTATTCTCAGCTTCGTTTTTCTCAGAGAGATACAGCTTACAGTGTATGAAAAACTTGACTCACAAAGTTAATGACTAAGGAAGTGAGGTTGTATCCTTATAGAACATGGATACAACCTATTTACTCCAAATAAGGTAGCTAAACAAATTACTTTCTGGTCTGTCTATCCTTTTTGAGTAAGTGTCCAAACGGTTACAGATTTGACTTTGCAAAGCCTGTTCAGATCCACTTCTTTAGCCCCTTGTCTCTTCTATATCTCTCCAAGCTTCCTTGTAGGCTTTCCAAAGCACGTTACAAATTGTGGTCCATAAAGTGCATGGCTTGTTGCTGGTTTCTGACTTGTACAATTTCTTCAGTATTTTGTCTCCAAGAATGTATTCGAGAAGTGACTAAGTAAGTGATTCGAGAACTAGAATTGACTTGATCGATAACTCTGAGTTCTCGAACACTGTTATATTGACATGTCAAACCACTTCTCGAATAGCTCTTTTCCATCAGGATTCCTTGAGTTATCGAATAGAACATTTGACTTATCGAATCCTCGAGATATCGAATAGCTTTTTGAGTCCTTGAGATATCGAATGGAACTTTGACTTGTTGACTCTTTGAGAACTCGAATACCACTTTGACTTGTTGACTTCTTGAGTTCTCGAATAGAGTAGTAGACATATCGAATCCCTGAGATATCGAATGAGATATCGAACAGTGTATTCAGAGATATCGAATAGTGTCTTGAGATATCGAATCCCTGACTTCTCGAATGCTGGACTTCTCGAATAGACAAATATACTTCTCGAATTGGTACTTTTGCAAATTCTTCATTTCTTCAAATCCCAACTTGTGATTATTTGACAGTCTTTATCTTCTTGCTTGAGGCATGAACCTTGGAACTTCTTTCAAGCATTATTCTTGACTATATAAGTACAGTTACACAACTAGGATTTGATGCCTACTATAAGTACAAAACAAACAGAAACTCTACAACTAGAGGTTCCCTCAGTTAAGAGGTCATGTAAGTAATGCAAAGCATTACAGACAATTAGGCTTGTTATTAGATGTATACAGGCATGCCTCTGTGACTAACAGTGTTGACTCTCCACCATTGATGTTTTCTCCTTCATGTTCTTCAACGTCTCTAGAATCATTCTCATTCTGATGATTAGCTAATATAGTTTGAGATTGAGCTGGAGTTTGAGTAGCATCATTGGTGTTGACAACATTTCTTTCAAACTCAATATCCTGAGTACCAATAGGTTCATCAGCAACAATTTCTTCTTCTTCCAAATACCCTTGATTTTCACACTAGTAGAAAACAGGTCTTTTATGTCGGTTAAATCGACCTTATACGTCGGTTAAATGGCGACATATGGGCAGGCGACGTATAAAGTCATGAGTCTTTTACGTCGGGTAAAAAGGCGACGTATATTGTATCCTTTTACGTCAGTTCTTCTAAACAACCGACGTATAAATCCAAAAAAATTTAAAAAAAATAAGAATAATTCATTAATAACCGACGTATAATGTTATTCTTTTACATCAGTTCCCCTAAACAACCGACGTAAAAGGTCCAAGAAATTTAAAAAAAATTGGTTTGTTTCTCTGTAACACAATAAAGAAAGCATCACCCAGTCACCCAGTAACATCAAACCGAGTCAACTCGCAGTCACACAGTAAATGAATGAGTATTAAATCTTTCAAAATTTCTGGAAATATAAACTAAATTTTTTACATGAATACAAGAATGTGTATCATAGAACTAATGACACCTGAAGCTAGTCAGGCTGATTAAACATTTACATAAACAGAACACAGCTAAGGAGCAGCTTTTGAAAATCATCAATGGAAAGGAAGATCCAAGCAAACTCTGAATTATTTTTAATCTTGAATCATTATGAAGATACACAATCCCCCGAGCTATGCCCAATGCTATATCAAACCGTTTCTTCCAATTTAGCATGTTTCTTCTTTCATTATCTGAATTAAGAAAAAGCAGACATAATATCAGCATAGTGTAATTAAGTAATTAACATAGCATGCTCTATTTGATTATGGTAATTATGCATACAGAATTCAACTCTGAAGGTTGTCATACCGAAAAGAAAGCTATCCAAGCCCTTGTTACGCAAGTATTCATATATCAACATTTTCTCTTCTTTCTCAACACAGTATCCAAAGAGCCTGACAAGATTGCGGTGCTGAAGCTTTGCGATCAATGTAACTTCATTTTTGAATTCCTCCATCCCTTGGCCTGATGTGTTTGACAATCTTTTCACCGCAATATCTTGTCCACTACGTAGTCTACCCTACAATTTTTTACAAGAATTATCCATGTTCTAATATTTACTGCCAATCAATTATTAGATTAGCTAATTAAACTTCTTCGTACCTTATAGACAGAGCCAAAACCACCTTGTCCAACTTTATGATCCAGAGAGAAATTATCAGTTGCAAGTATGATAGTGCTTAACGGAAATAGTTTTATATCAACTGTACTACTTGTCCATGTGCCACCGAATCCTTCTCCCTCTAGAGAGCTGCGGGCAGACATTGTGCGATTATTGTTACTTCTGAACAACCCTATACCCTCCCGTCTTCTTCGAGCTAAACCTAAATTTGATTAGTAATTTGGTTATTAGTGAAATAAGGGCCACTAACAAGTATAAAACATAAGTTCATAATATTACAAGTACCTCTCTTTTTCTTCATTATTAAGCAGTATGCAGTAGTCAGCAGAAGTAAAAGTGCAGCACTCGGTGGCACTATAACTAAACATCCAATTTTGCTTGTAGCGACTTCAAAACAGTTTGATGCTATGTTATTGAGGATATACTGCCAATCACAAGCCAGAGTGAGTTTATTTAGTTCAACCGAAGGCTATATTTTATAAAAAAAACTTCAGTGAAAAGCCTAGTAAAAAAACCATACCTTGATGGATATAAAAGATGATGATGCTGAAGAAGGCACTAGTCCAGTAACCAAAAATCACCCAACCTCTGTTTTTCCAAATCCAGCTTTCTCTAAGGCATCAGTCCTCCACAAGGCCTCTAAAACAAACCAAAAAAAACACAAATCAATAACCAAAAAGAACAAAAAATCAAATCAAACATCACAAATTCCACAAAAAATCATCAGTAACAATTTTCTTCTTAATCGAAACATTCGAAGAAGACGGAGGCGACAAAGGAGAAGAATCCCTCACACCCTGCGTTGACATAACTATCCCTCATCCCCCTCCTCTCAGTAGTGAAGTCAACGCTGCAAAAACAATCATCAAAACAAACAAATTCAATACAAAAACATCCAAACCTATGAATCAAAAATTCAATCAACATAAACAAACAAATTCTCGCTTTTATGCCTTGGTTCGGAGAGATGTCGAGAGAGAAGGGAAGAGGGAGAGAAGAGGGCAGAGAGAGATAGATTTTGGTCGATCGAGAGGATTAAAACAAAAAAGATAGTTAAAATATAGATTTAATTCAATCTAACGGATCAGATCTTGTTAATTCAATCCAACGGCTTAAAGTAATCTGAAAGAAGCACAATCCTTGTGCTTCAGTGTTACCCAATAATAATGTGACACGTGTCCACTTCTAATTTCTTTAAAGGTTTTATACGTCGGTTATATTAAGAGCGACGTATAATATCATCAAATATACATCACCTTTTCCTCAACCGACGTATAAAATAGCGTTATATACGTCGTCTTTTCCTCAACCGACGTATAAAATAGCATTATATACGTCGCCTTTTCCTCAACCGACGTATAAAATAGCATTATATACGTCGCCTTTTCTTCAATCGACGTATAATATGACCTTATACGTCGGCTTTTTCTTGAACCGATGTATATAAGTACTTTATACGTCGCCTTTGACCAAAACCGACGTATATAAGTACTTTATACGTCGCCTTTGGCCGGAACCGACGTATAAGAGGCGACGTAAAAGACCAATTTTCTACTAGTGTCAAATCTAAGAGGCTCCATTTGACCATCCTCTTGCAGTCCTGGGAATTTGGTTTCATCAAATGTGACATTCACACTTTCTTCAATGACTTTGTGATCAATGACATAGACTCTGTAGGCAGTCCTCTCCAAACCATATCCCATGAAAATGCCTTCATAGGCTTTAGCATCGAACTTTCCTTTTCTTTCATGGTTGTCAATCATCATGAAACACTTACTTCCAAATACATGAAAATACTTGACAGTAGGTTTCTTTCCTGTTAACAAATAGTAAGGAGTGTTTCCATGAGTCTTATTGATCAAGGTTCTATTCTGTGTGTAACAAGCCGTATTAATAGCTTCTGCCCAGAAGTATGTTGGTAATTTAGAATCATTCAACATAGTTCTCGCAGCTTCAATGAGAGTTCTGTTCTTCCTTTCTACAACTCCATTTTGTTGTGGTGTCCTGGCATTGGAGAATTGTTGGACAATGCCCTCTTCTTTGCAGAAGTTTCCTAGTGTGGCATTTCTGAACTCAGTACCATTGTCACTTCTCAGATATTGAACTTGAGCATTTGGGGTTCTTTCAAGAACTCTTATGTGATCAATGATTTCTTGAGCAGCTTCGTCCTTTGTCTCTAAAAAATTCACCCAAGTGTACCTTGAGTAGTCATCCACCATTACCAGGGCATATCTCTTCCTTGCAAGAGATTGAACATTTACTGGACCAAAAAAATCCATGTGAATTAATTTGAGTGGCTTAGTGTTGGTATTCACTTGCTTTGATTTGTGCACAGATCTTTTCAATTTGCCCATTTGACAGTCCTCACATAGTCCTTCTTGACAGAATTCCTGTTGGGGTAGTCCTCTCACTAAATCCTTCTTCATCATAATGTTCATATTCTTGAAATTGAGATGTGAGAGCTTCTTGTGCCAAAGCATGCTTTCACCAACTGATGCTTTACTGTAAAAATAGTAAGCCTTGTCTTTATTGACAGAATTTAAATCTGCAACAAACAAGCTTCCTTTCCTGACTCCTTTCAAAGAGAGGCTTCGATCTTTCTTGTGATAGATATCACAAACCATCATATCAAAATCAACCTTGAATCCCCTGTCACTGAACTGGCTGACACTGAGTAGGTTGTGCTTCAATCCATCAACAAGAGCAATATCTTCAATGACAACATTTCCAATTTCCAAATAGCCATATTCCACAGTGTAACCTTTACTGTTGTCTCCAAAAGTTATGATTGGGCTGGCTTTTTCCACAAAATGTGATAGCAGGGCTATATCACCAGTCATGTGCCTGGAGCATCCATTGTCGATGATCCACATGACCTGCTTCTTTTTCTTGCCCTGCAAAACAGATGATTTTAATTTGCATCTGGTACCCAAACTCTGTTGGGTCCTGCAGTTACAGCATCATTGTTCATATAATTCTGTTTCACATTTAAATCGACAATGGAATCCTCCTGTCTGACTTCTTTTACTGTCCACTTGGTTCTAGAGTTAGATTTAGTCTTTCTCTTGGTGGAAGCTGCCTTTTTACCAACATAGGCAGGCACAGAAGTCTCAGCAGTTTCTAAATAGGAGCATCTTTCAGTAGACAGAATAGGTAGATTGAAGCAAGTACTCATAACAACAATTTTGCATGGCATACAGTCAATGTTATTACAGACATCCATACTTCTTTGCATAATGGGGGTTCTATGTAAGTTACCACTAACATTGGACGCATTAACCTTATCATGTTTGGGTTTCTTACAAACAAATGTTAAATGATGAGATGATCCACAATTATTGCAAAGCTTCCTAGGGGCATCCTTAACATGACTATATCCATTCTTCTTATCAATCCCTAACTTACCATTCCTATTCTTAGGCTTGTAGGCATTTGCTTTGACAGTATGTTCTGAAGTTACTGTCGAGCCACCCTTGACAGTACCTTTCTTTGCCTCTGTCGTGACAGCAGGTTTGAAAGTTGCTGTCTTGGGTTCTCTCTTGACAGTATCTTTTAAAGTTTCTGTCTCATCCTTGTTGTCAGCTACTTTAGAACATTCTGTCTGATTGCTTGGTAGAGTTTCTGTCATGGGGAACTTGACAGTATCTTTTCCTTTGCTCAGTGTGCTGTCAGTGCACTCATCTTCATCAAGTAGCTCTTGTTTGATGAACAGGGAGGTTTCATCAAAATCAGCTTGAAGATTTTTGAAAATCGGATTGTTAACTCTTTTGAGAATTTGAGGTTTGACAGCATCACTATCATCAAGAACAATTGCCTTTCCATGCCTTCTACCATACTCGAAACCTATTCCTACCTTTTGATTCTCAGTGTGATTATCATGATATTCCTGGACTAACCTAGAAGAGTTTCTAAAAGCTTTGAGTTTAAACTCGTGTTCTGCAATTTGACTCCTGAGAAAATCTTCTATTTCCTTAGCATAGATAATATCATTCTTCAATCTAGCATTCTCTTGAGCTAATGAATCTAGGGGACTGGTTCTTTCCAACAACATTTCATTTTCAGATTTGAGAGTTTCATTCTGTTTAGTTAACTTAACAATTTCTTCATGAGCAGAAGATAAACTAACATGAATGTTAAACATCTCAGCACTTAAATCCTCAATGGTATGCTTATACTCAGCTTTAGACATATCAAGTAAGACTAGAGATGGTACCTGATTTGATGAACTTGAAGCTTCTTCATCAGATTTAGCCATGAGGGCTAAGTTCACAAACTTCTCTCCTTCTTCATCTTCAGAATCATCCCAGCATTTTCCTTCAGCCACATAGGCTTTCCCTTGACTCCTCTTAAACTGATTTCCAGATCCCTTTCCTTGATTCTGTCTTGGTCTTCTACACTCAATAGCAAAATGACCTAGCTCACTACAGTTGTAACATCTGAACTTCGACCTATCCACCAACCCTGTCTTGTATCCTCCTCTTGTGGTTCCACCAGTGGGCTTTAAAAAACTTCCCTTGTTGAATTTAGATGATTGACCCTGTGGCTTGTATGACTTGTCCCTTCTGAACTTGATATTCTTGAATCTCTTAGCCATATAAGCCATGGTTGGATTATCCATGCTTTCAATCTCTTCTACTGTGTAGAAGTCTTCATCTTCAACATCTTTCAGCTGCAGAACCACCTTCTCCTCGTCATCCAACACTTCTTCAATCTTCAAAGATGGCATCTGTGTTGGTTGTGAACTTTGTGATGGTTCACTTGGACAAGCTACTTGTGGCTCATGCGCTATGAGGGCTCCTGACATGTTTGCTAACTTTCCTTTGGTTCCAGTTTGAATAGCTCACTTTTGAAAAAGCTCGAGTTCGTATGATTTGAGCACACCATAGAGAGTTTCAAGAGAGACATCACTCAAGTTTCTTCCCGCTCTTATGGCTGTGACTTTGTGCTCAAGATGCTCAGGGAGAGTGAGCAGAAATTTGATGTTAATCTCCTTTCTATCATAGAACTTTCCATGAATTTGCAACTCAGCTATCAGCTTACTGAACCTTTCAAACATGTGTGTAAGTTCTTCGCCTGGTTTCGCCATAAAGGCTTCATATTGTGATACAAGAATTTTTCTTTGGTTCTCGCTAACTTCTTCACTTCCTTCACACAGCAGCTCTATCTTGCTCCACATTTCTTTTGCAGATCTGCATCCCATGACATTACCACACATGACTTTGTCTAATGTAAGTGAGTCGAGCAAGATGAGTTGTAAATAGTCGTCCAAGACTACTTTCTCCTTTTCGGACTCTGTGTACTCTGAAGGCTTCTTTGCAACCCAATGGGCTGGAATGACTTCATCATTCACAGTAGCAGCAGCTACTTCCTTCTGAGGTATGAAGGGGCCGTTCTCAAGAATTCCCAAATACAGTGGATGGGCAGCTTTGATAAATAACAAGATTTTTCTTTTCCAGAAATTGTAGTTCTCTTTATCAAAGACCGGAATCTTGATTCCACTTGACTTCTGAATACTCGTCATGATCTTCAGATTTGTGTATCAATCTATATGCTCTGATACCAGTTGTTGGTCCCGGAGTATTGCAGAAGGGGGGGTTGAATGCAATACTGATAAAATCGAATCTTTAAATCAACAACGAAAATAAAGATTATAGATTATCAGTAGATGTATGCAAGCAATAAGTGAAACATGATTTCTCACAAAATAAATGTTTTATTTATTTTGTGTGAAGTGTTGTGTAACGCCCCAAATCGGGGTCAGGGATTTGGTCGTCACGTGGAAATCCTTAACATCAAATCACCTGTTTGACAATATTAAACCACCTGTAATCATTTAATAACTGAATTACAACATCTGTGACCCCAACCACCAAGCATCTTTTAGGTTATAGGGCTAGAAACAAGAATCGATCCTTACATTTCTCATTACATCCATTTAATTACATCACACTGAGTATTACAAATCCTATACTACTAGTGTAGCTTCGTTGAGAAGTACACTAGCACTAGTACTATCCTGTACAAAGTGGTATATACATATTACACATCAATACACTTATATATAACTTACTCCAGCTATCTATGTTCTGGATCATATCATCTTCACAAGGGCACACTGCCTGCTTCTCCTGAGCCATGCAGATAAGCCTCAATCATCTACCTTCCTCTGAAAGGTTAATATTTAAAACAACAAGTATGAGCGAAAGAATTGCCCAGCAAGTATTAATAGAGCACAACAATATATATATCAATATACACATGGAGTTTTCGAAATATAACGATACTTAATATCAATTTCGAAATATCTACAACAAGGAAACCTCAGTAGGGGATATATGACATTTCGAGTAACATCATGTTAACTCGAATAACTTGTAGAAGGGGGGGTTGAATACAAGTTATATAATCGTGTCTGATTTTTGCTTGATTATATGAACAAGAATAAACGAATGAATCAAACTCTTGTTTGTATTAATAAGATCAAATACAAACTCTACCAAAGGTGTACAATACCTTTAGCAGCTGCTGACAATACAAATATCTCTCTGTTTGTTTCGAACTCTCGAATACAAACCTTATACAGAGCTACGCACATTCACTAGTTCGACTCACAACTTCGTCGCTCTTTACAATGATATTGAGAGAGTATTTATAATGCTACCTATCAACTAATAACAGAAAGATATAATTTATACATGACAATGTTCTGCCTTCTAGTCGATAGTTTCCTTCAATAGAAAACTCTTTCCTTCATAATGTCTTCTTGCTTGTTCTTCAAACAACGATCCTGTTTTATAGCACTTGCCAGTTTCTGTAGTATCTATAATGACATCATCAGTAACATGACTGATATCAGGATCTGTACACTGCATCAGTATCTGATCAACCATCAGTATTGGACCGTCATCAGGATTTGCTCTCTGTTCCTGACATGTAGTCTCCGATACACTGTTCATTCCTGACTACAGATAACTGTTTTACACATAAAACCTATATACAGTGCTAAATCTTTTATAACATCAGGATTACAAGAAGTATAATGTGTAAATTCTATTCTTAACATCACAACTTATGAATTATTCCTAACAATCTCCCCCTATTTATGCTTTATAATCTGAAGCATAAATCTAAGTTGTAGATGTCAAAACATATAACAATACAACCAGAATAGAATTTATGAATGTAGAATTATGAAGTTAAGTACCTCCTTCTCAGATGTAGACATTTATCTAGTACTTAGAAGAAAGAATTTTAACTATTAATGCTGCTCTTCCTTTACCTCTTCCTAGCTGAGATTCACCACTGTCACTCCTGGTTCTTCTTTTTACTATCCTTTGTCTGATCTTTATCTCCCCCAGCTTTATCTTCAGTCTGGTGGTGTTGTTGTTGTCTTTGAATTGTCTTTATCTCCCCCTTTTTGACATCAGCAACATTAATTCCAAGAGATTCAGAAACAGAACAAATGAGATTCATAAGAACTGCTTGATTTTCCATAATTGTGACTTGGTTATCTTCAAGTGATTGAAGTCTTGTTTGAATAGCAATTTGAGAATTCTGAATATCTTTTAAAACATCAGAATGAACTTCAATATTGGAAGTGCTTCTAGTATCTTCAGTATCAGAATCAGAAAGAACTGTATCTTTAAGTCTTGTAGAAGAAGTTGCTTGAGTTGTATGATATTCAAGTAATAAAACCTGATTAGAAGTATCAACATCTTCATCTTTCTGTTCTGGAACTGAAACATGATCATCATCTCCTTCACCAGTATTCTGTGTACTAACATCTTCAAATCCT
Source organism: Kitagawia praeruptora (assembly GCA_037693485.1). Classification (NCBI taxonomy): domain Eukaryota; kingdom Viridiplantae; phylum Streptophyta; class Magnoliopsida; order Apiales; family Apiaceae; genus Kitagawia; species Kitagawia praeruptora. The sequence continues at coordinate 39,114,457 of CM075349.1, forward strand.
GACTCCTCCTTAGAGTGATCAGAGACTGTTGATGTCTCAATTCTAGCTGATATTGGAAGTACATACAAAGGAACACTAGGATCATTAGGATCTTCATCTGGTACATATGTATCAAGAGATTGCTTTATCCTGGCACCTCTTCTGTTAATGATTTCTGCAACCTCTCCTTTTGCTTCTGAGCTTTAACTTCTGGCTTTGCATTGTGATGTGCTAGGTCATTCTTCTGATACATTTTGATGAATGAATAAGTACCAGCATCCATACCCAAATTTTCAGACCAAGATTCAGGAAAAACCTGATCCCAGAAATCAAATGATGGTTTCCTAATTTTCTCTCCCTCACTATGGAGTTGATCATCCATACCCTCATTCTCACTTTGACTTTCTAAAGTCAACACTCTTTCTACCTCACCTTTTGCCTGGTCAGGAGCCAGCCGCTCAAATTGTGGATCTAAGTCCATCTTTTCAACTGTATCACTCAAATTTAGATAAGTGCTCTCATGACCTACAGAAAAATAGAGTTTAGAAGGAGTTTTTATACCTGAACTCACATGGAGAGAGGGTTCCTCATATGGCATGTGGCTTGAGGTTTTCTCCAAGGAGTGAGCTGCTATAGTCTCTGAACTCATACAATCATCTTCTTTCCTTTCAGAAACTACAGGCTCCAGTATACCACTTTCAGGTTCTTTACTAGACTCTGATGTCTTCAGTAATACTTCATTAGACACCATAGTTAGTACATCCCCGTCTTTAAGTGTAGTTTGCTGAGACACACCCTCAAGGTGAATAGACTCTGACTGAACAAAATTTGTTTGATCTTCAGAAAAATCAACCAAAGTCATTCCTCCCATATCATAGGGTATCTCACTTGCATTCTCAGTCATCACAGAAGACCTTTCAACATCAGCTATCACAGCTCCTGAGTCATCCTTCCTCTGACTAGATGGTTCTTGTGTTACAGTGACTGTGATCTGATCGTTCCTACTATTCATAACTGGTGCAATAGTACCTTCTGTTGACTGCTTTCCTCTATCTACTTCCTCCAGTTTTTCACCTTGAGCTGAAGCATCTTCAATAATTACATCCTTGTCAAATAAATATGCATGAAGTGATTGAAGTGCAACATGCTTCGAGAGTCCAAATTTCTTGACTAATTGTCTTCTGACAGATACATAGAAATACATCTTCATTAAGTCAAGTCTTTGATGTAGAAGTCCATATTCATCTGGAAATAAAAGTTTTGGTACTCTTTCAACCAGAAAATCTAGAACAGGCCTTGACAACTTCACTTTGAGAGAAATTAGTCCTATAGCCAGTCTGTATGATAATGTAGTTTCCCATGAAGAATCAATATCCAGATCTCTCTTGTCAAATACTGACATAGATGTAGCTTGATTTGTAGAAACCTGCATGATATTAGTTGGACTAGACTCTGTGTGTGTAGGTGACAATTGAATCTTTCTCCTTGTTCTCCTGATATAGTGAGCAAAAGATTTATCCTGAGAAGACTCAAGAGGTGTAGACACAGAAGTGATCTTGGGATGAGATCTTTGTTCAATAGACACAGTCTTTTGAGAGACAGTATCCAGTAACTGTTTTCCCTTTTTAAGAACTACAGCCTTTTGGGAGACTGCAGCCTGGCTGTGACTAGGTTTTTCATCTCTTTGTGCTAACAAAGAAAGTTGAATTGCAGCCTTCAATTCTGCTCTCTCAGCAAGAGTTAAATCATCATCATCTTCACTAGAATTACTACTACTACTTGACACAACAAATCTTCTCTTCCTTACAACTGATGTCTTTTGAGAAACACCAGAGGTTGGTTTCTTTGAAACAATAGGCTGTGGATCAAAATTTGATTCTTGAATTGTTTCAGAGACTATAATGTTTTGGGCTACTTGGGTAGACACAGGTGGGTTCTCCTCCAATTGAGATTCCTGAGCCATTTCACCACAAAAGAAAGAAGAATTGTAGAGAGTAGGAAGATGAGCTTTAAGAATTACCTGAACATGATGTGGATAATGAATTACAGGTATTTCATCTAGATTCTTTTCATTGTCCTTCTTTGTAATGTCAGAGAAAATTCTCTTTTGCTGTTCATAAGAAGAAACACAATGTTCTCTACCAAATCTAGTTTCAACATCAGGAACGAAATGGTTAATAAACAATTGCATAAATCTATGATAATAAACCATTTTCCTGTTTTGATCTCTTAACCCAAGTTTAATACTCATCTGACTTAAGATAATATGACCAATGTTGATTACTCTGTCATAAAGCAAACTATAAGCAATATGTGATGTAACAGAAGTAATTTGCTGAAAAGAACTACATTTGCCAGTAAAACATTTAGCAATTTGATCAAAGTAAAAAGACCATTCCTTTCTAAGAAAAGACCTATTCAACTGGCTCATGTTATCTAGAGGTCCACTATAACCTAATTCAGACAACATAGTTCTTATATTATCATCAGATGGTACATTCTCATAACTATCAGTAACAGGTAAGCAAAGTACTGAATTAACAACAGATTCAGTAATGTCAAATGAATCTTGTCCTAAATGTAGAACAATCTTACCTGATTGACTCTGAGTAGAATCAATTACCTCAGCATTCTTCCAAGCTTGTGAAACAGCTACTTGATTAATCTGTGGAGATGCTGTCAATGCATAACTTAATGGTCCATACACCAGAAAGTCCATGATTGGATGAAAATCAGATGATACTCCTTCCTTGTTGGTGATAGCTGCAACATGATTGTTTGTCATAAAATCAAAGTCACCAAACTTGAAGGCTATTGATTTAGGTAATCTTCTCTGAGCTGCCATTTTTGATCTGAAAAGAAACTTGAAAATTTTTTGAAATGGATTAGTGATTTTGAAAACTCAAGAGTGATTTTTGCTTTAGAGAATGTAAAATTAGAGAAAGCAATTACACGATTAGAGTTTCAAAACAAATATATTTCACAAATCTTTCAGACCACTATCCTACGTTGACACATAGATTGACAGGTGTCAGTCCCTGAAAAATGCGGTTACCCACGATTTTTTTTGGAAAATAAAATCCAAAATTGATTTTCATGAAATAAATCAGGGTATAAATAAGCAATACTGATCAGCTTCCTTTTCCTGATGACCTCTCATCAAAATAATCACAAAATGTAATGTGATTTAAAAATATAATTTTCAAATCCTGATGGTCACACATGAAATCCTGACCAATATTATCAGCGACTTAATATGGAGTTTCCATGTGGCATTTTTCTTTTATCTGAAAAAGAAAATAAACAATAAATCTGAACAGAAAATCAATTGGTTAGATATTTTCAATATTTCTTGAAACAAGAAATACAGTCTCATGCAATAATTAGCATTTGACTTCATAAAAACTTCCAAGTGACTGCTCAGCTTCTCACGTCTTTCTTTAAAAGAACCAAACGCTTTATGCCATTCTCCATAACCTTTCAATTTCTGTGACGCCCCCAGATCCGGGGTCGGAGATCTAGGCGCTCACGGTCCATTTTCCATTATTAACATACTTGTTCTTGCACATAATATAAATAAACAGCCATCGACCCCACAATAAACTCACACCGCACACACACACACACACATAGGTTAGAGTCTCAGAAACGTCATACATTTGATTAAGCAAAAGTAAAAGTTTTAGAGTTATTACAGACCGAATTAAATAGCATTTATGCTACCAGCAACACTTCGATATGAAGCGAAGTTGGCGGCTTGAAAGTTTGCTGCGGTACACTGCCTTGCACAGGTCATACTTATAAATAAAACGTACTAACAAAAGTTGCCGACCAATCCGGCTAATGGGGCCTACCGGTGGAATCTCGACTGCAGCCTGGGGTCTAGTCACCTGCTTTCGAACAGTCTGACTGGTTCTTGCCATTTCTCTTAGCTGTTGTGTTTGTAAAATTTGAAAACAAGCAAGAGTGAGCAACTATAGCTCAGCAAGAATATATGTATAAGATAAGCAATATAACATTCCATATGTATAATAGTCATTAAACTCGATGTATCGATCAGTTATAGAATCACTTGTCATTATTGGTAAATTTCAAAGGTGCACCAGTACGTGCCCTTGTTTTCAAAATAACCTTGCAGTTCTAGCTACTGCATAAAGTCAACATCTTTCTCATCAAAATAGGACACTATCGGCAACTGGCACATAGGCCTAAGATGCAGTGTCAAAGCATTTTTCCAAAGTGGAGGATGGGACTGGAAGAAAACATAAAAACCTGACAAGGATTGACGATGATCAGTCGCCACATCCGAGTCCAATAATCCGCGGGTCTTCTCTACCGGTAGAAGGATAGAAACTACATCCGTAACTATCCCTGAGTGAAAACTACATCCGTAATCACCCTCGATGAAAACTACATCCGTAATCATCCTTCGGCAACACCTGGGCCGGAATAATAAGTGATGGACCGCCTGGCTCACGGCCGCTTACACATCCCGGGAATCGTTCGTCAACGATTCCCACACCTGCCAGAGTCCCCTTTTTCTTTTTCTTTTTAAAACCAGATTTTGATTGAAAACAGAGTAGTTGTGGTTCGACATCAGTCGACCGATAATTCTTGAAATCATACAAGAAGCGAAGCCTGACCGGGGGTTTTCGAAAATGTTTTGAGTTCGAAAAAGTTCGAGTTTGAATGTATTGAAAGGTATCTTGGATTAACTTGGTTTTTAAAATAGTGAACAATAACTATTAAATGATATTTAAGATTTAATATTAATAATTAATAAAATAATTATTTAATAAAATAAACTTTTAATCCAAGATAGGGTTTCGAGTATTTACGAAGATATAATAATAGTTACTTGAATATACGATACCACCCGAATGACCCTTCGGGTTTTTGCAATATAGACACGATATAATAATATACCGCTCCCCGGTCAATAGTATATACGGACCGCTACGACCTCTATTGCTAGAGTCGTTGTCCGAAGAAAACATTTCAATCTAAGTTCAAGGGGTAAAAGCATACACGTACTTGTTCAATTTCAATTGCATCAATACTTCGATAAACATAGCATTTGATATAATTTGAAAACTACAAACACAACAGTGAAAATCCTTGTATATGTATAAGTTTTGAAAAGTAAACTTGCCTTGGTTTGGTTGGGGTGGTCGAGCGTGTGAATTCGAACGATCTATACATAAACAATAATCGTTCGTTAGTACCTTAACAATATCTCTTTAATTACGGGGTTTAGGGGGGGTACGAAATTAACTTAATAACTCCGTCTTATGACTCTCTAGCCCCACTATAGGTTCATGTCATCACTCGATCACGATCGTCACTTATTCGACCTAATTTAATTACCACGCTCGAATCATAATCATTAACTTAGAATTTTGGTCCACTAATCGACTTTTTCCCTTGCGCGAATTTTACTCTATCATTTTTATAAAATCCAAAAATTCATATTTTAATCCAATTCTTTTTGGGTAGCCTTCACCACTGTATTTCCTAGCTTCTCTAATTTTTCCATGATCCCAAATAATTTTTAAGGTGTTTAAACAAGGTTCACAAGAGGGTCACTTAGTGCAGTCCATAGTCCAGAAACACAACTCACTCTTTCGGCTATAACTTAAAATCTATACATCACCTAGCTATGAACCTTACATATCCAGAAACTACAGATCAAGACCTTTCCAACAATATAAGGTAGGTGTTCAGGGGATCAGTTTAAGGGTTCCGAATCACAGTTTCAAAAAGGGGTCAGTGCAGATTGTCCAACAACTCCTTTACCACAAGTCATGTCTCTTCTCAAAAATTCCACCAACTCCAAAAATCATCACAAACTCCCAAAAAAATTCTCATACACTTATGGGACCTCATACCACATAAAAATAATTTTCAATATGACAATAACCATCAACATCCATGATTTTTCATAAATCAAACTATAATCAACACTTTTGTGCACCAATCTTTTAGATCTACTAATACTAAGCAATGTTCTTGCCATGGCTACTAAGGGTTAGAATTTATACCTTCCTTGAAGCTCTTAGTAACTTAACAAAGCTTGAAATACTCTCCAAACACCTTGGTTGATCAATCTATGGCTTAATCTTCAAGATCCAACAAACAAGAACAATAAGAGTTACTATTCACCTAGAACTTTAAGAATTTATAACTAGAAAACTAATGGATAAAAAGGGTTGAAATTCATAGCATACCTTCCTTATATGATGTAGAGTACCTAGGATTTTTGTCTTGAATTTAGAGTGATGAGAAGTGGGGAGAAGAAGAAATTTTCTTCTCCTTTTTTGCCTTTGGCCGAGAGCTCTTCAAGGGGGGGGGTTGTTTTCTTTTCTTTTGTGTTGGATGAATAAGTGGTGTGAGATGAGGTTGGGTAATATGTAGTAGTGTAAGTATATGCATGTACAACATAAGTATGGCTAGAGGTATGGCCATGGTACTTGTTGTCTCCACCTTTTAAAAAGTAAGCCAACTAGCTACTAACTAGATTCTTGCATTTTAGTTTGTTTCTAACTAGCTACCAACTACTTGGTTCTAATCTTAGCCTAGGTGGTTTGCATGGAATTTGCATGGGATGCATGAAATCTTGCCACCTTGCATGGTTAGTAGGTATTTTCCAATTTCCATAATTTTCTAAATAAATCTTAAACATTTTTGGTGGAGTTTTTCCTTCGATATTCTTTCTAAAATCCAACTTCCTAATTTTAAGTATATATATAGTTCCTTGGTTCTCAAAATAATAAAACCATGATCTTGTCGTAGTATTAGTATTTATCGATACCCCGGAAATGTACGAAAATAATAAAATAGAATTTTGCGAAATCCGTCGACATTTACATACACTTATTTTCCATAAGGGAACATAATATCATTACAAATCTTCATTTATCCGTCATTCATATATGGGGGTGGGATTCACTTCTCTTACATAACAAAGTTACTATTCATTCCGTCTACTCCAATAATATCAAAAATCAGGGTTCTTACAGCCTCCCCTCCTTAAAAGGATTCCGTCCCGGAATCAGGTTGAAAACAGTTGGGGGTGCTTTTCACGCATCGCGCTCTCTAGTTCCCATGTTGATTCTTCGACATTCTGATTCCTCCACAAGACTCTCACTAGTTTGACAACCTTGTTCCCCAGCACCTGTTCTTTTCTATCCATGATTTCTACGGGTTGCTCCACATTTGTTAAGTCTGGTTGCAGATCCACTTGATCATGTTCTATCACATGTCGGAAGTCGGTATGGTAGGGTCGTAGCATGGACACATGAAACACATTATGTACTTGTTGTAAGCTCGGAGGTAAAGCCAATTCATAGGCTAACTTTCCAACTCGTTTCAAGATCTCAAAAGGTCCAATGAATCTCGGGCTGAGTTTCCCCTTCTTACCAAATCTCATCAATCCCTTCCACGGTGATACTTTCAACATCACGAACTCTCCTACCTCATATTCCTTATCTTTGCGGGACTGGTCCGCATACTTCTTCTGTCTGTCTTGGGCCGCTACCAGCCGTCCTCTTATAAGCTCGATAGTTTCTCTTGTCTGTTGGACCAGTTCAGGCCCTAAAATCTTCCGTTCTCCTACCTCTTCCCAACACAATGGAGACCGACATCTTCGTCCGTACAAAGCTTCATATGGGGGCATGCCTATACTCGCATGGTAACTGTTGTTGTAGGAAAATTCGATCAACGGCAAGTGGTCGTCCCAACTCCCCTTGAAATCTATGGCACATACCCTCAACATGTCCTCGATGGTCTGGATGGTTCTCTCGCTCTGTCCGTCTGTTTGGGGATGGTATGCAGTACTCATGTTTAACTTAGTCCCCACACAATCCTGAAAACTCCTCCAGAACCTGGAGTTGAATCTTGGGTCTCTATCTGATACGATGCTCACAGGAACCCCATGTCTAACCACAATCTCCTTTAAGTAAATATCCACCAGCTTGTCGACGGTGTATCTCTCGTTGATTGGAAGAAAATGTGCTGACTTGGTCAAGCTATCAATAATTACCCAAATGGCGTCATGATTAGTCTTGGTCCTTGGTAATCCGACCACAAAGTCCATCGCAATCTGTTCCCACTTCCACTCGGGTATCTCTAAGGGTTGCAACAATCCACTGGGCCTCTGATGTTCGGCCTTCACTCTCTGACATGTCAAGCATTTACTTACCCACTCTGCTATGTCCTTCTTCATGTTTGGCCACCAATAATATTCTTTCAAATCCCTATACATCTTGGTGCCTCCAGGATGAATCGAATACCTTGAGCTATGGGCCTCTTGCAAAATCTCATCTTTTAATTCTCGAACGTTCGGGATCCATATCCTAGATGCGTACCTCATAACTCCATTCCCGTCCTTCTCACACCTAATTTCTTCGCCAGTCAAAATTTTCTCCATCGAATTCTTTTCTTCTTCTATCTTCTTTTCCTGACATAACTTAATCTTTTCCAATAGCGGTGGTTGGACTTTTATTTCCATTAGACTCTCTTGGCCAATTCCTGGCAACCTCACCTCAATCTCCAGCCTCTCGAGGTCCTTGATCAATTCATCCACTGACGTTATCATCTTAAGCTTCTCCTTTCGGCTAAGTGCATCGGCCACTACGTTGGCCTTCCCTGGGTGATAATGAATCTCACAATCATAATCCTTGATTAGCTCTAACCATCTCCTCTGCCTCATGTTTAACTCTTTCTGAGTGAATATGTACTTTAAGCTCTTGTGATCCGTGTAGATTTCACACTTTTCTCCGTAAAGATAATGTCTCCAGATCTTCAAAGCAAAGACTATCGCTGCTAATTCCAAATCATGGGTGGGGTATCTTATCTCATATTCTTTAAGTTGTCTGGACGCATACGCAATCACCTTACCGTGCTGCATAAGCACACACCCTAAACCTTTATGGGACGCGTCGCTGTAAATCACAAAATCTCCCTTATCATCGGGTAGGGCTAGTACTGGTGCTGTCACCAACCTCTTTTTCAACTCTTGAAAGCTCTCTTCGCATTTCTCAGTCCACACAAACTTCTCGGTCTTGCGAGTTAGCCGGGTCAAAGGGGCTGCTATCTTGGCAAAGTCTTGGACAAATCTCCTATAGTAGCCGGCCAATCCTATGAAACTTCTCACCTCTGTCGGAGTGGTTGGTCTCTCCCAATTTGATACAGCCTCTATTTTGGCTGGGTCCACTAGGATGCCTTGTTCGCTAATCACATGCCCCAAAAACTGAACTTCCTTCAACCAAAATTCACACTTCGAGAACTTAGCGTACAACTTTTCTTCTCTTAGCGCTCCCAATACAATCCTCAAATGCTCTGCATGTTCCTCTTTCGTCTTGGAATAAATTAAGATGTCATCGATGAAGACTATAACACACTTGTCCAGATACTTCTTGAAGACTCGATTCATTAAGTCCATGAAAGCTGCGGGTGCATTTGTTAACCCAAACGACATTACTAAAAACTCATAGTGTCCGTACCGGGTGCGAAAGGCCGTCTTTGGTATATCTTCTGGTTTAATCTTTAACTGGTGATACCCGGTCCGCAAATCAATCTTAGAGAAATAAACTGCATCTTTCAATTGGTCAAACAGGTCATCTATCCTGGGCAAGGGATACTTATTCTTGATGGTCACCTTATTCAACTCCCTGTAATCTATGCATAATCTCATACTGCCATCCTTCTTTTTCACGAATAGCACCGGGGCTCCCCACGGTGACACACTAGGTCTTATCATTCCTTTATCCAACAGCTCTTGCAATTGGGTGGCCAACTCTTTCATCTCCACTAGGGCTAGCCTATACGGGGCCTTTGAAATTGGGGCCGTGCCCGGAACTAAATCTATAGCGAACTCGATGTCTCTATCAGGTGGTAGTCCTGGAAGATCATCCGGAAATACGTCCGCGAACTCATTAACGACTGGGATTTCCTGTAGGTTTGGCGCCTCCTTATTGGTATCCTTTACATAGGCTAAATAGGCCTCGCATCCTTTACGTAACAGCCTTTTAGCTTGAATCATAGTCAGGAACTTTTGGGTTTGTCGTTTTCCACTAAACACTACTTCCTTATCCCCTGGCAGTCTTAAACTCACTTTCTTCTTCACGCAATCAATCTGAGCTCCATGGGTTGTCAACCAATCCATACCTATTATTACGTCAAACTCCCCTAATTGAAAAGGTATTAAATCTATCCGAAAGTGTCGCCCTTCTATTTCTAGGTCGCAACCTGGACAAACTCGGTTAACAGGAATAATTTCATGATTAGCTATCTCTACTTGCAGTCTGTCTCGCAGTGGTTCAGTCTTAAGGCCTAACTGACTTACAAAATCTAGAGATATGAAAGACTTGGTGGCTCCCGAATCAAATAAAACATTCGCATTAACTGAGTTGAGTGGTAGGGTACCTGCGATCACATCCGTGTTCCTCACGGCATCTTGCACAGTCATGTTAAAAGTTCTTGCAGTAGGGGCCCTGTTAGAAGCAGTTCCACTCACTCTTGACGCAGCTGGCCCAGAGGACATACATTCCCTCATTCGGTGCCCTGGTTTCCCACCAGTAGTTTGCCTCACCCTTCAGCAGATAGGTGGCGAAAACAGTTTTCTGCTCTTCAGCGACTCCTAGTATCTCAAAAGATTTTTCCATTTCTTTCAGCCAGGCTCTTGCCTCGACTGGGTCCGCAGTTCCCTTAAACTCAGGGGGTTTCAGAGATTTGAAATTCCGAAAGGCATTGGCGTTGGCATTGTTGGGTGGTGGCTGAACCGGGGGACGGTCCAAGTTCTGCCTGAGTAGGTCCATGAATCGCTCCATAGGGTCTCTCCTTGGGTTTTCCACCTCTAGGGTATCATCTTCAGCTTCCTCTTCATCATACTCAGAGTTATCAAACAAGTTATAGTCACTACCTTCATCCTCGCTCAGGTTCTGATCCTCTCTCTCTCGGTTTTGGTGGCCTTCCGGCCCATGGTGGCTACCCTGGCCTTCAGAGCTGGCCGGGTGAGCTCGAGTGTTCATTCTTCTGGGTGGCATGATTCTGATAATAAGACAAAAATGGGTTAGGGTTTTCAATTATTAGACCGTATTTAGAGAAGTCAGGAACGTATTGTTCCTCCTTACACAGGGTTAAAATTTCGAAAGTCGTAGTGCTCTTATGATGGCGATAAACTGTAAAAACTTTTTAGGGGAAGTCGTTACGTGGTTCGAAAACATTTGTAGGAATTTCCAAAATTTCGAAACTTCGCAATCTGTAGAAATATTTTCAGAAATTTTTAAATAACTAAAACCGTTTTTTTTTTTTTTTTTTTTTTTTTTGAAAGGTTTATTTTAAAAAAAATCGTAGGAATATTTTGGAAAATGTGGAGAACAATTTGAAATCACATATCGTAAATTTGAAATAGCATGGTTGCATTTGGGGCTTGTAGCAGTTGTATAATCACAGTTGTATATCAAAACAGTAGAGCATGGCATCGGAATGTAAAGCAGTTGAGACAATATCAAGGAAACTGAAACTAAATAAGTACGGTACAAGGGTGGTCACAAGTTCGGATGTTAGAGCCAAATACATAGTTCCGATGTCAAAGTCTAGCAAAAGTGGAACAAATACAAGTACATAATCCGAATAGTCAAGGCTACACAAAAGTAGGGCTACATCCATACATACTATCTGAAGTCACATCTGCATATATGTAGGTCAGTCTACTCATCCACTGGTCAGAAAGGACGCCACTGCACAAGTCAACTATCCCGCAAAATCGACACACTAATGTCATCTGTACCTAGGGGACTGAGCTATCAGTAACACATCACGGGGCCGCATCGCGACGGAGCAAGGCCCTCACTCGGGCAAATGCACGACGCACAACACGCCTAACATCCCTAGCCCGGATCACTCCGCCCCCGCGGATCCCTAATCCGAGAACCCTCTCGCGACTCCTCCTCTCAATCCTGTGGAGTCGAGCTCTAGTCCTCCTAGCAACAGTAGTCCTCATCTCAGCCTGGATCCTCAAGCGCGCCTCGCGCTCCTCCACTATCACCCTCCTCGCCTCGGTAAGTCGGGCCTCGGCAGAAAGTAAGTCTCGGGTCATGAACTGCACGACATAGGCGTGCTCAGCGCCCGACACCGGGGGTAGGTCCAGTGGTGGGGGTGGCATAACAGGGGCAGGAGCAGGAGCAGGGGTAGGGTCACGCTCCTCCTCGCTAGAAGTGTCCTCCTCGGGATCATCATCATCAGAAGAAGTGAGGCTCAATAACTGTGGAGAGGGCGGGGGTGTCACAACACGGTCCTCACCGGATCGCACACTCTCCTCATCAGTGGCCACAGGGGAAGGGGTAACAGGCTCAGGCTCCATAAAGGGCTCCTCCTCGGGGTCCTCATCATCAGTATCCCCTAATATCGTAATCCAGGGGCCCAGCTCAGGGTCAGCATCAGTATCCTCAACAGGGTCCTCAGTCTCTCTCAGTAGTGCCTCATCATGCTCCCTCTCATAGGCCTCAGGGTCTGGTATATCCTCCATCTACACAAGGGAAATAAGCTAGGTTACTAACCAAAAAGAAGGGTTTAAGAAGTAGTTCCCTCACGGGCCTTAGAAGTCAGGGCTATATCCGATAACCCGACTGTGAACTCGATGAGAGCTCCAGGTATTAATGGGATTATTATTAGTGTTATATTATTCGTATTATTATGGTTGCTTTCCTAAATTACTATCGTTTCTGAGAACTGTAACCTTCTCTCTGATACCATTTCTGTGACGCCCCCAGATCCGGGGTCGGAGATCTAGGCGCTCACGGTCCATTTTCCATTATTAACATACTTGTTCTTGCACATAATATAAATAAACAGCCATCGACCCCACAATAAACTCACATCGCACACACACACACACACATAGGTTAGAGTCTCAGAAACGTCATACATTTGATTAAGCAAAAGTAAAAGTTTTAGAGTTATTACAGACCGAATTAAATAGCATTTATGCTACCAGCAACACTTCGATATGAAGCGAAGTTGGCGGCTTGAAAGTTTGCTGCGGTACACTGCCTTGCACAGGTCATACTTATAAATAAAACGTACTAACAAAAGTTGCCGACCAATCCGGCTAATGGGGCCTACCGGTGGAATCTCGACTGCAGCCTGGGGTCTAGTCACCTGCTTTCGAACAGTCTGACTGGTTCTTGCCATTTCTCTTAGCTGTTGTGTTTGTAAAATTTGAAAACAAGCAAGAGTGAGCAACTATAGCTCAGCAAGAATATATGTATAAGATAAGCAATATAACATTCCATATGTATAATAGTCATTAAACTCGATGTATCGATCAGTTATAGAATCACTTGTCATTATTGGTAAATTTCAAAGGTGCACCAGTACGTGCCCTTGTTTTCAAAATAACCTTGCAGTTCTAGCTACTGCATAAAGTCAACATCTTTCTCATCAAAATAGGACACTATCGGCAACTGGCACATAGGCCTAAGATGCAGTGTCAAAGCATTTTTCCAAAGTGGAGGATGGGACTGGAAGAAAACATAAAAACCTGACAAGGATTGACGATGATCAGTCGCCACATCCGAGTCCAATAATCCGCGGGTCTTCTCTACCGGTAGAAGGATAGAAACTACATCCGTAACTATCCCTGAGTGAAAACTACATCCGTAATCACCCTCGATGAAAACTACATCCGTAATCATCCTTCGGCAACACCTGGGCCGGAATAATAAGTGATGGACCGCCTGGCTCACGGCCGCTTACACATCCCGGGAATCGTTCGTCAACGATTCCCACACCTGCCAGAGTCCCCTTTTTCTTTTTCTTTTTAAAACCAGATTTTGATTGAAAACAGAGTAGTTGTGGTTCGACATCAGTCGACCGATAATTCTTGAAATCATACAAGAAGCGAAGCCTGACCGGGGGTTTTCGAAAATGTTTTGAGTTCGAAAAAGTTCGAGTTTGAATGTATTGAAAGGTATCTTGGATTAACTTGGTTTTTAAAATAGTGAACAATAACTATTAAATGATATTTAAGATTTAATATTAATAATTAATAAAATAATTATTTAATAAAATAAACTTTTAATCCAAGATAGGGTTTCGAGTATTTACGAAGATATAATAATAGTTACTTGAATATACGATACCACCCGAATGACCCTTCGGGTTTTTGCAATATAGACACGATATAATAATATACCGCTCCCCGGTCAATAGTATATACGGACCGCTACGACCTCTATTGCTAGAGTCGTTGTCCGAAGAAAACATTTCAATCTAAGTTCAAGGGGTAAAAGCATACACGTACTTGTTCAATTTCAATTGCATCAATACTTCGATAAACATAGCATTTGATATAATTTGAAAACTACAAACACAACAGTGAAAATCCTTGTATATGTATAAGTTTTGAAAAGTAAACTTGCCTTGGTTTGGTTGGGGTGGTCGAGCGTGTGAATTCGAACGATCTATACATAAACAATAATCGTTCGTTAGTACCTTAACAATATCTCTTTAATTACGGGGTTTAGGGGGGTACGAAATTAACTTAATAACTCCGTCTTATGACTCTCTAGCCCCACTATAGGTTCATGTCATCACTCGATCACGATCGTCACTTATTCGACCTAATTTAATTACCACGCTCGAATCATAATCATTAACTTAGAATTTTGGTCCACTAATCGACTTTTTCCCTTGCGCGAATTTTACTCTATCATTTTTATAAAATCCAAAAATTCATATTTTAATCCAATTCTTTTTGGGTAGCCTTCACCACTGTATTTCCTAGCTTCTCTAATTTTTCCATGATCCCAAATAATTTTTAAGGTGTTTAAAAAAGGTTCACAAGAGGGTCACTTAGTGCAGTCCATAGTCCAGAAACACAACTCACTCTTTCGGCTATAACTTAAAATCTATACATCACCTAGCTATGAACCTTACATATCCAGAAACTACAGATCAAGACCTTTCCAACAATATAAGGTAGGTGTTCAGGGGATCAGTTTAAGGGTTCCGAATCACAGTTTCAAAAAGGGGTCAGTGCAGATTGTCCAACAACTCCTTTACCACAAGTCATGTCTCTTCTCAAAAATTCCACCAACTCCAAAAATCATCACAAACTCCCAACAAAATTCTCATACACTTATGGGACCTCATACCACATAAAAATAATTTTCAATATGACAATAACCATCAACATCCATGATTTTTCATAAATCAAACTATAATCAACACTTTTGTGCACCAATCTTTTAGATCTACTAATACTAAGCAATGTTCTTGCCATGGCTACTAAGGGTTAGAATTTATACCTTCCTTGAAGCTCTTAGTAACTTAACAAAGCTTGAAATACTCTCCAAACACCTTGGTTGATCAATCTATGGCTTAATCTTCAAGATCCAACAAACAAGAACAATAAGAGTTACTATTCACCTAGAACTTTAAGAATTTATAACTAGAAAACTAATGGATAAAAAGGGTTGAAATTCATAGCATACCTTCCTTATATGATGTAGAGTACCTAGGATTTTTGTCTTGAATTTAGAGTGATGAGAAGTGGGGAGAAGAAGAAATTTTCTTCTCCTTTTTTGCCTTTGGCCGAGAGCTCTTCAAGGGGGGGGGTTGTTTTCTTTTCTTTTGTGTTGGATGAATAAGTGGTGTGAGATGAGGTTGGGTAATATGTAGTAGTGTAAGTATATGCATGTACAACATAAGTATGGCTAGAGGTATGGCCATGGTACTTGTTGTCTCCACCTTTTAAAAATTAAGCCAACTAACTACTAACTAGATTCTTGCATTTTAGTTTGTTTCTAACTAGCTACCAACTACTTGGTTCTAATCTTAGCCTAGGTGGTTTGCATGGAATTTGCATGGGATGCATGAAATCTTGCCACCTTGCATGGTTAGTAGGTATTTTCCAATTTCCATAATTTTCTAAATAAATCTTAAACATTTTTGGTGGAGTTTTTCCTTCGATATTCTTTCTAAAATCCAACTTCCTAATTTTAAGTATATATATAGTTCCTTGGTTCTCAAAATAATAAAACCATGATCTTGTCGTAGTATTCGTATTTATCGATACCCCGGAAATGTACGAAAATAATAAAATAGAATTTTGCGAAATCCGTCGACATTTACATACACTTATTTTCCATAAGGGAACATAATATCATTACAAATCTTCATTTATCCGTCATTCATATATGGGGGTGGGATTCACTTCTCTTACATAACAAAGTTACTATTCATTCCGTCTACTCCAATAATATCAAAAATCAGGGTTCTTACAATTTCCTTTCTTCTCAACAATGCTTCTCAAACCAAAAATCCCTTCAAACCCATTTTCCAGATTTTTCTTGATCGATGAATATCCTGTTCTTGATCATCTCTTTGAACAAATGACTCTTCTCATCGAACTAATCATGAATGGATTGGTTTTCGAAAATATCCAGAGGTTTCTCCTAGAACATCCATCTGTTGGATACAATCTTCCCCTAACCTCCTCAAAACTTGAGGATGAAGAATTTGGCCGAGAGTCTGAGGTTGATCTTGATGGAGATGCTATTCATTTAAGTTAGCTGCTCTCATTCAAGTCGCCCAGACAAGGAATTCAAGAGCAAATGAGACTTTCATCCCCTGATGGATTTCTTGAGATGCTCCTTGTCCTGTTCCTCAGAGTTCATATCAAAGACAAGTATAGAGTAGAAATTTAGACAAAAAGATGATGTATTTCATTTCTATGTAATGATTTCTATTAATGAAAATACAATTTCTTGTTATCTGCTTGTCTTTTGATTTTTGAATGATGTATAAATTATCAGTATGCAAATATCAAAACTTGCTAGCATAGACTTAACATATCACAAAATCAGATTATTACACAAAGTAAACGTCAGGATCTGAAACAATTTTCATAATCCTGATACTGACACAATACTGATGACGTCAGCATCCTGATAACAAATCTAATCCTGATGATTATTAACAAGTCTATCATACTGAAATTTATCAAGGCAATGTGTTATAGCTCAAACATTTAACAATCAAATATAGATCCTGACAGGAGTATCAAGTCTATAAGCTAAGAACAACATACCTTGCTACTTTTGCAGATGTTAAAATCTAAAAATTTAACATTCCTAACTCACTTACTAGTCTACTGAACGTAGTCTCATCAAGTGGTTTAGTTAGAATATCTGCAAGCTGTTTGTCAGTAGGAACAAAATGAAGTTCCACAGTACCATTCTCAATATGTTCTCTAATAAAATGATACCTGACATCAATGTGCTTAGTCCTTGAATGTTGAACTGGATTTTCTGCAATTTTAATAGCACTAGTATTATCACAAAACATAGGAATATTACTAACTGTCATACCATAATCCAACAACTGATTTCTTATCCAAAGGAGCTGTGCACAACAACTGCCTGCTGCTATGTACTCAGCTTCTGCAGTTGAGGTTGAAACAGATTGTTGCTTCTTGCTTGCCCAAGAAATCAATCTATTTCCCAAAAATTGACATGTACCTGTAGTGCTTTTCCTGTCTATCTTACACCCTGCATAATCAGAGTCTGAATAGCCAATTAGAAAGAAATCAGATTCTCTAGGATACCACAAACCAAGATTTGGAGTTCCTTTGAGATATCTAAAAATTCTCTTTACAGCAATTAAATGAGATTCCTTAGGATCACTTTGGAATCTAGCACATAAACAGGTAGAAAACATTATATCTGGCCTACTTGCAGTTAGATATAACAATGAGCCTATCATGCCTCTATAACTAGTATTATCCACACTCTTCCCTTTAGGATCAGAGTCTAGTTTAGTGGCTGTTGCCATGGGTGTTTTTGCAACTGCACAGTCTTGAAAGTCAAACCTTCTTAAAAGATCTTTGATATACTTTGACTGATTAATGAAAATACCAGTCTCAGTCTGTTTGACCTGCAAGCCTAAGAAATAATTTAGTTCACCCATCATGCTCATCTGATACTTAGACTGCATAAGCTTGCTAAACTTAGCACACAACTTTTCATTAGTAGAACCAAAAATAATATCATCAACATAAACTTGAACTAAAAGCAATTCACCTTTTATCTTTCTAAAGAATAGAGTTTTGTCAATTGTACCTCTTGTGAAGCCATTTTCAAGAAGAAATTTAGACAAAGTCTCATACCATGCTCTTGGTGCCTGCTTTAGTCCATAGAGTGCCTTGTCAAGTTTGTAGACATGATTTGGAAACTTTGGATCAACAAATCCAGGTGGCTGTTCTACAT
Source organism: Kitagawia praeruptora (assembly GCA_037693485.1). Lineage (NCBI taxonomy): Eukaryota > Viridiplantae > Streptophyta > Magnoliopsida > Apiales > Apiaceae > Kitagawia > Kitagawia praeruptora. The sequence continues at coordinate 39,132,708 of CM075349.1, forward strand.
ACACTTCTTCATCAAGTTTTCCATTTAAAAAAGCACTCTTTACATCCATCTGGTATACCTTAAATTTTGAATGAGCTGCAAATGCAAGAAACATTCTGATTGCTTCCAATCTTGCTACAGGTGCAAAGGTCTCATCATAATCAATGCCTTCTTCCTGAGAATAACCCTTGGCCACCAGTCTTGCTTTGTTTCTTACAATCATACCAGATTCATCTAGCTTGTTTCTGAAAACCCATCTTGCACCAACAATAGATCTATCTTTAGGTCTTGGTACCAGTTTTCAAACTTTGTTTCTCTCAAACTCATTTAATTCCTCCTGCATTGCAATTACCCAATCAGGATCCTGTAAGGCTTCTTCAACCTTCTTAGGTTCATTCTTTGAGAGAAAACAACTATACAAGCATTCATTTTGAATTGATCTTCTAGTTCGAACACCACTATTTGGATCACCAATTATCAAATCTTCAGTATGATCCTTTGTCCATTTTCTAACAGGTGGTAAATCAACTCTGCTAGTCTCTCCCCCTAAGTTAGTGGTATCTCTTGTAGAAGAATTCTCTCTACCTTCAAAAACTCTCCTTTGATCAATAGAATCAATAGATTCCATATTGCTGCTAGTTACTGATCTTTCCTCAGAAGATTCTGACAGGTCAGTTCCTGATGGAGTAGACTCTGAAACATCAATTCCTGATGGAATAGACTCTGAAAGACTAGTCTGCTCCTGATGATCACTGTGTTCTCTCTGATTTATTTGCTCCCCCTCAACAGTAGCATTCCTTTAAGAAGCAATAGAAATTCCTTCTGGAGAACCTTCATCATCACTTGAGAGTATCTCAGAATTCTTCAGATTTTCAAATTCCAATTTATCATGGCTTTCATCAGTTTGCAAAATTCCAAATTTCTTATCATCAAATGCAACATGAATTGATTCCATAACAATGTGAGTTCTGAGATTATAAACTTTGAAGGCCTTAGATGCTGAGTATCCTAGAAAAATCACTTCATCCGATTTGGCTTCAAATTTTCCAAGTTGTTCTGGATGAACTTTTAGGACATAGCATTTGCATCCAAAGATGTGAAAATATTTTACACTTGGTTTCTTTCCTTTGATCATCTCATAGGGAGTTTTTCCATGACTATTTACCAAGGTACAGTTCTGAGTGAAACATGCAGTGTTAATAGCTTCTGCCCAAAAGTAGGTTGGAAGTTTTGCATCTGCAAGCATGGTTCTTGCTGCCTCTATGAGAGTCCTGTTCTTTCTTTCCACTACACCATTTTGCTGAGGTGTACCAGGTGCAGAAAACTGTTGAGTGATTCCATTGTCTGCACAAAACCCCTCCATTGTAGAATTCTTGAATTCTGTACCATTGTCACTCCTAAGTACTTTGACTTTGTACTCAGAGTTATTCTGAATATTCTTGATGAGTTCAATGATTTGCTGAGGAGCTTCATCCTTCTTGTGTAGAAAGAACACCCATGTGAACCTTGTGAAATCATCCACCATAACTAGAGCATATCTTTTCTTGCTGATAGACATAATGTTTACTGGACCAAACAGATCAAGATGTAGCATGTGAAATGGTTCAGTAATTGAATTTTCAGTCTTGCTCTTGAAAGTGGTTCTTCTCTGCTTTCCAAGCTGACATGCATCACAAAGTCCATCTTGCACAAAATTTGCCTGAGGTAGGCCTCTCACCAAATTGTGTTTAACAAGTTGATTAAGCTTCTTGAAATTAAGATGTGAGAGCTTCTTGTGCCAACTCCAGCTTTCATCATTTGTTGCTTTGCTGTAGAGACATCTAACAATTCCTTTAGATGTATCACTTAAGCTGGCTTCATATATGTTACCATGTCTTTGACCAGTTAGAACAATGTCTCCATTCTGCATATTCAAGATTTTGCATCCTTCTCTGTCAAAGATTGATTTGAAACCTTTAATACCCAGTTGACTTATGCTTAAAAGATTATGTTTCAAGCCTTCAACCAGTGCTACATTTTCTATGATGACATTCCCCAAAATAATTGAGCCATATCCCAGAGTTTCTCCTTTGTTGCCATCTCCAAAAGATATTACTGGGCCAGCTTTCCTCTCAAACTTTGTAAGCAGGGACTTCTTTCCAGTCATATGTCCAGAGCATCCACTGTCCAAGATAATTGAATGCTTCTTTCCTGTGCCCTGCAAACAAAAAGTAACTAGTTAGAATTTTTTAGGACCTAACTTTGATTGGATCCTTTCTTACTAGATTTAGAGACAACAGACTTTGAAGATTTTGCTTTTATTTTACCTGTTGTAGAGTCAACTTTAGACTCTGATCTCACAAACTGTTTGTGACTAGGAGTTTCAGATTTCAAAGAATAATAGTCATAATACAGTTCATGATATTCTCTACACATGTAAATGGAATGAAGTAAACTACCACAATGATAACAAGCTTTTTGTGGTTGGTATTGAATTTTTTGAGTCTTGGGGAATCTGGACTCAGTTTTCCAAGAAGGTTTTTGATTGCAGTCTAGGGCCAAATGATTATGATTTCCACACTTATAGCATTTTTTTCTAGGTGCATCAGGTACATTCTTGTAATTGTTCTCTTTGTTAATACCTTCTTTTCCATTCCTATTTCTCTTAATCTTGCTAGACTCTGAAAGATTATCTAATCTCTGTTTCAACTGAGACTTAGACAGAAACCCTATGTTTACATTCTTAGGTTTCTCTAACACTTTCTCATCTGAAAAACTATTGTTAATCCTTTTGTGTACAACAGGGGTACCTTTTGAATCAACAAATTTAACATGATTAGGTTCAGAAACAATTTTCTTACCTTCAGATTTAGATGTGTTAGCTTCTACCTTACTATCATCATTGACAATAGCTACTTTTTCTTCTTGTCTAGCCTTATCAAAACCTAAACCATTAACCTTACCACGAATTCCACTCTCAAAGATTTCTATTGTCTTCTTACTGGAATTGTTAATGGTCTTAATCACATCTCTCTCTTCTTCTAGTTCTTTTCTGACATAGTCATAAGCCTCAAGAATTACACTATAATCATGCTTAGCTTTATCAGAACTCAACTTGTATTCTTCCATTTGAATTAATTCAGATTCAAGAAAATTATTTCTATCAACTAATTTATCATTCTTAACCTTAAGTTCATCTCTTTCACAAGTAAGAATTCTAAAATTAGTCATAAGATTTTTAAACTCAGCATGGATAGATCTAATTTCATCAGAATTTAAGCTATCAAATGAATCAAGAGAGTGAAGTGATACCTTAACAGAGGATGGAGAAATTTTCTTTGGAGATCCAGGTTTGTCTGAACTATTGGCCATCAATGCAATGTTGTCATAATCCAATTCATCTTCAGAGTCAATGGAATCAGCCCAATCCTTCTGTGTGACCATAAGTACATTACCCTTTCCTGAATTCCTAGGCTTCTTACACTCACTAGCAAAGTGTCCAAGCTCGCTGCAGTTAAAGCACTTGATCTTGGTCTTATCAAGCTTGACAATTGTACTTTTGCTTTTGTCACTCTTCTTCTCCTCCTTCTTTTGAAAAGGTCCTTTGCTAAATCTTCTCCTGTTGAATTTTCCTTTCTTGAAAGCTTTAGCAAACATAGCAAAGAGTTCTTGCATCTCAGATTCAGAATCATTGTTGTCAGAGTCCATATCAGTAGTCTCTGACTCAGAACTTTCTTTGCTTTTCTTCTTCCTTGAATTTTTATAGCAATCTCTTCATGCTGTTCTTCAGGAAGCTTCTTAACTTCAGATTGAGTAGTAAGTGCAATAGTCTTCATCTTTCCTTCACTCCTGCTCTTCTTCTGCTGCTTGTCAAGTTCATAAGCTCTCAATTTTCCATATACTGCCTCTAATGAAATCTCATCCAGATCATTAGCTTCCTCAATTGCAGATATCTTCTCATTGTAGAAATCAGGCAAAGCTTTCATGAACTTTGTATTCATGTCCTCCAAGTCGTAATATTTACCATGCATGGCCATCTCATTGATGAGTTTTGTAAACCTATCAAAGGTATCAGTAAGTGACTCACCAGACTTGGATTCAAAGTACTCATACTGTTGTATAAGTAATGTCCTCATATTCTTCCTGACAGGCTTAGTTCCTTCACAGTGAACCTTAAGATTGTCCCATATATCCTTAGCAGTTTTACAAGAGAGAACATAGTTAGTGAGAACAGAATCAAGACTGTTGAATAATATGTTTCTCACTTTAGCATCTTTGAGAACATTCTCCTTGTCCTTATCTGACCATTCAGATTTTGGCTTCTCTGCTGTATGTTCTGGAACAACCACACCATCAACAGTTGCTTGTCCAACGACCTTTGTTGGAACAAAAGGTCCATCTCTGATTCTGTCAAGATAATCAGGATCTGTTGCTTCCAGATGATGCAACATCTTTACTTCCCATAGAGTATATTCGTTTCTCTTGAGCATAGGAATTTTAGTATTCCCATCCTTGTAACCAGACATGATTGCAGATCTTTATGATTATTCGAAATCAACCTGCTCTGATACCAATTGTTAACTCGAATAACTTGTAGAAGGGGGGGGGTTGAATACAAGTTATATAATCGTGTCTGATTTTTGCTTGATTATATGAACAAGAATAAACGAATGAATCAAACTCTTGTTTGTATTAATAAGATCAAATACAAAATCTACCAAAGGTGTACAATACCTTTAGCAGCTGCTGACAATACAAATATCTCTCTGTTTGTTTCGAACTCTCGAATACAAACCTTATACAGAGCTACGCACATTCACTAGTTCGACTCACAACTTCGTCGCTCTTTACAATGATATTGAGAGAGTATTTATAATGCTACCTATCAACTAATAACAGAAAGATATAATTTATACATGACAATGTTCTGCCTTCTAGTCGATAGTTTCCTTCAATAGAAAACTCTTTCCTTCATAATGTCTTCTTGCTTGTTCTTCAAACAACGATCCTGTTTTATAGCACTTGCCAGTTTCTGTAGTATCTATAATGACATCATCAGTAACATGACTGATATCAGGATCTGTACACTGCATCAGTATCTGATCAACCATCAGTATTGGACCGTCATCAGGATTTGCTCTCTGTTCCTGACATGTAGTCTCCGATACACTGTTCATTCCTGACTACAGATAACTGTTTTACACATAAAACCTATATACAGTGCTAAATCCTTTATAACATCAGGATTACAAGAAGTATAATGTGTAAATTCTATTCTTAACATCACAACTTATGAATTATTCCTAACACATCAGATAAATAAGGTAAGTTCATGTCAACAACAGTAATCCTCATACCTTATCCACATACCATACCTCATAGTATTGATAACCTTTTAGGGAGCTTTTCAAAATATGCAGTTCAATATGCTGCTAAGATAGTTATTACCACCCTTCATAAACCAACCCATTATAAAGTTCCCTTTTTAATACTCCTCAAGTTTGTAAGTATATACACATGAGTATATCATTATCATCAAAACACCTTACAGTTCAAGATTCTGTACAGGATATAAGTTCGTTAACCATTTGATAAGTTAAACTCAGAAATAACTGATAGGAAGAGAGTCAAAGCTCTTGAAGCAAAACATTTGGGACTTAACATCAATAACCGATGAACCATCTTTCATCTTTTGAATAATTGCAAAAGTGCACAAGCACGTGCCATTATTGTTAGAATAATCTTGCAGTTCTAGATACGGCATGAATTCATCATCTTTCAAAATTGAAAACAACACTATCGGCTACTTGGCACTTAGGCCTAAGAAGCAGTGTTTGAGTATTTTTCCAAAGTGGAGGATGGGACTTAAAGAAAACATAAAAACCTGACAAGGATTGACGATGATCAGTCGCCACATCCAAGTCCAATAATCCGCGGGTCTTCTCTACCGGTAGAAGGATAGAAACTACATCTGTAACTATCCCCGGGTGAAAACTACATCCGTAATCATCCTTCGGCAACACCTGGGCCGGAATAATAATTGATGGACCGCCTAGCTCATGGCCGCTTACACATCCCGGGAATCGTTCGTCAACGATTCCCACACCTGCCAGAGTCCCCTTTTTCTTTTCTTGTCAAAATCATTTTGATATAAAACTTGAGTAGTTGAAGTTCGACTTCAGTCGACCGATAATTTCTTGAAAAACGAGCAAGAGAGTAAAACCTGGCCGGGGGTTTTCGAAAATGTTTTGAGTTCAAAAGAGTTCAAGTATAGATATACACTTGTACCGATATCAATCTCGACACAGGGTTTTGTGATCACACATGGAAAATGGTACGCATAAAGCTTGTAACCACAACAGGGTAATTCCATATATATATAAGTTCTTGAAAAGTAACTTACCTAGATAGATTCAAAATATAATATTTTTAATGACTATGAAAGTCCTTAGACAACCTTTAAATAGTGTTTTATAACCTTCAAAACACTTAGAGTATTTAATAAATATTTGACTACTAAGTAACAAATAATAAATATTCAATAATCCCTTTTTAAAAGAATACTCAAATTAATATTCATTTATTAAGTAATATTCAAATAATATTTACTATTAATACTGGAATATTTAATAACCTCAAAACACCCAAATGCAACTCTTGGAATGTTTCTAATCAAAATCAAGACACAATCTCTCCAGAAATCTCCAAACTTTAGCCACTTTATCAAATAATTACTATTGACTCTCGGTCAATAAGAAATAATTAATAAACATGAAAATCCCTCTTCTCTTCCCCCTTTTTTTTTTTGTTTCTTAATGAATATTATAATTAATATTCATCGAATTAAATAAGCATTCAAATAACATATATCGATATCAATCTAGCTGTTTTAAGATGAAAGTAACCAATTTATAACCATTGGAATATCTTTAATCCGTATTGAAAATAAACTATCTCCGATAAATAATATACTAGATAGAATCACTCCATTAAATTGTTTTATTATTTCTCCGGGACAAAGTGATTTTAAGAAAGCGTTTTGAAAATGATATTCATCTAATTAAATAAATTTAATTAGGCGAATGAGGTATATTTAATTAGTAAATGCTTTCAGGAGCATCTATTAATTAAATAAACACTGGTTTATTGGTGATGTTGCCTTTAGGTTAATTATTGCGAAATTCTTTTCAAAAGATTTGCCCGGGTTTTCGAAAACATACAATACAAAATAGCCCCAACACGCGGCTAAGTTCTAAAACTCAATACATGCCCTACCCTCTGAGCCTTTCTTATTCCGATACATAAATATATACCTCATAACATATAGTCCACTACCATAGTACGAAAAGTTTATAGATATATATATATACCGTATAAATCAAGATATAGAGCCATGAAAATATCACTGCCCATCAACAGTATTATAAGCCATGGGGTTTTGGTTATTGCACGAGCAGGATTTAATATTGTTGGCAAAGCAAGGAATACAATGATTTGGGAGAAGAAGTACAAGGTTGGAAAAACTCGCGATTATGGATTGAAAACTTATTTAACACATTTCATATATTTAAAATAAATATACTCTGAACAATAGAGTATGCATAGTAAACTTGCCTCTGGTCCTTAGCAGAAAATAGAAACCGCGAACAAATCCTTCGCACCTCGTCCAAGTAATTCCATGGAAGTAGCTTACCTTTCTTTATACGGCGCCTCGATCTTCCCTTTTTGATGCACGTCATTCCAACTCGATTATGCCCTAAGGGTACTGAAATAGTTATGAGTACGTGTCAGTCCCCCCTCGTATCTCGAGTAGACACCACTCGGAATTACCACTAAGTCACATAAAGTCGAACTATGGATGTCCTCCCTACCCTATAGTTGACTACTCTAATACCACTTAATGCACATAAGACATTTAGTTATAGCAAACAACACGGGAAGAGTTCCCCTTATATAAAGTGAACATTTCCTAGTACCAACATATCATAACCCTATACCACCATTTAGTCAACTTCACTTAACCTATACATTTATAATACCATTGACCTTCTACGACAAAACTTGATTAATAGCTAATCCTCAAAACACAATTAATCCTCGAAACACATAAATCCTTGAATTAAATCACTTAGCACATAAATCCTCGAGACAACAATTACCCTCGAATTAATTCACTTAACACATATACACATAAACAGTTAACACCCAAATCATACCTTTAAACCCTTGAAATCAAATAAGTTAAATAAATTAAAATGCAGGGGATTTTTAGAAAATTTCGGCATGTAGTATTCGTTTATCGGACTATGGGCACAGCCCCTCCATGCCAATCAAAACATTTCAACCCTGTTTTAAATAAAAATAAAGCTGCCTCAACTTGCAGCAAGTAAACAAGTAAGAAAAGTACCCGCCCAGACATGCGGCAACTTGCACATAAGGAAAAGTACCCGCCCAGACTTGCGGCAACTAGCACATAAGGAAAAGTATCCGCCCAGACATGCGGCACCTCAACATGTAAGGAAAGTAAACTAGGTTTATCCACATTTAAGCCAACACCACGTAGTTGGCACTTATACTATCAACATACACTATAACTTTATTCATACCATTTAGCACGTAGACATTTACAAGTTATCCAACTCTTATGACTACATTACATGGCGATAACAATTAGCACTTAACACTTAGCAATTAACAATTTCAATTGGAAACTAACAATTAGCAATTAGCACTTAACAATTACTTGACAACTAACCCGAATATATTATCCGACAATTAATAATTACTCACTAACAATTAACAATTAGCAATTTAACAATTAACAATCACTAACCCGAACCTTTAATCGGACTCATAATTAAACTCAACAATTATAATTACAAACATACCTTCCGAATTAAATCTCGGAATTTACTCTAACCACACAAAAATTACACATTAAGCTTTCCATTTAAACTAATTAAACCACCATAATTAACCTCGCAATTTAAACTAACTAATTACCACAATTAGCTAATTAAAATCATAACAATTAAACTATATCAATTTTACAACTAATTAGCTCATAGCAATTAACTAATTAATATACGATATTTTAAATATGTAATTCAAAATACAAGAAAATTATACCATTTGGGTTCCGATTTGACTCGCCCGAAAATCAAACCACCGAAAAAATCAATCTCCCCCATCTCTCTCTCTCTCTCTCTCTCTGCCCAGCTGCTCAAGACTCGCGGTCACCACCTCCGCGCGCCTCTTCCTCCGCGCACAGCAACCCGACGCCACGCCGCCGCCTGCCGCCGCCCGACGCCGGTCTTCTTCCCGCCGCGGCCCCACAACACCACCACCCTTCAGCCTCTCCTCTTTAACACACACACACGCGTATGTACATATATATATGTATAATCAAACCCCCAAGCCTCATCTTCTTCTTCCCCCTTTCTTTCTTCTCTTTTCTCTCCCAATTTCTTTTTCCCCGATGTGTTTTGTCTGTGCGTGTTTTTGTGCGGCTGTGTGTGTATTATGCGTATATCTATGTGTGCTGTGTGTGTTTTGTTTAACCCTAATGGGCCCAAGCCCAATAACAATTAAAACAATACAATTAATCACTACATACTCTAAATAATATTTAGAGTTAAAACTCTAATTTGTAAAAATAAAATTTCTAGCATAATTAGATACTAGAATATTTTTTAAAGACTCTTGGAGAAAGAATTAGAATTAAATCTAAATTTTCTAAATTGATATGCATTTTACAAATATTAATAATCTATAAAAACAATTCAAAAAAATAATAATAATTGTGATTCATAAATCACAATTTACAGGGCTTTATAAAAATACTACAAACACTATTGTTTCAGTAAAATCCCAAATTCTTGATTTTATATATTAATCAAGTAATTTTTGTAAATCCCCAAATAATTATAAATAATCATTTTCTAAGGATTTTAAAACTCTCAATATTATTCAGTAATTTTAAAACAAAAATCTTTACTGAATAATTCCACCCTTTGAAAATTAAACCCTTGGCCCAAATAAACTATTGACTCGAGATATCTACTCGGTCAATATAATTTTTAAAAAGGTATCCGGTTCCACTGAATCAAAATAATTAAATAACAATAATAATAATAATAATAATAATAATAAATTTCTCCTCATTTTAGGAAAAACATTATTATTATCAAAATATTAATAAAATCATTTCTTGAAAAATACGGGTTCTAACAGCCTACCCTCCTTAAAAGGATTCCGTCCACGGAATCAGCTAAGGCAACTACCGGGGTTCCTTAACTCTTTTATCATCAACACTTATTCTGCAAAACAGGAGGTAGTGTCTCTTCGTAAACAACTTCTCCAATATCTCAATTCAAACCTCGATTCTCTATCTGAAACAATTATCGCTGGAGTCTTATAACCCACCATTATTCCTTTCACGTATACGTCCTGCCCAACTTTCTATTATTATACTATCCTTAAGAGAGAGTTCACTGATTCTATTCACATAACACTTTTGAGAGAGAGAGTGCACTAATTCCATTAACATAATATCATTGAGAGGGAATGAACTAAATAATTCGATTGATACGTCACTGATATTCTATTCGTTTTGGAATTCGCTCCTGCTCTTGGCGATTCCGTTGCGAATCTAGTTTCTATCAGCGAATTTATGACTAGGCAGACCTGGTTGGTATCCCCTTCAAATTTATTAGAGATAATAAGAATTTTGAAACTTTGAAAAGATAGCTGTCATATCAAGGCTATTGCCACACATTGATGATCATAAGGTTATGAGTATTAAAGTAAACCTTATTTGAAATAAGAGAATTTACTGAGAGATCAATATGATCATAAGAACTCACGTTGCGTGTCTCAGTTAAGACATTACTAAAGGTAATTAACCTTCTTGTATTTCACAACTCACAAGTGACGGCGTCCCGTCAGACTTCTATCACACAGACAGATAGCCCTTGTGTCCCCTATAAGTATAGGGTTGTTCGTCTCAGTGGAAGCTGAGAAGTATGAAAGCAATTCGAAGTCAAGTTAATAATTATCGTATTTTGACAATTAATTCTCAAGGGACACCTTGGAGTTGTATTGAACGGATTCCAAAGGTGTGATTTCCAAAAAAAAGGATAACCAGAAAGATACTGGTATTCAATAATCAAGTTGTGCTATATCACCACAGAATCATCCACTATTGGAGGAAAGTGGAAGTTTGAAATAACATCATTCGATAGGGCTTCAGAAATCTGAAGGTAGGAATAATGACAGCTTCTGGCACAATCGAAATTAAATATGGTTTAACACGAGTATTGCAGAACAACTTCGAAGAGGGAGTATATTCTTTATCAAAATTCTCTCTTGGAGAGATGTCAAGATAGGTCATAGATTAGGGAGGTAATCCAAATAATTTATGCACGGGGATGTGTCAAATAATTCAAATTGGGGAGATAATAACATAAGTTGCAAATGGGGAAATATCAAATGATTCAGACTGGGGAAGTAATCAAAATGATTCATAATTGGGGAGGGTAATGCCAAGGTCTCCACGGATGCCTTTCATGTCGGCTCCTCTGACGGATAATTGTTCGATTGTAGCGCTCTTCTTTTCCACGCACACCCTAAGGTGCTCGATAACCGACGTCATCGTCGACTCATAATAGTCGCTAGAGATTCAACCATCGGCATTTTACGATATTAAGGAGTTCTATTCGACTCGGCGCAAGCATCTCACGCAAGCGTTCTATTCTTTGAGAAGACTTCGATACCGGTGTCGCCCCTAGCAACGACGAATTCCACGTGTCGAATGGGCGGTATTCTGGAACATTGCTGGAAATACATACTTAGATCCAGTCACCATTATAACCGTATTTATACCACATGTTCCTGTCCTCATGACAATTCCGTGTGCAACTTAAGCTTATCCCTTTTTGGCATAACAACCTTCGTACTAGTCTCTCTCAGACTTTCTCAGTCCGTCTTGATTCTTAAAACATTTCATCTTTATTGATCAATCTCATCTTCACCCTTTTTACTTCTATAATTTTGAGACAATCGGTGTCTATCCACCAATCCATTCATAATATTACCTTAAACTCTATCAAGCTCGAGAGGGTTTTAAATACCCGCAACTTCGACTGATAACCTTTCATAGTGATCTTGTTTTACTTCCCTTTTTGGAATTTTAACAGTACGGCTACTATCTCAACTCATCATTGTCATAATACTGGATGCCAGCTTTCCATCCTTCATCATCATATTGAAATTTCCTATCATTCGGGGAATACATAACTTCATCCATGAACCCCTAAAATTATCTTAATCTTAGGTCTCGGGCGATTTATGCCCCTGCCGACCAATACTTATCCCTGAGAATTCTTTAACAGGCGTTCATCACCACAAGAAGTGACGTCTATCTCCACATATTCCTCGGCATAGCCTTCCAATCTTAACTTAATCATTGGTGCTATATCCAATAGTCCAACAGGAACTCTACATGAGTTCTGACGTTCTCACATAACTATACACACTCCTACTCACTCTCGTTTCTAGTTTACTATAACCTAATCTCTGATACCATTTCTGTAACGCCCCAAATCCGAGGTCAGGGATTTGGTCGTCACGCGGAAATCCTTAACATCAAATCACCTGTTTGACAATATTAAACAACCTGTAATCATTTAATAACTGAATTACAACATCTGTGACCCCAACCACCAAGCATCTTTTAGGTTATAGGGCTAGAAACAAGAATCGATCCTTACATTTCTCATTACATCCATTTAATTACATCACACTGAGTATTACAAATCCTATACTACTAGTGTAGCTTCGTTGAGAAGTACACTAGCACTAGTACTATCCTGTACAAAGTGGTATATACATATTACACATCAATACACTTATATATAACTTACTCCAGCTATCTATGTTCTGGATCATATCATCTTCACAAGGGCACACTGCCTGCTTCTCCTGAGCCATGCAGATAAGCCTCAATCATCTACCTTCCTCTGAAAGGTTAATATTTAAAACAACAAGTATGAGCGAAAGAATTGCCCAGCAAGTATTAATAGAGCACAACAATATATATATCAATATACACATGGAGTTTTCGAAATATAACGATACTTAATATCAATTTCGAAATATCTACAACAATGAAACCTCAGTAGGGGTTATATGACATTTCGAGTAACATCAGATAAATAAGGTAAGTTCATGTCAACAATAGTAATCCTCATACCTTATCCACATACCATACCTCATAGTATTGATAACCTCTTAGGGAGCTTTTCAAAATATGCAGTTCAATATGCTGCTAAGATAGTTATTACCACCCTTCATAAACCAAACCATTATAAAGTTCCCTTTTTAATACTCCTCAAGTTTGTAAGTATATACACATGAGTATATCATTATCATCAAAACACCTTACAGTTCAAGATTCTGTACAGGATATAAGTTCGTTAACCATTTGATAAGTTAAACTCAGAAATAACTGATAGGAAGAGAGTCAAAGCTCTTGAAGCAAAACATTTGGGACTTAACATCAATAACCGATGAACCATCTTTCATCTTTTGAATAATTGCAAAAGTGCACAAGCACGTGCCATTATTGTTAGAATAATCTTGCAGTTCTAGATACGGCATGAATTCATCATCTTTCAAAATTGAAAACAACACTATCGGCTACTTGGCACTTAGGCCTAAGAAGCAGTGTTTGAGTATTTTTCCAAAGTGGAGGATGGGACTTAAAGAAAACATAAAAACCTGACAAGGATTGACGATGATCAGTCGCCACATCCAAGTCCAATAATCCGCGGGTCTTCTCTACCGGTAGAAGGATAGAAACTACATCCGTAACTATCCCCGGGTGAAAACTACATCCGTAATCACCCTCGATGAAAACTACATCCGTAATCATCCTTCGGCAACACCGGGGCCGGAATAATAATTGATGGACCGCCTGGCTCACGGCCGCTTACACATCCCGGGAATCGTTCGTCAACGATTCCCACACCTGCCAGAGTCCCCTTTTTCTTTTCTTGTCAAAATCATTTTGATATAAAACTTGAGTAGTTGAAGTTCGACTTCAGTCGACCGATAATTTCTTGAAAAACGAGCAAGAGAGTAAAACCTGGCCGGGGGTTTTCGAAAATATTTTGAGTTCAAAAGAGTTCAAGTATAGATATACACTTGTACCGATATCAATCTCGACACAGGGTTTTGTGATCACACATGGAAAATGGTACGCATAAAGCTTGTAACCACAACAGGGTAATTCCATATATATATAAGTTCTTGAAAAGTAACTTACCTAGATAGATTCAAAATATAATATTTTTAATGACTATGAAAGTCCTTAGACAACCTTTAAATAGTGTTTTATAACCTTCAAAACACTTAGAGTATTTAATAAATATTTGACTACTAAGTAACAAATAATAAATATTCAATAATCCCTTTTTAAAAGAATACTCAAATTAATATTCATTTATTAAGTAATATTCAAATAATATTTACTATTAATACTGGAATATTTAATAACCTCAAAACACCCAAATGCAACTCTTGGAATGTTTCTAATCAAAATCAAGACACAATCTCTCCAGCAATCTCCAAACTTTAGCCACTTTATCAAATAATTACTATTGACTCTCGGTCAATAAGAAATAATTAATAAACATGAAAATCCCTCTTCTCTTCCCCCTTTTTTTTTGTTTCTTAATGAATATTATAATTAATATTCATCGAATTAAATAAGCATTCAAATAACATATATCGATATCAATCTAGCTGTTTTAAAATGAAAGTAACCAATTTATAACCATTGGAATATCTTTAATCCGTATTGAAAATAAACTATCTCCGATAAATAATATACTAGATAGAATCACTCCATTAAATTGTTTTATTATTTCTCCGGGACAAAGTGATTTTAAGAAAGCGTTTTGAAAATGATATTCATCTAATTAAATAAATTTAATTAGGCGAATGAGGTATATTTAATTAGCAAATGCTTTCAGGAGCATCTATTAATTAAATAAACACTGGTTTATTGGTGATGTTGCCTTTAGGTTAATTATTGCGAAATTCTTTTCAAAAGCTTTGCCCGGGTTTTCGAAAACATACAATACAAAATAGCCCCAACACGCGGCTAAGTTCTAAAACTCAATACATGCCCTACCCTCTGAGCCTTTCTTATTCCGATACATAAATATATACCTCATAACATATAGTCCACTACCATAGTACGAAAAGTTTATAGATATATATATATACCGTATAAATCAAGATATAGAGCCATGAAAATATCACTGCCCATCAACAGTATTATAAGCCATGGGGTTTTGGTTATTGCACGAGCAGGATTTAATATTGTTGGCAAAGCAAGGAATACAATGATTTGGGAGAAGAAGTACAAGGTTGGAAAAACTCGCGATTATGGATTGAAAACTTATTTAACACATTTCATATATTTAAAATAAATATACTCTGAACAATAGAGTATGCATAGTAAACTTGCCTCTGGTCCTTAGCAGAAAATAGAAACCGCGAACAAATCCTTCGCACCTCGTCCAAGTAATTCCATGGAAGTAGCTTACCTTTCTTTATACGGCGCCTCGATCTTCCCTTTTTGATGCACGTCATTCCAACTCGATTATGCCCTAAGGGTACTGAAATAGTTATGAGTACGTGTCAGTCCCCCCTCGTATCTCGAGTAGACACCACTCGGAATTACCACTAAGTCACATAAAGTCGAACTATGGATGTCCTCCCTACCCTATAGTTGACTACTCTAATACCACTTAATGCACATAAGACATTTAGTTATAGCAAACAACACGGGAAGAGTTCCCCTTATATAAAGTGAACATTTCCTAGTACCAACATATCATAACCCTATACCACCATTTAGTCAACTTCACTTAACCTATACATTTATAATACCATTGACCTTCTACGACAAAACTTGATTAATAGCTAATCCTCAAAACACAATTAATCCTCGAAACACATAAATCCTTGAATTAAATCACTTAGCACATAAATCCTCGAGACAACAATTACCCTCGAATTAATTCACTTAACACATATACACATAAACAGTTAACACCCAAATCATACCTTTAAACCCTTGAAATCAAATAAGTTAAATAAATTAAAATGCAGGGGATTTTTAGAAAATTTCGGCATGTAGTATTCGTTTATCGGACTATGGGCACAGCCCCTCCATGCCAATCAAAACATTTCAACCCTGTTTTAAATAAAAATAAAGCTGCCTCAACTTGCAGCAAGTAAACAAGTAAGAAAAGTACCCGCCCAGACATGCGGCAACTTGCACATAAGGAAAAGTACCCGCCCAGACTTGCGGCAACTAGCACATAAGGAAAAGTATCCGCCCAGACATGCGGCACCTCAACATGTAAGGAAAGTAAACTAGGTTTATCCACATTTAAGCCAACACCACGTAGTTGGCACTTATACTATCAACATACACTATAACTTTATTCATACCATTTAGCACGTAGACATTTACAAGTTATCCAACTCTTATGACTACATTACATGGCGATAACAATTAGCACTTAACACTTAGCAATTAACAATTTCAATTGGAAACTAACAATTAGCAATTAGCACTTAACAATTACTTGACAACTAACCCGAATATATTATCCGACAATTAATAATTACTCACTAACAATTAACAATTAGCAATTTAACAATTAACAATCACTAACCCGAACCTTTAATCGGACTCATAATTAAACTCAACAATTATAATTACAAACATACCTTCCGAATTAAATCTCGGAATTTACTCTAACCACACAAAAATTACACATTAAGCTTTCCATTTAAACTAATTAAACCACCATAATTAACCTCGCAATTTAAACTAACTAATTACCACAATTAGCTAATTAAAATCATAACAATTAAACTATATCAATTTTACAACTAATTAGCTCATAGCAATTAACTAATTAATATACGATATTTTAAATATGTAATTCAAAATACAAGAAAATTATACCATTTGGGTTCCGATTTGACTCGCCCGAAAATCAAACCACCGAAAAAATCAATCTCCCCCATCTCTCTCTCTCTCTCTCTCTCTCTGCCCAGCTGCTCAAGACTCGCGGTCACCACCTCCGCGCGCCTCTTCCTCCGCGCACAGCAACCCGACGCCACGCCGCCGCCTGCCGCCGCCCGACGCCGGTCTTCTTCCCGCCGCGGCCCCACAACACCACCACCCTTCAGCCTCTCCTCTTTAACACACACACACGCGTATGTACATATATATATGTATAATCAAACCCCCAAGCCTCATCTTCTTCTTCCCCCTTTCTTTCTTCTCTTTTCTCTCCCAATTTCTTTTTCCCCGATGTGTTTTGTCTGTGCATGTTTTTGTGCGGCTGTGTGTGTATTATGCGTATATCTATGTGTGTTGTGTGTGTTTTGTTTAACCCTAATGGGCCCAAGCCCAATAACAATTAAAACAATACAATTAATCACTACATACTCTAAATAATATTTAGAGTTAAAACTCTAATTTGTAAAAATAAAATTTCTAGCATAATTAGATACTAGAATATTTTTTAAAGACTCTTGGAGAAAGAATTAGAATTAAATCTAAATTTTCTAAATTGATATGCATTTTACAAATATTAATAATCTATAAAAACAATTCAAAAAAATAATAATAATTGTGATTCATAAATCACAATTTACAGGGCTTTATAAAAATACTACAAACACTATTGTTTCAGTAAAATCCCAAATTCTTGATTTTATATATTAATCAAGTAATTTTTGTAAATCCCCAAATAATTATAAATAATCATTTTCTAAGGATTTTAAAACTCTCAATATTATTCAGTAATTTTAAAACAAAAATCTTTACTGAATAATTCCACCCTTTGAAAATTAAACCCTTGGCCCAAATAAACTATTGACTCGAGATATCTACTCGGTCAATATAATTTTTAAAAAGGTATCCGGTTCCACTGAGTCAAAATAATTAAATAACAATAATAATAATAATAATAATAATAATAATAATAATAATAATAAATTTCTCCTCATTTTAGGAAAAACATTATTATTATCAAAATATTAATAAAATCATTTCTTGAAAAATACGAGTTCTTACAGCCTACCCTCCTTAAAAGGATTCCGTCCACGGAATCAGCTAAGGCAACTACCGGGGTTCCTTAACTCTTTTATCATCAACACTTATTCTGCAAAACAGGAGGTAGTGTCTCTTCGTAAACAACTTCTCCAATATCTCAATTCAAACCTCGATTCTCTATCTGAAACAATTATCGCTGGAGTCTTATAACCCACCATTATTCCTTTCACGTATACGTCCTGCCCAACTTTCTATTATTATACTATCCTTAAGAGAGAGTTCACTGATTCTATTCACATAACACTTTTGAGAGAGAGAGTGCACTAATTCCATTAACATAATATCATTGAGAGGGAATGAACTAAATAATTCGATTGATACGTCACTGATATTCTATTCGTTTTGGAATTCGCTCCTGCTCTTGGCGATTCCGTTGCGAATCTAGTTTCTATCAGCGAATTTATGACTAGGCAGACCTGGTTGGTATCCCCTTCAAATTTATTAGAGATAATAAGAATTATGAAACTTTGAAAAGATAGCTGTCATATCAAGGCTATTGCCACACATTGATGATCATAAGGTTATGAGTATTAAAGTAAACCTTATTTGAAATAAGAGAATTTACTGAGAGATCAATATGATCATAAGAACTCACGTTGCGTGTCTCAGTTAAGACATTACTAAAGGTAATTAACCTTCTTGTATTTCACAACTCACAAGTGACGGCGTCCCGTCAGACTTCTATCACACAGACAGATAGCCCTTGTGTCCCCTATAAGTATAGGGTTGTTCGTCTCAGTGGAAGCTGAGAAGTATGAAAGCAATTCGAAGTCAAGCTAATAATTATCGTATTTTGACAATTAATTCTCAAGGGACACCTTGGAGTTGTATTGAACGGATTCCAAAGGTGTGATTTCCAAAAAAAAGGATAACCAGAAAGATACTGGTATTCAATAATCAAGTTGTGCTATATCACCACAGAATCATCCACTATTGGAGGAAAGTGGAAGTTTGAAATAACATCATTCGATAGGGCTTCAGAAATCTGAAGGTAGGAATAATGACAGCTTCTGGCACAATCGAAATTAAATATGGTTTAACACGAGTATTGCAGAACAACTTCGAAGAGGGAGTATATTCTTTATCAAAATTCTCTCTTGGAGAGATGTCAAGATAGGTCATAGATTAGGGAGGTAATCCAAATAATTTATGCACGGGGATGTGTCAAATAATTCAAATTGGGGAGATAATAACATAAGTTGCAAATGGGGAAATATCAAATGATTCAGACTGGGGAAGTAATCAAAATGATTCATAATTGGGGAGGGTAATGCCAAGGTCTCCACGGATGCCTTTCATGTCGGCTCCTCTGACGGATAATTGTTCGATTGTAGCGCTCTTCTTTTCCACGCACACCCTAAGGTGCTCGATAACCGACGTCATCGTCGACTCATAATAGTCGCTAGAGATTCAACCATCGGCATTTTACGATATTAATGAGTTCTATTCGACTCGGCGCAAGCATCTCACGCAAGCGTTCTATTCTTTGAGAAGACTTCGATACCGGTGTCGCCCCTAGCAACGACGAATTCCACGTGTCGAATGGGCGGTATTCTGGAACATTGCTGGAAATACATACTTAGATCCAGTCACCATTATAACCGTATTTATACCACATGTTCCTGTCCTCATGACAATTCCGTGTGCAACTTAAGCTTATCCCTTTTTGGCATAACAACCTTCGTACTAGTCTCTCTCAGACTTTCTCAGTCCGTCTTGATTCTTAAAACATTTCATCTTTATTGATCAATCTCATCTTCACCCTTTTTACTTCTATAATTTTGAGACAATCGGTGTCTATCCACCAATCCATTCATAATATTACCTTAAACTCTATCAAGCTCGAGAGGGTTTTAAATACCCGCAACTTCGACTGATAACCTTTCATAGTGATCTTGTTTTACTTCCCTTTTTGGAATTTTAACAGTACGGCTACTATCTCAACTCATCATTGTCATAATACTGGATGCCAGCTTTCCATCCTTCATCATCATATTGAAATTTCCTATCATTCGGGGAATACATAACTTCATCCATGAACCCCTAAAATTATCTTAATCTTAGGTCTCGGGCGATTTATGCCCCTGCCGACCAATACTTATCCCTGAGAATTCTTTAACAGGCGTTCATCACCACAAGAAGTGACGTCTATCTCCACATATTCCTCGGCATAGCCTTCCAATCTTAACTTAATCATTGGTGCTATATCCAATAGTCCAACAGGAACTCTACATGAGTTCTGACGTTCTCACATAACTATACACACTCCTACTCACTCTCGTTTCTAGTTTACTATAACCTAATCTCTGATACCATTTCTGTAACGCCCCAAATCCGGGGTCAGGGATTTGGTCGTCACGCGGAAATCCTTAACATCAAATCACCTGTTTGACAATATTAAACAACCTGTAATCATTTAATAACTGAATTACAACATCTGTGACCCCAACCACCAAGCATCTTTTAGGTTATAGGGCTAGAAACAAGAATCGATCCTTACATTTCTCATTACATCCATTTAATTACATCACACTGAGTATTACAAATCCTATACTACTAGTGTAGCTTCGTTGAGAAGTACACTAGCACTAGTACTATCCTGTACAAAGTGGTATATACATATTACACATCAATACACTTATATATAACTTACTCCAGCTATCTATGTTCTGGATCATATCATCTTCACAAGGGCACACTGCCTGCTTCTCCTGAGCCATGCAGATAAGCCTCAATCATCTACCTTCCTCTGAAAGGTTAATATTTAAAACAACAAGTATGAGCGAAAGAATTGCCCAGCAAGTATTAATAGAGCACAACAATATATATATCAATATACACATGGAGTTTTCGAAATATAACGATACTTAATATCAATTTCGAAATATCTACAACAATGAAACCTCAGTAGGGGATATATGACATTTCGAGTAACATCAGATAAATAAGGTAAGTTCATGTCAACAATAGTAATCCTCATACCTTATCCACATACCATACCTCATAGTATTGATAACCTCTTAGGGAGCTTTTCAAAATATGCAGTTCAATATGCTGCTAAGATAGTTATTACCACCCTTCATAAACCAAACCATTATAAAGTTCCCTTTTTAATACTCCTCAAGTTTGTAAGTATATACACATGAGTATATCATTATCATCAAAACACCTTACAGTTCAAGATTCTGTACAGGATATAAGTTCGTTAACCATTTGATAAGTTAAACTCAGAAATAACTGATAGGAAGAGAGTCAAAGCTCTTGAAGCAAAACATTTGTGTAACAGCCCGACTTTTCGGACTATTAATTCTAATTACGAAACTTAAACAAAACGAATTCTTTATTCAAATAAACCAAATATTCCACAGAGTCAAATGCAGCGGTCAAAATTAATAATTCAAAATCATAAAAACGGAGACGCAGCTCCATAAATCCAATATTTAATAACAATCTTTATTCTAATAATACAAAGAGTCTAAACCAATATAGGCATCTAACAGCTAGCACGAAAGTCCACAAAATTCACGTCCTTATTCTTATTAAGCTTCCAAGATTGAAACCTGAAATATTAGAAACGAATGAGCTACACAGCTCAGCAAGTACAAATTGACTAACAGATACTTTCAAAAATCAATGGGCGTTTTAATAAAACAATTTTCAGAACTAAATATAAGTTTGCAAAACATTTACGAAAACAATTCCAACCCAAAGTTTTATATTTTCAAAATACAGAATTTAAAACAGAAACAAAAGTAGAAACAGAAATAAAACGAATCGAAAATCGAAAATACCACAGTCTTGCTCTACGGCCACACTTTGCCAGTGACCGGCATCTTATTCTTATTCTTATTCTTTCGCCACACTTTGCCAGTGACCGGCATCTAAAGTTCAATAATTACGCGCCCTTAATAGGTATCTAAAGTTGCACACTTGTGCGCCTACTAAGGGTATCTAAGGCTAGTTCCGGAACTATAGCGTAAATTACGAACGGGTTCGAAACGTAGAGACTGGGTTCTAAAATCAAATACTTGTATCTTATAAAGTTCGAAACAGAATTTCTTATATCTTATACGAAAATCAAAAACAGAATCTTATATCTTATACGAAAATCAAAAACAGAATATCAAAATCTTTTCTGAAAATAAAAGTAAGTCAAAAAGTACTTACCTCGAAAGTGACTGAATACTGAAAATTAACACGAACAAATCCTATAATTTAGTAAACCAAAAGCAATTAATTACTAATTTCAAATTAACATCCAACTAAACAGAAGCATCAAACTAACATATAATACAAATCGACCCCAATTAAACCTTGCAAATAAAATAACCAACACAAATGGCATTAAAACCAAACGCACACACTTAATTCTAACTAAAAGTTAGCAGTAGCATGTAAAATTGAAAAAGAAAAGCTTCCGGGCCTTTCCTACCATTAACATGGCATACATAATAATTAACTAACTGATTAAATACAATTGGCCACCCCCTTTTAATGCATCAAATAGTCTTAAAATCTTGCATGCATGTTAACATAATCTTTAACTTGTTTATTCACCGAAATCAGAATAATGCTAACAAAACAATGATAACAATAATATTAATAAATTCTAAATTAATATTATAACTTTTATAATTAATTATAAGCAAACTAATATATTAAAATTTTTTATGATAACTAACAAAGTTCTTAAACTTCAAAACTTCCGGCAACAATCTGGATTATGAACACATAATTAAAATCATATAAAAACATAATTAACAGACATAAATATGTGGAAAATATTATTAAAGTGCTATACATCTGCGTAATCATGCTAGGAGTCATGTCTAAGCACAAAAAGTAAGCATATAGTTCGGATACATACGTAATTTTGTTTTCTCTTTTGTAAAATTAATAACTACAACAGATTCTCATGTACATAACAACCACACATGGATATTCATATATAAAATTAGTAGCTAGCATATAAATCAATTTAATAAACAAAGCATGAGCTCGTAATAGTATAAAACGAGGCGTACCTTTGGCCGACGAAAAACTGTATGATTCTCTTTTATGTCCTAAGGGGTTCTTTATATAGTTACACAACCCCTAATTAACTAAGAAAATTCTAAAATTAATCCCAAATAATTGCCTAAAATAAAAAATATTCTGATACACATTATTAACTTAATTAAAAAGATTACGATTTTTAAAAATATTTTAACGCTTCTTTCCACAAATAATTATTCTTATCTTAAATCAGATAACTTGCACGAAAATAAATTATAGAATGTTCTAATTAATAAAATAGTCTAAATACTAATGACTTTAATATCTAAAATAATAAAAAAAAAAAAAAAACGGGATTTTACATTCTTCCCTCCTTAAAAAGAATTTGGTCCCCAAATTCACAATAATAAAATAAAATAAATCACGAAGAAAATAAATCGTACCTTAATAGTTGGTGCGACTTCCACTGAGCATAAATACACGTCCAGTGGTCTTGTTATCTTTGTTATCTGCTTCTTTCCTTGGTGCAGCTTCATTCCTTGGTGGTGGGTTGTGCGGGCACTCCGAAATCTTGTGTCTTATTTCCCCGCAGTGAAAACAGGCACCCGTGTTCCATCGGCAGTCCTTGTCTGGATGGTTCTTACCGCACCTCGAACATTTATCTCGATCACCTTGTCCTCCCATCTGATCGTACACGTGTGGCTTCTTAAAGGATCCCCTTTGAGACGAAAATCCACCAGTTGGAGCGAACCGCTTCTTGTTCCAGTTGCCTGTTGCCTTTTCAGATTCTGCTAAGCCCCTCTCGATCACCAAAGCCTTGTTGAGCACCGCCTCGTACGTTTGAAGTTCAAAAGATGCCACCGAATTCCTAATGTCCGTTCGAAGTCCCTCTTCCAATCTCCTTGCTCGGCTGCTTTCATCTGCCACTAAGGTCGGCGCGTACTTCGAGAGCTTTGCAAATTCCGCTTCATATTCGGTAACAGTCTTTCCACCTTGCTCGAGCCGAATGAAGTCCCGCTCCTTTTGTAGACGTACTGTTCTCGGAAAGTACTTGTCTTCCAATGCCTTCTTGAACTTTGCCCAGGTGTATGGTTCCGGTTCCCCTTCAGCAATTACGGTCTCGTTCTTTCTTTTCTCCATGAGCCACCAGTCATAAGCACTGCCTTGCAGTTGATACACAGCTAAGGTGACCTTCTGCTCCTCGTTGCTGCCGAGAAGTCCGAAAGCTTTTTCCATCTCCTGTATCCACATCTCGACTATGGCCGGATCAGTTGCCCCATCGAAAGTTGGCGGGTTCAAACGCTTGAACTGAGAGACGATATTCTGTTGCCTGGGTTGCTGATTCACGAGTGTAGCCAGAGTCTCAGCTAGCTGGTCGAATACATTCCCACCATCACCATTGTTGTTACCATTCTGATTGTCATTGTTGTTGCCATTGTTGCCTTCTCCCTCCATCTTTTCTAAAAACGACAAACTTCCAAACTTATAATCAATGATCAAAATCATAAAAGTCAAACAAGTCAAATAATCACATAAACAAGTGCCCCATATTCACAATAATTTACTAACTTAAAGGCCAAAACCTATACGGATCGCATCCTAGGGAATGTACTAGTCCCATACCTAATACACTCCGAAGGAAAACCTAGGCTCTGATGCCAACTGTAACAGCCCGACTTTTCGGACTATTAATTCTAATTACGAAACTTAAACAAAACGAATTCTTTATTCAAATAAACCAAATATTCCACAAAGTCAAATGCAGCAGTCAAAATTAATAATTCAAAATCATAAAAACGGAGACGCAGCTCCATAAATCCAATATTTAATAACAATCTTTATTCTAATAATACAAAGAGTCTAAACCAATATAGGCATCTAACAGCTAGCACGAAAGTCCACAAAATTCACGTCCTTATTCTTATTAAGCTTCCAAGATTGAAACCTGAAATATTAGAAACGAATGAGCTACACAGCTCAGCAAGTACAAATTGACTAACAGATACTTTCAAAAATCAATGGGCGTTTTAATAAAACAATTTTCAGAACTAAATATAAGTTTGCAAAACATTTACGAAAACAATTCCAACCCAAAGTTTTATATTTTCACAATACAGAATTTAAAACAGAAACAAAAGTAGAAACAGAAATAAAACGAATCGAAAATCGAAAATACCACAGTCTTGCTCTACGGCCACACTTTGCCAGTGACCGGCATCTTATTCTTATTCTTATTCTTTCGCCACACTTTGCCAGTGACCGGCATCTAAAGTTCAATAATTACGCGCCCTTAATAGGTATCTAAAGTTGCACACTTGTGCGCCTACTAAGGGTATCTAAGGCTAGTTCCGGAACTATAGCGTAAATTACGAACGGGTTCGAAACGTAGAGACTGGGTTCTAAAATCAAATACTTGTATCTTATAAAGTTCGAAACAGAATTTCTTATATCTTATACGAAAATCAAAAACAGAATCTTATATCTTATACGAAAATCAAAAACAGAATATCAAAATCTTTTCTGAAAATAAAAGTAAGTCAAAAAGTACTTACCTCGAAAGTGACTGAATACTGAAAATTAACACGAACAAATCCTATAATTTAGTAAACCAAAAGCAATTAATTACTAATTTCAAATTAACATCCAACTAAACAGAAGCATCAAACTAACATATAATACAAATCGACCCCAATTAAACCTTGCAAATAAAATAACCAACACAAATGGCATTAAAACCAAACGCACACACTTAATTCTAACTAAAAGTTAGCAGTAGCATGTAAAATTGAAAAAGAAAAGCTTTCGGGCCTTTCCTACTCCTAGCATGATTACGCAGATGTATAGCACTTTAATAATATTTTCCACATATTTATGTCTGTTAATTATGTTTTTATATGATTTTAATTATGTGTTCATAATCCAGATTGTTGCCGGAAGTTTTGAAGTTTAAGAACTTTGTTAGTTATCATAAAAAATTTTAATATATTAGTTTGCTTATAATTAATTATAAAAGTTATAATATTAATTTAGAATTTATTAATATTATTGTTATCATTGTTTTGTTAGCATTATTCTGATTTCGGTGAATAAACAAGTTAAAGATTATGTTAACATGCATGCAAGATTTTAAGACTATTTGATGCATTAAAAGGGGGTGGCCAATTGTATTTAATCAGTTAGTTAATTATTATGTATGCCATCATGTCTAAGCACAAAAAGTAAGCATATAGTTCGGATACATACGTAATTTTGTTTTCTCTTTTGTAAAATTAATAACTACAACAGATTCTCATGTACATAACAACCACACATGGATATTCATATATAAAATTAGTAGCTAGCATATAAATCAATTTAATAAACAAAGCATGAGCTCGTAATAGTATAAAACGAGGCGTACCTTAGGCCGACGAAAAACTGTATGATTCTCTTTTATGTCCTAAGGGGTTCTTTATATAGTTACACAACCCCTAATTAACTAAGAAAATTCTAAAATTAATCCCAAATAATTGCCTAAAATAAAAAATATTCTGATACACATTATTAACTTAATTAAAAAGATTACGATTTTTAAAAATATTTTAACGCTTCTTTCCACAAATAATTATTCTTATCTTAAATCAGATAACTTGCACGAAAATAAATTATAGAATGTTCTAATTAATAAAATAGTCTAAATACTAATGACTTTAATATCTAAAATAAAAAAAAAAAAAAAAAAAACGGGATTTTACAATTTGGGACTTAACATCAATAACCGATGAACCATCTTTCATCTTTTGAATAATTGCAAAAGTGCACAAGCACGTGCCATTATTGTTAGAATAATCTTGCAGTTCTAGATACGGCATGAATTCATCATCTTTCAAAATTGAAAACAACACTATCAGCTACTTGGCACTTAGGCCTAAGAAGCAGTGTTTGAGTATTTTTCCAAAGTGGGGGATGGGACTTAAAGAAAACATAAAAACCTGACAAGGATTGACGATGATCAGTCGCCACATCCAAGTCCAATAATCCGCGGGTCTTCTCTACCGGTAGAAGGATAGAAACTACATCCGTAACTATCCCCGGGTGAAAACTACATCCGTAATCACCCTCGATGAAAACTACATCCGTAATCATCCTTCGGCAACACCGGGGCCGGAATAATAATTGATGGACCGCCTGGCTCACGGCCGCTTACACATCCCGGGAATCGTTCGTCAACGATTCCCACACCTGCCAGAGTCCCCTTTTTCTTTTCTTGTCAAATCATTTTGATATAAAACTTGAGTAGTTGAAGTTCGACTTCAGTCGACCGATAATTTCTTGAAAAACGAGCAAGAGAGTAAAACCTGGCCGGGGGTTTTCGAAAATGTTTTGAGTTCAAAAGAGTTCAAGTATAGATATACACTTGTACCGATATCAATCTCGACACAGGGTTTTGTGATCACACATGGAAAATGGTACGCATAAAGCTTGTAACCACAACAGGGTAATTCCATATATATATAAGTTCTTGAAAAGTAACTTACCTAGATAGATTCAAAATATAATATTTTTAATGACTATGAAAGTCCTTAGACAACCTTTAAATAGTGTTTTATAACCTTCAAAACACTTAGAGTATTTAATAAATATTTGACTACTAAGTAACAAATAATAAATATTCAATAATCCCTTTTTAAAAGAATACTCAAATTAATATTCATTTATTAAGTAATATTCAAATAATATTTACTATTAATACTGGAATATTTAATAACCTCAAAACACCCAAATGCAACTCTTGGAATGTTTCTAATCAAAATCAAGACACAATCTCTCCAGCAATCTCCAAACTTTAGCCACTTTATCAAATAATTACTATTGACTCTCGGTCAATAAGAAATAATTAATAAACATGAAAATCCCTCTTCTCTTCCCCCTTTTTTTTTGTTTCTTAATGAATATTATAATTAATATTCATCGAATTAAATAAGCATTCAAATAACATATATCGATATCAATCTAGCTGTTTTAAGATGAAAGTAACCAATTTATAACCATTGGAATATCTTTAATCCGTATTGAAAATAAACTATCTCCGATAAATAATATACTAGATAGAATCACTCCATTAAATTGTTTTATTATTTCTCCGGGACAAAGTGATTTTAAGAAAGCGTTTTGAAAATGATATTCATCTAATTAAATAAATTTAATTAGGCGAATGAGGTATATTTAATTAGTAAATGCTTTCAGGAGCATCTATTAATTAAATAAACACTGGTTTATTGGTGATGTTGCCTTTAGGTTAATTATTGCGAAATTCTTTTCAAAAGCTTTGCCCGGGTTTTCGAAAACATACAATACAAAATAGCCCCAACACGCGGCTAAGTTCTAAAACTCAATACATGCCCTACCCTCTGAGCCTTTCTTATTCCGATACATAAATATATACCTCATAACATATAGTCCACTACCATAGTACGAAAAGTTTATAGATATATATATATACCGTATAAATCAAGATATAGAGCCATGAAAATATCACTGCCCATCAACAGTATTATAAGCCATGGGGTTTTGGTTATTGCACGAGCAGGATTTAATATTGTTGGCAAAGCAAGGAATACAATGATTTGGGAGAAGAAGTACAAGGTTGGAAAAACTCGCGATTATGGATTGAAAACTTATTTAACACATTTCATATATTTAAAATAAATATACTCTGAACAATAGAGTATGCATAGTAAACTTGCCTCTGGTCCTTAGCAGAAAATAGAAACCGCGAACAAATCCTTCGCACCTCGTCCAAGTAATTCCATGGAAGTAGCTTACCTTTCTTTATACGGCGCCTCGATCTTCCCTTTTTGATGCACGTCATTCCAACTCGATTATGCCCTAAGGGTACTGAAATAGTTATGAGTACGTGTCAGTCCCCCCTCGTATCTCGAGTAGACACCACTCGGAATTACCACTAAGTCACATAAAGTCGAACTATGGATGTCCTCCCTACCCTATAGTTGACTACTCTAATACCACTTAATGCACATAAAACATTTAGTTATAGCAAACAACACGGGAAGAGTTCCCCTTATATAAAGTGAACATTTCCTAGTACCAACATATCATAACCCTATACCACCATTTAGTCAACTTCACTTAACCTATACATTTATAATACCATTGACCTTCTACGACAAAACTTGATTAATAGCTAATCCTCAAAACACAATTAATCCTCGAAACACATAAATCCTTGAATTAAATCACTTAGCACATAAATCCTCGAGACAACAATTACCCTCGAATTAATTCACTTAACACATATACACATAAACAGTTAACACCCAAATCATACCTTTAAACCCTTGAAATCAAATAAGTTAAATAAATTAAAATGCAGGGGATTTTTAGAAAATTTCGGCATGTAGTATTCGTTTATCGGACTATGGGCACAGCCCCTCCATGCCAATCAAAACATTTCAACCCTGTTTTAAATAAAAATAAAGCTGCCTCAACTTGCAGCAAGTAAACAAGTAAGAAAAGTACCCGCCCAGACATGCGGCAACTTGCACATAAGGAAAAGTACCCGCCCAGACTTGCGGCAACTAGCACATAAGGAAAAGTATCCGCCCAGACATGCGGCACCTCAACATGTAAGGAAAGTAAACTAGGTTTATCCACATTTAAGCCAACACCACGTAGTTGGCACTTATACTATCAACATACACTATAACTTTATTCATACCATTTAGCACGTAGACATTTACAAGTTATCCAACTCTTATGACTACATTACATGGCGATAACAATTAGCACTTAACACTTAGCAATTAACAATTTCAATTGGAAACTAACAATTAGCAATTAGCACTTAACAATTACTTGACAACTAACCCGAATATATTATCCGACAATTAATAATTACTCACTAACAATTAACAATTAGCAATTTAACAATTAACAATCACTAACCCGAACCTTTAATCGGACTCATAATTAAACTCAACAATTATAATTACAAACATACCTTCCGAATTAAATCTCGGAATTTACTCTAACCACACAAAAATTACACATTAAGCTTTCCATTTAAACTAATTAAACCACCATAATTAACCTCGCAATTTAAACTAACTAATTACCACAATTAGCTAATTAAAATCATAACAATTAAACTATATCAATTTTACAACTAATTAGCTCATAGCAATTAACTAATTAATATACGATATTTTAAATATGTAATTCAAAATACAAGAAAATTATACCATTTGGGTTCCGATTTGACTCGCCCGAAAATCAAACCACCGAAAAAATCAATCTCCCTCATCTCTCTCTCTCTCTCTCTCTCTGCCCAGCTGCTCAAGACTCGCGGTCACCACCTCCGCGCGCCTCTTCCTCCGCGCACAGCAACCCGACGCCACGCCGCCGCCTGCCGCCGCCCGACGCCGGTCTTCTTCCCGCCGCGGCCCCACAACACCACCACCCTTCAGCCTCTCCTCTTTAACACACACACACGCGTATGTACATATATATATGTATAATCAAACCCCCAAGCCTCATCTTCTTCTTCCCCCTTTCTTTCTTCTCTTTTCTCTCCCAATTTCTTTTTCCCCGATGTGTTTTGTCTGTGCGTGTTTTTGTGCGGCTGTGTGTGTATTATGCGTATATCTATGTGTGTTGTGTGTGTTTTGTTTAACCCTAATGGGCCCAAGCCCAATAACAATTAAAACAATACAATTAATCACTACATACTCTAAATAATATTTAGAGTTAAAACTCTAATTTGTAAAAATAAAATTTCTAGCATAATTAGATACTAGAATATTTTTTAAAGACTCTTGGAGAAAGAATTAGAATTAAATCTAAATTTTCTAAATTGATATGCATTTTACAAATATTAATAATCTATAAAAACAATTCAAAAAAATAATAATAATTGTGATTCATAAATCACAATTTACAGGGCTTTATAAAAATACTACAAACACTATTGTTTCAGTAAAATCCCAAATTCTTGATTTTATATATTAATCAAGTAATTTTTGTAAATCCCCAAATAATTATAAATAATCATTTTCTAAGGATTTTAAAACTCTCAATATTATTCAGTAATTTTAAAACAAAAATCTTTACTGAATAATTCCACCCTTTGAAAATTAAACCCTTGGCCCAAATAAACTATTGACTCGAGATATCTACTCGGTCAATATAATTTTTAAAAAGGTATCCGGTTCCACTGAGTCAAAATAATTAAATAACAATAATAATAATAATAATAATAATAATAATAATAATAAATTTCTCCTCATTTTAGGAAAAACATTATTATTATCAAAATATTAATAAAATCATTTCTTGAAAAATACGGGTTCTTACAGCCTACCCTCCTTAAAAGGATTCCGTCCACGGAATCAGCTAAGGCAACTACCGGGGTTCCTTAACTCTTTTATCATCAACACTTATTCTGCAAAACAGGAGGTAGTGTCTCTTCGTAAACAACTTCTCCAATATCTCAATTCAAACCTCGATTCTCTATCTGAAACAATTATCGCTGGAGTCTTATAACCCACCATTATTCCTTTCACGTATACGTCCTGCCCAACTTTCTATTATTATACTATCCTTAAGAGAGAGTTCACTGATTCTATTCACATAACACTTTTGAGAGAGAGAGTGCACTAATTCCATTAACATAATATCATTGAGAGGGAATGAACTAAATAATTCGATTGATACGTCACTGATATTCTATTCGTTTTGGAATTCGCTCCTGCTCTTGGCGATTCCGTTGCGAATCTAGTTTCTATCAGCGAATTTATGACTAGGCAGACCTGGTTGGTATCCCCTTCAAATTTATTAGAGATAATAAGAATTATGAAACTTTGAAAAGATAGCTGTCATATCAAGGCTATTGCCACACATTGATGATCATAAGGTTATGAGTATTAAAGTAAACCTTATTTGAAATAAGAGAATTTACTGAGAGATCAATATGATCATAAGAACTCACGTTGCGTGTCTCAGTTAAGACATTACTAAAGGTAATTAACCTTCTTGTATTTCACAACTCACAAGTGACGGCGTCCCGTCAGACTTCTATCACACAGACAGATAGCCCTTGTGTCCCCTATAAGTATAGGGTTGTTCGTCTCAGTGGAAGCTGAGAAGTATGAAAGCAATTCGAAGTCAAGTTAATAATTATCGTATTTTGACAATTAATTCTCAAGGGACACCTTGGAGTTGTATTGAACGGATTCCAAAGGTGTGATTTCCAAAAAAAGGATAACCAGAAAGATACTGGTATTCAATAATCAAGTGGTGCTATATCACCACAGAATCATCCACTATTGGAGGAAAGTGGAAGTTTGAAATAACATCATTCGATAGGGCTTCAGAAATCTGAAGGTAGGAATAATGACAGCTTCTGGCACAATCGAAATTAAATATGGTTTAACACGAGTATTGCAGAACAACTTCGAAGAGGGAGTATATTCTTTATCAAAATTCTCTCTTGGAGAGATGTCAAGATAGGTCATAGATTAGGGAGGTAATCCAAATAATTTATGCACGGGGATGTGTCAAATAATTCAAATTGGGGAGATAATAACATAAGTTGCAAATGGGGAAATATCAAATGATTCAGACTGGGGAAGTAATCAAAATGATTCATAATTGGGGAGGGTAATGCCAAGGTCTCCACGGATGCCTTTCATGTCGGCTCCTCTGACGGATAATTGTTCGATTGTAGCGCTCTTCTTTTCCACGCACACCCTAAGGTGCTCGATAACCGACGTCATCGTCGACTCATAATAGTCGCTAGAGATTCAACCATCGGCATTTTACGATATTAAGGAGTTCTATTCGACTCGGCGCAAGCATCTCACGCAAGCGTTCTATTCTTTGAGAAGACTTCGATACCGGTGTCGCCCCTAGCAACGACGAATTCCACGTGTCGAATGGGCGGTATTCTGGAACATTGCTGGAAATACATACTTAGATCCAGTCACCATTATAACCGTATTTATACCACATGTTCCTGTCCTCATGACAATTCCGTGTGCAACTTAAGCTTATCCCTTTTTGGCATAACAACCTTCGTACTAGTCTCTCTCAGACTTTCTCAGTCCGTCTTGATTCTTAAAACATTTCATCTTTATTGATCAATCTCATCTTCACCCTTTTTACTTCTATAATTTTGAGACAATCGGTGTCTATCCACCAATCCATTCATAATATTACCTTAAACTCTATCAAGCTCGAGAGGGTTTTAAATACCCGCAACTTCGACTGATAACCTTTCATAGTGATCTTGTTTTACTTCCCTTTTTGGAATTTTAACAGTACGGCTACTATCTCAACTCATCATTGTCATAATACTGGATGCCAGCTTTCCATCCTTCATCATCATATTGAAATTTCCTATCATTCGGGGAATACATAACTTCATCCATGAACCCCTAAAATTATCTTAATCTTAGGTCTCGGGCGATTTATGCCCCTGCCAACCAATACTTATCCCTGAGAATTCTTTAACAGGCGTTCATCACCACAAGAAGTGACGTCTATCTCCACATATTCCTCGGCATAGCCTTCCAATCTTAACTTAATCATTGGTGCTATATCCAATAGTCCAACAGGAACTCTACATGAGTTCTGACGTTCTCACATAACTATACACACTCCTACTCACTCTCATTTCTAGTTTACTATAACCTAATCTCTGATACCATTTCTGTAACGCCCCAAATCCGGGGTCAGGGATTTGGTCATCACGCGGAAATCCTTAACATCAAATCACCTGTTTGACAATATTAAACAACCTGTAATCATTTAATAACTGAATTACAACATCTGTGACCCCAACCACCAAGCATCTTTTAGGTTATAGGGCTAGAAACAAGAATCGATCCTTACATTTCTCATTACATCCATTTAATTACATCACACTGAGTATTACAAATCCTATACTACTAGTGTAGCTTCGTTGAGAAGTACACTAGCACTAGTACTATCCTGTACAAAGTGGTATATACATATTACACATCAATACACTTATATATAACTTACTCCAGCTATCTATGTTCTGGATCATATCATCTTCACAAGGGCACACTGCCTGCTTCTCCTGAGCCATGCAGATAAGCCTCAATCATCTACCTTCCTCTGAAAGGTTAATATTTAAAACAACAAGTATGAGCGAAAGAATTGCCCAGCAAGTATTAATAGAGCACAACAATATATATATCAATATACACATGGAGTTTTCGAAATATAACGATACTTAATATCAATTTCGAAATATCTACAACAATGAAACCTCAGTAGGGGATATATGACATTTCGAGTATCATCAGATAAATAAGGTAAGTTCATGTCAACAATAGTAATCCTCATACCTTATCCACATACCATACCTCATAGTATTGATAACCTCTTAGGGAGCTTTTCAAAATATGCAGTTCAATATGCTGCTAAGATAGTTATTACCACCCTTCATAAACCAAACCATTATAAAGTTCCCTTTTTAATACTCCTCAAGTTTGTAAGTATATACACATGAGTATATCATTATCATCAAAACACCTTACAGTTCAAGATTCTGTACAGGATATAAGTTCGTTAACCATTTGATAAGTTAAACTCAGAAATAACTGATAGGAAGAGAGTCAAAGCTCTTGAAGCAAAACATTTGGGACTTAACATCAATAACCGATGAACCATCTTTCATCTTTTGAATAATTGCAAAAGTGCACAAGCACGTGCCATTATTGTTAGAATAATCTTGCAGTTCTAGATACGGCATGAATTCATCATCTTTCAAAATTGAAAACAACACTATCGGCTACTTGGCACTTAGGCCTAAGAAGCAGTGTTTGAGTATTTTTCCAAAGTGGAGGATGGGACTTAAAGAAAACATAAAAACCTGACAAGGATTGACGATGATCAGTCGCCACATCCAAGTCCAATAATCCGCGGGTCTTCTCTACCGGTAGAAGGATAGAAACTACATCCGTAACTATCCCCGGGTGAAAACTACATCCGTAATCACCCTCGATGAAAACTACATCCGTAATCATCCTTCGGCAACACCTGGGCCGGAATAATAATTGATGGACCGCCTGGCTCACGGCCGCTTACACATCCCGGGAATCGTTCGTCAACGATTCCCACACCTGCCAGAGTCCCCTTTTTCTTTTCTTGTCAAAATCATTTTGATATAAAACTTGAGTAGTTGAAGTTCGACTTCAGTCGACCGATAATTTCTTGAAAAACGAGCAAGAGAGTAAAACTTGGCCGGGGGTTTTCGAAAATGTTTTGAGTTCAAAAGAGTTCAAGTATAGATATACACTTGTACCGATATCAATCTCGACACAGGGTTTTGTGATCACACATGGAAAATGGTACGCATAAAGCTTGTAACCACAACAGGGTAATTCCATATATATATAAGTTCTTGAAAAGTAACTTACCTAGATAGATTCAAAATATAATATTTTTAATGACTATGAAAGTCCTTAGACAACCTTTAAATAGTGTTTTATAACCTTCAAAACACTTAGAGTATTTAATAAATATTTGACTACTAAGTAACAAATAATAAATATTCAATAATCCCTTTTTAAAAGAATACTCAAATTAATATTCATTTATTAAGTAATATTCAAATAATATTTACTATTAATACTGGAATATTTAATAACCTCAAAACACCCAAATGCAACTCTTGGAATGTTTCTAATCAAAATCAAGACACAATCTCTCCAACAATCTCCAAACTTTAGCCACTTTATCAAATAATTACTACTGACTCTCGGTCAATAAGAAATAATTAATAAGCATGAAAATCCCTCTTCTCTTCCCCTTTTTTTTTTGTTTCTTAATGAATATTATAATTAATATTCATCGAATTAAATAAGCATTCAAATAACATATATCGATATCAATCTAGCTGTTTTAAGATGAAAGTAACCAATTTATAACCATTGGAATATCTTTAACCCGTATTGAAAATAAACTATCTCCGATAAATAATATACTAGATAGAATCACTCCATTAAATTGTTTTATTATTTCTCCGGGACAAAGTGATTTTAAGAAAGCGTTTTGAAAATGATATTCATCTAATTAAATAAATTTAATTAGGCGAATGAGGTTTATTTAATTAGTAAATGCTTTCAGGAGCATCTATTAATTAAATAAACACTGGTTTATTGGTGATGTTGCCTTTAGGTTAATTATTGCGAAATTCTTTTCAAAAGCTTTGCCCGGGTTTTCGAAAACATACAATACAAAATAGCCCCAACACGCGGCTAAGTTCTAAAACTCAATACATGCCCTACCCTCTGAGCCTTTCTTATTCCGATACATAAATATATACCTCATAACATATAGTCCACTACCATAGTACGAAAAGTTTATAGATATATATATATATACCGTATAAATCAAGATATAGAGCCATGAAAATATCACTGCCCATCAACAGTATTATAAGCCATGGGGTTTTGGTTATTGCACGAGCAGGATTTAATATTATTGGCAAAGCAAGGAATACAATGATTTGGGAGAAGAAGTACAAGGTTGGAAAAACTCGCGATTATGGATTGAAAACTTATTTAACACATTTCATATATTTAAAATAAATATACTCTGAACAATAGAGTATGCATAGTAAACTTGCCTCTGGTCCTTAGCAGAAAATAGAAACCGCGAACAAATCCTTCGCACCTCGTCCAAGTAATTCCATGGAAGTAGCTTACCTTTCTTTATACGGCGCCTCGATCTTCCCTTTTTGATGCACGTCATTCCAACTCGATTATGCCCTAAGGGTACTGAAATAGTTATGAGTACGTGTCAGTCCCCCCTCGTATCTCGAGTAGACACCACTCGGAATTACCACTAAGTCACATAAAGTCGAACTATGGATGTCCTCCCTATAGTTGACTACTCTAATACCACTTAATGCACATAAGACATTTAGTAATAGCAAACAACACGGGAAGAGTCCCCTTATATAAAGTGAACATTTCCTAGTACCAACATATCATAACCTTATACCACCATTTAGTCAACTTCACTTAACCTATACATTTATAATACCATTGACCTTCTACGACAAAACTTGATTAATAGTTAATCCTCAAAACACAATTAATCCTCGAAACACATAAATCCTTGAATTAAATCACTTAGCACATAAATCCTCGAGACAACAGTTACCCTCGAATTAATTCACTTAACATATATACACATAAACAGTTAACACCCAAATCATACCTTTAAACCCTTGAAATCAAATAAGTTAAATAAATTAAAATGCAGGGGATTTTTAGAAAATTTCAGCATGTAGTATTCGTTTATCGGACTATGGGCACAGCCCCTCCATGCCAATCAAAACATTTCAACCCTGTTTTAAATAAAAATAAAGCTGCCTCAACTTGTAGCAAGTAAACAAGTAAGAAAAGTACCCGCCCAGACATGCGGCAACTAGCACATAAGGAAAAGTACCCGCCCAGACTTGCGGCAACTAGCACATAAGGAAAAGTATCCGCCCAGACATGCGGCACCTCAACATGTAAGGAAAGTAAACTAGGTTTATCCACATTTAAGCCAACACCACGTAGTTGGCACTTATACTATCAACATACACTATAACTTGATTCATACCATTTAGCACGTAGACATTTACAAGTTATCCAACTCTTATGACTACATTACATGGCGATAACAATTAGCACTTAACACTTAGCAATTAACAATTTCAATTGGAAACTAACAATTAGCAATTAGCACTTAACAATTACTTGACAACTAACCCGAATATATTATCCGACAATTAATAATTACTCACTAACAATTAACAATTAGCAATTTAACAATTAACAATCACTAACCCGAACCTTTAATCGGACTCATAATTAAACTCAACAATTATAATTACAAACATACCTTCCGAATTAAATCTCGGAATTTACTCTAACCACACAAAAATTACACATTAAGCTTTCCATTTAAACTAATTAAACCACCATAATTAACCTCGCAATTTAAACTAACTAATTACCACAATTAGCTAATTAAAATCATAACAATTAAACTATATCAATTTTACAACTAATTAGCTCATAGCAATTACCTAATTAATATACGATATTTAAATACATAATTCAAAATACAAGAAATTTATACCATTTGGGTTCCGATTTGACTCGCCCGAAAATCAAACCACCGAAAAAATCAATCTCCCTCATCTCTCTCTCTCTCTCTCTCTCTCTCTCTCTCTCTCTCTCTGCCCAGCTGCTCAAGACTCGCGGTCACCACCTCCGCGCGCCTCCTCCTCCGCGCACAGCAACCCGACGCCACGCCGCCGCCTGCCGCCGCCCGACGCCGGTCTTCTTCCCGCCGCGGCCCCACAGCACCACCACCCTTTAGCCTCTCCTCTTTAACACACACACACGCGTATGTACATATATATATGTATAATCAAACCCCCAAGCCTCATCTTCTTCTTCCCCCTTTCTTTCTTCTCTTTTCTCTCCCAATTTTTTTTCCCCCGATGTGTTTTGTCTGTGCGTGTTTTTGTGCGGCTGTGTGAGTATTATGCGTATATCTATGTGTGCTGTGTGTGTTTTGTTTAACCCTAATGGGCCCAAGCCCAATAACAATTAAAACAATACAATTAATTACTACATACTCTAAATAATATTTAGAGTTAAATCTCTAATTTGTAAAAATAAAATTTCTAGCATAATTAGATACTAGAATATTTTTTAAAGACTCTTGGAGAAAAAATTAGAATTAAATCTAAATTTTCTAAATTGATATGCATTTTACAAATATTAATAATCTATAAAAACAATTCAAAAAAAATAATAATAATTGTGATTCATAAATCACAATTTACAGGGCTTTATAAAAATACTACAAACACTATTGTTTCAGTAAAATCCCAAATTCTTGATTTTATATATTAATCAAGTAATTTTTGTAAATCCCCAAATAATTATAAATAATCATTTTCTAAGGATTTTAAAACTCTCAATATTATTCAGTAATTTTAAAACAAAAATCTTTACTGAATAATTCCACCCTTTGAAAATTAAACCCTTGGCCCAAATAAACTATTGACTCGAGATATCTACTCGGTCAATATAATTTTTAAAAAGGTATCCGGTTCCACTGAATCAAAATAATTAAATAACAATAATAATAATAATAATAATAATAATAATAATAAATTTATCCTCATTTTAGGAAAAACATTATTATTATCAAAATATTAATAAAATCATTTCTTGAAAAATACGGGTTCTTACATGTTGCTACAACCTGGAGAGAGTTTCTCCAGCTTCGATATCTCAAGAGATACAGATTGCTTCGTGTGCGTACATGAATAGAAAAGAATCTAAGATGTATCTAAGTAGACTAAGATACTCTGTTGTCCCTATCGCATGGGGTGTTGAGCTGCTGTTGTTTTCAAGTAGCAGCTCATTACAATTTGCACACCCATGTGACTTTCCTTAATTGCTATACAGATAGGATAAACCTTATAAGTAAAGCAACCTAGATTCTTTCTATTTCTAGCTAATACAATTCTAGTAGATGTGGATATCACATGCTCCTCGAATTGACCAGCCTTGTCTTGTGAATCTCTTAAGCTTCTGTCGTAGTCTTGCAGGTCTGCTACAAACGATAGTGTGTTGCAGCAAATCTGTTTCTTGAACATGTAACCTGTCACGGGCTTTGACTGAGAAAATACCCAATTCAAATAATTCAAGGTGACATTAACCTTAACCGCAGAGTCTGCTGTCAAAGGAATATTCAGAGGTTGACAGAACTAGCTCCCGCCAATGTTGCTGTCGGAGCTCCAGACTTGCTGTCAAGTGTGAGAATGTTAATGTCTCTTGCTTCGGCCAATGTTGCTGTCAAATGTAGCTTTGTCGTGACTTTGCAACATTTGTCTTCTTGTAACATTACTGTCAGGGACATGACAGTAACTTTTATTCTTGCTATCTTCTGGATGCATTCCTTGAGGCTTGAACAAACATATGAACTTCTCCCAAATCATACATTTATTACATGACAGCAATTATTCGAATACGAAGACATACTCTGGCAATGACAGT
This sequence comes from Kitagawia praeruptora, assembly GCA_037693485.1. Lineage (NCBI taxonomy): Eukaryota > Viridiplantae > Streptophyta > Magnoliopsida > Apiales > Apiaceae > Kitagawia > Kitagawia praeruptora. The sequence goes on from CM075349.1 coordinate 39,172,971, forward strand.
ATGTTCAACTTAGTAAAATCTAAGTAAAGGGAAATATAGTTAAGTTGTCTCTATGCTATTACCCATAAATCCCAACACGGAGTTTGTTAAGAGAACGTCCAGATTTTAGTATCTCCTATGTAAGAAAACAAGCCAACATAGTAGCCCACTTGTTAGCAAGGATGCCGTGTATGGTTGATTGTTTTTGTGATTTTTCGTCTCCTCCACAAATAGTGTTGGAGAACCTTATGTATGATGCTTCTTTGAATTAATGCAAATCTCTATTTTGTAAAAAAAAAATGCTAGGTGCACAAAATTGGCTACAGATTTTTTTCACAGAATGAGCTAGATTCCACAAATGTAGATTTTTATTGGTTGATATTGATGTGAATGCAGGGGGGCCATTAAGTTATAGCCAATTAAATTAAGACACCTACCATTCTGTAAAACTATTTGTGAACGTTTCTGTAAGTCTAGCATTTTCCTTGTTTTATTAAGTAGAGGTGTGCAGATTTTGTGTTGCCCGTACAAAACCTTTTGTTTGCTGTACAAATCTTGTGCTGGCCTGGTTCTAATTCATCTCGCACGTGGGTCGGTGTTACCCCAGTGCATAGTAGCAAAACTCGCGGTGCCAATCTCTCTGTTTCCTGCAAGTGGAGTTTGTATTACATGCAATTACCGGTCCATACTTACCCAACCCATACTGACATGAATATCACCACCACCATTCTGCCAACCACTTGTAATCTGCATCAGAGCGTCCAACACACATCCTAATCAGCTGTCACCTCACCATCCATTCATCAGGACCAATCATCGTCTACATGGCGCACAGTCAGATTCAATTCAGCATTCTTGTCCATATCATATGCTTGTGGGCTACCATAGTACAAAAATGTTTGGATATATTGTAGAGGGCAAGGGAATTGAACCCTGGGAAGAAAGGCAAGCCACCAACCACGGTGCCAAGTGTTTTTCGTTGTCAAGATTTGCTTTTGGAAATAAATAAAGTGAGATTTGAGCTGCTACTACAGCATGCAACACGAAAAACTTCAACAACTATTTTTTTGGAGGAGGCTTATGTTTAGGGGAGTATTTTTTTTGGGTTTTTTTTAATAATATGTCCCAATTTAAAACATGGTTTGTAAATATGTCCTATATATATTTGAAATTTCAAATCTATCCTAAAATCAGTTTTTCATTCAAATTTTAACAAAAAATGACCATTGTACCCTTTTTAATCAAATTTATTTTAAAATATAATGTCTCATAAAAATATGATTTAATTAATTTAAATTATAAATTTTAATATTTTATTTGGTTAAGGATGCCCCTGGCGGGGCCTATGTAAGTAAAAAAACAAAAAAATATATTTATTTTATTGTTAAAATTAAAAAAGTACCCATGGCGGGTCATGTACTTAAAAATATAAAAAATATTTTTTTTACTTGTTAAAATTTTAAAATTGTAATATACTTATAATAGTAATTAATTAATAAAAAAGGGTATATTGGTCTCTATAAAACTTAAAAATTGATAATGGGACACATAATTAATAAATCAATATGTTGGGACATATTCGTAAAATGATCTATTAATTTGGTACATATTATACAAATTTCCTAATTTTAACCGTTTTTGTATAATTTTTTTATTTTTTATTCTTTTCTTTTTGTATATTTTTAGGATATTTTTAATTGTAGATGTCTAATAAATATTATTATTTAATAGGGACAATGAACCGTTTAAGTGTGGGGAGGGGTTTCCATCATAAAAGATAAAAAAAATTAGGATCAATTATAATTTTTTTAGGATAGTTTATAGTTTTTTTTTGTTAATTTTTTTTTTTGGATACTTAAAATATTTAGAAAAACACAAAAAAATTTAGAAAATTTAAAAAATTGATTGCCTTGTCAATATAGCGTGTTAATAAGGATAAGTACACACCATGTTGGTTTATTATTCGCATGTCATATGTATGTCTTCTTAGCGTAAAATACCTTATACATGATGATGTCTTGTATATACTTCCGAAAATTTAAAACTTGAATGTACGTCATTGTCAATTTTGATGAGTATGGCATGCTATCACCATGTGAGATCTTGAGCCTTAATTTGTGATTGATACATCTTTTATCAATCTATTTTTTTGTGGTGAATTATTCGTCATTGTACATGTTGCTCTAGAACTTGCTTTTAACCAAGTCGTGTGCATATTGATATTGTGTCCATCACCATTTTGGCTATAAATAGCCCATCACCCCCACCCATTTTCACTTGAGCTTTTTGTGTCCTAGAAGTGATGGTGTTTTCTCTCTAGAATCATAGCCTTTTAAGAGTACCAAAAACCTCCAAAAGATTTGGATAACAAAGCTTGGTTGCTCCATTTTTCAACAACTAGCGTAATAACCCGTGCGAGGCACGGGCCATCTTCTAAAAATTGATATAAACTTGTTTATTTTTACGATTTAAAGAATATTTATGGACATGATTATATATTTTCCGTTAAAACATGTTTATTATAATGTCTCAATTTTGTTTTACAGAAAATTTAATTTAATTATTCAGATAAACACTCAAAATAAAATATTTCGTGGCATATAAATGTGTTGGATATAGTATGTGTTTGATATAGTATAACACATTTACACCAATTTGAACAAATTTATGTCACAAGTAGAAAACATCTAGTAATTTGTTATTATAATAAATTTGGGTAAGAGAACATAAAATTTAAATAATAAGGGGGGATTTTCGGTTTAATTCTCCTTAGTATTTTTCATCACTATAAATCAATTTTTGGAGTGATATTTTTTAATTTTTTATCCTCATTTTTTTGCCATTCTTTCATAAAGAATCTAGTCAATAATAAGAGGGAGAAATAAAGTTCTTTTGATGTCTTTCTCTTTCAAGGTATATTTAAGAATACAATCATGAAATAAATGAGTCGTACACGAATGACATATTTATTCATATACCAATTATAATTTTGATAACTCAAGAAACCTATTATTTACCCACGTAATGTTTCACAATAAAGATGTTGTCCAATCAGTATATAAAAAACTAATTGCATAATTTAAAATTTTATCTTTTTAGGCAAATAATTTTAACTACCTCATAGTATATAATGTGATTGATCGATCATAATATTTTGTGTATGTGCATGCTATGCAATATACTATTTTCTAAGATATTTATTAACTTGATTGTATATTTTAATCCTTTTTACAATTTATTTTGAGTTTTTTAATATTCTTTCCAACCAAAATTTCTCTATGTGTATTATACGACTTTTAATCGATGTACATATGATATGAACTGATTCATATATTTTGTATTATTATATATTATATGATCTTTTTTCAAGGAAGTTTATCTTTCTCAACTTATCTACAAGATTCATTTTTTTTTTAACTTTTGTACTATCTGACATTTTTAAGGATCTCATCTTTTAATTATATATTGTTATGTAAAAATGAAAAACCAAACTACCCACATTTCCATTTTATTTGCCCAAAATACCTGTTTTCGTTTCCGTCCGCCCTTTTTACCCACGGGCCACGCATTCTGAGAATGCGTGGTTGGTATACGCATTACTGAAATGCGTAGAGGTCGACCACGCATGACAGCACTGCGTAGTCTTTGTAAATTTCGTTTCTGCAGAGTTCAACAGTAACCATGAATACGCATTCTGAAAATGCGTTGACAAGGATACGCATTTTCTACTTGCGTATTCATGGTCACTGTTCATCGTCCTCTTCTCAGTCGCCGGACGGTTTTTGCTCGAATTTTCAACCACTTCTACTGCTCTCTACAGGCATCGACCAGTTGCATTCTATACACCAAACGAATCGTCGTTTGATCCTCTACAACCCTATGTGTCTCAAATTCAATTTGTTTTGTCGAATTAAAAAGTCAAAAAACGAGGTTAATTTCCGATTTAAGTTTCCGATCTACTAAAACACGAATCTGCGGGGACAAAAAACAAATAACGAATGGGGGGAAACGTAGAGGAAGGTCTGGGCTTTCTTTTAGTACTATCAAGACTAATGGAAGTTGTCGGAGCTGTGCAAACGAACAAGGCGACGAAAATGGCGATTTTGAGCTTCAGTGAGTCGCCGGAGTGGTAAGTGAAAAAATGACGTCAGCTGACGTCGATACGCATCTCAGAGATGCGTATCACAGGCAACGCATTACCAGAATGCGTATACAAGACTGCGCAGTACCAGAATGCGTACTCCGTGGTTAAAAAAGGCGGTGTATCCCGCAAAATGGTATTTTGGTGAGAGAGAGTAGTAAATTGTGGTATTTTGGGCAATTTCTCTAATATTATACGTAAGAAATGTTTAATTAATTGAAAATAAACCAATTTACATCGCGTGATATTATTATCAAATTTTTAGATTAGTTGTATATATAATCACGTACCATGTTTTGTAAACTAAAATACAATATTTTAAAAGTAATGTGAATCACCATTATCTTTTGCTCAAAAATTAAAGTAGTAGTAAAAATAAAATAAATATGACGTCGAATTTATCTAAAAACTTTTAACTAAAAACCAAAAATATATGTAGTATAATGATTGGAAGAATGAATTGTTTGGACGAGGTTAATGATTCAATTCACAACAAAAATAAACTAACTCATTTAAAATAAGAGAGTGGAATAAAATTTTGAAATTAGTGTATATAATTACGTACCATATTTTGAAAAGTAAAATTTAAAATTTTGAAACTAATATTTGTCATTACTATTTTTACTCATAAGTTAAAATAACAGTAAAAATAGGATAATAGAGAGGTCGAACTTATGTAAAAAGAGTTTTAACTCCAAACCAAAAAACATAATGTAGCATAATGGTTTGGAGGAAGAAATATATGGAGGATGTTGTGGGTTCAATTCCCCACAAACACAAAATAACTTATTTTTTATCTTCAAATAAGGGAGTGGCAAATCAATGTAATTTTGTAATATATAAGGTTAAACTTGTAATTTTACAGGGGGTTTATTGGCTTAAAATGTCCCTAAAATATCCCATTGTTCTCCTATTATATATAGAAGAAGATCTTTATCCATTTCTTGAGCTTTTAAGCACCATCCGGCCACCACTCTTGGGGTAGTTCTTGATCTCGAATTTAACACTCCCTAAAGTGTTCTTAAGTGTGGTTTGAGTCATCATTTTATCCTTCTTGAATTTCATTCAAGTGGTGCTCTTTTAGGCCTAGTTTGTTGGTGTTTTTGGTACTCTTCTTACCATTCGGCCATTGCTCTTTAGGCAGCCTCTTGCACGATTTTGTGCAGCCTCTTGAGTGTTCTTTCTTATTTATTTAAGTCACCTTTGGTACCTCCTTGGTTACCTTTCTTTTGGTGCTCAAATCCGGCCAACTTGGTAGTGATTTTGGACCTTTTCTTGCTCATTTTTCTTGCTCTCGGCTAAGCCTTTTTAGACACACTTCTTGCACGTTTTTGTGCAGTTTATAATTGCTCTTATTTGTGTCTTTGAGTCACCAAAGTAACCTTCTTGAATACTCTTTTGTTGATGCTCATTTGGCTTGAGTTTTTCTTGCACTTTGTCATCTAAATATACACTTGTTCTTGACTATATTCGTGTAGTGTATATTGACAACTTGTAGGAGTATTTGAAGAGCTTCTTGAAATGTTTACTTGCTCTTCTTTAAGTCCTTAGTAACCACTTAATTTATACTTGGTTATAAGGCTAAGAACCATATTTTGATTTGTGCTTAAAAGTGCTTAAACAATTGATTTAAACTTGTTATTCTTTAAATCAAAAGATTGCTTCTTATCTTGGTTTATTCAAGTCCTTTTAACTATAACTTGAGCTTAAACATTTAAGGACTAAACCAAGCATCTTGAACTTATTTCTTAACCGAAACCAAAGTTCATTACATTCGGCCTTTTACTTGATTTATTCGGCCGAATAATCCTATTACGTGTTTATATATTTTCTTGCACTAGTTTAACGCATAATAGCGGCCCTCGTTATTTATAACGAGTTACTTTTACGAACGTGTGAGTTGTGTTATATTCTTGTGTGTGGTGCTTAATTTATTGTTTGTGTGTGTTTTACATTCACGCATTTTATATACTTTCCGCACTAGCATTAACGCGTAATAGCGTCCCTCGCTTTGTCGAGCTATAAATATATATATTCAGCTATATACAAAGCTATATACAAGTGTTGTTGTGATAACACTAGTATTTGTCGATCTTAAGTAGCTTGTTCTATATTCTTCCGAATATAAGCAACTAGCTCTAACTTCGATAAATCAAGGCCCTTTGGCTAAGGAATATTATTTCGACCATTTCATTGTTGATCTTGGTCTTATAATATTTCAATACAAGTGTTTAACATTTTTATACCTTAAGTTAGTAGCTTGTTTAATATTCTACGGAATATTTTTAACTCGCTGTATCTCTTATTTATTTGTGTCGTTCTACACAAATAAATCGTATATTTAATTTAATTTATATTCGGCCACACCGAGTATTTATATAACTTAATATACTTGACATTTATTTATATTAACGGAGTCTAACTCGTTAATATTTATATTTCCTCCCTTGATCTAGTTTGTATACTAGTTCATTTTCAATCGTCAAATTCTAAAGGATTTTCAAGTCGTAGTGCTTGTATTATATCCTTTGACGTGAGGTGAAGTGAAGTGAGGTGATTCTCGCTCTAAGACCCAAGTCTTAGATACGACGACGAGGAGTTGGGTATCTTTGCACCGTGAAGAGGAGAAAAGATCCAGGATCTAAGACCCAAGACCGTTAAAGGGTGTAGATACTAAAGTCTACGCAAAGGTTTTGCTTGCATAGTTTTGAGAAAGTAACTTGGAGTTACGTTTCAAGATAAACTTGTAAGTGGTTTTATTACGCAGTTTTGAGAAGGTAGTGGAGAAGCTACGCTTCAAGATAAACTCGTAATCTAATCACTATATTGTACTTGATTGATTTTTATTCCAACAGCTATAATCTCAAGGATTCATCTCTAACGGCTACATCTTCTAGTGCTATATATATTCGCTCATCAAGCAAGAAGAAGGGTAGAGTCGAGGCTTCTCTACAATACAACTTCTATACACAGACATTCAAGTAAATGAGACTATCTCAATTGATAAAGAGACTGTCTCAATAGATAACAGAATAAATAAACAACAGTAAGTAAATGACAGAAAGTAAAGCAAGAACACCAGGAATTTTCACTTGGTTCGGCCCCTACCCAATCTATGGCCTACATCCAAGTCCCTATGCCAACTAGCACAGAGATTATATTATTAAAACAATAATATAAAGCTTACAGTTTTTCCCGATAACAAGTTTAAAGCCTCTTGGAAGAACCCTTCCCTTTGACACAGCTGTCACCTAGCAAACCTGCTACCTGGAAGAACCCTTCCTTTTGACACACTTGTCACCTAGCAAACCTGCTACCTAGCCCACTGGCTACCTTGGCTTATGACTTGTAATCCCTATCTTAGTTGCCACAACCCGGCACAAGTATATGTAGAATGAATAAACTTTTACAACTCGATGAATGGAACTTCTAAACAAAGTGTGTATAAACTTGAATGTCTGTGTATAGAAGTTGTATTGCAGAGAAGCTTCGAGTCTACCCTTCTTCTTGCTTGATGAGCGAATATATATAGCACTAGAAGATGTAGCCGTTAGAGATGAATCCTTGAGATTATAGCTGTTGGAATAAAAATCAATCAAGTACAATATAGTGATTAGATAATCAATCAATCAGTGATCATTAGCAACGGCTCTTTAAGGATTTGAAAATCAATCAATTCGCATGATATCTTTGAGAGATATCCCAAAATATATGACCTGCAATAAATACAATATATGTCCTGCAATAGATAGATATGATATCCCTTAAATATGGCAAATGACAGATTATATTCTAGATATTCGTTAGACACATAGAATCAAATCTCTAGAATTAAAATCGAAAATAATTCAAAGTATCATCCTAAAAACATGGTACTAACAATCTCCCCCTTTTTTATGATGATGAACAACTTTGAATTAGTTGCTCTTCTTGTATTGCTCCCCCTGTCAAAAACACTTGAAGAGACATTAAGCATATTGCACATAATCTGTTTTTTTTTAAGCAAAGACATATATGATCTTGTAAAGATACGTAAGCAAATATTATAAGCAACTATTTGCTCCCCCTGCCAAAAGTACTTACAGAGACAATGTAAACAGATAGTCAAAAAAGCATGAAATATCAGCATCCAAGATTCGAGAACTAATATTCGAGGATCATAAATATTCAAAATACTAAACTTCTCCCCCTTTCATCAACATAAAAACAAAATTAATCGACGTCTGGAATGTCCACTGGAGCTTTATCTTTACCCTTTGGTTTGAACCTAGGAGATAGATCCATTAAAGGGTGCACATACCGAGCTCTCTTCTAAGCAGCAAAATCTTTTGCAACATGATCTCGAATAAAATGATAATCATCAAATAACATGATCAACGTATACTTGAACTAATAAGAAATCATTATGCTTATAAAAAATAAAGAGAGTAGGATCGAGTGTACCATGAATGAAACCTGAATGCACAAGAAATGTACTGAGTCAAAAATCGATCATACCAACACCTGGGGGACTGTCTAAGACCATAGACAGATTTCTTGAGATTGTAGACGTAATGTGGATACTTCTCATGTATAAAACCAGAAGGCTGCTTCACGTGGACTTCTTTCTGCATCTATGGTGCCTTTACCAACAATTCTTACGGTATTGGAGTCACCCAGGGTAACTAATCCTCCTTCTATAGCCACTAGAGAGAAAAACTTTGATTTGTCTGCTGTCATATGACGAGAGTAACCATTGTCTATGGTCCACTTATTATTTGGGATGTGAACTTTTAAGCGAACCTGCAAATATATATATATATATATATATATATATATATATATATATATATATATATATATATATATTCATGTCTTTGGTACCCACCTTGATTTGGGTCCTGCATTGTTAGTGTCCACAATCTTATATAAATGTCTTTCTGTTTTCTTAATCCAAATTTGAGCAGTATTAGTATAAGCATGCATATATGAACTATGTGATTTAGAAGTTTGGCCCTTGATGTTACAGAACTTGGATTCTGCTGAGATATGTCCCCTTTTACCACAATCCTTGCACTTCTCATACGGCATATTGTACTTCATAGTAGTCCTCTTACTGGTCTTTTGAAATACATTCCTTTTACCTGTGTTGAAACCCAGTCCTTCCTTTCCTAAGGAAGATTTGTGGGCTGCCAGCATTACATCTAGTGTGCCTTCACCGTGCACGAATTTAGCTAGATCTTTCTTGAGACGATCAATCTTTTCTTGTAATTCATTGAACTTTTGTTCTGTTTCCTCCTTTTTGCTTTCTGTTTCTTTGGAAGACTCTGTTTTCTGCCTAAGTGTCGCCAAACATTCGTCCTTTCTTTCAATCTCACTTTTCAGATGTGTATTTTCTTCAGCAAGCTTTTTCATCTTTTCATGAAGCAATTTGATCTCTTCAACAAATGATTCCTCTTTCATAGAATCATCCATCTCACTTAGCACTTCATTTAATGCTTGCTTTAAATATGCATTTTTGCTACACAATTTTTTATTTTGTGCCTGCAAGGTTAATAAATCTTCAACAATGAATGATTTTGGAGGAGTAGAAAATACCTCTTCGTTTTCGCTGAAGCTTTCATCAAGTCTAGCAAAACACATTTGAGCAACTTCATCATCAGAATCAATTTCTATATCAGATTCGTCATCGCTCCATGTTAGAAATGCTTTGCTCTTTTTCTTCTCTTTATCTTTGCCCTTTGATCCAGAAGCCTTTAGTTTTGTCATGTATTGAGAACAATCCTTTTTAAAATGTCCTTTCTTGCCGCATTCAAAACAAGCATCATCATTTGTGTTGCTTCTGAATTCCTTTTTAGGTCTGTTGAATTTTTGAGAAGGTCTGCTAGCATCTTTCTTCTTGGCTAGAAACTTCTGAAACCTCTTTGTTAGTTGAGCAATCTCTTCGTCTGAATCCTCATTGGAGTCTGCATCAGCATTGAGAGCTAGAGTCTTTTTCCTGGGTACTTCTTCTTCCTCATCATACCTTCGAAGCTGGTTCTCAAACTCTTCTAACTCGCTGAAGAGGGTGAGAGTCTCCATTTTTGAGATCAAGGTCGAATCCTGTAGAGTTGTTACCTTAGGAGCAAAACTTTTGGGCAGTGATCGTAGGATTTTTCTGTTAATTTCTGACTGAGGAATATGCCTTTCCAGGAGAGAAATAGAATTCATAAGTGTAAGAAACCGTCCCTGTGCTTCTTTTATGCTTTCATCTCTTTCTAATCTGAAGCTTTCATAGTCACTTAGAAGAAGATCAAGCTTAACCTCACGAACCTTTGAGGTGCCTTCATGACATACTACAATAGTATCCCAAACTTGTTTGGCCGAAGTGCATGCTGACACTTTTCGAAGTTCAGTGGCACACAATCCACTGAGTAAGGAATTCATAGCTCGAGCGTTATAATTCAGAGAATTGACTTCATCAATAGTGAGATCCTTTACTGGTTTAGGTTTGCCATCCTTCATGGGAATAGTAATGCCATTTTCAACAACATCCCATTCGTATGTATCCCTCTGGAGAAATATTTTCATAAGAAACTTCCAGTCGTTATAATTTTCTGTTCCAACTAAGAGTGGAGGAACATTGATTGAGCGTCGTTCTTGCCAACCTGATTGTGCCATGGATCTAACAAAATAAACACTTAAACAAAGGTTAAATGCACCTGCTCTGATACCAAATGTAAATCGAGTAGCACAATACGATTAACTGTCAAGTAAATGAGACTATCTCAATTGATAAAGAGACTGTCTCAATAGATAACAGAATAAATAAACAACAGTAAGTAAATGACAGAAAGTAAAGCAAGAACACCAGGAATTTTCACTTGGTTCGGCCCCTACCCAATCTATGGCCTACATCCAAGTCCCTATGCCAACTAGCACAGAGATTATATTATTAAAACAATAATATAAAGCTTACAGTTTTTCCCGATTACAAGTTTAAAGCCTCTTGGAAGAACCCTTCCCTTTGACACAGCTGTCACCTAGCAAACCTGCTACCTGGAAGAACCCTTCCCTTTGACACACTTGTCACCTAGCAAACCTGCTACCTAGCCCACTGGCTACCTTGGCTTATGACTTGTAATCCCTATCTTAGTTGCCACAACCCGGCACAAGTATATGTAGAATGAATAAACTTTTACAACTCGATGAATGGAACTTCTAAACAAAGTGTGTATAAACTTGAATGTCTGTGTATAGAAGTTGTATTGCAGAGAAGCTTCGAGTCTACCCTTCTTCTTGCTTGATGAGCGAATATATATAGCACTAGAAGATATAGCCGTTAGAGATGAATCCTTGAGATTATAGCTGTTGGAATAAAAATCAATCAAGTACAATATAGTGATTAGATAATCAATCAATCAGTGATCATTAGCAACGACTCTTTAAGGATTTGAAAATCAATCAAATCGCATGATATCTTTGAGAGATATCCCAAAATATATGACCTGCAATAAATACAATATATGTCCTGCAATATATAGATATGATATCCCTTAAATATGGCAAATGACAGATTATATTCAAGATATTCGTTAGACACATAGAATCAAATCTCTAGAATTAAAATCAAAAATAATTCAAAGTATCATCCTAAAACATGGTACTAACAAAAGTAACGGGGAGTTACGTTCCAAGATAAACTCGTAAGTGTTATACTTATGTTGAGTATTGAATACAGTAAAAGAATACAGAGGCGGGGTGAATGGATTCTTGAACTTTTCTTGTTCTTGAGTCTATGTAGCAAGATAGGTGTTTGTGTGTGCAAGGATATGAGTGCGGATAAAAACAACACAAGACACGATATCACTTTAATCTAATATTGTATTAGATAAAGGTTGCTACAATCTGTGAATACAAATGATAGTATTCTCAGCTTCGTTTTTCTCAGAGAGATATGACTTACAATGTATGAAAAACTTGACTCCTCAAAAGTTATTGACTAAGGAAGTGATGTTGTATCCTTATAGAACATGGATACAACCTACTTACTGCAAATAAGGTAGCTGAACAAATTACTTTCTAGTCTGTCTATCCTATTTGAGTAAGTGTCCAAACGGTTACAGATTTGACTTTGCAAAGCCTGTTCAGATCCACTTCTTTAGCTCTTTGTCTCTTCTATATCTCTCCAAGCTTCCTTGTAGGCTTTCCAGAGCACGTTACAGATTGTGATCCATAAAGTGCATTGGCTTGTTGTGAGCTTCGGACTTGTAGAATTTCTTCAGTATTTTGTCTCTAAGAATGTATTCGAGAAGTGACTAAGTAAGTGATTCGAGAACTGGGATTGACTTGATCGATAACTCTGAGTTCTCGAATACTGTTATATGACATATCGAATCACTTCTCGAATAGTTCTTTTCTCTGGAAATCCTTGAGTTGTCGAATAGAGCATTTTGACATGTCGAATCCCTGAGATATCGAATAGCTTTCTGAGTCCTTGAGATATCGAATGGAACTTTGACTTGTTGACTCTTTTAGAACTCGAATACCACTTTGACTTGTTGACTTCTTGAGTTCTCGAATAGAGCAGTAGACATATCGAATCTCTGAGATATCGAACAGTGTTTTCAGAGATATCGAATAGTGTCTTGAGATATCGAATCCCTGACTTCTCGAATGCTAGACTTCTCGAATAGACAAAACTACTTCTCGAATTGGTACTTAGGCAAATTCTTCATTTCTTCAAATCCCAACTGTGATTTATTTGACAGTCTTCATCTCTTTGCTTGAGGCATGAACCTTGGAACTTCTTTCAAGCATTATTCTTGACCCAATAAATACAGTTACACAGCTAGAATTTGATGCATACTTCAAGTACAGAACAAGTAGAAACTCTACAACTAGAGGTTCCATCAGTTAAGAGGTCATGTAAGTAATGCAAAGCATTACAAACAATTAGGCTTGTTATTAGAGTTAAACAAGCATGTCTCTGTGACTAACAACTTACATAGCATTTGAGGAGGTAATGGGGAGTAATTACGGTCTAAGACAATCTTGTAAGGGGTAGGTATAGTATTTTGAAGAGGTAACGGGTAGTTAGACTCTAAGATAAATACATAGTGTTTGTAAAGGTTTCTCCGCCTACTATAAGGAGTGTAATTCTTTATAGTGGAAGAAATCTCGAGTTCGGGAGGAGCTCGGGGACTGGAGTAGGGGTGTTCGAATCTGTTAGGGGATTGCGGGCATCGCGAACTAGGATATATCGATCGTGTCAATCTCTTTTACTTTCTCGCTTTTATATTTCGCATTTTTATTACTTGTTTATAAGTAATTAATTTTTAAAAGGAGAAAGAAATTTAAAAAACGCCAAGCTCTAATTTTTAAAAGGGTCATAAACTATTCAACCCCTTCTCACTTATTTTACCCTCCTTCGGGACCTATCATAATCATACAAATCTGATTTTCAGATCTCGAGATAGAACCTAAATAGTAAATATGAACTGTTTTTTACTATTAAAAAATAAATAAATAAAATTCAAATATTTTTTTTCAAATTATAATTTTATTTTTAAATTTCAATTTTAATACAAATTTTTTTAATTATATTCTTTTTAGATTATAATATTATAATCAAATAAAAGGTTATATTATATTATATTATTTTACCCTCCTTTTATTTTAATATAATATAACCTTTTATTTGATTATAATATTTTCAGATTACATATAAGGATATTACCATCAACTTCTCATACACAAATAACCTCTTTGATTCACATCAACTCCTCCTCCTCCACTGGTATCAAAAAATGTCCGGCGACGAATCACTACCCACTAACCCCCAAATCCAACCCGAATCCGACCCAGATCCCAATCTCAACCCACCCACCTACACCCCAATACAATCTCATCAAATCCCATCACCGGAATTGGAAACCCCGCCGGAATCTCCGCTGGAAAAAGAAACTGAAAGTCTGATCCAATCCCAAGAAAACCCATTACCGGAATTGAAAACTGTGCCGGAATCACAGCGGGAAACTCTGCTGGAAGCTCAGCCGGAAAAAGAAAGTGAGCCGGAATCACAGCCCGCTTATAGTCTGCTAAAAACCCAAGAAAGCCCACCAGTCGAACCGGAAATTGAGCCGGTTTCACAGCCTAAACTGAGTAATGCAGGTGATGAAGTAAAGGTGGGTGATGGGGAAAGCGGTGAAGCGATACCGGTTGAAGAGAAGAAAGGGGAAGTGAGTAGGACGTTGACAATGAGAGAGTTGTTGGATGAGTTGAAGACTGAGGAACAATCTGAAGATCCTGCTTCTGCCACTCCTCGCAGGTAATTTCTCGAAAAGTACTCGATTATGTTTTTTATGTTTTGATTTTAGGATTGCGGTTAAGATGATGGTTTTGTGATTCTTGCGTGTTTAGATTGTGTAATGTACTTGTTTTACAAATAAGAAAAATGAAGATGACTCTAGATAATAAAATTCGGAAATTGGATTTGTAATTTCAATAGGTGTATTAGGTGTAAGGAGGAATGTTGAAAGATAAGGATATCGCGAATGCCTTTCTGATAAGAAAGTTTTTTAAGATATATGCGTTAAAGAGATGGTACACATTCTGAAGAAGGGTTTTAATGACTGTGTCAAATATGCATTCCGAATATGCCTATTAAGTGAAATGAGAAATCTTGAAAGATAAGAATATCGCAATGCCAGTATGGCAAGAAATTTTTAAGGAGATATGCATCAAGAAGATGATTACATGTATAAGAAAGCGCATCCTGTATGTAAAAAGGGTTGGTAATTTGGAAAAAATCTTTTGAAAATGCAGTAATAGGACATAACCTTCGATGAAGAACCTACTAAGAACTACCATGTGCAAAGAATGAGTCCGTTTTTAATGATTTCATTGCGATTCTGTCGAATGCTGACTAAAATCAAGTAGTTTGGGTAATTATTAGGAAATAAATAAATCGTAATAATGAAGAGATCTGGAATATTGAACTTTTTGTAGAATGGAGAGGGCAGTGGTGTTATTAATTTGCCATGTTATATAATTAATTAATGAGGTATCCTACTGCTAATAGATCCCGCCCCTTCACTATTTTTTTGTTATTCCAGTCAAGAAAGCACACCACACCAACAAAATAATGCTGCTATGGATTTGATCAATGGAGTAATGACCGCAGATGAAGAAGGGCGGTCTCGACAACGAATTCTTACATTTGCCGCACAGAGGTAATCATGCCATGTTTAGTTCTGAATTTTGATAGCATATATGTATATGTATATAAGGGAAATATAGCAGAAATTTTTTTTTTTTACGCAGTTACGCTGTGCTCTAGTATATACAGCGTAATGGAAATAGGTTTAAGTCACCTTTAATGCCTACCATCCTTAAAAACTGTTAAAGTTGTACAAAGTAGAGACCATATAGTGGAAGAGAAAGCAAGGATTTTGGGGAGGGGGGAGGGGAGTTTGAAGGCTAATCTACTTTTAATTTCTGATAAGATAATATATTGGATCCTGAGAAGAATAAATTGATATTAGTTTGGTTGATTACAAACTATGGTCTCGATTTTGAATACTCATGCGCTGAAAGTTTCTAGTTAGCATACATTTATAATTTTATATATGCACTTTGATGTTATTTGCAGATATGCTAGTACAGTAGAGAGAAATCCAGAGGATTATGATGCTCTTTACAATTGGGCTCTGGTTCTTCAGGTCTTTTTGCTGTGAACTTAACCTTCTTTTGCTGTATTTATCAACAAGGTGTCCAGTTTACATGGTTTTCACTTAATCACCACAATTCTGTTATTTCTTGCAGGAAAGTGCAGATAATGTTAGTCCAGATTCCAGTTCTCCATCTAAAGATGCTTTACTTGAAGAGGCGTGCAAAAAGTATGCAGATGCAACATGTCTTTGCCCTACACTTCATGATGTATGTACTAAATCTCATTTCACAAATTCCTTTTTATTCATCACAATGTCTTATTTCCAGCATGTGTAGTCATTATTTAGGGTGAGCGGGGACTTTCTGTAATTGAGCCGTTACATAATAGTGTGTAGTCCAACTGGACTGTCAAGAGCTTATGTTTTACTGTATTGGTAAAATTTGAATTTAAATTACTTGATTGGACAATGAAACTTCTACATTCAAGTTTGTCCCATACTTGACAGAGAGAAAATAAACTAAACCAGCTTCATAGTTTATTCCTCTTGAGTTGGTCTATCCCACTCAAGCATTTTCAGAAACTTGCATATATCCTCTGTTGTGGTTGTCTCCTAATTCACAAATTTAATTCTTGTTGTCTTTAAATAGGCATATTATAATTGGGCCATAGCTATTTCTGATCGAGCAAAAATGCGTGGCCGTACAAAGGAAGCTGAAGAACTATGGAAACAGGTACGGACACTTAATGTTCTCATGCTATATACTTAGACTCTGTGGTACTTAAGGAAAGGCATACTAAGGCGCAAAGTTCCTCTTGCCTTGTGCCTCATTGAAGAGAGAGGAGCAATTTTAGGGTTACTCTGTGCTATATATATTTCTCTTAGATGAATTATCATTTATCAGTAATATGTTTTAGGCTTACTGTTGCAAAAATATGGTTAAAACCATAAACTAGCTTAAAAATTTTGTTTATATTTTGTATTCTTATACATACCATATTCAATAAAACACACATAGGAAAGAGAAGGAGTCCTTTGAAAAGAAGCAGACATGTAAGGAAAAGAACCAATGAGGAAGAAGCAGAAAAGCTATTGCATTGGTCAGAGGAATTAGAGAATTGTGTTTTTTAAGGCTTTGTTTGGGATTACCGTTAAAAATTGTTAAAAATTGCCGTGCTGTTCAAAAAGTGCTAGTAAAATAAGTGCCGTTGCGAAAATCATATAACTATTTGGTAATATTTTTTATGTATGCATGTTTTGGTCAGAGGAGTTAGAGAATTGTGTTTTTTTTAGCCAAAATCGCTTTTCAGAAAAGCTGCTTCTAAAATTTACCAAACAGCCTTTTACCTGCTTTTCAGAAAAAAGATGATGTTGCAGTTGTCTGCAACAGCTATACCAAACGGGGCTGAGTAGGTGAAATTGGGAGAGAATTGAGTTGTCTTTTTAAATAGGTCAAATTGGGTTTGACCTCAAAGAGGGAGGGTCGGGCACCTTGTCATACGAGGTGAGATTAGTTTGCCTCGTAACTCGTTGCTCCTCTCGGCTAGGTGTGCCTTTAACAACACTGCTCAGATAAAATTGCTTTAATTAGCTGATGCCCTACCATTAGCTGATGTCTTGTTTTTTAAATGATTTGTAATCCTTGAATAGCCTTTTCTGTGTGCAAGTGAAGCTTATGGAAAATGTTTCAGTTTTGCTTCTTTATGGTCTATCTGGTAGTACTCTTTTTTGTGAAAGTTGACATACTTGCTTTTACGACTATCGAAATTATTGTTTTAATTCTCTTCTATTAACAGGCAGCAAAAAACTACGAGAAAGCCGTTAAACTCAACTGGAACAGTCCGCAGGTAACATTTGCACAAGTTTGAGTTAGTCATCTATTCTATTCTATTAGATATATTCTCTATCATGTTTTTTTTTCTCAAGAACAAATAATACAATATGGACCTTGCACCCATTCATATATCCTCCTTGATATATAAATCAGTCTATAATCTTTATGTAGATCTGAAGCCGCTTTTCATTGACTACTTTTCTTCTGTCAGTTCTAAGTGGTTTGAGACTTTGATTTCTTGTCTCCTTCCACTGCTTTTCTCCTAGTCTCCTCTCTCTATAAAAGATATTTTTCTTTAGCGAAATACATAAATAATTGTATTAATCTGATTTGTTCTAATCTAATTTAATAAAAAACTACTTATTTCAGGCACTCAACAACTGGGGACTTGCTCTGCAGGTACTATTGATTTGAGAATAGTTTTCATAGTATCACTCTTCATTCGTGTATTTTCACATGATATACTAAGTTTATCCTTTGAAGAATTTTCGTATACTATAGATTTTATTAACACTTGTAATTTTAATATATATCTCACTATCATCTGCATTCAGGAACTTAGTGTAATTGTTCCTGCACGAGAGAAGTATACTATTGTAAAAGCTGCAATAAGCAAGGTACTATATCTCTTGGGAGATTTTCTTAATATTTGAAAATTAGGTCTACATTTATATGTATATAACTAAATATATGGTGGCGGAGGCAGAAACTAAATCAGGTCGACATTTTAGGTACTCCAAAATATTTTGTTGATGAAAAAAAAATGAATTCATACTCTCAATTGAAATAGTGATATATTTAAAAAGACCAATTGTAATTTATACTCCAGACATGTTGTCATTCTGTATTAATCTTAAAATTTTAAAGAAATGGATGTTGATTTGGTTTGATTTGAACCTGCATCATCCATACACTATGGTCTCAAGACCGGCCAGGAGAGCTATATTTTGCAGAAGCATTATTTATGCAGATGTTGTGCCTAAAAGTTCTGGATGAGCCATGGTTACCCCTGGGTACTTCATGCTCCACTCTTGTATATAGATATGCCCTTCATTTTGATACGCCCTCAGTTTAAGAAGATGCCTGTCTGAAAATTTAGCAAATACTAAGCCTATGTTTGTTTGCAAGGACGATGCCTGTGGAATGAACGAAGCATTTATGATTTTATTTCTTTGATTTTTCTTACCTTTTATTGTTTATTATTATTGTTGTTGCAGTTTCGCTCAGCAATACAGTTGCAATTTGATTTTCACAGGGCAATCTACAATCTAGGGACGGTTCTGGTCAGTACATAGCAATTCCTTTTCGTTCACATCAATGCTAAAGTATAATAATTGTAAATTGATCTCCAGCTAATCCAAATGGATATTTCCTTGTAAATTTTGGCAGTATTGAGTTTTTGTCAAGTTATTATTGAGCCATTCGGGATTCTAAATATGCACAAACCATAGTTGCAACACCTCATTTTTGGTGTCCAAATCTATGTACTTGACATAATCAGACATATCACAGCACAATCGTGCACTTGATTTATATAATTTTGGATAGTTCATATTTGATTGCATGGAGTTTTCATTTTTCCCCTAAATGTAGTATGGATTAGCAGAGGACACGTCAAGAAGTGGGTTGCCAGTCAACGGAGATGACGTATCCTCGAATGAGCTATACAGTCAGTCTGCCATCTACATTGCAGCAGCTCATGCATTGAAACC
The DNA here is from genome assembly GCA_037693485.1 of Kitagawia praeruptora. NCBI lineage: Eukaryota > Viridiplantae > Streptophyta > Magnoliopsida > Apiales > Apiaceae > Kitagawia > Kitagawia praeruptora. Next base: position 39,192,267 of record CM075349.1, read on the forward strand.
AAATTACTCGGTAAGTACCTCGTGTTATTTTTGAAATGATGTCCAAATATTTTTGCAATGCAACCATCATTAGTTAGGTATTACTGTAGTTAGTTTATCAGCTTCTGCAAGAATATCTGCTAGTGTAATTTCTGTTCCAAGTCATATTAAGAAAACAAAAATTGTGTTGTATGCTGACATTCCTAATTATGTCAAAAAAAATTGCTTACAGGTTTATACTAGTGCCTTGAAGCTGGTGCGCTCTATGGTTAGTTATTCTACTAATTGTAAATAATCTTTTCAATTTTGGCATGTAGAATATCTTTCAGATTTTAAAATTAATTGTTTAAGCATTTTTCTCTCTTTATTAAAGCTTGTGCTCCTTTGTACTATTCTCTTCATATCAGTGATGTTCTTGTATGGACATGAAAAATGAGAACCCAAAGTGGCACGGTTAACCTATTCATTTAACTACTGCATTATCTTCCAACTTTGTTACATATATATAAATTCTGCGGAACTAACTACTTATGAGTAATGCCCCAGCTCACTCTGTATAATGTGCATGCGAAGTATATACAATTTGGCCCTCTCCTCATTTCCTGGAACATTATTTCATTGGCTCTTTCGTGAATGTGGGATAAAAAATCTACATTCCCTTTACCTTATAAATCTCTCTAACAGGAACCATTCGTTTTGCAGCTACCTTTACCTTATCTAAAGGTTGGATATCTGACAGCTCCACCTGCAGGGGTGCTAGTTGCACCTCATGGTGATTGGAAACGATCGCAGTTTGTATTGAACCATGAAGGACTTCGTCAGGTTGAATGTCATATTATTTAGTTTTAGTAAAATAGAGAAATCTTCATATACCATAAACACAAACTTGTACGTCTTTAACTCTTTATTTGTTGTTTCATTCTACTTGGAAAACCCTTTTCAAAAGAATTTGCCTTGTTATTTAACTTTTAAATATTGCTCTTGATATTTGTTTAAATTTTACTTTAATCAATATTTACATCTATTTTACTTGACAATGACAATATATCTTAACATAAAAAGCTGTAACCAATTCCAGAGCCAGCTCATTTGTTACATGACATTATTTCCATTTTTATCTTTTTTTCATTTGCCAACTTGTATATATCCTTTTACGTATTGCTACACATTTAGATTAATTAACTGAATTAATTGAAAAAGTTTTAAACAGCTCTTTAAGTTTTAAACAACTTAAATGTATTAACTACTTCTCTGATCTGTGCTATCTGTTCATTTGTGCAGATTAGTAGTGCAAAGGAAAGGCAAATGCCAAGAAGCCTTTCTAACACTAAGGATGCAGAAAACAGTCATAAGTCATCACTTGTTGAAGTTAATGTTGCGGATATTGTGTCTGTTTCACCATGTGCTGACCTGACCTTGCCAGCTGGTCCTGCTCTTTGTGTTGATACAGTTCATGGATCATTTTTCTTGGTAAATGTCCTTAAATTTCTGCTTTCTTCGTTTCTTTTTTAATTAGGAAGGGAAGAAACAAACAAATGTGCTGTCTTTGCCATGTCACAATTATTTGTTTTCCACACTAATGTCATGTTTAGTTGTTGAAAAGCAAGCATTGCAGATTTTATGATGTCGTGTCATCTATTGATTTAGAGGTCGTTTGGTTACCTTTTCAATACCCAGGTATTTCAACTTCCTGGGAAGTGGTATTTAGCAAAGTTGTTTGGTTGAATAAAATAAGGGAAGTGTAACTTCCTTGGAATTTTGAATACCCATGATATATGGGAAGTTGCTTACCCACCCCATCCTTGGTTATTTGAAATTACTATGAATTTGAATACCTACATCAACAACCAAACAATTTTTCTCACTTCCTATGAATTTTAAATACCAAGTAACTAATAATTCCTATAGGAAGTTAATTCCTATATGCAACCAAACAAGCACTTAGTCTTAGATTGTTGAATTTAATGCAGAGGATTCATTAAAGTTGAGTCCAGGTTCTCTCCTTGCCTAAGATAGACATCACCAGGGATTTTGCGTTTTGCTTAAAACTTGGAAGAGTTTCATCTTACTGAAACTCTTTGAGTCTTTGTACGGTCTTTTAGGCTCTCTCTATTCCTTGTGAATTTGATAAAATTTGAAAACATAAGCCAAATCTTAGCCAACTTTTGGCAGCTTCTTCTTCCATCTCTGTATTTCTAGAAAAACTGGAGGTGTGTCTGCTGGATTCAGGAATGTTTCTTTCAACCAGTTTAGTGTCCTTTATGCTGCATAATTGCATATTGTTTCTCATTCCTTTTTTCATCAAAAAATCTTCTTTGTATGTAACTTTCACATTGCTGATGCCCGTAATATTGAGCATGTAAAATGCCAGCTAGTCAATAAGGTCTGCTTTCTTTTCATGCACCAGAGGATGGCTAGCTGGCATCTATTTTACATGTAGTTAGTGTGCACAAAAATTTTATTTTTGTAAATGTGCTTTTAGACGATTCTTTATTACAGTACTATGAAACTAATACAGCCAATATTTGACTCTGATTACTACCTCAGATTGCTGATTCATGGGAAATGTTGGATGGCTGGCTTGATGCGTTTCGTTTGGTTTACACAATATATGCAAGGGGAAAGAGTGAGGTGCTAGCAAGTATAATTGGATAATTTATTACTACATCCCAAGTTGTAGCAGCAACTGTAATAATTTTTGTAGACATCACTATTCTTTATGGAGACCAAGAGTATGGCATCTAAGACAATATTTGTATATGTTATTGAATTTCAATTACTTCAACCTATTTTTTTGGTTTATCCAGTTGTGGAATGTATGTCATATTGTATCAAACAATTTCGTCCTAGTTAAATAAAATTGAAGTAGAAAGAAGTCCCAAAAATCAAATCTATTACTTCCATTTTCGTCTGAACATGAAATGTATAATAACTTGTTTTTTCTTCTGGACATGAATTGTACTGTGATATTGTGTTTAATAATGTTTGCCATGGATTTTCTTAAGTTCTACTAGAGTAAAAGTTGGCAGATAGTGATGAACTATGCTGTAGAAGTGACTTGAACAACTATTTATTATTTCACTTATCTTGAACTAAATATCTGGAGGTTGGAAAAATTCTCAAACCTTTTACATGAAGGTTAAATTTAATACACACCTTTACTACTGAAGTATTTAAACAACTACGGTTTCTGTTGTATTTAAGAGGGCACAAATGTCATGCAGATAGGAGGCTTTATCTTTGCCAAAGCAAGAATGGAGGATGGTAGGATCCATAGTCCCTCTCCACAGATTAGCCCTGAAGCAACTGCTGGAACCATCAGCTCAGCCTTCCTTGGTTTAAGCTTTTCCCAAACAAACACAATCAGGGTTCCTATACACATACTGATTGCAAAATAGCTACCCACCAAGAAAGGAACTCCCATTGCCATTGGCAGTGGCATCCATTTCCCTATCTTCTTCGGCAACATATCTTTAACCAAGTTAATGCATATAGCGAATATGAAAAACCCATAGCAGAGCTGCAAGCAATGATCAGGTAGAGCTGAAAAGCCTTCAACCCCGAGAATCGCCATGCTTCTATATATTACAGCATAAGGAGCCTTAAATTCTCCAGTAGGATTTCCTATGTCGAATGCCTTGTAGTAAAGCATGAAGCTTAGGGGTGCCACCACACAACCTATTGCTGTGCCAATGCTTTGGCTCAGTAACATTGCTCGAGGAGATGTTAACGTGAGGTGCCCTGTTTTTAAATCTTGCATTAAAATGCAGGCAACAGAAACCACAGACTTGATTAGACCACAACCAGCTAACCCTGCAACAACTCCATGCTCTTTTCCTACTATTGCTGCTAGCAGGAAAAGTGCCACTTTCCCGTAATTGTAAGCCATGTTAAAATCTGTTAAACCAGCTCCATAAGCATTGCAGAAGGCTAATGCTGGAGCAAAAATGTAGGCTACAATGACATAATACCATTTGAGTTCTGGGAATATGAAGGGAACTCCAATAACAGTCAGAATGCCAAAGGTTATGTATCCCACAACAGCTACCCAGAAGGGAATAGTTTCTCTTAGGAAGAGTTCGTTTTGCTTCAAATCACTTGTGTCTCCTCTGTTCTGATCATTTACTTCTGCTGCAGGGCAGAAGAAAAAGTAGTTAGAGACTTGAAATGGAGTTAAGCATGGAACGGTGTATGCTTTTTGAGCTTAGCATTTGAGGTAGTTTCACCTAGATGCTTGTTCTTGTCTCTCATTCTGCGATGCATACTTGTGCAGGTAATAAACAATATTTTGGTGAACATGTAGAGGCCGTCACCTAGAATAAGGGCTATCGAGATAAATGCCTGCCATTAAAACTTCAAATTGTTTAATACCTACATACTTGCATACAAATTTAGTACTTTTATGAATGTAATTTTTTTTCAGAAATCGACAAATTTCATAGGGTTTATATTTGGAAAGTACATGGGGATACCTTGTAACCATTTAGACCCTTCATACTGCTTTCAGGTAAATCTGCAGGATACCAATTCCCCTTATGTTTTTCGATAAGTGGCCACATAATACCCCATGAGATCACAGCTCCAAAAAGCAGGGACAAGTTCACTATATGAGGACAGATCATTCCTGTTCCCACATAAGTTAAGCTAAAATCGAAGTAGAATCTACAAATCAAGATAATCTTATGAGTTCTTTTCCGATCATAAATCCCATAAACTGCCAACCATGAGAGACAGACAACTACAAATATATTACACATACGTATTCTTGTAGGCTTTCAGTCCAAAAGTAGGGAAGTGTGCAAACCCACACTCTTCTTTCCCAGTGTAGAACCACTGGAAAAAACCCCATACGAAACTAACTGAAAAGAAACGCATAAATCCACCTACTTGTTTCCTGCAATTAACATTCATCAGGAATACTATTACAAGTAAAATTATCACCATAGTAATGGACAGCAATAAATATTTACTTGGCTGATTCGTCACCCCTGGTATGAAATCCATTAATAAGAACAGCAGTAGCCATTCCGCTTGGAAATGTCAGTTTGTAGTCAACAATCAAGATCTGCATATGTATATACATTAATGTGAAAATTCTAAATAGTATACACATGAAGTATTTGCTGTTCTATGGAGATACCGAAAATTAGTACCTTTCGCAGAGGAATCAACGCAAACAGACCAACAAAACAGGCTAAGAAAAGGTAGGCTGTCATCCAACCAATCCCTGGTTCCTTATATCTTCCAGCAGAAATCCCTTGAGTAGCACCCCCTGTTAGCTCATATGTCTTTTTGTTTAACCCTAAAAGGTATGATCCAAATCCACCTGCAGTACAAGAAAAAAACATGTGAACAACGAAAAGTTAATTTACAATATACAATATAACAGAATAGCCTCAGTTCCAACCTCCAACAGCTATACTATAGCATGCAACCGAACATGTCTGTATCATAGTATTCTCCTGTCTAGTAAACGGAGTTGTCGTAATTCCAAATTTATGCAACATCTTTGTCCAAGTACGCATAAACACAAAAGCGAGAAGAGCAGCAGAGACATTCAAATTAGGAGTAATCCCGGTTGTTAGATTAAGCTTCATCGCGATAATACTGTACAAGCTCCCTATAATAATGCTTGATAGCACCCCTCTTACTGTAATCTGTTTTGTCCATGGTTGTAGTCTTTTTCTCTCATCAACTACTTCTTCCATTTCGAAAACACCCTCTTGCAGCTGCCTACTCTCTCCATTAATCTCTTCTTTTGCTGCCATTTTACGCTTAGATTCTTATGAAAATATCTGCATCATTAAGGAATGCACTCTTAAACTCATTAAGGGTATTTGAAAACTATAAAAAAAAAACACAAGTGTGCATATGTTTATAAACAAGCTTACCTAGGAATTTGCAGTGCTCCTTTTGTTAATGTTTATTGTCAGATTCTTTCTTCTAATAGACTACTTTATTTAACAGAAGTTACAGAACCTCTCCCCTGTAGCTGACCAATAACCATACTTTCATATGGGTTATGTTCATATGATTAATCTAATATATAGTACTCAGATTCTAAAAGACATCATTTATTTCGTCTTTATGTATCTCTTCTTACCGGAATTGCATAGAGGAAGCGTGACTGGCACACGCGTAGAGGATGGTGGAGTTCAAAGTCTGGAAAACACACTCTAAAATATTTTTTTTTAATATATAATTTTAAAATTTTTATTCTATTTTATTCCCGGAGCTAATATTTTCGAATATGTTGAAAAGAAATCATATAGAAGGGGTACTTGGTAGTTCTCAATCTACTGTTATCCGGAGTAAATCATAATTAAATACAAATAAAACTCGCCAACATATGCTTAAAGTATTTTCATATTTAAGTTATAGAGGGTAGAAGATTCTTTTATTTTCTTGGAGGGTAGAGAATAGGATGATGGTTCTAAATGGTCCATTTGGTTCTTAAATGTCTCCTTGATATTTTATTTTGTGTGTAGTAACAATTTATGACGATATTTCGTGTGCATCAACAGTGTGTTACGATTTTGTGTGCATCAACAGTGTGTTACAAAGTTACGTGTAACTATTGTTTTAAAAATTGGTGATTTTGATTAATCCTATTTTATGGGTTATTGCACTGATTAATAATCCAAATATTCGATTAATCATTTTGATTATTTCCCAAATACCCGATTAATCCTTGGATAGTACCTTTATCGATTAAGTCCGATTCCTGCTTTTACAATATTGCGTGTAACTCATTATAGGTAATACGAAAGATGATTAAATGTGATTGTCTCTGTCACGGTACATCGTATGTCGTGTTTGGAAGACATGAAACACGGAATAACGTATAAGGTGCTGGAGACGGTACATGAAACACCGTGTCTTTTGTAAATTTTGAAGCAGATGCGGTAGACGATTCATTGTCATGTGAGTCAGGTGAGGATCAAATTTCTGTGACTGAGTTATTTTGGTATTTATCTTTAAAGAATATTCTTAAAAGTGAAAAATTATCATTATCGTATTCTTTGAAATACTTTGTCGCGAAAGAATCCAAACTCGTCTTGGTTTTCAGGGTCTGCTAGTTGTTGAAGCGCAGGGGCGCAGTGGAGGTCTTGCTATGTTATGGAGAGAAACAGAACAAGTAAATCTTATAAGTTTGTCAAATCACCATATAGATGTAGAAGTTAACATAAATGGTATGCAGCCTTGGAGGTTAACGGGCTTTTATGGTGAACCTAACAGGAGTCAAAGGAAGAAAACTTGAGATTTGTTGAGAAACTTGGCTAGAGACTCGAATCTTCCGTGGTGCATAATTGGAGATGGAGATATGAATAACATTGTAGCGCAGATTGATAAGAAAGGAGGAGCTTTGTATCCACGGTGGCTTTTGGATGGTTTTAATGAAGTGCTCGAAGAAACAGGATTGAAAGACTTGGATTTATATGGACATCAATATACTTGGGAGAGGGAATGAGATACTGAGAATTGGCTGGAGATTAGACTGGACAGGGCTATGGCTAACAGAGCATGGTTTGAGATATTCTTGTTAGCGAAACTTTATAACATAGAAGGTTCTCCGAGTGATCATAGTCCTATATTTCTTGAGCCTTTAGCTAAAACTGGGATGGTGGGTAGAAGAAGATTTAGATTCGAGAACGTATGGCTGATGGAACCCTTGTGTAAGCAAATTGTCAAGGATAATTGGGAGGGTGAAACGATGGATATTATGCAGAAGGTTAAGTAGTGTGGAGTTAACTTGGGGGTGTGAGGCAAAGAAATAACAGGATGTTTTAGCAAAAGAATTAAGGAATGTAAAATGAGGTTGAAGTTTCTCAAAAGCAAACAGGATACGAATTCTATTCAGGAGTTTAAAGAGGTCAAGCAGCAGCTGTTCCTAATCCTTGATCAGAAGGAGGTTTTCTGAAGACAAAGATCGAAGCAGCTGTGGTTACAAGCAGGGGACAAAAATACTAGATATTTTCATGCAGCTTGCAACACCAGACAACGCACAAATCGTATTCAGAGGTTGAGAAATGATGATGGAGAGTGGGTTGACTAGCGAAATGGTCTTCAGCATCTGATTACCCAGTATTATACTGACTTGTTCACAGCCTCATGCACGAGTGGGAATGAAGTAATAAGTTGTGTCCCCCAAACAATTTCACAAGATCAGAATTTGGAGCTGTCTCAAGAAGTAACGAAAGAGGAGGTCAAATTTGCTTTATTTCAAATGCATCCCGACAAAGCACCGGGACCGAATGGGATGACGCTAGCATTTTTTCAGAAGCATTGGGAGATAGTAGGTGAAGATGTGGTAAAGCTGGTGAGACATTTTTTCAGTATTGGTGAAGTAATGCAAGAGTTAAACAATACGAACATTGTGCTAATTCCAAAGAAAAAGAATCCGACTGTGGTAGGAGAACTCAGACCTATTGCCTTGTGCAATGTCTTGATGAAGGTAATTACTAAAGTCTTAGACAATAGAATGAAACCTCTGTTAAGTGATGTGGTGTCAGATACGCAAAGTGCGTTTCTTCCAGGTCGGTTGATATCGGACAACATCATGATCTCCTATGAGGTTATACATTACTTGAAACGTAAGAAGATTGGAAAAGATGGATACATGGCTTTAAAGTTAGATATGAGTAAGGCCTATGATCGTATTGAATAGGAGTTTTTGAGAGAGATTATGTGTAAGATGGGCTTCTCTCAATGGTGGGTTCAGTTGGTCCTCAAATGTGTCACAACGGTATCATACTCTATCATTCATGGGGAACATGAAATTAGGCCTATTTTTCCGAGTCGAGGACTTAGGCAAGGGGACCCCCTCTCCCCTTACCTGTTTATAATATGTGCTGAAGGGCTCTCATCATTGTTAAGGAAGTATGAAGCTAACCAGTGGCTGCATGGTATCAAGATTTGTAGAAAGGCTCCGAATATATCTCACATGTTTTTTGCCGACGATAGCTATGTATTTTGTAAGGCTAATACTGAGGAGGCTAATAAGGTGTTGTCTATTCTTGATTTGTACGAAAAAGCATCAGGATAGAAGGTGAATAAGAACAAGTCGTTGATCTTCTTTAGTGCAAATGTGATATAGTACAATAAGCAGAATATTTGCCAGGTGCTTCAAATGTATGAAGCTAATGACCAGAGCACGTACCTGGGTCTACCTAATATTATTGGAAGAAATAAGTCGGCGATTTTGGGATTTCTGAAGGATAAGGTCAACTCGAAAATTAGAAGCTGGGATGACAAGTTTATTTCCAGGTCTAGAAAAGAATTGTTGGTTAAGTCTGTAGCACAAACATTGCCTGCATATGCAATGAATGTATTCTTGTTGCCTCTAGACATTACAAGGGATATTGAGAAGTGCTTAACTAAGTTCTGGTGGAACACTTCTAGAGGTCAGAATGCGCCGAAATCTAAGCTGTGTTGGATGGCATGAGATCCTATGACTAGACACAAAACTGCAGGTGGTTTAGGATTCAGAAATTTTTGAGATTATAACACTGCATTGTTGGGAAGACAATGGTGGAGATTTATTGTTAATCCGAATAGCTTGGTTTCGCGTCTGTATAAGGCGAAGTACTTTGCTGATACGGATTTTATGCATGCTAAATTGGGTCATAGTCCGAGTTTTATTTGGAGGAGCTTAGTCGAAGCAAAGCAACTGCTGCTAGATGGTGTTCGATGGCGGATAGGCAATGGTGAAAGCATTCAAATCGTGGGACAACCTTGGTTAATGGTAGAGGATAACCCATGTATTACAACACTCTCTCCAGCCATTGAGGATAAAATAGTGGTTTCTCTATTATGTATGGATAGAAAGGAGTGTGATGTGGAGATCGTCAAGGATATTTTCAATGATAGAGATCAGGAGTGTATTATAAAAACTCCTGTTCAACTGTCAGATGTGGAAGACACTATATTTTGGCGACTGGAAGATTCAGGGGAGTACTATGTTAAGAGTGCGTATAAGTTTTTACAATCCCAGAAAGGAATGTGGAGGTCAGAGGATGCTGATAGTGTTTGGCATGCGTTATGGAGTGTCAAAGCTCCTCCTAAGTGTCTTAACCTACTCTGGCGTGCTTTATCTGGATGTTTACCAACGCTAGCACAACTGCGTTTGAAGCATGTCCAAGTACAGGTAGGTTGTCCAGTGTGCAATACGGAGGTGGAGACAATCATGCACTATTTAGTGTCTTGTTCATTTGCTAAACAATGTTGGTCACTCTTGTTTCCAGAATTTCAGTATAATGACGAGGAAGATTTAATGATTTGATGGACAAAGTTGTTGGCAAATACAGATGCCAGGAAAAGAGATGAAGCTGTTACTTTGTGTTGGAGCTTATGGAGATCTCGTAATGATAGGGTCTGGAATCAAAAAAACAAACACGGTTAACAGAATTGTTGCTACAACAAGGCAATATCTTACACAATGGCAGATTGCCCAAGGTAGATTTTATTTGGTTCCTCTCCAACCACATGTTACAGGAGATGGTTCACCGGTATGGGTTAAACCTACAACAGACGAAGTTAAGATATCAGTTGATGCAGCGATTTTTGATGATCGTGAAGGGGTTGGTTTTGGACTAGTCGCTCGAGATTCTAAAGGATTACTGATTGAAGCCAGAACTATATTCTACCCTCAGTTAGTCTCTCCAGTTCTTGCAGAAGCAATGGTGATAAAGGAGACCTTAAGTTGGAGTGATCAGATTCGAGGAGAACGGATCATAGTGGAAACTGATTGCTTGGTTGTGGTGCAAGCAATCAGGAGCGCAACACCCATGAGGTCACATTTTGGGTTAATTATCGAGGAGTGTCGTGGTATGTTAAAACGACTTTGTTAGATATAATTGATGTGATTTAATGTCAGTGTTTAAGTGTTACAGGGAAAAGGAGTTTAACTTGTTAATGAAAGCAGTCGTAGCAGAGTTTGAGTATACGCTGACAGATGGAAGCGCAAACGCTAACAGAAGGAAGGGCAAACACTGCTGGCTGATAGAAGGAAGCGCAAACACTGCTGGCTGGGAGCGCAACAGAGTTTGTTAAAGCCTGTCTACTGGAAGCGTCTACAGGTCAACAGAGATTGAAGATTAATTCAAGATAAAAATGGAAGCAATATCTTTGAAGATTGGATAGCTGTAAAAGAGATTGAGTTGACTTAGAAGACGTGTAGCAATCGTAATTGATATCAATTGTATAGCTTAATTATAGGAGAATCAATTAACGATTGTACGTAGCTGTATATCTTATAAATACAGTTAGGTTAACCCTAGAAGGGTAATCATCGTGATCGAATATCATTCATTGTAACCTAAGCAGCTCTCTGTGATATTTTACATCACTGAGAGAGGAATTATTAATTCCAAACAGTTTTTAAGTACTAAAACGTGTGTTCTTGTTATTCTCTCATACAGTACTTGATTATATATTGTGTATTCGACCTAACAAGTGGTATCAGAGCCAATCTGTTACTTTATTACAGTTTAAGATCCAAACACAATAGTAATCAATGGCAGAGATTCCTCCTCCATCAGGTTCTGAGAAAGCTCCTACTACTGTTAGTAGGTATGAGACAATTAGGGTTCCTATACTTAAGCCAGCAGAGTATGCAATCTGGAAGGTGAAGATGACAATGTTTCTGGAGGCTACAGATCCAGAATATCTTGACAGAATTTATGAAGGCCCTCATAAACCTACAAAGTTAACTGCTGCTGTTGCTGGTGAGGAATCAAAAGTGATTCCAAAGGAAAAGAAAGATCTAACTGCTGAGGATCTTTCATCCATTGCTAAGGATGCAAAAGTAAGGCATTTACTTCACAGTGCTTTAGACAATGTTATGTCAAACAAAGTGATTAACTGCACAACTGCAAAAGAAATTTGGGATGCACTTGAGGTTAGGTGTCAGGGAACTGCTGCTATCAAGAAGAATAGAAGGAACATACTCACACAGGAGTATGAGCATTTTGAGGCAAAGTCTGAAGAAACCATGACAGAAACATTTGATAGATTCTGTAAACTGCTCAATGATCTATCATTGGTTAACAAAGAATATGATCTACAAGACTAAAATCTCAAGTTTCTTCTTTCTCTACCTGAGAAGTGGGATGTGAAAACAACCACTATTAGAGATAACTATGATCTTGCTGATACTGAGATTGATGAAATCTATGGACTGCTTAAGACTCATGAATTGGAAATGGAGCAGAGAAACAGGAGATCAAGCAAGAAGTTGAAGTCTGTTGCTCTCAAGGTTGAAGAGAAACCATCAAGGAAGAAGGCAAAAGGAAAAGCCTTAGTCATTCATTCAGAAAGTGAGTCATCAAACTCTGATGTTGACTCAAACACAGATGAATCATCTGATTCTGAAGATGATGAAGAGATGATGAAAATGGCTGCATTGATGGTGAAGACCTTCAAGAAGGGAAAGAGATTCTCCAAGAATTACTCAAAGTCTGACAAGAAGAATTTCAGCAAATCTAAGGGAAATGACTCCAAATCGGGGAAGAAAGATAAGTCTGAGATTCAATGCTACAAGTGTAAGGAGATGGGTCACTATGCTCCTAAGTGCAAGAAGGGTAAGACTGAAAAGGCACTCTATACAAAAGGCAGAGACTGGGCAGACACTTCAGACTCAGATGAGGAAGTTAATTATGCACTCATGGCTTCTACTCAGAATGAAGATTCTGAACTCAAGGTACCCCCAACTACCTATGCTTATAATACTGATAATATAACTGAATTAAGAATTTATCTTAAAGCATTATATATCAGTTATAGGGATCAGACTTTAGAGAATGAGATAATCAAGAATGAGTGCTCTCAACTTAAAGAGAGAAACAAACTTGTTGAATAAAAACTTGAAAACATGCAAAAAAATTCAGAAAGAAAGAGATGATGCTGTTTTTATAGAACAGGAGTTGCTAGGTAAGTATAAACAACTAGAATCTGAATTGGAGGATACAAATCATATTATTAAAACTTGGACTGATTCTGGAAAAGACACTCATGAGGTTTTTCAAGCTGACACTGTTGGTTTAGGGTACTGTGAGGAAGATGAGCTTAGATTTCTAAATCATGTGAAAGTTAGGCAAACTCTTCCAACTAGAAAATTTGTTCACGGTACAGTTAAAACTGAACATGGAGCTGTTGAAAGTGAGCCAGTAAAAACCTATGCAAAACAGGTTAACATTGGTTCAATGACAGATAAACAACTTAAGCAAAAGCTTAAAGAGATAAAATCTGTCAATAAACAAAAAATGCCTAAGAAAAACAGAAATGGAAAGGTAGGCATAACATCAGGAAAGAGGCCAATGCTTGCTACACTTGCACCTAGAAAAACTTGTCATAACTGTGGTAGTACTAATCATCTTGCCAGTTTTTGCAGGAAGAACAAAGACATTAATTCTTTACCCTCCAAATCTGGAGTGAAAAAGAATAATGTCAAACCTAGACCACAAACTCTGTGCAAACATTGTGGAAGTACTTGGCACTCAATTTATACTTGCAAGAATTATCATGCTATTTATCATAATTACTATGAACTGAAACCTAATTTGAAATGGGTTAAAGTTAATTCTGCAGGTGCTAAGACTGAAAATGTTAGTTTAAACTCTGATAATGACAAATCCGCTGCAAAAGCTAACAGATTCAATAAAGCAAAAGGATCCAAGCAAGTCTTGATCCTTAAAACTAACAATCAGTGATTGTTTGTGATTGCAGGGCACCAGGGAAAGTACCCTAGTCGTGGACAGTGGATGTTCAGGACATATGACTGGAAATAAAGCCCTGCTATCAGAGTATGTGGAGAAAGCTGGCCCAAAAGTTTCCTATGGAGATGGCAACGTAGGACATACTCTGGGATATGGCAATATTAATCTTGGAAGTGTCATCATCACTAATGTAGCTCTGGTTCCAGGACTCAAACATGATTTGCTATCTGTGAGTCAAATCTGTGACAGAGGATACCATGTAGATTTTCAGCCTGAATACTGTCAAGTCATCAGTAAGTCTACAAGGAAAGTTGCTCTAGTTGGAAACAGACACAATAATATCTATGAAATTAAATTGTCAACAAACTCTGATGGCAAAGCAGTGTGTCTGTCAACAAGGATATCCAGTGAAGAGAGTTGGAAGTGGCATAAGAAACTCTCTCATTTAAATCTAAACAACATCAATGAGCTGATAAAGAATGATCTTGTGAGAGGACTTCCAAAGTCCTTGTTAAATGCAGATGGCCTGTGTGATTCATGTCAAAAGGCAAAACAGAGAAAAGCTTCTTTCAAAAGCAAGTCTGAGTCTTCAATTGTTAATCCCTATCATCTTCTACATGTTGATCTTTTTGGACCAATAAATGTTATGTCTCTTGGAAAGAAGAAATATGCTTTAGTCAATGTTGATGAATACACCAGATACACTTGGGTGTATTTTCTAGCAAAGAAGGATGAAACTGCATTAACACTGACAGAGCATATAATGCAGTTGGACAAAGGATCAAAGAATCAAGTGAAGATTATCAGAAGTGACAATGGAACTGAATTTAGGAATTCAACAATGGAAGAATTTTGCAAGAACAAAGGAATTAAACAAGAGTTTTCTGCACCTGGCACTCCACAACAGAATGGTGTAGTTGAGAGGAAGAACAGAACTTTGATAGAAGCTGCCAGAACTATGCTTGATGAAGCAAAATTACCAACCTATTTTTGGGCAGAAGCTGTTCAAACTGCTTGTTTTACTCAGAATGCCACTCTGATCAATAAGCATGGAAAAACACCATATGAAATGGTGAGAGAAAAGAAGCCAAACCTGAAATATTTTCATATTTTTGGGTGTAAATGCTTTGTGCTGAAAACTCATCCTGAACAGTTGACCAAATTTGACTTGAAGGCAGATGAAGGAATTTTTGTTGGCTATCCACTGTCAACTAAGGCATTCAGAGTTTATAATCTGAGAACCAAAGTGATCATGGAATCAATTCATGTGTCATTTGATGACAAGAAAATAACTGGACTTGAAGATGTGAGTGAACATGATCAACTGCACTTTGAAAATGAAGAATTATTCTCAGATGAAGTAAACTTTGATGAGGCTGATCTGATAGACTCTGTTGATCTTAACTCTGAACCTCTACTGGTAAATACTGAAGAGACTTCCCAGCCAGAAACAAGAGAAGAACCCGTTGAGGGGGAGCATGAAGAATCACATCAAAGTGGTAACTCAAATTCTGATAGTGACTCGGCTGAAAATTTTGAATCAAACTCTGACAGTTCAGACTCTGAGCAGTCACATTCAGGGGGAGCCTCAGAGAATGAAGAAAGACACCAAGGAAATCAGGACAACATGGATCGAGGGGGAGGATCAAACTCTGAGAGAAGTCATTTGCCTTCAGCTAGGAAATGGACCAAATCTCATACACCTGATTTGATTATTGGTGATCCAGATGCAAAAGTAAGAACAAGAAGTGCAACAACAAATGAATGTCTGTTTCATGCATTCTTGTCACAAACTGAGCCAAAGAAAGTTGAAGAAGCTCTTAAAGATGTTGACTGGATAACAGCAATGCAAGAAGAGTTAAATGAATTTGAGCGAAATGAAGTTTGGACACTTGTACCAAGACCCAAGAATAGGTCTACTGTTGGTACTGATAGTGAAGGGGTTGTTACAAGAAACAAGGCCAGACTTGTGGCACAAGGCTATTCACAGCAAGAAGGGATAGATTATGATGAAACTTTTGCTCCAGTTGCAAGGTTGGAGGCAATAAGGATGTTTCTTGCTTATGCTTCTCACAAGAAATTCAAGGTTTTTTAGATGGATGTGAAAAGTGCGTTTCTGAATGGAAAACTTGAAGAAGAAGTGTTTGTTGAACAACCACCTGATTTTGTAGATCCAAAATATCCAAACCATGTCTACAGGCTAGACAAGGCACTTTATGGACTTAAGCAGGCACCAAGAGCATGGTATGAAACTCTGGCTCAATTTCTCTTAGAAAGTGGGTTCAACAGAGGTACAATTGATAAAACTCTGTTTTATTTCAAATCTGGAAGTGACTTGCTTTTAGTTCAGATATATGTTGATGACATTATTTTTGGATCTACTAATGATAAACTCTGTAAGAAGTTTGCCAAGCTCATGCAGTCCAGGTATCAAATGAGCATGATGGGAGAGCTTAGTTATTTTCTAGGCTTACAGGTGAAGCAAACAGATGATGGTATCTTTATCAATCAAGCAAAATATACCAGAAATCTTCTCAAGAAGTTTGGCATGCTTGACTGTTCATCTGCAACAACTCCCATGGCAACTGCAACTAAATTGGACAAAGATACAGGGTCATCAGTAGATATGACAAGCTACAGAGGAATGATTGGCTCTCTACTCTATTTAATAGCAAGTAGACCTGATATCATGTATGCAACATGTCTGTGTGCAAGATTTCAGGCAGATCCAAGAGAACCACATTTAACAGCTGTGAAGAGGATTTTTAAGTATCTCAAGGGCACTATAACTTTAGGGCTGTGGTATCCAAGAGAATCAGATTTCAAACTACTTGGCTACTCAGATGCAGACTTTGCAGGCTGTAAGATTGACAGAAAAAGCACCAGTGGAAGTTGTCAATTTCTTGGTGACAGACTTGTTTCTTGGTACAGCAAGAAACAGAAATCAATATCCACATCTACAGCTGAATCAGAGTATATTGCTGCTGGTAGCTGTTGTGCACAGATTCTATGGATGAAGAATCAACTGCTGGATTATGGATTGAGGTATAGCAAAATACCTATTTTCTGTGATAATCAAAGTGCTATTGCAATGACAGGTAATCCATTACAACATTCAATGACCAAGCACATCAGCATCAGGTATCACTTTATCAGAGAGCATGTAGAGGAAGGTAATATTGAGCTCCATTTTGTGTCTATAGAACAACAACTTGCAGATATCTTCACAAAGCCATTGAGTGAAGCTACATTCACAAGACTGGTCAATGAACTAGGAATGGTCTCTGGTTTTGACTAGTAATGTTGGTTAGACTCAAAATTTTTCTTATATAATGTGTTGCTCATTTTTCTATGAATTGTTAAGTGCTATGTGAACTTTGTTGATTAAACTCTGGTATGCATACTCTGTTAACATGTTTGTGTTTAACATTGTTAAACTCTGTCAGCATGTCTGTATGTCATACACTGTTAATATGTTTGAAAAACTCTGTGAATTCTGAATTGATTATTGTCTGGATGAAAACACCAATAAAGAAATATGTATGAAGCATGATTCTCAGTAATTAAATCATGACTCTTTCTGAGTCACTGTGATCTAATCAGAAATTGTGCAGTAAGTTAACACAGCATGATACTGTTTCATATTTATAGCATCTCTTAGTTTATTTGGTCCTAAACTCTGAGTCTATGAATACTATGTGCATTGCCTCTCATGAATACCTTCTGATATTAATGAACTCTAAACTCTGATAGTGACACTCTGTTCCCAAGACGAATACATGGTTCATGATGAACATGGTTCATGATGATTTCTGTTTGTACTTGTGAAAATTACAAAACTTGAGATGTGTCATTGTTGATTTTGGTGAGTCCAAATTTATGTCAGCACCCTGTGAGAATTTGAGCCAAGTAAGTGATTGATACATTTTATATCAATCAGATTTTATTGATGTGTATTGTTCATCAGTGAGTATGTTGCTCTAAAACTTGTTTTAAACCATTTTGAGACTACATGATATGTGTATGCATGAAAATGATAAAGGCACTAGGATTTACCATCTTTCTCCAAACACTGTTCATAAATTCCACCCTTAGAAAACCCTTTTGAGCCATAATAACTGATTGTTTAAATTCTGATACATCAAGAGCAGTTATATTCATTTGTATATTGAAGAGCAAACAGGTTAGAGTTTCTCTACAAAGAAAAGTTTACTCAGTGAATATATATACATAAGAAAAAATGTATATATGCTGATCATCTTGTACAAATATGTACTAACAGTGCAACTGAACACTTTGCTCTATTAACTTGTTCAGTTCGCTATTTATTCATTTAATCCATCTCTTCTCACCTGTTTGATTTTACTAAATTATAACCCTGAATAAAGTCCTTTTGATTTGTGCATACGTGTACTCAAAGTAGTGTAGATTTGGTGGACAATCAAGCATATGGTAGCATTTGCTTTTACTGATTAAACTTGAGTGAAAACACTTCACCTAAACACGTGTGTGCTTTGAGAGTTTGTGAGTTTATCAAATCCCTGGCATGTTACTCACTGAATGATACTTTGATATCTATCTCTTGATCTTTTTGTCTATAAAGACTGTGTGCTTACTTGGATAATCATGGACATCAAAGGGAATAAGCGTATTCAGATTTCTGTATTTAAGTAACTACCGAGTTTCGCTTTCATCGTATAATCAGTGTTTAATATGAGAGTTTGTGCATTTAGTGTTTATTGATTTACTTTATGGATTTTATGAAATATTAGATGCTCTAAAAATTGATTTGGTAACCTATGCTACACACACACATATATTCACAACTGTGCACTTTTTGAAAGGGTTTCAGTGATAAAGTTGGAAAATTGACAAACGCTGTTGAATTGTGTTCAGTACTCCAAGGTAAATTTTCATTAAGACAATTTGAAAATTTTGGAGTAAATAGAGTGTTTGACAACTGTTAATGAGTGTAAATATGTTAAAGTGTCTTGGTAATAGGAAAGATAGCAGTAATAATTGGTATTTTACTGCGCGTGATTAAGTGATTCGCTGGATGATTGACATGTGTCCCACTCACCCATTATTATGTCCCACTCACACATTACTCTAGGAACGGTTGAGTGTTTAGATGCACAAACGATTGGGTTTTGATTTTTAATTACAAATCTAATCGCTTTTACTCTCACTTACACATCTACTCATATTCACTTTACTAAATCACAGAGTTATTTTGTGTCTTTCACTTCGACATTTTCACAAACACCTTTTCGACATTCCAATTTCACTGTCATTTCTTGCTCTTTTCTTGATCTAATGGCAACTAAACCTTTTACATCTCTTGGTCTTCGATTTGTTCCTAACAACTTTGCAGCTCTACTCGAGAATGACCGTGCTCCAGAAGCGTTTCATATTATTCAGAACTTTCTCCGCGACTCCGAGATTGGGCAAGCTTTGACTGAACCATCTATTATATCTGCTTCTCAGATTGCCACTTTCTGGCAAAACTCAAAGTATGTAGATGGAGGAGAGAATGGGACTCCGTCTATAATCTTTACTCATGATGAACAAGAGTTTGTGATTACTCCACAAACTGTTAGAGAGACAATGGATTTCGACACATATACTTCATATGCAGTTGTTTCTGAACAGAATCTACGGGAAATGCTAACAGAGATTGGTTACATGGAATCTCTTGCGAAGCTAGGTAGTGTGAGGAGGCCAAATCTCAGAAAGGAATGGAATTTTTTCTTTGACTGCATCACAAGAACATTCCAGAAGAAGGTCACCAACTGGGATGCCATTCCTATGGATAGTCTGCAAATTGGGTATTCTCTTCTTTATGGCAGTAACTTTGATTTTGGTCGTTATGTTTTAATGAATTTAGGTGATAAACTGTCAGAGTCTACCACAGTATACTTTGCTAGATTTTGTCAGCTATTATTCACTGTTTGTGTATCTGGGCTAATTATTGATGAAGCTGATGTGATTCAGCCCTTTAAAGTCAATAAGAGAATATTCTCTGATATGACTAATAAGGATGTTGGTAAAGACCTACCTGTCTTTGTTTTGCCACTTGCCTTGCAAAACTTTCTCAACCAACCCCAAGATCCACAATCACCACAAAATGAACCACAACAAACACAACAACCAGAACCACAACAAATGCCTGAACCATTGGCCGCTGACCATACTGAAACTATCCACTCTAAACCTATACCATCACCTGAAACTTCACAGCCACCCCTAAACTCTGCATCAAATCCTCAACCTCAACCACAATCTAAACCAAAAAGGCAAAAGCATACTGCACAAAATACCAGGCATTCCAAGGCTAAACAGACATCTACTGGAGCTGTTTATACCAGAAGAATCATAAAAAGGGCAAATAGGCCTTCATCACCACAAGTTAAGGACAGCTCTAATGAAGAAGAAGAGGTAGTTGAAGTGCCTCAAGCAAAAAGGAGGAGGTTGATACTTGCAGAATCTGATGAAGAGCAAGTAAATGAAGCTCCAATGGACATCTCTAAGGAGACTCCTATTGTTGAGACAGAGGTTATCACTGAACCTGTTCTAACAGAGAATGCACGTCAAGCAGAAAATGAATCTCAAGCTGAGGAGCCAGCTATTACTCCTATGGAAGATTTTGTTCCTATGGAAGATTTTGCTGAAAATTTTCAGACATTCTCTGCTGAAGATGACAATCCAATTCCAACAACCATGGCTACCACAAACTCTGTTGATACTGGTGTTGCAGATCAACCTACTGTAGTGCTAGAAGTCACAGAGGTTGCATCTCACACAGAGTTATTCTCTGATGCACATCACGTTTCTGATCATGGTGAGGAAATTGATCAACCAGCAAAAGTTGTTTCTTCAGAGCATGAACAAGTTGATCAAGGAAAACAAGTTGCTCAAGAAAACTCAGTAGCTAAAGAACCAGTTGCTGAAATCAATGAAGAAATTGCCTCAGTTGCAGATGATTCTGATAATGATTCTTTTGAAGCAATGAGTGCAGAAGCTGAAAATGATCATATTCAAACTGATGGACAGAAAACAGGGGAGAAACCAGATTTTACTGGACCTTCTGTACGAGAAATTGATGATAATTATCTGGCAAAGCAAATTGCAGATTGGTACAAAGCAGATTGCATCTTTCCTACTGGACGAGCAGCTACTTTTCTCAATGAAAATTCAAAGAAGATTTCAAATCCAGATGTTCTAACCTGTCTACAAGGAACAGTGATTCAGGTTAAGGCCTTGAATCACAGGTTTGATGACAATCAAAAAGCACTTCTGGATCTGAGAACTGAAGTTGCTACTCATGAGGAGAAATCTCACAGAGCTAATTCAAAGCTGTTTCAACAATTTTCCAAGGCTCAGGAGACTCTTACTGATAGATTGAGTAAAGTTGAACAGAATCAGCTTTTGCTGACTGAAAAGGTTGACTCTATTGCAAACTCTCTTGAGTTAATCACATCTATTCTGATTCCAGATGGTGATGATGTCAAAAAGGGGGAGAGAATTGCTAGAACTAAGTGCAAGCAGTCTCAAACTCTGTCAAAGAAAGATCATCTGGATGAAGAAGGTGCAAATTCAGATAAAGGGTTAAGAACTGCAAATCCAAGTCATGGACATGGAAGGTCTACAAGGTCTACAAGATCAAAATCAAGTTCAGTAGCAAATACAAATCTTCAGAGTACTTCAAGACAAAAGGATTTGTCATTCTCTGACAATCCACAAACAGATGAAGAGCTGGCTGCTAAGATTTTTCGTGAAGAAAATGCTGAGGGGGCTACACTTGAAGATATTCATGCTGAAGAAAAGCTTTTACAAGAAGAACATTTGAAGGCATTGAAGTCTGGGAAAGGAAAGAAGATTGCCAAAGCTTCAAGGCCTGTAAGAAGAGGAATTGTGATTAAAGAAAATTTATCTGGTATTCAAGAAGAAGAAGAAGAAGAAGAAGTAAAACTGATAAGAAAATCTTCTCTTAATGCTAAGTTGAAGCTGAAAGAAATAATGGGTGAAGAAGGCAAAGGTAAAAAGGTAGACACAACCTCTGTTGCTACACAAGTTGTAAGTGATTCTCTACCAGTTCAAAGCAAACTCTTACCTGGGTTCTCTAGACCAACGATTCCAGTTCCAGCACAAACAGAAGGGATTGATAGTTATCAACATAGCATTGCTTGTTCAGGTAAGCCTCCTGGCAGGAATACTTCTGGCTTGGGTTCAAAAAGAGATTTGAGAGTTAGTAACAGTCCAAGAGATCCCTCATCACTTATCTCTCCTGGTTCTGGTATTATTCAAGAGAATCTGGATAAACTGGAGTCAGTTCAACTAGTTCATCAGAAGAGTTTGGATATTCACTTCTTGTTGTACTTCATGGCAGATGGAACAGTGTATAGAGTGAATGAAGATGCTATCAAGCTCAAGCTGTTTGAAGAACTTCAGTATGTTCTGTATATATTCAGGGTCAGAAATCGACGAACAGAACTCATTGCTAATTCCATAAGAGAATATATGCTGAGAGCCAAAGCCTTTACTGGATCAAAGACTACTGAAGAGTATGTGCCTAAGTACAGAGATTGGAATGGAAACCTTGTTGAAATGAGGAAGGGAACTGCAAAGCTAAAAACTGATCTGGGTGTTACAGTTCTTGATTTTAATTCTCAATCAGAGGAAGTAAAATTCATAAGACTGGGAAATGAGATGAGGAGAAATAAAATCTACGATTTAAGAGCTGCTATCTATCAGACTGATGAAAGTGATCCTGAGTTAAGAGAAATCAAGGAAGTTATGCAGAGAGAACTTGAAAATGCTGAGAGAAGACTGTTGATAGATTATCTCAGAACAACACCAGATCTTGAGGAGGTTAGGTAGACAGAATTTGTAAGTAATTCGAATTTTCTGTAGATTTTGTTAAGTCAAGATTAAACTCTGATTAAATGTTAAACACTGTGTTTCTATTAGATTGTTTTGACATCATCAATTACTGTGAACTTGTACATTTTTACTAATGAACAAGTTGGGGGAGATTGTTAGATATAATTGATGTGATTTAATGTCAGTGTTTAAGTATTACAGGGAAAAAGAGTTTAACTTGTTAATGAAAGCAGTCGTAGCAGAGTTTGAGTATACGCTGATAGATGGAAGCGCAAACGCTAACAGAAGGAAGGGCAAACACTGCTGGCTGACAGAAGGAAGCGCAAACACTGCTGGCTGGGAGCGCAACAGAGTTTGTTAAAGTCTGTCTACTGGAAGCGTCTACAGGTCAACAGAGATTGAAGATTAATTCAAGATAAAAATGGAAGCAATATCTTTGAAGATTGGATAGCTGTCAAAGAGATTGAGTTGACTTAGAAGACGTGTAGCAATCGTAATTGATATCAATTGTATAGCTTAATTATAGGAGAATCAATTAACGATTGTACGTAGCTGTATATCTTATAAATACAGTTAGGTTAACCCTAGAAGGGTAATCATCGTGATCGAATATCATTCATTGTAACCTAAGCAGCTCTCTGTTTACATCACTGAGAGAGGAATTATTAATTCCAAACAGTTTTTAAGTACTAAAACGTGTGTTCTTGTTATTCTCTCATACAGTACTTGATTATATATTGTGTATTCGACCTAACAGACTTCACAAAGTTTCTTTGTTTCATGTCAAACGGTCTGCAAATATGGTGGCCCGTATGCTTGCTAGGGCATCATATGTTTATTCAGGTCGTATCTTTGATAGGAGTTTTGTTCCTATTGAAATTCAAAATTGTATTGAGAATGATTTAAGTTATTAATAAAATTCCAAGCTTTTCGTCAAAAAAACATGTCTTTTTAAAGTTCATTATGTTTTTCTTCTTGAAAGAATTTTAGTTTATTATGTTAATTAACTATAAAGAACACATACTCTAAATGTATTTAATTTCATTATAGCACTTCTCGATAATTATCTTAAAAAAAATTGTAATGTCAAATGTTTGTTTTGAGTATTTCATAAGTTTATATATAATCAATTTAGAAAATAAACAATCTTTTAAAATAATTCCGTGTTTATTAAATAAGAGTACATGCTCATGCAGTATATCTGTACTAGGTTCCAAGGCTTTTGGTAATAATGACTAACTATTAAATAGTACTAACTAGATCTGAATTTAAAAAGTTTAAAGCTCATGATAGCACGTTAATGAACATGCAGAAATAATGGCAGCCTCACAATTTTTCTACGGCTTATAGATAAAATCATAAAAAAAAATTAAAAAAAAAAGAAGATTTAGCAATTATTCTATCATATCAAAAGTGAATAATATCTCGTGGCTTGAAACAAAACTGTACATAAAATTGGACGTACATCTAAAAGTCAGGGTCAACTTTATCAAAGTTGAAATTGATGAGTAGATTATAAACAAGTGAAGCCGGTTAAATGTAAAATTTGTTTGTTGTTTTATTTGATTGGCTTTAGAGGTCAATGAGATTCCTCTTGTTGGGTAATATTGCTAGTTGCTAGTTTGTGGTAACACTACTTAATTCGTTAGAGTAACATGCCTGATCAAAACTGTGTGGATAACCAAATTTATACCCAAGTCAAATTTAAATATATAAGTATCTTTAAGAGCAAGTCCAACACTTTTTCTATTTAAGTTATTAACTTAAAATTTAGAAAATTTGATTTAAAATAGTACTCCAATCGTGTTTTAGTGGTTCCCTAAAATATTAGGAATCACTAGCCATTCCCTAAGGATGTGTTCACTTGGAAAGAATGGAATGGGGTAGGAATGGAATGAAAATTGTAAACAAAATTTATGAAGAAAGGGGGATGTTGGGGGAAATAATGAATAAATATGAGGGAGTAGAAGTTTTTTATGATGAAAATTGCAAGGAAAATGATGAAGATTGGGAATGGAGCATTCCTTCCAAAACATGTGGGTTAGAATTCTAGTTCAAATTATTTGGAGAGGAATGAAGCAAGGAATGAAATTTATAAACACTTTCCCCAATCTCTCCCAAATAATAGTATAAATTTCATTCCATTCTCCCCTCATTCCATTCAATCCAAGTGAACATAGCCTAAGAACCAGTAGTCATTCCTAACTTCATTTCCACCAATAAAATAATAGTACTATTACTTTCAAATTTATTACTCTCTCCGTCTTTTTCATTTATTTACACTTTCTATTTTGGGCCGTACATTCCATTTATTTACATTACTAAAAATAGTAACTTTTAACAATAAAATACATTATTACATTCACTACTTCATTCTACTTTTTCAACACTTTACACTATTACACCCATTACTTCATTTATTTTAACAATAAAATTACTATTACACCCACTACTTCATTTATTTTAACAATATTACACTCATTATCTTAATCTCCGTGCAAAAACCAAATGTAAAGAATTCTAATGGACGGAGGGAATACTATTTTAATAGTATATAAAACAATGTTTCTAAACCATTAAAAATCCTTATTTTATAATTTTTATAAGAAACCAACTAAACCATTGTTGAACTTGCTTTTTCCTTGTCATGCTCATAAATCCTTAGTTCTATACATCAATGAAGAATCAAATGAAATACGAACAACCGTGCTGATTGTAATAGATCGACTTTCATGTTTCAGCGTGAACGTTCCATTTTAGAGCTAGAATGACGACGTACTATAATAGTTTCTGTTTTGTTGAGCCTTGCTTTAATTTCTGCTTTGATGATTGTACATGTTAAAAATCCGATACATTACTTTTCCTTAAAATCGAAATTCGATCAATGACTTTTTATCTTATTTTAAGTTCATGACTTGGGGGTGTTTGGGAAAACTTTTTTCCAGAATAAGTCAACTTATTTCAAGACAAAGTTAAAGATTTCTAACTTTCCAACTTATTTTTACAACTTATTGAATCTCAAACATACATTAAATACTTCTATAAAAAAAACTATCAAAATATAAAATTTTTACCCGAAAATAAGTCAATAAGTCCTAGAAAAAAGGTGAGCCAAACGGGGCCATTGATCATGCACCCGTTTTGCGACATACTCCCTCCGTCCCATCCATTTCTTTACATAAAAAATTGTGTATCTAACACGCATTTTAAGGATAATTCTATAACTTATTTTTGATATTTTCTTTTTTTTTTTTATAAAAATAGAACAATCCTATTTTTATACAAAAAAAAAATATCAAAAATAAGTTATAAAACTATCCTTAAAATGCACCTTAAAATTCGTGCCGGAAATTGATCCGCAAATGTAAACTATTACATAAAACGAGGGAGTACATATTAAACTTATATACCGATATATCACGTTGGGTTAGGTTCTAGAAAGAACACCCTTAAAAAGAGAACGAGAGAACAAATCATCTGACCATTGAATCTATTAGATCTAATGGCCCCGCCAACGGCACCCAATACAAAAAAGTCTTATAATTCTATCATCTATCCATTCATTAAAAAAATATTAAAAAAAATTGAAAAAATAATAATAATGATGATGATGATTTCACTATGACGTCACAGCAAGGTTTTTTTTTAATGAATTGATAGAGGGTAGAATTATAAAACTTTTTTCTATTGGGTGTCCCTGGCGGGCCATTAGATTTAATAGATTCAATGATTAGATGATGTGTTCTCTCATTATCTTTTGATGTGTTCTTTCGTTCTCTTTTCAATTCTCTCTAGAACCTTGCCATACCATATCACGTTTATTTATAACTTAAAAAATTTAAGATACGAGGAATTTTATGGACAAAATTTAGCACAGGTATATACGTATATTCAGAATTTAAATGTTTCAATAGTTAGAGCTAAACGCATTTCATGTATTGATCAAATAACTTACATGATTGGTAATGTTAATGAACAATTTATGCATTCTAAAGGAGTGTTATTTCTGTCTCATGGAAGAATTTGGTAACATCAAAATTTGAGTTACGTCACCGAAATCAAAATCTATGATGATGGCTATTCGTCAACAGTCTCTATACTGAAACAAATGTGCCGATATACCCAATATTCGTTGTTACGTTTTAACAGTATAAAAAGAGAACTAGAGAACATGAAATTCAAAATAAGATTTTCAAATTTTTTAATTTATTTTCACGAAATAATTGTACTAACATATTTTAATGATTATGATATAATTTTTAAAATCAATATTTGAATCATTAATTATATATTGAAAAGGATTTATGTACAATTTTCAAAAAAAAAATACTGATATTCAAAAACAGGTTCACAAAATTTATGAGACTTAAAAACAAATTTTAGAAATTTATCATACTCCGTCCGTCCCAATGGATTCTTTACACTTACTATTTTGGGTCGTCCCATTCATTTCTTTACATTCCCAAAATAGTAAGTTTTAACACTATTACACCCACTACTTCAATTATTTTAACAATACTTTACACTATTACACCCACTATTTCACTTATTTTAACAATAAAATCACTATTACACACACCACTTCTCTTATTTTAACAATAAAATCACTATTATATCAACTACTTCATTTATTACACCCACTTTATACTCACTTGTCTTGTCCTCCGTGCCCACCAGGAACGTAAAGATCCCAGTGAGACGGAGGGAGTATTTTTTTTATATTTACAAATAATTTGTTGTTTGTAATTTATTTTAATTTTTTTCCCATTTTAAAATTAATGTTTTAAATTGATTCTTTCAGTTGATCTCTTTTTTAGAGAGTTTTGAACCTTGGTCATGTTTTTAATGCTCCCTATGTACTATTTATTCTATCATATTTTGATATTTTAAAATTAAATTTATCAAATTTTGATCAAAAATTAATAAATATTGATAAACATAAAATTGTAAAAGAATTATCATAAAAAATTATGAAAAACTATTAAAATTGATTTTTAAATTTGTAAAAGTAAAAAGTAAAAAATTATATTTGTAGTCAAACAAACTTCGATAAATGTGACTTTGAAAAGTCAGAATGAGATATTAGAAGAAATACTTTACAAAATTTAATATATTAGATGATAACTCGTGCAAAATCTGAGCAAATTAATTTAAAGTCATCATTAATTTATAATTTTGAATGATTTTAAAAACTTATATTATTTATATAACTCAATAAGTTATAATAAAAAAACAATTGTATTTATATTAGAATTTCAATAATTTCGGTGAATACGAATCTTGGGATGAAATTATATTTGGAGTCTAAATTAAATATCATTAGAACGGATATTTTACTTATTAATAAAGATTGTTTATTCATTATTAATTTAAGATTATTTTAAGAAAATCAAGAAAATACGGTATATATGCTTCTCATATATATATTATTTTGTAATTCAGTACGGTTATAATAAAAGAATTTCAATTATTTTAGGAATACAATAATTTTACTATTTTATTAAAGATAACATAGAGTTCCTGAAGAAATAAGAATAAATGAACGAAAAAAATTATAGTTATTCTAGGATTATAAAACATAAAGTTTTAGAAGAAATAGAAATAAAGGGATGAAACCTAAATGGAGATGAAACCAAATTTGATATTGTAATACCATTTAAAAGATTAAGAAAAGTTAAATTATATAAATTTAGAAATACATCAAAATAAAATGGACATAATTATACATATTTGAGGTCAAATTATGATCCATCGTATATGTGATCTCTCTTTAGAAAGTCGTCATCATATACATAAAGAAAAAATGCATAGTTATCCATATATATGCAACTGATGTGTAGAATTTGTATTAGATCAAGGATCGATGACCATCACATGCTATAATAGGATAAAAGACATGAATAAGACGCATACACAGACATAGGGGGTCTTTGGGGAAATTTTTTTCAGAATAAGTCAACTTATTTTAAGACAAAGAGGGTGTTTGGGATTGCTTAAAATAAGTTACTTTTGACTTAATGGAGGTGTTTTTAACTTAAAGGAGAAAGTAAAGTTGTTTACTTTAAGTTGAATGAATGTGTTTGGGTAATTTTACTTAAAGTTAAATGGGAATTTAATAATTTTGACTTAAAGTGATATTTGACTTAAATTTTTTTTAAATTCATGATATTTAAGCTTTACAAGAATTGTGAAAAAAAAAAAAAAAAAAAAAACTCCATAAGCCATAAGTCATAAGTCAAAAGTACCTAAATGTAACTTCTGACTTAAAGCAGTTTTTTAACTTAAAGCCGGCTTAAAGCCACGTTACACAAACACACCAAAAACTCCTTAAAGGAGCTTTTGGCTTTAAGTTGCCATAGCCAAACAGGCTGAAAATTAGAGATTCTTAACTTTCCAACTTATTTTTGCAACTTATTGAATCTCAAATATATATTAAATACTTGTATAAAAAAGATTATCAAAATATAAAATTTTTACCCGAAATAAGTGCATAAGCCCATAAAAGAAGCTGAGCCAAACGGGCACATAGATCATGAACTAAGTATTAAATAAATAAAAAAGCTTTATAAAAGAAATTGAAATATTTTTAGATTTTTTCAAACTTGGTAGGGTTACAAAAAAAATTTTGGCACACGCCTCACATACGGTTATGGACTCCACACGCCTCACATGCAATGCTGTCTCTCGTACGTATGAACGGATAGACGTCTCAGGGGACGGAACCGGTGCTGGCAATCTAGGTTGAAGTCAGATTAACCAGGGAATTAATTTGAAATCTTGATAAATAAATACTAGCTTAAAACCCGTGCAATGCACGGTTTTTTTTAATATTATATGAAAATTTTTCATTATTTGAATTAATTTTTTAAAGCATGATTTTTGGAGGCTTAAGTTTTTAAATAAGATTATTTGATAATAATTATATAAATGTTATTCGTGATAATTCTAGAAAATGAGGGATTTTAGTTAGAAATTTAGAAAAGATGATGGATTTTGGTTGAAAAAAGTAATCGGTTAATTATTGGTAATTATAAAATTACTTTTTTATTTTATTAGATAGAATACCCATGATATAATTGGAAAAATAGAGGATTTGGTTAAAGAAAATTAAAAAGGTAACATGTTTTAGGTGAAAAAGATAATTGATTAGTTTATAGTAATTTTAAGTTAATTATGTTATTTTACTAAATAAATTGCTCGTAATATTTTTAGAAAAAGAGAAATCATTGTTGCCCGTGATATTTCTAGGAAAAAAGGGGTTTTAATTAGAAAATATAGAAACAATGATATGTTTTAGCTGAAAAAGTTAATCTATTATCATATTAATATTTTATTTTATTAAATAGAACTGCCCTTAATATAATTGAAAAATGAGAGATTTTAGTTAGAGAAAATAGAAAATATAACGTAAAAATTAAAAAGATGACATGCTTTAGGTGAAAAGGATAATTGATTAGTTCGTCTAATTATAATTTAATTATGTTCTTTTACTAATTAAAATTGCTTCTAGTGTTTTTTAGAAAATGAGAAATTAATATTGTCCGTGATATTTGTAGAAAAAAAATGGAATTTAATTAGAAAAATAGAACCTAAAATATTGGTTAATTATTAGTATTGCAATGCACGGATTTCTTGTATTATGTTATAAATTTTATTTAATATTATAATTATGTTTTTATATAATCATTAATTTTTAATAATTTTTTTAATTTTAGTTTGATATAATTTAATATACTCATGCTTACGGATTATAATAATGTTTCCTTATTATAAACAACGTATATGATTTTTAATATATTTTATTAATAATTGAAAATTTTAGTGTGATATTTTCGGGTATGTATTATGATGGTAAGATTAGTTGTAAATTAAAAAGGTAACATGTTTTAATTATAAAGGAAATATAAATGATTGAAATATATGATACGATTGATCTTTTAGGTGTTTATAAAAGATAATATCTTCAACTGAAAGTAAATATGAAAAAGGCAATCGACTAATTACCATTAATTATGTTATATTATTATTTATTTTAGGTGTTATATTTTATTTAAAAATTATGGTGCGATATTTTCGGGTATATATTAATGATTGAAATATTTGTTTTAAATTAAAAAGGTAACGTGTTTTAGTTCGAAAGGAAATATTAATGATCAAAAGATAGATATGATTGATGTTTTAGGTGTTTATAAGAGGTAATATCTTCAACTAAAATAGAAAATATTTGTTTTTAGATTTTTATAAGAGGAAATATTAATGATCGAAAGATATGATATGATTGATGTGAAAAGGACAATTGACTAATTACCGTTAATTTTATTATTTTAATCGACTAATTATCATTAATTATATTATGTTATTATTTTTTTTAGGTGTTATATTTTTCTTGAAAATTATGGTGTGATATTTTCGGGTATATATTAATGATTGTAAGATTGTTTTAAATTAAAAAGGTAACTTGTTTGAGTTCGAAAGGAAATATTAATGATGGAAAGATATGATACGATTGATGTTTTTAGGTGTTTATAAAAGGTAATATCTTGAATAATTTTCATTAATTATATTATGTTATTACTTATTTTAGGTGTATTTATTTTTCTTTATAATGAAGGTTATGGTGTAATATTTTCAGATATATATTAATGATTGTAATATTTGTTTTTGTTTGAGTTCGAAAGGAAATATTAATGATGGAAAGATATGATACGATTGATGTTTTTAGATGTTTATAAAAGATAATATCTTGAATAATTTTCATTAATTATATTATGTTATTACTTATTTTAGGTTTATTTATTTTTCTTTATAATGAAGGTTATGGTGTGATATTTTTAGGTATTTTTAGGTATATATTAATGATTGTAAGATTTGTTTTAAATTTAAAAGGTAACGTGTTTGGGTTCGAAAGGAAATATTAATGATGGAAAGATATATTTTAGGTATTTATAAAAGGTAATATCTTGACTAATTACCATTAATTATATTATGTTATTACTTATTTTAGGTGTATTTATTTTTCTTTATAATAAAGGGTAAATAAGTAAATTGACTAATTACCATTAATTATATTATGTTATTACTTATTTTAGGTGTATTTATTTTTCTTTATAATAAAGGGTAAATAAGTAAATTCACGAAGTACCAAAAAACAGGTACCAAAAACAGGTACCAAAAAACAGGTACCAAAACTTTCAATGTTTCGGAATTTATATAATAGTATAGATTCGATAAACAAATGATTTTATTAAATAAATAATTTTTTTCGATCCCGACATAATAGAAACAATGTATTTTTGATATCGATAAATGAATAATCTAAATTAATGAATAAAATTTTCCGATCCCAAATGTATTTATTTATCGAGATTTAACTGTATTGGACACCGATCAAGTGATAATTAACAAACAAAAAATATAGCTTCGATATATATGTCTCGTGCCCACCTGCTTGTTAAATTTAAATATTAAGAATTGTAAAATCTATGTAAGTGTGACACTCCTTCATTAAGATTACAGTTTGAATTTGAATTACACTTAGACATGATTCCATCATTTCTCAAAAACTTTGTGCAATAATTTGTTTTAATTTTTTCCAGTCTAGATTGAGTGAATTTAATCCTATTAATCGTTGTATTCCTTTATTTAAAACAAACAATTCCCACATAGGCTTCATGTTGATTATAAATCTCATTAATAATAATATTATTATTATTATTATAGTTCGATCAATTTTTTAAATTAATCAACATTTTAAATATTTTTAATGATTTGAAAAGTTTTTAAATTAATCGAAATACACGTTGTAGTATTATTATCACTTTTCTTTCGTTTTCTAGTTGTCCATTATTGATTTTTGTATCACAGCGGATACTTTATTGTATAGTTGTAGAATTAAGTGTAAAAAAAAGAAAGGCATGGGACGGAAAAAAATGCGGGTTTGCATATGCGTATTTTGGAAGTATAGTATATAGTGGTGAAAAAATGTATGCAAGTCCCAGTTATTGTGGGTGTAATTATTCAAATATAAAATATTTTAATTTGTAATTTATTCAATAAATTCTAAAAGTTTAAATTCATGACGTGTGTCCTAATAATTAAGATCTAGATCTACTTCATTAATTCATTGTGGTCCCAAATTTAACAGTTTTATATTTTAGCATCTCTGTCTATATATAAAAAGAATTAAGAAAATATTAAAAATTACTATAAATATAATATCAAATTTTGACAGAGATTGATGAAAAAGGATATTTCATTTGAGTTTCAGGTACAATGACATGTAAACATCATGATGTTTCCTACTTGGACCCATAATAGTTCTAAATTTCTTTGCATGATACAAGAATGAGAATGATATACTCAAACAGGTCTTTGTTGGAAACAAGAACCAACTTCTTCTAACACATTTGATTGAGATGAATATAGAACATAGAATCTCTCTTTTACTTTTCTACAAGAAAAAGAAAGAATATGGAATTTTATTAGGACCGTATATTTGGGGACTACGAGAATCATACAAAAAAAAAATCTCATAACAAAATTAAATCAAACATATTCGATGTTTAAATGTGATATTACGAATTTTTTTTTCGATATAAGATAAGATCAAAAATATAAGATGGACGATCGAGTAAGAACATAACGAAGAATTATTTGAGCGTAATAATTGTTCAAGTTGCATCAAAATGTTTTTTGAGCTTTCAAGTTGACATAGCACTATTTTCCCTGGAGACTTTAAACTAAGGTACGAAAACTGAAATGCCAAAATGGGCCCCTTTGTTTTTCACTTTGATCACTGGACTCACAAGCTTTTAGGCTCCACCACTAGCTTCGTAGAGTATAAGATTTGCCACCCTCTTCCAAGTCCATCAACCCATTCTGGTAGGTATTACTGTACTATAAAATATAGATATCTACTAATCCTAAATGATGACCTACTGATCTTCAATATTCTAAAGCCCATTATATGAATAGCCCACACTTGTTGTGTGGACTGCCATGAACTATATATACCTACAGAGTGTAACAAGTCAATAATGTGGGCGCCTAACTTTTTCCACATCACATGCCCAACTGCAACTAATTGCCTTCAATATTATGCAAGTTGGTTGATATTGGCAAGTGTAGTCCAAGAAGCAGGTAATCCGTCTATCTTAAAATGTTACTCCTAGATCTGATAAAAAAAATTAAATTATTAGAGAAAATTCTAAATAAAATCTTATATTCATATTTTAACATTCCACTACTACAGATTACAACTTACATAGCATTCGTTTTTTAGCTTATATAGCGTTTTTAAGCGCTATGTAAGCCGGCGCTATGTAAGTGAAATTTCACTTACATAGCGTTTTTTATGTGCTATCTAAGTATACTTCTTAAATAGCGCTTTCTGAAGTGCTATGTAAGTAAGTGTTTTCTAAGTAAAATTGCACTTGCATAGCACTTCTAGAAACGCTATATTAGTGAAAACAATAGCACTTGCACAGCTCTTTTAGAAATGCTATGTAAGCACAATATTTTGTAAAAAAAAATAATAATTTTGTATTAATGCTATTTAATTGCACTTTTTTTTATTCCAATTCAATTATTTTTCTAGCTACCATTTTTTTTACTTGTAATATTCCTAAAAATTCATAAATTTAACAACAAATACAATAAAACCTATACAATGTAGAACCCAAATCACAACAAGAAATAGTGTAACAACTCATATTACTACTAAATTCAAATTAATTCCAAATATCATAAAATACATTAAAAACAAAAAATATAGCCAACAAAGGTCTTTCTGATTGATCAATCTGTACAATATTAACAAAATCTAAGTAGAACAACTGACTGAAATAAAACATAAAAAGCTAATTTAGTAACAATTTGCCCTTGAGGAACCAGTTGTACAATTATCCCGCCAAATTCTTCTCGAAGTGATCTTGAGTGCAGAGAATCATGTTTTCACGTTCCGTGTGCTTGTATCAGGATTGTTTGCATGTCCCGCAAAATGAGATCAGCAACAGTATTTACCAACAATAGATACTTAAACACTAAATCAAAAACAAAAAGAATATACAAAATAGTGAACAGCTATTTTACAGTGAGTAAAGCAGTATATTTTCTAAGTAGCTAGATTAATGTATATGCATTATGCTAGTTGTAATCTTGAGTTTTTACCAGTGAAACTAATTAATATTGATCCGGTGAGCACGAATACAGAGCACACACATGCATGTCAGGTAGAATTTTCATATGATCAGGGTGACAAAAATTAATAATAAAAACAACAATTTTGGTAAATAGAGATTATATTTCAGTCAATAATCTAGAGAACTGTGGGATAATCATAGTTGCCTAGCCTACTAAAGGATGGTCAAAAGGCCATATAATTCTTGATAAAGAAAGCCCATATATAATTTACAGCAATGGTTGCATTTTACAGTGAGTAAAGTAGTGCACAGGCTACAACCGCCTATGGTACTAACTCGCTACTCTTGTTAAAGTATAATATTGTATAGGCCCTCGTCATTAACAAAAAGAGTATGGAACTTTACTGTTAATTAGGGACGTAAGAAGTATTACCAAATTACCAGTACACACAAACAACGCAGCAACCAGCGATTAAAATTAAACAAATTCAACTAGTGCAAATTTGGGCAATTTAAGTGACATGTAGATGCAATGCACTGAAGCGTGCCATCTCAAGTATGCTAAGGAGCTGTTTCATACTAATATATAACATAGCTAAGCTCTTAAATGTACTATTGCAATCAACGCGGGTCAAACAATGTTTGATATAGTTGCTTAAAAAGAACTTACAAGTATCTCTCTGATGAGTGATGTCTGCACTAAGCTTGTCAATGTAATGGGAATCGGAGTCTGACCTTGGGATATTTGGCCTGTGCTAAACAAAAACTTTTGCATCACAAAACAGATCCAGAAAAAGACAAAGAAAATCTTAAAAATGGTTCTAAAGATAGCTTCAGGAAACTACAAAATCATTAGAGGTGCAAACAGAGGAATGTACGAAATCCTAATCTACAATTATCTAATTCTGATGCCACAGTAACATACTTTCAAAAAGAAAAAGAACTAAACTTGCACAACACTAAATTATGAAGCATCTTCATTATTGGTCATAAATGTCAAACCTAAACATCTGATTTTTATCTACCACCTGCCTTGGGTAAAGTACGACTACTAATTAGTGTTTTTATTAGTTTCACTAGTAATAGGTTAGGCCACCAAATACGAGTGAAATATAAGAAAATTTCATGCGATAGCCTAGAGACCAAGTAATACCTACAGCAATGGAAAAGTGAAAACCTATCAATCAGTCTCACGTACCTCAAATTCTGCTGGTTTCGAATAGTTATTACTATCAATGTTGAGTCCATGTAAAAGAAACAATAAGGGTTGTGCAACACCCTGGCTCTGATTGAGCAGGGTTGTTACAATCTCATCAGTATAAAATGCCAAATCAACCATGTACCTTTCCTGCCAAATAAGTATGTAAATATTAGTAGGTATATTCAGTAGGTAGCCTAGGAGCAAAAAGCAATGATTTCCCAGTTGCTATATCCTTTAAGATCATAAAAGAAAAAAACAGGAGAAATAGACCAAATTAGACCACTCTAAACTTCAAATCATTTTGTTAGTGAAAAGATTTGGACCAGTTGCCATTGCTAAACATTCAGCGTTATGATCTTTAACAAAATTCCACAGACTGATTAGTAACCAAGCATGGGAAATTAATAAGTTGATATTCTTTTCTTTAGAAAAAAATCAGAAATGTTAAGGGGGATCAACATTTCTGGTGAACTTTTTCCAGAGAAAAAGGTTCACAACCTTTTTCAGAAATATTATAGTATGTAAAATACAACATGGGGAAAATATAATACTTCACATGAAACACACATTCTTCGGAATTCATGTAATAACCCTAACTTCAGTAATGCTACAGTGGTCAAATGAATAGTAAATTTTGAGGATTTAGAGAAATGGTATATAGGTACTCTATAATGGAAATGGAAAGTGAATAAACAGAAATCATATTAGTAGTGTACATTGAAAATAAGTGACTCGAAATGACGTTAGATTTCAGAAATTCCTGAAGCATGAAATTTTGAGGATTTTGATTTCGAATAAGTTTCTATTGGACACTAAGGAGCATGGAAACATTATAAGAATTATATATTGAGGGATTAGTGAATTTAGAATTGAGCCAGGGGATTTTTAAGTTAAGAGAATACCAATGGAATTTGGATTGTTAAACGATCTCAAAACCACTGAGATAATGAGATACATTCGTAACGAACCACAATTAGACGAATATGGAAACCAAGCAACCAAGATTATTAACATAACAAGGATACATACCACATTTTTACTTACCAAGATCATTAACATTATACTTAGAAATCAAAATGGGATTATTAGGTCATCAAGATGATGTCACACTCCACTAACACCATTTTTGAGGGTAAATTAGTCTTTTAACCTTGGAAAAATCTACCAAGCTTCCAACACAATCTAGATTAGTAGTAAGTAAGATGAGATCAAAGAAATAAACACAAAATATCCTCTCCCCCATTCATATTATCCATTCGGCAAACATAGAAAAAAAAGAAGGAAAATAAAAATCAAAACCCTAGTTAGCATCAAGATCAAATCCAAGGAAAAATCATGGAGGTTCTTGGAGACTAGAAAGAGATATCCACCAAGTTTCATAGCCATCTAACATCATTTGCCAAGGTAATAAAATCATTCAAGTACAAGATGAATAGTAATGAATAGTAGTTTTCAAGTTTTAATCTTTGTTTTTATGGCTCCTTTAGTTAATCCAAGCTAATTCAAGGTTGTTCAAGGTGTGTACAAGGATTATTAAGGATTATTAAGTGTTCTTCAAGCTTCAAAGAGGTATAACAACCCTTGCCTTTTGTATTTATAGTAGATATTGAAGTGATTAGTAGTTAAGTGTGGTTAATGGAAAGTTTATGATGAATATGTGTTATGAATGGTTGGGTGTGATATGAAATTTGTGTTGTGAACTTGGAACCATGGCTGGAATGTAGTCCACATGGTGTGGGGTTTGATTATGGTGTTTGATGATGGTTTTGGAGTGGTGAAATTTTGGAAAGTATGAAATTACAGCAGTTATAATGTCCGATTTTCGTTAGAACTACAAACTGCCCTGTTTTTGGACACCAATGCAGTACGGTACCTTACTGTCTAGCACACTTAGTGACCATGAAATGATAGAGCCTAGTTCATAGATCGTTTTGATATAAGGTGCGTTAAAATCTGACGTACGGTTTAGGAGAAAAGTCAGTTTTAGTGAAAGACGTTCGAAAGTCGAGAAATCGTAATTGTACCAAATTTGAGGTCATAGTTACCATACTTTAACATGTTTAAAAGTCACGAAATTTTGGGAGATGGTAGTAGTGTGGTCAAAGAACTAATACCAGTTGACCTTGCATTAAAATTCGAATTCTAAAATTTATAAGAAATTTTACAGTCGAGTGTGGTTGTTAGGGGAAATGGTAAAAACCCCTGAAACTTCGATTGAGCTTATAAATGGTTAAGTTCTTGAACCTTTGGGGTAATAATAATACGTTAAACATACATTGAAGTGTAAAGGGTTTTGTTATACAAGAGGATAGTGAGTAAGAGATGTAGTGTTCTAATGACGGTCCTTTTGTGTTTATAGAAATTCCGGAGGAGGAACCAGCCCCCCTGTCAGGATACAGAAATCGAGGCAAGATCCTTCTATCCCTACTTTAAAAATTATTTATCTTCGGAATAATAATGATATCATGGAATATATTTATGTATATGTGATGCTTTTGTTGCTATATTGCAAGGAATATATTTTCTTGATTGTGGGAAGTTAAAGAGAGATGAATATGTTTTCTGAAATATGAATACAGAGATGATTATGAATGGAGCGAATATGCTCTAGGGTAAAGGAGATATGAAAGAGAATGGTATCAGTTGTTATCTAGGGTTATATGATTTATAATGCTATATTATAAACATTCTTTTAGTGTATGTTATATACATATATTTTATAGAAGTAATGTGCGAGAATGGAAATGAGATAAGTGAATGACATATGGAAATGTGAAATGGTGTTGATAAATTGAATAATGATCTTATAACAAGGGGGATTAGCAACAAAATTGCATAAGAGGCTATGTCAGGGCTGTGTGCGACATAGTCTAGTATTCATGATTCGGCACGAAGATGCCAAGGGAGGATGTTATGCAGGTGGCCTTCCTCCAGGGATGATGTTATGCAGGTGGCCTTCATTCCTTCTACTAGTAGTAAACAGAGAGCGGATACGGTCAGGCGACTGATCATCGTCCTACGTATCTGGCGCCAGTATATATCCCCAAAACTTGAAAGAAAGAAATGAAAAAAATGGTTTTCAGATTTCTATAACTGAAAACAGAAAAGTGATATGAGACGATGAAATTATTAATATAGATGAAGAGAAACTGATTTTATATTAATTTATAAAATTACTGTATAGAAAGGAAATGAGAAGATGATAGTGAGAGATTTATTTAATTATTTATATTATTTGAAATATTACACTGAAAGGGTATATTGATTATTACATTGTTTAAGAAGAGAAACTGATACTGTATTATCTTAGAATTCTTTCTTATAATAGTAAGTGGATGATGTATTATTAAATAAGAGTTTTATTCTTCCTTAAAGTTTATAAATTGGTTACTGCTTACATATGTATATACATGTATACTTGGTTACATTTTAAATACTAATTTTCAATATTATCTTGCTGAGCTGTTATAGCTCACTCTTGCTACTTATCTATATACAGCTAGGTATGCCAATACTACGCAGAACGCCCCGCAAGAGGGTAAGGGAAAGGCGACCTACTGAGAGTTCGTTAGCATCAGTCCCCGAGGTAGACGACCAGCGCAAGGGGTTTAGTAGTTTTATGTATATTAAGTGTGTAAGTTTGAAAGATTGTAATAAATTTGGTTGTTGAAATGCTTCTTGTAGAAGCATCACTCAACAATGTACTGAAGTATGATTCTGGGTTGTAATAACTTGTTAAATTCTAAACTCTTATTATGGTAAATGTTGTTCTCTGAGCATATGACTGGTGTGTGTGTGTATATTACTGTGGGGTCAATTGTATAAGTATTTATAAAAAAAAAAAAAACCCAAGAGATATTGAATTTGAATGGAAGTTGGTTCATGATGGCCCAAATTCATGACCCCGGATTTGGGGCTGTCACAGTTGGTATCAGAGCTAAGAGTCATAATGCTCAGGAACAAGAGTGATAATAATATTGTATCATTTATAATATTAAATTTTGAATTTCCATCAAGTTCAAGGGTGGTATATCGCAGGTAGTTTTATTTTTAAGCAATGATTATAATTTTATAAATTATTACTAATATAGTTTATGTTTACCTTATAGGGAGAGGAGATGGGAGAGCCCAGTCATGTTCGTGAGATGGGTGAGCCGAGCCGAGACCCCCAGTGGCTAGGACTACCTGAGCAGGAGATTAGAGATTTGTTGCTGGTAGGTGTAGAGGTTCCAGAGTATGCTATTGATGACCTCAGGGAGAGACGACGGGCGAGTGCTAAAGAGAGATATGAGCAGAGACTGAGGGAGGAGGCTGAGGAGCGCAGGCAGAGGGATGCTGTGGCCATAGTGCCATATTCTGGTAGACCATATGTAGGACCTGATGGGGCCGGACCTTCCCGAGTGCGGACAGATATTCCTGAGGAGGAGATGCCTTTACGTAAGAGGCCTAGGTTATCTGTTATACCTGAGGAGCCGATTGAGTGGAGGGACATTCACGTGACTCCTACTCCTGTCCCACCTGTCCCAGTTCCATCTCCTTTACCTAGCCCCGACCCTTTTGAGGATCCAGCTGAGCAGTTCACTCCACCGGGACACTTTATCATGTCAGAGGATGAGTTGGAGGATGATCCTTCCGAGGATGCGGACACAGAGCCAGTTCCTCCATCCCCACCATTTGCACCACCACCACCTCCACCAGTGGATGCACCCCCACTTGTAGATGTACCTCCCCCAGATGCTATGCCACCTCAGGAGGCACCTATGTTTCCAGCTGGCCAGTTGCCAGCTATTTTCTTGTCAGAGTACTTTGCCCTTCAGGGACAGCTGGATGAGTCCCGTCGGACTATAGATACGCTTATACAGAGGTTAGACAGGGCGAGAGGAGGAGGAGGTGTGATACCAGATGGGTTGAATTTGAGCATAGTCAGTATCGAGCTACGGGCACTCGGTGACATTAGGACGATGTTGGGAGACAGAGGGGATCCAGTATGGAGGGCTCATATAGTTGATACAGTCACCACTATGGTAGCGCAGATCAGGGACGTTATCAGGGCGTCGTTACCATGATTAGGAGTAGTAGTTTCGGATACTAATCAGACTAGTCATCTTGTGGATGTCATTTTGGGGATTAGGTTAGTTGTTTACTGTCTTAATCCCAGTCTGATTAGAGGACAGCTAGTAGTGCTTTTGTTATAGCGAGTTAGTATGTACAGTTATGCTTTTGGGGTTTCGAACCTTGTACTTTATGATGTATGATATTAGTAGTAAAAGATGTTGTACCCAAGTTGTAAAATATTTATGTAAATTAATGAAGTTTATGTACTTTGCCTAATTTTATTGTATTTTGATATTAAATGTTGAGATTCAGAAATATTGATATACATGAGGTGATTGACTTAAATGAAAAGGTTATTGTGCTAAAGGTACTAAGCTTATTTGTCAAAGTTGTATTATGATTAAATATTACTTGTGTGAATTTAAAATACTGGGATGCATAAATAAGATTAACTAATGATATAGTTGTGCATA
This sequence comes from Kitagawia praeruptora, assembly GCA_037693485.1. Classification (NCBI taxonomy): domain Eukaryota; kingdom Viridiplantae; phylum Streptophyta; class Magnoliopsida; order Apiales; family Apiaceae; genus Kitagawia; species Kitagawia praeruptora. The sequence goes on from CM075349.1 coordinate 39,233,713, forward strand.
TATGGAAATGATGTATATTGTACCCTAAATTTGGGTGGTTAATGAAGAATATTATTATATACAGAATCATGCCGCCTAAGCGTAATAATAGAATGAATGCAAGGGAAAATGATAGAGAGGAAGCAAGTCAGAATAGGCAGGATGAAAACGCTCATAATGAACAAGACCATGAGGAAGAAGAAGAGGAATCAACTGGCCAACAGGGAAGTCAGGGTGGTAACCTTTTTAACCAATTTATGGAACTAATGAGGCAGAATTTAGCTAATCCACAGAATCAGCCACAGCCACCTGTTCTTCCCAACCAGGCAGCTAACTCCTTTCGTGCTTTTAAGTCACTAAAACCCCCAGAATTTGAGGGAACCACTAACCCAGTAGCAGCCAGGGCATGGCTGAAAGAGATGGAGAAGGCTTTTGAGATACTGAGGGTAGAGGAAGATCAGAAGACAGTTTTTGCAGCCTATCTCCTAAAGGGAGAGGCGAATTTCTGGTGGGAAGCTAAAAAGAATCTTGAGGGAGCGGGAGTGATAACTTGGGAGCGTTTCACTAGGGTGTTTCTAGACAAATATTCCCCTAGGTACTTGGAGAACCAGATGGAAATAAAATTTTTGGAGCTAAAGCAGGAAAACCTATCAGTGGCAGAGTATGAAACTAAGTTTACAGAACTGTCTAGGTTTGTTCCAGAATTCGTGCGTACTGAAGAGCAACGAGCAAAAAGGTTCCAACAAGGATTGAAACCATGGCTACGTACTAGAGTGGCACCATTTGAGTTGACCGAGTATGCTGCGGTAGTTCATAAGGCATCTATTATCGAAGCTGAGAGTGAACAGACTCAAATAGGACGAGAGAGTAAGAAAAGGAAATTTGAGGGTCAGAAGGGAGGTTCAAGTGAGGGAAGCTATTTTAACAAATTTGGTAAAGGACAAAAACCCCAGTTTGGAGGAAAGTCAGGGAATAATAAGACTACCAGTGAGACTGTGAATCAGGGTGGTAGATCCACGGGAACTTTTCAATCTAGTCAATCTCGAACACCACTTCCAGACTGTAACACGTGTGGCAAGAAGCATTCAGGAGTGTGTAGAGTGTTAGAAATAAACTGCTTTAACTGTGGACAAAAAGGACACTATTTTAATCAGTGCCCAGCGGCTAATACCAATCCTAAGAGGGACATCAAGTGTTACCAGTGTGGGAAACTAGGACACATTGCTAGAGACTGTCGTTCCGGGGGATCATCCGTGCCAGAACAGAGTGTGACTGCTTCAAATAAACCTACTGCCAGGGTGTACAATATGACTTTAGGAGAGGCATTGAGAAAGCCGGATACAGATGCAGGTGAACATTTTTCTAGTATTTAAATTTTTAGTGTAAACGTTTGGTTAGGAATCAATGTGGTCAATGAATGGTATAGGTAGGTTGATAATCTAGATAAGGAAAATCAGTATCTGTTAGGGGTTAAAAATTCTATGAAAAGGAGAATAATAGTATTTTGGGGGTAAACCACAGGCTTGTTTATACACGAACAGGAAATATATATTATAGGTAATATTTTCTTACAATTGTTTCAAAGAATTTTATTCTAGTCGGATTTCTGGAAGATTTTACAGAGCCAAGATATAATAAGAGCGAAATATGTATATTTTATGTCATGATAGAGATCAACATAGGGATAAACCATAAGTGAGATACACTACCAGTCAGGAGAGGCCAATGTGGTGGCCGGTACCCATAATTAAAGAGGAATGTTGATGAAGGACAAGCAAGTTTATGTTGGAGAAATTCTGCGCGAACAAGATAGAGATATTATGAAGGAAAGAGGATGGAGAAAGTGATATAGAAGTTATAAGGTGTAAATGAAAAGGTATCTATGGACATTTTGACGTGATTCCGGGACGGAATCCTTTTAAGGGGGGAAGGATGTAATAACCCTAACTTCAGTAATGCTACAGTGGTCAAATGAATAGTAAATTTTGAGGATTTAGAGAAATGGTATATAGGTACTCTATAATGGAAATGGAAAGTGAATAAACAGAAATCATATTAGTAGTGTACATTGAAAATAAGTGACTCGAAATGACGTTAGATTTCAGAAATTCCTGAAGCATGAAATTTTGAGGATTTTGATTTCGAATAAGTTTCTATTGGACACTAAGGAGCATGGAAACATTATAAGAATTATATATTGAGGGATTAGTGAATTTAGAATTGAGCCAGGGGATTTTTAAGTTAAGAGAATACCAATGGAATTTGGATTGTTAAACGATCTCAAAACCACTGAGATAATGAGATACATTCGTAACGAACCACAATTAGACGAATATGGAAACCAAGCAACCAAGATTATTAACATAACAAGGATACATACCACATTTTTACTTACCAAGATCATTAACATTATACTTAGAAATCAAAATGGGATTATTAGGTCATCAAGATGATGTCACACTCCACTAACACCATTTTTGAGGGTAAATTAGTCTTTTAACCTTGGAAAAATCTACCAAGCTTCCAACACAATCTAGATTAGTAGTAAGTAAGATGAGATCAAAGAAATAAACACAAAATATCCTCTCCCCCATTCATATTATCCATTCGGCAAACATAGAAAAAAAAGAAGGAAAATAAAAATCAAAACCCTAGTTAGCATCAAGATCAAATCCAAGGAAAAATCATGGAGGTTCTTGGAGACTAGAAAGAGATATCCACCAAGTTTCATAGCCATCTAACATCATTTGCCAAGGTAATAAAATCATTCAAGTACAAGATGAATAGTAATGAATAGTAGTTTTCAAGTTTTAATCTTTGTTTTTATGGCTCCTTTAGTTAATCCAAGCTAATTCAAGGTTGTTCAAGGTGTGTACAAGGATTATTAAGGATTATTAAGTGTTCTTCAAGCTTCAAAGAGGTATAACAACCCTTGCCTTTTGTATTTATAGTAGATATTGAAGTGATTAGTAGTTAAGTGTGGTTAATGGAAAGTTTATGATGAATATGTGTTATGAATGGTTGGGTGTGATATGAAATTTGTGTTGTGAACTTGGAACCATGGCTGGAATGTAGTCCACATGGTGTGGGGTTTGATTATGGTGTTTGATGATGGTTTTGGAGTGGTGAAATTTTGGAAAGTATGAAATTACAGCAGTTATAATGTCCGATTTTCGTTAGAACTACAAACTGCCCTGTTTTTGGACACCAATGCAGTACGGTACCTTACTGTCTAGCACACTTAGTGACCATGAAATGATAGAGCCTAGTTCATAGATCGTTTTGATATAAGGTGCGTTAAAATCTGACGTACGGTTTAGGAGAAAAGTCAGTTTTAGTGAAAGACGTTCGAAAGTCGAGAAATCGTAATTGTACCAAATTTGAGGTCATAGTTACCATACTTTAACATGTTTAAAAGTCACGAAATTTTGGGAGATGGTAGTAGTGTGGTCAAAGAACTAATACCAGTTGACCTTGCATTAAAATTCGAATTCTAAAATTTATAAGAAATTTTACAGTCGAGTGTGGTTGTTAGGGGAAATGGTAAAAACCCCTGAAACTTCGATTGAGCTTATAAATGGTTAAGTTCTTGAACCTTTGGGGTAATAATAATACGTTAAACATACATTGAAGTGTAAAGGGTTTTGTTATACAAGAGGATAGTGAGTAAGAGATGTAGTGTTCTAATGACGGTCCTTTTGTGTTTATAGAAATTCCGGAGGAGGAACCAGCCCCCCTGTCAGGATACAGAAATCGAGGCAAGATCCTTCTATCCCTACTTTAAAAATTATTTATCTTCGGAATAATAATGATATCATGGAATATATTTATGTATATGTGATGCTTTTGTTGCTATATTGCAAGGAATATATTTTCTTGATTGTGGGAAGTTAAAGAGAGATGAATATGTTTTCTGAAATATGAATACAGAGATGATTATGAATGGAGCGAATATGCTCTAGGGTAAAGGAGATATGAAAGAGAATGGTATCAGTTGTTATCTAGGGTTATATGATTTATAATGCTATATTATAAACATTCTTTTAGTGTATGTTATATACATATATTTTATAGAAGTAATGTGCGAGAATGGAAATGAGATAAGTGAATGACATATGGAAATGTGAAATGGTGTTGATAAATTGAATAATGATCTTATAACAAGGGGGATTAGCAACAAAATTGCATAAGAGGCTATGTCAGGGCTGTGTGCGACATAGTCTAGTATTCATGATTCGGCACGAAGATGCCAAGGGAGGATGTTATGCAGGTGGCCTTCCTCCAGGGATGATGTTATGCAGGTGGCCTTCATTCCTTCTACTAGTAGTAAACAGAGAGCGGATACGGTCAGGCGACTGATCATCGTCCTACGTATCTGGCGCCAGTATATATCCCCAAAACTTGAAAGAAAGAAATGAAAAAAATGGTTTTCAGATTTCTATAACTGAAAACAGAAAAGTGATATGAGACGATGAAATTATTAATATAGATGAAGAGAAACTGATTTTATATTAATTTATAAAATTACTGTATAGAAAGGAAATGAGAAGATGATAGTGAGAGATTTATTTAATTATTTATATTATTTGAAATATTACACTGAAAGGGTATATTGATTATTACATTGTTTAAGAAGAGAAACTGATACTGTATTATCTTAGAATTCTTTCTTATAATAGTAAGTGGATGATGTATTATTAAATAAGAGTTTTATTCTTCCTTAAAGTTTATAAATTGGTTACTGCTTACATATGTATATACATGTATACTTGGTTACATTTTAAATACTAATTTTCAATATTATCTTGCTGAGCTGTTATAGCTCACTCTTGCTACTTATCTATATACAGCTAGGTATGCCAATACTACGCAGAACGCCCCGCAAGAGGGTAAGGGAAAGGCGACCTACTGAGAGTTCGTTAGCATCAGTCCCCGAGGTAGACGACCAGCGCAAGGGGTTTAGTAGTTTTATGTATATTAAGTGTGTAAGTTTGAAAGATTGTAATAAATTTGGTTGTTGAAATGCTTCTTGTAGAAGCATCACTCAACAATGTACTGAAGTATGATTCTGGGTTGTAATAACTTGTTAAATTCTAAACTCTTATTATGGTAAATGTTGTTCTCTGAGCATATGACTGGTGTGTGTGTGTATATTACTGTGGGGTCAATTGTATAAGTATTTATAAAAAAAAAAAAAACCCAAGAGATATTGAATTTGAATGGAAGTTGGTTCATGATGGCCCAAATTCATGACCCCGGATTTGGGGCTGTCACAATTCACATAGTAAAATAGTGTGGAAGTCTACATTACAAAATTAATCAGCATTAAAATGATAATCTTTAATATGGATCAGAATTTGCTAAAATGATAATCTTTAGTATGAATTAAGCTAGAACATGAGGTAATAGATATTAAAGATTTATAGAATAGCTTACAACGGCTCCATAAAATCCAGGCTCCTGCACTCCAAATAGATATGCAAAATAACAAGAAGGTTTATTTCAAGAGCTTAACAGGCTCAGTTCCATTTCAACTTTTGATTGCTCCTACATATAAACCCCAAATTCAATGTACACATATTTAAAACAGTTTACATACATGTGTGTGGGAGAGAGAGGGAGAGAGGGGGGGGGGAGATGGAGAGAGAGACCAATTAAAAACCCCAAAATCATAAAAATTTCCAAAATTTGAAGCCCAGTAAAAACCCTAGAATAAAATACTTACAATCGATTAGATGAAGACTCCAATCTCCAATCGCCTCTTCAATTTTCGCCCTCCTTTAACCCGATTAGATGAGAAGTTGAGAGAGATGTTAATTGAGATAAGAACTTGTAGATGTTGAGGAAGCCCCGCTATTGGGTGTTAACGTGTTTGATTAAAAATAAATTGGTTAAATAATTAAAAAGAAAATTATTAATTACTTAAAATACGTTTTCTTCCATAGCGTTTGTTTAAACGCTATCGATTCTCCATCTTATACAGCGCTCAGCCGCAAAACGCTATATTAGTTATTTCATTTTATTTTTCATTTATTTTTCATTTTCCTTTTAATATCTTGCATAGCGCTTTGTTTAAAAAACGCTATGTAAGCAGCAATCATAGATAACGTATGTTAAAAACGCTATATAAGTGGCGTTGTCTAAGTTTAAATTTGTAGTAGTGCTCATTTATGAATTGAATAATAAATCATGAAAGTCCATTTTTAGAGTATAATTTGTTTTTTTTATGTTCATAATTATTTGAAAGTACATAATCAATCCATTTAAAACTCTTAATTAAGGTGATAGAGGAATGACTTATTAAGTCTTATATTAATATTCTAACAAAATTTATCCAAAACATCCACTATACGAGAAATATACATATTTATATATTGACAAATTATTACTAAGTTTTATAAAAACATTATAGTACTTAAAAAAGTAATTTGCAGTTTGCGTCCCCCATCTTTACCCTAAATTGTATATGTAGTTCAATAAATTGCAATTTGCATCCCCTAATTTTATATAACAAGTCAAATTATAACCTTTCATAATATTTTTGTTAAAATAAAATGTTGAATTTAATAGATAAATGGGAAAATGTGGTATAAAACTATTACAAAGACTATATATAAGTCTTTATTTACATATGTCAGGGTTGTAAAAAGCGGAAATCGGAATTAATCGGTAGAGGTATCGAACAGCGATTAATCGCCGATTAATACCGATTAATTTCGGTTAATCCCGATTCGGAGAGGTACCAAATAGCGATTAATCGACGATTAAGCCCGATTAATCGCCGTTTTTTAGAACAGAGACATACGTTACTAATTTAGTATCGTAAAATTTAGATATATATATATTAAAATTTAATATTATTAATTGACCATTAACTAATAAAAGTATATTATTACAAAATTAAAATTGAAGTTTGATTTTGTAAATTTAGTGAGGGGTGTAATACAAGATAAGTATATAATTTATAAAATAATTATAGCATTTTCATCCTTGAAACTAATTAATTTAATCTTATACTTTGACAATAAATATGTGAGGGATTGTGTTTTGATTTGTTTTCAAAAATTAAGGGATGTAAAATGCAATTTATGAAACTAAATATACACAATTATATTTGGTTAAAAGTTGGGGATGTAAACTACAAATTACTCTACTTAAAAAGTAAAAAGAAACATAGCACAATTATCTTAAAGAGTTATACATATACAGATAAATTGTAATGTTACAATTATTTATTAAAAAAATTTGAATAAAAATTTTAAATATTAATTTTCAATTCTAAAAAAATCAAATAATATACAAAATTATGTTTTTTTATTCACCTCAAAATACATGGACATGTATTTTGGACGGAGGCCCTATTTCTTTTCCTACTACAACTATTTACCTTTTGAGTTCATTTAATAAAATAGTATTTGAACCTTAGCATTTTTCAATAAATGAAATAAGTGATTAGCATTAAATATTTGAGGGTTTTTTTAGTGTATATAACATAGGATAGCTAAACAAAGTAACAGGAAATGGTTGAAGTTAAATTGGTCCATAAAGGAAAAGGGCCATGGTCCATGCATGCTCAAATCGTAATCCAAGTAAAATGAAGTCCACCTACAAGATCTTTATTCCATTCTCTCATTTTTGGGTCCAGCTGAATGAATGAACATTGGAATAAATTTCATTTTTGGGTCCAGCGCTGAATAAATGAACATTGTTACATTGGAATAAATTAAAGTGTAAGTCTTGTTTTTTTGTTTTGAAAAAAAAAGCATTTAGTTATGATATTATTTGGGATTTTCATCTTCAATTTTTTTGAAAGATTAAAATTAAAATTTAAAAGACAACCACAAGGTATAAGTACATAAATAAACTATATATAGATTAGTGATTACCAGCAAATATTTATTAGCACGTACAGTAAATTGTACGAGTTCTCTATTTTTACGTCAAAAACTCTATTATACAAGTATGGCAAAAAAAAATTGCTGTTCAGCATTTTGTGCCTAAGTTGAAGCTTCGAAAGATGACAAACTCGCAAGTACACATTTTGATATTTTGGAAACCAATGGGTAGTGCTAGACTACAAGTGGTGGTCTCTATTTATTAATTTATATTTTAAAATTGCATGTGAATCTATGTAAATAAGAAAAGGATATCTATGAGTCTTTAGAATCATTTTTTTTTTGTTACGAAAGATTGGAAGGAAACTTTAATTAACTTTATCGTCCGTTATTCAGAAAAAAAAAAAAAAAACTTAATCGTCTCTCACATCCTTCAAAATAAGGTCGTCTAAGTTAAAAGTGATCGACATTTTTTTAAAAAAAATTCAGTCTAAAACAAAATTTTGCTATAAAAAATAAATTTACATATTTATTTTGTTAGTGGATTAAAATGATGGCACTCAAATGCGTAACAATTAGTAACAAACAATATATATCATTCCGACAGGCCGCCTCAACAGGTGACAGCAAAATGGAAAACAAATACGTGCATACTATCAAACAACAAACTCATTGTATTGTAAACTGTTGGCCAAACAATCAAAAACCGTGTGAACTCCCCTTGTTTTCTAACAAAAAACAGCGTGCCACCACCCCCAGAATCACACACAAAAATCTCGTCGTATCCATTTTCTCCTCCGCTATATACATAAACAAATTCTTGTAATTACAAACAAAAAATCAAATCACAAAATCTTAACCGAAAAATCACAAAAATGTGTCGAGGTTTTCAACAATCTGAGTCCGAGAGATTCTTGAAGATGAAAGCTTTTAACCTAGTTTTCTCTCTTGCTCATAAATCTTGTGTAACAACTTTTCCTGATTCTTTAACTCTTCATTATCTTCCACGTATTAATGGCACACATCTCGAGGTTAATCATTCCAGGATTAAACCTGATGTCCCAGCTTTCCTAACCCTACACAGGGTCATCAGCCCCCTTTCAGATAATTCAGTTTGTTTTGTTAGTAGAGAGAAAGTGAAGGCCAGCCAAGGCGCGAGATTCGAGGTTTTTTTCGGGGACTTTAGGGTTTTGAAAGGGTTTTTTAGGAAAGACTGGGATGACACGTGGAAGATGGAGTGTAGTTGTGGACTTGAGTGCAGTTCTGCTGGCAGAATATTACAGGAGATTGTGAAGAAAGCTGAGGTGAGTGTGGTGGCAGAAGGTGGTGTGGTGATGAATGAGACGGTGGAGATTGTTGCGAAAAGGCGGCGGAGAAGGTTGCTGAAGGGTGGAGGGTTGGAGGAGATACCGGAGGAAACTGAGTACGACTGTTATGACTTTGCTGATGATGAGTCTTGTTCTTCTTCTGGTTGTTCTTGTTGTGAGCAGTTAGGGGAATCTGAATCTGAATCTGAATCGGAATTGGAATCTTGTGGAGATCAAGAAGATGCGGTGGCGGCAGAGGAGGAGATGGAAGGTGCAGGGAGTTGGGCGGTGGATGTGGGGATTTGGGTTATGTGTTTAGGGGTAGGGTTATTGGTTTCCAGGGCTTCTTCTAAGAGGCTTCTTAGAACAACTGCTGCATTTTTATAGCTTATAATGTGTTATATGCAAGAACAAGAACCCTGAGATAAAGACTGACTGATAACATATTTTCGCTTGATTTAAGATTAATTAATTTAGTGATGTAATGTTTAGTCAATTTCTTTGATCTAGTTCTGTGTTAACGTGTTGTCCATATATACTAATTTAACTCATTATGCTCTTATGCTGATTCTAATTCATTATGTGTAATACTTATGTTAAGAATCATGTTTAGTTAAATTCATATTTATTGAATTTTATGTGAAAATAATTATTTTGTACTTTTTTAAAAATAGATTGAACAATTGTTCAGTAGAGTTTTCACATTTTCATTGGTAGAGCATCTCCTATTGGCTAAAATGGATTAGTAAAATGATATAAAATAGTGATTATGTAAAATTTATTGAATCTGCAAGGTATTGTAATGGAGTTGGCTATAATGATTTGTCAAATTTTAATAATAACAAGTTATTATTATTTCAAATTGTTAAAAATAGAATGTGTTATTTTAATATGGTAATATTGATTATGTGAAGTTTTACTATAGCTATCTAGAGGTTATACAAATATTAGGGTTCTACAAATATTAGCCAATAGTAATATGATAGGATTTTAGATAACAATAATCTCCCTTTGGAAATGATTCTTTTTACACAATATCTATAATTTTTATTTAAGCCATGTTTTACACATTTTAGCTAAGGGGTTTCTATTGCTCTTATATTGTTATGTTGTTCTCTGTCCCGTTAACATTTTTAAATTGTTTGGCATTTAAGGTATATACTAATGATAGTTTCATAATTTTAATTTTAAGGTATATATGAAAGATAATTTCATAATTTATTTTTAAAATTTTCTATTTTCAGGTTAGCAAACATGTTACCATAGCGTGACCCATATTTATATTTACTCTTTAATTAATTTTATTTGATAGAATTTTTTTTGTTAAAAATTAAATTTATAGATATTTGATTATTGGATTGTACTTATGACCATTTTAAATTTTTAAAAAATTATAGCTTATAACATATATACATAATCGATCTTAAAGCCTAACTATTTTTTATTAAAAAATAAGAAATTTTAGTTTAAAAAAAATAGAAAAAATAACATATTTTAGGCTTTTACCTCAAAAGGTAATTGGTTAGGTTTTTGTAATTATACTATTATTATTTTATTTTATTAAATCGAGATGTTGAAAATGAGAAATTTTACTTAGATAAAATATAGAATATAATATACTTTGTTTGAAAACGAAAATTAATTTGTTCTTAAAAAATAGAGAATGCAACATATGTTTACAATTATGTTTGTAAATAATCACTTTTTTCAAAATTTAATTTAATTTTGCATTAAAAGCTAACTTGTTTTAATTAGAAAATGATTGAAAGATATGATAGTTGTATTTTAGGTGTTTTTAAAACGTAATATCTTTAAATAAAAGGTAACGTGTTGTAATTAAAATAGAATGGTTAATTATCATTAATTGTATTATTTTATTATTTATTAGTTTGAATAAAAGATCGAAGACCAAAATTTTTAAGTTTCGATTTTAATATAATAGTAAAAATTTAAGAGCATAATTAATTTTTATTTCAAAAGATCGCCAACAAAACAAATTAAGATGTTGAATAACACAAAAATTAAAAAATAAAATTAAGGGTACAACTTGTTAATTTTCTTGTATTAATAAAGCAGCACAAAATATAAATATGGAAGAATATAAATATCTTTCTTGTTTGTGTTGGTGTGACATAAACATGACTTATATCTGATTTCTTAGGCTTCTTTTCCGAGGTAAGCATAGTTTCTTTTTTGCTTGAACTTTAATATCACAGGGCTGGACCTGGTGATGTATATTGTGAATTCTTGCGTTAAAACTTAAAAGTGAACCTAATTAAAATAGTCCCTCAATTTAATCGAATTAAGCCGTCATTTTTGCATTTTTCAGATCTTCATCCCCTTCATCAATTTAGCTCTTTCCATTTTCCTATTCTCTCTTCTATTTACTAATTTTTAATAAAATTGCGATCAAATCCTTTTTGAATGAGATTTTATTGAGTACCTTATTTTAGTCGTGCTCATCTTTTTAGGATTTGGGATTGTAATGTGTTAATTTTTGATGTTTTTGTGTGTACAGTTAAACCTCTATTGGTTAATATATTTCAGCTTAGTTTCCAGCTCAGCTAAGTCATCACAGTTGGTTGTCACGTAGTATTACAAAGAGAGCATAGTTAGTCGTATTCTGTTTTGTATAAATAGAGAGTAGAGAAGTTAGTTAATAGATTAAGTTTGTTAGATACAAAATGTACCACTTGTATGTAATATGAGTTAGTTACTTTGCTCTGTATCTTCTTCATCATCAATGAAAACATGAGAGTTTTCTTGAATCATTTCCATGGCGTTCCTGTGTGTTTGTGTTTGTAAAACGACTAAACTTACATGGTATCAGAGCGGCACTACTAGAAATCTGTTAATAGACATCACGCCTTTAACATCGGTCAGTAATGCCACCGATGTCTTTGTGTTTTAAGGCATCGCTTGAAATAAAACCGATGCCTTTATGTTTTAAGACATCACTTTCAAGAAGAACCGATGTCTTAAATAAGCTAAATAAAAATAAAAAATCCCGCGCTTACCCCAAATAGTTTCCCCCTTAGAATATTTTCCCCAATTTGTTAAAATGTTTCCCCCCTTAAGCGAATTTTTGTTCCACCCAAATTATCAAACACACTCAAAGCTTATTCATACTAAAAAAAACATAAAAACATAAAATCCTAAATTAAAAAAACACTTTATCTCTCTCGTCACTCACCCCTCTCCTTTCAAGAACCCTAAATCTCACACACTCACCGGCCTCTATCTGTCTCCCTCTCTCCCTTTCTATGTCTCCCTCTCTCTCTCTCCCTCTATCTGTCTCCCTCCCTCTCTCTCTCTCTCTCAAAGCTGATTCGACAAGAGAGTTGTTCGAGTACTAAGCGCGCTCTTACATTAAACTCGATTTCTACAAAACTCGATTTGGGTAAGTTTGCACTGAACTTGAATGAATTGAACCATTTGTTCGATTTAATACTAATTTGGGGATTTTTAAACTCAAAACCCTAATTTTTTTATTTGGGGATAAATTTGTATTTGCAGGTTGTCAGAAAAGAAAGCATCGACGGTGTTGAATTAACGGTGAATAACTCTGAAAATAATGAAAGTGGTTATGTTGAAGGTGAAAAAATCTTGGCATTTCTTAAGGGTAACTGGTACCCGGCCAAGGTATATATATGCTTACAAAGATACACACACAGAGTTGTAATATCATTTTTTTAATTAGTTTCTGTTTGTCATTGGAATGTTTTATTTTTTAAAAGAATATGTGTGGTTTTATTTGGGTGATTATTAGGTTATTGTTATGATTGTGAATTTGTGATGAATTAAAGTTGTTGGATATGTTTGTTTCTTTTTATTAAAGGTGCAGAAAGTTGAATCTCGGATGGAGACATGGACATATTTTGTTCATTATCTTGTGAGTACAATTTTGTAAACGTTGTTCTAAAGATTGTAGACTTCGGGTTTGCAAGGTATAATTCTATATGCAATTAGTATTTTTCTGATTTTACCTCTATATTGATATTCCTTAAAAAATTGATATACCTGATATTCTAGTGGTCCTGATGGAAGGTGCAATCTAACATGGGTGGATCATTGATAGAGTATATTTTTATATATATTTTAGATGATTTTATTCTCATATTTATTGTGTTTTGCATTGATTTGGATTTTTATTTAATAGATTTTATTGTTTTATTGTAGGAAATAAAGAATTCATAACTTGGAAGGATTTGGAGCAAAAAGAGCTATTTTGGAGATAAAATAGGAGAAAATTCGTAATATTGGGCTATACGGGCTGCCTGCACTGTTTTGGCCATATCTTGAGTTCCAGAAGTCAGAATTTGACGATCTTACTGTCCACGCGAAGCTTGTGGAATTATCTTTAATTCAGAGGTGGTCCAATAAGAAAAATCCAACTGGAAGAGCCCAGAAACAGAGGAGAAAAAGAAGTGACGAATTTTAATTAAGGAATCCTATTCAGTTATGGAATCCTACTTGTAATTGATTTAGAGTATTAAAATACTTTTATTGGGCAAGACTTTTAGAGCCTATATAAACACATCTAGGGTATTGTTTTAAGAAGGAAGAAGAGGGATATAATATTAGATCAGATAATATAGTTTAGAGTAGATTATTATTATTATTAGTTGGAGATGTAGAGAAACACCATGACTCTTCTTTTGGGTGACAACATTGAAGTTTGAAGGTTTTGTTCTCTTAATCTTTTCTTTGTTCTTATTAGTTTAATTATGTTTTCTTGTTTTACTAGTTGTTTTACTTGTTTAATTATTAGCGAGTAGTTATTTCTAGGGCTTAAAGGGAAGCCATGTTTGCACTAATATTGGCATGATTTTCATAGTGGTTTGATTGGTTATGGTTAATTCTGATTGATATGTTTTAATCATTAATTTGTGTAATCGGCCGATATCATGGATTAATTATATGCAAATAGGGGTATGGATCGAGAGATTTACTTACTAGAGGCACACATACGATTAGCAGAATTGAATTTGAGTGCGAAAGCATCATTGGATTTCTGAGAGCGTTAATTCTTGAAAGAGATTAACTTGACTCTAATTACCTGATTGATTGAATTACTAAAAGTGGTTAATTGTGTTGAATGTTTCGAGAGTGTTAATGCTTGAAAGAGATTAACAAACTCTAGTTATAGGATCACATTGATTGCTTTAGCTTAAGAGCCAATTGTGTAAGCATGGTGGACCTGATTGCCCTAGGTTTTAAATAATTTGTTTATCATCTGTTTAATTAGTGTTAATTTAGTTTAATTAGTTACTTAATATTCTCCAATATTCGTCTGACCCTTGAAACAATTAGCGATAACTGAAAAGGAAATAGTAGAACCTGTCTCCTTGTGGATTCGACCCGCTTGCCATCTGTACTAGCAATAGACACCGTGCGCTTGCGGTTAGGTATAATTTGACACATCAAGTTTTTGGCGCCGCTGCCGGGGAGACAGCGAGTTTCTATTGATTTTAATTTAGTTGTTTAGATTGTTTCCATTGTCTCATTGGAACTTTTGTTCCAATTGAGGCAGATTTTACGTTTTCTTGGCTTTGTTGAGAGTTTACAGGTTACTATGGGTGAAGTTGATACTTTTGCACTACTCTCTTCCATGTTGGAGGCACGCACTCAAGAAATTGCCTCATTCAACCCTACAGAGCCCACTATGCATCCAATGAGTATCAATGAGATGTCATAAGTGGCCCCTAAAACTTACAACTTCTGTCCAATTTGTGGTGTCCAGGGTCATTATGGTTTGGAATGCTATTACAATGTCTATAATTCTCAGAGTGCTCAGTTGGGACAAATGAATTCTTTTGAAGAAGGATATGGGTACAGTCAGTATTCAAACACTTTTGATCAAGAATGCGTGAATCAACCAGATTTCTACTACCAGGACAATGGTGCTCAAAATTTTTCATATCATAATCAGCAACAGTTTGAGCAACAATATTATCAGTCATATGAGCAGCCGCTACAACAAGAATATCAATATCCTCCTCTACAAGAAGATCTACATGTTTCTCAATCCAGTGTAGATGTGCAAGCTGATCAGACAAATGAGATGTGGGATATCTTGAATAAACTGCTAAAGAGTTCTGAAGAACAAGCTGAGAAGATCAAAGAATTAGAAACTCAAAGTTTGGCGATTAAATCTCAAATTTTAGAGTTGGCTAATTCTTCTACTATAGGGCAGCTCGACTATTTACCATCATCATCTATCCGATCCGAAGAGGACCTGACTGCTATCAATCTCACAGGCGATCAGGAATATGATAGTTTCTCCATGTATGTTGATGATGAGGCCGTTGATAAATAAAAGGAGCATGCCACCGATGACGAGATCAATGATGTTGCTGCTACCGAGAACAATGTGACTGATGATGAGGCTACAAAGGAAAGCAATACAGAGATAGTTGTTGTTTCTCTTCCACAACCTGTGCCTAAGCTACCATGCATTGATAAATTTGCTCTCGATCTAGCCTCTACTTACAAGGCTTCTTTGCTCAAGAACATTTATTTCAAGGTTGATGTGATAACAAATATTGTCCAAGATGATATTTCTCAAATTCTGGTTGAGGACCTATACAAAGTGGCTCATACGTTTCAAGCTCGAGGAGAGGGAGAAGATGGAAGTGTCGGCTTAATCAATGATGTGATAAGCCAAGATGTCCGAATGACTCTAGTGAAAGTGAGGAGTGAAGAAAAGCCACCACCAGAACCTCCACCTTATGTCAAGGGAGTTCAATATTTCCGTGGTGTTGAATTTTATCGTTGTTTTCTCACAAAGTTTTCCAAAACTGCACAAGCACTCTCTCTATTGCTTTTTAATGACATACTTTATTTTACTGATGCTTGTTTGGAGACTTTCTGCAGGATAAAGACAACCACTAACACTCTTGATACTTTTTGTGGTGGCGAGTTTATGATCGAGAAAGTGGATATTACGCCTTTACCGGAGTATTTTTTTAGGAGGTCAAGCTATTGACGTTAAAGAAGCGCTTCGTGGGAGGCAACCCATGCATTAGTGTAGGAAGAAAAAAATTTTTTGAGTGTTGTATGAAAAAAAAAGAAAAAAAGAATGAGTGTAGTGAAAAAAAATTCTGTGCAAAAAAAAAAAAAAAATAAATTCTGTGGAAAAAAAAAAGCAGAATTCCAGAAGACGCCAGCGCATCAGGCGCCACAGTAGCGCAGGAGCGCGGCAGTAACGCAGAAGATGTCTGCGCATCAGGCGCCAACACGCATGACCGATCCGCGCAACAGCGCAGTCCCGCGCCGGAAGACCCTGTAACGCAGCCGCAGGCTGCGTGACAAACCCTCTGCCCAGAATTTTTCCCGAAAAATTGTGTTTTTCCTCATAAATTCAACCCCAAATTCAATCCTAACCCAAATTCTTTCAATCCCTAATTCCTATATCTATCCTACATCAATTCCTAACCTCTCCAAATCTCTCATACACAATTAAAATTTTTATTCAACCTATCCATCATCTTATATATATACACACCTATCCATACAAATCCAATTCCTCTTCTATTTTATTTAAATCTCCAAAAATTCAATTCTAAAGAGGAATTAATTGCAAGTTCACCTCTTCAATTCGTAGTGGGTTTATTTCTTCTCTCAAATTTTATTTTGATTACGAATTTGTGTTCTTGTAAATTGGGATTTATATTATTCTTGATATATTGGGGTATTTTTGGTGTGATATTGCTTGGTAATTTTTGGTGGAGCTTCTTGTGAGTTGGGTATTGATTCTTTTGGCTCGTAAGCATGGGAGAGATAGTGCTAATGTTGGGAAATTTTCGTTTTCGACGGTGGAAGTTAAATTTAATCGGTTGATGTGAGGCTAATTGCTAAGAAAAGGGGATTTTTGCGAGGAAAAAAATTGTTGGGTTGGTTCATATGATTGGTGAGTGGTTCGGCAGTTTTCTGCCAAATGCAACCGTGATCACTTACGGAAGTGGTGAGTGGGTGGCTCCTAAGCGACTGAGGGGTGGTTTTCACACCCGACACCTTGATTCCAGGGGAGTTTTCTTTCTTTTCTTTTTAGTGTAGTTTTATTTTGTTTTTAGTTGTAGTTTTGTATCTTGTTCATTAGTTCATTGGGGATAATGAACCGCTTAAGTGTGGGGAGGTGTTCTCAACGTAGTGTATTACTTGTTTAAAAAAAAAAATCCAAAAAAATTAAAAAAATTAAAAATACCAAAAATAATTCTAGCCATGCAAGTTGATTAGTTGTTGTATTTTGCTTGATACACCCATGCATGCGTAGAATTCTTGTGTTTATTGACGCTTTTGTATGAGAAGTGACGTGCTTTGTTCTTGTGCACACACTTACACTAGCAAGTTGAAGCTGGTAGACTAAATTGGATGTTGTAAGTGATTAGAATGACATGAATATGTGCAAGATGACTTGGTTTTCATGCTTTGAGTACAAGTAGGTGCGTTAGAGAGTCTTGTTACCTGGGATTGATTATGTTTTGTCACACCAAGTGAGTTTTGAGCCTATATGCATATCTTTTGCATGATTTTTCGTTTGCTTGAGTGTCCACATGTTGTTTACATTGCTAGCACTTACTTGTGATCTTTCTTGAAATGCATGACATTACTTGATGATGAGATGATAAAGGCACTTAGGTTTAACCTCGTATTTCCCATATTTCCACACCATTTATACATGATCAATTAGTTACCCATTGAGCTTAATCCTATTCTTTCGGTGACACACTACTTTACTTGCCATTATCCTTTTTATTCTATTGGCCTTACATTGAATTTGAACCTAAACTGTCAAAGGCTAGTATCGTGCTTAAGGGCGTAATAAGGTGTGCAAAAGGGGGGTTTTATTGATGATCATACCATTGGGGAATATTGATTTTGGTTGATGCTTGCTAGTCGAAATTCATAATAATATCTATGGATCATTGTGCTTATTCCTTAGCTCTCAGAAAAAAAAAGAGAAAAAAAAAGAAAAAAAAAAGAAAAAAAAAGAAAAAAGAAAAAAAAACAGAAAAAAATAAATATGAGAGCATTCTTATCTTTTGTGATCCTACTTTGATTCGACTAGACAAGGTGTTTATTGGAAAATAATAAAAGTTCAAGTGTGGGGAAGTATTCATTGGTTTTAATAAGTATGGGAGTTGTTTTAATTTCATTGTCGGGTACTAGCTTTTGACATTTAACCTGTTTTAGCTTTACTTGACATACCTTGTCCCTAGCCCACGCTACAACCCAAATAAAGACCTTTTGATTGTCATCAGTGATGTATGTTGCGTTGAGAGTGAGATTGATTGCGAGTGTCAAGTTGTGTTTATGATTTTGTTGGAATTGAGTGATACACTTAACCTTGTTCTTGAGTGAATATTCGTTTTTGAGTGAAAGGTGAGTTATTACTTGTTTTGGCATAGGAGATCCCGGGTTTAGACTTAAAGATGTATTTCTTGTGGGCTTAGCATGATTACCAACGATTTTTACACTTGACATGAATTTTTATGACCTTCTGCATGTTGGTTGAGTAGACTACGTGAATACTTGCACTTTCGACACCAAGACATCGTGTGTTTGCTTTAATTCTTAAGTTGATATGGCATGAGAGGACTTGTGTGTGTGGTGTGGTGTTAGCATTGATCTTTTGCATGGTTAGATGAATTTTGTGGGTATATTCACTATAAACCCTCACGAGACAACACTCGTCCTACTAGGGCTGCCTAGGGGTTTAACGGCTTGTTGCATATGCTCAATGCAATCGTGTCATCTACGAAAGTGATGTTTGTTAGGACTTAGTTTTTATTTCACTTATTTGCCCGAGGACGTGCAAATGCTAAGTGTGGGGATGTTTGATAGAGTATATTTTTATATATATTTTAGATGATTTTATTCTCATATTTATTGTGTTTTGCATTGATTTGGATTTTTATTTAATAGATTTTATTGTTTTATTGTAGGAAATAAAGAATTCATAACTTGGAAGGATTTGGAGCAAAAAGAGCTATTTTGGAGATAAAATAGGAGAAAATTCGTAATATTGGGCTATACGGGCTGCCTGCACTGTTTTGGCCATATCTTGAGTTCCAGAAGTCAGAATTTGACGATCTTACTGTCCACGCGAAGCTTGTGGAATTATCTTTAATTCAGAGGTGGTCCAATAAGCAAAATCCAACTGGAAGAGCCCAGAAACAGAGGAGAAAAAGAAGTGACGAATTTTAATTAAGGAATCCTATTCAGTTATGGAATCCTACTTGTAATTGATTTAGAGTATTAAAATACTTTTATTGGGCAAGACTTTTAGAGCCTATATAAACACATCTAGGGTATTGTTTTAAGAAGGAAGAAGAGGGATATAATATTAGATCAGATAATATAGTTTAGAGTAGATTATTATTATTATTAGTTGGAGATGTAGAGAAACACCATGACTCTTCTTTTGGGTGACAACATTGAAGTTTGAAGGTTTTGTTCTCTTAATCTTTTCTTTGTTCTTATTAGTTTAATTATGTTTTCTTGTTTTACTAGTTGTTTTACTTGTTTAATTATTAGCGAGTAGTTATTTCTAGGGCTTAAAGGGAAGCCATGTTTGCACTAATATTGGCATGATTTTCATAGTGGTTTGATTGGTTATGGTTAATTCTGATTGATATGTTTTAATCATTAATTTGTGTAATCGGCCGATATCATGGATTAATTATATGCAAATAGGGGTATGGATCGAGAGATTTACTTACTAGAGGCACACATACGATTAGCAGAATTGAATTTGAGTGCGAAAGCATCATTGGATTTCTGAGAGCGTTAATTCTTGAAAGAGATTAACTTGACTCTAATTACCTGATTGATTGAATTACTAAAAGTGGTTAATTGTGTTGAATGTTTCGAGAGTGTTAATGCTTGAAAGAGATTAACAAACTCTAGTTATAGGATCACATTGATTACTTTAGCTTAAGAGCCAATTGTGTAAGCATGGTGGACCTGATTGCCCTAGGTTTTAAATAATTTGTTTATCATCTGTTTAATTAGTGTTAATTTAGTTTAATTAGTTACTTAATATTCTCCAATATTCGTCTGACCCTTGAAACAATTAGCGATAACTGAAAAGGAATTAGTAGAACCTGTCTCCTTGTGGATTCGACCCGCTTGCCATCTGTACTAGCAATAGACACCGTGCGCTTGCGGTTAGGTATAATTTGACATATCAATCATTCCTAATATTGGCTTAGGGTGGATCATTACAAGAAAGTATATCTATAGGCAATTATAATTTTTGATATATCAATATTGTTACTTTTAAGTATAGAGGGGAGGGAGAGTGAGGATTCTAACCTGTGGCCTTGTCATATTGTGGTGGGGGGACCTTTGCCACTAAGGTGTCTCTGAGTTCTGGAATAGTGGAATATATGCTTTGAATATATATTTATTCTGTTCTTGTGTAATTCAGTCACCATATAGCAGAAAACAAAAGGAGACTGAGGTGTTTAATTTATTTTCCCTTAGAGAAAATAAAGAAATATTTTGGTTTGATCTTCCACTAACATTTTCTGAACTACTGATCTTACAGGTTGCTGCTAGAGGCACACACTCAGTGGTCCTTACACATGAAGGACATGTATGAACGTGGGGTCAGCCATGGCCTCCTGGGGACATGTACACGATTATATTCTTATGATCTTTAAATTAGTACTAATATTCCTGATTATCTCTTGACTAATAATTAATATTGTTCTACCTTGTTTTTCTTATTTATCCATGATTTTTCAGAAAGCACATTTCCACCCCTGTAAGAGTACAAGGTCTTGAAATAGTGAAGCTAATTGCAGTTGGGGCTTTTCATAACTTGGCTCCGCTTGAGGATGGAAGTTTATGGGCATGGGGTAATAATGAATATGGGCAACTTGGAACTGGAGATACACAGCCAAGATCACAACCTATTCTTGTTCATGGTTTGTCTGACCTTACTTTGGTTAGTATTTCCATCACCATCTACTCAGTTCCTTTCTCCTAATTTCTTTATTGGCCATTCTTGTATTACAAAATATCTATCAAATATTGATACTCTAATAAATATTGACTAATTGTGTGCTCATCAATATTTAACTGTTTGCAAATGTTTAAAGGTTTCTGGATTTTAACATGTCCACGTTGATATTGTTGCTGGAGGATGGCATTCTACCGCGTTAACGGATGAAGGAGAGGTATTCGTAGTTGCGCCACCTCATATTCAAAAGGATGCCATAAGCACATTCATTGCCATCATGGCATCACCCAGATCTGTTTTGCCTAATGAAATTCTAACTTCACCCTTTGTAGGGAATATGAGGGATAATCGAATAAGCTAACTCCATTTTAAAAAATTTAAGTCTACCAGAAAGTCAAAATTAATGTGTAATAGGCATGTCATTTTTACCACTCCATTTAGCTGACAGTATCTTTCAGTTGCGTGCTTATCGTGGCTTCTATACAGTCACATGTTCTTTTGGAGCTAATTGAAGTTTGCATCCCTTGATTTTGGCTAAGAATCACTTCTAGTTATAGAACTTGGAAAACCCTTCACGTGCATATTATACTTTCTTCCACTTTGCTCCCTGTCCGTCAATAGTCACTAACTCCGTTAACAAAGTGTACATGTAATTTACCTTTATAAGAGATATACAAGAAGATAAAGGTGTGCCAAGCACGAGCGTTTTTTTCCTCATCGATATGTGCATACATGTATTTAACAGCACAACTTAAGTTTTTTAACCCCGAACCTCGTCATAATATACTATTAATTTTTTTTTTCCCAACATCTATTTAGTTGAATCTTAATAGTATATCAGTTATGTATTCCTGTATTCTAATCCATCTGAGTATGATCACCAACTAATCAGCATTGAAGAGTTCTATTTTGCAGACTGTTACCTTACCTCAGTTGTATCTTCCTAACATGTAATGTGTCAAAGTCTAACATATAACAAATTTATGCTCAGAAACCCCGGAAATTTGGTCACTGATATTAAAAGTCATAAAAATCAATATATTTAACGTAAATTCAATTACCTTTGCTGGCTTGTGGATGTGGTTTTTTGAAATCTATATTTTATTCATGTATAAATCTCTGTAAAGAAACCAAAAAGACAGAAAGAAATGTGAGTTTCTGATTACTTCAGGTATATTACAAAAATACACCTATTGTATAGCTACTTTTGTTGGTGATCACTTGTAATGGCAAGATTAACATATATTGACTGATACTACTCTTGGCAGTTTGGGCGTGGTGATCATGGTCGGCTTGGATATGGAAGAAAAGTAACAACCGGTCTTTGCCAGCATTGAAAGAACTGTATGCATGCATCACTTGTTTTGTTTAGCATGTTTCAAAGTATTAACTGTTTTCATGACCTATCTAGCTTAAAATCCTAATCAGGGCATGTGCTTGAAAACATTTAATTGTTGCAAATGTATAAAGTTAATGTTAGTATGAGATCAAATACCTTAATTTATTAGTGCTCCTTATAAAATATATCTATACACTGTAATGTTTAATTTGAGTTAGACGAGAAAATACACTGTGTTGTTAAAATTAATTGGTTGAAAACCTAAGATAACTAAGATATTTAATGAACTTGAAAATTAATTAAATATAATCTAAAGTTCTGATGCTTGTGTAGCTAAAGACAAATTTTGTTTGAAAATTTCAAAGAAGGTAAAAATGTATTATATTTAGAAACTGTAATTCATCTAACTTTATGTTATAAGGGCTACATGAAACTATTTAGATGATGATTCTATTGGTCCTGATGGAAGTCCGTCCCATGTTAGAAGGTCTCCTTTAAGATCTACTTACGGATTTTTTGTGGATAAAAGGAATGATCAGAGGGAAGTGTTCAGTGCTCCAAACAAGCAGGATATATTTTCCAAGCATAATAGTGGTGGGCATAAAGGAGACCAACTGGACATCTTTGTTTTCATAGGTTTTATTGAGTTTCTAAGGTACATCTTTGTTTTCATAGGTTTTATTGAGTTTGGACATTATTGTATAATTCATTACCTATTCTTCATTTTTCTGATCTTTGTACACATTTCCTTTATGAAAGTTTTAGTATATCCTTTTTTTTTACTTACATTATATGCTTTAATGTTAGATGTTAACATTAGTTATAGTTGGTTATTTTATGGACTTTCATATTCTTTAAGTCGATGCTGATCTACGTACTGTTTTCTGCAGCTAGCAGAAGGTAAGTATATGCTGATCCTTTCTTGATTTTTCACTTGCAGGAAGTACATGATGGTCTTGAGTTCCCCAAAGGCGATGCTTCATCAACATGGGATTCTGTTCGAGCACCACTGGGATGTACATTTACCTAGTAGATACTTGATGGTTCTAACTTTCTAGGATTTAGGTTATTTTTGCATGTTTTTGTAGTAAATATTTTTGTTGGTTTTGCGGACTGGTGTATAGCATTGTGATACTTTGGATTTGGCTAGCTAGTTCTTTAGATATAGTAGATTCGTTTACATTATGGTTGTTTAAGTGACATTGGTTGGATATTTTGTAAATGACAAATTGAGTAGTTGTGGTTATGAGATGAATGTTATTTTGGATTAAGATATCAATGTTTGGATATTATGTAAATATTTGGATTCTTATGTTGTCAATGACAAATTGAGTAGTTAAATAATAAATATTTATTACAAAATAATACAGGACAAAATACAATAGACATCAGTAAAAAACGATGTCTATAACAAATATACACAACGGTTATCACAAATAAAACCGATGTCTAACTTCAACTTAAATAACGAATAAGTTTAAAAAAACGATGTCTAATATACTCTTCCACATCGGTTATCACAAAAAAAAACGATGTCGAAGGTTCTATTTAACATCGTCTAAAACCGATGTCTAATATGACTTGATACATCAGTTACGATAGAAGAAATCGATGTCCAAAAATGCCTTAGACATCGGTCAAAAACCGATGTCTATGACATGGTACAATAGACATCACCGACAAAGACATCAGTATGATTTTTTAATAGACATCGTCCAGAAACCGATGTCTATGAGCTTTTTTCTAGTAGTGCGGTGAGATCCGTGTTTATCTTCATCATCGTCTTCATTGAGTTCTGAGTTTGTGATTTCATCTGTTGTTCGTTGTTGCTGTTCGTCATTCGATCTTTGATATCTTCCGCCATTAAAGCTTCGTTTTGAGAGCTTTGTTTGACTCATTTCTTCAGCTAATCTCTAAAGATTCTCGAGACTTCAGGTGTTTTCGATCTTTATTCTTTCACGAGTTTGTTAATTGATTACACATTCGTGACTTCTTGATTTTGATCTGATTGTCTTACTTCTTATAAGATCTTTGATCATGATGATGAATATTTTCTGTAACGATTCTTGAAAATTACTCTGATTCTTGCTTTTTCTTGTATTATTTATCATTTTATCTGAATCGTTGGAACGAATCGTGTATTATTGTGTTCGCTTGATCGAAAATCATTCTTTCTTTCTTCATTCTATTGTGATTGAAACTATTCATGGCGAATCGAAATAATCAGACTCAAACTCAGAATAATCAGGATACGAATAGTGTTTACTACATTCATCCTTCAGATTCATCTACGAATCAGCTTGTTTCAGTGAAATTCAATGGAGAAGGTTTCAATAACTGGAAAAGGAGTATGACTCTGGTTTTGTCTGCTAAAAACAAATTAGGTTTTGTGAATGGCACAATTAGTGCACCTAACTCTTCTTCTGCTGATTATAAAGCATGGGAACGTTGTAATGATTTGGTCATATCATGGATTCTGTTCAATCTTGATGAGAATATTGCTAGAAGTGTACTTTTTCTTAAGACAGCAAGAGCTATATGGAAAGATTTAGAGGATCGTTTTGGTTATGCTTCCATGCCTCAAATTTCTTCACTAGAACATAAGCTAGCTGAATTGCAGCAAGGTCAGCAAACTATGTCTGAGTTTTACACCAAACTCAAGACAAGTTGGGATAATCTAGATGATGTGAATCCATTGCCATCTTGTACTTGTGCAAAGTGCACCTATGATTTAACTGAAAGGATTCAGAAAATGCAGTAAGAACAGAGGGTACTTCAATTCTTAATGAAGTTGAATGATAACTTTTCTGCAGTAAGGGCTCACATATTAATGATGACACCATTGCTCAATGTTACACAAGCTTATAGAATTGTTGCTCAAGAGGAGAATCATAAAGATATATCTCAACAGATTTCACAGAATTATGCTTTAGATTTTGTTGCAGATAAGAGAAGATTTACTGATAATACTCAGAATTCTCAAGGCACAAGATTTCAGTCCTATAACAATTCTCAGAAAATGCAGAATAATACTTTCACCAAAAGGCCTGCTAAACCTGGAAATACCTACTATTGTACTCATTGCAAGATCAATGGTCATAGTATTGAGAGATGTTTCAAGATACATGGCTTTCCACATGGTTTCAAAAGTAATAGAGATAGAAGAATTGCAGCTTTGTCTCAACATACTAATGATATGGTTGCAGACCAATCTCAGACTGTACTTGTTATTTCCAATGATCAGTATAATCAGCTTATTGATTTGTTGACCAAGCAGCAGTTAAATGATACAAATCAAGATGGTTCAACTGGTCATGCTTTACTTGCAGGTAAAATGTGTCTAATGACCTCCACAACTCAGTAGTGGTTTTTGGATAGTGGGGCAACTGATCATATCAGTCCTCACTTATCAGATTTTATCTCTTTCAAATCAATTGCAGAAGCTAATAATTCTATAACAATTCCAGATGGTAGTGAGATTTCAGTCACACATGTTGGAAAAGTGGTTTTAAATGATAATATCATTTTAACTAATGTTCTTCATGTTCCTGCATTTCAATACAGATTGTTATCAGTTCGAAAACTTTGTCAAGATCTAAATTCTAATGTCATTTTTTCTGCTACTCAATGTTATCTCCAGGACCACTTGCAGAAATAGTCTCCACTTCTTCTTGGTGAAATTCACACTGGACTTTATGTTGTTCCTCATCAAATGTCAACTTCTGCAAATGCATTTTTCAAGTCTCCAGCTGCTAATCTCAGTGTTTCTATGGATTCCAAACTTTGGCATCTTCGAATGGGTCATCTACCATTTTCTCAGCTCAATTTGTTGAAGCCTTCATGCATTGTTAAAGATACCAATATAGATTCTATCTGTCAAATTTGTCCTATGGCAAAAACAAGCTCGTAATTCTTTTTCTAGTAGTAGTGTAAAGACTACTTTTGCTTTTGAGCTGTTACATGTTGATGTATGGGGACCGTATAAGGTCAAGAATCACAATTCTTGTAATCAGTTTGTTACCATTGTTGATGATTATAGTCGACATACTTGGGTACATTTGCTTCGTTATAAATCTGATGTTTCTTCAATTTTATCTTCTTTTATTCTTTTTGCTGAGAAACAATTTTCTACCAAAGTGTTAAATGTTCGATCTGATAATGCAAAAGAGTTTACAGAAGGTTCCTTCAAATTGTTTCTTCAATCTAAAGGTATTCTACATCAGGCTACTTGCAGTTATACTCCCCAGCAAAACGGAGTCGTTGAACGAAAGCATCGACATCTTTTGGAAACTACCCAAGCACTTCATTTTCAATCTAAGCTTCCTGATCATTTCTGGGGTGAGTCCATTCTTTGTGCAAGCTATCTGATTAATCGTATGCCTTTAAAAAGCATAGAAAATCACACACCATACTACAAATTATATGGTACTCAATCTCCTCTTGATCATCTGCGTGTTTATGGTTGCTTATGTTATGTCTCTACTTTAAAAGTTCATAGAGATAAGTTTTCTCCTCGAGCTAGACCGTGTGTATTTGTTGGTTATCCAACCAAGCAAAAGGCCTACAAAGTATTGGATTTGTCCAATTCTCAAATCTACATTTCTCGAGATGTTATTTTTCATGAACATCACTTCCCATTTCAAATGATTTCTCAACAAAAACTTTCAAAATCTGAGTATATTTCATCTGTTTTTCTTCCTACTGTTACATCAACTTCATCACAGTTTGATGACTTATCTAATTCAAATTCAGTTTCTCCATCTGTTTCACCAATTCCATCTACTGTTTCTACATCTACTTCAACACCAGATTCACATTCTATATCTAATTCTGATCACTCTACTAGTTCTATTTCTCCATCCACTATAAATTCTGCTCCTAGACAATCTACACGACACAAACAACCTCCTTCTTATCTTAATCAGTATCACTGTAACCTGGCTTCTTTAACTCACACTCCACATTGGTGTAATATAGTCAAATATGACCATATGCCAGCCTATCATAAAGCTTTCATAGCTCATAATCAAGCCCTTGTTGAACCATCCACTTATACAGAAGCTGAAAAACATCCTTTATGGATCGAGGCTATGAATAAAGAGTTTAAAGCTCTGAATGATAATTCCACTTGGGACATTGTTGATTTGCCTCCTGGAAAAAAGGCCATTGGTTGTCGATGGGTTTATAAAACTAAACTCCACGCTGATGGTACTCTTGAACGCTGCAAAGCTCGTCTCGTTGCAAAGGGTTACACTCAGTAATTTGGCATAGATTACGAAGAAACCTTTTCACCTGTGATTAAAATGAGCTCAATTCGTTGTTTAATTGCCCTGGCTGCTAGTCGAAAATGGCCCTTGTTTCAACTGGACGTGAACAACGCCTTTTTACATGACGATCTTAGTGAGGAAGTTTACATGAAAATTCCTCCTAGCATTCCTCACAAGCCAAACCAGGTTTGTCGTTTACGCAAATCTTTATATGGGTTAACGCAGGCGTCTCGTAAATGGTATGAGAAGTTAGATAGTGAGTTAATTTCACTTGGTTACACACAATCTAAAAATGATTACAGTTTATTCATCAAACGTTCTGATACGTTTATTACAATTGTTGCTGTTTACGTTGATGACATAATTGTCACTGGTGATAATTCTTTAGAGATTGACGAGTTGAAATCTCACCTGGATTGTGTTTTCAGTATTAAAGATTTGGGTATTCTTCATTATTTCTTGGGTATTGAGGTTGGCTATATGACTGATGGCATCATTTTAAGCCAAAAGAAATTTACTAATGACATTCTTAATACGTGTGATTTCGATCTTTCTAAACCTGCTATTACTCCATTACCCTTACAACTCAAATTGTCAGCTCATACTGGTGACATATTTCCTCATCCAGATCATTATCGTTCTCTTGTTGGAAAACTCAATTACCTCACAAACACTCGGCCTGATCTTTCCTATGCAGTCCAAACATTGAGTCAATATATGCAACAGCCTCGCATTCCTCATTATGATGCTTTATGTCATACATTGCGTTATGTAGCTCATACGATTGGTCAAGGCATTTTACTTAGAGCTTCTGACTCACTCACTCTCCAGGCATTTTCAGACTCCGATTGGGCCTCTTGTGTGAATTCTAGAAAATACATAACTGGTTATATTATGCTCTTTGGTAATTCCCCTATCTTTTGGAAATCCAAGAAACAGTCGACCATTTCTCGTTCATCTGCTGAAGTCGAATACCATGCTATGGCATTAGCAGCCTCAGAGGTAACTTGGTTAGTTCGGTTGCTTGAGGAACTTGGTGTCACAGATCTTAAACCGATTACTCTCCATTGTGATAATCAGTCTGCTATACATATAGCTAAGAATCCTGTTTTTCACGAGCGTACCAAACATATTGAACTCGATTGCCACTTTACAAGAGACAAGGTTCTTGAGGGGCTTCTGCAATTATCTTATCTCCCTACTCAACACCAACTTGCTGATATTCTTACCAAAGTCATGCCTTCTCCATAGTTTCGTGAGTTACTTTCCAAGCTAGGAATGTCTCAGCCCTCACCTCCTTTAGCTTCACCATCTCCTAGCTTGAGGGGGGGTATTGGTTAATATATTTCAGCTTAGTTTCCAGCTCAGCTAAGTCATCACAGTTGGTTGCCACGTAGGATTACAAAGAGAGCATAGTTAGTCGTATTCTGTTTTGTATAAATAGAGAGTAGAGAAGTTAGTTAGATTAAGTTTGTTAGATACAAAATGTACCACCTGTATGTAATATGAGTTAGTTACTTTGCTCTGTATCTTCTTCATCATCAATGAAAACATGAGAGTTTTCTTGAATCATTTCCATGGCGTTCCTGTGTGTTTGTGTTTGTAAAACGACTAAAATTACAACCTCGATAAATGAATATGCCCGGGATCGGAAAATTTTATTCATTAATCGAGATTATTAATTTATCGAGGTAAAAAATACACTGTCTCTATTATGTCGGGACCGGAAAAATTATTCATTTGATAAGGTTATTCGTTTATCGAGGTTTTACTGTATTGTTACGAGTTACGGTAGTTTTTTTGATAAGGATTTATATGGTATTTTGAGAGATCTATAAGGTTCACATCGAATCTAGGACGGTAGAGGATACCGCAAGAGCTCACCATTCAAAAAAAATGTTCATATTTTGGGAGTAATTGTTGCTCCTTGATGTAAATGATAATTTTGAACATTGGGCTACAGATGATGCATGTAATTGATAATTCTGAACATTTGGACTAAAGATTATGCTTATGTAAAGGTCAATTGCGATACTATTATTTTCACAACTGATTGGATTTCTCGAGACGTCATTGTAATAAATTTTTAGATTAAAGGATTTGAAATTCAATGTGTTAAGCGATTGGAAAACGAAACGGCTATTTGTTTAGCTCGTTTTTTTGTTTTACAATTTGATTGTAGTTGACGGTTCGAGACTTTGTCCCGACTGAATTCCAATATTTTTATAGTAATAAAATCTTCTTGTTCGTAAAAGAAAAATAGTCCCTCATTCGGTGAATATTTTGTACATTAAAATTTTAATAAAAATGAGTTGCTTCACATAATTATAGGCACGGAGCCAACCACACAAATGGTTAAATTCTTACCGTTCTGTTAGGAAACTATCCTAGAAAGTCTTTTCATCATCTTTCATCGAACATAATTAAATTTTTTATATATCTTAGTTTCACAAGTTGAGATAATTATATTTTCTTGTATTTGAAAAAATATTCATGAAAAATAGTGATTAAATATCAAAAGGAAATTTAATTTGCATTTTGTAAATACATTTTTTTTATCTCAACTTATGGATAAGATATAAAATTACATTAATTTATCTTATTTACAAAAATTGAATTATATCGTTGTCATTGTTCATAATTTTTTGAATAAGAAAACTTTTTTTATTTTTTTTGTAAAGGGTTAATTGTTTAATAAGATATTTGTTAGTTATAATGTGTCAAAATAAATATTTTGTAATATTTAGTTATTCGACAAATTATTTTTGCGGATCAGTGATTTGGTGTCACTTAATGTAAGCTAATAGTTGAGTCGCATAAATGTTATTGTTTCAAAATTATTTTTTTTCCCTTTTTTAAAAGATGTATGGCTAAAGATTTTTAATTGAAAATGTTAATAAACATATTTATGTTATATTTTACAAATTAGTTAATTTAGTACTTTATTATTCAACTATAATAATAAATAGATTAGAAAACCATACAATTTTTTACATTTTTGATCCTATTTCTATCCGGATTAACTTTTAGTTTTTTTTTTTATCTACACTACATTAATAACAGTATTTCAAAATAAAAAAATTTAGCTGATTCGATGTTGTAGGACATAACCTATCTTAACTCTAATTTACTATTTACTTGTTATAAGATGTGTAAAATTATGATAAATATTAGTAATATATATTATTTTAAACAAATTGTTTGAGTTTCGAGATTTTTTTATCAAAAAAAAAAAATTCAACTTACATATATTTTATTAATATATATTTGTATGTCCCTAATTTATATATTATTATAAACAAATTTATAAACCCTCAAATATTACCTGGTTTATGCTTGGAGAGTTGGAGTATCTTTTTCTCAAAATTATTAAGATTAATAATTATTTAAAAGTTTTCATAACTTATTACTAACTTTAAAAAATAATGTAATATGCATCAATTAATGTGCTATTTTTCTATTTTATTTTCTTTGAAAAAATGAATCTTATTCATTTTTTTTCCCATCACCGTTTCACCTAACCTTTATTTTTTTGTAAAATCTTATACATCAATAATTTCTTTCTAATTGAACAGTGTCTAACTCACATCCACTTTTTATTTTTGAATAAAATATTTGAATAAAAGTTTATTTTATTTTTGATATACATATACTATTTTAATATTTTGCATCTCCAACTTACATTTACCAATTTTTATTAATGTACTTTATATATGTGTTTTTTAAATTTTATTCTACACAATATTAATAAATTATTTTTTTTCAACTTTGAAAATTTTCAATTTCTTCAATAATATACATTGTACGTTTTTTCTCATATTACTCATAGTCTCATATTACTAATTTACTATATGTCTCAAATTAGAATTATTCCTTTTTAATAATAATATTACACATTATATGACGTCTTTCTATCTTAACAAATGTCTTTTTATCTTAACACAATTTTCATTTTAGTTTCTCTGTTATCTCTAATGCTTTTCTTACAAATCACCTTCAAAACACACATTCTTTTACCTTTCTTCCTTATCTTACAAATCACCTTCAAAACACACATTCTTTTACCTTTCTTCCTTATTTGTGTCGTTTTGCTTTCTCTGTTCTCTAACGCTTTTCTTCCAAACCACCTTCAAAACACATTTTTGACCTTTCTTCCTCATTTCCGTTTATCTTTAAATTTTATTGCGTCATATTCAAGTTTATCTTTATTTTGAACAACCTTCAAAATACTTTTTTGACCTTTCTTCCTTCTTTCCGTTTATCATTAAATTTTACTACGTCATGTTCAAGTTTATCTTTAATTCATATTTATCTTTAAAGTAAATGTCATTCATATATAAACAGTAATTCCACGAGATGAAAAATTTGTTAAATATAATTTGGATATTAACAATTATTATTGTCATTAGTTCCATTTTTAGTAATCATAAAATTTTCAATGATTTGTAATCATACAAATATTTTGACCTGGTTTATGGTTGGAGTATCTTTTTCTCAAAATTATTTAGATTAATTATTATTTTAAAATTGTCATAGCTTATTGCCATCTTTGATTTGAAAAATAATGTAATATGCACCAATTAATATGTTATTTTTCTATTATATTTTCTTTGAAAAAATGAATCGTATTCATTTTTTTCCCTTCACCGTTTCACCTAACCTTTATTTTTTTTTGTAAAATCTTATACATCAATAATTTCTTTGTAATTTATCAGTGTCTAACTCACACCCACTTTTTATTTTTGGATAAAATATTTGAACAAAAGCTTATTTTATTTTTGATATACATGTACTATTTTAATATTTTGCATCTCCAACTTACATTTACCAACTTTTAATAATATACTTTATATATGTGTTTTTTATATTTTATTTTACACGATATTAATAAATAATTTTTTTTCGGCTTTGAAAATTTTCAATTTCAATTTCTTCACCAATATACATTGTATTTTTTTCTCATACTAGTCATACTATATGTCTCAAATTAGAATCACTAGCTTATAACCCGTTAATTTTAAAAACTTTTAAAATTATATGATTAAATAGAATAGAGTATTATAATATATTATGGATATAATTTAACTTTGTAATACTAATTAATAAAATTATTAGTAATAATAATAGTTATTTAATAAATGATATGTATTGATTAAAACTAATAATATAAAATTTTAATGTAAATTTATTGTTAATGGGATTCCAACCTTGGATCTTTAGAAAAAGGATTTAAATATAGAATATTCCTTATTATTAGATCTAACGACTATTATCTATTTACTAAATATCTAACGATTATTATTTTTTAAGATGGGTGAACCAAGTCGAACTAAACAACCAAATTATACCTTCTTTGCTTATTGTATAATAGTATAGATTTGTTTTTTATAATAATATTACACCTTACATGACGTCTATCTTATCACATTTTTCATTTTGCTTTCTCCGTTAGGTCTTTCTATCTTAACACAATTTTCAGTTTGCTTTCTCTGTTATCTCTAACGCTTATCTTCCGAACCACCTTCAAAACACATTTTTGACCTTTCTTCCTTATTTCCGTTTATCTTTAAATTTTTAGTACGTCATATTCATGTTTATCTTTAATTCGAACCTCTTTCAAAATACTTTTCTGACCTTTCTTCCTCATTTCTCGTTATCTTTAAATTTTACTACGTCATGTTCAAGTTTATCTATAATTCATATTTATCTTTACAGAAAATGTCATTCATATATAAACAGTAATTTCACAAGATGTAAAATTTGTTAAATATAATTTGGATATTAACAATTGTTGTCATTAGTTCCATTTTTAGTAATTATAAAATTTTCAATGATTTATAATCATATGACACTTATTTATTAAAGCTTGAAAAATTAATAAATAAATAAATAAATTATATACAAATTCATTACTGTCTCTGCGTATGAATTTTTAAGTACCATGTGTTTTGATTTTCCAAACTCTCACAAAGTACAGAACACGAAATATCATTTACAAAGGTACTACTGTATTAACACTTAACAGGTCATACCATCAAAAAACGCATTACCCTCTTAAATCCTTTCCAAAAAGTGGAACTAATTTGTGTTTCTAATTGTGTAACAACTACAAATGTAGGTTGGAATGGATAATATAAAAGACCCCACATTCCAATACTATATAAAATATAAATATGTTGTATAAATATTCATTTATATATTTATATAAATATAATTAAGACTTCATCTCTCCACAACTCAACTAAATTGCATTTGCAAATTTTTTAATTATAAGCATATACTTTGTTTTATTAAAGTCCAAAAGTTAGATTTATCATTTAAGTATATATCATAAGATCTATGTACATTTTTTTTCAATTTACCTAAGATCTTTTACTCCCATTAGTATTGTACATTTGTTTTGAAAACTTATGTAAAAAAGGATTGTTTTACCAAAAAAACCATGAAATTAGCCCTTATTTATCAATTAATTTCATCACTAAACACTAATTTAACCAAAATATAATACTAATACTAATATAATCACAAGATAGCTATAATATAATCACAAAAAGGTAGAAATAGGAAGGTAAAAAAAAGGGCAAAGAAGGACAGGAAATGGGGCCCACAGAGTGCCATATAGTGCGGCGCCCACGTGGCATCGGGGTTAAGGCAGTTCTCTACCTCGTGTCTACCCCAGAAGATAGATATAAGGTACAGGCGTACAGCATAGAAAAAATCGCATGTATCTATAATCAATCTATACTTACATACATAAAACCTATACATACAAAACACAAACATAAACTCGGAGCTCTAACTCAAGTCCAACCTAGTCTTTCAACTCACACATCCTGTAAGTATAACTACTGTTATACACACACATACATACATGTTTATGTTTAGTTTATGTTATGTAATAATAATAATTGTTGGAAAATGATAGTTGTAATAATTGTGTGTGTTTATTACAACAGGTGTGTGTTAGAGAGATATACGAGATGGGTGGGGATAAGAGAAGCTACTCAGCAACACCGAATGATTATAAGTTGTTAGAAGAGATTGGATATGGAGCAAGTGCTACTGTTTATAGAGCGATCTATATTCCAACTAATGAAACTATTGCTGTTAAATGTTTGGATCTCGATCGCTGTAATAGCAATTTGGTATGTTCTTGCACCCCTCTTCATTTCACTTCAATTTGGTTGTTTATGTTTGTTTATTTGTATCTGTTTGATTTGACTTTGGATTTAGCTGATTGGTTTTTTTGTTGCTTGATTTTGGTTTTTGGTTTGGTTTAAAGAATGTTTCTATGTGTTTCGATTTGTTGGTGAGATTTTTTGGGAATTTTCTTCGAAAATTGGATGGGTTTTGGGTGTGTTTCAAGTCGTGAAATGCATTTGGTTTAACTTGGTAAATTGGATATATATTTCCTGTATGTATGTTTGTATACTGTATATGTATCTGTGTATAATTGATTTGACTTTGGATATACTTGATTTGTTGTTTTTCGTTGTATCATTTTGTTGTTTTATTTAAGTTTTTTGGTTTGGTTGTTGCTGATATGTGAGTTAGTTGTATTTGGGTTTGTTGCTGATATTTGTGTCTGTGGAGGAAACTTTATTTGCAAAACAATGTTTACTTGATTAGTATTTTTTGGTTGTATCATAGTGTTATTTGATTTAAGATTTTGGTTTAGTTGTTGCTAATATGTCAATTACGGGATGTTTTGATCTGATTCAATTGCTTTTTTGTTGTATCTGATTAGTTTTGGATGTGTGGAGATTTTGCGTCTGTGTGGAGGCAAAGTATCTGAATATTGGATAGTTTTGAAAAGTTTTTAACTTTTGAATGATATTTGTTAGAGGCTTTTTCAGTGTAGGGTTTTTTTGTGATTACTAAGAAATATACATAGTAGTTTTTTGTTCTATCATTTTTTTCCAGTTTTGTTGTTGCTGATACCTGATGTAAGGAATGTTTATGTATTTAAGCTGATGTGGTTGTATTTTGATTTGTTACTGAGATTTTGTGCAAGTATAGAGGCAAATTAAATGCAAAAGTGAGATGGTTGTAGGAAAGTTTTATCTTTTAAATGTATTTTGTTTGGAGGTTTGGTTACTGTAGGGTTTGTTGTGGTTACGAATGAATTTATGCGGTTCTGTTGTTTAAAGGAAGTCTATTGTTTGATTGAAAGTGGCGGGGAACATTGATGACGTTGGATGATTTAATTTGGGATGTATGGGACTATGGCTTAAAGGGATTCAATAACTGTAACAGTTAACTGTAATAGTTTCGTTCTTTGAATTTCCCATGTGCTTTTACATTTCTAACGGTCAAGTTTATCAATTGCTATATTGTCTGGTTTTGCCTATTAAGTGCTCACCCTAGTTTATTTATTTATTTATTGTTCACTGAATTATTTGGCGTCTGTGTTGACATTTGAGATTGCTTTCTATTGCAGGATGATATTCGCAGAGAAGCTCAAACAATGAGCCTAATAAACCATCCCAATGTAATAACGGCACATTGTTCATTTGTTGTCGATCGCAATCTTTGGGTAGTGATGCCTTTTATGGATGAAGGTTCCTGTCTTCATCTCATGAAAATAGCATACCCAGATGGATTCGAAGAGTCTGCAATTGCTTCTTTCTTGAAAGAAACTCTCAAGGCCTTGGTCTACCTACATCAGCATGGGCATATCCATCGTGACGTTAAGGTTGTTGAATTTGGCTTTGCAATGATGGGAGAGTTTTTGTTAATTTAGTTATCGTAACTCGGTTTCTATGTTAATTCATTTAAATGTTATGTTGCAGGCTGGTAATATACTTCTAGATAGTCATGGGAAGGTGAAGCTTGCGGACTTTGGTGTTTCTGCTTGTATGTTTGACCAAGGTGACAGACAGCGGTCAAGAAATACATTTGTGGGAACTCCTTGCTGGTAAATGTTGTCAACTGAAACTAAGCTTTCTGATCCTTTTTCTTTTTGTGACATTATAGTTCTGATTTTAAAGAAAAGAGTACAGAACCTATAAAAGCTGAATATAAAATGAAAAAACTACTAAAATGTAGACTGAAGTAGAATATAAATGAAAATCTAAATACGTAGTTCAAAGTACTTTCACTACCAATATTTTTTGGGAAGTGGGTTTAAAATTGGTGTTTTAATGATCTATTGTAGTTTCACATTATACTTTATCTGGGAAGTAATACTAATCACAGAATCTCTACAGCTACACATATGAATTCAGTGTCAAGGGTTTATAACATGTTAATTGATCGTTAAAATCACAATCAACACTGCCTAAACTGTGAATAAATTTAGTGTTTGACTACTGTTCTGCTCTTTCTTAAAGCTATAAAAATCAAAATATTTTTTCAATCATTAGCAAAATGAAGCTTTGGATGCAATACATGTGTCAGATTATTCTTAGAAATTCACTCTTCTTGTGTCAGTTAGGGAAAAAGGCTGGATGCTGAAAATTTTAATATCCAAGCAATGATGTGGAGGGCTGGGAAGAAAAAGTTTCATAAATAAATTAGATAAGCTGAAGATTTTGCTGAAAAGGGGAAGAAAATATTTTCAGCCATTTTTTTCAAATTTTAAATGTTTTCTCAAGAACGAAAAACTTTCATAAATCATGTTTTATCTCTTAGAGATAAAATCAATGAGATAAAACAATTCGAAAAAACAATTCTAAAGTCTGATAATAATATTTGTATTTTGAATTGAATTTCTTGAGCAAGAGCACATGTTTGAAGCAAAGTGAAAGCCCTACTAAACATCAAGCATCTAAACATGATCTAATTATGTTTTTTTATAGGATGGCTCCAGAGGTTTTACAACCTGGAAGTGGGTATGATTTCAAGTGAGTGTTTCTTCACAACTGTATTTTTAATACTGTATATCTTTGTCAACATTTTTTCTTCGAAACTTTACCATCCCTTTTGCATGAATAGTAGATGGCCTTGTAGCAGTATTTATATGACCATGTAGAAGTGAGAAGTACAATGTGACAAGAAATTGTTAAAATCGCATCTGATATTAACTCATGATTGTGATTTCAACAATATAATCTTTTGAACTAGATATCCTATGTTATTGCTGAGTGCTTTATAAAGTGTCTTTTTGACACAGTTTTGTTACTTATACTTTTGGAGCTCGAGGGTTGTGTTCCAATAAGTGGCAAGTAATAGGAATCTATGATTTTTTGTGTGCATACATATCACAGTAGCTTGAGTTAGGTTTCATGCAGTGCACACAACTTCTAAAGAATGTGCATGGCATGCAGCATTATTAATTGAGCTGCTGGCATTTTTCTGCTATTTTGTACACACAAACACACAAGCGCACATTTTTATATTTGTTGTTTGGTAAAGATTGAAATGAGGAAAGCATTATGATTACGTATCCATATTTGTATCTAATTTGCAAATATAGTTGATTGTAGAGTGATGCTAAAAGTGGTAGGAAATGCACTGTTAGTCTGTTACTACATCCGCACGGTTGTTTTATTAAATGAATAATTAATATATAGTCACTGGTCAACTTTGGAGGAACGATAAAGTTAAATTTTGTTTCTTATTCCCTGATATCTTATAGTGCATGTATTAGCTGTTCTCTATCACTTTTGAGACACGATGCCTTTAGATTCCGCCTTTCAGATTTTACATATAATAATATAGTAGACTAATTTAACAACTTTGTAAGTATAATTATTTTTATTAAAATTATTTCCCTTCTAATCATATAATCCCTTACATTATATTTTTGACTTAATTGCACTTTGCATCCCTATACTTAGGCGAAAATTCACTTTGGTGCCTACTATTCAAACAATTGCAATTTGCATCCCGATTGTTTCAATCCCGCTACAATTTGCACCCCTTTAACGATTTCAAGCTAATTTTGACCGTTACCGTTAGTCAAAGTAAGGGTATTTCAGTCTTTAATTATTATATTAAACAATTTATTTTTTTTAAAAAAAAAGTAAGAAACAAAATTTAAAAATTGATTTTTTTTTCAAAAAAATTGAAAAAAACATAAAATCTTAAATTTATGATATTTATTTTATGGATAATATTTTGAAAATTATAACAAATGTAGTTTATATTTAAATAATATTTTACGAGAATTTAGTAATGTAAATATTTATAAAAATATGAATTATAAATTATATTTTAAAAAATCTGTGAATTGTAGATAAAATGTTGGTAAATCTAAAAATCTAAAATTATAAAAGTAATTGAAATAATTTAATTTTAAAAATTATTGTAGAGTATAATGACCGAAATAACCTCATTTTGACTAACGGTCACAGTCAAAATTAGCTTGAAATCGTTGAAGGGGTGCAAACTGTAGCGGGATTGAAACAATCGGGATGCAAATTGCAATTGTTTGAATAGTAGGCACCAAAGTGAATTTTCGCCTAAGTACAGGGGTGCAAAGTGCAATTAAGTCTATATTTTTCTCTCTCATACGCACACATGCTCACACACACACACAGTGAGTGAGATAGACAATAGAATTAGAACTTCTTGATCAATTATTTTGAATATCTTTTCTAGAAAATTAATTGGTTATCTATATACATATAAAATCTATTCATCTGTTCCTTAATCTGAACATTCTTAAGCAGTTGTTTTTTATTCTGTAGTCCACTCCAAAGTATTTTTATATGAATATTATATATTCCTTAAAGACTATATTAATGACAAGATCTTATCATGTTTGTACGAAGTTTGCTCTTTTCTCTATGAACAGAGTAATGGGATCACAAGGATAATTCTCATTTGGTTATTTCTTTACTGTATTTTTTGACAGAGCTGATATATGGTCTTTTGGAATTACTGCATTGGAATTGGCACATGGGCATGCTCCTTTTTCAAAATATCCTCCAATGAAGGTAGAGTGTCTATGACACTGTGCTGACAGAATGAAAATAACGAAGCATCTGTATTAGCTCGAGGGCAATTACGTTGGTTCCTGTATTGAAAACTTTATATCTCTTCTGCTCCTCTTCAGGTTCTCCTAATGACCATTCAAAATGCGCCACCTGGACTGGACTATGACCGTGATAAACGATTTTCTAAGGTGCTCTGTTTTGGCTCTTGGTTTATGCCGCATTAATATGTTTTATGTCTCAATCTTTGCAGGAGTAAACATTAAATTTTTTCTTAACTCATTGAAGAAGCTGTGTGTTTCTTTGTTGTTATGTATCATTTAATAGATTGATAATTACAAAAATACCAGTTGTCAACAGTCTTTCAAAGAAATGGTCGCAATGTGCTTGGTGAAAGATCAAACAAAAAGGCCAACTGCTGAAAAGCTGCTGAAACATTCTTTTTTCAAGCATGCGAAGCCTCCAGAGAGTTCTATAAGGAAACTTTTTGCTGACTTACCACCACTATGGAATCGTGTGAAATCCCTCCAGGCATGTTATCGACTTATCGTAGATATAGAACATGAGTTCTTTCTTTAATTTAGTTTTTTTTGAAATAGTTTAAAACTAACCTACACTTGTTCTGCAGCAAAAAGATGCTGCACAATTAGCTCTTAAAAAAATGCCTTCTGCAGAGCAAGAAGCAATATCACAGGTAGAGGCATTACAGGATAGGTTAAACACCATGCTTTCTTGTGTGATTGCTGTAACTTCTTTGTTGATATTCATAGATCTCATGTTACAAATTCTGATACACTTGTTTTTTTTGGGTAACTGCAAAATTTAGCAATATCACTTGAGGATTATATAATGAAACAACATTTGACCAAAAACAATTTGCAATTTTGAATGTTATTATTTTAATAAATTTCAATTTGTCATTTCATCTTCTGCTTTTCTCCATTTGCATTATTTATTTCCTGGTTCTCTTGCCTTTTCAATTTGTAGTAACATTTTACCCACTCTTTCCAGAGTGAGTACCAACGAGGTGTTAGTGCATGGAACTTCGATATTGAGGACTTAAAAGTGCAAGCATCACTGGTATCTAAACTTTCAGTTTTTTTCTTTAAGCCACACAGCTCATCACAGTGACTGATCATTGTCCAACACTGCTACTTATTGGTAGGTGCAAGATGATGACGAAACAGTCGAGAGTAGGTTAGGAGATGAAAGCATGTGCTCTTATATGCATGGGAAGGTTGGTTCCTTGTGTTTTTTTTTTGTTATATGGACTGTAGCAATATTACATATACGGAAGTCATTCAATTCAAGTTTAGCTAATATTGCCATAACTGCTTGCTCTTCGCAGGATGCAGGTCCCAGTTCTAGTTTACAGAAATCCGATTCCACAAGTGATATTGTCTGCAGGTAAATAATCTGTCACCCCACAGTTAACATTACGGTTTCTTACAGTCATTGTGAAAGCAGACTTCTACAGTCAGTAAAGTCTTGCTAATGACAAAGATTGATAGAACTTTGTAAGGGTTTCTCCTTCTATAATATTTTAAACTATCAAATGTTTTTTCACTTATATATATTTGGATAATTTGGACTGCTGCTAAATGTTTATACCGGAAACTGTAGACTTTTTTTTGGTTCTTTGTAGACCTTGTGTGTTTGTGTGTATGTGATTTTGAGATCACTTGGTACACTTTAAAATAATAAGATATACTCTTGTTTAATGTAACTAATTCTTTTTCATCATTATCTAATGAAATATCTTGATACACTGAACTATCTGTTGGTAAAGTCTCTAACTCTATTTTTGGGTAATCTATTTGGAATGAAGGAGGGACTAATCGAATTGTCTGATCTATAAAAGAGAGTTTATTACCTTATCATTGTTTTCTATTAAGCGCAGTGTCCACCATTGCTGGATTGTGTTTGTTCCTATTATTTTGTGCTTTGTCATGTTATGTTAATTTATAAAGCATTGTTATTCGTTATTTTACCAGGGAACAGGAATTTGGGGATGAGGTACCTATGGCTGCAAGCTTAAACAAGACAGGAAAAAATCTTGAAAGTGATCCCCTGATGCTTGCCAGTCCAATAGTGAAAAATAGTTCAAAACCCGATCTACTACCTTCTGCATCCGAAATTAGCTCAGCACAGGCCAAGACTAAAGTTTTAACTGGGACCAGTCGCCAAACCCACAGTGGACCTCTTGTGGCTGGTGCTGTATCAGAACGCATGCGCATCTTAGAAAGGTTATTCAGTATTTACTAAAAGATTTAATGTACTTTATTTTATTGTATGTTATATATGCATATATGATATACCAGTTTTTCACTGTGTTGCATATTTTCCATGTTTATGACCTTGAGAAACATGTCATTCCACTAGGTGAATCTTAGTTTACATATGACTTATGAGCATTGTCTCTGTGGTTGTAAATTTCCTCTTTTCATTTGTTTTAGTCTTATGGTTTGATTGATTTAGGTCCGAGACTGAAAACCAACAACTAGCTGAAAAAGTCTACCGTGAAGTAAGGAGGGCACCCAGCTTTAGCGGTCCCTTGATGCTACCAAATCGAGCTTCAGCAAACAGTCTATCAGCTCCGATAAAACCTTCAGCAGGTTATACTATTTCTTACTTACATGCACTGATGCACATCACCAGTATGACATCTATGAATGTGATGACTAAATTATTATCTGCCAGCATAATGTTGAGGAGAATCACTAGGTTTTTACTTTGTAACTAATTGTATATGTCGTAATTTTTTTATACAGGATATAGAGATGATGACAAGTCAAAGACAAATTTCGTACAAATAAGGGGGCGGTTCTCAGTAACATCGGAAAATGTAGATCTCAAGGTAAAGTTACTTTCTTAAGATATTTTCTTTGATAAAATGACTGTAATGATTCATCGCAGACTCACAG
Organism: Kitagawia praeruptora; assembly: GCA_037693485.1. Classification (NCBI taxonomy): domain Eukaryota; kingdom Viridiplantae; phylum Streptophyta; class Magnoliopsida; order Apiales; family Apiaceae; genus Kitagawia; species Kitagawia praeruptora. The sequence goes on from CM075349.1 coordinate 39,276,214, forward strand.
TAGTGCAGTGAAGTAAAAATATGTAATTTGTGCACTTTGATATATGTTACACTATCTTCTAGGGTTCTCCGATAAAGAAGTCTGCTAGCGTTGGAGATTGGATGTTCGATTCTAAACAAATGGTTTGTCTGCTGAACTCTTGAATATTTATAAAATTGATCCCAGTAACAGAAAAGACTTCACTCAGGAATATATATATATATATATATATATATATATATATATATATATATAGGGTTGGACTCCATAAAGAACACTTTAAATAAAGAACAACAAAGAACACCTCATATCTAATAGATCCATTGCCCCTGGCGGGGCCACCCAATACAAAAGGTTCTTATTTTTTTTAGGCTCTATCCATCCAGCAAAAAAAAAAAAAAATAAATAAAAAATTTGAAAATTTTACTGTTCATCGATGACGTCATCAGTGACGTCATCATGAACAGTAAAATTTTCAAAATTTTTTTTTTTTTTTTTTTTTTTTGCTGGATGGATAGAGCCTAAAAAAATAAGAACTTTTTGTATTGGGTGCCCCTGGCGGGGCCAATGGATCTATTGGAATAAATGATTTTATAGTGTTCTTTATTGTTCTTTATATAAGAGTGTTCTTTATGGAGCAAAGGCCTATATATATATATAGGGTCACGCTCTATGGAGAACCACACTAAACTGAGAACCGGAGAACTCTTATATGATAGGAGAGAATAATATAACATGCCTGTTTCTTGCACATATTGAAGACAGGAAAGTTACCTTTTTTTGCTTTCTATTTCATGTCAAGAAATAGAAAAAGAAGTTTATTCTCTCCTTCTCTCCAAGCGGCATAATTAAAAATGTAAAGAAAGTGAAGGCTATGTTCTCTCCTATTACATTTTATCGTTCCTTGTTCAAAATTCACAAGTAACAGAAGATATCAAATTGGACCTTTTATTCTCTGCCAACATAGCTTTCAAGCATGGTGCTAATGTATGTTATGAGATGCTACTGTATTCATGTTTGTCACTTGTATGACTTTTATATTCAGTCGTTATCTTGCGTTTCTTATGAACTGTTATCATGTATTCAGCCTGTTGGTCAATCACCTAAGGAGACTAGCAACAAGAATCTGCCTGCATCGCTTCTCATGCCACACCTTCAAAACCTTTCTCAGCAGACATCAATCCAACAGGTAAAGTGGGACCTTGCATGACTGTAACTAGAATCATTATAATCTGATGTTTGGCATGTAGAATTGGATATGGGATTGATGGAATTCTGTTTTTATTTCAGGATCTCATTATGAATTTGTTGAATAGCTTGCAAATGGCTGATGTTGTGGACGGTGAGCAGAATTTTAAGATATATTTTACTTTCTGCATTCCAAATATAAAATTTCGTTTTAGCTCGTGTATACCATGTCCCGAGATTATTGTATGCACTTGGTGAGATTAAAAGTGCAACACATCAAATTTGCTTTGGGGTTCTTGCTCATGTAGTACTTTAGAATCTGAATGGGACTTCTTTTAGAACGGAGGGAGTGTAATTTTACATTTTGGTGGAAGATGAGCATGCTTTTATGTGAACATGAAAGCTTAACATTGTATTATTTATTTCAGGTTCTCCAAATGGAAAGTTACCCCCTCTACCTCGTAGTTCAGAAAATAACGGAACGGTATGTGCATATATCCATATTTAAGGCTTTTGTACTTTTTCTATTGATAATTGGAACTGTGACATGCACATAATGTAAATTTGGCATAGATTCAAACACTTGTTTCGAGCACTTCATGATTATATTTGATTCATGTGGGTATATGGACAAAACTATAATTCTAAAGAAAATGTAATTGACACTTGTTTCAGCATAATATGTTAATTTTCAATTTTGTAACTCTTGTTTGGGGAGGCCAGCAGATTATGCTTGTAAGAAGGCTTAATCATGTGGGTCAATGGACAAAATTGTGGCTTAGAGTATGGTTTGCTAACCTTAATAGGAAGGCTGTTATTTTTTTTTTTTGCGAAAAAGGTAGCTGGTATAATTAAGTTTAAAGTGCTCTCTTCAAATTCGTATCTTGTAAAATACTTGATGTTTCCTTGGTAGTATAAATGGATGGGTTACTTATTAAACCCACAGGCCCGAGCATGTAGTCATTATTCTGTATACATGGCCCATTGCAGTTACAAATAACGATGTTAATAATAGAACTTGTCTTTCTTAATTGCCTTCACCACTCTACGTGATTTCCAGGTTGAATCAGCTTCTGAAAGGGAGCGTTTACTTCTTTTCAAGATTTCTGAACTTCAAACCAGGTAGGCAGCAGCAGAAGCTTTATCTGTTGTTGGTAAAGAAGTATACACAATTTCCTAGCATGCATTAATCTCATGGCTTCTTTGTGTGTGGTACGTATCTTACAGGTTGGTAAGCTTAACTAGCGAGTTGACTGCGGAAAAACTTAAATATTTACAGGTGAGTTGTTACATTGCTTTATTTTTATGGATAAAATTAACAACTAGATAATTTTCGGATGTGGTTTGACAACTTACATTTTTTTCTTGTGTTTTTCAGTTGCAACAGCAACTAAATGCTACAAATGCTCGGGAAGAAGATAGGCAAAGAGATATGTAACTAGATGGTTCTCATAGAAGTGTATAGTGAAACCATTTTGCATTTTCGGGTAAATTTCATGCTCAGAATCTTTTGTTTATGTTTACTAGTCCTGTCACCCGTGACAAAGTGACATGTCTTTTCCGTTGTTTATTAAGTCATATTCTTTGCTGCTGAATTACAGAAGTAGAGGTGGTGATAGGTCATACATCTGGAGTCTGGGTTTTGTCCAAAATCATCGAATAACTCAAAAGATTCCAGCCCTGAAGTGCACATAAGCAAAATAATCAACCCGCAAGCTTTTGGTTCGGATACATATTTCAAACAAACATACAAAAAAAACTTTACCCTAGGCAAGTTGGTACTTTTGGTAATCTCATGATTCAGTCCTCATGAGAATGTAGAAATGGAGCCTTGTTTTGGATCTGATAGATCCTCTTCTATTTGTGTTATCTTTGTAGTAATCATAAATTTATAAATTAATAATACCAGAATTTTGTAATAGTTAATTAGCACAATGTGGTTGGCTATTTTTCTGGGTATTACCTCTGTGAATAATCAACAAGTTTTTGTGGCAGTGGAAAACAATCGTAATGGTTCTGAATATTGGTACAGGCCCTTATTCGCAGATGCGTGTATAGAAGCTAGTAAGCTAACTATGCATTAAGATGTTCAAGATGGTTTAATTTTGCAGCAAACTGTGTTTTCAAATAAAAACTACTTATGTATGGTGGGAATATTGCACCACCATACGCACTGCCCTGCAGTCCTGTCATCTCCCCCTCTTTTGTCTTTGTTTTCCTGGTACAGCTTATGAAAATGCTTTACACAGTTGATTATGTAGGGGTCTTGTCCATATAAGAAAAGGGAGAATTGCAATGGTAATGGGCAGATCATCAATAAATATAAACAATAGGAAGCAAAAAGGATCGAAAATACAAAATATGGTCTACCTGAAGAAGTGAAGGCCTGTCTTCTTGTAAGAATAATTCAACTATCTATATATGTGATGTGGTTGGAGTTTTATTGATACGAAAGGATGTGATTAATGATGAATTTAGCTTTTTTTTTTTGGAGATGATGAATAATACAGTATATTCAGGCTTGAAAGACAATCGGGAAGTATAACTGTATAAGTAATGACACTCAGCCAAAAAAGGAGGGTGAAGTAAAAAAATAACGATTTTTAATTCAGTACAGACGAAAATAACGATTGGTGGGACTGTGTGCGAAAAATATCGGATTTGTGATGCATTTTTCAGTCGGGTATTAAGTGTCACGCATTAGAAGATTGGTAAGCAGTCAATACGCAAAATCCAATTGAGTATTGTGGGAAAACTTTATTTTCAAAAAAATGATACGCAATTTAAAATTGGGTATCATCAAAATACTTTGGTAGTCTAAAAAAAGGATACGCATAGGCAGTTTGGGTAAATGGGGTAAAAAGCTAAAAATTACGGAGTAACAAATAAAAAACAGGTACTCATCCACAAATGGGGCAAAATGAGCAGGTGGGGTTTACTGGTCTCAGGGCATACGCATTACTGCTTGGGGTAATGCGAAAACATTATTTTTTGTTTCAATGAGTACGCACAGGGGGGTGAGCATAACAGATTGAACAAGACTTCAATACGCATTATTAGCATGGGTATTAGACAATACGCATTTTTAAGCTGGGTAATAAAAACACCTCATTTTTAAGCTGGCCCTCCCCCGAGAATTGCTAATTTCATTATTGTTTATAAAAAGATCGTTATTTTAAACCATTTTTCAAAAAAGGAGCATTAGTAATGGTTTTCTTTCAGACTTATCAATATTAGAGTAATGAAATATCATTTCATTAAATTATAAGATCATCAAAATAGCAAGATAATTAAACAACGATTAAACAAAGATTATTTTGAGAATGGTTTCTAATTTAAATAATCCTGATTTAGTTATCTTGTTATTTTGATGATTTTATAATTTAATGAAAAGATATTTGTTAAATTTAATATTATATTTATTTTCTAGAAAAATTGTAAATTTTTTATAACATTTGTTAAATATTATAATCATTACAAAGGAATTGGAGTTTCCTTTCTTTTTCATTTCCATTCAAGAGTTTTTATATGTTTCCACGCCCCCTTAGACCATTTTTTTATTAAATAGTAAATATTGTTGTAATTTAATGTATAATTTTTTTAATTTTATATAATTTAATAAAATATTTTGTAAATATAGCATTGAAATATAAATTAATTCATTTAAAAATGATTCTTATTATAAAAATAATAAGATGTAAAAATAAATTAGAGTAAACTTCAAAGTGGTGGCCAGATTTTACACTCATTTTCAAAAAAGTGACCAGACTTTCAGTTTTGCAAAATGGTGACCAAACTTACCTTTATCCTTTCAAAAAGGTGGCTGCAAGCGATTTTCAGTTTTTTGGCATGGGTAAAATGGGAAAAAAATGCTAGAGATCCCAAAAATTGTCCACAAAAATTCTCAAATTAATATGTGTCACAATATGATTGGTTATATTCGTAATAATAATAATGCCCCACATGTATGCACATCAATTCACCAAAAAATCCACAAATATGAGTTGTCAAGATTTAATTAGTCAATTTATGTGCATGCATGGGGGGCATTATTATTATTATTACGAATATAACCAATCATATGGTGACATATTAATTTGGAGATTTTTGGATAATTTTTGGGGTTTTTAACATTTTTTTTAGTAAAATAACATATTTTCCCATTTTACCCCTGCCAAATAAGCTGAAAATCGTCTCCAGCCACTTTTTTGAAAGGAAAAAGGCAAGTTTGACCACCTTTTTGCAAAATTGAAAATTTAGCCACTTTTTTTAAAATCAGTGTTTAATTAGTCAATTTATGTGCATGCATGGGGGGCATTATTATTATTATTACGAATATAACCAATCATATGGTGACATATTAATTTGGAGATTTTTGGATAATTTTTGGGGTTTTTAACATTTTTTTTAGTAAAATAACATATTTTCCCATTTTACCCCTGCCAAATAAGCTGAAAATCGTCTCCAGCCACTTTTTTGAAAGGAAAAAGGCAAGTTTGACCACCTTTTTGCAAAATTGAAAATTTAGCCACTTTTTTTAAAATCAGTGTAAAATCTAGCCACTTTCTTGCAATTAACTGAATAAATTATATAAGAATTTGAAAAATAATAATTACTAATGATAAAAATGTAAATCTAAAAGAATATAGAAAGGTTTTGTAGAGAAAATGACCAAAATACCTCAAAATGAGGTACCCATGGTCCAAAATACTGATTTTCGGAACTGTTGGCCCTATCGACCCACGCAACACGCTACTGCGTGTAGCGTATCCTAAGATTACTGTTCGTCTTCGTGAATTTCTCTCCCATCTCTCTCGTTTGTCTCGAATATTTCCAAATCTTTCCGCCTCGTTCGTCTCTCTCCGGCCACCTCCACTTCTTTTGAGCACACCAAAATCATCACCATAGCTTCGTCTCCATTTTGCCCAACTGATTTATCAAAAACTGGCACCGCATGGGCTTGTACGAAGCCATCGGAAATTCGAGGGAGAGAGATGGGGTTCGATTTGGGTTTTGAAAATATGGCGAAACAAATGATTTGAAAGTGATATGGATGTGTAGATCGTCGAAAGACGATTCGATTGGTATATAATACCAATCGAAGGCTACCATTGCAACCTTATTGTCCAGATCAGTGATGTTCAGAGTCTCCTTGGTGAACCTCTTAAGATAGTCTCTCAGACTTTCGTTCTTCCCTTGTACCACATACATAAGAGATGCAGAGCTTTTCTCATGCGTTCTCCCGCTGATAAACTGACTAATAAAAGCTGCACTCAACTCCTTAAAGGAACCAATCGAGTTTGCAGGAAGCCGACTATACCATCTTTAGAAAAACATTTTGAGGGTGTTGAACGAAGGTTTTTGTTTTTCCGGCAAAAATCGTCGGCAATCGCCACAGCTTACCAACTTCGCGTAAAATCTGAGCAAAAATGATGATGACATCAGTTGACGTCATCACGCATGTCACATATGAGCGACACCTGATATGCCGTACGTGAATACGTGTCATGGGTGTATCACGTTGCATGGTGAGGCGTATCCTGGGCATACGGAGCACGCACTAGCGTGTCTCGGGACACGGTACACGCAACAACGTATCCCGTTGGTATTTAAGGCCAAGTATTTGGAGCTCAGTATTTTGGGCGAACAATATTTATTTTTGATTATTTAGGGTGAACCTTCACCCTATTGAGAAAATTAAGGTAAAGGGAAGTTTATATTGAAAAGGAAAAATGAATGGAAAATAATTTAGTGGAAAAGTATTTTTACCCGATGATTTTGGACAAAAGTATTTCATTTATAATTTGTATCTCTCATGTTTTTGTTTTTTACCTGATGATGTTTTTATAATTTATAATTATAAATTATAAATTATAATTTATATTTTCTCAACTGTTACCGAGAAATTAAACCATATCTTTCTAATTTTCTTTTAATTTCTCAACTTAAAAAAATTGGAAGAAACAATAAAGAAATTAACTAATCACATATTTTATCTTACTTATAATTTATAAGTAAAAAACACAAACAGGTCTTCCTTTAAATTAATAATTAATTAATTTATAACTAAGATTTAGTCAAAAAAAACTTCACCGGTGGCTGCGAGAAGACGATGAACAGTTCTCTGACATACGCATGTGCAACTTGCGTATATTGAACCACGCATATACAACATGCGTAACCAATACACTATTCACAAAGCCCAGAATTGAATTTAAGAAAGCCCACGCCGTGTGTAAATGCATGTTCGCCCACGCCGTGTGTATATGCGTGGTCAGTTTGGTATTTTGGAATGCACTCCCGGCATTCAGTATTTTGGGCAACAAACTTTATAATTCTGTTATCCAGGGCTTTCACCCTTAAGATTTACCTGCTTTATTAAAATATATTTAATTAAGCATTTATTCGGTACAGACATCGAGAACTATCATTCTACATACCAAATTGCTCGTATTCTCCTCCTCTACAAGTCTATAATCGTCGTTTTTCATTTTTTTTGCGAATTGAAAAACCCCAAATCAAGGTCCTTTTCCGATCGACTTTCCAGATCTGTTCGTACGCGTCCCTGCGGGGCCAGAACTCAACAACTGAATATGGAAGGACGGAGATACAGGTCTGGGGATCATTTTGATATCCTCAGATTTGTGGAGGTGGCCGGAATGTGAAGAACGGGAGGGGGCGATTTTGAGGCGAATTTTTGGTCACCTGAGTTCCGGTTCAGTTTGTGAAGAAATGACGTCATATAACGTCATTGCGCATCTGGGAGTTGCGTTACCCCAGATGCGCATGATCAATATGCGTATCCCCCTACGCAGATCGCCAATGCGTGACTCTGTCGTTATTTTGAAATCTGTCCGTGCACATCGTCATTTTGGATAATTAGAATGTGTTTTTGTGTTGTTTTGATCATTTTCTCAAATCTTAATGGGCCAAGGTGTATTTCGCTTACAAATAATAAAGTCTTTTTCTAAAAACAAAAAATAAAAAAGTCTTGATCATTGTTCTAAAGTTTGGATGGCAAAAGTTAACATTTTTAAAGAGCAAGAAAAAGGGCACTCTCAAATTTATGGCACGATCCCCAACACGGCTCTGCAGTACGAGATTAGTACCTTACGGCCTTACCTAGTCACTTAAACTAGTTGTGTTTAACCCAACAATCATAAGAAACATTTACACACAGACACATACATATAATGTCTTTGAATCTGGTCATCAATAGTCTTCAACCATCTTCTTGTTTTTCCAAGCCTTCTCTTCAATGGACTTCAAGAACTCAGCACCATCTTTTATTTTCCACTCCCACAAAATCAAACCAACAGGTTCATTTATTATTTATTTATTTTTTTGTTATTATTTTCCTTTTTTTGTTACTTGTTGTGAAAAAAGATCCCAACTTTATAATTTGTTTGATTATTTTCCTGTATTTCTGGTGTTATATAGTTGAATTCTTGAGTATGATTGGCTGCTTGTAACTTTTAAGTGAAAAAAATCCTAACTTTATGATATGTGTTGTGAGTGTGATAAACTTATAAGTAACTTTTAAGTAAAAAGAACCCAACTTTTTGCTGGTGTTGTATGAATTATGATTGAATTAATGGTGTGATTGGATTATAGATGATGAGGAGAAACGGGTTGTGTTGCAAGGCAGTGTTATCACAAGATGCCCCTTTTGCAGTTGCCATTGGTGCTTGCATTCTCAATTCTTTAGTTTTTCAGACACCACCTACTAAACAAGATGATGATCAAGATTCTGATTCCCCTGTCATTGATGCTGACGATACGAGGTTTGCTGTCATGGGGATCATAAGTTTCATCCCTTACTTCAATTGGCTGGTAAGCCTCTCCTCTTTCTCCAATGTGTGTGCGTTTGTTTGTTCAAATGCAAACTAATTTGGCCTACAAAGTAGTAGTTTCTAGTTCTGTGACAGGATATGTTACGAACGAGAGTTTGAAGCAGGTAATTTTTAGTATTGTGACGGTGATTTATACTGCCGACTGGTGATTGCTAGCTAAGCTGGTTTACAGATTTTGCATTCTAATTAAATGACCCTAAATGTGTCTATATGACTCTATGCATGTTAGTTACCCGATTCCTAATCCTAATTCATGTTGTATGCTATGTGTTTGATATTTGTTTTCTTTGATATTATCCATCTGCTATACATTTACTAATTGACTACCCTTTGTAGTAGTGATGCTTGTATTTTCCGCTAATTCAGGTATAATGCTCAATTGCTCATCTGTGTTTATGTAGAGTTGGGTGTTTGCATGGACTGATACAGCCAAGAGGCGATATGCTGTCTATGCATTAGTTTACTTGGCGCCTTACTTCAGGTATGCTACTCATTCTTCTGTACAACTTTTGTATAATGTGAGGCTTCGATTGTGATCCTATCACTTCATACCTCGGAATACTAGAGAGTGAGTATATCAAACCTGCGAAAAAAGTACAAAATGTAATCTAATTAGGACGTTGGGAGAAGTATAATTATTCTAGATAGGAGCAGATCTTCGTATAGAATAGTTCTCCTTTGCCCTCTAATCCAACTTTTAGTATTGAGGTCTTCTCCGCAAATGATGGAGCCAAAGTATACTCGGATAGAGCAAAAAGTTGATTTATTGGGGAAATATGTATGTAATGCAAATGAAGAATATAACTAGGACTAGTTGGAGTTCCTTGCAAGACTTTACTGTTTCCAAGTGAAATGATAACTGTCATTAATTAAGATGATAACATTATTAGAGATTCATGTGCCTGAGGATGACCTCAGGCAGAACCTGAGGTTAAAAGGTTTCCAATACAATTTTAAGGGTATTTAGGTAAATCTACTGATAAAAAATTTGATATTACAAAAATGCCCCTGCGGGGCCACTTATTCTATAGATTATTTGTGCTATAACCTCAGGAGAACTACCTGAGGATGTCCTCAGGCCCATTTTTCTCACATTATTATTTAGTCATTGCGACAATCTTTGATCAAAATATCATTTTCATGCCTAAGAGAAAAAATTTTAACATAAATTATTGTGCTGTTACAATGTTAGAATGACATCATGTTGCTTTAGTGGACTTGGAAATATACACGCCAGTTGTTGATAGCATTAATTGCTTAGATTTAGGTATAACATGTGATTTATTCAAGTATTTCATTTATAAAGGCAAATGTTTCTTTGGGTTTAGGTCAAACATGTCACTATTGCCTGAAGATAGCTGGTTGCCTATTGCCAGCATTATTTCCTGCATAATTCACGTTCAGGTAGGAAATCCCCGTGTTTCTTCTGATAGCTTATAAAGCAGTGTTCTGCGTAGATTTTTTTTTTTCTTGAGTACCCTTGAAGCAGTTCTGTATTATCTTTCCACATTAACAGCTAGAAGCAAGCATAAAAAATGGTGATCTTCAGGGTTTCCGATTTTTTAGTGAGGGTGCCAAGGATTTACTAGGAAAGAAAGATGACACGATCTCTAGGAAGGTACTGTGACCACATACATGTGTGCTGTATAAGATTTGTAGGTTAAGTTTTGTAAAATTTGTACTTACGTCTCATCTGTGTGATTAGGAGAGGAGAAAAGATTACCAGAACCTACCTTCTGCCGAGGAACAATCTCGAAAGATAGATGGATGGAGAGTTCCTGAAAAGCCTTCTGAAGATTTTGAAAAATCGAATCAAAGTGAACTTGATGATGAAGAGATCCACTAGAAGGTTTCTTGGATTATGAATAGTTTAGACATCATTCTCATTCGTGCTTGAAATTCAAGCAATGGAAGAAACAGCATTTTGTCAGTGTAGGACAGTGTCATTGCAAAATCTGCATGTGCAATTGTTTATCATATATTTGCTACTTCAGTATGTTTGGTTTACACTTTACAGAGGAAAAGTACAATAGGTACACGATCTAGAAAAATAGTTAGCTCTGTCTTTGATAGTCTAACTCTTGGAGTTTATCTTAACATAGATTATGAGCTAAATTTTTCATCTCAGGGATTATTCAGGATGCTCTAATTTTATTATGTTGTATTCTCTTATTTTGCATTAGCAGGGTATGTGTTTTGCTTATATCGTTCAAATTAATTGCTTTCTTGAAAGTTATGTTACTATTGGCATGGCCAAGTTGCGAGTTTTAAGAACGAACTTGAACAATATAATCTAAATACACAAATCCCAAATGCCTCAACGGGGCTCCTGGATTCTTGTGCTTTGTTTGATCGGAGAGAATGGAGTGGAGTGGAAACCGATGAAAAAATTTAAAATGTAAAGATGGTGGGTTGAGTGAAATATGAGTGCAAATTTTCTCTAAAATAGAGGTGGTGAAGAACATGAGGGGAAATAAAATAATGAAACATAAGTCTACAAATTTGTGAGTGGCATAAATATTAATGATGGAAGTATTTAACATAGATATGACTAATTAGGTTCAAATTAATACAGCAAATTCCATTCTATTGTCACTTGGATTCATACATTCCAACCTCAGCGAAGATGTGAAGGTTATTTAATATTTCAGCACATAAATAAACACAGAACAATACTTTCAAATGATTGACATTGATTAACATTATGAAAATTCATAAGTATTATCTTTCATTTGTTGTCTAAAATTGAGGACAAACACTAATCAATTAATTTCAATGTCAAACAATTTTCTTAAATTACAAAACTCAACAATCTGTGATGGATAACTTTGCTTAGTCTTGAATCCTTTTTTGGTGGAAAGCAATTGTCATTGTGATTTAGTAAAACAATATTCTAGTGCTGCTGCCCAGTATATCTCGTTAATGACGGCAAGGAAAAATTGATGCTTTAGTAGTTCAAAGTGTCAATGCAGCTCTAGCCATAGCCAGTGCGCCCTCGAAACTGTGGTTACCACCAATAAAACCACTCATATGGATAAAAACACAGCCAGGAATTTTTGCCTCGTTTGACAGCTCATCGTCTCTCAAACCTCGCCACTGAGCTGGAAGGGCCTTTCTGCTCTCAAATCTGTCGGGAGCTAAGGAAACTGCTTGTACTCGCCATTGTTTGGCTCTTTCATCCTATTTTTTTTATCACGAAAAAGAAAAAAAGACTGATGTCAGAAATATAGAGTAAAGGTATGCAATTTAATAGAAAAACATACTACTGAAACATGTATAAGGGAAGGGCATGCGATTATTAAGAAATAAGTGTGGTTATGACACGTCTATACAGAGCACCGAGACTCAAAAGTCATTTAATAATATCTAGGAAAGTGTTGAGATAGAATGATAGAGCAAACACTTCCTTTCCAAACCAACCTAGGAACATAAATTTAGGAAAGTGTTAAGGTGCAGAGTGTTAAGATATCTGGGGAAGTAAGAGAAACAAAAATTCAATATACTCGCAAACCAACCCAGCCTCTTAAAAACAATCTACAGAAAGTTAAATGCCAAATGGACCCAAAACAGGACCACTGCTCAGGTACTCTTTACTTTTAAATATCCAGACAGTGCTTTTCTCCTTCCAGACGACTACTAGTGCCTGAACCTTAACACTCAGCACTAATATAATTAAGTTTTTATTTTTTAAAAAAATGGCTTTTTAAATTTGTAAAAATGATAGATATTATGAGGAACTCTTAGTATGTAAGAACTCTGATAACCGTTGAAGACATGCAGCAGAATATCACCCTCCAAACCACTCCACAACCCACATATTCACAAGGGAGGAATACACTTCAAGTAGCACACAGAAATGAATAATACATAGGTGAACAAAGAATATAAGTTCAACTTTCAGACCTGATAGAGGACATATTTAATGGATGGCTCTATCTTCATCTCTTGTTCAAGCTCAAACAAGTGAAGCTTCCACTGTAAAATACAAAAATTTTATTAGATCACTTACATAAACTCGCGGCAATAGTAATCAGGATTACTATGTTACTCTGACTCGGGTACGGAGTGTCGGACTTGAAAAATCTGAAATTTTGGGACACGGGGGACACTATCCTATTTTTGGACACGGAATAATATATTGATAAACAAGTGTAGCAAGTACGACATCTTAACAAAAAGTAACAATAAAACTCAAGATCAAACAAGATTAAACATGATTTTGTAAAAGATTTTGAAAATTAGGCATCTTCCCTACATTTATCTCATTCTAGCTTCTTTCCTTCTTACATACTTATTTTGAATCATAAGTTTGACTCATATTTGATCTTTAAATTGGTCAAAGTGTCCACATTTTAGTCTCCGACACGGAAAAAGCGTCGTGTCCGAGTGTCCAAGTGTCCGACACAGGTACGGTGACCAAAACAGAAGACTCGAAGTAACATAGATCAGGAAACATGTTACTAATGCCTGCACAAACATCAGAACTGCGGGTAGGCAGTTCCAGAGAAGGGCACTTCTAAGAGATAAAAAACTATTATTCCAGGTGCATTTACAATGAACAGAAACTAGGACCAATAAAGTCTAGCACAGTATCATTGAATTGTAAATAACTAAATATCATGAAAATGATTTAGACGAACATACATAAGATTAGCTGAAAAATGACAGTAATGTTAACAAGCAACTTCAGAAAACATTTAATTTTTCTAAAAAAAACTATTTTCCCTCTGCACAAATAAGTACCAAGGTCAGGCTGACCAATTACAAACATTTTAAAATCAGCTAGTAAGCCTTCAAAAAACTCTCATCCTATAATACAATTAATTTTAGGTAGTAACATAGATAACTTGATTCAAGAGACTGAGGAAAATAATATTGCACAACATCAACGGTCTACCTAAAAAGGTAAAATCTTATATTTATTGCAGAAACTGTGACCATATTACAGCATAAGAATTAAGCTAAGCTGAGAGTTACCATATGAGAAAGCCTAGTTCGAACAAGTGTAATCAATTACACCGAATTTCAAGATTAATACAACTTGTTTGTTAATACTAATTATAAATTGAAACAGGTTCACATCACAACGATTCCCTCTCTATATATATATATACTCATATACTTCAATACATTTGAAAACAGATATGAAATGACGAGTTGAGTTGAATATTAGTAACAGACCAGCGATTAAGACATCTCTTGGCTCTAGGACTGGCTCAAAATAACGATAATGAAATAGATTAACACAGTTGCATGATCTGAGATATTATAACGACTACTTACAGGGCAGAATCTATCCAAAACCATAATTTCTCCGCTTGGATCAACTGTTTGCCTTGCCGCAAGACATTCCATCACAATTGAGCGTGCTGGTAACCAAGATTTTGCATGAAATCTAACACTCTGAGAACAGGAGGGAAAGAAAAAAAAACATATAAAATGTTATTCCACAATGCCTCCTCCAAACACCTTTATCTGTTAAATTGCAAAACCATAATTTAGATGTTCAGTCTCCTAACAGAAATCTTACATCGAGAAACTCGCTACCAGCTAGAGCCATTGCACGATGGAAGGCCTCATTTTCCTTCTCAGAAGATTGATCTGGGTCAATCCAGTCCAAATTGAACTTCCCAACTCTCGAGGACAAATGTGTATTGTTTACATACTTTGGAGGCTGATCTGTGTCATACTGATTGATCCCATTATCAATTGCATCAATTGCCTGTTGTGAAGATATTTATTTGTCATAATCGGTGATGCCTGGTTATATAACTTTATGATCTCCAACATTCTTGTAAACCACACATAAATTTAAGCAAGTGATATTCAACCTTCAGTTTACTAACTCCAATTTAACAGAAAAGCAAGCAAGTCACAGTATTTCGTGTGTATGTAAAAAGATAATCCAATTTTAGCCCGTTATGCCAATAAAAACCTCTATAGAACTTGCTAAAACTTGATGCTGCATTTCTAGGCCACAATACAAAAATTGAAATTGTCAAAAACATTCTAAGGACAATATAAAAGAGAATGTTGATGAACAAGAACACAAATATATTGTAATCATTGTGGTACACAGTGCATTCATACATGAATAGACAATTCATTACCCAATCTCCACATTGAGATTTATACCCTCTTTTTTTCTTTTCTAAAATGTCCTGTAAAACCACACTGCAATGCCTAACATGTCACTTAAGTATCATCTATGTCAAGTTAACAAAGCATATGTCACAGGCTAAACAAGAAAAAAAATAATGATTTAAAAGTTTGGTACCTCCATGAAGCTTTTGTAAATGGCCAAATATAAGCGCATCACGTCCGGATGACTTTCATCAAGCTGAACCTCTTTAGCAATTATTTCCAATCCGAAATGCTACAAAAGATTATTTGCCAATCAGATTGCTTAAAAACAAAAAACATAACCTTCACAAAATTGCTTACACAAAACCAACCCATATTTAATACCAATAAAGAGTTAAGATTACAGTCCAGGAACAAAACATACTATATAGAACCAAGAAATAATATTTCTACTAAAGGTACAACACCAAAGATTCTAACTTTCGAAATAAGCAGGCAAAAAAACATAAAGGGTCAGTCACAAAACATCAAATCACCTTATAAACAAGGCCAGCACTACTAAGCTTAGTATTAAACCCATATCCAAAAACCTCTCCAAAACCCTTCTGATGATGATCATATCTATCTCTACTAGGATCATAAACCCCACCAACATCAAGCACAGCATCAAGCGTTTCCAAAACCTACAAAAACCAAAACCCATCATCACAAATCATCAAAAACACAAAAAACCCATTCAGGCATTTCATCAAACAGGTGGTATGCACACCTTAGGATCTCTACTTCTAACAATTTCAGCCCCAAAGAAACGATTAGTGAGCCTAATCATGAAGCACCCAAGTGCCTCATCACAATGAAAGCTCCCATTGTGAGTTCCAATGCGTTTTGAAGAAAGGGTATTTGGGGAATTTGTGGAAAAAGATGAAACCCTAATTGGGGATTGGGAAGGTGAAGGAGAGGCCATTGGAGAGAATGTGAAAATGGGTCTGTAAAGATTGAAGCTTTTGTTGAGTTTTGTAAAGCGGAGTTTTTGATATTGTGTGTTCAGTTGCGGCAGTCTTGTTAAAAGCATTACTGTGTGTGTTGTGTGTGTGTGTTTATATAGACAGGACCTTTGGGTTTTTATGGTTTAGGACTAGGGTCTAGTTGTAAATGAAGGTGTCAAACAGTCAAAGATGGTAAATCGATTTTCAGTTTTTTTTTTTTTTGTAATCTGATTTATTTGGTTGGGTACTAAATCTAAGGCCTGTGAATTCTCTGCCTGTGATTTATTTTTAAAAATTTTGGTATATTCAGTAAGGATTTTAAAGATATTTTATAATTTAATGGTAGTTAATTAAAATTAAAAAGTATCCTTTTAAAATGTCAACTTTTTTGAATCTATAAAATAATAGATTTCAATGGATTTTCAAGTGTTTTTTTAATTTTTTGAAATCCAGTCAATTTCCTAAAATTAGTAACACTCTCATGAATCTTGTGAAATTTTACATTTGAATCTATTATATATTTAATAGCACAACATAGGATTTTAGAAGACAATTTAATCCAGCTCAACCTCCACCTACATGCCACCTCAGCAACCACCTCAAATTTATTATAACTTCGTTAATATTTACGCATCACTTCTCTCCCCACACTACATGTCTACATCTCTCCATCTACTGTCCCTCTTTCTTCCCATTTGCGTTTGTCCGTCCTCAACCCCAATCCTCTCCTGATCCATTGCAATTTTAATTTTATTTTTGTTTATATATTTGGGTTAGAATTTTCTGTGTTGATCAAATATCCCTAATTGGAATTGGTTCTTGGTTATGTTATATTGGTATTGTGTTGGTTGTTTCTGCTCCCATCCACATACACCACTCTAGCTACATATAGCAAGCATGGTGTTTGATTTAATGTTTGAACGAACTGGGAAAAGGTGTGAAAAATCCTGAACTGGTGCAAAAATTGGTTTTGTTTGGTTTGTATCCATTTTGGATGACAGGCTAGTTATTATGTGATCGCAACGGCAACACAACTTCGAGGGCAATCTAAGACAACAAAATATTGATTGTATGTATTCCAATTATCTTGTTATAATTTCTAGGTTAAGTACAGTATATTAGTCAATAATTGGGTAAAGCTGGGTCTCTATTTTTGCTTGGTTATTAGGTTCTGGGCATGTGTTAATTTACATTGGTCTGGTTTTTGTTGTTGGAGTTGGAATCTAGATATAATTTCCAGGGAAAATAAAGTGTGTTGGTGAATCGTTGGGCCAAGCAAGATTTTTTGCTTTTGCTTCGTCTTGCAAGGCATTTTAATCGGCATGTAAATAGAGTTTTGCCCCTGGATTACATATTGTCATGCCTTTTTGTTTGTGTGCGTTGATGCAGGTGGTGTTGGATTTATGGATATTTCACGTCGAAAGAGAGGGAGGCCTAGGGTTGCTGTGACAGAGGAGCTGATTGAGGCACGCCGATTATCTAAGCAACGTCGCAACCGGCAGCAAGAAGGAGGTAAATTGATGATCCAATTGTATGTTAGTTCCCACTTCATGGTTCTGTTATTCTAAACTCTGCAGTTGGAATTATTTATTTAATTTGGCTTACAATTTAAGGAGACATCTTTGCATTTGCAGGAAGTGGATTGGACGGCTCTTCCCACTTGGTTGTTGCGCAACCCGGCGTGGTGCCTGTTACTAGGCGAGGTGGGTTGTTCCCGTATACTTTGTAATCTGCACTTCAATGTTGAGTTCAAATCTTACTTGCCTTTGTTGGCAAAGCTGTAGAGCTGTATTTTTTTTACTTAAAAATCAGTGAACTGCAGTACGTGATGTTTTTGGAAAGAATATTGAATTATTGTTGAGTTTTTGGAAGTGGTTTATATTGTTATGTGCTACATTTGAATGACCACACGTGTATCATTAGGTTTTTTGTACATGAAGAGTTAATGTTTTCAATGCCATATTGTATTTTTAGCCACAACAATGGAGACCCCGCGACAGCATAGCTATATTGACAAGAACAAAGAAGGATTTGGCAAGTGTCCTGCCTCATGTGATCCACTTTAAGCAAAGGTTTCTTCTATTACTAATGTTTGTTTGTGGTGTCGCTACCAGCAACAACATATTGGATATTGGACAACAAGATCAAACATGTGGGTATTGCGGAGCACTTGTATGGGCTGCTGAATTTATTGGCAGGTAAGTAGGCCCAAGGGCTAATCCATCTGTTGTGGCACAATTCAGATTCAACCTCGACACCTTGTCCGACATCGTGTTGACCCTGCACACCAACAAAACCTAACTGGTATTCCACCAATTCATATTGTACGTCATCATTTAATTATAAATGTAGTGCAACGATGTTTAGCAACAGTCTATTTTGTGCTTCAGATATTGGTGGAGTGCTGATAGAGGCAGGAGACATAGAATATGACCGTAACAACGTAAAAAGGGTCAATCTCACATTGCTTGATACCAGGTAATTTACCACAACCCGAAAAACACACCTACAACCCCTTTAATCTCCACAAAGGAAACCTTCTAAAACAATTCATATTAAACTACAAATTGCAGCCTTGCAGAAATAAATGTCCACTTGTGGGAAAGAATGGCGACCCTTTTCAGAATGGAGCTCAAAATGTCCCGCAACAAAAATGTTATCCTCATCGTCACTGGCCTGTTGGTCAAAGCTAACAAAGGTAATCCTCTCCAATCGCAGAAAATATGAAGTCCAGTAATTATACAACCACCATGTACTACACTACAAAAATTAAAGTTTTAAAACCCATATACTCGCAATAGACGCCAAACCAATCCAAACATTTTTATATGGGATATAGTACCTCCTATCCCCATCTTCTAAACCAAAAAGAAGTGAATGTATTTAATTCTCTCCTCTCTCTCTACCAAGAAAAATGAGTTGTTTTATATAAAAAATTTAGTATACCATTTTTGCAGACCTGTAAAATTATTTATTCAGTAACCATGTATTCAGTCAATGGCAAACTTTGAACTGAAAAAATTCTGATAACATATATAAAATTATTTAATTGCCTCATACTCACTGGTACTGCTGTATTAATTAGTTCCGTCCTTGAAAATTGTTGCAGGTTAGTTATTATACCAACTATGAGAAATAAAAGTATAACCTGTGCTGAAATTGAACTAGAGTAGTTGGGGCTCGGTTTGGATTCAATTAGACTTTTGCCTAACGGCATTTCGGTTTGCTATTTCAGAAACTGGAAGTTATTTGCCAGTAAAAACAAGACAAGTTTAATAGTCCTATACTGGCTCATATTTGTTATAATTGATTCCGAAGGTTTAAGAGTGCTCAAATATGCATTCAAACATATTCTTTTTAATCTCACTGATTTTCTTTATTGGACACAACCAGTCCTGGAGTAAAATGGGATGCTTTTGAATTAGCAAAAAACGAGGGATGCTTTTTACACACACCCACATTCACTGTAATCACTACATTGAAGGTTGTCGTACATGATTATATTAACGTTTCAACTAAATTACACTTCTGTGCTACAGGGACGATCATCTTATCATCCACACCAGCGACCGATCTATTCTTCAGTTCGAACTGTAAACAACTCCAACACCTTCCTCAACACATCACTGACACTTATGGAGATTTCATCAGCCTGGTACTAACCATCCAAGATAACCCTACAAACTGTTACCGGAACTGGATACTGCTCCACCATATTCAACAATACAGGAACTTCTACAACCTCGGCCTTCAACTCCCCAAAAGGTAACCCATTCATTTGACAAATTTAGTACATCATTTACATTGTAAATAACATTTTTAATGCAAAATGTTTGCCCCATAATTATTAGCCTAAACACTCACAACTTTCCCAAATAAGTTCCGCTGCGATGCCATCATTCTTGATGTTTTACTTGGAGACACACACCATCATGGCTCCTGTATTCCTTGAAAAAAATTGGTCAACCCAGAGGGAAACAAGTACTACTGTGGAAAATGCGCCAGGAACTACATAATACCTCATGTCAACAGGTAACATTGCTCCGCCATTTTTCCAACAGCAACCAACTTCCCAAATATTACAAATCAATTAATACCCAGCCCCCCAAAATTTATCAAACAGGTCAACTTTTTTGCTGCTTGTCGTGGACCGCACTGGCTATGCTAACTTCACACTTCAGGAACACACCCTCCAACAACTAACAGGGAATTCCGGAGAGGACCTCCTAACGGCTGCCAGACGGGTATGCATTCATTCACTTAATTTGTTGGCGCTGCACAATACCTCCTGCAATACTACTAAATGCCTTTTATGTGCAAATCAGTCCAGAATAGCAGCAACCACTAAACCCCTTTCTTCCACCCTCTCACCAGGTTTATGCAGTCCGAACATTCCCACGGGCATTGCACATCATTAAAGGCGCCCGTTGCACTTTTGAGGTTACAATAAAACAATCTACTCATCATTCAACTAAGGCGACCATGATTATGATTGAGGATATCATGGAATATAATAAACTACACCAACAAAACAATAAAAAGGGTCAACATTCAACCTTTCTGTGACATCCTCGCCCTTTGCTTTTCTACCTCAAATAAACAGCAAAATGTATTGCACATAAACAGTAAACAACTTTCTGAATAATGGCACCATATACAGTAACACGTCTGAAGAAGCGCAAATCACATCGGCTTTGCATAAAACTCCGCGAGTATGTACTTGTCACAACCGTGAACGAAAGCATTAGTTGGTTCACTTTAGACCATGCTTTAGTATTCTAATGCAATATGTTTGGTTCCTTACATTGGCACAACAGCCTACTCCATATATATGTGAACTTTTTCCTAACCATCAATGACTCATATACATATTGCTCCTCCAGAATGTACATCATATCATTATCACCCCATTACATTACAAAAACTCAAAAAATATATAAGACCAACCAGCTAGAACTTGCTCGTGCCTCGCACGGGCTACAAAGCTAGTTTTACATCAAATTTGACAACTTAGCTTAGAATCAAAATTAATGACAATCATTAAAAATTCATAAATTATTATATATCTTTTAAAGTTTTTTAAAATCTAAATTGAATACGAAAAGATATCAATTTAGTGTGAGTTAAAATAATTAATCCTATAATTATTAAAATATCAATTCCATGTGAGTTAACAAAAAAACCATTTGAAGTATTTAGGCAAGTAAAATATAAAGAGAAAATGACCAAAATACACCATTTTTGTAGTCTACCTACCCAAAATATCCGTAGATGGGAGCTCGCCCAAATTGTCCACGGAATACGCATGTTCAGCTGGCGCAACCTATGATATGCATTCTGAAAATGCGCATCTGAGATAACGCATCTTTCAGATACGCAATGACGTCAGCTGACGTCATTTTTTACATTTCTTCTCGAGCGTCTTCGGCGAGCTCCAATCGCCTCTCCGTTTTGTCTTCTTCGTCCAGCACATCCTGACATCCTCCACAACTACTGAGCATATCAAAAGGAAGCCCAGACCTCAGTACTCTCCATCTTGCCATCTTGATTTTGTGATTTCTGGCCCCGCAGGGGCACATACGAACCAATCGGAAAATGGGATCGGAAAAACGAGCTTGGTTTGGGTATTTATAATCCGACGAAACAAACTAAAATCGAATGGGACAACCTTGTAGAGGGGAAGAAAACAAACATTTTGGTGTATAATACGTGTTTGCTCGATTGCTGGAATGGACTGAACGAAGGCTGGCCGGAAAATGCAAAAAATCGCTTCGATTTTCGTCTCTCTCTCTCTCTCTCGTCTGTGGAGACGATGAACAGTGAACGCGTTGCGCATTCCGAAGATGCGTATTAGCTGTTACACATTACCAAGATGCGTATCTTGAATGCGCATGTGACCCCCAATTACCGATTTGTAAAGACCACGCATTTCTCACATGCGTACACACATGCGTGTACTGTGTACGCATGTGAAGAATGCGTGGTCGGTGGGTAAAAAGGGCGCAGGTTCCCGCGCATGAGTATTTTGGGCAACTGGAATTAAAATGTGGGTATTTTGGTTTTTCACCCAAATATAAATTATAATCACAGTCAAATAAACTATAAGTTGTAATTTTATGAGTAAGTTTCCAGAAAGAACTTCTTATAAAAGAGAATCAGATTTATAAAATTTTTTTAAATATTTTTTAATTTAGTTTTATGATAATTATTTTAACACATTTTAATCGTTATTATATAATTTTTAAAATCAATATATGAATCATTGATTAAATATTGAAAAGGATTTATGTACAAATTTAAAAAAAAAAATTCTAAATTTAAAAATAAATTTACAAAATTTATGAGATTCAAAAATACATTCTAAAAAGTTATCATAATTTTTTTATATTTATAATTTTTTTTATTTATAATTAATTTTTAAAAACGTGGTACAAATATAAAAATATTTATAACTTCTTTTAATTTTAAAATTAATGATTCAGTCTCGATTCTTTTTTAAGAGGTTCTTCTATACTTTGTTTATAGAGTTAAAATGAAAATGGTGACCATAGTTTACACTAGATTGCAAAAAATGGTCGACCTTTTAGATTTTCACTTTAGTGATTATATTTTATTTTTATTTTTAAAATAGTATCCAAATTTTTTTTAATTTTTAAAATAAATGATCAAAATTATTTTTAATTTTTTAAAAAAATATAAAAAATGATCAATAATCACCAAAATAAAAATATAAAAATTCGATCATTTTTTTTGCAATTATGTATAAACTCCTACCATCATTTTGCTTTTTAACTCGTCCTTTATATATAACTACACATTCTCCGTTAAAGATGAGATGGAATAAAAATCCACAGTGACACACATCCATTGGCTGCATATTTGGGATGACCTCCAGCATCACTCCAAGCTTTAATCAATCACAACCCATGAAACTCCTTCATCATCATCATCATCATCATCACATTCACCACCCCACCACACACACACCATTCTTTCAAATTTCACCTTCCATCCATACAATTCTTGGCTTATCTTCATCTCTCAAATTTAAGTGCAGAAGCAGCAATTTTAATGGTAAAAATGATACTAAAAATAAACAAGGAGGAGGGTTAAAAGATGTAGTGTATGGCATAGTGGATGAACAAGTACAGAGCCTTTTAGAGAAAGAAGAGAACAAGGGGTTGTTAGATGGGTTGGAAAAAGCTGCTGAGAGAGTTGAGATTGCAAGAATGGAACTTGCTGAGATTGAAAAACAAGAAGCTGAGGCCAAGAAAGTTCAAGAATATGTTAAACAGCTTGAAGCCAGGGCTTCTGAGGTATATAATGTAGAATCTCGATAAATGAATACCCTCGATAAATTTATATCTAGGTTCCAATATGATTAACTAATCTCGATAAATGAATAAAATTCTCCTTTTATTGATAATGTGTATATATATAATTTGTATTCATTGTTGAATCTCAATAAATGAATACCCTCGATAAATTAATATCTTTTATGTCCCAATATGATTAACTGATCTCGATAAATGAATATCTTTTCTATGTCCCAATATGATTAACTGATCTCGATAAATGAATAAAATTCTTGGTTTGTTATTCATGTATGTAGATGCTTTTTATTTATATGTAATGAAGTAGTGTATATGTTGTTAAATTTCACTCTTTAGTACAAGGGTCTATGTGGAGGAACCAAAATTATCGAAGTGAGATATATTCTAATGAGTATGGTTGAATTAAAACAAAACGTTCACATAATGATTTCTGATTATTCTGTAGAACTTGATTACTTTAAAAGTTAAGAACAGTGGGAAGTTGGAACATTGTAATGGAGTAGGAATGTAGGATACTGTACATATAGTTAAGACTGTAATCTTACTGTCAAACGTTCAGACAGTCAGTACCAACTATAAAATCAAGCAGGGGGAAGACACACATAATATATTGAATAAATCTTGGCATACACATTAATTCACTACACAAACTCACTACCATTAATTTAGGGATGATTTATCACTACAATTACCTTATATATTTTTTATAAAAGTAATTAAAATATTAAAGTGTGAATAATATTAAGGAATTGGATCCACAATTCATCCCTAAATTAGTGATAGTGAGTTTGTGTAGTGAATTAGTGTGTATGTCAAGATTTACTCTAATATATTTGTGTTGAAATTATGGATTATTTGATTACTTCAGTTGACATAGTCAAACCTCTATAAATGAATAGCCTCGGGAGCGGGGACCATAGAAAATTATTCATTTGACAAGGTTAAAAATTCATTGTCCCTTTTACGTTGGAACCAGATATAATATTTTATTTGACGAGCTTATTCATCTACCTAACATTCATTTATCAGGTTATTTTGTAAGATAAATGTACCTTAAAATTTAAATGGTGCTCTAGTAGTGAGGTTTAGACCCATATGTGTTACAATGTATGGTAATCCTACCTTTATGGTTGCTCTAGTATGAGCCTTGGACCCTTGAATTTGGCACGAATACAAGTATGAACTACATAAGAAGGAACACTCTTCAATCAGTCTTAATTACTGATCTCCACGAAATGATAGTTCTTGTTGTATGAATTTCTTCACAATTGGTCTTGTACATTAGAATTTATGTTGTGTTTGGTTGGCATGAATGAATTAGGAGGGAATGGAATGAGATTTTGAACTAAATTATAGTAAAATTTTAATACTTTTCATTCCTTTCTCATTCCATCTCTAACAAAATATATAAGAACTCAAGCATCCCTATTTTGGAAGGAATGCTCCATTCTCCCCCCTACCCATTTTCTTCACAAATTTCATCATAGGAATTTTGCACCCATTCATTTTTTTTCAAATCTTCCCTCTAATCTCTATAGTTTCCCTTTATTTTTACTCATTCCATTCCATTCCATTCCATTCTCCCCAACCAAACACAACATTAGTGTTTATAATTGATACAAATGGCTTTCCTGCATATACCATAAGCTCCAAGTTGTTTATCATGAATGTTATCCATTTTGAAGATTGAAGAATGTCAGAGAGAAATTCTGGAAGCTAGTCAATTGGTGAAAGAGGCAGAGCGCTCTTTAGCTGTTGGCCAAGATGCCCTCACAGAGAGTGAAATCAAAGCAATCAGAAAAAATAAAGAGCGACTGGAGTCTGTAAAAGCTGCAATTGTTGCAGCGGTAGTTGGGACGTTAGCGGTGCTGCCTTTTTCCTTGGCTCAAGTGACCAACATTACTGAGCTAATAATCCCTTTAGGAATCACCTTCGCCAGTTGTGCATTATATGGTGTAACCTATAGATACGTAATAAGAAGAGATTTGGAAGATATTCATCTGAAGACAGGGGCAGCTGCAGCGTTTGGCATTGTTAAAGGTACATTTTTGTTATCTGTCATTTGAAACATCAGGCAGAAGTATAGTTAAATATTCTCTCAGCTGTTCAAGAACTTAATAGTTTGTCTGAGGCTAATGGAGAACTTAATTGCTGTGCAGGCCTAGCTGCTGTTGGAGGCGGACCTCCTCTGGAGTTTAATGCCAATAGTTTTCTGTCACATGCTTATGATGGTGGAATTTCTGTGTCTGAGAATCTTTTGATTTTTCTTTTTGCTACCGTTGGTCTGGATTTCTGTATGAAATTGCGGATTATAAGCCCATTTCCTATCGAAATTTCAGAGTGAAGAAAGAAAATATTTTGTTTTGACACTTCCAGATACATGCTTTAGATGATTTATATCTTCATATAACATTAGTTATATTGTAAGAATTGAAGTGTTACTGATGTGCTGATAGGAGGATCAAGTACCCGACCTTCAGGAATCTAAAGTGGAGCTCATCAGAGAATTGTAAATAGATACAATGTAATTTTATGCTCAAGGTTTACTGCAATCGACTTCTGCTGTTTTGTGTTGGCACCATCTTAATCTTTGTTGAGCTTCATCTGATGTGAAAAGAATTTTAGAGTTATATGATTCACTGTTGTTTGAGGACAATGTCAAATATCCGATACTTCAATTGTTTTACAATTGGTTAGTGTAGGGCATCAGCGAATCAAAAAAATGATTTACTGAATTTTATACTTCAGGTTTAACTGCGATTGACTTCAGCTGTTGTGTTAGGACTTCAGCTGTTTAACCTTAGGGCCATCGTAACCCTATGTGTTGGCCATCCACAAATTAAGAAATAAACTAATGTTGGACATCATCAAATCAAGAAATCATCTCATCTGTTTCAAAAAAAAAAAAAAGAAATCATCTCATCGGTTGTTCGCATCAACGACCAACCCCAACCTGTTACACTATATGTTGGCGTAACTTTTACACAAACTTATCAAAATCATTAGAGGTTATGGTGAGTCCAAAACCAACTCTACTCCATACATACTAAATCTTACATTAAAGAGCTATGGGGTAAATAATTTGTTATGATTGATATAGTTTTTGTAAGAGAATACTCGAGATTTCAAAAGACTTCTGTGAATTATGGCCAATATCGGGTATACGCAGTGATTTCAAGTCGAGAGATTAATCATAATTCTCCAAGTACCAAATTTACACCGATATAATTCAACTTTTAGAGTTGGGTTGAGTTGGAACTTACTTTTACACTAGAATAGTATAAATGTGGGTTGTGAGAGGTATGCCAAGGATTGACAATTAGCATATACAAGTCTCAAATCTCTTCATCATGATTTCAAATTCATCACAGGGAGATTGAGCAACATGCCAACAAATATATTGTACATTATAGTTTCAGAATATGTTGAATAGCACTGCCCAAAAGCTTAGGCTTACTACACATCTATCTGATTCCAGTTGTTGGATGCATTAGGGATATGTAAGAAACACTTCCAAACAAGTACTCCCGCATTAGAAAATTCTGCAACTGTACTTGACATAAGAACTACAAGAACGACATTTTAGACTATATATCCAGTCCTAATTTTCTTGCAACCTTATGTTATAGGAGGCCCCTAATTTTCTAGCACTTCCATCAGTTAAAACTTTTTCTATCAGCTCATACTTCTTGTGGTTAGCTTTTAGGGTTTCTCCGTGCTTATTATGAAGTTTCTCTTCTTCTTCCAGTTGTTTCTACAAAACAATAGAACACCTAGTTAAATTACAACAGTTTATTAACTATGACATATTGGAGGAAGGCTGGAGTCTACCTTGAGCAAGAAAGAAGCCTCAGCAGCATGTTTTTTAACAAGATCCTTGACCTGCTGTGCTACCTCAAAATCAGGATCTTTTTCTTCCAACCATTTACATTGTATCCTTCTACCTGGCTTCCTTGGGCGATCTTCAAACATCTCCATCTCCGCAGGAAATGCTCTTACAGGCCTTGGCATCCCAGATATCATGAAAGGAAAATTAGCAGTCTCCTCTATAATTTTCATAGCCTGCTTTTCGGTTTCCATCTCGACTAAAGCAGCAGCTGTCATATTACTAGGTCCAATGTAGTTAGGAATGAATTGGACACCAAGAACATTTCCAAATTGATTCAGAGCAGTTTTCATAACCGCATCAGTTGCTAGAGGTGAAAGATTGTCAAAATAAACCGTCCTTTTCACCTTCTCTTTAAAGGCAGCATATTTATCTTCATCCGAGAGTTCCATAGCAATAAACTACATGAAAAGCAGAGAACAATTAAATAACACCTAATTTTTACAAGAAATCCTTATCACCAGTGAATCAGAAAATTAATAAAACCTTTCCGAAAGCAAATCAATCACAATCCATACAAAGAACGTAACACAAACAACCAAAACCATTTTTATGACAACAACTCAACAAGTGCTTCATGAACGGCCGTATAATACATGTGGGATATATTTCAATCAAAAAAGAGGTAAACCTGCCTCCGAGGTACATTGAAAGAAAATTGTTCCATTTTACGGCATTAGGGCATCTCCAATGGGGTTGGCTAAAATGATAGAAAATATTGATTATGTAAAATTTACTGAACCTGTAAGAGTGTAAGGCGTTGTGCTTCGATGGTACTGACTATATTGATTGACTATATTTTAAAAATAGTATGTTATTATTATCATTTTAAGTTGTTATAAATAGAATATATCATTTGAATATGGTAAGAGATGATGTGGAATTTTCTTACAGGTCTCTAAAGGTTCGACAAATATAGTCAACATTAAGAGGTTGGCTAAAAATATAGATAAGGGAAATGTCCCATTGGAGTTGATTTTTTTTTACATAATCTCTATAATTTTTATTTATAGTATGTTTTAATTATTTTTAGCTAAGGATTCTACATGGTTGGAGATGCTCTTACACATGAAACTATTTTACTCTATATCTCACAAGTTCTACATATAAAAACAAGGACCTCCTGTTAAACACTCGAACTCTACCAATATTTCACGACTACCTCCTAATGAATTGAAACGCAATATTACAGTCCGAAAATGTCAATGCTCTACATGAATTAAAAATCAAAGAAACAGACCGGCAGGAGGCAATGTTGTAATGTCAATGCAGAACAAACCGTTACTACTTACTACGTACTAAAACCGTAAATCACCTAATGAATCACAAAATAGAGGCTGAAATTGTAACGAAATCCGCAATTAAAAAAATTCAACAATCCAAATTATCACATTAAAACCATCCAATAAAACTTCAATTCAAATATAAACGAAAACAACTGCCTAAATCCAACACAAAACACAATTCAAAACTTTCACATTAAACTAAACGTTGCAATTATGTTATTAACAGTACTTATTGTTTGCTACATATTCAAAATCAATTAATTCAAAAAATTAGGGTTTATGTATGTATATGTTCTATTACAATTATCTAAAATTAAGATAATTGATTAATTCACAATCACAGCTATATATGTACATAACTAATCATCGATACATACAAAGATAGATACAAATATTATATATAAGACATGAAGGTTGAGAGCTAATGAATTACCAGAAAGAGAGGGTTGAGAGCGAAGCGACAGTTCAAAACTTGTTTACTGGATTTATCAATTAAGGGGTTATATACTATCTTTTTTTTATCCGAGTATAAATTACAAGATTATATTATTTAATGTGTAAATAAAAATTTATATTATTTAATTACTTCTGATTTGAATTTTTCACATATTTTGATTTTGATTGTAAATAATTGTTTGATTTTTTGACAACGCCCTTTTTAGAGATTTGATAATATAATTAGGATTTTATTTTAAATTGAAAATCTTTATTAATAATAATTTTAGTTGTGTGATAAAAACTTAAAAGCTTGTGTAAAAAATAAAACGTTAAAAATTTGATAACAAGAGGGAGTGTGTTATTTATTAGGTTACTTGTTTCTAAAATTTCTATTTTTTTAGGAAAAAAACAATTTAGCAAAAAAATCTATTCTTTTTTTTTTTTTGTCAAGAACTTATCTAAAATTGAACTTATTATTTATATTTTATATTAATTTAATTTTTTTTGAATACTATCTTTTGTCGTTTCCGATCGATTCTCGCTCATTCTGAGATTTATGAGAATAAATGCTCATTTTATTTATTTCATAGTTTGTTTAAGTGTTTTTTTTAACAAAGGATTTAATTTGTTAATAAAAAAATCGTAAGACATCTACCAGAACAATCGAGTCGAAAGTCTTCTTAGTCCTCTTAGATAAACCATCAAACGATTTATTAAAATTGATATATGTACATGTACTCAATTCCTCACATCTGGTTTGAGCTATCGACCATAAATTCATAAAGACTAGTTTAATGCCCGTGCTTCGCACACGGGAGTTCATATTTTAAATAAAATTTATTTTAAATTTTAATAAATTATAGTATATAATTTTACAATATAGAAATAAAAATTGGTAGTAGTTTTAAAAAGTTGCCTACTTTAATAAATTAAAATGTTAAATTCTTTAAGAACATGAGTTTGTTTTGATAATTTAAATTACAATTAATATAAGAAATTATTAATATATTAATTTATTTTAAAAAGATCAAAAAATTGAACACTATAACATTATTTTAGTGATGTCAACTATATCATGAATGTAATAGTAGTAGAAATTTTTTTTTTGGCAAGATTGTTTTAATTGGATGTCCCTGGCGGGCCATTATAATTATAACCAATTATTTGGCATTAATAATAGCAACTGCCAAATTTTTGGTATTATCAAGGAAATAATTTTTGGCAAGAGTCGTTTGTCATGATGTGTATTTTATATAATATC
Organism: Kitagawia praeruptora; assembly: GCA_037693485.1. NCBI lineage: Eukaryota > Viridiplantae > Streptophyta > Magnoliopsida > Apiales > Apiaceae > Kitagawia > Kitagawia praeruptora. Next base: position 39,306,509 of record CM075349.1, read on the forward strand.
GGGTCAATATATTTTAAAATATGGATTATATCATATAACTGGATGGGTAATTTAAACGGATCCCAAACCTAATCCTAAGCATATAATTTACTACTATAATGGGTCATGGATATCTATCAAACCTGAATATGGATCCCGAACCTGAGGAAAGGGTTATCCAGCAATTTATAATATATAGATTTCTATTACTAAATCAAAACATTAAAAATCTCGCAGATCAAACATCTCGGACATTAATTCACTGCAAAACACACCAAAAACACACAAAGCTCTCACAAGGAGAGAATAAACAAAACCCAAATAAATTGGGAATAAACTTAACAAAGTACAGATTTAAAATAAACAAAAGCGCTCGATTTTATTAAAACCGGAAAAAGAAAGTTTAGAAGAATTGATGGAGGGCCGAAGAAGGATTAGAAAGGAGAAAGGATGCTTTAAACGGAGAAGAATGAGCCAGATCAAAAGAAAAGGAGGGAACGACGGCTATGAAGATGAAAGGGGTCGACTCTCATTAGAAAACTAGGTTTTTTTTTTTGTTTAAGTGTTAATTTAGTATCTTAAATAAAATACTGCAATTTGGGTATACGATTGCAATTTATGTCACCGTCTTTGTTCTTCCAGCATTTCATTTTCCATTGTTTCATGGTGCATCATTTTATGTAATGTTACAACTGTCATCCCACATGCTATTGTTCTCGTGTTCATTGTCTGCCTAATCATACATTTAGATCCACATATTGCTTATTCATGTCTAGATGTGCTTAACGCACAATATACATTTCGCGCTTATTATGAGCGAAAAGATCAAAATTTTAAGTTTTTTGTCATAAGCGCGAGGAATCGAGTTCTAATCAGCCTCGACAATCTTTCTTTTTTTGTTTTGCTAAATAGCCTTGACAATTTTTATTCATGTCCACTGCATGTAGTTCAATCTCTCTTTGTGTACATGGCAATGCAATATCAAAGGTTTCGTCTACTACCTAAAGTTTGTATGAAAAATTTTGGACTTGGGATCATCCTAGACCCTTTGTGCTATTTACCCCAAACTCTAAATAGTAGATCTTGGGATGTAATAATTTTTGTGCTATTTTTGTCATCAATATGTGGGGTTGACTATTAAATAATTGTCCACAGATGAAGTTGCCTATCACACTACATGATGCTCATGTATGTATTAAAAAAAAGTAGCTTTCAACTTGACATTTCACACTCCAATAAGCTAGATCTCTACCACTAATCTCGCCAACTATATATGTTGTGTCCCTCATTAGTCATTACTTGTTTTAGACACCAGTAGCCAGAGAGAAAGAGATGGGGAGTCTTGGTATTCAAAAACAGCTGCTATGTTCTACAAGTCTCCTGTTTTTTCTGCTGATGATCCAAACTCAAGTCTTGTGCTACCAATACAAGGTTGGAGATTTAAGTGCTTGGGGCTTGCCTGCTTCATCGAATAAAAATGTCTATGCCAAATGGTCTAAAAAATACAACTTGAAGATCGGAGACTCTATACGTAAGTTATCGATATCTTGTTTGATCTTTCTCTTGAATGCATTGTCAATCACCAGCTCTAAGTATGAATCTTGTTTATGTTGCAGTTTTTCTGTATCCACCAAGTGAAGATTCAGTTGTGCAAGTGACGGAAGAAGCTTATAACAGCTGTAACATTGCAGATCCAATCTTGTATATGAACAATGGCAACTCTGTCTTTAACATTACTTCTCTCGATAACTATTACTTCACCAGTGGACAAAAGGGCCACTGTGAAAAATATCAGAAACTCAAGATTTCTATGCTTTCTGGTAATGCATCTTCTTCAGCACCAGCACCTCCTTATGGTCCAGCAGCATCACCCTCTTATGAAAATGTGTTTGGAACAATCCCAGCGCCGCCTTCTTCATCGCCATCGATCAACATACCAGTCTTCTTGTCAGTAGCCATGGGGTTCTTAGTTTATGTGCATTAGTCTTGGCCACCATTTGAAAGAACACACTGATATTCAAATGTCCATTCTAAAAATGCTTCATTCATTACAAGTTCTCTACTTAAAATTGATTCTTTAACATATGTATAAGATTCTTTGTTTTGGCAAGCTGTGTAAAACTCTAAAGGGGACCCAATTTTGTACTTCTTCAAGTGCTATAAAGTTACATCTGTTATATATTTAATTTTTATTGTATTTCTTTGTTTAAAGAATAGTAGTTTAAAGCGTATACTAGCACAAAGGTGAAAATTTCCCTGTGATCAGGTTTTTGGACAAAAAAGGCACCACAAAAGTGACAATATTTAGAAGGCACAGAAAAACTAATGAACGGAGATGCCATTAACATTTCTTGTCTAATTTACAGAGTTGATACAAGAGCTTTTTAATTTATTGTGCCAGACATGAAAGCTTTACGTAGTTTGCACCAAACATAAGGTTAACCTACTAGCAATTTGGCACAATACATTTATATCTAACAACAAAATTCACTTTTAAAGCAGCCAAAACAGTGATGAACAACCTAGTACATAAATATAATGATTAAGATTTTCTTTCTAGGGTATCCTCTCCGTATTGAGGTCCGTTAATATCTCATGTAGGTTGCAGATTGAACTCCCAAAAGCTGCGAACTACTATTTTGAAGGAAATCAGTTGTTAGCTTGTCATTTCCACATCAACATTCACTGGTTTTTTGTCAGGTACATAAGCCGCCTCTGGAGTTCGTTCTTCTGCAAACTGTGCTGATGTGGATGTTGATTCACCCCCTTTAAACATATTTCGTGGTTGGGGCGCACTAGAGTCCACTTCCATAGCAGAAGACCTAGGAGGAGATTGAGGTTGGACCTCAACTTCTGGATATGCAGCTTTGAACCTTGCTCGAAGCCCTTCATCAACCAACCGTACTCCATTCAGCTGATTACCTAGTGACATCCACCTGATTTATGTAAAGAACTGGTTAAAAGGATATTCCCATACCATAGATAAAGCTCACAAAATTAGAGAAATTTAGCTCAAATGTTATTGCAATTTGTCACCAAGAATAAACCCCAAAATGTACACGATAAGTTTAAACTATAATCTAGAACAGTGGAGCACTCAGCACACAAAACAATGTTAGCATTCTTTTGCGGGATGAGGCGGAAATCAACACACCGGTAGCTTCTTTATGGGTACCCCTAAATAAATCTTTGTTAATAGCAATTGTTGAAGAGGCTTAACCCTCTACAGGGTCACGGGCCTAGGTTTCTTGGATCAAAAATATATTTGTTACTAGCAATTGGCTGGGGAGATTTAGCTCTCCTTTGAATTGAAAATTCTAAGCTCGGGTATATGTATATATCAAAAGAGTTGTAGATACTTGTATTCTGTTGCAAATTTCTACAACCGAAATCATTAACTGAAATGTAATGACTACTAGTATTAAGAACTCGCATCCTTCTCCCAATTCATTATCCTGGAATTTTATTCAACTTTTTTCGAAATGTAATAAGCACAAGCTTTATTCTAAGGGAGTATTTACAGGGCACCCACAATTATTACCTCCATCCGAGAGACTTTTACGTACATACTGCATTGCAGATATAGGGAAACAACATTTTATTATTCAATTCCACTTGGAGTCCTACATATGGCAAGATAAAGCTTAATCTCATCCTTTAGAGCAGTGAGAACACATTATGCAGACATCAGCCAGCTAAACTGGTGAAATTATTTGGATAGGTAGGCCAAGATAACCAAGATAGTTAGGTGTCATTCTATTCTACTTTACACCTTATTTACAGCAAATTTATCCAGTGAAGCAAAACAGCCATGAGCTTGGCAGCAGGAGATGGCAACGGTTGAATTCATGTATCAGAAAAAGTTCAAAAGCACTTATGTGAAAAATGGAAAGAAAACATAGTAACATACCCTGCATGTGTGTTATGCATGCGAGCAAACAGCTCAAGCTTTCTTGTCCTTGGGCTTATCCTCTCGAGCATTGGGTACATCTACGAAGTAATAAGACACTATATTAGTGCTGCTTCAATCTTACATGGCACTTAGAAAACATTACTTGATTACAAAAACTGCAACATATATTAAAAGGAAGAAGCCCGATACATCAGAATAATTGATTTAGGTATATTATCAATGGACTCCATATAATTAGTGAAGTAACCATATCAGACTCTCTAGGCTCCAATCTGGATAAGGGCGTGTGAAGTCCTACTCTGCATGCTAAGTGACCTTCGGTCTTCAGGGAATAATAAAGACAGGGAAAAGCAAGAGAGAACAGTTTTCTTTGTTTCAGAAGACCTAAATTCTTTTAAATGATCTGGCATTTAGATGGCTTCAAGTTCATGTAGCCGCTCAGAACAATATAGTTTTCAATAACAGGGGCAGCAAATTAATTGCACTGTGAAAGCTTTATATCCAGAATTTGTGTCTGTGGACTTGCCTACAATTTCTTGTCAACAAGTCAAAGAAAGAAACGGCATTTAACGATTTTAACACTCAAACACACCATCTGTGACTGTGTCCTGCACTGTAGTCTAAGTCCTTGTAATAGAGGTAGAAATGTAGAATAATAAGGATAATGCACTAAGAAGTAAAGGAATGCACCCAACAAAAACCATATTAGATTTCACAAACTCACAGAAACCATTGACTGACACTAGTAGTCTAGCACTACTGAATATAATAAAGGTTAGAAAAGGCAAAATCGCCTCATATATCACCAATGATTAGGATATAATTAACAAAAATCTAATGTTATCAAACAGAAAAAATTAATGCAAAAGAGACAGTTTTTTGCAAAAGAAAGATATCCTAATTTAACAACACAAAAATGTGAAGGGTAAATAAATATTGCTCAATAAAAAATGTTCAGTTAGGTTGATTATCCAAAAGTGACTGTTGTATGCAGATGCTGCCCCAAAAAAGATTAAGATGTTTCTAAGCCAAGCGCCCAAGCCTTAATATGAGCTTCTTATTTATCTATGTTGATTGATCAATGTTTATAGTACTGATATATGTCCTAATTTAACCATTGTCTATGTGCAGTAAATCAACTATATATTAGTTTTCAGGTGTTTTGCCTCATACATGCTTGACGACTTGTATATCTGAATATTTCTGAAATGTTCTGGTCCTGTCTTCATTTTTTATTTTAGTGTTACACTGTTACATATTAATATAATATGCATAAGCTTCTAATAAGCATCTAACTTTTAGATCAGTAAAAAGGAGATGCACTTATTATACCTCGTCTGGCTTGCGACTTGTTTCTCGAACCTCGGCAACAATCACATCAGTGTCAATATTCCTATTCACAATTGGATCTCCTTTTATTCCAACAAGGCAATGCTCCTTGCTATGATTGAGCCAATGACCTGTGCGTCCTGTTCTGATTATTCGCTGAAGTTGATTAGTTTTCACCCAGATGATCTCCTCCACGCGCTTATACCCCCAAAGTTCTAGACTGGCAATAGAAGAAAAGATGCAAAATGAACAAACTTAAGTATAACATCGAAGCCACTGCCCAGCATAACAAAAAAGTGCTGTAGGAAATCAACACAACATTATGCACAAAATGTTTGCTCTAGCCCAAACATCATTCTGTAAGGACACAACACAGAGCTTTAACAATTGTACTAAGCAGGCTAACGTACATAACATCAAATTTATTATTGAAGATAACATATAGTTGCTCACCGACACAGTACAGAGCTTTAACCACTGTATTAAGCAGGTTAACATACATCATATCAAATTTAAATTGAAATTAAAACCAACTTGCTCTCTACTGAGCCGGATATCAGATATCACAAGACTGTCTTTTTTATTTTCCTAAATTTATTTTTTGAAACCTTTTATTTTGATAAATATTACAAGACTGTTGTGAAAAGCACGGACCCACAAAAGGTACAAGAGTCGATATTACAGTGGAACTCACTAAGCACGATTAAACAGAATTTTTTGCCAATTTGAAACTTGCATCAAATCACATCTTTTTGAATTGCATTTCTGGCGTATGACTGCTTTTCATAACATCACGTTGATACACTCCTACTATTAGATAGACACACAAAATAATATGATTTATACTTGGCTAGTGTATACCCTAAAGTTTGAGTTGATGTTGACACTCAAACCTGATCTTTTGATTTTGTTCAAATGGATGTCAACATGGTTATAACACAACGCTCTAGCCACAAATTAGTACATTTTTTACCCAAAAGAGACGACATGATCTGCAACTAAATTAGGGGGAAAACAATATTTTCAATTAAAATCACTTTTTACTTCATATGTAATCCATATGTGAGCCGTTTCAATTATATTGTACTAATTTCTGGCTAAAAGGCTTATCTATTTACACCCTCCTCAGGTAAAAACAAACTATCAGGCATCAGCATTTGATAGTCAGACTTGGGGAAAATTTTAGGGTTAGATATGCATTTAATGCTTTATAGTAAGATACACACTGGTAATGCGGAAGTTAAATTTTACTCAAAGGGTGATACGACATATAACTCTGTGCGGAAAGCAGACAAAATAAAGCAGGGAACAGATAACGCAGAGAAAATAAGATCATATACTAATGACTAATCAATGAAAAATCTAGGTCAAAAAGGACTGCATATGTGACTTCACGATCATAAACTTTATAACATGTAAACTCCAAAAATATACTCAGCCCAAATATGAAATATCAATAGTAAATATTATCATTAAAACTCAGAATGCATGTGGTGACATACCATTCTCGTCCAAGCTCCATCGCTCGTCCAGTTACCCAAAGAAATATTAGACCATCAGTTTGCAATGCAGGAACATTAAGGGTACGCATTTCATCATCAGCCATAGTACCATAGGGCAATTCCATATGAATGTCCCATGGTGGATCTGCCATTATAACTCCATATTGCCCTAGAATGTCCATTCTGAAGTTACGAATGTCACAGTTAATCCACTGTGATTCACCAAGCTCAACTTCTGAACAATATTCTGCACGTTGAGGCTTGAGTGTCTTTTGAGGGATTCCCATCATCACTTGTGATATATCTGGAGTAGAGTCGAGCTCGTAATGAACATATTTACATGTCTATCATAGAAATAAGAATATATAAATTGTTAGTAACGGATATCACAAGTATATTTTCCCTGCAAAATACTGGCTATAAAGAACACAGCATTCACCTTCATGTGTCGGCATGTATCCAGAAAGGAGCAGTCCCCAAGATTAACATCGGTATGGGGGGCAATTATGCGCCTAAAATGAACCTGATAACATGATGATTATTTAACATTATTAGATAACTGTGGTTGTTTCAAACAAAGTAATTCCATAATTACAATTTCCTGCTTATTACATTCCATCATAAGAAAATAAGTAAACGTGTTATGTAACAGCTTTTAAGATCAACATTTGTAGCCTACACAAGCACACCAGATAGCCACTGCTGTTCACCTATATTTTTTTTGCCATTTTATTTCAAATAAATATTTATTGCTGCAAGTTGTTAAAACCGTCAAAACAGGCCACAAGTCACCCAGAATTGAAAGATGATCGAACCAGCAATTAGATACCTAATAGGCCATCATTTATGCTAAGCTTTAAAAAAAAACTAACATAAATCTAGCTCAAAGTGATGTATATTTGACTTTAAGAAGACTAGACAAAACACATTCGTTGACGTTTAGCATAGAAATATAAGATGACTTCGTTAACAACGGTTACATCAGGAATTTGTAATCAGTTATGACAAGGACACAAAATACCGACCTTCTCACATGCAAAAAACGAACCAGATTGACGTCTACAATCTTCTTTGGTTAAAGCTGAGCAATACTCCTTTACTTGGGAACCACCTTTGCTTTTAAACTGAAATAACAATAATTCAGTCATATTGGTAAAGGCACTAACATGTTAAGTGAGAATCCTCATGGATATTTGCAGAAGTATATATTGTATATAATCAAATGTGCAAAGATTAATTTCCATATAATATGCAAAATATGGATGCTTCCACAGTAAAAAATTAATTAGCCACCTATATTTTTATTAACATGACAAAATATATATAAGAGAGTGTGTGTGTGCGCGGCGCGTGGGTGTACATACATGTACTATTTCCTGATTATAAGGGCTGAAAATAATGCTTAGCTACCTTTTTTACCATATTAACAAACCAAAAAAAAAACGTGTGTGTGTGGGGCTGCGACTCTGCGTGCACAGGCACATTGCCGTATATGTTCTACATTACAAGGTGTCTACCATGTGTGACTGATAATGTCAGAGAATGTTGCTGCAAATCAAATTGTGGTTGAATAATGCAGATGCCAAATGTCATTATGAACAACCCAAATTTGTTTACTTCATCAAGATTGCAAATATTTTTGCATGGGTGTATGTGAGTTATAAAGCTCTGCAAATAACAAACCTTAGCTGCAACAGCAGTTTCTTTGGCAGTAGGGCGATGAATGAGGTCCAAAAGCTCCTCTCCAGTTTTTGATTTCTGCAATTCCTTAAACGACTTCTTATTCAGTAATGCTTCAAGATCCTTCAAATCATCCTCCTCACTCCTGGGCTTCATAGAAGTCGGACTAGGACCACCAAATTGTCCATTCGGACCAATCGGAGGCCTATGCATTGGAGGAACACCCATAATATTCACCATTCCTCTCGGTCCCCTTGGACCCATCATTGCACCCGGACCTCCACCCCCAGGAAACATAGGCGGCATTCCCGGAAAATGTGGATCTCCAGGTCCCATCCACACATCTGGCATCGTTCTACCCATCGGTCCCCCCATCCCAAACATCCCATTATTATTATTATTACTACTACTACTATTATTATTATTAAACTCACCCCCTCCTCCTCCCCCTCCAATCACCCCCGTCTGCTGACCCTGACTCGAATTCCCCTCACTCTTAACAACCTGTTTACTCTCCGGCAACTCCTTAACCAACCTCCCTCTATCAATCTCCACAACCATAACCCTCGACTTCCCACTCACAACAAACTCCTCCAACTCCACTCCACCATTCTCCTCCGCTATGGACCTCAACGCCATTTCCACCCCACTAATCCCCCCTTCCCCACCCAACTCCCTCAACGCAACTTTCTCCTCATTACTCCCACTCACATTATTCTCCAACTTCATCAACACAGTCGACGAGTCAATAGGCGTAAACGGAACCCTATCCAACAAACAAACAGCAACCATACACCTAACAATCGACAACGAACTCCTCCCTCCACTCCCATCCCTCTCAAAACTCAATCTTTCCCCATCCCCACTTTTCGAAACCTCATTCGACTTACTCAAACTCTTAAAAATCTCATCTTTCGATACCAAAACACCCTCATTCTTGGATCGTTCTACAGATTTGAACTGGGTTTTCGAAATCTTGGGGATTTTAGTAGGAATTGGAAGTGGGGTTTTAGATAAAGGTGTAAAAGGCTTACCACTAAACGAAGATATGACTTTTAAAGAAAGATCAATTTCAGAGACAATGTGAGGGACTTGTACCTGAAGAGAAGCAATTAGATCCATCTGGGCATTGTGTAATTTGTCTATTCTTGACTCTAGCTTCTCTTTCATCTCTGATTCTTTGTCCTCCATGGTTCAATTTGGATAGAGATATGTGTGTGTATGTATAGATTTTGTGGATTTGGGTTTTATGTGATTAGGGTTTATCAAGGATTTTAATTTGGGTAGAGAAAATAAAGTGCTGTTTGGAGCAAAGTGATAATTATGAGTGCGAAAATTCGAGAAATTATGACCCAATAATTTTTTTTTTTTTTTTTTTAACAAATCGTACTTGCATTACTTAAAAATTATCACTCTCGAGTACATGATTAATAAAATAGGAGGAGTGACAGACCACGCTCCATAGCTGACATAGAATTAAGGGTTATGGCCAAGAATACCATTTTCCCCCACAAATCTGACGAGAATACCACTTTTTCAAAAAGTGGCCAAAAATACCACTCTATTACGCATTTGAGGTGAGGGTAATAGGTTTTATATTAGTTACGCATTTGAGGTGAGGGTAATAGGTGAAACAGTACTTCCTATTACGCATTTGGAGAATGGGTAATAGCTATTACGCATTCTCCAAAGGGGTAACAGGAAAATTTTTCATATGTATTACCCATTTGTCACCTGGGTAACATAAAGTTTCAAATTTTTTTTTTTATTACCCACTTGGTAGATGCGTAACTTGCTGGTATTATTGGCCATCAATCCCAAAAAATGTTATTTTGGTTAAGTTTTTAAAAACTTGTGGTATTTATGTCATTATTTCTAGAATTAATGTAGCATTTGCAAGCAAAAGAACCACACGATTCGCAGACCAATAATCGAACTATTAGCACGCGATAATTGTGCTTTAAAGATTTTGTCCAAGAAATGGTTTCTTGACAACAGCTCGCTCCAACCTGATATTCCCTCCAACCCTCAAGCAAATTCCGAACCCAGTGTTCAGAAGTCTCAGTTGCATAAACTATGGTTAGAAGAACGACAATCCAGCTATCTACATGCCGGATACCAGCTATAGACATGCCGAAAAAAGAAACCCCCAAAGGACGAGCAATACCCCAGCTATCTACATGCCGGATACCAGCTATAGACATGCCGAAAGTGAAGACCCCCCACAGGTACAGAACAATCGATTGTGAGTTGTGAGCTCTTGCAATAATCGTCCGCATCTCAGCTTCGATGCAGACTTTCCAAATCTCGTGGACCTTCATCAAATCAAACAAGCCGAACAAACTCTCACAAGGAGAGACAAACAAACTCTCACAAGGAGAGACAAATAAACCCAATTAATGGGTAAACAACTCAAAAACTCACAATCCTCACAGAAGGAGGATGATTATTGAAAGAAATAAAGAAACTAGAATGGGTAAACAATAATTTGTTTATTAATTCTTACGACTAGTTTTTTGATTTTTTCCCACTTCAAAATAAAAGTGTTTTCAAGTCCAATGCATACAAACTCTTAACTAAAATATTAGGGGTGATGGTTAAAAATAACCATTTTTTAAAATTTCATCATGAAAATATCCATTTTAAAAGTGGATGGTTATTTATAACAGTTGGGATACCCATTTGTAAGTTGGGTATATCATTTTATATAGGATACTCGTTTATAAGTTGGGTATCACAAATTTTTTATACTTTTAATTTTTTGGGATACCCATTTAGGGGTTGTGTATCTTATAAGGATACCCATTTTTGAATTGGGTATCTTATAAAAAATGTGATACCTAATTACGAGTTGGGTATCCCATCGGGTAAAAATAACCATACACAATAACCATACACTTTGGAAATTGTTATTTTTGTCATTCTTAACTCAAAAATGGGTATTTTTAATTTAGCAAAAAAAAAAAGGGTATTTTTAACATTTTTTCAAATATTAGTTGATGTATCATAAATATATTAGTTGATGTATCATAAATAACTAGCATAATAATTCGTGTGAGGTACATGTCAATTTCTAGATATTTTTTTATTTAACATGTAACACTATTATTCTTAATTATTCGTTTATTGAGCATATGTATAATGTTTAGATATATCAGTATAAGTTGACTAAGTTCAATGCTTTTGATTGTATCAATGCTTTTAATTTGTACGTAAGACATTACTAATTTACGCTACGTTGTTAATTTAGCTCATAAAGCGAATGATAAATTTTTTTGTTTGTGACATGTAATCAGCATGTATTGAATGAGTAAAAATTATGTAGTTAGTGATAAATATTGGGTCACTACGTCGTGTGGAGTGATATCTTTCCCCCCATCCTGAATCTGTCCCGATCCAAAAATAAAAATTATTTTAATTATTTTGCTAACTAATCCCCGTCCCATATGGGATACGGAGCTCGCGGTAAGTGGAGAATTCATATTTTTTCTTAAAGCGAATGATAAATTTTCTTGTTTGTGACATGTGTTAGTTACAGAAGCATGCCTGTATACATCTAATAACAAGCCTAATTGTTTGTAATGCTTTGCATTACTTACATGACCTCTTAACTGAGGGAACCTCTAGTTGTAGAGTTTCTGTTTGTATTGTACTTGTAGTAGGCATCAAACCCTAGTTGTGTAACTGTACTTATAGAGTCTAGAATAATGCTTGAAAGAAGTTCCAAGGTTCATGCCTCAAGCAAGAAGATAAAGACTGTCAAATAATCACAGTTGGGATTTGAAGAAATGAAGAATTTGCCTAAGTACCAATTCGAGAAGTATATTTGTCTATTCGAGAAGTCCAGCATTCGAGAAGTCAGGGATTCGATATCTCAAGACACTATTCGATATCTCTGAATACACTGTTCGATATCTCATTCGATATCTCAGAGATTCGATATGTCTATGTACTCTATTCGAGAACTCAGGAAGTCAACAAGTCAAAGTAGTATTCGAGTTCTCAAGGAGTCAACAAGTCAAAGTTCCATTCGATATCTCAAGGACTCAGAAAGCTATTCGATATCTCAAGGATTCGACAAGTCAAGTGTTCTATTCGACAACTCAAGGAATCCTGAAGAAAAGAGCTATTCGAGAAGTAATTCGATATGTCAATATAACAGTGTTCGAGAACTCAGAGTTATCGATCAAGTCAATTCTAGTTCTCGAATCAACTACTTAGTCACTTCTCGAATACATTCTTGGAGACAAAATACTGAAGAAATTGTACAAGTCAGAAACCTGCAACAAGCCAATGCACTTTATGGACCACAATCTGTAACGTGCTCTGGAAAGCCTACAAGGAAGCTTGGAGAGATATAGAAGAGACAAGGGGCTAAAGAAGTGGATCTGAACAGGCTTTGCAAAGTCAAATCTGTAACCGTTTGGACACTTACTCAAAAAGGATAGACAGACTAGAAAGTAATTTGTTCAGCTACCTTATTTGTAGTAAGTAGGGTGTATCCATGTTCTATAAGGATACAGCCTCACTTCCTTAGTCAATTAACTTTGTAACTTTGTGAGTCAAGTTTTTCATACACTACAAGCTGTATCTCTCTGAGAAAAACGAAGCTGAGAATACTATCATTTGTATTCACAGATTGTAGCAACCTTTATCTAATAATACATTAGATTAAAGTGATAATGGTGTCTTGTGTTGTTATTTATCTGCATCTTCACTTCTGCACACACAAACACTTATTTGCTACATAGACTCTTAAACAAAGAAAAGTTCAAGAATACATTCACCCCCCTGTATTCTTCTATCATATTCAATACTCAACAAGTGGTATTAGAGCGGGCTGTTTATTCAAAAATAGAAAAACGATCATGAGTTCGAATACACCAAAGACTACAGGAACGGTGAAAGTCCCTAAGTTTGACAAAGATAACTTCAACCTCTGGAAGATAAAGATGATGTTGTTCATCAAAGCCTCTCATCCTTTGTATCCTGAGATTCTCAAGAATGGTCCTTTTGTTCCACAACAAGAGATACCAGAGAAGACTGTTGGAACCACAACTATCCCAAGATCTTATGAGGCCAAGGATCCATCAAAATGGATAGAATCAGAAAGGGAGAAGGTTGCTCTTGACAGCCACCTCATATTGCTTATCATTGATTCCATGGACATGTCAATGTTTGCAAACATTGCATCATGTACATCTGCCAACGAAATGTGGGATCACATTGAGGTGTTGTGTGAAGGAACTGATGAGGTTAAGGAAAACAAGAAACAGATACTGGTCACACAGTATGAAGCTTTCATGGTACAGTCCAAGGAAAGCATTACTGAGATGTTTGAGAGATTTCACAAGCTAGTTACTGAGTTGCAGATGAATGGCAAGGTTTACAGTACCAAGGAGTTAAACATGAAGTTTCTGCTATCCTCACCAAACCATCTAGAGCAAAGGGTCATTTCTCTGAGGGAAAGAGATTTGAACAAAGTTACATATGATGTGCTCTATGGAGTTTTGAAAACTCATGAGCTTGAGTTGCTTCAGAAAAGGGCTATCCAAGCCAATCAAGGTAGAATGGTAAACACATCATGTGCCCTGATTGTCAACAAATCTATTCAAGACCTGGAAGCATCTACAAGTCAGTTAAGGATAGAGGAGATAGTAGAAGAGGAAGACACTGAACCTGAGGTAAGTGAACCTGTTGAGGAGAAGGAGGAAGAAGAGTTCTACACTCTTGAAGAACTAGATGGGATGGAAAACACTTCATATGCTTTCATGGCCAGAAAATTTCCAAACATCAGATTCAAAAGGAATCAATCCTTCAAACCCAAAACCCAAAACCATTCATTCAACAAAAGCAAGGCAATTTTGAAACCAAACAAGAATAAGTTTAAAACCAGCCATGTGGATAGGTCATCTGTACGGTGCTATAGATGCAATGACCTAGGGCATTTTGCCAGTGAATGCAAAAAGCCTAAAAAGAAGGATAGAGACTATCTTGAGCTTGAAGCTAAGTATGAGGCCCTTCTGAAAAAGCAGACACCTACATAGCTGAAGGGAAGTGTTGGGATGATTCTGACAGTGATGGAGAGGAGCAAGAATTCTGCAATTATGCCTTGATGGCCAATTCCAAGGATGACACATCTCTATCAGACCCTCAGGTACCATCTCTCACTACTATAGACATGTCTGTTTCAGAGTATAAATGCATGATTGAACAACTATCTGTTGAGATGTTTAACATTCATACTAGTATGACTGCTGCTAATGAAGAGATTGCTAAACTGTCTACTAGAAATGAAATGTTAACCAAAAAGAATGAGGAACTTGAGCTAACTGCTATGCAGATATAAAACCTTAAGAAAGAAGTTGAATATTTGCAGAACAAGGTTCTATGTGCTAGTCAAGTTGAAAAAGCTCTTAGGGATGAATTAGCTGAAAATGAATTCAAACTAAAAACTTTCAAGAAATCATCTGGTCTAGTGAAATCCTATTGTGAGAAAATTGAAGCAAAACCCAAGGCTGCTATTGGACTTGATTATGACACTCTTAAACAGAGAAAAGGCTATGCTGTCATTGAAGATGACACAGTTGTTCATGAGGAAGTGCCTCACATTTTGAAAAAGACTGAAAATCCAATTTTTAAGGAACTAACATTTGAAATTGATGAGGATGCCTTACTCATCAAACAAATGTTGAACGATGAGGATGAGGCACAATCAAATGAACAACAAGCATCTTCCAAGAGTGACAGTGTCAAGTCAAAAGCCAAGGAGCTAGTAGTTGATAGGCCAAGACCTAAGAAGTTTGTTAAGTTTGTTTCAGCTGGGAAGAGTGAATCAGAAAAGAAAGTGACTAAGAAGAAACAGAACAGAAATGGCAAGTTAGGGATTAACAAGGATAACAACTATGCTTATATGCCAAATGTCCCTAGGAAAACTTGTCAGAACTGTTTCAGTACCAATCATTTAACTCATGCATGCAAGAAACCTGCTGGTAGTGTATCTAAACCTTTCTATGATTGTTCTGTGCCTCTAAGACATAGAGATGCACCATTTTGTGATAAATTTGACTGTATGCCATGCAATATGAATGTTATGACTAGTTGTTTCAATCTTAGAAGGCAATTCATTGATGGTTGTATCAGTCACAATTCTCACACACACTACACCAGGTCAAAGTCTTCAAGTCCTCCTAAAGCTAGGAAGGTACCTCTGTCACCCAAGTCTGAAACTTCAGATTCTAAGACTTCTAACAGTGACAAGAAGACTAACACCAAGAAAGTTGATAAGCATGTTGTTTATGATAAAACTGTTTCTAAGTCACATGGACCCAAACTTGTTTGGGTACCAAAGGCAAAGTAATACCTTTGTGTTTGCAGGGCAAAGAAAGTGAAAAGAAGGTCATGTGGATTTTGGACAGTGGATGCTCAAATCATATGACTGGTGATATGGCCCTGCTATCATAATATGAGGAAAAGGCTGGCCCAATGGTTGCTTTTGGAGATGACAACATGGGTAACACATTGGGATATGGCAAGTTGAAAGTTGGTAATGTGATCATTGAAGATGTAGCACTAGTCAAGGGGCTCAAGCATAATCTGCTAAGTGTTGGTCAGTTTACTGATAGGGGATTCAAGGTGGATTTTGACAAAGATGAATGTTTGATCACCCACAAGAAGACTGGTGATTTTGCTCTATCTGGAGTAAGAAAGGGAAGCCTGTTTGTAGCCAATATGGACTTTGCAAACAAGGACAAAATTTGTTGCTTTTACTCAAAAGCATCAAATGAAGATTGTTGGCTGTGGCACAAGAAACTATCACACCTGAACTTCAAAGCCATTAACTCTCTAGTCAAAAGAGAGTTAGTGAGAGGCATGCCCACACTTGAATTCTGTCAAGAAGGAGTGTGTGAGGCTTGTCAAAAAGGAAAGATAAAAAGATCAAGCCACAAGACAAAGACAGTGACATCAATAACCAAGCCCCTACAACTCATTCATATGGATTTGTTTGGGCCTGTCAACATTATGTCACTAGGAAGAAAGAAGTATTCCTTGGTGATGGTTGATGATTTTTCAAGGTATACATGGGTGAAATTTCTAGCATCAAAAGATGAGGCTCCACAAGTAATCATTGAGCATATAAAGAAAGTTGACAAGGAAGCAAAGGCCAACAATGCAAGTGTGATTGCACTGAGAAGTGATAATGGAACAGAGTTCAGAAATGCCATACTTGAAGCATTCTGTAAAGAGAATGGTATTTCTCAGCAATTCTCAGCTCCAAGGACTCTACAACAAAATGGAGTTGTTGAGAGGAAGAATAGAACTCTAATTGAGGCTGCTAGAACAATGTTACTTGATGCAAAGATGCCTACATGTTTTTGGGCTGAGGCTGTGAGCACTGCATGCTATATTCAGAACAGAACCCTCATCAACAAAAACACTGGAAAGACACCTTATAACTTGATGACTGGAAAGAAGCCTACTCTAAAGTATGTTCATACTTTTGGAAGCAAATGCTTTGTATTGAAGGATAATTTTGAATATGTTGGAAAATTTGGTGCAAAAGCATTTGAAGGAATTTTTCTTGGCTACTCTATGGAAAGAATTGCATACAAGGTTTATGTCATCAGTCAAAAGAAAGTTATGGAAAGCACAGATGTGACATTTGATGACAGCAAACTACCTGGACTAGAAGAAGCCAATGATGAAGATAAAGATCCATTGAAGTTTGATAATCTAGATGATTCTGATGAAAAGACTGAAACTGAAGTTGAAACTCGAGTTCAACAAACTCAAGTGAATGATGATACAAGAGAAGAATTTGTGCCAATCAATAGTGAAGGAACAAGCATCCAAGACACACCTGTGAGTAGTGGCAACTTCACAGGGGGAGGAAATGAGAATGACCATGATGTGGATGAAAGGCAGAGTGTATAAACTTGTAACACTATAACTAATGTAACTCAATTAAAAGAAAAGATACTTAACCAGAAGACAATCAAGAACAAGAAGTCACAAGAAATCAACACTAAATGAAGACAAGGTAATTGATACAATTGAACATGTTAACTATGATCAAGCCAAGAAGAAATCATTGAGAGAAGTTCAAGTCAAAGTTGTTCAGGCCTCAGTGATTTGAGAAATCGAGAATCAAGATCATAACTATCAGTATCAACAAGACCAATTGATTTCAAGTGAACAAGAAGGAAAGCGAATATTGGAAAGCCAAGTTACTAAGTGAATATGGTAATTTATTCAAGAAGCAGAAACACTATCAAGACTAGTCACTTATGAACCAGACCAGTGCATCAAGTGTCAGGACATTGATAGCAAGTTTATGTCAGTAATAAAGATCCATGTTCAAGAGCTTGCTGAAGAATAAAGAAGACATGAAGATATCACAAGCTCAAGATGTGCATTGAAGTTTCAAGTTGAAGACCAGAATATTTTCTAAGTACTAAATGTTCTGGATGGCCAAGTAGAATATTTCTAAGTAGAAGTTCGACTTAGAAATTTCGAGATGGCTAAGTAGAAATTCTCAAGTAGAAGTTCTACTTAGAGTGCAGCTTCAACATGACACATGGCATCTTCTGATTGGCAGATTTCCAAGCTTTCAAGATAAGGCAAGATTTATGTGGACATCATTGGGCCACGTACATCTTAGTCTTTGAAGACTACAGGACATAGATTACATGTAGTATAAATAGAAGCACTTGTGTAATGTTTTAGTTGGTGAGCAATATTGAGAAAACACAAGAAAAAGAGAGAGAGTACATTCACAGAGCTTAGAATCATTCACTTCTCTCTGAACTTCTGTTATACTTTGTAATGAATGTTGTAGCAACCTTTTCAAGTTATATATAAAGAAATATATTCCTTGAATCTGCGTGTTCATTTATTGCATCGTATTTATTGCTTCTCATATTCGAAAAGTTGTATTCACCCCCCCTCTACAACACATTTGGACCTAACAATTGGTATCAGAGCGGATGTTTAACATACAAAACATAGATCCTTGTGTTTGGTAGAAGAATCGTGAGTTTTCATTTTCTAGATCTACTTTTCATTTTCTCGAAAAGTGTGCTTTAATTCGTTGGTAGTGAAAACTCATCCGAAAAAATTATTTAAATACTCCAGGTGTGATTATTTAGCTTGGGTGTATTTTAATTAATTTTTGTGAATTAATCTGGGTTCATTGATATTTGGTGTTCTTGAGTGTTCATCATCTGTTCTTATCAAAGAAGATAACCCAACAACTTTTTAATCTCCTTTTTCAAACAGATAAGATAGTCAAAAAGGTGTTTTTGTACTTTTGATTTGATAAATATTCCTTGGCCGAAAGTCTAACAAGACATACTCAGTGCCTAGCAAGTGGGTTAGTTGCTTTCGGTGTGTAAAGTATCAAAAGTCAAAAAGGTGATATTGTTTATTCAATATTAAAGTAATCTGCAGAAAATTATTCTAAGGACAAAAGTTCTACATAGAATTTCTACTTGAGAATTTCTACATAGAATTTCGACTTGGACAATTTCTACTTGGTGAATTTCGACTTGAGCAAAATTTCGACTTAGAGAAATTTCGACTTAGGCAAAAGTTCTACATAGATTTTCTACATAGCCTAGTCTTGGGTACTTAGAAACTTTTAGTGACCAGATTTGAAATGGCTCCTAAAAATTCTTTCAAGATCCCAATGTTCAACCGAGATCACTATGAAGAATGGGTTTTCAGAATGAGACTCTACTTAGAGACTATTAACCCTGAGTATCTGGAAGTCCTTGAAAAGGGTAAATTCGTTCCAATGAAAGCTATTCCTGAGCGTACGGAAGGAGAGGAGGTTATACCTGCTCGGTCTGAGCCTAAAAAGGCAGCGGACTTTACGGATGCTGACAAGGAGCAAATAGCTTATGATACTTCTGTAAGACAAACCTTGATGGAATCCCTTGATCATGAAATGTTCAACATAGTCAAAGGTTTGAATACAGCAAAGAAGATTTGGGACAAGATAGAAGTTGTCATGGAAGGATCTGCAGAGGTTAGAAGCAACAAGACACTTATACTCAAGATGGAGTATGACACCTTTAGAATACGAAAAGGAGAAAGCATAACAGATGTCTATCTACGATTCAGTCAGTTGGTATTGGATTTGAATCTGAGAGGTGTTACTCTCCCCATGGTTGAGACCAATACGAGATATCTGAGGAACCAGCCAAAGAGCATTGAACATAGGGTCTACGCAATCAGAGAAACCAGAGATTTGCATACAACTTCTCTGGAAGAATATTATGGAATTCTGAAGACCTATGAGCTGGAGACACTTCAAGATCAAGCATGGGACAATGATTCAAAAGGAAAAGAAACTGCATCAGGATTAGTTGCTGATGAGGAAGAGTCTAAGAAGGCAATGGTTGCAGCAAAGCCTAAATCATCACTTGCACCACATCAAGTTGATAATGATGACGAGTGCGCATCTAACAGTGATGATGACTACTTCACCCAAGAAGAGCTGGACAACATGGACGATAGTGTCGTGGCATACATGGCAAGGAAGTTCAGCAACATGAGATTCAGAAAGAGCAACCGACCACAGAGAAATTCTTCATCTTACTATCGGGCTGCTAAGGGTGGTGGTAGTTCGTCAGGCTACAAAAGCAAAGGCAAGAGTACCAGCTACAAATCTCCGTTGGATTTCAAAATGAAGTTCAATTGCTATAATTGTGGTGAACCTGGACATTTTGCCTCGGACTGCAAAAAGCCTAAACAGACTTATCCAAAAGAGACATTTGAAGCCCTCAAAAGCAAGTATGAATCGCTGGTGAAAGAAAAACATGGTAAAAGAGCTTTAGTAGTAACAGAAGGAAGAGCTTGGGATGATTCAGATGAGGAAGATGTTACTCATGTAGCAAACTTTGCGCTCATGGCTGAGACATCAGAGGAACCAGTTCTAACCCTTAAAGTAGAAATGTCTATTGATGATTATAAGGAACAGAACGGGGCTCTTAGCGAAGAGATCTACATGTTGTGCAAAAGCCTAGACACTTCTCAAAAGGAACAGAAAACACTTGTCGCCAAAAGCAGAATGCTTGAGGCAAAAGTGGAAGAGTTAGAGGCTGCTTGCACTGTAGATACTTCCCTAAGAGATTTTATTAAATCTTTGGAACACAAGCTCGTCCTTAAGGCAGAAATAGAATCATGTTTAAGGAACAAACTAGCTGAGTTAGAAACTAAATGTGAAGCTTACAAACTAGCTGCTAGTAAAGTGTATGTAGATAATGACGTATTTAAGAAGATAACTGGAGTAGGTGTAGGACTTGATTATTCTAACCTTTCTAAGAAAGAAGGGAAGAGACCTATCGACACTACTTCCAGTGACCTTAAAAATGATATTCCTAGCATTTTTAAACCTTCTGTCAAACCCATCTACAAACACCTTGTTCCTAGAATAGAAGAAGAAGAGACTGAATTGATAGCTAGATATGAGATTGAGATGGAAGATCGTCAGAAAGCACAACCTATAACTCCTATTAAACAAGTTAAAATCAATTTCCCTAGTGATGAATCTAGACTAGGAATAGGAGCTAAGGCTGTTAAACAACAAGGGAAGAAAGGCATAAAAGAGGTTAAGGCTGAACGAATAAAGAAAGCATGTTATCACTGCAAATCTACTGAACATCTTTCTTATGCATGTAAAGCTAACATAAATGTTCCTGCTGCACATGCCATGCCTGTCACACATACAATGAATAATCTGCATCAGAATCATGCACAGTGTGGTCAATCTAATTGTATGCCATGCACTTTTAATGTCATGCAAACTTTTGTGAATTTAATGAATGCATCTAGCCAGTCATGCTTAAATACTGCTGCTAGTTCAAACATCAAGAAAAAGCATGTGAGAGCCAAGACTGTCAGTCCTCCTAAAGTTAGGAGTGACAAACCTTCTCCTAGGACTGATAAATATGTCAAGTCTGAGAAAGGAAAGGAGAAAGTCGAAAGCTCTAGTAATGTTAAGAAAAGTGCATCTCCTGTTGTTAAATCTGTTGATTCTAAATCTTATCGAAAAGCTGGGCCCAATCAAAGTTGGGTTCCGAAGAAAGTCTAATCAACCTGTCATTGCAGGGCATTAAGCAAAATAGAAATAAAGTTATATGGGTGCTGGACAGTGGAGCATCGAGGCATATGACTGGAAACAAGTCCCTGCTTACAGAGTTGGTTATGAAAGCTGGCCCTTATGTTACCTTTGGAGATGACAGCATAGGTGTGACAAAGGGATATGGCAAACTAAAAACTGGCAATGTCATCATTGAAGATATTTCCTATGTTGAGGGATTAAAGCATAATTTGTTGAGTATCAGTCAATTCTGTGACAAAGGTTACGAAATTGTCTTCAACAAGAAAGGTGTATCAATCACTCACATCAAGGAAGGTTCACTGGCTTTGAGAGGAGTTCGAAAGGCAGATCTTTTTGTTGCAGACATGGATTCAGCAAATCAGAATGAAGTCACCTGTTTCTACAGCAAAGCTTCGGATGATGAAAGCTGGTTATGGCACAAAAGGTTATCTCACTTAAACTTCAAAACGATGAATGCTCTCGCGAGGCGAGAATTGGTGAGAGATCTACCTCAAATGGAGTTCGCTCCGAAAGGACTCTGTGAAGCCTGTGAAATGGGAAAGTCGAAGCGAGCCTCGCATAAAAGCAAAGAAATTTCTAGTATCACTGAGCCTCTGCAACTTCTTCATATGGATTTGTTTGGCCCAGTGAATGTCCTATCTTTGTCTAGGAAAAGATATGCATTGGTAATCATGGATGACTTCTCCAAGTATACATGGGTATTGTTCGCAATGACGAAAGACGAAGTACCTTTCCTAATCATTGATCACATCACTCAAATTGAGAATGTTTCAACACTTACTGTGAAGACGATTAGATCAGACAATGGCACTGAATTCAAAAACGCAGTGCTAAATGACTTCTGTGTATCTAAGGGAATACGTCGTCAGTATTCAGCCCCGAGAACTCCACAACAAAATGGAGTAGTTGAAAGGAAGAATAGAACATTGGTTGAAGCAGCAAGAACTTTGTTGTATGATTCGAAACTTCCTCTGTATTTCTGGGCAGAAGCAGTGAGTACCGTGTGTTACACTCAAAATCGATCCTTGATCATAAAAGATAAAGAAAAGACACCATGTGAGCTAATGAATGGAAGAAGACCAACAATCAAATACTTTCATGTCTTCGGAGCAAAATGTTATGTACTTATAGATGATGAAAATCTAGGCAAGTTTGCAGCAAAAGCTCGTGAAGGAATCTTTGTTGGTTACTCCACAGATGTGGTAGCAGCTTATAGGGTGTTCTTAGTAAATGATCGAAAAGTGACTGAAAGCTACAACGTCAGATTCGACGATACCAAACTCTCATCAATTTCAAGAGATTCTAGTGAACCTGAGTCCCTAAAATTTCAGAACCTGGACTTAGAAGAACTTGAAGATGAACCTGAGTTGGTTGTCCCATTAAATGTTCCAATTGTACGTGAAGAACCTGAGTCTAGTGAACAAGCTAATCCTACAAGATCAGGAGAGACTTCTTCAGTACGAACCGGCAACAACTCAGGGGGAGTAAATAGCAGCTCAAGGACTACTGTTCAAGGCTCGAGTCGAGTTGACTCTAGTTCTGTAGGAGCTGGCACTAACTCAGGGGGAGTTAGTGAAAGTAATCAAAGTAGTCAGCACCACAACTCAGAAAGTCACGCTGAATCATCAAGACAATTTCCAAGAGAACGGGTATGGAATAGAGACCATCCGTTTGAATTAATTATTGGTGATCCAGATGCTGGTATGTCTACTAGAAGATCTGCAAGAGCTGACCTGGCTAATATTTGCTTATATTCTGGGTTCTTATCCAAGCTTGAACCTAAAGAAA
Source organism: Kitagawia praeruptora (assembly GCA_037693485.1). NCBI lineage: Eukaryota > Viridiplantae > Streptophyta > Magnoliopsida > Apiales > Apiaceae > Kitagawia > Kitagawia praeruptora. The sequence continues at coordinate 39,329,826 of CM075349.1, forward strand.
TAGAAGAAGCTCTTGGTGATGCTGATTGGGTGATTGCAATGCAAGAGGAACTCAATCAGTTTGAAAGGCAGAAAGTTTGGAAACTGGTACCCCGACCAAAGAACAAATCAATAATTGGAGCAAGGTGGGTATTCAGAAATAAAATGGATGAAAACGGACTTGTAACTCGAAACAAGGCTCGTTTGGTTGCAAAAGGTTATTCTCAGCGAGAAGGAATTGATTATGATGAGACCTATGCACCGGTTGCAAGACTTGAGGCAGTCAGGATGTTCTTGGCATTTGCAGCACATAAGAACTTCAATGTTTTTCAGATGGATGTGAAAAGTGCCTTCCTGAACGGAGAGTTAGAAGAAGAGGTGTATCTGGAACAGCCGCCTGGCTTCATTGATCCAGAACTTGTAGATTTTGTGTATCTTCTCTTCAAATCTGTCTATGGCCTCAGGCAATCCCCAAGATGTTGGTATGAAACCCTATCCGTATTCTTAATTGAAAGTGGTTTTACTAGGGGAGTAATTGACAAAACATTGTTCTATAAGTATGTGAAGAATGATTTAATACTTGTTCAAGTCTATGTGGACGATATTATCTTCGGGTCATCTAATGAGCGCTTGTGCGAGAAATTTGCTAAGCTAATGCAAGAGAAATACGAGATGAGCATGATGGGAGAGCTGTCTTTCTTCCTTGGATTACAGATCAGTCAGAGAAAAGATGGTATCTTTATCTGTCAATCCAAGTATGTCAGAGATTTACTCAAGAAGTATAATCTAGAAGATGCATCAGCAGCTAAGACTCTCATGGCAACAGCCACGAAGCTTGATGAAGACAAATCAGGTAAATCAGTTGACATCACAAGCTATCGAGGTATGATTGGCTCACTTCTCTATTTAACTGCAAGTAGACCCGATATAATGTTCGCGACTTGTTTATGTGCAAGATTCCAAGCGGATCCTAGAGAATCACATCTCATAGCCGTCAAAAGAATTTTTAGGTATCTCAAGGGCACACCAAATCTAGGGATTTGGTACCCAAGAGATACAGGTTTTAATCTAATTGGCTATACGGATTCAGACTATGCAGGTTGCAGGATTGATAGGAAAAGCACATCTGGTGCTTGTCAATTTCTTGGCAGAAGATTGGTGTCCTGGCAAAGTAAAAAGCAACATACAGTATCTACTTCTACTGCTGAAGCTGAGTACATTGCTGCTGGAAGCTGTGTAGCTCAAATACTGTGGATGAGGAACCAATTGAAGGATTATGGCATGGAGCACAAGAAAATTCCAATTATGTGTGACAACACAAGTGCCATTGCCATAACCAACAATCCTGTAGATCACTCAAGAACCAAGCACATCGACATCAGGTATCACTTCATAAGAGAACATGTCGAGGAGGGGACTGTGGAGCTACATTTCGTGCCCACAATGCAACAAATTGCAGATATATTCACCAAACCTCTTGATGAAGTAACATTCAATAGGTTGGTTGGTGAATTGGGAATGCTTAACACAAGTTAGTAAAGCCTTCTATCTGTAAAATCCATGGTTATGTTTGTATATGCAAGCTATTTAATCATTATGTGTTTAGACTTTAAAATGCCTAATTAATGATTATTATAGGGTGCATATAGTGTGATTTTGCATGAATTCAGTGTGTTTTAAGTGTCTTTTATAGCACAAATCTTTGAATTTATGCTTGTTAGATTGCATGATCATAGGGGGAGTTAAATTCATAATATTCTAAATTTTGCATGATTTTTAGATGAATTTACCTGTGTTTTTCATGCAATTAGAGGCCTTAGAATTATCAAGGAATGTTTTAATTATGTCATATATTAAAATCCTTGAATTGATATTTATATTAATTTGACAAAATTAATTGTTGAGTTTTTCAAAGAAAAAATTGTCAAATTATTCTAAGTATCTTCAAAATTTCGAGTTAATCACTATCTCGAAACTCATCTTGAAATTCTAGTTGAATTTCGATTTGAGCTTCCAGAGTGAAGTTTTGAAAATTCTAAGTCTGGGAAGAATTTCGAGTTAGCCTCTATCTCGAAATTTATCTCGAAATTCGACTTAGGGTTCGAATTTGAGTTACCAGTGTGCCTATTTCCTTATTCAAAATATTCCATATAATGTCTATCTTACAGGGGATATTTTTTGAAATGATCTGAGAGAATAACTTCGAGTTAAGTTAATAATTTCGAGTTATCCTCTATCTCGAAAATCAACTCGAATTTCGACTTGATGTTCGAGATAGAGTTCTCAGTGTCTAAGGGGATTTTTTCGAGTTAACTCCTAACTCGAAGTCTATCTCGAATTTATACTTAAATTTCGAGATAGGTTTTCCTAGTACTGTTGGTGGTTTGTGTTTACATGGTCTTTAATAGTTAAATGGTAAGTTTTTCGAGTTAACATCTATCTCGAACTCTATCTCGAAGTTCGACTTAAAATGTTCGAGATAGACTTCGAGATAGACTTCGACTTAGACTTCGAGATAGATTTCGACTTGGGTTCTCCCTGTATGTACTTGGAGTTTTCATACTTTTTAACAGGGACACTTTAGTCATTTCACATTAATGTCTATATATACATCTCTAACTCGATCTATTCTTTCACTTTTACCTAATTGAGTTTTACAGCCGCCCCCATATACATACAGGCGATTTCGACTTACAACCACTGTTCGTGATTTTTGTGACTAAACTCATACAGATCTCGAATTCATGCCCGATTTTAGACTACTATTATCTGTGTTATCCTAAATCTTTGTGTCTGTGTGTTTGGTAACCGTTCATATACACGCGTATATATACATATACACACAAACATCAAGTACTTGTGTGTTTGGATTTGTGTGTCTGTTCATAACTCGATTTCACTGGTTTACACACACAAATATATATCTTCACTGTATATCACAGATTTAGTAATTGGATTGTAATTTTCGCCACTACTTAATCATTGTTGATATTCCGTAGTTTGATTTCTCAAGTGACTCTTGTTATTCACGAACGAAATTAAAAGGACTATAACTTTGATTTTGTTAATTAATTGTTTTTCGAAAATTAAAATTAAAATTCACATTTGTTAAGGAAAAACATTTTAATTAAAATGGCTCACCAATTTTCACTTGCTAAAAACAATTTTTATAATATTCCTACGGAAATTGGTGATCAACTCCCGCGCTTTAAGTCTTGGATACGATTTCTCAATTTGTATTCCAAAGCTAGCGATGCTTTTACTGCTAAACCTACACTAGTACATGATGCTTTACAGCAATTATGGACTAGTGCGGTTTCTTTTGGGAGCAAATCAACCCCCTTTGGTTTCAGGTTTACCTTAGCGGGTCAGGAATATGAGGTGACTGAAGAAATTGTCAACAGGGTTCTTGGATTCCCGGTAAAAGATGCTTATGATCCAGAACCTACAGCTGCAGAACGCCTCAGTTTCTTTGAAGAAATAGGATGTTATCCTCCATCTGGCCAGATCACTGGAAACATCCAAAAGCAATTCTTTCATGTGGAATGGAATTATTTTTTCGAAGCCATCACAAGATGTTTCAGGGCACGAGAAAGCGATTACCATCAAATTTCCATTCCCATGCAAAACCTTGGAATTGCCCTAGCAAGAGAACTGGATATAAATTATGGACGCATAGTTCTCTCAGAGATAGTTGGTGTAATGGGATCTCTTGCAAGCAGAGACCTCAACACAAAAGATGTTGTCTGCTGGTTTCCTCGGTTCTTACAGATGCTGATTAATTATTTAATACCGAAGGATGCTCTTGCTGTCAGATAGAGTTTTTCCAGAAGTCCAACATCTGCACCACTAGGGATGGGCACTAAGCCACTTTCAACAATTGCTAATCAGGATAAACATCGTGGAAAACCAATGTCAATTCCTGATACCTTGCAAGCGTGGCTTACATATGATAAGGGAGTTACCAATATGGCAGAATCATCGCAAGTTTCATCATATGCTCAGAATCAGTCTGCTCATGCTGAGGCATTTGAAGAGATTCCTGATGAGCAAAGCGATGACAAACAAGGTAATGAATCAGGTAATCTCTCTCTGTATTCTACTCATTCCTCTTCCTATGTATCTGATTCCGAGACCCAAGAGACTGCTAGCCCGCAGGATCTATCCCAGGGTGAGAGCTATATTTCTAATTCTTTGTCACCCCAGTCACCGGAATCCAAACAGCCAGCACATATAGATGTAGGAAATGATGAGGAGAGTGACCCCGAAGAGCAGCCTCTTATTCGAAAGAAAGCCAAAATTTCTCATGCTGCTACTTCTAAACCTCAGTCAAACCCTAGTGTGTCACACGCAACCACTCCACCTCACGAGAGTGGTTCACCCCTTGAACAATCTGCACATAGGGATTTTGATGATGATTATGTACCTCTTGAAGATACTGTTGCTTCAAAAGGACATGAAGCTTTAAAAGCTTCAGCCGTACCTTCACCGGTACGTACTGATGCTACAAAGAGGATCGGTTCTGATGTCGTACAAGAACACTTTGTAGCCTCTCAGCCTGAGATTCCAACTCAAGAACAAACAGCAATTGATCCCATAACTGCAAATTATATTGCTTATCCAGTTTCTGCAGGTACTGCTTCATATTTTGGATCATTTATTGAAGACATACACGAGCGTGAGACAGGGAGTGTGTGTGAGAGGTTAGGGAGAGAGGGACCTTCATTTTTAAGGCCCGAAACCGAGCGTCAAATACTAACAGAACGAGTATTAGAGCGAGGTCACCTAAACCAAACACCGTCCCTTAATATTGAAAATCTTGATACTCGTATGACTTCTATGGAAAATCAAATGAAGCAGTTTGGGCAGACGATGGGGCAGTTAGGGATGAACATTGGAAACAATCAAAGGGCTCTTGATGACTACGCAGCACGAATGGCAAGTCAAGCTACAGCTTTTAATGATTTGACAAACAAGGTAAATGACTTGGGCCATGCTGGTGGTGTCTTGGGAAACACTCTGAATGAGAGGATGGGAGCAATGGAGATTACAATGGATACTCTGGCTGTGGAGATCAGTAGAGTGATGTTTGCAATCAGAAGTTTTGTGCCCCAGGAGTGTTTCGAGCCGCAACAACCTCCCCCCGATGCTGGTACAGGTGGTGCTAGTGGAGCAGGAACCTATGGTTCTGGGTTTGAAGACTTTTATACAGCTGGTGGATCTGGAGACCAGGGTGGAGTTCAGGATAACTCACCTAAGGGGGAGAGTGGAAAGGAGACGAGACAGCAGGGAGTTCAAATCGAAGAAATTCAAGAACAAGCTGATCTTGTCAAAGAAAAAGAAATTGAGCCGTCTACTGATGAAGAGGCTCTGAGAAGGAAAAAGGGTAAGGCAATAGCGATTGAGCAAGATGAGCCATTCGTTGATCTGAGTCATCAAGAAAAAGTACAGGTGGTACATGACTCAGATTCCGATATGGAAGACGCACCTTTGGAACATGCTATTAAGAGATCATTGAAGGATCAAGGTGGAGGTGCTGGGATGTCTTCCAGAATGCCTGAAGAAATTACTGTTGATGAGGAAACCCTTAAATCTCAACGGTTAGCCTTGGAACAAGCTGAGTTCTTTAAAATGAAAGCAATGCAAGATCGTGCTGTGTTTCAGGAAAAGAAAGCGGAGCTACAAGGGAAACAGTACGATTATGAGCTTGCAAGGCTAGCTGATCCTCAGATTGATCTGGACAATAGAAGGTTAGGGCAGAAGTGGGATGACGCAAGGAAGATATTGATGGGACCATGTACGAAAGGAGCTCATAACAAGGAGGCAGATGATCTGTTCTACAACCTAAATTTGCAGAATCCAATGGCTGCTGACTACATGAGTGCTTTAAAGAGATTAATTTCTAAAGTCAGGGTTGGATACAATGCAACGCAAAAGGAGTGGCAGGTTATCTTGTCTTTGACAGAAGGAGTCCCAATGTCTTTCATGTATGTGGATGACCAATTCATGACGAGAAGATCTGCATCAGAGTTGTTCTTGCTAGCAACAAAAATTCAATACTCTCATTCTGAGAATCTAAGCATTCTGTATAGGGATCAGTTAATGCAGCTAGCAGAGGACAAGGGTCCAGAATTCTCAGCATATCCAAATGTTGTCCGGATGGTGGTTGACAGTAAATTGAAGAGGGTGAGCTTGGAGGAAAAGGACTTAATGGAACTTTCAGTGGAATCTCTTAAAGCCGTCTGTAGACAAATGATGGGTAAGGGATTCGCTTCTGAGCTTAAAGATAAATCAGTGAAGATCATTGAAAGTGCCATATTCAAGAAGAGCAATGAGGTGTGGAAGTGTGATGTCATTGCTCCAAACCCTCTTGATAATGTGAAGATTGAACCAGAGCTAATAGAGAAGAAATGGAATATTCTTCAAGCTATGAAGAATGTAGATGAAGCTCTGAATCTTCCTACTGGAGAACTGGAACAAGGAGAGATAAGGGAGGCAGTTGGTGTTCCAGGAAGAGACAGTGTATACTGGATACACTCTTTTGTTGATAATATAGCTGATGCCTTAGTATTCATAGATGCAGACCAGAATCAAACATTCTTGCATATGAGTAGACAATGGCTGCTGCAGACTCAAGATGCTGCATTTCTGGAGAAAGTGTTATATGTGTTCAAATGGGAAGATGTGGAAGTTAAGTATGTGACAGAAAAGCAGAGACTCGTGAGTTACCTGTCTGATGTAGTAGTGGAAAAGAAGCGATTGGAGCAAGATGCGGCTAGTGTCCACAATACTAACCGTGTCAAGGGCTATCCCAAAATGATCTATTGTCAGTTTAAAGCTGATAAAACTCATAGGAAACCTCGGCTTATAATGAAGATATTTGAGGACATTCCAAAGATCAGGACTACTCAGGAGGTGGACAAACTCAGAAGGCTTTTCAAACATCCTTACCCAGAACCCAGGAACCCTCTAGAAATGGAAGCAGTAAGTTTGTTGAATGCTAGGTGGACGCAGCTTCATGATCCAGTATATAAGAAACAAAAGCAGCAGGAGGAGAAGCGCAGAAGGAAGAAAGAAGAAAAAGACCAAGCTGCTGAAGCTAGGAAAAGGAAACGGAATTAGGGTTAAAGGTCAGAGTGGTGTGAACTTGAAGTTGGAAAAACTTCATGTCTTTCGGTTGCTTTAACTCACTTGAGGAAAATTCACCTTAGAGTGAATCCAATAAGGTGATATAAGTTTGACTAAAAGATATGAAATAATCCAGGTGATAGGAATCATTCAAATGATCTTTAATTCGAGGTTCGAATTCTGTTTCTAGTTTAAGTTCTTTGTATTGTTTTCAAGTATTTTTCAATTGTATATTTTTCAAGACTGTAATGTTAATTATCTTTTCTCGTCTTATTGTTTAGTTGAGTTATCCTTCATTAATTTGAATGTCATTGTTAGACAATCAAATTGGGGGAGATTGAAAGGCAGAGTGTATAAACTTGTAACACTATAACTAATGTAACTCAATTAAAAGAAAAGATACTTAACCAGAAGACAATCAAGAACAAGAAGTCACAAGAAATCAACACTAAATGAAGACAAGGTAATTGATACAATTGAACATGTTAACTATGATCAAGCCAAGAAGAAATCATTGAGAGAAGTTCAAGTCAAAGTTGTTCAGGCCTCAGTGATTTGAGAAATCGAGAATCAAGATCATAACTATCAGTATCAACAAGACCAATTGATTTCAAGTGAACAAGAAGGAAAGCGAATATTGGAAAGCCAAGTTACTAAGTGAATATGGTAATTTATTCAAGAAGCAGAAACACTATCAAGACTAGTCACTTATGAACCAGACCAGTGCATCAAGTGTCAGGACATTGATAGCAAGTTTATGTCAGTAATAAAGATCCATGTTCAAGAGCTTGCTGAAGAATAAAGAAGACATGAAGATATCACAAGCTCAAGATGTGCATTGAAGTTTCAAGTTGAAGACCAGAATATTTTCTAAGTACTAAATGTTCTGGATGGCCAAGTAGAATATTTCTAAGTAGAAGTTCGACTTAGAAATTTCGAGATGGCTAAGTAGAAATTCTCAAGTAGAAGTTCTACTTAGAGTGCAGCTTCAACATGACACATGGCATCTTGTGATTGGCAGATTTCCAAGCTTTCAAGATAAGGCAAGATTTATGTGGACATCATTGGGCCACGTACATCTTAGTCTTTGAAGACTACAGGACATAGATTACATGTAGTATAAATAGAAGCACTTGTGTAATGTTTTAGTTAGTGAGCAATATTGAGAAAACACAAGAAAAAGAGAGAGAGTACATTCACAGAGCTTAGAATCATTCACTTCTCTCTGAACTTCTGTTATACTTTGTAATGAATGTTGTAGCAACCTTTTCAAGTTATATATAAAGAAATATATTCCTTGAATCTGCGTGTTCATTTATTGCATCGTATTTATTGCTTCTCATATTCGAAAAGTTGTATTCACCCCCCCCTCTACAACACATTTGGACCTAACAGTGGATGATGAAGCAACATCAAGAATGAGAAATCAGGCTGAGCACTCAAGGAAATGGGATAGATCACACACTACAGAGCAAATCATTGGAGATCCTAATGCAGGAGTAAGGACTAGGAGAGCAACTCAGAATGAGTGCCTCTATGGCTGTTTTCTATCACAAGTTGAGCCTAAGAGACTTGATGATGCACTGTTGGATCCAGATTGGATTATTGCTATGCAAGAGGAGCTGAATCAATTTGAAAGGAACAAAGTATGGGAACTTGTGCCTGCACCAAAGAACAGAACCATTGTTGGAACAAAATGGGTTCTAAAGAATAAGATGGATGAAGATGGTGTAATTATAAGGAACAAAGCAAGGTTGGTTGCAAAAGGATACTCTCAACAGGAAGGCATTGATTATGATGAGACATTTGCTCCTGTTGCTAGATTGGAAGCCATCAGAATATTCTTGGCATTTGCTGCTCATTCAAACTTTAAAGTGTATCAAATGGATGTCAAGAGTTCATTTCTGAATGGAGAGTTGGAAGAAGAAGTCTATGTGCAACAACCACCTGGTTTTGAGGATCCACACTTCCCAGAATTTGTCTACAGATTGCTTAAGGCATTTTATGGACTTAAGCAGGCTCCAAGAGCATGGTATGATACTTTATCACAATTTCTTCTTCAGAATCAGTTCACTAGAGGCACACTGGACAAGACATTGTTTTACAAGAAGCATGGTGATGATCTTATCTTAGTTCAGATCTATGTGGATGATATCATTTTTGGTTCTACAAATGAGAAGCTGTGTGAGAAATTTTCTAAACTCATGCAGAGCAGATATGAGATGAGTATGATGGGAGAGTTGACATTCTTTCTTGGGTTGCAAGTCAGTCAAAGGAAGGATGGTATCTTTATCAATCAGACCAAGTATATCAAGGATTTATTGAAGAAGTTTGACTTGGAAGACTGCTCACCTGCAAAGACACCCATGGCCACTGCCACTAAATTGGATGAAGATGCTAAAGGCAAGAAGGTAGATATCTCAGTCTACAGAGGCATGGTTGGTTCTCTACTCTATCTCACTGCAAGTAGGCCAGACATCATGTTTGCTACATGCTTGTGTGCAAGGTTTCAATCAAATCCAAAAGAATCACATTTGATTGCTATAAAAAGGATCTTTAGATATCTGAAGGGCACTCCAAACTTGGGACTATGGTATCCTAAGGACACAGGGTTCAATCTGGTTGGTTATTCTGATGCTGATTATGCTGGATGTAGAGTGGATAGGAAAAGCACCTCAGGTAGCTGCCAGTTTCTTGGACAAAGGTTAGTCTCTTGGTATAGCAAGAAACAACAATCTGTGTCAACTTCTACAGCTGAGGCTGAATACATAGCTGCTGGAAGTTGCTGTGCTCAAGTGCTTTGGATTAGAAATCAACTTAGAGATTATGGACTTGTGTTGGAAAGAATTCCAATCATGTGTGACAACACAAGTGCAATCTCTATAGTTGCCAATCCTGTCAATCATTCTAGGACAAAGCACATTGACATCAGATATCATTTCATAAGGGAACATGCAACTAATGGAACTATTGAGTTGCATTATGTTTCTACAGATAAACAACTAGCTGATATATTCACTAAGCCATTAGATGAAGCCACCTTCACAAGGTTGGTTAGTGAGATTGGAATGCTGAATTCTTCAGATTCTGGCTAAGTGAATACATCATCTAGATTGTTGCAGCAGTAAACACTTACTTTATCTAAATTCTCAATATTCTTGGAGTAAGTGTTGGCTGAAATATGATTTATAAATATTTCAAATCTGTTGCATATGTTGGAAAATCATATTTTTGTTAACTTGAAATTTCTATGAAATTTTGAGAAAATCACTGTTTAATTTGCTAGAATATTCTTCAATGAATATGGCTGGTCAATTTGAAAAGATAGTGAAAATCAATTTTTATGAGTGATGGGTATAGTTCGATAAGTCAAACTTCTCGAATGATTCACTATTCGACATCTCTAACAAGTCTCGTTAGAGTACTCTTGAGTTCTCGAATAGAGCCTTTCTGAGATATCGAATAGAGATATTCTTGACTTCTCGAATATAGTGTTTTAGTTCTCGATTGACTGAGTTCTCGAATACTATATTTGAGTTCTCGAATCATTTGAAAAGGCTGATTTGTCGCTGAATTTTAACCAATTTTGGATTTTTATTCAGAATTCAGAATTACTCATAAAAATACATTTTACCTAATTTAGATTTATTTCTAAGTTAGATAACTGCCAGCTGTGAGCTACAACCTGCTTGAGTTATCGAATAAGCCTTTCTTGACTTCTCGAATAGTTGTTTTCTACTTGTCGAATGCCTGACTTGTCGATACAGAGCATACATCTAATCCACAATTCAAGTACTTCATACTTTTACAACTTCACATCTATTCGATTCATTTCATTCGATTTCTCAAGCATCCAAACTCCCAAAACCTCTGAAGCCCTAACTGCAAAAGCTAAATTTCTTCTTCAACCTTCGATTTCTTCTCTCTCTCTCTCTCTCTCTCACACAAATGGCAACAGTAAAGTTCAACACCAATTTCATTGCTCTAACTAGTGATGTTGAAGCACCCAACGCCAATTTCAAGTGCTTTGTGAAGTGGATGTCTGAATCGTACATCAAGAATGCTCTATCTGTTAACCCAACTCTGTATCTCGACTTTCTAGAACAGTTTTGGCAGTCTGCTACAGTGGAGGTGGTGGCTCTTGACTCTGCAATATCCTCGTACATCATCTACTGCAAGATTCAAGACAAAAATCTCACTATCACCACAGAGGATATGAATGAGGCACTTGGGATGGGTACCAAAGGAGAGGTGTATGACCCACTTGCTACAAATGCTGAATTGGAAGACTTCTATGACTTCATCAAATATGCAGACAGAATCAGTCTTGGGCCCTTGAACAAGAAGCATTTGAGGAAGGAATGGAGTTATGTGTTTGCTACACTTCTTCAAGTCTTCACTGCAAGAAAATCTAGCTATGATCAAATCAGTACTCCTGCACAGCAAATAGGCTATGCCTTAGCTTATGGAAAGAAGATAGACGTTGGTCTCACCATTCTGCAGGAGCTGTATGGGAGACTTGGTAAGAATTCAGCCAAGAGAGGTAATGAAATTTTCTTCCCTCGTTTTATTCAATTTGTCCTTAATTTCTTAGATGATAAATTGATTGAATTAGATGGGATGAATAAAAATAGAATAGGCTATCCTAAATCCATGACCAAACTCATTTTTGGTAATTTGGAGACTAGGAATGATGTGGATGTAAGACTTAACATAACTCCTCATATGGAGAGTTTATTTAGAACTTACCCCCACAACATGCCAACATTTGCCTCTAAGTCTGAGTTAGCTAAGCCCAAGCAAGTAGAACAAAATGCTAACCCAGGGCTAGCTCACCAACCCTCTCAACCAAACACTTTACCAATTACTGAACCAACTGCATCATCCTCTCAAAAGGGTGATGTTAGTAAAAAGAAGAGAAAGGAAGTAATGTCTGCACCCTTAAATATGTTATCTGAAGCAACATTAGCTGTTGAACTAGGTCTAGAAAGTGAGGAACCAGAGTCACCCTTACTAAGGCCAAAGAAGAAGAAGAAAACTAAGACCACCTCTTCAGTCACACAAATGGCTGAAGTTGTAAAATCAGGGGCAAACAGCTCACTAGATGTATCCTCTCAACAGGGTGCATCTATAGAACCAAGCATGCTCCCCAATGCACCTTCTTGTACTGAGTCAACACATGGGAGTGATAAGGCTGGCACTACACTGAGTGGAGAGCACATCATACTTAAAACTCCCTCTATCTCTCAGGGGGAGTTGCCAAAATCTACTCTACAACACACTACTCTTCCAGAATCTTCATCTCATATTTCTTTGCAGCCTGCAACTCAAGCAATTGAGGAGCAAAGCATTGATCATCAAGAATTCTTTTCTCTTGATGAGCCAATGAACTCAAGTGACTTGGTGCATGACACCCTGTTCACCACCCAGGACCCACATTTAGATGGTGAGGGAATGCATGCTGGGGCATCTCCTAATGACACCATCACAAACACAGAGGTTCCACTAGTTTTCACTAGAGACTCTGTGCCTGTGTCAACTGCTGGTGTAACTCATCCCACTTCTGTGGAGACATCAGTAGTAGAGTCAATCCATCCGGTTACAGAAGTTGCATCTGTAACTGAGGAGTCTAGCTTGCCTAGCTCTAGCTCTGACTTTATGTCACAATGGCTGAAGCCTGTGCACCATGACAGTGCTTCAGGATCAGGGTCTGTTCCACAACAATTGACGGTTGAAGCACTTCAAAGCTTAATTGTGGATCAGATTCCTGAGTTCACAAAGATTGCACAACACCTCCTCACTGCCAACCTACCAAATCCTGACTATGAAGCTATTCTCCTGTGCCATAAAGAGGATGTAGAGCAACAACAGGCCAAAATTGTGGATGAGTCTGAGAGAGAAGGCAATATAGATGCCTGGCTTCAAGGAAAGTATGACATTCCTCTCTCAGAAGGCCTACAGTACCTCAGAGAAGAGTACATCACTTCACTAGGGTCCAATGCCAATTCTCTCACCCCTAGTGCTGTGTATGAAGCAGTCAATGACAGTTACAAGGGAATTCTCAAGGCTGCACACTACCTTGGCAAGGGTCTAAAGACAGAAGTCACAGAAGTGTGTATAGCCACAACCAAGGAGGTGCATGAGCTAAAAAGGGTTTTTGATTCCAAATTCCCTCAACTGGAAACTGTGGTCAAGGAAATTCTAGCCTGCAAGTCTAGCTGTATCAAAATGGACAATGGCTTGGCCCTTCTCAAGGATACTGTCACAGAGCTGGGGCATAAGTTTCAATCTCTGTCTGATCAAACCACAGACTCAAATTCCATGCTGAGAACACTGTTCAAGAATCAATATGGGGATAAACTGGTAACTGAGGTCCCTGTTCATGACATAACCAAGTATGAAGTCCAGAGACTCAAGGATCAATCACTCTCTGGTTTCAGGGCACATGAGCTATTCACTAAAGTGGATACTCTTGAAAAGGAGGTGGCTACTCTCACTAAGTCCAATGCTCATCTTACAGACAAGGTTGCACTTCTCAATGATCAGTTGGACACTCAAGCAACCACCACAGCTGATGTTCTTCTGCATCAACAATCTATGTTGGCTGCTATGATGAAGCATATGGGTCTTCCTCTCCCTGAAGAATCTTCCACCCCAAAGGTCACTTCTAAAGCCTCTGTGCCTGACAACAAGCCTAAGAGGGAGAAGAGGACAAGGAATTCAAATACTAAGGGGGAGAAACCCAAGGAAAAAAGGATAAAGTTAAGAGAGGGTGATCACCAAAGGGCAAATAAATCTCCAACTCATGTGCCAGGCAAAGGAAAAACAAAGGTTGATGAGCCTCCTACCTCACTGCCAGTTGTTACTCTACCAACTGTGCATGTCATTACTCCTGGTGGCCAGAAGCAATCTATCACAACCACAGTGGTTGCAGGGAGTATGCCATCTAACAAACCTCCATTCTCCATATCTGAAAGTGCCAAGCCTATAGAAGTCAAAGTAATTACTGAGGCCAAGCTACAAGAAGTTGTTAACTCAAATGTTTATTATGATAAAGCCTTCTTGGAGTTTATGAAAGCCACAAGGGAACATGCTGGTGACACTCAGTTCTATCTGAGGGAGTTGAAGGAGCAGATTGACTACATCACTGTCATCCCCAAGAAAGTCAATAATCTATGGTTCAAGGAGATAGTGATGATATCTAAATCAAAGATATGGCATCTAACATACAAGACTCTACAAGCCCTAAAACACTCAGAGATAGATGTCATACTTGAGCTTATTGAGAAGAGAAATGAGAACAACAAAAGTCTGTTTGATGATTTGAGGAATGGCCAACCTTCAAGGCTGCCGGAAGTGATCAAGAAGCCATGGACAATCATCTATCAGTCTGGCACCAAAATTGAAGACATCAAGCAATTGGTCATTCCCCATGATCTCACTTCTCGAAATCACAGACTGGTCATTGCTATCATTGATCAACTACAGAAGAAGGTTGGAACCAGAAATGCTGAAGAAATTGAAGCACTGCACATTCTCAGATCCTTTATAGCAACTGGTGAAACTCCAGAGAGGGCTCAACCTAGGAGAAATAAGGATGATGACTCTGAAGACAAAAGTGATGGGAGAAGGAGATATCACAGGAGAGATAAGGGTGATGAAGATGAGAAGAAGAAGAAGGATGACAAGAATAAGAAAGATGGTGATGACCAAGGAAAAGTCTATGAGAGGAAAATTGGAAAACAGCAAGCCTTAGGCATTGCTAGCAGTAACCTCACCACAACACAAGGCTCTGAGTCTAGGGTGAATACTGTTAGTAATGACCTACCAAAATTTGATTCGATGGCTTCTGCAACTGTTTTGCCACCTCAAGAAGAGGAGAAGATTCAAGTCAAGAAACCATGTGTATGTTTCAGAAAGCAAACTGCTAATGGAATACTACTATGGTCTACCAACAAGGGTCATAAGTTTCTGCCTAGCAATCATTCAAGGAGGAGTAAATTTAAGCGTGCTGCAAGAAGGGTGAAGATATCGAAGTCAAAGGCACTGACAATAATTCCAGGATTGAACCTACCATCTCTGGATGAAATCTATGTTGAAGACCAACTGCAGTTCATATGGGCTCAAAGAATCTATCATGTTGCCATTGTTGATGACTTTCTTGAAATAAAATATACTGATGGAAGACAGAAAAAATTCAAACAAGGAACATGTCAGCACTGGGGCAAGCTATATGACATAGAAAGAATAATTGCAATGTTGGATTCTGAAGACAGAGTGGAAAGGGTATAGAAGCTGGAGTTAATTGACTTTGTCAAAATGAAGAGAGATCACCAGGCAGAAATGAGAAAGAACAGTGAGGAGCTACTAAAGAAAAAGGAGGAGGAGTTTGCTGCAATGGAAACTAAGGCTGATGAATTGAGAGCTATGGGTCTGTGTAGAGTCAAGTTTAATCCTTACATCATTGAGTACAAGAAATATGGTAGAAATGTAAAGATTAGAATGGACTACATCAGTTCCTATTCTGAGAAACAGCTGAATGAAGTACTTAAGGATTTATCAGGCTCCCCTCTAATTGAAGAACTCACTGCAATGGAAGACATTATTCTTGCCATGGAGGAAAATGCAAAGAAGAAAGCCAAAGAAGCTGAGGAGAAAATGAAAAATGAGAATCTGCAAGCCAAAGCTCAAGAGATGAATCCAAAAGGATATGGCTAGTAGTTTCTCATAACTTGTAAGAACACTTCTATGTACTTTCCTCAATCAATCTACATACCTGTACTGTTAAAGTTTTATCTTTATGTATGTTAGGTCTCACTCACAATTTGGGGGAGATTGTTAGTTACAGAAGCATGCCTGTATACATCTAATAACAAGCCTAATTGTTTGTAATGCTTTGCATTACTTACATGACCTCCTAACTGAGGGAACCCATTTTTGAATTGGGTATCTTATAAAAAATGTGATACCTAATTACGAGTTGGGTATCCCATCGGGTAAAAATAACCATACACAATAACCATACACTTTGGAAATTGTTATTTTTGTCATTCTTAACTCAAAAATGGGTATTTTTAATTTAGCAAAAAAAAGAGAGGGTATTTTTAACATTTTTTCAAATATTAGTTGATGTATCATAAATATATTAGTTGATGTATCATAAATAACTAGCATAATAATTCGTGTGAGGTACATGTCAATTTCTAGATATTTTTTTATTTAACATGTAACACTATTATTCTTAATTATTCGTTTATTGAGCATATGTATAATGTTTAGATATATCAGTATAAGTTGACTAAGTATCAATGCTTTTGATTGTATCAATGCTTTTAATTTGTACGTAAGACATTACTAATTTACGCTACGTTGTTAATTTAGCTCATAAAGCGAATGATAAATTTTTTTGTTTGTGACATGTAATCAGCATGTATTGAATGAGTAAAAATTATGTAGTTAGTGATAAATATTGGGTCACTACGTCGTGTGGAGTGATATCTTTCCCCCCATCCTGAATCTGTCCCGATCCAAAAATAAAAATTATTTTAATTATTTTGCTAACTAATCCCCGTCCCATATGGGATACGGAGCTCGCGGTAAGTGGAGAATTCATATTTTTTCTTAAAGCGAATGATAAATTTTCTTGTTTGTGACATGTGTTAGTTACAGAAGCATGCCTGTATACATCTAATAACAAGCCTAATTGTTTGTAATGCTTTGCATTACTTACATGACCTCTTAACTGAGGGAACCTCTAGTTGTAGAGTTTCTGTTTGTATTGTACTTGTAGTAGGCATCAAACCCTAGTTGTGTAACTGTACTTATAGAGTCTAGAATAATGCTTGAAAGAAGTTCCAAGGTTCATGCCTCAAGCAAGAAGATAAAGACTGTCAAATAATCACAGTTGGGATTTGAAGAAATGAAGAATTTGCCTAAGTACCAATTCGAGAAGTATATTTGTCTATTCGAGAAGTCCAGCATTCGAGAAGTCAGGGATTCGATATCTCAAGACACTATTCGATATCTCTGAATACACTGTTCGATATCTCATTCGATATCTCAGAGATTCGATATGTCTATGTACTCTATTCGAGAACTCAGGAAGTCAACAAGTCAAAGTAGTATTCGAGTTCTCAAGGAGTCAACAAGTCAAAGTTCCATTCGATATCTCAAGGACTCAGAAAGCTATTCGATATCTCAAGGATTCGACAAGTCAAGTGTTCTATTCGACAACTCAAGGAATCCTGAAGAAAAGAGCTATTCGAGAAGTAATTCGATATGTCAATATAACAGTGTTCGAGAACTCAGAGTTATCGATCAAGTCAATTCTAGTTCTCGAATCAACTACTTAGTCACTTCTCGAATACATTCTTGGAGACAAAATACTGAAGAAATTGTACAAGTCAGAAACCTGCAACAAGCCAATGCACTTTATGGACCACAATCTGTAACGTGCTCTGGAAAGCCTACAAGGAAGCTTGGAGAGATATAGAAGAGACAAGGGGCTAAAGAAGTGGATCTGAACAGGCTTTGCAAAGTCAAATCTGTAACCGTTTGGACACTTACTCAAAAAGGATAGACAGACTAGAAAGTAATTTGTTCAGCTACCTTGTTTGTAGTAAGTAGGGTGTATCCATGTTCTATAAGGATACAGCCTCACTTCCTTAGTCAATTAACTTTGTAACTTTGTGAGTCAAGTTTTTCATACACTACAAGCTGTATCTCTCTGAGAAAAACGAAGCTGAGAATACTATCATTTGTATTCACAGATTGTAGCAACCTTTATCTAATAATACATTAGATTAAAGTGATAACGGTGTCTTGTGTTGTTATTTATCTGCATCTTCACTTCTGCACACACAAACACTTATTTGCTACATAGACTCTTAAACGAAGAAAAGTTCAAGAATACATTCACCCCCCCTCTGTATTCTTCTATCGTATTCAATACTCAACAACATGTAATCTGCATGTATTGAATGAGTGCAAATTATGTAGTTAGTGATAGATATTGGGTCACTACGTCGTGTGAAGTGATATCTTCCCCCCTCCTGAATCGTCCCGATCCAGAAATAAAAATATTTTGCTAACGAATCCCCGTTCTATATGAGATACGGTTCATATTTTTTCTTAAAATGAAATTTTATATAATTTAAAACCTATGCGAGTGACGAGCTATTTTCTAGTATCAGCCTTAAATATTTGTACTAATGTCGTTCGAGCATTATTTTGATTATGATCGAGTTTCATATATTAATTCAATAACATTGTACGTAATCTATAACCTGTATATTTTTAATATAGGTGATATTTGAAATCAATGGATTTATATGTGATTGTCAAATTGCATTGATCGGTGAAAAATCTTTTTAATTAATAACAAATAGTTTAATTTTTATTCTAAATTCGCATTAAATATTAAATCAAGACAATAAATGACATTTTTTTATAAAAGATTCACCATTATTAAAATTGACATAAGCTAATATTTTAAATTGTGATATTAATTCAAACTTTTTATACAATTGTGAAATGTGATAAATTAGTTGATCAAGTTTAATTGCAAAAATCATGGTTAATTCGAATTGTATTTCTTAAAATCATGTAAAGTTCTTGACCTAAAAACTTACCACATACTAAGATTGTAAATTTTATATTTTCATTATATTAACTTGCTCTTATAGAGGCGTCAAATACACTAATTCGTATAGATGCGGAATGTTACAACCCCTATCGTAGTTAGACGACGATCTCGTCTATCCCACGAACGAACAAACATACTAATTAAATCTTGCAAATGACGATGCAATTCCCTCAAGACAAGGCTAATATCATATGTATAAAATGATGAAATTTTGAGTACTTAAAACATCAAGTCATGCTCCAATTTTGAATCTGAAATATGTCGAACTGCATTGGTTCAATGACATGCATTTAAATGTTCTGGTTGTTACGCTTTCATTAACTATTTTTCGAAATAATATGCATTTAAATGTAATGAAAAAAATTTAAATATCTAACAGATATCTTATATTTATTTTTTAATATTGTAAATACTTACTATTAATATTATTTTATTGAACTGAATGATTTGAAAATGTATAAGTTGACTACATATTATAAATTACTATTTTATACTATAAAAGAATATGATGCAAATTTGTAAATGTAACACGAAAAAAATGATTTAGAAAATTTAGTTGTCATAATACTAAATATTTTTAATTCACGAACATACACGAACACATAGTATTAATATGTGTATGATTCATAACACATATGATTGAGTGGTGTAGTGGTAGGATGGTGTGCAAATCAATGTTAAGACTTGAGTTTGATTCCCATCTACCACATTTTTTTAAAAATGAAAATAAAAGAGCAATTTAGACAATTCATAAAGAATAAAATGTGTCACTATTTGCTATACATAAATATATATATATATAATAGATAGATAATGGATAATAGATAATTATACATAATTTGTAAAAAATATTACAATAGTACATTTTTTTGGTTTATAATTTTAGCCAACACGACCATATTGGCTAAATTTATCGAATTTGTAAAAATCTGTAGTAAAATAATACATCATTTGTTACCATATTAATTATAATATATTTTATTTATGACAATTTAAAATAATAATAACATTTCATTTTTAAAATATAGGTAATGACTATAGCGAATTCACAACAGCTTACAATTTTAACATATTTTAAATAATCAATATTTCATATCATTTTAGCCAACCATTTTAATCAACACCGTTGAATATGCTCTAAGAGCATCTCCAACGGCGTTGGCTAAAAATGATTGGCTAAATTACATAAAATATTGATTATGTTATGTAAAATTTGTTGAACCTGTAAGACATTATGTTCCGAGGGTATTGACTATAATGATTGACTATATTTTAAAATGGTATGTTATTAGTATTTCAAGTTGTTATTAATGGAATATATTATTTTAATATAGAAATAAGTGATATGGTAAGATTCGACATATTATGTATAAGTTTTATTTTTAGAAAGCCACCTAGACTTTTAGCTAAGGACTTGATATGGTTGGAGATCCAATGCTATACACCCCTTCGCTAAAATGCTGAGTTGTCATTTAATTTATATAAGGGCTTTCATTTTCTCATCTCCAACCATCTCTTGTCTATAATTTTACATAATTTGTTTCAAGTTGACTATATATAGCCAACATCTATTTTTTTTTATACAAAATCTCTGTAATGGACACACCATCATGACATCATCAATTATTTATATTTTTAGCATATAGCCAATCATTTTACATAATACCACCGGAGTACATTAGCTTATAGGTTCAACAAATCTATATATTATAAATTGCTGGATAACCCTTTCCTCAGGTTCGGGATCCATATTCAGGTTTGATAGATATCCATGACCCATTATAGTATTAAATTATATGCTTAGGATTAGGTTCGGGATCCGTTTAAATTACCCATCCAGTTATATGATATGATCCATATTTTAAAATATATTGACCCGATATTATATAAAATACACATCATGACAAACGACTCTTGCCAAAAATTATTTCCTTGATAATACCAAAAATTTGGCAGTTGTTATTATTAATGCCAAATAATTGGTTATAATTATAATGGGCCCGCCAGGGCCATCCAATTAAAACAATCTTGCCAAAAAAAAATTCCTTGACAAAAACAATCTTGCCAAAAAAAATTTCCTTGACAAAACACGAATTATTTTGTTTCCAAAAATTATTTCCTTTCTAACAATTGTCAATTATAATTATAATGGGCCCGCCAGGGCCATCCAATTAAAACATTCTTGCCAAATCCGTTTATATTACCCATCCAGTTATATGATATGATCCATATTATAGTAGTAAATTAAATGCTTAGGATTAGGTTATAGTGCGGTATAACTTTAATTTTTTTGATATTATGATTTAATTATTTTAATTTATTCTTTATATCTACTACTATTACATTCATGATATAGTTGACATCACTAAAATAATGTTATAGTGTTCAATTTTTTGATGTTTTTAAAATAAATTAATATATTAATAATTTCTTATATTAATTGTAATTTAAATTATCAAAACAAACTCATGTTCTTAAAGAATTTAACATTTTAATTTATTAAAGTTGGCAACTTTTTAATACTACTACCAATTTTTATTTCTATATTGTAAAATTATATACTATAATTTATTAAAATTTAAAATAAATTTTATTTAAAATATGAACTCCCGTGTGCGAAGCACGGGCTTTAAACTAGTTTTACATAATCACTGCATAACCATTATACATAATGTCATTGAAGATGCTCTAATATGTTAAATAAAACAGGTGACATTTCAAAGTTACTTTTTATAAAGATTGATTGAAAATTAAATTAAATTGTCAAAAATCATTATTTAATTCTATAAAGACGGATAATATAAAAAGTGAGAATCGAACTTAATCATTAAATACATAGAACATCAATTAATCGAGTATTTAAAGATTAATCGAAATGATTAATCACATAATTAATTGAAATCAAAATTTGTATCATATTATAATAAACAAGTAAATATATAAATAATTATTAATATATATAATATAGATTTAATAAACTATCTAATAAAATTTATACAACATGTAAAGGAAAAGAAGAGAAATTTTAAATTCTTACATTAATATGTTTCAAAATTTTATAAGAAAAGTCAATATTAGTTATAAGAAGTTTTTACCCCTACTTCAATTTTGGCCATTTAAGTAAAAAGAGAGTATTTTTAAACTTACAATTGCAAGGTTTTTAATATGATTTTATGTAAGAGAAGGAGTTGATATTTAGAGGGGTGTATTCAATTCAGATTCTGTTGGATTTTAATGGATTGATAATAATCCATGAATTTTAAAGAATTTTGTAAATCCATGGATTGTTTGAAATCAATAACAGATTCTACATAGATTATTTTAATTCTATACAGATTTTGTTGAATTTTAATGGATTGATTTATCAAGATTTCTATGGAATTAAAAAAATCCCACAGATTCTACTGGATTGATTTCTTAATATTTTTTATTTTATAATATCCATGTGTAAATTAAATATAATAATTTATATAAATAGTTCGAGATAGTATAAAATCAATATAGTCCAAAGTAAAAAAAACAAGATTCAGAGTAACAATATTTCACACAAAAAAGAGATTCGAATAATAAATTAAAAAACATCAAAATATGTTTATTTATCTAGTACTCATCATCTTTCCCGTTCCCATCATCGTCCTCTTCATTTATCGCATTAAGCGGCCTAGTAACAGATAAATTAGATAGATCGGTACTGTGGTTTACAGCAGCATCATACAAGTGTTTTGACGACTCTAACGATCTTATGTATTCGATGTAGTCCTTTAGTTCAGAGATCTCCGTTATTGTAATTACAGTAACTAAAAGAGCACCGGTATACATTAACATAATATTATGTAACAATTAACTTGCATTCTCCCTTTATTTTATTTTTTTTTGAATATTTTGGCTTATAGCCTTTTATAATGAGTATCTGTTCATTGACAAATCTCGTGGTAAGCGAGTATCGAACCCAGAACCTCTGGGTCGACTAGAGGTAAGCTCAACCACCTGAGCTACCTCAACTTGCTTTATTTATGTAACTATTATTAACATAATAGTTATTTGACTTTTTGGCCGGTACTTTAATGAGTTTTGATTACATAGAAAATATTGTTTTTTTTAATTTTTTTTTTTTTGGAATAAAAATATACAATCAAAATTTTAATTTACAATTTTTTTTAATAAAGTACGTGCCAAAAATTCAAGCGATTTTAAAAGAAACATAAGAAGTATATATTAACATGAAATATGATTTTAATTTCATATTTTTTTAAATTTCATATTAAGAGCAAAAAAACCTTCTAAAGTTTAGGAGCAATAATAGATTAATGAAATTAGTAATATTAAATATTGTTAATTCTAAATTAATTTTTAATCATGGTTAAGAAAAAATTAACTAGAAGGGACTTTTTGTACCCTAAAATAAGATAAAGGGGTGTATTTGATCCCTTTAATATTACAAGGGTGTATATGTTCCTACACATATATTACAGGGGTATTTTTGCTAGTTAACCCTTTTACTTATGATTTTTTATTTTCAATTAATAATTTATTAATTTTCAGTAATCCATCAAAATCTTGTCTATTAGGGAGAGATTTCACGTAGTTCAATTTATATATAAAATCTCTTACAAATCCTTTAAAATCCTTGAGTGTTGAAAATCTATCAAAATTTGAATACCTTGAGATTTTGTTTGATTTTTTAAAATCTCAATTGAATACCTACAGATTTTAAAAGATTTTTTAAAATCTCAATTGAATACCCATAGATTTAGAAAGATTATTTTAAATCCTAGTTGAATACCTGCAGATTTTAAAAGATTGTTAAAAATCCCAAATGAATACCTGCTAATTTTGAGATTCCATTAAAATTCAATAAAATCTCAAATGAATACACCCCTCTTAGAGACACATCCCTGGTCTTGATAATTAGTCATCAGACCCTCTTATTTCTCCCATTTTCTTGCCCAATCAACACTTCGTACTCGAAGACCTCTTCTTCCTCCGCTAAATTCTATATATTTTTCTTATCATGCTAATTTTATCTTTGCACATCATCATTTCGTACACCATTCGTTAAGTGGTAATGTTTCGAAATTTGCATGATCTCTAACTACTTGTGATTAATTTGTTTGTAAATAATCAAAGAATCACGTAATAAATTATTATATATGTGATGACCCAATGTACTGTTTCAAAATTTGTATGATCTCTTGCCACTAGTTAATTCCATGTATATATGTTTCCGAATGTATGTGCAATTTTTATTACTGTCAAGTGCTATCTTTTCTTTGTCACCCTAAGAAATGTGCTGTTGTTATGTATATGTTGCAGAAACTCTAACGTGTTCGAAAGCATGATTTTCTGAAGCGAAGTTGAAGTTGAAGCTGCTCTAAACATGGAGTATGGTGACAAATATATGTCGAATGAGCATCAAGAACAACTTAGAGCTGCTTCAGAAAGTATAGACCCGTTATCAGTTTCCCCGTTACAGATTTCCACATCAAAATCTCCCAAGTCCCCGAGATCTCCAAAGTCTCCGAGATCACCTAATGCTCATCATGGAAAACATGGCACTGGCAAGCCTGGGAGTCCCCTCAAGAATGACAGGCATTCACATTCTGGAAGAGACGGTCGTCCTAAGAAAGGTCACCAGCATATCACTATAATTTCTGTTGATTGATAATGTTTGTGGTAGAGTATCATAATTAAGTGTGCAAATAGTTACGATTTATCTAAGAAAGCGATATAATTAGCAAATGACAGAAGAGTTTTCATGATGAGGTAATGAATTGTACAGATACTAGTAATATTATGTATCTGAGAAAGCAATACTAATAATCATGTTGAACCAATCAAATTATAAACTAAGAAGATGTCATTATCCAATTATTAACGGTATCATGTATTCAACTATTATATTTTCTGTTTGAAGTATATTTCTGGTAAAGATAGAGGCCTACTGCCTTTCAGTGATTATAAACATAGTACTATAAGGGCCTGGTTGTTGTGTATTTGCTGTTTGTAGTATATAGCTTCTATCTTTATGTTGAATTTTCTTAAGAAAAAAGAAAATAATCTTGATGGATTATGTAAAGATTCTTTGGAAGTTCAAAGGTCATGTTGATGAGTAATGTAATTGTTTTGCAGGCGGTTGTGGGGGGAAAGGAACCTGGGGCGGCATGCTTGATATGAATGACGAACACCTTGACCCTAATGACCCAAACTACAATAGTGCCGAGGTAGTTTAGTAACTTTTATCTCCTTTTTCTGGGTTTTAAGACAAATGCTGCCAAAAGGCCCAAAACCTTCTATTCTTGTTTGTGGGAATTTTGACAAGTAAATTAATGTTTAGTTTAGATAAGGATAGGAAGTACCCCCTTAGCGCTTAGTATAAGCTTACTATATATGTATGTCAAAGGAGTACTGTTATTGCAGGAAAAGGATAAAACAAGTGCAATACAATCAAACTCACCACTTGGGGAGTACAAAAAGAAGGCAACAGTGATCGTGGATGAGTACTTTGCGACTGATGATGTTGTCTCAACTGCTAATGAATTGCGGGAACTTGGAATGCCAAATTATAATTATTACTTTGTTAAGAAGCTTGTGTCTATGGCAATGGATAGGCATGACAAAGAAAAAGAGATGACCGCTACTTTGTTATCCTCACTCTATGCTGATGTCATTGATCCCCCACAAGTTTACAAGGGATTCAGCAAGCTAGTCGAAGCAGCAGATGACTTGATTGTAGATATACCAGACACAGTTGATGTTCTTGCATTGTTTATTGCCCGAGCTGTGGTAGATGACATACTTCCTCCAGCATTTTTGAAAAAGAAATTAGAGTCCTTGCCCAAGGATTCTAAAGGAATAGATGTGATTAAAAGAGCCGAGAAGGGATATTTATCAGCCCCTCTCCATGCAGAAATCATTGAGAGGCGTTGGGGTGGGAGCAAGAACAAAAGTGTTGAAGATGTAAAGGCTCAAATTAACAACCTATTAGCAGAATATGTTGTTAGTGGTGACAAGAAAGAGGCATGCAGATGCATCAAAGATCTAAATGTTCCTTTTTTTTACCATGAGATAGTTAAACGAGCTATCATAATGGCAATGGAAAGGCCCCAAGCAGAGGGACGTCTTCTTGATCTATTAAATACTGCTGCTGATGAATGTTTAATCAATTCTAGTCAGATATCGAAAGGATTTAGTCGGATTATTGACACTGTTGATGACTTGTCACTAGACATACCAAATGCAAGGGAGAAATTGCAGATTATTATATCAAAAGCAGCATCAGAAGGTTGGGTATGCGCCTCATCTTTGAAGTCATTGTCTTCACCATCTGCAAAGAAGGGCTTAGAAGATAGTGCAGCCAAAGCTTTCAAGATGAAGGCTCAGTCCATTATTCAGGAGTATTTCCTTTCAAGCGATATTCAAGAGGTTAGTAGGTGTCTAGATTCAAAAAATAGTTTTTGTGCAGCGGAACTGAATGCAATATTTGTCAAGAGGCTGATAACGCTGGCAATGGATCGTAAGAACAGAGAAAAAGAGATGGCTTCTGTTCTGTTGTCGTCATTGTGTTTTCCAGCTGATGATGTCGTAAATGGATTTACTATGTTGATTGAATCTGCAGATGATACTGCCTTAGATAATCCAGTTGTGGTTGAGGACCTAGCTATGTTCTTAGCTAGGGCTGTGGTGGATGAAGTGCTTGCTCCATCACACTTAGAGGAGATTAAGACCCAGTGCTCAGGGACAGACTCAGGTGGGAACAAAGTGCTGCAAATGGCACAATCATTGCTCAAAGCTCGTCTTTCTGGAGAGCGAATATTGAGGTGTTGGGGTGGTGGTGGAAGGGCAATTGAAGATGTCAAAGACAAGATTGGTAAGCTGTTGGAGGAGTATGAGTCTGGAGGAGATATTACTGAAGCTTGTCGTTGCATAAAGGAGTTAAATATGCCATTCTTCAACCATGAGGTTGTTAAGAAATCACTTGTGGCAATTATAGAGAAGAAAAATGACAGATTGTGGGGTTTACTAAGACAGTGTTTTAGCACAGGGCTCATAACAATGAATCAGATGACCAAAGGCTTTGGCAGATTAGCAGAATCACTTGATGACTTGGCTTTGGATGTTCCCGATGCTGAGAAGAAGTTTGCACAGTATGTTGAACGAGCCAAGGCTGAAGGCTGGTTGGATTCATCAGTGAGTTTCCAAAGATCAGGACATGTTGTAGAAAATGGAGCTTTCTCATGATTCTCAAGGCAGGCTTTCCCCCTAATATGCGCTTGAAAGATATCTTATGCAAGCCTGTTTCAAATGTCATTCCATTACAACTACATTAGCTACATCTGAATCCATGATATGCATAGATATTTGTTGTTTCATAACATTTTTTTTGAAGATTGTTTTATAACATTCTAAACTACTGGATGATACTTATTTCTTGTTTTCCATAATTGTAGATTTTTCAGTCCTAATTACTTTATTCGAAATCAGAGAGGTTCATATTCGTTTTGTGAAACTCATTTTTGTAACATTGATTTTGACTATTATATATCTGACTAAAGCTTCTTAACATGCAGCAAAATCATTTTGGAGGTTTTGTAAGGGGTTCTGCTAAACCCAGAGGATTGTTCTTATTTGTCAGAAAATGAGATTAGAACTACTCTTAATGCAAAACACATTATCACTCACCCATTGAATTTATTTGGGCAGTTCTCACTACATAATTTATTTGAGTCATTAATCTGAACATCCTGAAGTTCTGGATGACCAAAATTAATGCAAGTCGAACATACATAGAACATATCATTACATTCACAAACAAGAAACACCAGATAATGTCAGTAGATAAATATTTAACCAAGTTCTTCAACATTCACCGTACTGTTTTCCGTTATTGGGTTGACTTCATACCAATCACCCAAGCCAAAATTAGCCATCAGTAACCAAACAACAGTTATTAGCTCTCTGCCTTTGTATAGTTGCGGAGCATAAGCACTTGACCTGATATTACTTGCCGCATACGATAGCAGTTCCACCCACAACTTGCTCAGTACCAACCATTTATCCTTCGAGGATAACAGTTTTAGCTCTTTGGCCAATTGAGATGCTTTGAACAAGAAGAATTTATTTTCTTTCGTCTCTCCAAGAACTGGTTCAGCTTCTTTCGTCTCTCTGAGAACTGGTTCAAGTTCGCTAAGAATTGTTTCACAGGGCCTTTATCTGTAAGGTCTTCATCTCTTTATTGCTCTCTCTACCAAAGAAACAACACTTTCTCTTCTTTAGTTCGGGTAATTTAGTTTTGAATAATTTTCTAACCTCATTGCAAGTATTTAGGAACTTCTTTTCCCCAGTGGTAGAAACCGCGCGCAGACATCATATCAGGCTTCATGACCAAAAGATATGCCATGTAGTCTGATAGCTGCTTTGCAATGTCGCGTTGTTGTTGTTCCAAGTTATCAGTCAGTTGATCTTGGCTGTCATTGTAGCAGAGTTCTGTAGCAATGTGCCACAAAATAAGGATCTCATCAAAGTTATAAGTTTCTGTTAGAAAATGGAGTTTTTAGAGCATAATTAATTTATGTTCTTGATGTTAATTCCGGATTTTAACGATTGGAAATTGTTCCTTGATATGAGGAGTTATATTTTCTTATATGGGTCTAAGTAATTTTCTTAGTGAAATCCATAGACAAATAGAGTTGAAGTGGGTAGCTTGAAAGAGCTTGAAAATGAGAATGTGTATTTGTCCCACATTGAAATAAATAAAGGGGGTTGTTGGCTTTATATAGAATCACACACATGGGTAGTGTACAACTACTAAGGTGTATGATGGTGCATGGTGTTACTGTGTGCTCCATGCGCGCCATCGCCCGCCACGCTAGGTCTCGGCATCTCGCGTACGCGAGGCGACCTGGGCGAAGGATTTTATTTATGTGTTTAAATATATTTTAATTAGAATATATATATATATATATAGGCTTGTGCTCAAATGAGACCCCCCTTTATTATGAGAACTGAGAATTAATCCCAGCCCTTCCTTTTTAAGTGTTAACTTCTAATCTGGTCCGTTAATACTAATCAGACAAAGATACACGGTAATTAATATGGTATATTCCGAATTAAACACCTCTGCTCAGACTCTCACTTATCTCTCTTCTCTGTATTTTCTCGTCTCTACCGATCAGTTTTAAATTCGATTTACATCAATTCTAGCTTTTGAATTTCTCTTCTCTCTGTTCTCTTTGTTTTAGCATCGATCTATATCAATTTTAGCTTCGATTCATATCAATTTTGGACGAATTTCACATCTCCGGTGCTATCTCTTCTTTTACAGTTGTTTTCATCATGATTACCGACGATTTGTTGCGAATTAGCATTAATCAAGGTATTTTTTCTAATTTTTGTTAGTATATTGATTTTTATGATTAATCGATTTGTTGTTCATTTAATTTCTTAACAGATTTAGCTTCAGATTTTGTTTTCATTCTTATACGCTGATTAGCTACAAACTAAGTTGTTTTTAATTATTTGTTAGTATATTGGTGATCTGTTTTATTAATTTGCATTTTAACAAGTTTACAGCAGCTTACATGAATTGATTCTGTAAATATATAATCACATATTTTTAAGTGATTTGTTATTCTTATTTTCGTGATTTGTTTTCGTTTAGTGATGTGCAATTGTCTTCCTCATAACTCATTATATGTGTGTTTTTATGTTTTCTGTTTAGGTGTTAGCAGTGGTGATTCTTCAAATTTTAGCCACCTTATTGATAATGCTAATCAGTCTAGTTCCGCTAATCAATCTGGTTCAAATGAAAGCGATGATGCAATATCAAAGTGTACTATCACACCAGGTCGTAGGAGATACTATGTTCCTGTGTGTATTGATGTGGATTGCATACCAGTTGTTAATAAGGTGTTTGATTGCTTGGAGAAAGGTATGGTATTCTATCAGGAATATGGTCGATTATCTGGCTTTGATGCACGTCGTAGCACGGAGAAGACGGCTGATGATGATCCTGAAAAAATCATTTGTAAATACGTGGTTTGTAACAGGGCTGGGTATAATGAAAAGAAACTGAAGAAGCTTGATAGTAAAAGTAAAGTGTGTCGGCGAAGAACAGCTTCGATTAGGTGTGGCTGTCCTGCAAAGATTGTTTTGAGGCTTGTGTCTGGTACGCTGTATAGAATAACTACATTTGTTGAGAGACATAATCATGATTTTGTTCCGAAAAATGCTAGGCAGTTTTTGAAAGTAAGTCGTCAAATGTCTAGTATTTCACGAAAGTTTGCTTTTGATGCTGCCAATGTTAATATTGGAGTAAGCAAGTCTCACAGCCTTATGAAAGAGTTGGTTGGTGGGTATGCTAATGTGGGTGCTACAGTTAGAGAGTTTAGGAATTTTAGTAGAGATTTGAAGGCTTATGTTGGGGAACGTGATGCATAAATGATAATTGAAAAATTTAAATCGAAACATGACAGTTGTGAGTCCTTTTATTATGCATATGATGTTGATTCAGAAGGCCATTTGACCAAATTATTTTGGGCGGACACAGTTGCTAGAAAGAATTATGAGATCTATCACTACGCCACATATGGCCTACGGCTACGCCTAAAAAAGTGTGATTATAGGGCCAAAAGTGTTGGTAAAAGAGCCTAAAACCACCTACGGCTACACTTTTCCCAAATTTGGGAGTGTTACAAAAACGGGTGCTAGCGTAGGGGTCTATGCTAACACTTTTTCGATTTTTGGTAACATGGGAGAAAAGTGTAGGCGTAGACCCCTATGCCAACACCTTCCGGATCTGCGGCTACACCTTATAAGTTGTTGGTATAGATCTATGCCTACACCATTATCTTTCTACTAACACTATTAAAAATGTTGGTGTAGACCTATGCCAACACCTTCTTTAGTCCTACTGTAACATCTCATTGTGAAATACTTTGGTGTTTTTGCCAACACTTTGCAATTCTTTTGCCAACACATAAAGATTAATACTAATGCCAATGGCTACAATTTTGTAGCTCTTTACCAACATTTTAAATAAATAAAGGCAACATATGACATTAAAAAAAAAAGGTTCCCATTCAACTTATTGTCAAACATAAAGGCCGTCCAAAAGCCATTCAAATACATAAAATACCATCCAAAATAAAAATCCACAAACCAACCATCCAAAAGTTAAGTACCAACGTCTAATACCATCGCAATCCAAACATATAACTAAAAATACATATAAAGGTTGTTCAAAAGCCATTCCAATACATAAAATTCTATCCAAAATAACTACATATAACAAAAATTGCTGAA
The DNA here is from genome assembly GCA_037693485.1 of Kitagawia praeruptora. NCBI lineage: Eukaryota > Viridiplantae > Streptophyta > Magnoliopsida > Apiales > Apiaceae > Kitagawia > Kitagawia praeruptora. The sequence goes on from CM075349.1 coordinate 39,360,876, forward strand.
ATTACTTAGCATAGCGTAAAATGATCCGACATTGTCATCTCCATGGTACACTACGGTTGATTTCAACTTTCGAAAATGAAGATGTCTTGACCATGTGAGTTCCTGAGAATACAAGGGGAACATAGCACAATCAATCCTATGAATCAACATATCACTTTTTAAAAAAGGTACGCTTGTACATAAAGGGCAGTGCTTACCAGAGTTATGACTGTGAAGTAGCCCAAGCTTGGTGTAGTCCAAGCTGAGAAGTAGTGAAGCCAGATTATGACTGTCCAGCTATGTATATGGTCTCACAGAAACTTTGAATGTGGTTAGCCCACAAACTAAAACTGTTGGCAATGACACAAATACAACTTATTAGCTTAAGCACTGCAAGTGTAGTCACCCTAAAAAGTCTGTTGTCATCACAAGTACCTGAAATTTAAGCATAACAAGACTACAATGTCTAACGATTGCATAGCTTATTAAAGAGAATGCTACTTGAAAGTATAGAGAGAATGAAATCTCACCTGAAAGTTCTGGCAGATAAATTTGGCACAGGACCACTGAAATTGTTAAAAGACAGGTCCCTGCAAATATTTGAATGTGCAATAGTCAATTAATATATCTGTTGGAATATTAAATTATTGAATTACGTTCTTCAGTTTCTTCTGCAATCTGAACCAAGCTGAGGAAATCAGATGAATGGACTTACACGAGAGTGAGACCTCCAACTCCTGACAGATTCAGGTATCTTTCCAGTAAGACTGTTGTTGTTCAGTCGCCTGCCTTGCTCAAAAGACATGATTTCATGTCAAACAGGAATATACAATCAATTGATGTTTTCATAATCAATTAAGTAGAACAAATGTTGCAATTAATATTAGAATTAATCTGAGCTCAGATCAGTAATATCATTAGCCAAATCATACAAAAATCACAAACATATATATTTAGAGCTTTATCATAAAAATGATAAAAGAAATTACAAGGGAGAAGGACTTCCCGTTGAAACATTAAGACCAGTTCACATCCGTCATATAGCTAACTTGCACACATCTGATTTCTACCAACACAAATTAAACAAAGTAACAAACCTACTATAAAGTAATTACCACCAAACTACGACTACTACTACGAACAAGCATAACAAATTAACAAATAAGGAGATAAAACGAAGAAATCTTACAGTTGGAGAGTGGTCCCAATATTCCCGACATATAGCAACAAATTATTGTGTTCAAAAATACTATAAAGGTGATTTATAGTATTTGAAAGCTGCTCAATCAGCTGATGCATGCGGTTTCTTATGTCTGCTTCAACCACACTTTCCTTTGAATCCTGAAGAATCTTTTTCAGTTTTGTACCATTCTGTAACCTTGTCTGAGTACATGCAACATGCAGAACAAATTGAGGTCAGCCATCAGTACAAAAATCAACATAAAGAATTGTGGATTGTGATATAATCATACGACTAGAGATAACAAAAGATTAAGGCTATACATAACAAGTAACTATAACAATGACAGATAAAACAATACATCCAAATAGTACATATGAAAAATTATATTAACAAATCAGTTCACTTCTAGTTGGTATACAAACATTGTGCAGCGGACACACAAGGAAATAGTTAAATGACTGTGATGTATAATTAAACCAATGATATCCTTCAATTACGTGTTCAAGACTTATTAGTTCATTTTCTCCAAGAGGATTGGGCTGGCTTGGACCAAGAGTAGCAGACAGGGATGGATTATAATCACTTTATCTCCTTTTACCGGAGCTCCCTGGACATGAAAGTTATGACAATCAGTATGTGACAATTATATATTTATACAGCACATTATGTTTAAATATAAGAATGAGATAAAATATCACCTTAATGTTGCAGGTGTTTACGATACAACCATATCAAGACCAAACCATATTGGTGCTTTTGAAAATCAAAGAAGTACTTATGTAGTAAAAATGGTGACCGACAATAGCTTGTTTGATGAACATTCCAATTAGGAAATTCAAGCATAAAGTAGAAGCATACCTCTGAAACACATAAGGTAGCTTAAGATGCATACCTGATCAATTTTATCAATTTTTAGAATATTCAACAACGAATCAGTCAATAAAAACCCCCAATAACAAGAAAACTTCATTGAGTAAAACAATCTAAATTAGTCGAATAGAATGCTTACCTAGTGTAGTCTCTTTGGATAAACCCCCAATGAAAATCTTTCTGTAATTCAACAACAAAATTGAATTACATACATAAACAACTAAAGTGCATCTCTATACATATAAATCTTGAATAAAAACAAACAATTTATATATAATTGCTACATTATCGTGTGTGAGTGTGAGATAGGAGAGAGGGGGGGAGGGGAGAGAACTCGTAATTGAACTTGTAATCGAACCCGTAGAGAATCCCTAATTGAACCCCTAATTTCTTGTGAAGAACCCGTAGAGAGATAATTATTTTACCCTAATTGCCGTGAGAGAGAAAGAGATATGAGAGAGAGAGAGAGATGAGGGTCGAGGGAGATAAGGCCGGAGAGAGATGAGAGTAATTTGGGGGAAAACAAATTAGGGGGAATGAAATTTTTTGAAGGGGGAAATGTTTCATTTTTTGAAGGGGGAAATGTTAGTATAGGCGGGGTAATGAAATTTTTTGAAGGGGGAAATGTTATTATAGACGGGGGAATGAAATTGAGCAACGTCTACACTTTTTTTAAGACCAAGACTTACACTTATTTCCGTGTTAGGATAGATACAGTCTGAAGTCTACGCTAACACTTATTTATAGAAACGCCGACATTAAAAATATGTGTAGGCGTAGACCAATTTTAAGCCATCTATGCCAACACTTTTGCCCGTAACACTGAAAAAAGCGTTGTTGAAGCCCATTTGTGGCGTAGTGTATGGTGATGCTATTTCTTTTGATGCGACATTCAATACCAATATGTAAGTTTTAGTGATTTCTGTTTTTTTTATTTACAGTGGTATTCAAATTTAAGTGTTTTGTCTCTATTTTGTAATAGTTCCTGCACTGATTTGTGTATGTTTGCCCTAATTATAGGTATAACATGGTGTTTTGTCCATTCACTGGTGTTGATAAACATGATAAATGCGTTACTTTTGCATTTGCCCTTCTTTCTAAGGAAGATATTCCACATTTCCGATGGGCTTTTGATCATTTTGTAAAGGCAATGGGTCGTAATCCCGTTGTTATTGTGACTGACCAGTGCCCTGCTATGAAGTAAGCTATTCCGACTTCGTTTGCTGCCAGTGATGAATTCCCTGCTACGAGGCATCGTTTATGCATGTGGCATATTATGGAAAAGTTCCCTATGAAGGTGTGTATACATTTTCAGCTTGTAGGGCTTTTCATTTATATTTATATGCCCTTTTTGTTTACTTGTTCTTTCTTTATTTACAGCTTGGAAATTACTTGTGTAAGGAAACTGATTTTATGGAAAAAATGAAAAAATATATCTGGTCTTCCACTTTGGAACCTGCTGAGTTTGAAAAATGGTGGAAATCAGTATTGAAAGAGTTCAAGTTGGAAGGTAACAAATGGCTTTGGGAGATGTATGCGATTAGAACTTCATGGATCCCAGCTTTTTTTTAGGGATAAACCTATGTTTGGCCTAATGAGGACAACATCAAGGTCTGAAAGTGAAAACAGTTTCTTTAGTCAGTTTCATAAGCAAAGTGATACGTTATGCGAGTTTTACCTTCGTTTTGGAAGTGCAATGGACAGACAGCGATATGAGTATACCCGGCTGAATCAGGAGGATTTATCTGCAATACCTTCGACAGTTTCGAAGTTGTTTATTGAGGCTGATGCGGCACAATTGTACACTCGTCCAATTTTCTATAAAATTCAAGAAGAGATTTTAGCATCCTGTTATAACATGAGAATTCAGGAAATTGGTCCGTTGTTAGATGGGGTTAAATGCTATATAATGAAAGATGTGTTGATAAAGGACCAATTGTTTAAGGTAATATATTCTGTTTTTTTAATGCAGACTATATTTTTTAGTGATTTGTAAGTTTTTTTTAGTGATTTGTTCACCATGTACTTACCATTTCAGGTTCAAGTCAGTCAAAACCATGCTGAATGTTCTTGTAAAAAATTTGTCATGTGTGGAATACTTTGCAGACATGCTTTTTGTGCACTTAACCATTTCGAAGTGACCAAAATACCAAGGAATCTTGTGCTAAATAGATGGAGCAGGACTGCAGAAAATAGACCATCTTCGTCGAAGTATACTGGGGTTTCTGATGATTTGAGAAAGATGGAAACTATATCTCATACAGTGACTAACATATGGTTTAATTTTCAAAAATCTATGAACAAGGCAGGTGTAGATGTTGAAAAGCTCTCTCACGTGGAAAAAGTAGTGAAGCAATTGAATTCAGATCTTGGTGATGAAAGTGGTATGACAAAGCAAGCTCATATGGAAGTGATGATGGGGCCACAACCGACTGAAAAAATTACCATTCATGCACCAAATCAATGTAAAAACAAGGGTTCTGGTTTGAAGAGGTTGGTCAGTCAAAGGGAGAAGGCAATTAGAGAAGGAAGAAAAAAACCTAGGCAGTGCAAGTTATGTAATTCAACTGTGCATGATTCTAGAACCTGTTCACGAAGAATAAAACCAACTACATTGGGTGCCAAGGTTGATTCAACAAATAAAGACCAAGTAACAGTTGATGGTGCAAATGAAGATCGAGTAACATTTGATGGAGCAAATGAAGATCAAATAACAGTTGATGCACCAAATGAAGATCAATCAACATTAAATACTTAGTACAAAATTTTCTCCTATTATATTCAATGTAGAGATCTATCTTTATACATATGGTGTGACAATGAGAACTTCATATTTCACTTTTCTATCCAGACACAAGAACTTTGTATAAATTGGTATCCAGTTGTTAATGTCATTTTTAGTGACTTTGGTTAATTTGAATGAGTTTTTTTTTGGTGACTTGTATTTGTAAAAGGTGATTTGCTTTTACATTTTAAAGTAATTTCTGTTTAAAGAGTAACCAATAAATTTTCTTTTGGGGTTTTAAAAATAAATTTTAAATTAAAATTTTTAAATTTAATCTGTAATTCCTCGGGGGTTCAATAGTTAACCTTTAGGGTTCAATAATTCCATTTTGGGTTTTATTATTATTCGGAACGACGAATAAATCGTATCCCAAACTTAGTGTTTCTGAATTCGGTAAAAAGATCATGCCACCAAATTCGGTAAAAAAACATAATATGGATTGACCATTTGATTAAAAGTTGTTTAATAGTGTTTGCAAATAAATATTTTAGTAAAAAAAAATGGTTACACTTTTGGTGACTTTTCTGGAAAAAAGGTGATTTATATATAATTTTTGGTTTTAAAGTGATCTTTTTTTATTTTTTTTGTTACCTTCTTATCAAAAACAGTGATTTCTTTTTAAAATATGAATTAAAGGTGACTTGATAATAACAATCTTATGTTTTCCATGGAAACACCAAGACAAATTGTCCAAAAATATAAAACGAAGCCAATACGAAAGAAATTTCCAACTGTAAAATTACATTTAACCAACGCATACTTAATGTCAAGTGATTTTCTCTGAATGGAATAATTTCAAATGAAAACCACTGTCAACGATAACAACTAAAATCAAATTTGAACATATACAAGATGCAGAATGTAAATTCTTTCTTTTACTGTCCAGTAAATCACTCATTTCATTCCTTTGTTTTGGCAACATCATCATCTGCATTTGCATTAACATCATCTGCATCATCTTCTGGAAACAACACAGTTCCCTTCTTAATGTCTTGCTTTTGGCTTTTTCTTACTTGATTCGATGATCGCTTTGAGTAGTCCTTGTCCTGCTAATTTGTTGTATTGGAATTTTGATTCTTTGACAACAAAGTTTCTTTTCTCATTCACATGAGAGGTCAAAATAGCATCTGCATATTTTATTCTCAATCGAACCAGTTGTTCTTGGTGCCCTGCTTGGTCTTCAGATTTGAATTGGGTGTCCCAGTTCTTTCTTTCTCCTTTATATGTCTCCATGTGCCTCATCAGAAAAACACCACAATCTGTGCTATTTTTTAATGTTTGCCAAGGCATTGTGACGCAATATGTCTTCATTCGAGTGATATAGGTTGCGAACGATGACTGGTCTTTCTCTTTCAGGTACTTTGCAAAGTGTTTTTTCTAAATTTTGCATTTGAAAGTGTCACATTCATTATAAAAAAAAAGTGATTAAAAACATAGGGTGATTTGTGCATGCTTACCAGTTGACGGAGTTTCGCGGTATATGCATTATTAGCTGCCTTGCCGTGTCTTATGTTATCAATCACATCCCATTGTTTTGCCTTCAAGTTTAAGCAAATGAGGTAGAAATGCTCATATGCCAGGATAGGAAAAAATATCTGCAAATATTAGGACGTAATATTAATTTCTAAATAAGATAAGTTGTATATTTAGGAAAGGGAAGTAAAATCTAAGAGATGAATATATACCAGGTCATAATTGTTGAACTTTGCATTTGGGTATTTTAGAAGAAAGTGATCCATCTCTGTGACAAATATTTTGTATTGTTCATCTTCTGATTTTCTCTCATCCAAAGGTGCAATCTGTACATTCATAAGGATAATGAAGTTAGTATAGTGTTATACAAACTAAATTGACTATAATGTAAATTTATATTTACCGATAGGCCAATGTTGAAGAACAAGCGCATTGGTGATTCTGGTGCTTTGTATGTTTCTTTCTCATTCATTAGAGCAGACCAGACATCTATCACTGAGTAATATAACCGCTCTCTTGGTCTCAGTGTTGCCATGTGCTTACGAATGCAGAACAAATCACCAGCCACAAACACATGTTCTCTGTAAGTATATAATTAAGAAAAATATTATTAGATCACAAACTAAAAAAATGATGCTTCTGTGGTGATTTTTTTTGTGGCAATTCATGCAAATTTTAACTGCATACTTACAGTAAATCTTGTCCCTCCTGTATTATCCATCTCCATATAGCATAATTTTGAGTTGTGTATTTTGCTTTCAAGTCTATTATCCTGCGAACATATGGTGACCGATAAGGAGCAGCAAGTTTCGTTTCCCTCTTATCCTTTTTCTCATGTTCTGCGGGTGCTGGTGTCACCATATCATTATAATCACCTTGTGCCTTAGGCTGTGACTCTCCATGATCGTTGTTGATATCCTTGCATACATTCATTATGTAATCATTTATTCCAAGTGAAAAAGAAGGAACCGACACGTCATCCATATAGTCATCCATATCTTTTTTCCCCTGTGAAGAGTATAAATACTCAATCAACTCCACACGTTCGAGTACATCTGGATCTATTTCAGCTGGTTCCATCTCAAATTCTGGTTCCATCACAGCATCTTTTTCAATCTCAACATTTTGTTCTATCTCAACATCTTTCTCATTATGTTGATCTTCCATTTCATGTTCACTTTCAGATTCAGATATATTACCATCTCTCTGTTCTGTTGAGTTTTGCACCATTTTCTGTATACGTTCAGTCACTTTCCACTCGATATCTGAAACAGTGATTTCATTTGGATGCTTAACTTTTGCCTCTCCCATTTCAGTTTTATATGCCTCAAGTGCATCCAATAACGTGACAGCCTTCACACTTAATCTTTCAAACCAGTCCTGATTAAAATAATAAGAAGTTATAATAAAACGGTATATTTGTGCAATTTCTTTAAAAATAAATCAAACAATATATACCTCTTCTGTTGGTTTAGTGTTTGGAGGTTGCTCTTCTTGTCCTGCTGCATCTTTGTCCATATTCTATTAAACAAGGTAAACTTGGAGAAATGAGATTTTTTTTAAATTACATAGTGCATGCCTTATATTCCCAAAACTAATAAATTTTTCGTATTATACCTCTTGCGTTGGTTCAGATTGTGGTCTAGGTTGCGAGCACTGTATTGTTGAATCCGTTTGTTGTTCAGCATAGACAAAATCATCATTCTCTACATTTTCCTATTCAACTCACCAAAGTACTTATTCACTTTTGTAGTGGATAAAAAATAAATTTGTCTAAGCAAATCACTAAAAAACTATAGTGATTTGAATTTTTTTTTTTACCCATACCTGTTGTACATGCTCGTTGTCAGCTGCATATTCTCCCTTTTCATTTTCTTCAACTGCATTGTCATCCTTTACATATATATGTTTTTAGTGTTTTGTGCAAATATTATAGTGCTTTGTGCAAAATATTTTTGTATTTGTGGGAAAATACTAGTAGAGTTTTATGTTCCTTACTTGAGCTCTTTGTTGTTCTGATCTAGCTTCAATTATTTTCCCACTTCCAAAACAATCAGACTTCAATTCTTCTGCTTGCCTTGCTTTTAAAAGCTGCGTTGTCCATCCTTTAAAAGCCGGAAACTGTCGTTCTATCTCTGCCTCGCCTTTGAGGACACGATCAACATAGAATATCTGAAAAGTTATCAGAAACACAAATTAAAATAATGGACAAGCTATTTTCAAATAAAAAATTATGTGTAAAAGGTGCTTACAGTGAGAAACACTATTGGGCCAGGATAAAATAGTGATTTTAGGGAACTCCAACTGTTTTTCGTTTTCACTAGGCATGAAATCAAGTACTCCCCCCAATTATATGCAGCACAATTGTCTAGATCAATGTCATAGTCCAGGATATCTCTAATCATGTATGATGTTGTGTTTCATTCGATCAATCCATTGGAGACTATCATCAAAAAATTTAGCTTGAACAACTCACTGTCTTCAGTCATGTCTTTCATTACATCAATCACCGTTGATGGTGGGATATTATACTCTGGTTTTCCAGGGAACTGTGATGTCCATAACTTCTTTCTTTCTGATGTTGTTGAGTAGTTAAAACTTTGTTGTCCAACAGGTAGTCCCAAAACATCAAGCACATCTTGATATGTTATTGTGATTGATCCAGCAGGAAGCTTTAAGGCTCGGCTTGAAGCATCAACATCAAATGACTGGAACACGTAATAAGCCAGTCTATGTGGTATCTTTCCCATCGAGAAATCCAACAGATGGTCAAAACCGGTTCTTCTTACCCATACCTTTTGTTGGTCAGAAAGCGCAGATATCATTTCTGTCAAGTTAGAAGGCGAGTTTCTTAACTTGAAGATATTGTATATATTCTCCTTTTTCTTTTTACTGGGATTCTTATCTGCTTCCTGATAATAGTTAGATAAATTAAATAAGACATGGTAATTATTGATCAGTAAGGTGATTTTTTTAAAAGTGACTTTCGTGTAATATTTACCTTTTCAGTCACCTTTTCTTTCTGCTTCCATTTTTCATTTTCATTTGCTTTTGGTGGTTCATCTTCATCAGTTGTCTTTCATACAAAAAACACCAAAAATTATGCAACATTATGGTAAAAAAAGTTGTAGATGAAATCATCTATAAGCAAAATAATATTTACCTCATCGACAAGTCTGAGGTTTGCCCTTTTAGTTTTATCAATTAGTTTCTTTCCAGGCCCCTGTTCTTCAACTTCTTGCTGCACATTTTTGGCCAATCACTATATTGTTCTAATATAATCTGTAATGCTACAAAGTTGGTCGATTGGAATGTACCTCAAAATCAAGTTTTCGTTTCAGTTCATCTCTTTTCCTGGGAGCTTGATCCTTTTTGTGCATATTTGCTCTGATTTTGTATTTCTTATTTTGCTTTTTGAGGGCTTCAACACTCTGTGGCTTTTGTTTTGGCTTTTGTGCTGGAACATCTGCTGCATGCTTCGACCTACGTTCTCTTCGTAAACCACTTTCTGATACAAGCTCTGTATCATATCTGTCTTTATTTTTGGTTTTTGATGGTAGTTCAAAATCATCATCAGTATCACTCCCATTTCTACTATCTCTTGCTTTAATCTCATCAAATTTCATTTGTTTTGATCTCTTGCTTTGTCTTGTACTAGAACCTGCAAATCAGTACTACTTTAAGATCACTACATACCAAACAATGTTTTTGTCGATGACAAAGCAAATAATTACCTCCCACATCAATGATCGTAGGTCCACTATCATCAATATTTTGTGGATGACTGTAAGATGTTTTTGGAAACTTCATCTGGTGCAATCTCTTGCTTTTTCTTGCACTAGAACCTGTATAATTAACACACAATATTAATAAACCAAACATTATAAATCACTGTTTTAGATCACTTTAAAACGGAACAGCTTACAAGTCACTATATAAGCGTAAATTACAAGTTGTAGATCACCTTTTATTACAAGAAATCACTCTTTTTATAACACTTTTAAAAAGATCTAGCATTCAAACAAATCAATAAACTATATACAAAAAAGCACAATAGAATAACAACTCACAAATCACCTTTTATTGTAAGAAATCACTCTTTTTATAACACTTTAAACTAGAACAGATTACAAGTCACTATATAAGCATAAATTACAAGTTGCAGATCACCTTTTTTTATAAGAAATCACCTTTTTTCCTAACACTTTTAAAAAAATCTAGCATTCAAACAAATCAATAAACTATATAGAAAAAAGCACAATATAATCACTTATTACAAATCACCTTTTATTATAAGAAATCACTGTTTTTGTATCAAAAATTACTATTAATCACAGCTTACAAACCACAACTTACTAGTCACTTAATATCATCACAAATCAATAGTTTTATACAGAAAATCACTAGTTTCTAATAATCATTAATTACTAATAGTAATAATATATTACCTTCTTTCGTATTATCCATTGAAGTAAAGTATTTGTTAATAGATCCTGCAATAAAGAGTAATGGACACACATTAACATTAGAATCACTTAAAAAATGAAAGTAAAACAACAATATCAACTGGAACAAACTAAAACATAAAAAACGAAAATATTCTATGTTGTAACATGCAAAAAATCACTTAAAATCGTAATTCAGGCAAATAAAACCTGATTCAAGTATAATAAAACGTGATTCAAGCAAATAAAACGTGATTCAAGCAAAGTATGAGCGAAATCATCTTCTACAACAATGTAACAAAGTGATTTATACACGTATTTTTCACAATATTGAAGAGTATATCGTTTTTTATACTTACAGTCGAGATATTGCAGTGTTATGAAGATCGGTTTAGAGGCTCGATTAGGGCAAATTTGGGGGTGATTAGAAGGTGTTAGCAACAGAGAAAATGGTGAATAGTCGTGCAACAGAGAGAGGTGGTTTCATCGATAGTGGTGAATAATAAAGAAGGCAGTTAGCATTTGTCCGTTTTTTTAATTTGAAGAATGTAGTGCCGCGTGCGTGTTTTACTTATTGGGCCTAATTTGTGGCCCAATGTGCAATTCTCATTATAGCAGGGGTCTCAATGGAATAGTAGAGTAAGGATCTAGGGAAAACCTCGTTTAATGGAAAACTTAGAAAACTAAATCGAAATATAGCATATATGGTATGCAAACTAATCGTTGGGAGATGAAGAAAAATGTGGTGAAATTAGATTTTAAAAAAATATCACCGATTGACGGGAAAAATCAAATTAAAAATGGAGGGGATTAGGTGTGATTCTGTGTGTGAGGGTGTATTTGATTAGTGTGTGGGTGCCCCTGGCGGGGCCATTGATCTTAATACATCTAATGGCTAGGATTAGTACCTTAGTTTTCTTCAAAAAATAAGTTCTCTTTTGAGCACTTGCATATATATATATATATATATATATATATATATATATATATATATATATATATATATCGATTAGGATCAGTACTTGGAACTGGTCAGACATCTAATACTGATGGACCAAGTCCTGATGAAATCCTGAAGGTACTACCAAATACTGATGGACCTCAAGTCCTGACGGTACCAGATCCTGATTTGATAATATATACATTTGTATAATTAAAATAAAACTGATATGTGTGGATAAAATATATAATATATACATTTGTATAATTAAAATAAAACTGATATGTGTGGATAAAATATACGTAACTGTTACGATTTATTTAATATAAAATCAGCTGTTACAGCCGTTTTGATTATATTAGATCGACCGTTTCATTCATGTTAAATGGAATGGGGGTTACAATATTGATGAGGGTGGTATCAGTTACGTTTGGTCTCTCCTATAAATAGAGAGCTAAGCTACTGATTTTAGAGTGACCACACTCTACACTCTCTTTTCCCTTCCTGTTGAAGTTGTTTACTTGTGGGTTTTTCCGGCGACTGAGGTGCTAGTCGAAGTCGAGTAGTCTAATTGTTGTGATTACATTACTCGGAGCTGTTTTATCCTGGGAGAGGTGTTGCAAGCTTCCTGACACAGTAAGTGGGGGCAATTATCTCTTCAAGAATAGTCAGTACTTCGTGCAAGTCCTGACGACTCAGCTGTTTATTTGTTTGATATACTGCTATAGCTATGGCTACTGGTATGTCTTCTGTTCTTCCTTTGTTATTACAGTTACTGATATGCATGTTATATACCTTCGTGTTTTGTTTTGTTAATTGTTTGCTTGGCCTTGGCTTGTTAAATACGATATATAATTGCCTCTATGTTGCTGTATTAGTTAATATTTCCAACATTCTTGAAGAGATAATTCGTTATATAGTATTTAGCATAATGGTTAACGAGAGTGAAATTCCTGCTAGTGGTAGTTCAGTTGCATCTGCTGGGGTCATAGATTGGACCACTTACAGTTTTTCACAACCCGTTGAATTAACCGGCTTGCCAGAGAAATTCAATGGGGGCGTTGGCTTTTCTCGTTGGCAGAAAAGGATGAAGTTGTGGTTGACTGTAAAGGGTCTATGACTTGTTGTGGAATATGAGAAGCCGGTTGTGGATCAAGAGAAGGCTGAATCAGTTAAGGGTTTTGCGAAGTGGGCTGAGAAGGATGGGATGACTAGGGCGGCCATTTTGGCTGCTCTCACGAACACATTGTTTGATGTGTACTCCTCCGATGCCTACACCGCAAAACTCTTATGGGAGAAGCTGGACCAGACACATAATATTGACTCACAAGGTCTGGAAAAGTATTCTGTGGCTAGGTTCGTTGATTTCAAGCTGGTGGACAATAAATCCATGACTGAGCAAGTGCATGAATTCGAGATGATAGTGCATGCTTTGAAGGAGTCTGGAATAGACCTCCCTGAAAAGTTTAAGGTGATGAGTGTGATTGAAAAGCTCCCAAAGTCTTGGGAAGAGTTCTCTCTCTCCCTGAAAAGACATAAAGGAGAGATCACCTGGACTAACCTTATGCTGGACATCTCGGTGCAAGAACAACACAAGTCCAAACAGGGACATGTGATGCCAACTGAGCATGGAAGTTCGAAGGTAAATGTAGCAACTGTAGGACAGAAAAGGAAGGCTGTCTCTAAGAAGAGTAATAGTAATAAACCTAAGAATGACAAGGATAAGGCCAAGAAACCAAAGGCAACAAACCATGTTGGTCTTGTGGGCAGGTTGGGCACTGGAGTAAGGACTGCCCTACAAAGAAAGCAAAGAAATCCGAGGCGGTAGCTCAAGCGAATGTTGTGCTTGGAACCTCAAGTGGGCCTGTAGCGAACATGGTTGTTGGTGAGGCTTTGGCTTCTGAAACCAATGTGGACCGGTATGTTACCTACAACCCTGTACTATTTTCCACTTATCTGTCAAATGAATGGTTGATTGATACTGGAGCTAATGTGCATATTTGTGCTGACATTAGTTTATTTGTATCTTATCAACAGAGTCATAGCTTGACAGTGACGATGGGGAACGCAAGTGCTGCTCAAGTATATGGAATAGGAAACGTGGACTTGAAGTTTCCTTCGGGTCGTATTCTATCCCTGACGAGAGTGCATCATGTTCCCAACATGCGTAGAAATATAATAAGTGGAAGCTGTTTAGTAGCTAATGGTTTTGAAGTCTCTCTCAAATGTAATAAAGTAGTTCTTATTCGTACTGGTACTTTCTTTGGCAAGGGTTACTTATCAAATGGTTTATTTGTAATAAATGCTGAGCCCGTTTTGGGTGCTTTGAATAATATTACTACTTCTGTTAACTGTGTTGAATCTTCAACTTTATGGCATGCTAGACTTGGTCACTTAAATTTTGGTGCTCTTAAAAATATGATGAACTTAGAGTTGATTCCAAAACACACTATAGAAAAGAATTCTAAATGTCAAATATGTGTGTCTGCTAAACAAATAAGGAAACCTTTTCATAATATTGTTAGGGATTCAGACTTGTTAGATTTAGTACACACTGATATTTGTGAATTTGGTGGTGTGTTGACTAAGGACCAGTTTAGATACTTCATTACCTTTATAGATGATAGTAGTAGATACTGTTATGTTTATTTACTTAGACATAAGGATGAAGCACTTAGTAAATTCATTATATATAAAACTGAAGTAGAAAAACAAACTAGTAAGGTACTTAAACGGTTGAGATCTGATAGAGGTGGTGAGTATTCGAGTAACGCTTTTAATGAATTTTGTGCAAGCAATGGAATAGTTCATGAAGTTACCCCACCATACACACCTGAGTCTAATGGGGTTGCTGAGCGAAAGAACAGAACATTCAAAGATATGATTAATAGTATGCTTAATAATTCTGGGTTGCCTAAATACATGTGGGGAGAAGCTCTGAATACGGCTTGCCATATTCTGAATAGAGTCCCTCTGAAACACATGGATAAGACACCCTTTGAGTTATGGAAGAGCAAGAAGACTAGTCTTAAGTATCTTCGTGTGTGGGGGTGCCTTGCTAAGGTACTTGTCCCTGAACACAAGAGAAAGAAACTAGGTCCGAAGACTGTTGATTGTATCTTTCTAGGCTATCTTGAAACCACTACAGCTATGAGATTTTTAGTGTTAAAATCTGACATAGATGGTATAGTGGCAAACACGATAGTTGAGTTTCGTGATGCTACATTCTTTAAGGATGTTTGCCCTATGAAGACTGGTATGCCTCAAGATACTTCTACTGAAGATCCTACTCACACATCAAGTTCTATTCCTGATCATGTGGAAAAGATGACAAATGTGGGGGTGGAACCTAGTAGTAGCTCTACTCCTAAGGAGGTAGAGGAACCACGAAGGAGTAAGCGTACAAAGGTAGTCAAGGATTTTGGAAGTGATTATATCACTTACAATGTCGAGGACGAACCTTTAACTTTCCGACAAGCTATGGACTCTTCAGAGTCTAGGCACTGGAAGGGCGCTGTAAAGAGTGAAATTGACTCTATTGTTTCTAATGGAACATGGGAGTTAGTTGATCTCCCTCCTGGGTGTTCTACTATCGGGTGCAGATGGATCTTTAAAAGGAAGTTGAACCCTGACGGCTCAATAGATAAGTACAAAGCTAGACTGGTAGCTAAGGGTTTTAAGCAAAAAGAGGGCATTGATTACTTTGACACATACTCTCCAGTAGCTAGAATGACAACAATCCGAATGCTTGTAGCATTGGCTTCCGTACATGGTCTTATCATCCATCAAATGGATGTAAAGACAGCTTTTCTTCATGGTGAACTTGAAGAAGAGATCTATATGGATCAGCCTGAAGGATTTGTTGATTCTGTTAACGAAAGGAAAGTATATTAGTTGATCAAATCCATCTATGGCTTGAAACAAGCTCCTAGGGATTGGCATAAAAAGTTTGATGAAACTATAGTGCCGTTCAGTTATAATATTAATGATAGTGACAAGTGTGTCTACACCAAAGTTAAAGGTAGTGAGTGTGTCATCTTGTGCCTATATGTAGATGACATATTACTGTTTGGAACCAATATAGAGATTATTAACGAGACAAAAGCTTTCTTGAAAAGGCATTTTGAAATTAAGGATATGGGTGAGGCTAGTGTGATTCTTGGTATCAAGCTGACACAATCAGCTGAGGGAATAACTTTATCGCAGTCTCATTATATAGAGAAATCTATACTTGAGAAATATGGTTATTCACAGTGTAGAATCGCTAGTACACCCTATGATCCTAAATTTGCCCTTGTTAAGAATACTTCAGGAGTACCTGTGTCTCAGTTAAGGTATTCTCAGATTATAGGAAGTTTGCAGTATCTTGCCAACTGTACTAGACCAGATATTTCATACTCTGTGTCTAAGTTGGCTAGATATTCAAGTTGTCCAAACAGAACTCATTGGGATGCTCTTGATAGAGTACTTAGATATCTGAAAGGCACAATGTACCTTAGTTTACACTATAGGAGATTTCCTGGTGTGATTGAAGGGTACAGTGATGCAAGTTGGATAGCTAAGAAGTCTGGCTCCAATAGAGTGACTGGATACGTGTTCACCTTAGAAGGGGGGCAATATCCTGGAAGTCGTACAAACAGACTTTAGTAACTCGGTATACATTTGAGGCTGAGTTGTGTGCACTTGATGCCACGGGGACAGAGGCTGAATGGTTACACGGACTTATGTCCGCGATACCTGTAGTAAGCAGACCGCTTCCTACATTTGCTATTCATTGTGATAGTAAAACAACTATCGACAAGATTAGCAGTAAAAAGTATAATGCTAAAACAAAGAGGCACATCCAAGTTAGACTAAAGTCTATAAGGGGTTTAGTGTCTGATAGGATTATAGCTATAGAGTTCATAGGAACTCAGAATAATATAGCTGATCCTTTAACTAAAGGACTGGAACCTGCAGTGGTCCTTAAGTCGAGGTTGGGGATGGGGCTGTCAACCCATCATAGTTCATCATCAGTGGGAACCCAATACACATGAGAGGAGATCCCTTGAAGTGTATTCAATGTGGTAATAACAAACTGTAAGGATGAATTGGTAGTACCTTTGCTACATAGTTGATACGTTTGTATCTGAGTCTATCCCCTGTGAACCTAGAAGGTACTGACACTGCTAGTAAGCAAGAGTTATTATAACTCTGAATGGGATCAAGTCATTTGACGAGATGGTTGCAGTACATCTCTGGAGATGCCCAGCTAAGCGAATGTAATTGTGTGGTCTCAATTAGAGGAAAGGGTTATTCCTTGAAGCATTCGACGAACAAGATCGAGACAAGACCATTAATGTCTCAAAGCCGTAGATTGGCACCATAGCCTTTGACTTGTCATCGTCTATGGAACATAATTACATCAAACGGATTAAGATTCAAGGTGAAACATTCCATCTGAATCCGGTAGTCATCGAAGTAGGGGACTTAGGAGGGTTCAAACCCGGAAGGGTACCGACTCTGAACAACAAGTCATGAAGAGAAACCTGAAGCATTTCTGTATGGATTTATGGGGGATTGTTAGAAAATGGAGTTTTTAGAGCATAATTAATTTATGTTCTTGATGTTAATTCCGGATTTTAACGATTGGAAATTGTTCCTTGATATGAGGACTTAAATTTTCTTATATGGGTCTAAGTAATTTTCTTAGTGAAATCCATAGAGAAATAGAGTTGAAGTGGGTAGCTTGAAAATGAGAATGTGTATTTGTCCCACATTGAAATAAATAAAGGGGGTTGTTGGCTTTATATAGAATCACACACATGGGTAGTGTACAACTACTAAGGTGTATGATGGTGCATGGTGTTACTGTGTGCTCCACGCGCACACACACACACGCGGGCCGCCGCCGCCCGCCTCGCCACGCCACTCCACGTCACGACTCGACTCGACTCGGGTCGGCTCGGTCGAAGGGCGATTTGGGCGAATGTCTCGGCATCTCGCGTACGCGAGGCGACCTGGGCGAGGGATTTTATTTATGTGTTTAAATATATTTTAATTAGAATATATATATATATATATATATATAATACTGATGGGCGAGGGATTTTATTTATGTGTTTAAATATATTTTAATTAGAATATATATATATATATATATATATATATATATATATTTATTAGGATCAGTACTTGGAATAAATCAGTAACTGGTCAGACATCTAATACTGATGGACCAAGTCCTGATGAAATCCTGAAGGTACTACCAGATCCTGATGCTTGATCAAATACTGATGGACCTCAAGTCCTGACGGTACCAGATCCTGATGATCAAATACTGATGGACTGACATCAGTTCCTGATGTTGAGTCCTGAACAGAATTTGATAATATATATATTTGTATAATTAAAATAAAACTGATATGTGTGGATAAAATATACGTAACTGTTACGATTTATTTAATATAAAATCAGCTGTTACAGCCGTTTTGATTATATTAGATCGACCGTTTCATTCATGTTAAATGGAATGGGGGTTACAATATTGATGAGAGTGGTATCAGTTACGTTTGGTCTCTCCTATAAATAGAGAGCTAAGCTACTGATTTTAGAGTGACCACACCCTACATTCTCTTCTCCTCTCTACACTCTCTTTTCCCTTCCTGTTGAAGTTGTTTACTTGTGGGTTTTTCCGGCGACTGAGGTGCCAGTCGAAGTCGAGTAGTCTAATTGCTGTGATTACATTACTCGGAGCTGTTTTATCCTGGGAGAGGTGTTGCGAGCTTCCTGACACAGTAAGTGGGGGCAATTATCTCTTCAAGAACAGTCAGTACTTCGTGCAAGTCCTGACGACTCAGATGTTTATTTGTTTGATATACTGCTATAGCTATGGCTACTGGTATGTCTTCTATTCTTCCTTTGTTATTATAGTTACTGATATGCATGTTATATACCTTCGTGTTTTGTTTCGTTAATTGTTTGCTTGGCCTTGGCTTGTTAAATACGATATATAATTGCCTCTATGTTGCTTTATTAGTTAATATTTCCAACAGTTTCAACAAAATGAACAAACCTTTCAAAGCCTGTAACTTTAAGTACCCACTCTCCTCTGGATGAACATATTTTTTTGGCCATGGCTATACTGGGCACCTTCTCCGCTTTCATTCTCAGCACATTGAAAATAAATTTAGTTATGGAACCATTTGTTAATATTATGCATTGAATAGATTGATATCAGCCGTAACCAATATCTACTTGTCTATCTGTTTGTCTTTAGTCTTGATTAACTGCCTATGTTAGTCATGATTAGCTGCCTATGTTAGTTTAAGTCCTAGCTTTCATACTGTAAATTAAGTCTTGGTTTTCCCACTGTATTCAGGGAAAGATAGTTAGATAATGACTCTATATATGTCTGCACATAATAATGAAATATCATTATCCTTCCAACCTTTCATGGTATCAGAGCAGGTTTGGTAATCAAGCAATTTTTCACCATCTCTCTTCATGGCTAACTCTACCACTATCCCAAATGATGTTGAGCCATCTTCTCCGTTAGTTATTGTCTCGTTGAGCAATATCCTCAAACTCAACACCTCCAATCACATGTCATGGAGGCTGCAAGTTGAGGCTAACCTCATTGGCTATGGCCTTTACAAGTTTCTTGATGGATCGTCTATTGCTCCACCAAAATTAATTACAAATGAAAAAGATTCTACTTCCAATCCTGCTTATATTACTTGGGTTAGACAAGATAAACTTCTTTTTGGTGCCCTTGTAGGCACTCTTGAACCTACTATGGTTCCTATTGTTGCTTGATCGGAGACGTCGAAGCAATTGCGGGATAGTCTTGCTAATACATTCGCCAAGCAATCCCGGGGGCATGAAAAACTTCTTAAGATTGAGTTCAAGGCAATCACCAAAGGACATCAATCTATCTCTGAATTTATGAATGCTATCAAAGTTTGCTCCGACAAATTGGCAGTCCTTGGCTACCCTCTTCGTCCTGAAGACATCACTGACCGTGTCTTAGAGGGTCTTGATGATTCATACCAAGCAGTGATTAATGCTGTGCAAGCAAGGGACTCTCCCATCACGTTTGATGCCTTGTATGAAAAATGTCTTGTTCGAGAAAATACTATTCGAGCACAAGCCTTAGTCAATCCATCACCACTTCCTACTTCCGCACATGTTACTATGGCCAGGCCTAATATTTTTTCTTCTCAGCCACACCATCAAGTCTCACATAATGGCTATAATGCAAGCAATAACAAGAAATAAAACCAGCAAGTGTTCAGCAACAACTACAAGCGCAATAATTTCAACAAAAGTGGCTATCAAGGAACTTGTCAATGGTGTCACACAAAAGGTCACTCTTTACATCTTTGTTCTGTGTTTCAACAGCGCTTTCCAACTGTCAAGCCACCAGGCCCACCACCGCGACCAACCAATTTCCACCAATCAGTTCCCCAAGCAAATGTGGCCATACCTGCTCCAACTAACAATTCCGCACCTTGGTTATTGGACACAGGAGCTACGCATCATGTCACTCATGATCTCTCAACGTTGGCCATGCATAGTCCATATGATGGAACTGAAGAAATTATAATCGGAGATGGTACTGGAGTTCCTATAACTCATATATATAGGTTCAACTTCTTTCCCTACATCATCTACTCCTTTGAAATTATCTAATGTGCTTTGTGCTCCTAGTATGACTCGTAATATTCTATCAATTTCACAACTTTGCTCAGAAAATAACCTTCTAATTGAGTTTTCTTCTGACCATTTCGTTGTTAAGGACCGTCTCACGGGAAGACCTCTCATTAGGGGGCCAACTGAACAAGGCATATATGAGTGGCCATCTTCACTTCCCCTTTTAGCTCTATCCACAATCAAAGCGTCAGCAATAAATTGGCATCACCGCCTTGGTCACCCATCTCTTTCCATTTTTAAGAATATAATTTCAAGTTTTCGTCTTGATGTAACCAAGAATTTCTTTTTCAATTGCAACTCTTGTCATTGTAATAAGAGTCACAAACTTCCTTTTACTCAATCTACTTTGATTTCTCATGATTCTTTGGAGCTTGTTTACACTGATTTATGGACTTCACCAGTTCATTCTTTAGACGGTTTCAAATATTATGTTATTTTTGTTGACCATTATACAAAGTATATATGGTTTTACCCCCTCAAACAAAAATCAGATACTAAAGCCGTCTTTATCAGATTTAAAGCTCTTGTAGAGAAATTCTTTGGAAAATTAATTAAAACATTATATTCTGATAATGGAGGAGAATTTCAAGCATTGGCCTCGTTCTTAACCATTGATGGTGTTTCTCACCACACGTCTCTACCCCATACACCAGAACATAATGGTTTTGCCGAGAGAAGGCACCGTCATATTATGGAAACAGGTCTCTCTCTTCTTGATCATGGTCGTTTGCCTCTTCAATTTTGGACATATGCTTTTACTACAGCATCATATCTCATCAATAGGTTGCCGACACCTATTCTTGACCTTAAATCTCCATACTTTTGTCTCTTTGGTGTGTCACCTAATTATTTAAAGTTAAAATCCTTTGGGTGTTTGTGTTATCCATGATTAAGACCTTATGCTAGTCATAAGCTAGACCCCAAGTCGAAGCCGTGTATTTTCGTAGGCTATTCAAAAACCCAAAGTGCATATCACTGTTATGATCCACACTATAAGAAGATATACACATCTAGGCATGTTCGTTTTGTTGAAACTGAGTTTCCTTATACTCACCTAAGTTCAACAGATTCCAACCCGCCCAGCCTAGATGTTGATTCTTGGTGTCCCGTATCATTACCAATTGTCATTCAGCCACATCATATGCCCATTCTAACTGTCTTAGCAGAGCAGCTTACCTCACCATACAACCAGCCCATAAGTAGTTCAAGTGTTGAAAGTCTACCTTCACCTACACAACACAACAGTGAACAAACACAAACTTCATCACCTACTAATCTTAACAGTCCAGCTCAAGAACTAGAAGATTCACCATCAAATGAGTCAGAACATCATATTGTGCCTATCACTACAGCTATTGATCAGTCTCAATTGTCATCTAGGCCTCCGCTTGGAATTATTACGAGATCAAAAAATAACATTTTCAAGCCAAACTCAAAGTATGTCAATGTGATGACTGTTAAAGAGCAACTTAAAGAGCCTAAGACAGTGGCTCAAGTACTTTAAGATCCTCTTTGGCGCAAGGCTATGGAAGATGAAATTGCTTCTCAACATAACCTTGGTACTTGGAGTTTAGTCCCTCCAGATAAAACGAAGAACTTAGTAAAATGCAAATGGGTATTTCGAATAAAGTATCATAAAGATGGCACGATAGAGAAGTACAAGGCTCGTCTAGTTGCACGGGGGTTCCAACAGAGACCGGGAATTGACTTCACAGAAACCTTTAGCCCGGTGGTAAAACCTGCAACAATTCGAATTCTTCTTGGGCTAGCAGTCACCAACAGTTAGCATTTGAAGCAACTTGACATAAATACGGCATTTCTTCAAGGGACCCTACAAGAAGAAGTATACATGTCACAACCACCTGGCTTCACAGATCATGTCTTTCCATCTTACATTTGCAAGTTACGGAAAGCTATATACGGCCTCCGGCAAGCCCCGAGAGCTTGGTACATAGAGCTTACCAATTTTCTGCTTGGTATAGGTTTTAAGAGGTCAGTTGCAGATAACTCATTGTTTATTAAACATCAGTCCTCTGGCCCAATTTATCTCATTGTGTATGTGGATGATATCATTGTTACGGGTCCAAATATGACTAGCATGGCTGAGTTTATTAAGAATCTGTCACACCGGTTCTCGTTAAAAGATCTTGGTGACTTGTCATATTTTTTGGGTGTAGAGGTGACTCCCACATCTACTGGTTTATTTCTCAGTTAAAGCAAATATATTGGGGATCTTTTACAAAAAATGGGGATGATGGATGCTAAGTTTTCTCCGACGCCCATGATTGCTTCTCAATTTTTGTCGGCACATTCAGGAGTTACATTAGATGTTCCTAAAGATTACAGGGCAGTAGTTGGTAGTCTGCAATATCTTACTCTTACAAGACCTGATGTTGCCTTTGCGATAAATAAACTTTCTCAATTTATGCATTGTCCTACGATTGATCATTGGACAACACTAAAGAGAGTACTTCGTTACTTAAGTGGCACGATGGACAAGGGAATTATGATACATAAGAATTCTCCTCTCAACTTGCACGCCTTCTCAGACGCTGATTGGGCAGGTGATCAGAATATTTTACCTCCACCATGGGTCATGTAATTTTTATTGGCAAAAATCCCATCACGTGGATGTCCAAGAAACAACGTTCTGTGGCTCGCTCATCAACAGAAGCAGAGTATCGAGCAGTAGCTAATACTGTTGCAGAATTAATGTGGGTTAAAAATTTGTTGAGTGAATTGGGTGTCAGAATAAATCATACTCCTACTATTTTTTATGACAATTTGAGCACCACACATCTTAGTGCTAATCCAGTGTTTCATTCAAAAATGAAACACCTGGATTTAGACTTCTATTTCATCCGTGAACAAGTTCAGTTGGGCAAGCTACGAGTAACGCATGTTTCGACTGGTGACCAACTAGCAGATTTTTTAACGAAGCCCCTATCACGACCACGCCTTGATACATTGTTAGCCAAGATTGGACTCTCCAACGGACCGTCCATCTTGCGGGGGAATGTTAATATTATGCATTGAATAGATTGATATCAGCCGTAACCAATATCTACTTGTCTATCTGTTTGTCTTTAGTCTTGATTAGCTGCCTATGTTAGTCATGATTAGCTGCCTATGTTAGTTTAAGTCCTAGCTTTCATACTGTAAATTAAGTCTTGGTTTTCCCACTGTATTCAGGGAAAGATAGTTAGATAATGACTCTATATATGTCTGCACATAATAATGAAATATCATTATCCTTCCAACCTTTCACCATTGAGTGGTCGTGATTTTACGTACCAGATCCCATTCAGAATACTGGAAAGACCCAAGTAAGTATGAATTTTTTCCCTTTCTTTTGAACATCTATGTAAACAGAAAAATATCAAATTGAATGTTGACAATGATTGAAACCACATGCTATAAAAAGTTTCCAGTGGTTGATGTTTGCATCAGACAGAGGCCTGAGCTTAATAATTGTCCAGTCACAGGAAAGTAGCATAAAAAATTGAACCACATCCAACACAATTGCTCCGATAAGCAAAATGTATGTAATCACTAGATTAGTCCCAGATTTTGAGTCCCTAAAATGGGAGTAGAAACTAGTCTCAAATTTTAAGTCCTTAGTTCCCACAAAATGGAAGAGCGCAAAGGAAGCAACAAGTGCGATAAAGGACAGAGTTCTACAGCAGTAGCCGAATTTATGACGCAACACAGGTCATTTGGTGAAAAGAACATCGTATAGAGAATTCAACTCTACCTCAACCAGACATAAAGCTTCTCTGTACGATGTTGCAAGAAAGAACTCCCGGCTTTGGTTGCGTGTGTAGATGTTGAGCATGAGATCGACAAAAACTCCTTTAAATGTCTCGAAAAAAACAAAACCATACTGCAACACTTCTAAATTTGATAAAGCATCCCTATTCACTACCAGAAGTTGATAGAATATATTTTTATATATATTTTAGATGATTTTATTCTCATATTTATTGTGTTTTGCATTGATTTGGATTTTTTTATTTAATAGATTTGATTGTTTTATTGTAGGAAATAAAGAATTCATGACTTGGAAGGATTTGGAGCAAAAAGAGCTAATTTGGAGATAAAATAGAAGGAAATTCGTACTATTGGGCTACACGGGCTGTTTAACACTGTTTGGGCCATATCTTGAGTTCCAGAAGTCAGAATTTGACGATCTTACTGTCCACGCGAAGCTTGTGGAATTATCTACAATTCAGAGGTGGTCCAGTAAGCAAAATCTAGTTGGAAGAGCCCAGAAACAGAGGA
The DNA here is from genome assembly GCA_037693485.1 of Kitagawia praeruptora. Lineage (NCBI taxonomy): Eukaryota > Viridiplantae > Streptophyta > Magnoliopsida > Apiales > Apiaceae > Kitagawia > Kitagawia praeruptora. Next base: position 39,385,526 of record CM075349.1, read on the forward strand.
GAAAAAGAAGTTACGAATTTTACAACCAAGCTTGGAAACTTGCCATCTTCTATTCCAACTCTAAGAAGGCAATTGCTTAGAGGCTAAATCAAGAGGCTATATAAACACATCTTGGGACACATTATTAAGGATGTAATAGTAGATCAAATAATATAGTTTAGAGTAGATTAGTATTATTAGTTGGAGATGTAGAGAAACACCATGACTCTTCTTTTGGGTGACAACATTGAAGTTTGAAGGTTTTGTTCTCTTAATCTTTTCTTTGTTCTTATTAGTTTAATTATGTTTTCTTGTTTTACTAGTTGTTTTACTTGTTTAATTATTAGCGAGTAGTTATTTCTAGGGCTTAAAGGGAAGCCATGTTTGCACTAATATTGGCATGATTTTCATAGTGATTTGATTGGTTATGGTTAATTCTGATTGATATGTTTTAATTGTTAATTTGTGTAATCGGCCGATATCATGGATTAATTATATGCAAATAGGGGTATGGATCGAGAGATTTTACTACTAGAGGCTTACATACAATTAGCGGAATTGAGGGTGATTGTGGAAACATCATTGGATTTCTGAGAGCGTTAATGCTTGGAAGAGATTAACTTGACTCTAATTACCTGATTGATTGAATTACTAAAAGTGGTTAATTGTGTTGAATGTTTCGAGAGTGTTAATGCTTGGAAGAGATTAACATACTCTAGTTATAGGATCACATTGATTGTTTTAGCTTAAGAGCCAATTGTGTAAGCATGGTGGACCTGATTGCCCTAGGTTTTAAATAATTTGTTTATCATCTGTTTAATTAGTGTTAATCTTGTTTAATTAGTTAATTAATATTCTCCAATAATCGTTTGTCCCTGAAACAATTAGCGATAACTGGAAAGGAATTAGTAGAACCTGTCTCCTTGTGGATTCGACCCGCTTGCCATCTGTACTAGAAATAGACACCGTGCGCTTGCGGTTAGGTATAATTTGACACATCAAGTTTTTGGCGCCGCTGCCGGGGAGACATTGAGTTTCTATTGATTTTAATTTAGTTGTTTAGATTGTTTCCATTGTCTCATTGGAACTTTTGTTCCAATTGAGGCAAATTTTACGTTTTCTTGGCTTTGTTGAGAGTTTACAGGTCCACCATGCTTACACAATTGGCTCTTAAGCTAAAACAATCAATCTGATCCTATAACTAGAGTATGTTAATCTCTTCCAAGCATTAACACTCTCGAAATATTCAACATAATTAACCACTTTTAGTAATTCAATCAATCAGGTAATTAGAGTCAAGTTAATCTCTTCCAAGCATTAACGCTCTCAGAAATCCAATGATGTTTCCACAATCACCCTCAATTCCGCTAATTGTATGTAAGCCTCTAGTAGTAAAATCTCTCGATCCATACCCCTATTTGCATATAATTAATCCATGATATCGGCCGATTACACAAATTAACAATTAAAACATATCAATCAGAATTAACCATAACCAATCAAATCACTATGAAAATCATGCCAATATTAGTGCAAACATGGCTTCCCTTTAAGCCCTAGAAATAACTACTCGCTAATAATTAAACAAGTAAAACAACTAGTAAAACAAGAAAACATAATTAAACTAATAAGAACAAAGAAAAGATTAAGAGAACAAAACCTTCAAACTTCAATGTTGTCACCCAAAAGAAGAGTCATGGTGTTTCTCTACATCTCCAACTAATAATACTAATCTACTCTAAACTATATTATTTGATCTACTATTACATCCTTAATAATGTGTCCCAAGATGTGTTTATATAGCCTCTTGATTTAGCCTCTAAGCAATTGCCTTCTTAGAGTTGGAATAGAAGATTGTTTTCGTGCGCTTGCGGTTAGGTATAATTTGACACATCAGAAGTTTGGGCAGCTTCTTGTGTATGTTAGCATCTAAATCAAGTTTTGAATACATGGATTTGCGAAAGCTATCTGCACTTCCATAATGCAGAGCATGTATACGCTCAAGGCACTTGATAATTCTACACAACAATATGAGTATCGTTGGGATAACTAGTTGATGAGTAAAATGTTGGGACTCATAGAAATAATAAGCTACAGCAATGCACTCATGAGATTTAACTTGAGGAGTGGGCTAGGCCTACTATAACAACTTGGGCCACTTGCAGTTCAAACCCATATAGAGCCCAGCAGAGGCTACGACCCAAAATAGGACAATATATAGCTCAATTGGTATTCCCTGGAGAAGGATCGAAGAATTATATGTTCAGTTTTATCTAATTTATGCAATCAAAACTCAATACTAGACTTATGTTTCGAAGATATCATAGCTATTGTTAAGTATATATTGTTTGAGTCTTTCTTCATCTATTCTATGATCCATTGCTGTTGTAATTGTTGATTTGGAGTAGTTGATTCATTACAAGTGGTATCAGAGCAATAGATCCGATGGATACAAATAAGCGTTGGAAGTTCGACGAAGAATAGTGGAAAGACAAGTTTAATATGGCCTTTGATAAAGCTTTGGAAAAATGGCGCCTCTCTTGGACGGATGGTTCGATGGACCACCAAACCACAACCACGAAGAAATGGGGTGCCGCTCGGAAGGTACACATCGATAGACATTCAGAGTTCGACAAGAAAGAAGTGAACAATGTTGAAGCTAATTGGAAATTGGGGTATGCAGTGAAGGTGTTTAATAAAAGTCCTGAGAGAGCTTTGGAGGAAGAACGTGACAAGGAGGAAGTGAACGATGTTGAGGCTATGTGTCAACTGGGGTATGCAGTAAAGGTGTGTGATGGAAGTCCCGAGAGAGTGTTTACAAGTACATGTACACAACCAGATTTCTCCCCTCATATAAACTCTCATTTTAATTGTTATGATGAATTTAGGAAGGGGACTGATGTGGGGGGTTATGGAGAAGTGGGTACAGATTTTTGGGTATTTATAAGGATGGTGGGTCGGGTGGAGGACCGGGGCATGGGCGTGTTCGAACACTCGACATACCGAGGTTTGATGGGAATGATCCGGATTGGTGGGTTATGAGAGTTGAAAGTGTTTTTTCGTCCCATTGTATGTCCGAAGAAGAGATGCTAGAGGCTGTAGCGATGGTGTTAGGCGGGGACGCCTTACGATTGTATCAATGGGAGAATAACCGACGTCCCTTTCGTTGTTGGACTGATTTGAAGGAGATTATATTGAGGCAGTTTTGTTCATCTACTTACCAAAATTTCAATAGTAGTTACGGTGGACATGGTGATTATGGGGGAAGAAGTAAGTTTAGGGGAGAGGGATGTCATCTCAAGGAGTGTAGTGATAATGTATTTGTGAACAAATCTAATGATTGCACTGTTAGGATTTTTGCCAAGGATCGGTCAGAATCAGATGTCAACTGTCCTCAAGCTGTAGATGGTTTGCTTAAATCTCATAAGCAGATCATCAATGTTGACGCTGATCCGGCTCATGCTCAGCGTGGTGCAGTTGGAACAGTTGGCACAAGGATGTTTGTTGCTGCCAGTTGGAACATTTGGCACAATGATGATGAAGATATAGGATTGTTTGCCTCTACTAAGTGTGATGAGGATGTGAAGGAGGCCAATGCGGCTTGGGAGTGTGTTGATAATTTGCAGGGTGCAATCACTGAAAGTGCAAGCATCCGGGAGGGTATTTTTGTAACTGAAAGCTCTTTAATCGAGTTAGCGGAAATTAAACTCGTTGGTTCAAGTAAAGTGGGAAGTCAACTTTTTGACAATGCAAAACCGTTACGAGATAAGCATTCACGAGGGTCTAGTGGTCTTGTTGACGAATCATTGAGTGTCTTTACTAGGCTTAAAGGACAGGGGATGAAGTTGCCCCCTGTGACTTGGGCTTCGAGGATGAGTAGTTGGCCACGACATGGCAGAGATATTGGGCCCGTTTGGGAAATCTTATTTTTCAGAAATAAGTTACTTATCTTGGAAAAAAGTTAGAAAATATGTACTTTTTTCTGAAATAAGTAACTTATTTTTGCAAGATAACGAATATTAAATTCCCGATACACATTTTTCTCAAAAAAAGAATATGTAAATATGAAATTTTTTCCAAAATAAGTAACTTATAAGTTGATTGGTGGATTTGCCAAACACCCCTATTGATGGTCCAGAGCCTTTCAGAGAGCTTCCAAGACATCAAATTCTCAATAACTCAGCTGTTGGTCCTGTCACGGAGTGGCAACGATTGTGGTGGGCTGAGGAAATAGGTGGTAACCAGCACGATATTGCAACTTCACAACAACTAATTGAGCCCAGTTTTGATACAAGAATTGTTGGTTTAGTCACAGGTATGCAGATTGTTGTTGGCATAAAGCCACATACTCCTAACTTGGTTGTTAAGAGAATGCCTTCAATGTTTATCCTAAAACCAAGCAAGGTGATCACCACTGATCTTGGCGAAAATAAATTGCTTATCTATGACCCTGGTGGAGGCACAATGTGTGTATTCACATAGTGCTAAAGATGATTATGCAAAAAAGAATAGAGTGGTAAATGTAATTGAAGAAATTGGGAAATATAGTAATGATCCTATAATATCAAACTTAAAGAGTAGAGAAACAATGATAAACACACCAGAAGAAATTGTCCAGGTAGCTACTATCTCTGCCAATGGTGAGCGCGAAATTGGTGAACTAATAGGTCGGGCAATGGAGAAAGTTGTAAAAGAAGGGGTCATTACAGTTGATGGTAATACTCCGTATAACGTGCTAGAAGTGGTGGAAAAGATGAAACTAGGGGGAGGTTATATATCTCTGTACTTCGTTACTGACGAAAAAAACTAGAATTGTGAATTAGAAAACCCCTTGATTCTTATTCATGATAAGAACATCTCTGATGTGAACGTTCTTGTAAGAATATTAAAGAGGGCTATAAAGAGAAAATGACCACTACCATTGGAACAAGATGATCTCAATATGGTTTATGATGGTGCAATCAGGAACCATAAATTTGAGTCACCATAACCTAGTGCAGTTATACTTTGGTATTGGAGTGTTATAAGATGGATATTCGATCCAGGAGATTCCAACTGCTACTAAGCCGTTCTACAAAATTTAAATATTCTTGAGGACAAGAATTTTTTAAGGGGGGTGGAATTTAACGGACTCATGAGATTTAACTTGAGGAGTGGGCTAGGACTACTATAACAACTTGGGCAACTTGCAGTTCAAACCCATATAGAGCCCAGCAGAGGCTACGACCCAAAATAGGACAATATATTGCTCAATTGGTGTTCCCTGGAGAAGGATCGAAGAATTATATGTTCAGTTTTATCTTGTTTTACCTGGGAGAGCATGAACCTCTCGAAAGTTCATTTATCTATCTTTTCTATCTAATTTATGCAATAAAAACTCAGTACTAGACTTATGTTTCGAAGATATCATAGCTATTGTTAAGTATATATTGTTTGAGTCTTTCTTCATCTATTCTATGATCCATTGCTATTGTAATTGTTGATTTGGAGTAGTTGATTCATTACAGTATGTTAGCATCTAAATCAAGTTTTGAATACATGGATTTGCGAAAGCTATCTGCACTTCCATAATGCAGAGCACGTATACGCTCAAGGCACTTGATAATTCCACACAACAATATGAGTATCGTTGGGACTCATAGAAACAATAAGCTACAACAATGCACTATGAACCCAAATAAAATAAATGTCTAGGCCACAGTTCATTGTCCTCGGGTGAAAAAGAAGTGATGAGATCTGGACAGCCAAGGTGTACGAGTAAAAAAGGAGTCCAGTAGAGATATATAGGATCAGTGATACAAACCACATTAGTAGGATTAGTGACATCACAAAACTCCAAATTCCCGCTCACAACGAGTCCAAGTCCAAAAACAGCAACAATATCTGCAGGCAAATATGCTAACCAGAGAAGGATGACAATCCATTTGTAGGATGACCTTCTAAAGGTTCCAAAAATATTATGAAAATTTGAATGAATAAACTAAGTAAAACACAAACCCGAAAATTATTTTCTCGATATAAAAGCCAATACTTGAGTTGATGGTAGATATCCATACGGCCACCTGATATCTGACCTTATGGATGGATTACAACCTCTGGTTAAGTGGTAGTCAGTTCAGCTACAAAGCCTATATTCTTGTGAAATTTTGTGTTCCTAAAGAGTACGAATCCTCTGTCCCTTCCTCCGTGTCCCCTACTCTTTTTAATATAAAAAGAGTGCCCCTGCGGGGCCCATTTTAAATAAAAATATTTTTTTATTTAAAATGGGCCGCAGAGGCACTCTTTTTATATTAAAAAGAGTAGGGGACACGAATTGAAGGAGACACGAGGAGGAAGGGGACAAAGGATCCCAACCCGTTCCTAAATGGGTATAATGTAGACAAGAAGCTCAGTTGATTGCGCTGTGCTTAGCACTTAAAAAAGCAAATACTGGCTGCGTTGACTTGCAAATAAACTTGTACTCCTAGATACCTTTTTTTCTCTCTTTCTCTCTAAGCAGCAGAGACTCATCTTCTTCTCATAGCCACCGGGGCTTCCATCGGATTACCACCGGTGGAAAGCCCCAAAACATTTCATTTTCTTTGTATTTTCTTCCTCCTTTCAATAAATCTTGTTTGTATTTTCGGATCTAAGGCTTCGAAGTCTTTTCCGTTTTGGCCTTCAATTTATTAGATCTCAATTCCACGGAACTCCGGATTTCTCGTTCTTTCATGTGATCTTGTTCTCGTAAGTGGTCTGAGTTATTTTCTTCTGGTGGATTTGTTTCCAGATCTAATGATTGCTAAGGTTCTAGTTTGGTTTTAGTTTGTAGTTTATTTTGTAATCTCGTTTTTAAAATTGTAAGATCGGTTTGTTTTTGTTGTCTCACCGTTTGTGTGAGTTTTGTTATTGTCTCACCGTTTGTGTGAGTTTGCTTTTGTCTCACCATTTGTGTGAGTTTGGTGCTTGATCATATGATCTTGGAGGATTGTACGGATATGGATAAACACTTTGATGAAGTGTTAGTGTGTTACACACTTAGGTCTGCGAATATTGTAGCTCATAGCTTAGCGAGGGCGACATATTCTATATCAGGTCTTATGGAGTGGAATGTTTTCGCTCCGGATTTTATCATCTGTAAACTTGATTATGAGAAATATTAATGCAAGTACGATTTTTATCAAAAAAAAAAAAAAGGCAAATACTGTAAACAGATTATGGTAGGCTCCTATCTTCTTGGAATCTAGAACACTTGATAGACAAGGTTGAAATCAAGAAATTTCCGGAGTATAGGCAAAGCATTACTTGGGCTTCATGATTTCCTATATTCCTGGATATCTCATAAAGTGGTTGCATGAGGAACATGTGTGATCAATAGGCAAGTTCTTCAAATGCAAGTTTCCCTAAGAAATATGCAGTCACACATATTTTTTTAGAAATTTTTTCAGTGAAAATAGAAACACTTAAAAAGTGAAGTTAATTTTTTAACTGTACCCCGAACTATTTTTATTTTTTTAAGTAAAAAAATATTTTAAAAAAACTTCACTTTTCACTTAAAAATATTTTTCTTAATTATAAGTAAAATTTAATTTTTGACTTAAAAATTATTATTATTATTATTATTATTTTAAATAAATGTATTAGTAGTATTTAACTTATGATATGTATATATATAGAGTTTTGCTAAAATACAAATCACTCTTGAATTGAGAACTACAAACCAACACAAAATATATTATATTTCATTTATTCTAATGGCCCCGTCAGAGACAGCTTCACAAAAAAGTCTTATAATTCAACCCTCTATCCATTTATCAAAAAAAAATTAAAAAAAATTATTTTTTAAGCAAATATTAGAATAATATATATATATATAAAATAAATATATAATAAAATAAATAATATTAAATTCAAATAATAATAAAATATATTATTTATATATTATTATTAAATATCTTAATAATAAAATATTATAAATATATATGAAATAAATATTAAAAGTTATCTTTGAAAGCGATGTTATTTACTTTGATGAAGTTAAATTATAAAATTCAAATAAGAGCACATTTTTACATTTTAAAATAAATTTATAATACATTTTTACTTATTAGTCATTATTGGTTCTTACATAAATAATAAAATATTAAACTTGCAAATATTTATGAGATAAACAAACATAGCCCTAACATAACATCATGATAGGTAATCCTGTTATTATCTTATTACATTATCCTTCAAATTTTAACATCATGATAAGATCATTTGAAATTAATAAGATTTTTTCAAAAAAAAAAAAGAAGAAATTAATAAGACACTTGATGACTTGATGACATGGCTTTGGATGTTCCTGTTGGAAGTGCACAGTATGTTGAACAAGCCTTCAGTATATATGTTCCTGAAGGCTGGTTGGATTCATCAGTGATTTCAAGGGTAATTTATGCTGAGAAGATTATTTCTGATTCGTCACCATCTTTTTTACCTGGATTTATGATCTTTGGAAAGGGGAAGTGCATGAATTCTTGGGACATTATGCACTTGTTACGCAACAATCACTCCAACTAGATCTTTATATTATATTTTAAAATTACCCTTCATTTGAAAGCCCAAATTTGGATTGAACGTCTCCCGCCCCATTCCTCTAACAGGAAGGGCCTAAGCAAGGCGGTTTCATATTGATTTTGATTACTATTATATATCTGATAGAAACGTCTTAACATGCAGCCAATTCATTTTGGAGAATTTACAAGGGGTAAATGCTAAATCCAGAGGACTGTTCTTATTTGTCAGAAAATGAGATGGTAAACAATTTTTAATGCGCAAGACGTTATTACTCACTCACTGAATTTATTTTGGGCAATTCACACTAGATTATTACACGAGTCATTAATCTGAACATCTTTAAGTTCTGGATGACCAAAATTAATGGAAGTTTAAAACAAAACATATCATTACATGCACAAACAAGAAACAACACATAATGTTATTTGATAAATAATAAGATAACCATCTTCTTCACAATCAGCCATCTCCTTCCGTTCCTGGGATGATCTCATACTTGTCCCCCAAACCAAAATGAGCCATCAGTAACCAAACAATAGTTATGAGCTCTCTGCCGTTGTTTAGTTGTTGAGCATGAGCACTTGACCTGATATGACTTGCCGCATATGATAGAAGTTCCACCCACAATTTGCTTATCGTCAACCATTTCTTCTCTGAGGGTAAGAGTTTTAGCTCTTTGGCCAGTACAGATGCATTGAACAATAACAATTTATATCTGTTCTCCTGTTCGAGAACTGGTTTAACTTCTCTGTTGATACTAAGAATTGTTTCGCAGGCCTTTATGTGTAAGGTCTCCTCCTCTTTTTTGCGCTCTCTATCAAAGAAACAAGACGTTCTCTTCTTTGATTCCGGTAATTTAGTGTCAAATAATTTTCTAACCTCAGTGCATGTGTCTGAGTGTCTCGGAACTTTCTTTCCCCTGTGCTAGAAATTGCAGACATCATATCAGGCTTCATAACCAAAAGGTATAGCATGTAGTCTGATAGCTGCTTTGCAGTGTGACGGTGTTCAGAGTTATTAGTCAGTTGATCTTGGCTGTCGTTGTAGCAGAGTTCAGTAGCAATGTGCCACATAAGAAGGACCTCATCATAGTTAGAATTAGCAACAAAAGGAAGAAAAGTATTGCTGTACTCTTCAATTTCATGAAATATCACCCACTCTCCTGTGGACGAACATATTTGTTTAGCTACGGATAAACTGCCCGCAATCTGCGATTTCATTTTCAGCTCGTTGAAGATGAAGCTAGTTATGTGTCGAGTTAGTGGTTGTGAGTTGACATACCAAATGCTGTTCACTAAACTGACAATGCCAAAGTAATCATATTTTTTTCCCCTTCTTTTTGAACATTCGTGTAAACAATAAAATATCAAATTGAATGCCGAAAAAGAATCAACCCACCTGGTATTAGTAAATGTTGACACGTCATGATGATCTCTGTTTCTAACGAATAAACCAAAAAACCAACCGAGGAACCGATTTTTAGTTTTATTTACATACAGTATCAAATCAACAAACTTACGTTTCCATGATTTGTGCCTGGCGTTTGCATCAAACGGAGGACTGAGCTTTACAACTGTCCATTGACAGAAAAGTAGCATAAGCATTTGAATCACGTCCAAGGCAATTGCTCCACTAAGCAAAATGTATGTAATCACATCATCAGGGGAAAAAATGTGTGTGTAATTTACATCAAACTGGAACACCGCAAAGGAAGAAACAACTGCGATGAAGGACAGAGTTCTGCTGCAGTAGCCGAATTTGTGAAGCAACACAGGCAATTTGCTGAAAAGAACATCTCCAAAATAATTCAATTCTACCTCAACTAGCTCCATAGCGACTTCGCATGAAGTTGCAAGGAAGAACTCTCGGCTCTGGTTGCGTTCTTGGATCCCAAGAATGAGACCGGCAACAAGTCCCTTGAAGGTCATGAAGCTTACAAAAGCATACTGCAACACTTGTACATGGGACAAAGCACCCCCATTCATTTTTATCAGAAGTTCCGTTGTTTTCGAAAAATTGTATGCATGCATATCAGCTGTCAAAAGCATGGAATTGCGGAAGCTATTTGCACTTCCACAATACAGAGCACATATACGCTCACAACACTTGATAATTCCACACAACAACATGAGTATTGTTGCGATCCTTAGTTGGCTGCCAAATTGTTGGGATTTATAGAAACAATAAGCAACCGTAATGCACTGTGAAGCCTGTTAGAATTCAAACACAATCTATTCAACAAAGGCTGCAAATCTATTCAACAAAACTGCAAGTAAAGAATGGTGGCTGGTCTTTGTCAAAGTCACAAAATATGGTAGGCTGCATATACGTAAGTAATGATGTAAGTGTGTTATTTGGAGCCTATAAAAAGGCTTGCAGCTAGTTCATTTAAACACACCAAAAACATATGTAATACCACAAAACTATAAACACTTTCATTATCAAAAACACTAAACACTATTCCGCTAGTTTGTTCATGGTATCAGAGCCAAGTTCTATCCTAGGGAAACACATTTCAGAAGAAGAACAAACTGTCACCAGGTGAAATTTTTGAGTTTTTTGAAGGTGGTCGAAACTCAGTTTTGAGCATACCATTAGATTGGCCTCACTGATACGAGTCCAGAGGTATCTTCCGAATTCAAAACCGACGTCAGACGAAGCCGTACGAGCTGCCGGAAGTTTTTCAAGAAGAAGATGATGAATAGTGACTGAAGGCACTGTTCATACATACGGTACTGTTCATACATACGGTACTGTTCATACATACGGTACTGTTCATTCATACGACACTGTTCATACATACGGTACTGTTCATACATACGATACTGTTCATACATACGGTACTGTTCATACATACGGTACTGTTCATACGAGACGAGGAACTGTTCATCGCCGGAGACAATGGCTGAACAAATGGCTGAACTATCAGAAACCACAACACAATTAGTCTCTATGGAACAAATGGAACAAATGTTCCAATTATTTCAGAAACTACAAAAAAATCCAAACCTCCCAGAAACCGGAATATCACAAACGGTGCGTGTTGCCGAAAAACTAAATTTCACTAATTACACTAAATGGTGTAAATTAATGCATATTGCTATTGGTGGTCGAGGCCGGCTCAATCATATCACAACCAATCCCGTTCCACCAGATGACCCTGAGTACCAACAGTGGGCTCAAAAGGACTCGATGGTCTTGTCTTGGATCATTGAAAATATTGATGGAGATCTTGTGAACCAATTTCTGGATTACAAGACTGCCCGGGAACTATGGAAGGGAATTGAAACTCTCCTTAGCAGTGGGAGAGACGAACTCCAGATCTATGATCTAAGTTCAAAGGCAGCAACTATGAGACAAGGAAGGGACACTATAGAAATATATTTCAGTAAACTCAACACTCTGTGGAAGGAAATAGACAGGAGAATGCCCAACCCCATGAAGTGTGCAGAGGACATTACTTTATTTAATTCCTTCATACAAAGGCAAAGATTGTACCAATTTCTGGCTGGAGTAAGTGATACTCTAGACAAAGAAAAGAGGGATATATTGTATCAAGATCCACTACCCACCATTGACGCAGCCTACGCGTCCATAAGACGGGAGATTGCCCGTCGCGGCATAATGGCCAGCAACTCATCATTGGGACGAGAACCCTCAGAGATTGGTAGTGGGCTCCTCGTAAAACATCGGTCGGAATCCTCGTCATTCCAACGAGAGGATAAAACTCAGCTCAAGTGCAGCCATTGTGGTGGTACGAAACACACCAAGGAGGGTTGTTTCAAAATCATCGGGTATCCAGAATGGTGGGACGACATGAAGCAGAGGAAGGGCGCCTCCAAGGCTATAATTTCCAGGACCGGCGGTAAGGCCAACCTAGCTGTAGGTGGTCCGGATAGTAACGACGACAAACCCCTCACAACAACGCTACATACTGATCAGACATCAGGTACAGTCCGTGAAAGCAAAGTCACCAGAAATCAAAATTCTTTGGGCCTAGTATGTAACCAAATATCCAATCCATGGATTTTTGATTGTGGGGCCACCGATACAATGACCTATGATTCTTCTGATATTGTGTCCTCCAAAAACACTCATCGTACCCAAATCCAAAGTGCAAACGGAGAATATATTTCCGTTACCCAGGCCGGAACTGTGGATGTTACCTCTAATATCCATTTACAAAACTGCCTCTTAATTCCTAGTCTTACTCACAAGCTTTTATCTGTTAGCCAGTTAACTAGGGAACTTGACTGTACTGTTCTAATGACATCATCTGGTTGTGTTGTACAGGATGCTCAGACGGGACGGATCATTGGGCATGGTACTGAACGAGGAGGATTATACTATGTGAATGAGGTGACTCAAAACGGTAACGCTTTGCTTGCTCATGGATCACCGGAACATCAACTCTGGATGTGGCACCGTCGGCTAGGTCACCCCTCCATAGGTTATCTCAAACGATTATTTCCCTCTTTAAAGAACATTGCCATAGATTTGAACTGTGAAGCATGTGTTTTAGCTAAAAGCCATAAGCACTCTTACTATCCTAGTATGACTCATAGTACTCAACCATTTGCCTTGATTCATTCTGATGTATGGGGACCAGTTCCAGATTTTACCCTTCATAATTTTTCATATTTTGTTTTATTTGTGGATGATTGTACTCGCATGAGTTGGGTGTATTTTTTAAAACACAAATCTGAAATGTTTGATGTCTTTGTTAAATTCTACCACATGATTTGCACTCAGTTCAAAGCTCAACCAAAAATTTTACGGTCTGACAATGGGGGGGAATACGTTAACTTGAACATGAAACAGTTCATTATTGACCATGGCCTCCTCCACCAAACCACATGTTCTTACACACCTCAACAGAATGGTGTAGCTGAGCGGAAAAATAGAACCCTTCTTGAAATCACCCGAGCCCTTATGATCGAATCTCATGTTCCTGTTCACTTCTGGCCCGAAGCTATTGCTACTGCTACCTATCTCACAAACCGCCTTCCCACAAAACCCCTCAATTACAACACACCCCTCAATACTCTTGGGTCACACGTCTCAATTCCATCTTCACATTCCTTGCCTCCTCGAGTCTTTGGATGCATTGTCTATGTTCATCTTCAAAAAGGGGTGCGCACCAAACTAGAACCCAGGGCTGTTAAATGTGTCTTTCTTGGGTATGGGGTTAATCAAAAGGGGTATCGGTGTTATGACCCTATCCAGGACAAAATCTACACTACTTTAGACTGTGAATTCTTTGAACAGTCTTACTACTATACCCAGCTTAGTCCTCAGGGGGAGAGTTTGAGTGATGACCTTGATGACCTTAGCTGGTTAACATATCCAGAAGTGATGAATCCAGATCCTACAACACAAGTAAGTAATACCACCGATGTTGCTCCTGAAGCATCAGTATCTCCTCCATCAGTATCTCCTATTATGTCCACTCCAGTTTCGTCTAATGAGCATCCTTCTGATGACCTCTCCTCAGCAGAGGTTAATTCTGAGAACTCTGGAACTGATACTATTATTGAGACTAATATTTTTCCTAGTGATAGTGTTCCAAACAGGTATCAGTTACCCCCGAGAAGTACAAGAGGAGTCCCACCGAGAAGGTATGATCCAGAGTATGAGGCCCAACGGTCTAAATATCCTGTAGATAGAATCAGCAATGAGAACTTGTCCAGCACAGCCATGGCTTTTACCGCCTCTGTATACTCCACTGACATTCCTAAAACAGTGGAGGAAGCCCTTGGAAATGAAAAGTGGAAACAAGCTATGGAGGACGAGTATTCAGCTCTACAGAGAAACAAAACATGGGAAAAATGCATCCTACCAAAAGGAAAAAAAAAGGTAGGTTGCAGATGGGTATTCTCTATCAAATACCGAGCAAATGGAACAGTTGAGAGGTACAAGGCACGACTAGTGGCTAAAGGATATACCCAGACATATGGAATTGACTACTCTGAGACCTTCTCTCCTGTAGCCAAGATTGATACAATACGGGTCTTACTCTCAATAGCAGCAAACAAGGAGTGGCCCATATACCAGTTTGATGTAAAAAATGCTTTTCTTCACGGAAGTATTGATGAAGAAGTATATATGGAGGCACCACCAGGGTATTCTCAGGAATTTGGAGATAAAGAAGGATGTAGACTGAGGAAGGCACTTTATGGGCTAAAACAGTCCCCTAGGGCATGGTTCGGAAGATTCACAAAAGCTATGAAGAAGTTTGGGTACAATCAAAGCAACTCAGATCACACCCTATTCTTGAAGAGGGTTGGAGATAAAATCACTTGCTTGATAATTTATGTGGATGATATGATTATCACTGGAAATGATGAGGAAGAGATCACTGACTTAAAAGGAAAACTATTTCAAGAATTTGAGATGAAAGATTTGGGGACTCTCAAGTATTTTCTTGGCATAGAAGTTCTGAGGTCGAAACAAGGAATCTTCATTCACCAGAGAAAGTATATCCTTGATCTTCTGGTAGAAACAGGAATGCTAGACTGTAAACCAGCTGAGACACCGATCGTTGCTAATCATGGTCTTCAAATTCTTGAAGGAGCAAAACTGGCTAAAAGAGAACAATATCAGAAGATTGTGGGAAAACTCATTTACTTAGCTCACACAAGACCAGATATAGCTTATGCTGTAGGAGTGGTGAGCAGGTTCATGCACCTCCCACAAGTACAACACATGACAGCAGTAATGAGAATTTTGAGGTACTTAAAGGGTACAAGTAGCACGGGAATTTACTTCGCCAAAAATGATCATCTGGATCTAATTGCCTACACAGATGCAGACTGGGCAGGAGATCGTGACGGTAGGAAATCCACTTCTGGGTACTTTACTCTAGTAGGTGGTAACTTGGTCACCTGGAGAAGTAAAAAACAGAAGGTGGTGGCCTTATCAAGTGCAGAGGCAGAATTCAGAGGAATTGCAAAAGGAATAACTGAAATCCTATGGATTCGGAAACTCATGAATGAACTTGGTTTTCCACAGAAAATAGCAAGTAAGCTATTTTGTGACAATAAGGCAGCTATAAGTATCTCAGGAAATCCGGTCCAGCATGACAGAACGAAGCACGTCGAGATAGACCGACATTTCATCAAAGACAAATTGGAAGATAAGACAATCAAACTTCCGTTTGTTCGATCAAAGGATCAATTAGCTGATATCCTCACAAAAGCAATCAATACTAAAGCCTTCGATGAGACTTTACGCAAGTTGGGCATTGGAGCACCGACTTCCCAACTTGAGGGGGAGTGTTAGAATTCAAACACAATCTATTCAACAAAGGCTGCAAATCTATTCAACAAAACTGCAAGTAAAGAATGGTGGCTGGTCTTTGTCAAAGTCACAAAATATGGTAGGCTGCATATACGTAAGTAATGATGTAAGTGTGTTATTTGGAGCCTATAAAAAGGCTTGCAGCTAGTTCATTTAAACACACCAAAAACATATGTAATACCACAAAACTATAAACACTTTCATTATCAAAAACACTAAACACTATTCCGCTAGTTTGTTCAAAGCCAGGTAAAACAATTGTCTTCGCCACAGTTCATTGTCTTCAAGTGCGAAAGAAGTGATGAAGTCTGGACCGCCAAGGTGAACGAGTAAAAACGGAGCCCAGTAGCTTTGAACATGATTTTGGTAACAAGCATCCACTTCACGGTGATCGCAATATATCGAATACGAACTTTGCCTGCTTACAATGAGTCCGAGCCCAAAAACAGCAACAACATCTGCAAGCAAATATGCTAACCACAGGATGCTGACAATCCATTTGTGTGAAGACCTTCTAAAGGTTCCAGCAACAATTAAGAGAATCTGAAGGAAAAGGCTGAGTAAGAGGCAAACCCGAAGTTCCCATTCTTTAAGGAAATTATCCCTCAGTTCTTTGGCGAGTGGGATCTCCATTTATCTAACCTTATATATGGGTTAGCAAGCTCTGGTTAAGTAGTGGTGCTCTAGACGTCGAGGGCAAAGCCTATATCTTTATGAAATTTAGTGTGGGTGTGTGTGTGATCAATTGCCCTCTGCACTTTATAACAAGTGGAGAGTGATCATGATCCAGTTTAGTCAGGCTAGTAGTTAAATTAAAACCAAATCGTATGATCATAGTTTTTAAAAATTTCAAACCAACCCGTAATCCGTAATGTCTAACGGGTTTTGTCACTTTACGACAATTATTATTTGGTTAATAAAATCACAAAAACAAAATTGCACTTCTCCTACGTGAATTTTCTTCATATCAATTCATAATAAAAATAACAAAATTTTTCTTTCATAATAATGTAAACCTGTCCTAATCAACTACGAACGCTTAGTGTCCAGTGACCCGACCATGAATTTAGTTGTAAGAACTAAAAGTGGCTCGTGTATTCCTATTGTCCTCCGGAAATTTACTGGGAACTTGACAGACAAGGATGGAATCAAGCAATGACCACGCAAAGTATTACTTCTTGGGATTCATGATATTTATATATATTCCTTTATCCTTATCTCATAAAGTGGGTGCACGCGAAACATGTGTGATGAATTTGCAATTTCCTCGAAATGTAAGTGATTTTACAACCATGTTATGCTTTTTCACCCCTCAGGTGTGCATGAAATTATTAACACATATTAATTTTGTATTTACAAATACTAAAGAGTTTTTTAATATAAATAAGGGTAATGCTAAACATAGCCCTAAGGGCTATGGTTAAGCATTAATGCAAGTGGATAAATGCTTTTAAAATGTCAAATTTGCACTAAATACATCAAGTTTGCACGAATTTCAATATAATTATTTAGCAATTTGGGATTTTTTTTTATTAGTGGAAATTAATGTGAATGTAGGGGGGTCCACTATTATTACTTAAAAAATTGAATTGATGTTGTAAAAGAGCATTGATAAAATAAAAAACAATTAAATAACTAAAGTCAATGTTGAAAATATGAAAATATTTAATGCTTAACCATAGCCCTTAGGGCTATTGTTAGCATTTCCCTATAAATAATAGTGTTGTATTTAATATAAGGGTCCTGGTCCCTGACAATCGTTTGTCAGGGACCGGTTATTTAACAATCGGTTTCACAGCCGTTGGATCTCCAACGGCTGAGATTAAAAAAAAATAATTTACTGTCCGCTAGCCTATCCGCGGAAAATTATAGCGGACAGTAAATTTTTTTTGTAATCCAGGGGGGCCGTTGGATCAACGATCCAACGGTTTAGAAACCAATTGTTAGATAAGCCGTCCTTGACAAATGATTGTCAGGGACCAAAACCCTTAATATAAACACCATAAACAAGAGAAAGTTCGAATTATAGGTGGATGCAACCACATCAATTTAGTGGAATTATAAGGGGTAGTGCTAAATCCAGAGGACTGTTCTTATTTGTCAGAAATTGAGATGATAACGCCGTGACTCGAAGAATTTATTTGGGCATTTCTCACTAGATGATTAATAATGAGTCATATTATTAATATGAACATCCTGGAGTTCTGGATGACCAAAATTTATCGAAGCTGTATAAAACAAAACATATAGAAAACCTAAACATGCATCCCGGAGTTCTGGATGACCAAAATTTAAATTTATCAAAGCTGTTTAAAACAAAAGAATGAAAGATATATAGAACATATCATCACATGCACAAACAAGAAAATACAATTACTGTTATTTGATAAAAAAAAAAAATAGGATAACCAACTTCTTCGATAATCAGCCATCTCCTTCCATCATGGGCTGATTTTATACTGATCTCCCAAACCAAAATGCGCCATCAGTAATTAAACAATAGTTATTAGCTATACCCCTTTGTTTAGTTGCTGAGCATGAGCACTTGACCTGACATGATGTAATAGATTACTACGATTCAACTCGTTAAACCAAGCAGAAAATGTGATTTACTGAATAATCAATACTCCGATTACACAGAATGGAAAATAACAACTGCTAATACAGATAACAATGGACATTCGAGAGGCCACACTCTTCCAATAATAAGATAAGACTACTAAACAACCAGATAACCCTAATTCTCTTGCCTTGCCCCCTTTTGTATCTCTTTCCTCTGCAATTACTGTCTTACCCTCCAATATCTTTTGCTTGGACCTTTTTGCCCTTCTTGCCCCTTCTTGAATACACATGTCCTATTGTCGCCACGTGAGGGTGCATTACATTACTCCCCCCCCCCAAAAGATTCACCTTGTCCTCAAGGTGGAAAGCTGGAAAACGCTGATTCAACAAGTCCATATCCTCCCAGGTTGATTTAGCCAATGGTAGGCCTTTCCACTTGATCAACACTTCCAGTTGTTCGTTTCCTGTTGACTGAGTACCACGGACCTCTAGCAGCTGTTCCGGTTCCACAATTAATTCCATATCCGCAGATAACTGAGGGGGTAGAGTAGGACTCACTAAGGTTGACCCCACATACCTCTTAAGCTATGAAACATGAAACACAGGGTGAATGGTGCTCGTAGGAGGCAGTTCGAGTTCGTACGCTACCTCACCCACTTTCCGAATAATGGGAAAAGGTCCATAAAAATGTGGGGATAGTTTCTCATTAGGACGCATAGCTAATGAGCATTGTCGGTACGGTTGTAACTTGAGAAACACCCTGTCCCCAACCACAAAGGACTCATCTCGACGTCTACGATCAGCTGCTGTTTTCATGTGTTGCTGGGCTCGTACCAGATTATACTTAAGTTCATCAATCACCGCATCTCTTTCTTGCAGCCAGTCATCTAAACTATCCACTTTAGTTTGCCCTGCTCCCACTCTCAACAACCGTGGTGGTTCACGTCCATACATCACCTGAAAGGGACTCACTTTGAGGACATATGCGTGGATGTGTTATACGAGAACTCAGCCCACGGTAGCTAGGTTGCCCACTGTTTCTGTTTTCCCCCCGACGAAACACCTCAAGTATGTTTCCATAACTTTATTCACGATCTTCGACTGCCCGTCAGTTTGGGGATGATAAGAGGTGCTGCGTTTTAGAGTGGTACCTTGCAATTTGAACAACTCCTGCAAAAAATGGCTCATGAATACCTTGTCTCGATCAGAAATAATAGATGTCGGAAACCCATGTAAGCGCACCACTTCTTTAATAAAAACCTCAGCTACTGTGGCGACCGTGAATGGATGTCGTAGTGGGATAAAGTGCGAGTACTTAGATAACCGATCCACCACCACCAAGATGCAGTTCACCCCTTTTGATACTGGTAAACCCTCAATGAAATCCATGGTCACCTCATCCCACACCTGTGATGGAATTGGCAACGGTTGTAGCAAGCCGGCTGGACATAATTGAGAATTTTTCTGCTGCTGACAAACCCTACACTGCTGGACATGGAGTTTAACATCCTTCCTCATGCCTCGCCAGAACCATTCTGTGGATAACCTCAAATACGTCTTTAATTCTCCCGCGTGCCCTCCTACCACCGAATCGTGATATTGCCACAACAGTGTCGGGACGAAGGTAGAAGTGTGAGGAATAACTACTCGACCTTTGAACATTAGAATGTCCCCCTGTATAGTGAACCCAGCATACCCCGGAGCCAAGTCCCTTACCCCGTCCTTAATCTTCTTAATCTCCGAACAAGCCTCTATTTCTTTCTGCAATTCATTCCACAAAGCGTGATTAGTAGACTACAGGGCATATAATTCCCCCACCTTCTTGTCAGGCCTCCACTTTTGCGATAAAGCATCTGCTACTTTGTTAGCTGCCCCTGGTTTAAATTGAACTTCAAAACTGAACCCCAGTAACTTTCGCACCCACCTCTGATATTCTGGGTTGATTTCTCGTTGTTGAAGGAGGTATTTCAAACTCTGTTGGTCGCTGCGGACAATAAAATGCTTGCCCAAAAGGTAATGTTTCCATTTTACCACGGCCAAGCATATGGCCATGAGTTCCTTTTCGTATATCGATTTCAAACGAGACTTAACACCCAAAAGCTTACTGTAAAACGAGATCGGCTGGTTACCTTGCATCAGAACGGCCCCCAAACCGTAACCTGAAGCATCAGCTTCGACCACAAACTCCTCTTGAAAATTGGGCAGACGTAACACTGGAGGATTTACCATGGCAGCCTTTAACATCTCAAACGCCCTTGTTGCCTTTTTAGACCACCCAAAACTATCTTTCTTGAGCTGTTGAGTTAATGGTTCTTTCACTTGTGCGTAATTAGCCACAAATTGCCGGTAATAACCTGTTAACCCCAGAAATCCGCGTAGTTCCCGGAGGTTTTGGGGCTGTGGCCAGTCCACTATTGTTTGCACCTTCTCCTTGTCTACCCCCACCCCTTCTCTTGACACCATGTGCCCCAAATACGAAATTGATGATTTGCCAAACTCATATTTTTTCAGATTCGCATATAGTTTGTTTTCCTCCAGTTTGCCCAAGACCTGTTCCACATGCTTGAGGTGGTCGGATTCTGATTTGCTATAGATCAGAATGTCGTCAAAGAAGACCAAAATGAAATCCCTCAAGTATGGCCGAAACACATCATTCATAAGGGATTGAAACTTTGTCGGGGCATTCATGAGGCCGAACGGCATGACAAGAAACTCGTAGTGCCCATTATGAGTTCGAAATGCGGTTTTTGGGATGTTATTAGGGCAGCAAAACATATCTTATTCATTCTAATAGGAAGGTGTATATATAGCCACACCATAGGCATACAAGGTAAGTCCCTACATGGAAACATATATATATGGAATCCTTAAATATAAGAATAGTACTCTAACACTCCCCCTCAAGCTGGAGCATATATGTTAATCATGCCCAGCTTGTCACACAAATACGATATCCTAGATGGACTTAATGGCTTCGTCAACACATCTGCAACCTGTTCTGCAGTCCGCACATGACCAGTAGCAATTGTTCCAGCCTCAACCTTCTCACGAATAAAATGACAGTCCCTCTCGATATGCTTTGTTCATTCATGAAATACTGAGTTAGCTGCAATGTAATGAGCAGCTTTATTATCACACCAAAGGGTCATGGGAACTAAGTTTTGAAAGCCCAACTCCATTAATAGATGTTTGTACCATTCAAGCTCACAAGACGTGTCTGCCATAGCTCTATACTCGGACTCCGCACTAGATCGTGAAACAACTTGTTGTTTCTTACTTTTCCATGAAACTAAATTACCTCCGAAAAAGACACAATATCCGGTGGTAGAGCGCTTACTGTCAAATCAGCATCTGAATATGCTTCTAATTTCATATGTCCATGATCACGAAATAAAAGGCCTCTGCCAGGAGCACCCTTCAGATATTTTAAAATTTGAATAACTGCCTCCCAGTGAGGTACCCGCGGAGATGAGAGAAATTGACTCACTACACTTACCGAAAAAGCTATGTCTGGTCGAGTTACGGTAAGATAGTTAAGTTTTCCAACCAATCTTCGATACCTTTTGGGATCCTCAAACAAATCACCTTCGGTACTTGTCAACTTTTGACTACCATCCATGGGTGAACCAGTTGGTTTTGCTCCTAACAATCCCGTTTCTTTCAACAAATCCAAAACATATTTTCGTTGTGACAAAGCAATACCTTTTGCTGACTGAGCCACTTCAATACCCAAAAAATACTGTAATTTTCCCAAATCTTTAGTCTCAAATTTATGCATTAAAAAGGACTTGAGAGTTTGGATTCCATCTTTGTCATCGCCAGTTATGCCAATATCATCGACATAGACAACCAAGAAAATTCTTCTACCTGACTCCCCCTTATAATGAAACATTGAAGGATCATAGATGCAACGTTTCATCCCAAATTCTATCAACGCTGCAAAAAACTTTCCAAACCATTCTCGAGGCGATTGTCCCAGACCATAAATAGTTTTCTTTAATTTACATACCAAACCACGCTCCCCCTGAGCAACAAACCCTGGTGGTTGCTCCATGTAAACTGTCTCTTGAAGATCACCATGTAAAAAGGCATTCTTCACATCTAGTTGATGTAATAGCCAATGATAGGAAACTGCTAATGAAATTAACAAGCGAACAGAAGACATTTTAGCCACAGGAGAAAATGTATCAAAATAGTCAACTCCATATACCTGAGCATAGCCTTTAGCTACAAGACGAGCTTTGAGCCTGGCTAATGAGCCATCTGGTTGTAACTTTACTGCAAACACCCATTTACACCCAATAACAACAGAGTTAGCAGGAGGATGAACTAATTCCAACGTGCCATTTTTCTCAAGGGCTGCCAACTCATCAAGCATAGCCATCCTCCAACCAGGATTTTCTTGAGCTTCTTTAACTGTCTTAGGAAGTGGATAAGCATCTATAGTGGATATGCTAGTAGAATAAGAAGGAGATATACTCGTATAAGAGATAGAGGCTAAAATAGGGTGTTGAGTACATTGACGCGTACCTTTGCGCAATGCAATTGGAAGATCTAAGTCTGTCGAAGCAGGATTCGGATCCATTAACGAAATAGAAGTAGAAGTAGGAGGCACAGTGTCCCTGGAGACATCATTAGTTCGAGAACGACGACTATAGACATGACGTATCTCTGGAGATGACCGAGGTGGAGAGATTGGAGTTGTTGTTGTGGTATGGATAATATCGGCCACGTCCCATGAAGAATCTGATTTTTCTGACTTAACCTTGGTTAGATGGTCTCCCTGGTCTCTACTAAGCAATGCCAATTTCACAATCTTTTTCCATTTTTGATAATTACCAACACCTTCCAATTTTTTCTCTGTAATTTTATTACCCGCTGAAAACACTTCAGTGACTGTATTACTAGAGGCTGCCATATTTATTTTCTCACCCAAAACAAAAAGAAATTCTGATTGACAATGTTATAATCAGCCCTGAAATCAATAACAAAACCCCGCAACCACAACAAACAATAGTTCAGCCCCTAAAACACACAAATAGTTCATTCGAACTAACCATGTGCAATTGCCACATACCAGACAACCAAAACAACGAATAAACAAAAGATTTCAAACATTCACAGCCATACACACCTACTATACCAGCGGTGCGTGGTGGCTCCTATGGCTGTGAGATTTTTGTCCAAGGTAGATTAGTAGAAGACAATTTTAATAGTGGTGGAGTTACAAACTCAAACGTAGGAATATGTATATGTATGTATTATATGTATTTATATAGAGTATATATTTGTATGTATATGTGTAGGTATTAAGAAGGCTGATCTATATTACGACTGATGGAGAGGCGTATGATATCTCTCTGATACCATGTTATTAGGGCAGCAAAACATATCTTATTCATTCTAATAAGAAGGTGTATATATAGCCACACCATAGGCATACAAGGTAAGTCCCTACATGGAAACATATATATATGGAATCCTTAAATATAAGAATAGTACTCTAACATGGGACATCTTCGGCCTTCATGAGGATTTGATGATAGCCCGCCTTCAAATCAAGTTTTGAAAAGATTGTCGCCCCATGTAATTCATCCAAAAGCTCATCAATGATCGGAATGGGGTATTTGTCGGGTATTGTTTCCTTATTTAAAGCCTGGTAGTCTACACAAAACCTCCACGACCCATCTTTTTTTTTGACAAGAAGAACCGGACTCGAAAACGGGCTTCTCGAGGGTTGAATGATTCCAGTGGCTAACATATCCTTAATCAGCTTCTCCATCTCTTGTTTTTGACTTTGGGGGTACCTATATGGTCTCACCCCCACTGGATTACTGCCCGTTTTTAGAGTGATGGAATGTTCATGTCCGCGAGACGGTGGCAACCCCCTTGGTTCCGAGAAAACAATTCGGTATTTATTAATTGTGCTTGCTAGCTCCCCTTCTACAACCTGGCCCTTTTCTCCCACCTCATTTACGTCCGATGCCTTACATTCCATCCAATACCCCTGTCCTTCCTTCCTCAAGCACTTAATCATGGCTTTCAATGAAATTTGTGATGTTACCAACGAAGGCTCGCCTACTAACTTTACTGTCTTCCCCCCAACTTCAAACTCCATGACTTGCGATTTCCAGTTTATAGTTACTGGCCCAAAAGTTTCCAGCCACTGTATGCCTAAAATAAGATCTGCATTACCCAAATCCAACGGAAAAAAATCATCACAAATCGTCAATCGACCAGCCAATCGTAAGCTTACCCCTTTGCACACCCCTCTTCCCTTTATGGTTTCCCCATTCCCCAACGACACCCCAAACACTCCCGAATCCTCCACCGGCAATTCCAACTTCTTCACCATATTCAACGACATGAAATTGTGCGTTGCCCCCGGGTCAACTAATACTACCACTTCTTGACCATCAATTTGACCACTGATTTTCATAGTTTTGGGATTTGAAATGCCAATGACTGAGTTTAGTGATACCTCTGTTAACAGCTCCTTGGTTGGCGATGGGGACAGTGGGGGTTCTGTACTGCTCCCGTCTATTCCTTCCTCTTCTTCCTCGTCAATTAAAATCATACTCGGTTTTTTCTTCTTACAGCGATGCCCCAACGTCCACTTATCGTCACATCTAAAACATATGCCCTTGGCACGCTTCTCCTGCAGTTCTCTTTCCGTCAGCTTACGAAACTCACTCTGTGTTTTGTTTTGGATCGAGAAAGTGTTAGACTTAGGTGAATACACCGACGCCTGAGATTCCGACGCAGCCGACCCCCAACTTCTCCGGGAGCTTGGGCTGTACGGGGGTCCAGCTGAATACATAGAACCTGGGTTACTTCTGCTATACCCCGTTATGGAATTAGCTCTACTGAACCCCACAGTTGATCTTCGCCCCAGTGTCACTCGATTCCTCTCTTCCACCTTTATGGCCATCTCCATTGCCTGTTCAATATTCACTGGGTTTAGCAAGCGTACTTCCGCCCATATTTCCTCCTTCAGTCCGTTAATAAACTGCCCCAATAGTATGTTTTCCGACAAGTGATCCAAGGGTGTTGCAGTTTCAATGAATTGCCTCCGGTACTCATTTATCGATGATGTTTGTGCCGTTGACAACCACTGTTCGTATAATGACCCGCCATTAATCGGCCTAAACTGCCTCAACACAAAAGTTTTCAAGTCCGCCCACACCCTAATAGGTCTACGATTGTGTTCCCATTGATACCATCTTAACGCATCACCTTCTAATGCCACGACCACTGCTTCGAGCATTTCCTTCTCAGTCAGGTGATAGAAGGCAAAATACCTCTCCCCCCTAAGTATCTAACCGTCTGGATCCGACCCATAAAAAATGGGCATATCTAGCTTCCTATACCTCCAATTCCCTGGCCCCCCACCTGAACCTCCTCCCCCATAACCACCAAAACCCACTCTCAATTCCTCTATTAGTACTCCCAAAACCCTTATCCAACAACCCACTCGAAGGTCCTGCCATATTTGACCCTACATGGTTCGCACTCGCCTCCGCCTTATCCCCCAACTGGGCCTTACCCTCATGGACACTCGTCACCACAGATCTCATCTCGGTCTGAAACTTACGCTGGTCCTCCCTTATGTTGTTAATCATCTGCTCATGGGCTTCTCTTGAGCGATTAATCCTTCCTTCTAGACGGGTTGTCATGGCATCTAACTCCTCGCTCTGTCGGCGCGCGATGGCCACCTGACCTTCCTTCAACAGATCTGCCAAGGTGTGTTTCATGGCGTTGACCGCCGATTCAACCGCCTTCGACACCATAGTCGCCATAGTCTCTTCAATCTCTTTCGCCTTCTTTTCAATCAGATCGAGTCGTTGACCTGTTGTGGGAGGAGCCATGGATCTATGCTCTGATACCACTTGTAATAGATTACTACGATTCAACTCGTTAAACCAAGCAGAAAATGTGATTTACTGAATAATCAATACTCCGATTACACAGAATGGAAAATAACAACTGCTAATACAGATAACAATGGACATTCGAGAGGCTGTTAGTTACAGAGGTATGCCTGTACACATCTAATAACAAGCCTAATTGTTTGTAATGCTTTGCATTACTTACATGACCTCTTAACTGAGGGAACATCTAGTTGTAGAGTTTCTGTTTGTATTGTACTTGTAGTAGGCATCAAATCCTAGTTGTGTAATTGTACAAATAGAGTCTAGAATAATGCTTGAAAGAAGTTCCAAGGTTCATGCCTCAAGCAAGGAGTTAAAGACTGTCAAATAATCACAGTTGGGATTTGAAGAAATGAAGAATTTGCCTAAGTACCAATTCGAGAAGTATATTTGTCTATTCGAGAAGTCCAGCATTCGAGAAGTCAGAGATTCGATATCTCAAGACACTATTCGATATCTCTGAATACACTGTTCGATATCTCATTCGATATCTCAGGGATTCAATATGTCTACTACTCTATTCGAGAACTCAAGAAGTCAACAAGTCAAGATGGTATTCGAGTTCTCAAAGAGTCAACAAGTCAAAGTTTCATTCGATATCTCAAGGACTCAGAAAGCTATTCGATATCTCGAGGATTCGATAAGTCAAATGTTCTATTCGACAACTCAAGGAATCCTGATGGAAAAGAGCTATTCGAGAAGTGGTTCGATATGTCAATATAACAGTATTCGAGAACTCAGAGTTATCGATCAAGTCAATTCTAGTTCTCGAATCACTTACTTAGTCACTTCTCGAATACATTCTTGGAGACAAAATACTGAAGAAATTGTACAAGTCAGAAACCTGCAACAAGCCAATGCACTTTATGGACCACAATCTGTAACGTGCTCTGGAAAGCCTACAAGGAAGCTTGGAGAGATATAGAAGAGACAAGGAGCTAAAGAAGTGGATCTAAACAGGCTTTGCAAAGTCAAATCTGTAACCGTTTGGACACTTGCTCAAAAAGGATAGACAGACTAGAAAGTAATTTGTTTAGCTACCTTATTTGTAGTAAGTAGGCTGTATCCATGTTCTATAAGGACACAGCCTCACTTCATAACTTAGTAAATTTTGTGAGTCAAGTTTTTAATACACTGTAAGCAATATCTCTCTGAGAAAAACGAAGCTGAGAATACTACCATTTGTATTCACAGATTGTAGCAACCTTTATCTAATAATACATTAGATTAAAGTGATATTGTGTCTTGTGTTGTTTCTTTATCCGCACCTTCACTTCTACACACACAGGCACTTATCTGCTACATAGACTCAATCAAAGAAAAGTTCAAGAATCCATTCACCCCCCCTCTGTATTCTTTTACCGTTATTCAATACTCAACAAGTGGTATCAGAGCGGGCTGTTTATTCAAAAACAGATAAACGATCATGAGTTCGAATACACCAAAGACTATAGGAACGGTGAAGGTCCCTAAGTTTGACAAAGAAAACTTCAACCTCTGGAAGATAAAGATGATGTTATTGATTAAAGCCTCTCATCCCTTGTATCCTGAGATTCTCAAGAATGGCCCTTTTGTTCCACAATAAGAGATACCAGAGAAGACTGTTGGAACCACAACTATCCCAAGATCTTATGAGGCCAAGGATCCATCAAAGTGGACAGTGTCAGAAAGGGAGAAGGTTGCTCTTGACAGCCACCTCATGTTGCTTATCATTGATTCCATGGACATGTCAATGGGGTTAAGTATCAAAATGGTCACTGAAGTGGAAGCCAAATATCAATTTGTTCATCGATCTTTACGGGGTATCATTTGAATCATTAAAGTCATAATAAATATCAAACAAATACCTGTATATATGTACTCGGAAAGTAAAAGTAATTTTTCATCGAGTTCTACACATTTTTCTTAAATGCTACCATAATCAAATGAAAGATTATGAATTCCAGTATTTTTGATAATATATTTAGAATTTAAAAAATTTATTTACTATTTATTTTTAATTAAAAGAAGGAAAATGATAATAAAATTAAAAATAAATAGTAAATGAATTTTTAAAAAACTATATATATTATCAGAAAAACTAGAATTATTTAACCTTTCGTTTGGTTATGGAAGCATTCAAGAAAAATGTGTAGAACTCAATGAAAAATTATTTTTACTTTTCGAGTACATTTTAAAGATATCCATTTGTTATTTATTATGACTTTAATGATTCAAATGATACCCCGTAAAGATCGGTGAATGAATTGATATATGGCTTCCACTTCAGTGACCACTTTGATACTTAACCCCATGTCAATGTTTGCAAACATTGCATCATGCACGTCTGCTAAAGAGATGTGGGATCACATTGAGGTGTTGTGTGAAGGGACTGATGAGGTTAAGGAAAACAGGAAACAGATACTGGTCACACAGTATGAAGCTTTCATGGCACAGCCCAAAGAAAGCATCACTGAAATGTTTGAAAGGTTTCACAAGCTAGTTACTGAGTTGCAAATGAATGGCAAGGTTTACAACACCAAGGAGTTAAATATGAAATTTCTATTGTCTTCACCAAATCATCTGGAGCAAAGAGTCATTTCTCTAAGAGAGAGAGATTTGAACAAAGTCACCTATGATGTGCTCTATGGAGTCCGAAAGACTCATGAACTTGAGTTGCTTCAGAAAAGGGCTATCCAAGCCAACCAAGGTAGGATGATAAACACATCATGTGCCTTGATTGTCAATAAATCCATTCTGGACCTAGAAGCATCTACAAGCCAACTAAGGATAGAGGAGGTGGCAGATGATGAAGAAACTGAAGCTGGGGTGAGTGAACCTGTTGAGGAAAAGGAGGAAGAAGAAGAAGAGTTTTACACTCTGGAAGAACTTGATGGGATGGAAAATACTTCATATGCTTTCATGGCCAGAAAATTTCCAAACATCAGATTTAAAAGAAATCAACCCTTCAAACCAAAAACTCAAAACCATTCAGCCAACAAGAACAAAGCACCTGTGAAACCAAACAGAAATAAGTTCAAAACCAGTTATGTGGATAGGTCATCTGTAAGGTGCTATAGATGCAATGACCTAGGGCATTTTGCCAGTGAATGCAAGAAGCCTAAAAAGAAGGATAGAGATTATCTTGAGCTCGAAGCTAAGTATGAGGCCCTTCTGAAAAAGCAGACACATGGTAAGGCCTACATAGCTGAAAGGAAGTGTTGGGATGATTCTGAGAGTGATGAAGAGGAACAAGAATTCTGCAATTATGCCTTGATGGCCAACTCCAAGGATGACTCATCTTCATCTGATTCTCAGGTACCATCTCTCACTACTATAGACATGTCTGTTTCTGAGTACAAATGCATGATTGAACAATTATCTGTTGAAATGTTTAATATTCATACTAGTATGACTGCTGCTAATGAGGAGATTGCTAAACTGTCTACTAG
This sequence comes from Kitagawia praeruptora, assembly GCA_037693485.1. Classification (NCBI taxonomy): domain Eukaryota; kingdom Viridiplantae; phylum Streptophyta; class Magnoliopsida; order Apiales; family Apiaceae; genus Kitagawia; species Kitagawia praeruptora. Next base: position 39,415,266 of record CM075349.1, read on the forward strand.
AAATGAAATATTAACCAAAAAGAATGAGGAACTTGAGCTAACTACTATGCAAGTAGAAAACCTTAAGAAAGAAGTTGAATATTTACAGAACAAGGTTTTATGTGCTAGTCAAGTAGAGAAGGCTCTTAGGGATGAATTAGCTGAGAATGAATTCAAACTAAAAACTTTCAAGAAATCATCTGGTTTAGTGCAATCCTACTGTGAGAAAATTGAAGCTAAACCCAAAGCAGCTATTGGACTTGACTATGACTCTCTCAAACAAAGGAAAGGCTATGCTGTCATTGAAGAGGACATAGCTGTTCATGAGAAAGTGCCTCACATTTTGAGAAAAACTGAAAATCCAATTTTTAAGGAATCAACATTTGAAATTGATGAGGATGCCTTACTCATCAAGCAAATGTTGAATGATGAGGATGAAGCACAATCTAGTGAACAGCAAGCATCCTCTAAGGGTGAGAGTGTCAAGTCAAAGACCAAGAGACCAGTAGTTGATAGGCCAAGACCTAAGAAGTTTGTTAAGTTTGTCTCAGCTGGGATGAGTGAATCAGAAAAGAAAGTGACTAAGAAGAAACAGAACAGAAATGGCAAGTTAGGGATTAACAAGGATAACAACTATGCTTATATGCCTAATGCCCCTAGGAAAACTTGTTAGAACTGTTTCAGTACCAATCATTTAACTCATGCATGCAAGAAACCTGTTGGTAGTGTGTCTAAACCTTTCTATGATTGTTCTGTGCCTCTAAGTCATAGAGATGCACATTTCTGTGATAAATTTGACTGTATGCCATGCAATATGAATGTTATGACTAGTTGTTTTAATTTAAGAAGGCAATTCATTGATGGTTGTATCAGTCACAATTCTCACACACACTACACAAGGTCAAAGTCTTCAAGTCCTCCTAAAGCTAGGAAGGTACCTCTGTCACCTAAGTCTGAAACTTCTAAGACTTCCAACAATGACAAGAAGACTAGCACTAAGAAAGTTGACAAGCATGTTGTTTATGATAAAACTGTCTCTAAGTCACATGGACCCAAACTTGTTTGGGTACCAAAGGAAAAGTAATACCTTTGTGTTTGCAGGGCAAAGAAAGTGAAAAGAAGGTCATGTGGATTTTGGACAGTGGATGCTCAAATCATATGACTGGTGATATGGCCCTGCTATCACAGTATGAGGAAAAGGCTGGCCCAATGGTTGCTTTTGGAGATGACAGCATGGGTAATACATTGGGATATGGCAAGCTGAAAGTTGGTAATGTCATCATTGAAGATGTAGCACTAGTCAAGGGGCTCAAGCATAATCTGTTAAGTGTTGGTCAGTTTACTGATAGAGGTTTCAAAGTGAATTTTGACAAAGATGAATGTTTGATCACCCACAAGAAGACTGGTGATTTTGCTCTATCTGGAGTAAGGAAGGGAAGCCTGTTTGTAGCCAATATGGACTCTGCAAACAAGGACAAAATTTGTTGCTTTTACTCAAAAGCATCAAATGAAGATTGTTGGCTGTGGCACAAGAAACTATCACACCTGAACTTCAAGGCCATTAATTTTCTAGTCAAAAGAGAGTTAGTGAGAGGCATGCCCACACTTGAATTCTGTCAAGAAGGAGTGTGTGAGGCTTGTCAAAAAGGAAAAATGAAAAGATCAAGCCACAAGTCAAAGACAGTGACATCAGTAACCAAGCCATTACAACTCATCCATATGGATTTGTTTGGGTCTGTCAATATAATGTCACTTGGAAGAAAGAAGTATGCCCTGGTAATGGTTGATGATTTTTCAAGGTATACATGGGTGGAATTTCTGGCATCAAAAAATGAGGCTCCACAAGTAATTATTGAGCACATAAAGAAAGTTGACAAGGAAGCAAAGGCAAACAATGCAAGTGTGATTGCACTGAGGAGTGATAATGGAACAGAGTTCAGAAATGTCACACTTGAAGCATTCTGCAAAGAGAATGGCATTTCTCAGCAATTCTCAGCTCCAAGGACTCCACAACAAAATGGAGTTGTTGAGAGAAAGAATAGAACTCTAATTGAGGCTTCTAGAACAATGTTACTTGATGCAAAAATGCCTACATGTTTTTGGGTTGAGGCTGTGAGCACTGCATGCTATATTCAGAATAGGACCCTCATCAACAAAAACACTGGAAAGACACCTTACAACTTGATGACTGGAAAGAAGCCTACTCTAAAGTATGTTCATACTTTTGGAAGCAAATGCTTTGTACTAAAGGATAATTCTGAATATGTTGGAAAGTTTGATGCAAAAACATTTGAAGGAATTTTTCTTGGCTATTCTATGGAAAGAATTGCATACAAGGTTTATGTCATCAGTCAAAAGAAAGTTATGGAAAGCACAGATGTAACATTTGATGACAGCAAACTACCTGGACTAGAAGAAGCCAATGATGAAGACAAAGATCCATTGAAGTTTGATAATCTAGATGATTCTGATGAAGAGATTGAAACTGGAGTTGAAACTCAAGTTCAACAAACTCAAGTGATTGATGATACAAGAGAAGAATTTGTGCCAATCGATAGTGGAGAAACAAGCATCCAAGACACACCTGTGAGTAATGGCAACTTCACAGGGGGAGGAAATGAGGATGACCATGATGTGGATGATGAAGCAACATCAAGGTTGAGAAGTCAGGCTGAACACTCGAGGAAATGGGATAGATCACACACTGCAGAGCAAATCATTGGAGATCCTACTGCAGGAGTAAGGACTAGGAGAGCAACTTAAAATGAGTGCCTCTATGGATGTTTTCTATCACAAGTTGAGCCTAAGAAACTTGATGATGCATTGTTGAATCCAGATTGGATTATTGCCATGCAAGAGGAGCTGAATCAATTTGAAAGGAACAAAGTATGGGAACTTGTGCCTGCACCAAAGAATAGAACCATTGTTGGAACTAAATGGGTTCTGAAGAATAAGATAGATGAAGATGGTGTAATAATAAGAAACAAAGCAAGGCTGGTTGCAAAAGGATACTCTCAACAGGAAGGCATTGATTATGATGAGACATTTGCCCCTGTTGCTAGATTGGAAGCCATCAGAATATTCTTGGCATTTGCTGCTCATTCAAACTTTAAAGTTTATCAAATGGATGTCAAGAGTGCATTTCTAAATGGAGAGTTGGAAGAAGAGGTTTATGTGCAACAACCACCTGGCTTTGAGGATCCACATTTCCCAGAATTTGTCTACAGATTGCTTAAGGCACTGTATGGACTTAAGCAAGCTCCAAGAGCATGGTATGATACTTTATCACAATTTCTTCTTGAAAATCAATTCACTAGAGGCACATTGGACAAGACACTGTTTTACAAGAAGCATGGTGATGATATTATCCTAGTCCAAATCTATGTGGATGATATCATTTTTGGTTCTACAAATGAGAAGCTGTGTGAGAAGTTCTCTAAACTCATGCAGAGCAGATATGAGATGAGTATGATGGGAGAGTTGACATTCTTTCTAGGGTTGCAAGTCAGTCAAAGGAAGGATGGTATCTTTATCAGTCAAACCAAGTACATCAAGGATTTATTGAAGAAGTTTGACTTGGAAGATTGTTCACCTGCCAAGACACCCATGGCCACTGCCACTAAACTGGATGAAGATGCTAAAGGCAAGAAAGTAGATATCTCAGTCTACAGAGGCATGGTTGGTTCTCTACTCTACCTCACTGCAAGTAGGCCAGACATCATGTTTGCTACATGCTTGTGTGCAAGGTTTCAATCAAATCCAAAGGAATCACATTTGATTGCAATAAAAAGGATCTTTAGATATCTGAAGGGCACTCCTAACTTGGGATTATGGTATCCTAAGGACACAGGGTTCAATCTGGTTGGTTATTCTGATGCTGATTATGCTGGATGCAGAGTGGATAGGAAAAGCACCTCAGGAAGCTGCCAGTTTCTTGGACAAAGGTTAGTTTCTTGGTCTAGCAAGAAGCAACAATCTGTGTCAACTTCTACAGCTGAGGCTGAATACATAGTTGCTGGAAGTTGCTGTGCTCAAGTGCTTTGGATTAGAAATCAACTTAGAGATTATGGACTTGTGTTGGAAAGAATTCCAATCATGTGTGACAACACAAGTGCAATCTCTATAGTTGCCAATCCTGTCAATCATTCTAGAACAAAGCACATTGACATCAGATATCATTTCATAAGAGAACATGCAACTAATGGAACCATTGAGTTGCATTATGTCTCTACAGATAAACAACTAGCTGATATATTCACTAAGCCATTAGATGAAGCCACCTTCACAAGGTTGGTAAGTGAGATTGGTATGCTGAATTCTTCAGATTCTAGCTAAGTGAATACACCATCTAGATTGTTGCAGCAGTAAACACTTACTTTATCTAAATCCTCAATATTTTTGGAGTAAGTGTTGGCTGAAATATGATTTATAAATATTTCAAATCTGTTGCACATGTTGAAAATCATATTTCTATTAACTTAAAATTTCCATGAAATTTTGAGAAAATCACTATTTAATTTGCTAGGATATTTTTCAATGAATATGTCTGGTAAATTTTAAAAGATAGTGAAAATCAAATTTCTATGAGTGATGGGTATAGTTCGATAAGTCAGACTTCTCGAATGATTCACTATTCGACATCTCTAATAAGTCTCATTAGAGTACTCTTGAGTTCTCGAATAGAGTCTTTCTGAGATATCGAATAGAGGTATTCTTGACTTCTCGAATAGAGTAACTGAGTTCTCGAATGATTGAGTTCTCGAACACTATATTTGAGTTCTCGAATCATTTGAAAAGGCTGAATTCTCGCTGAATTTTAACCGATTTTGGACTTTTGTCTAAAAGTTTAATTCACTCATAAAAACATATATTATTTAATTTAGAATTATTTCTAAGTTAGATAACTGCCAGCTGTGAGTTTCTATCTGCTTGAGTTATCGATTAAGCCTTTCTTGACTTCTCGAATAGTTGTTTTCTACTTCTCGAATGCCTGACTTGTCGATACAAAACTTTCATCTAATCGACAATTCAAGTACTTCATACTTATACAATTTCACATCTATTCGATTCATTTCATTCGATTTCTCAAGCATCTACACTCTCTAAACCCCTGAAACCCTAGCTACGAAAAGCCAAATTTCTTCTTCAACCTTCAATTTCTCCCCTCTCTTCTACACAAATGGCAACAGTAAAGTTCAAAACCAACTTCATTGCTCTCACTAGTGATGTTGAAGCACCCAATGCCAATTTCAAGTGCTTTGTGAAATGGATGGCGGAGTCATATATCAAGGATGCACTCTCTGCCAACCCAACTCTGTATCTAGATATCCTGGAACAGTTTTGGGCCACTGCTATTGTGGAGGTTGTAGCCCTGGAAAACGCAATCACTTCATATATCATCTACTGCAAGATTCAAGACAAGGAAATCACTATCACTACTGCAGACATGAACCAAGCACTGGGCCTACAACAAGAGTCATTTGACAGAATGGCCACTAATGCAGAATTAGAGGAATTCTTTGAGTTCATCAACTACTCAGATGGGATCAATCTTGGAAAGCTAAACAGAAAGAATCTGAGAAAGGAGTGGAGCTATGTGTTTGCAACTCTTCTCCAAGTCTTCACTGCCAGGAAATCAAGCTTTGATCAAATCAGTGCACCTGTGCAGCAAATTGGATATGCTTTGGCCTATGGAAAGAAGATTGACGTTGGCCAAATTATCCTCCAAGAATTATATGGGAGACTTGGTAAGAACACAACCAAGAGAGGTACTGATATTTTCTTCCCTCGCTTTATTCAGTCTGTACTTAATTATAAAAATGCTTCATTGATTGAATTGCCTGGGATTGATAAAAATAAAATAGGCTATCCTAAGTCCATGACCAAACTCATTTTTGGTAATTTGGAGACTAAGAATGATGTGCATGTAAGACTGAACATAACTCCCCATATGGAGAGTTTGTTTAGGACTTATCCCCACAACATGCCAACATTTGATGCAAAATCTAAGTTAGCACAGCCCAAGCAAGTAGAACAAAATGCTAACCCAGGGCCTGCTAACCAACCCTCTCAACCAAACACTCTACCACATACTGAGCCAACTGCATCATCCTCTCAAAAGGGTGATGTTAGTAAAAAGAAGAGAAAGGAAGTAATGTCTGCACCATTAAATATCTTATCTGAAGCAGCATTAGCTGTTGAATTAGGTCTAGGAAGTGAGGAACCTGAGTCACCCTTACACAGGACAAAGAAGAAGAAAACTAAGACCACCTCTTCAGTCACACAAATGGCTGAAGTTGTAAAATCAGGGGCACACAGCTCACTAGGTGTATCCTCTCAACAGGGTGCACCTATAGAATCAAGCATCCTCCCCAATGCACCTTCTTGTATAGAGTCAGCACATGGGAGTGATAAGGCTGGCACAACACTGAGTGGAGAGCACATCACATTTGAAACTCCCCCTATCTCTCAGGGGGAGTTGCCAAAATCTACTCTTAAACACACTTCTCTTCCAGAATCTAACTCTGAAATTTCTTTGGAACCTGCAACTCAGGCAACTGAGATGCAAGGCATTGATCATCAAGAATTCTTTTCTCTTGATGAGCCAATAATTTCAAGTGACTTAGTGCATGACACTTTGCTCACCACTCAGAACCCACATTTAGATGGTGAGGGAATGCATGCTGAGGCATCTCCTGATGACACCATCACAAACACAGAGGTTCCACTAGTTTTTACTAGAGACTCTGTGCCTGTGTCAACTGCTGGTGTACTTCATCCCACTTCTGTGGTGACACCAGTAGTAGAGTCAATCCATCCGGTTACAGAAGTTGCATCTGTAACTGAGGAGTCTAGCTTGCCTAGCTCTAGCTCTGACTTTATGTCACAATGGCTGAAGCCTGTGCAACATGACAGTGCTTCAGGATCAGGGTCTGTTCCACAACAATTGACGGTTGAAGCACTTCAAAGCTTAATTGTGGATCAGATTCCTGAGTTCACAAAGATTGCTCAGAACCTTCTCACTGCAGACATGCCTAATCCAGACTATGAGGCCATACTGTTATGCCATAGGGATGATGTGGAGTTGCAGAAGACAAAGATCATTGATGATGCTGAGAGAGATGGCAACATAGATGCCTGGTTGCAAGGAAAATATGATATTACTCTTGATGAAGCACTTCAGTATCTCAGGGAGGAATACCTCACTTCACTAGGTTCCAATGCCAAATCTCTGACCCCTGGTGAAGTGTATGAGGCTATGAATGATACACACAAGGGATTCCTCAAAGCTGCTCATTATCTTGGAAAAGGTGTTAAGACTGAGGTCAATAGAGTGTGTGATAAGACCACCACCACAGTAGAAGCAATCAAGAGGACCTTTGATGCCAAATTCCCTCAGCTAGACAGTGTGTTCAAGGACATCAAACACTGCAACACCACCTGCACCAAGATGGATAATGGGCTAGCTCTGCTAAAGGATACTGTCACAGGTCTGGGGCTTCAATTTCAAATTCTATCTGATCAGACCACAGATGCCAATGCCATGCTGAGGACCATGTTCAAAAATTTATATGGAGACAGACTGCTCACTGAGGTCCCAGTACATGACATGACTTGATTTGAAGTGCAGAGACTCAAAGAACAATTCCTGTCTGGCTTCAAATCTACTGAGTTATTCAGCAAAGTAGATGCACTTGAGAAGAAGGTGGCTACTCTCACCAAGTCCAATGCTCATCTTACAGAAAAGGTTGCACTTCTAACTGATCAGTTGGACACTCAAGCATCCACCACAGCTGATGTCCTTCTGCATCAATAATCCATGTTAGCTGCTATGATGAAGCATATGGGTCTCCCTCTCCCTGATGAATCTTCAATCCCAAAGGACATTTCTACAGCCTCTGTGCCTGACAACAAGCATAAGGGGGAGAAGAAGGCAAGGAACTCAAATACAAAGGGGGAGAAAGGCATAATAATAAAAGAGGGTGGTCAACAAAGAGCTTCAAAATCTCTACCAAATGTGCCTGGCAAAGGAAAATCCAAAGTGGATGAGCCTCCATCTACCTTGCCAGTTGTCACTCTACCAACTGTGCACATCACTACTCCTGGAGGACAAAAGCAATCCATAACTACAACAGTGGTTGCAGGGAGTATGCCATCTGACAAATCTCCAACCTCCATACCTGAGAGTGCCAAGCCTGTAGAAGTTAAAGTTGTTACTGAGGCCAAGCTACAAGAAGTTGCTAACTCCAATGTTTATCATGATAAAGCCTTCTTGGAGTTTCTGAAAGCCACAAGGGAACAGGTTGGTGACACTCAGTTCTATCTGAGGGAGTTGAAGAAGCAGATTGATTGCATCACTGTCATTCCTAAGAAAGTCAATAATCTATGGATTAAGGAGATAGTGATGATATCCAAATTGAAGATATGGCATCTAACATACAAGACTCTACAAGAACTGAAACACTCAGAGATAGATGCCATACTTGAGCTTATTGAGAAGAAGAATGAGAACAACAAGAGCCTGTTTGATGACTTGAGGAATGACCAACCTTCAAGGCTACCAGAAGTGATCAAGAAGCCATGGACAATCATTTATCAGTCTGGCACCAGAATTGAAGACATCAAGCAATTGGTCATTCCCCATGATCTCACCACTAGAAATCACAGACTGATCATTGCTATCATTGATCAATTACAGAAGAAGGTTGGAGCCAGAAATGCTGAAGAAACTGAGGCACTGCACATCCTCAGAACTTATATTGCAACTGGTGAAATTCCAGAGATGGCTCAACCTAGGAGAAATAAGGATGATGATTCTGAAGATAAAAGTGATGGGAGGAGAAGACATCACAGGAGAGATAAGGGTGATGAAGACAAGAAGAAGAAGGGGGACAAAGATAAGAAGAATGATGATGACCAAGGAAGAGTCTATGAGAGGAAGATTGGAAAACAGCAAGCCTTAGGCATTGCTAGCAGTAACCTCACCACAACACAAGACTCTAAGTCTAGGGTGAATACTGTTAGTGGTGACCTAGCAAAATCTACATCTATGGCTTCTGCAACTGTTTTGCCACCTCAAGAAGAGAAGAAGATTCAAGTCAAGAAACCATGTGTATGTTTCAGAAAGCAAACTGCTAATGGAATACTACTATGGTCTACTAACAAAGGTCAAAGATTTCTGCCAAGCAATCATGTCAAAAGGATGAAATTTAAACATGTTGCAAGAAAGGTGAAGCTATCCAAATCTAAGGCACTGACAATTATCCCAGGATTAAACCTACCACCTCTGGATGAAAGCTATGATGAAGACCAATTGCAGTTTCTATGGGCTCAAAGAATCTATCATGTTGCCATTGTTGATGATTCTCTTGAAGTTAAGTATTCTGATGGAAGATAGAAGAAATTCAGACAAGGAACATGCCAGCACTGGGGCAGGCTGTATGACATAGAAAGGATAATTGCAATGTTGGATTCTGAAGACAGGGTGGAAAGGGTGTGAAAGCTGGAGTTAATTGACTTTGTCAAGATGAAAAGAGATCACCAGGCAGAAATGAGAAAGAACAGTGAAAAGCTACTAAAGAAAAGGGAGGAGGAGTTTGCTGCAATGGAAGCTAAGGCTGATGAGTTGAGAGCTATGGGTCTGTGCAGAGTCAAGTTTAATCCTTACATCATTGAGTACAAGAAATATGGTAGAAATGTGAAGATTAGAATGGACTACATCAGTTCCTACTCTGAGAAACAGCTAAATGAAGTGCTCAAGGATTTATCAGGCTCTCCTCTAATTGAAGAACTCACTGCAATGGAAGATATCATTCTTGCCATGGAAGAAATTGCAAAGAAGAAAGCCAAAGAAGCTGAAGATAGAATAAAAAATGAGAATCTGCAAGCCAAAGCTCAGAAGATGAATCCAAAAGGATATGGCTAAGTAGTTCCTCATAACTTGTAAGAATACTTCTATGTAATTTCTTCAATCAAATTTATACCTGTACTTTTAAAAGCTTTATCTTTATGTATGTTAGGCTTGTTATCAGACATGAAATTGTGACTAAGGGTCTCACTCACAATTTGGGGGAGATTGTTAGTTACAGAGGCATGCCTGTACACATCTAATAACAAGCCTAATTGTTTGTAATGCTTTGCATTACTTACATGACCTCTTAACTGAGGGAACCTCTAGTTATAGAGTTTCTGTTTGTATTGTACTTGTAGTAGGCATCAAATCCTAGTTGTGTAATTGTACAAATAGAGTCTAGAATAATGCTTGAAAGAAGTTCCAAGGTTCATGCCTCAAGAAAGGAGTTAAAGACTGTCAAATAATCACAGTTGGGATTTGAAGAAATGAAGAATTTGCCTAAGTACCAATTCGAGAAGTATATTTGTCTATTCGAGAAGTCCAACATTCGAGAAGTCAGAGATTCGATATCTCAAGACACTATTCGATATCTCTGAATACACTGTTCGATATCTCATTCGATATCTCAGGGATTCAATATGTCTACTACTCTATTCGAGAACTCAAGAAGTCAACAAGTCAAGATGGTATTCGAGTTCTCAAAGAGTCAACAAGTCAAAGTTTCATTCAATATCTCAAGGACTCAGAAAGCTATTCGATATCTCGAGGATTCGATAAGTCAAATGTTCTATTCGACAACTCAAGGAATCCTGATGGAAAAGAGCTATTCGAGAAGTGGTTCGATATGTCAATATAACAGTATTCGAGAACTCAGAGTTATCGATCAAGTCAATTCTAGTTCTCGAATCACTTACTTAGTCACTTCTCGAATACATTCTTGGAGACAAAATACTGAAGAAATTGTACAAGTCAGAAACCTGCAACAAGCCAATGCACTTTATGGACCACAATCTGTAACGTGCTCTGGAAAGCCTACAAGGAAGCTTGGAGAGATATAGAAGAGACAAGGAGCTAAAGAAGTGGATCTAAACAGGCTTTGCAAAGTCAAATCTGTAACCGTTTGGACACTTACTCAAAAAGGATAGACAGACTAGAAAGTAATTTGTTTAGCTACCTTATTTGTAGTAAGTAGGCTGTATCCATGTTCTATAAGGACACAGCCTCACTTCATAACTTAGTAACTTTTGTGAGTCAAGTTTTTAATACACTGTAAGCAATATCTCTCTGAGAAAAACGAAGCTGAGAATACTACCATTTGTATTCACAGATTGTAGCAACCTTTATCTAATAATACATTAGATTAAAGTGATATTGTTTTTTGTGTTGTTTCTTTATCCGCACCTTCACTTCTACACACACAGGCACTTATCTGCTACATAGACTCAATCAAAGAAAAGTTCAAGAATCCATTCACCCCCCCCCCTCTGTATTCTTTTACCGTATTCAATACTCAACAGAGGCCACACTCTCCCAATAATAAGATAAGACTACTAAACAACCAAACCAAACCAAACCAAACCAAACATACCCAGTATATCCCAGTAAATAATTTTCTTAAAAATTAAAATTTTTACTTTTTAGAATAATTCAGTTTTTAATCTTTTCATTTGTTTTTAATTAGTTTAGAAATAGATTATAATAAAATTAAAATAATAATAATAATAATAATAAATAAAATTTAATAATAAAAATTGTTTGGAATTTAATTAGATTTTAAATAATTTTTAATTAATTGATAAATTAGTTTTTAAATCTTTTCATTTTTACTTAATTAGTTTAAAATAGTTTAAATTTTCCGGCCATATTTTTCCTTTTAATAATAAAATAAAAAAAAATAAAAAAAATTAGATTTTGTTTTATTTTTTTTAATTAGTTTATTTTTCCATTGTCTCATTGGAACTACAGTTCCAACTGAGACCAATTTTATTGCTTTTTTTTTTGTTGTTGATGCACAGGTCTACAGGAGACGCATTTTCAACTCCTGATTCTACTCGGGATCTTGATTCTGGAGTACCTCTGCAACAATATATCGATAAACAGAGGAATAAAACGCAGAGAAAGATCAATTTCTCAGAGATTAAAATGGCCAACCCTCCTGTTAAATCTTTGAAGAACTATTCACAGCCCTCTCCGAGTGGGGTACCTACTGGCCTTGCTATGCCAGCGATTCAAGCAGCAAATTTTGAGATCAAGCCTGCTTTGCTCACTATGATCCAACAGAATCAATTTGCTGGGATTACCTCTGAAGACCCTACAAATCATCTGCAACGGTTTCAACAGCTCTGTTCTACAATTAAACATCAGGGAGTCACTCCAGACCAGTTGAAAGTCATGTTGTTCGGTTTCTCCCTTCGTGATAAAGCTCAAAAATGGTTGAATGATATTAACTTGACCGAGTGGGATGAGATTGCTCAGGCTTTCTTAACTGAGTTCTTCCCTCCTAACAGAACCGACGATTTGATCGACAAGATGATGGGTTTTAAGCAAGATTATGGCGAATCTCTTCGGGATGCTTGGGACAGATTCAAGGATTATCAACGTGCATGCCCTCACCATGGTCTCGAGAAGTGGTTTCTGCTTAAACGCTTCTACAATGGTCTTGATCCTGAAACAAAAGGGATGGTTGATAACGCTGCAGGTGGGGTGTTTTTAGACAAAGGAGTTGATGATGCACATGCTTTTCTTTCCAATTTGGCCGCCAATCACTTCAGTAACCCGAGAGCAGCTAAGAAAAGGGGTAAACTTGAAGTGGATGCATATTCTCTATTATCATCTCAACTCGCTGCATTGACTCCAATATATAATAATAATAAATAATATAACTCCAATATATAAAATAGATCTTACTCTAAATCCAGACATCCTGAGCCAAGTCATCTTTGAAATAGCATCACGCTTCTTCTCTTTCTGAACTGCGTGGATACGTCTCGCCAAACTACCTTACTGAAATGTTAGGATCCAAAACAGCAAGTATGAGCGAAAGAAATGCTCAGCAAGTGTATAAAAATTTTGATATAAAACCAGGATAAGTGGGGCATAAAATCAACTGAAATGTAAAACAGTTTATAGAGAAACTGAATCAACAACTGTGATATAATTCAAACCATAACTGAAATCATTTGGCATGTCATAAAAATGAATCATCTGCCAATTCACAGTATATAATAGCCATTCTGGCGATATGGATTGGATATATATATATAACTGAACACCATTGCCCCCTGATCAGGTTCTAAGGCAATGGGACCCTCTATACTCCACCGGTATTCTCTTTTTTCCGTGTGTGTATAGTCCGGATTTCTGGGGTACCCAAAATAGGCAAGTAATGTTAGCCTATAGGAAGATGGAATGGTTACCATATCCTCCTTAAATATTGCTGGACCATGACAGCAACCATGGCCTCCTACGCTTTATCAGTTTCCAATAAATATTGCTGGACCATGACATCAACCATGGCCTCCTACGCTTTAATATTTTGCTGGACCATGACAGCAACCATGGCCTCCTACGCTTTACCATTTTTTTCCAATCCAATAGAGCAATTTCCGAATTCAACAGGAAATGCTTAGTTTCACATACAGTTCATATCCCTATTATTTACTACGATAATAAGGATATGAAGAGTTTATCTTAAACAATTCCCCCACATCAAGGATACCAATATCAAGCAACTGTTTTCGCACAAAAATATTTAAGAATCACGAATAGCTCTGAACAATAGCTATTCGTCATGATATGAATCAATGAAACATAAAATAAAAAGTGTTTAGGATGATTAAGAAAATACTTGCCTCTGGTCCTTAGCTGTTGCGCAAAGTCGAGGTAACCCGTCTACCTTCTTCTTCTATCTTACGTCATCATGTCCTCTGTTGATCATTCGCTGGTTTGACGCTCTTGCGATTGCCACGAGTCTGATCCGTTGACATCGAGCCTGCGCGTCTACTTCAATATCTCTGTCCGAAGAAAATAATTGGAAATGTCCCCTTTGAACATAGACGTTTTCCCGGTGTTAAAACACCTCACCATAAATCCAACAATCCACAGACAATGCCTTCATCTCAACCTTCTTCATTACAATCCACAAACAATACCGCATCCATCTCTAACCTTATTCATAACCCACAAGGAATATTTCATCCATCTCCAACTTCCTTTATTAAACATTTACTTATCTCCGTTGACCAACCTAAGTCAATAGTCACCAATTAATCCTCATGAAAATAAATGATATCCGACCATCGTTGCCAGTAAATCAAAGAAAACATCGTCTACTCTTAATGACATCGTATAATATAAATCATATAACAATTAACACACATTAACTATATATATCGGTCAAAACTCGATTTACATCATAACCCTCGATACTTAATACCTTGACAATTTACATCGCACGTATAAGGACTTGATAAGTAGATCACATAATCACATAGCACGTAATTCACATAGCAGATACGACTCACAATTTAAAAGAGCACTCAAAGAATTTTTAGAATATTTAAAAATAGTTTTAAACCACTTAAAAGAATTTTAAAAGATTTAAATACCCTTTTTCAATCAAAAAGGATCGCTAATAAACCCTCAGGGTAATTATTGGATCACCAAAATATTTTTGTAATTATCTAATCCGGGTTTATAAATAATTTTTATAATTTTAAAACTATTTTTACCGCTCTCGGATTATTTTTAGAATTTTAAAACAATTTCTTTCTATTTTAAATCACTTTTAAACAGAAAATTGGTTAATTAAAAATTAAATAATCCTAAATAAATTAATTAGAGTCAAGTAATAATTAATTAATGAAATTATCTAATAAATAATTACATTTATTAGATAATCAAATTAATTAAATCATTATTTGAGATTAATTAATATAATTAAAAGTATTTAATTCTTAATTATTTTTGAATTAAAAACAATTAAATAAAGAAATAATTAAAATGGAATTCAGAAATAAATTCATGATTTATCAAACATTTTCAGAAAATAATATTTCTGAAATTTATAATTAAATTCAGAATTATAAAGTAAATAAAAGTAAATAAAAGTAATTAAAAGTAAATAAAAGTAATTAAAAGTAATTAAAAGTAAATAAAAGTAAAAATAATTAGTAAAAAGTAAAAATCAATTCTCAAAATCATTTTTCAGAAAAGGGTTAACAGATTTTTAGGATTAAACGGGTACTGTTCATCACCATCTTCGTTGTTCTTCGTATGAATGCTCGAAGAACACTCATCGCCGTCAATGGCTGTTTCCAGAAACCGGCGACCGGAAAAATATTCCGGCGAACTCCGGCAACCTTAAAAACATACCATTCGCTACGTTTTAAGTACCAAAATCGCTCCAAATCACATTCTAAACACAACCATGCCCTTCAAACAAACCCAGATTTGACCAAAACAAGAATCCGGCCAAACCCGAACAAAATCCGGCGACCTCACCGGCAAAACTTCGATCTTACTCATTTCTCAACCAAATCAAACGTTCTTTACATCAAAATGAAGCTACAGACTTCACCAAACTATACCAAGCATCAAACACAACCAACAATCACTCAAGAATCCAGAAAATCGATTTTTAAATCTCACCCCCAAAAATTCGATTTCGAGTTTTAGGCTACTAAAAATCAAACAAAAATTATCATGATACTCCTGGGATCATAAGCAATCTATAGACACTAACTACATCAACAACAAATCAGTGAACAAGCCACAGTAATTTCAAGAAATTCGAATATTAAAATGAAAATCATGAATTCACGAATAAGACATATATGGATATACACACCCACATAAACATGTAGTACATATCATGCCATTCAATTTGATTACTCATATGAAAGATTTGGATAACAAAATCACCTTCAAAAGGTCGATTGATTCTCAAGAACTATGAAGAACACTTCAAAGAATTTTCAGAAAAATTAAATCAAAAATCTGATTTTTGATTAGTTTTAATAATTAATTATAAAATTTAGCTATTTATACTCATCTGAAAATTAATACCCCAAAAATATTTTTAACCCCTAATTAAAATTATTAAGCCCTAAAAATAATTTTTATGGGATAAAAATGTAAAAATTTTATTTTTAAACAAATATAATATATATACCAAAATTTCCCAAAAATTATGAATATTACAAAAATTACAACATAATGCATTTCCAGATATCCCACTATTATATAAAATATAATTTTATGAAAAACAGGGCCTCGAATCCAATACAGGGGTTGGGTCCGGAATTTAAAATGCAAAATAACCGTATTCTAAAAATATAAAAATTACAGAAAAATATAATAAAATATTCTATGATACACAGAAGTCACATAACACGTATGTGATAATTTTCCTATTTAATAAAAATCATAACGCGTTTAAATGCATTAAAAATAAACTAATACACATTAAAATCAACTAAAAATATATTTTAATATAATAAATGACACGTAATTTTTCGGGTCGTTACATTCTTCCCCCCTTATAAGGATTCCGTCCTCGGAATCAGCTATGGCAACTAGTGGGGTTCCTTAACTCCTTCATCATCAACACTTACTTTACAAAACCAGGGATTGTGTCATTTCGTAAACAACTTCTCCAAAATCTCAGTTTAACTATAGGGTCTCTATTTGACACAGTTATCACTAGAGTCTTACAACACATCGTTATTCGTTCCAAATATGGCTCGGCCAACTTTCCATTAACATAATATCCTTGAGAGAGAGAGAACTGATTCCATTGACATGTCACTGATATTCTAATCATTTTAGGACTCGTTCTTACTCTTGGCGATTCCGTTGCGAATCTAACTTCTATCTGCGAATTGCGCTTATCCTGACTGATTGGCATACCCTTGAAATTCAATAGAGATAACAAGAATAATGAAATTTTGAAGAAAAAGGATTCCATATCATAGCAAATGTTCCACAATTATGGTTATGAATAAAGCAACTTGATTTGAAATGAAAGAATAACCGAGAGATCAATATAATCACATGAACCCGACGTTGTGTGTCTTAGCTCCGACATTTACAATTAAAGGTGATCAGCCTTCTTGTAATACACAACACACCAGTGATGGCGTCCCATCCAACTTCTATCACACAGACAGATATACCTGGTGTCCCTTATAAATAGGGTTGTTCGTCTCAGTAGGATTAGAGAAATATGAAAGGAATTCCAAATTTGTTATTTTCCAAAAAGAAGAACCAGGAAGAAAGTACCGAACAAGTGGTACTATATTGCAAATAAGGTTATTAATCATTGGAGAAAACAAAAAGTTGAAAGTCTCAGAAATTTAAAAATAGGTTTCATAGTAACCACTGAAACAATTGAGATTCAAAATGGAGATTGAACACAAGTATCAAAATGTCACTGTTTAGAAGAGGAGAAATATCTTTTAACGAATACCTCTTTAGAAGGGATATCAAAATAATTCATTGAAAGAAAAGGTATTGCCAAGGTCTCTTATAATGTCTTCTTTTCCAATTCCTTCGATAGCTCGTCATCCGAATTTAAGCTTCTTCCGTTCCACTTTTTAAGAATATCGATATCGTATGCCATCGTCCACTCGTAATAATCTCTGAAGATTCCACAGTATTCATCTCCATTAGCAAGGCGGTCAATCCAGTTCAGCACAACTATCTTAAACGAGTATGCCAATCTTAACTTATTAATTGGTACTATATCCAATAGTCCAACAAGAACTCTATATGAGCTCTGACGTTCCTTACTTAGCTATACACACTCCTACACACTCTCGTTTCTAGTTTACTATAACCCTGCTCTGATACCAACTGTGACACCCCCCAAATCCGGGGTCAGAAGATTTGGTTGTCACGCGAAAATCCTCAAAACAAAATATCTGTTTAATAATAATCCTTCACTTTTGATTGATCAACACTGGAAATATAACATCTGCGACCCCAAACCTACCAAGATCTTTTAAGGTTATAGGGCTAGAAACAAGAATCCAAATTCCATTAAAAAAAACATTCCTTCTTTACAACATTCTCTTTGATCAAATCTTAAATCACTGGGGTAACTTCGATAAGAAGTACGCCAGGCTAACTAGACCATTACATAATAATAATAAATAATATAACTCCAATATATAAAATAGATCTTACTCTAAATCCAGACATCCTGAGCCAAGTCATCTTTGAAATAGCATCACGCTTCTTCTCTTTCTGAACTGCGCGGATACGTCTCGCCAAACTACCTTACTGAAATGTTAGGATCCAAAACAGCAAGTATGAGCGAAAGAAATGCTCAGCAAGTGTATAAAAATTTTGATATAAAACCAGGATAAGTGGGGCATAAAATCAACTGAAATGTAAAACAGTTTATAGAGAAACTGAATCAACAACTGTGATATAATTCAAACCATAACTGAAATCATTTGGCATGTCATAAAAATGAATCATCTGCCAATTCACAGTATATAATAGCCATTCTGGCGATATGGATTGGATATATATATATAACTGAACACCATTGCCCCCTGATCAGGTTCTAAGGCAATGGGACCCTCTATACTCCACCGGTATTCTCTTTTTTCCGTGTGTGTATAGTCCGGATTTCTGGGGTACCCAAAATAGGCAAGTAATGTTAGCCTATAGGAAGATGGAATGGTTACCATATCCTCCTTAAATATTGTTGGACCATGACAGCAACCATGGCCTCCTACGCTTTATCAGTTTCCAATAAATATTGCTGGACCATGACATCAACCATGGCCTCCTACGCTTTAATATTTTGCTGGACCATGACAGCAACCATGGCCTCCTACGCTTTACCATTTTTTTCCAATCCAATAGAGCAATTTCCGAATTCAACAGGAAATGCTTAGTTTCACATACAGTTCATATCCCTATTATTTACTACGATAATAAGGATATGAAGAGTTTATCTTAAACAATTCCCCCACATCAAGGATACCAATATCAAGCAACTGTTTTCGCACAAAAATATTTAAGAATCACGAATAGCTCTGAACAATAGCTATTCGTCATGATATGAATCAATGAAACATAAAATAAAAAGTGTTTAGGATGATTAAGAAAATACTTGCCTCTGGTCCTTAGCTGTTGCGCAAAGTCGAGGTAACCCGTCTACCTTCTTCTTCTATCTTACGTCATCATGTCCTCTGTTGATCATTCGCTGGTTTGACGCTCTTGCGATTGCCACGAGTCTGATCCGTTGACATCGAGCCTGCGCGTCTACTTCAATATCTCTGTCCGAAGAAAATAATTGGAAATGTCCCCTTTGAACATAGACGTTTTCCCGGTGTTAAAACACCTCACCATAAATCCAACAATCCACAGACAATGCCTTCATCTCAACCTTCTTCATTACAATCCACAAACAATACCGCATCCATCTCTAACCTTATTCATAACCCACAAGGAATATTTCATCCATCTCCAACTTCCTTTATTAAACATTTACTTATCTCCGTTGACCAACCTAAGTCAATAGTCACCAATTAATCCTCATGAAAATAAATGATATCCGACCATCGTTGCCAGTAAATCAAAGAAAACATCGTCTACTCTTAATGACATCGTATAATATAAATCATATAACAATTAACACACATTAACTATATATATCGGTCAAAACTCGATTTACATCATAACCCTCGATACTTAATACCTTGACAATTTACATCGCACGTATAAGGACTTGATAAGTAGATCACATAATCACATAGCACGTAATTCACATAGCAGATACGACTCACAATTTAAAAGAGCACTCAAAGAATTTTTAGAATATTTAAAAATAGTTTTAAACCACTTAAAAGAATTTTAAAAGATTTAAATACCCTTTTTCAATCAAAAAGGATCGCTAATAAACCCTCAGGGTAATTATTGGATCACCAAAATATTTTTGTAATTATCTAATCCGGGTTTATAAATAATTTTTATAATTTTAAAACTATTTTTACCGCTCCCGGATTATTTTTAGAATTTTAAAACAATTTCTTTCTATTTTAAATCACTTTTAAACAGAAAATTGGTTAATTAAAAATTAAATAATCCTAAATAAATTAATTAGAGTCAAGTAATAATTAATTAATGAAATTATCTAATAAATAATTACATTTATTAGATAATCAAATTAATTAAATCATTATTTGAGATTAATTAATATAATTAAAAGTATTTAATTCTTAATTATTTTTGAATTAAAAACAATTAAATAAAGAAATAATTAAAATGGAATTCAGAAATAAATTCATGATTTATCAAACATTTTCAGAAAATAATATTTCTGAAATTTATAATTAAATTCAGAATTATAAAGTAAATAAAAGTAAATAAAAGTAATTAAAAGTAAATAAAAGTAATTAAAAGTAATTAAAAGTAAATAAAAGTAAAAATAATTAGTAAAAAGTAAAAATCAATTCTCAAAATCATTTTTCAGAAAAGGGTTAACAGATTTTTAGGATTAAACGGGTACTGTTCATCACCATCTTCGTTGTTCTTCGTATGAATGCTCGAAGAACACTCATCGCCGTCAATGGCTGTTTCCAGAAACCGGCGACCGGAAAAATATTCCGGCGAACTCCGGCAACCTTAAAAACGTACCATTCGCTACGTTTTAAGTACCAAAATCGCTCCAAATCACATTCTAAACACAACCATGCCCTTCAAACAAACCCAGATTTGACCAAAACAAGAATCCGGCCAAACCCGAACAAAATCCGGCGACCTCACCGGCAAAACTTCGATCTTACTCATTTCTCAACCAAATCAAACGTTCTTTACATCAAAATGAAGCTACAGACTTCACCAAACTATACCAAGCATCAAACACAACCAACAATCACTCAAGAATCCAGAAAATCGATTTTTAAATCTCACCCCCAAAAATTCGATTTCGAGTTTTAGGCTACTAAAAATCAAACAAAAATTATCATGATACTCCTGGGATCATAAGCAATCTATAGACACTAACTACATCAACAACAAATCAGTGAACAAGCCACAGTAATTTCAAGAAATTCGAATATTAAAATGAAAATCATGAATTCACGAATAAGACATATATGGATATACACACCCACATAAACATGTAGTACATATCATGCCATTCAATTTGATTACTCATATGAAAGATTTGGATAACAAAATCACCTTCAAAAGGTCGATTGATTCTCAAGAACTATGAAGAACACTTCAAAGAATTTTCAGAAAAATTAAATCAAAAATCTGATTTTTGATTAGTTTTAATAATTAATTATAAAATTTAGCTATTTATACTCATCTGAAAATTAATACCCCAAAAATATTTTTAACCCCTAATTAAAATTATTAAGCCCTAAAAATAATTTTTATGGGATAAAAATGTAAAAATTTTATTTTTAAACAAATATAATATATATACCAAAATTTCCCAAAAATTATGAATATTACAAAAATTACAACATAATGCATTTCCAGATATCCCACTATTATATAAAAAATAATTTTATGAAAAACAGGGCCTCGAATCCAATACAGGGGTTGGGTCCGGAATTTAAAATGCAAAATAACTGTATTCTAAAAATATAAAAATTACAGCAAAATATAATAAAATATTCTATGATACACAGAAGTCACATAACACGTATGGGATAATTTTCCTATTTAATAAAAATCATAACGCGTTTAAATGCATTAAAAATAAACTAATACACATTAAAATCAACTAAAAATATATTTTAATATAATAAATGACACGTAATTTTTCGGGTCGTTACAGCCACTATGGTAACGATTGCCAATACAATGCTCAAAATTCACAACATTTTCAGATGGAGCAAGAAAATGTTTTCCAACAGAGGCAGCAGTATAATCCGTACTGCAACACTTACAATCCTGGTTGGAAAGATCATCCGAACTTCTCATATAGGAACAGCAACGCTCAGAATTCAAATGTTCCTAATCAGCAGCAATATCAGCAATCGTACCAGCCTCCTCCACAGCAGCAGTATAGGCCTCCTCAAGGACCTATGAATCCCCCTGGATTCCAGAGGCCTCCCCAGAATTATGCTCCTCAAGCCAATCAAGCTACACAGGCTGATAATCAAGGTGACATGATGAAGATATTGTTACAAATGCAAAAGAATATGGAGGATACCAACAAAAAAATGAACCAGATGGAGATTCATAATAAAATGCTGGAAACTCAGATTGCTCAAATGGCTAGTTCTTCGTCTTCAAGGCAACAAGGCTCTTTACCCGCACAACCAACTCAGCCAAAGGAAAACGTGAATGCCATTACTCTTAGGAGTGGTCGTACATATGATGCTCCTCCAATGCCTACTGACGATGTTCCTACTGAGAAAGAAAAAGAGAATTCTGAGGAAGACAAGGTAGAGAAAGTTGTTGAAGATACTAACAAAAGTGAAACTGAGGAAAGCAAGTAAAAGGACAAAGAGAAGATTGCAGTTACTCCTCCACCATTTATGCCAAAGCTCCCATTCCCTAGCAGGATGAACAGAACTAAGGTGGACCAGCAATTTGGTAAGTTCATGACACTTGTCAAGAACCTTGAGGTAACAGTTCCTTTCACTGATTTAATTTCTCAAGTTCCATCATATGCAAAGTTTCTTAAGGATATTCTCACTAAGAAAAGGTCATTTGGTGAGGTAGAGATAGTAGCTTTTACTGAGGAATGTAGTGCTGTCTTACAGAATAAGTCTCCACCTAAACTTAAAGATCCTGGTAGTTTTTCGATCCCGTGTCATTTAGGTGCATTGTTCATTGATAGAGCTTTATGTGATTTAGGCGCTAGCGTCTCAGTCATGCCTCTCTCGGTTTTTCAAAAACTAAATATGGGAGAATTAAAATGTACACAGATGACTTTGCAAATGGCAGACCGTTCGATAAAATATCCCCTTGGAATTTTAGAGGATGTGCCTGTTAGGGTTGGAAAATTCTATATTCCTGTAGACTTTGTAGTTCTAGATATGGAAGAGGACAGCCAAATACCTATAATTTTAGGTAGACCATTTCTCTGTACTGCAGGTGCTGTTATTGATGTTAAAAGTGGGACTCTCACATTGAGCGTTGGTGATGATAAAATTACTTTTACTCTAACCTCTGCTCTTAAATCCCCTTTGCTTGAGAATACTTGCTACAGGATTGATGTTGTAGATGAAATTGTCCAAGATGAGACACCTCAGATTTTATTGAATGATGCATTGGAAGCAGTGCTTATGCTTGAAGCTTCAGAAGGAGAAGGACATGCTGAAGTCGATTCATTGGTTCTTGAGTTTGATGGTGCAGCTGATCCGAATTGTGAGGTAACCAACACTGTCACTTCTTGTGGTGAACCTCAGGTAAATAAGTTAGAGCTAAAGCCTTTGCCATCTAATCTGAAATATGTGTTTCTTGATGATGAAAAGACTTGTCCTGTGATTGTTAGCTCTAGTCTTGATGATGACCAGGTTTTTAAGCTTCTTACTGTTTTGCGTGCGCATAGAAAAGCTATTGGGTACAGTATTGATGATCTAACAGGAATTAGCCCAGACCTTTGCATGCATAGAATTCACTTAGATGATGACCATAAGCCTTGCATACAGGGACAACGTCGCTTGAACCCTAACATGCAAGAGGTTGTTAAAAAAGAAGTTTTGAAGTTGTTAGATGCGGGCATCATTTACCCGATTTCTGATTCTAAATGGGTAAGCCCAGTTCAGGTAGTCCCTAAAAAAGGAGGAACAACGGTAATTAAAAATGACAAAGATGAATTAATTCCCACTCGAATTGTCACCGATTGGCGAATGTGCATTGATTACCGCAAGTTAAACATTGCTACTAAAAAGGACCATTACCCTCTCCCTTTCATTGATCAGATGTTAGAAAGACTTGCTAAGCATAAGTACTTTTGCTATTTAGATGGATATTCAGGGTTCTTTCAGATCCCTATACATCCGGATGACCAAGAAAAGACTATATTTACTGGCCCATATGGTACTTTTGCATATCGTAGAGTGCCTTTTGTTTGTGCAATGCCCCTGCTACTTTTCAGCGTTGCATGACTGCCATATTTTCTGATTTCATAGAGTCTATCATGGAAGTATTTATGGATGATTTCAGTGTTTATGGGTCTGATTTTGATGTATGTCTGCATAATCTCTCTAAAGTGCTTAAACGTTGTGAAGAGGTGAATTTGGTTTTGAATTGGGAAAAGTGCCACTTCATGGTCAATGAAGGGGTTGTACTTGGTCATTTGATTTCTGAACGTGGCATCCAGGTTGACAAAGCAAAAATTGAGGTGATTGAGAAGCTTCCCCCTCCTGTTAATGTCAAGGGAGTGAGGAGTTTCCTTGGTCATGCGGGTTTTTATCGTCGTTTTATAAAAGATTTTTCAAAAATTGCAAAACCCCTCACTCAATTGTTGCTTAAGGATGCTACCTTTGTGTTTACTGACGCTTGTTTGGAGTCTTTTAACAGGATTAAGGCAGCTTTGATAAGTGCACCAATCATTCAATCTCCAGATTGGAATCTTCCATTTGAAATCATGTGTGATGCAAGTGATTATGCAGTTGGAGCAGTTCTCGGTCAAAGGAAAGACAAGGTATTGCACGCCATCTACTATGCAAGTAAAACCTTGGATGAAGCTCAAGTCAATTATGCTACCACTGAGAAGGAGCTTCTAGCTGTGGTCTACGC
The DNA here is from genome assembly GCA_037693485.1 of Kitagawia praeruptora. Classification (NCBI taxonomy): domain Eukaryota; kingdom Viridiplantae; phylum Streptophyta; class Magnoliopsida; order Apiales; family Apiaceae; genus Kitagawia; species Kitagawia praeruptora. The sequence goes on from CM075349.1 coordinate 39,439,825, forward strand.
TCTTGACAAGTTCCGGACATATCTCATTGGCTCCAAAGTCATTGTTCACACTGATCATTCGGCACTTAAATATTTGCTAGCCAAGAAAGAAGCAAAGCCAAGGCTTATTCGTTGGATTCTGTTACTCCAAGAATTTGACTTGGAAATCAAAGACAAGAAGGGTGTTGAGAATGTAGTTGCGGATCATCTTTCACGGTTGCGTTTCAAATCTGACATTGCGTCAAGTACTCCTATTGACGATTCTTTTCCAGATGATCACCTGTTTTCGGTTGCTACTCAAACACCATGGTATGCAGATTTTGCAAATTTCTGTGTTAGTGGATCTCACCCTCCAGAATTGACTTATCAGCAGAGAAAGAGGTTTTATCACGATGCTAAACACTATTTTTGGGATGACCCTTTCTTGTATCGAAAGTGTGCTGATGGAATCTTTCGTAGATGTGTCCCTGAGTTCGAAGTACATGACATTCTCAAGCATTGTCATTCTCTCGCATGTGGAGGCCACCATGGTCCTTCTAAAACTGCTGCTAAGGTACTACAATCCGGTTTCTTTTGGCCCTCTCTATTTAAGGATGCTCGTGCTTTCTGTTTGGCGTGTGATGCATGTCAAAGGACGGGTAATATTTCTAAACGTCATGAGATGCCTCAAACTGGTATTCTTGAGGTCGAGATATTTGACGTATGGGGTGTTGATTTTATGGGACCCTTCCCAAGTTCTTGTGGGATGAGATACATCTTAGTTGCTGTCGATTATGTGTCCAAGTGGGTTGAAGCTGTTGGATCAGTAACCAATGATTCCAAGGTTGTTATGAAGCTCTTTAAAAATATCATCTTCCCTCGTTTTGGAGTTCCTAGAACAGTGATAAGTGATGGTGGTTCTCATTTTCGCCATCGCCAGTTTGAAACTTTGCTGAAGAAATATGGCGTTACTCACAAGGTTGCTCTTGCATATCACCCCCAAACAAGTGGCCAAGTGGAGGTTTCTAACCGCCAAATCAAAAGCATTTTGGAGAAGATGGTGGCAAAGTCAAGGAAAGACTGGTACTTGAAGCTAGATGATGCTTTGTGGGCTTATCGTACGGCGTACAAAACACCTATAGGAACCACTCCTTATCGATTGGTTTATGGTAAAGCATGTCACTTGCCAGTGGAATTGGAGCATCGCGCCTTTTGGGCTATCAAAGAACTCAACATGGATTTGAAGGCTGCGGGGCAAGCGAGACTTCTTCAACTTAATGAGTTAGATGAGCTTCGATTTGATGCTTATGATAATTCTCGGCTTTACAAGGAGAGAACGAAGAAGATGCATGATAAAATGATTCAGAGAAGAGATTTTCATGTTGGTGACAAGGTATTGTTGTTCAATTCCAGACTTCGACTTTTTCCAGGAAAGCTCAAATCAAGATGGTCTGGACCTTTTACTGTCACCGATGTCAAATTTTATGGTGCTATTGAAGTTATGGGACGAGATGGAACAAAATTTAAGGTCAACGGTCAACGCCTTAAATTATATGTGGATGGTGCATTCGTAGGGAAGATGGAAGTGATTTATCTTGACAACCCCTCCACGGAGATCTGAACCAGCTGAGTCGAGCCAACGACGTTAAACAAAAGCGCTTCTTGGGAGGCAACCCATGGATCATACTTTTGCAAAAGGGAGTTCTTCTTTCCTTTTGTTTTATATATTGTTGATTTCTTTGGTTAGTTAATGAGTCATTGAGGACATTGACTCGCTTAAGTGTGGGGAGGTGTTCTCGGTGTTCTCAACGTAGTGTATATAAAAAAAATAATAAAAAAAAATATTTAAAAATCCAAAAAAATTTAAAAATTTGAAAAATGCCAAAAATAATTCTAGTCATGTGAAGATTACTTGTGAAAATGCACTCATGCATGCTTAGGAATCTTGTGTTTATGGATGCTTTTGATTAAGAAGTGATATGTGATGTTCTTGTGCACACACGTACGCTAGCAAGTAAAAACTAGTAAACTTATTGAATGTGCTAAATGATTAGAATGCCATGAATAGGTGCAAGGTAATATTGGTCTACATGCTTTGAGTACAAGTAGGTGCGTTAGAGAGACTGTTATTTGGGATTGATTATGCTTTGTCACACCAAGTGAGTTTTGAGCCTATATGCATATCTTTTGCATGATTTTTCGTTTGCTTGAGTGTCCACTTATCGTTTGCATTGCTAGCACTTGCTTGAGATCTTTATTGAGATGCATGACATTAATTGATGATAACATGATAAAGGCAATAGGATAACCTCATATTTCCTATATATCCAAACCATTATACATGATCATTAGTTAACCCTTTGAGCCTAATCTTGTTCTTTCGGTGACACACCATGTACTTGCCATATATCCTTTTTATTGTATTAGCCTTACATTAATTTCGAACCCAATTGTCAAAGGCTAGTATTGTGCTTAAGGGAGTGATAAGGTGTGCATAAAAAGGGGGTTTTTATTAATGATCATAACTTTGGGGGAATATTTGGGGTTTGTTTCATAGCTTGTTAGTCGAAGTTTGAAATCATATTTATGGGATCATTTTTCTTGCTATTACTTAGCTCTCTTGAAAAAAAAAAAGAAAAGAAAAAGAAAAGAAAAAAAATAATAAATAAATAAATAAATACGAGAGCATACTTTTTCCTTGTGATCCTACTTTGATTCGACTAGTCAAGCTGTTTATAAATAAAAGCTCAAGTGTGGGGAAGTATTTATAGGTTTTAATAATTATGGGAGTTGATTGAACTTCAATGTCAGGTACTAGCTTTTGACTTAACCCTCTTTGACTTTCTTGACATACCTTATCCCTAGCCCCGTTACAACCTTAACAAAGACCTTTTGATTGTCATCGATGATGTATGTTGCGTTAAAGATTAGATTGATACCAAGGACGAAGCATGTTTATGATATTGTTGGAGTTGAGTGATACACTTACCCTTTGTTTTGAGTGAATATTTTTGTGAGTGAACGGTGAGTTGTTGCTTTTGCATAGGATATCCCAGGTCGTGTCTTAAAGATGTTCTCTTGTGTGCTTAGCATGTTTACCAAATTATTCTTACATTTGACATGAATTTCTATGATCTTATACATCTTCTTTGAGTACGCTATGTGGATACTTGCACTTTAGACACCAAGGCATTGCATTTTCATTCTGATTCTTAAGCCGATTTCGCATGAGAGGACGGGTGTGTGTGGTGTTGTGTTGATGTGTGGTCTTTTGCATGAGCTAGATGAATTTTGTGGGTATATTCACTATAAACCCTCACGAGACAGCACTCGTCCTACTAGGGCTGCCTAGGGGTTTAACGGCTTGTTGCATATGCTCAATGCAATCGTGTCATCTACGAAAGTGATATTAGTTAGAATTTAGTTTTTATTTCGCTTATTTGCCCGAGGACGTGCAAATGCTTAGTGTGGGGATATTTGATAAGATGTATTTTTATATATATTTTATATAATTTTATTCCCACATTTAATTGCATTTTGCATTGATTTGGATATTTATTTAATTAATTTTGATGTTTTATTTCAGGAGACAAGAATCTCTAAGTTTGGAAGAATTTGAGCTTAAAGAGCTATTTTGGAGCTAAAAATGGAAGAAATTCGGATTTATTGTGCTACACCCACTTCCTACAGTATTTAATTCATATCCGGAGTTGTAGGAGTCAGATTTGGACGATCTTACAGTCCACGCGAAGCTTATGAAATTATCTTCAATTTGGAGGGATTAATTAAGCAAAAATTTGATTGGAGCAACTCGAAATCTGAGGAATAAATAAATTTTCGAATTTTAGAAAAAGTGAAAAAGCAAAAAGTTGAAAATGAAAAAGTTGAAAATGGAAAAAGTTGAAAATGAAAAGTTGAAAAAAAGTTTTGAAGCCAACAACTTTGAAATCAAGAAGAGCGGCGGCCAGCAGTCATGCAGCGAATCACGGAGCAGTTTAAGAAATTAAGCAGCTTCATATTCCTATAAAATGAAGGAGAAAACAGTCTGCAAGGGGGAGAGCACAGACTACACACCAACTAAAACACAAAAAGTAGGAAACACACTGCATATCACATTTCTGCATATTTTTCATTCGGCTACTGCAAGATTTTATTTTGGAGCTAGGGGCTTGGTTTTCTTCTCTTTTATGTACAATTTGGCTTGATTCTCCATTCTATTGTAAATTTGAGGTACTCCTAAATTTTATCTTGTTTATTAATATATGTTTTATATGTCTTGTTTAAATATTTTTGTCGTTTCTATTAATAGCATGTGTGAGTAGTTTATTTCTAGGGTATAAGGGGAAGCCATGTTTACACCACAATAATGCTTTAATTTTATTAGTTGTTTAACGGATATAAAATAATTCTAATCGATATGTTATAAAATTTAATTTGTGTTATCGGTCTGTATCATTAATTAATTATTTGCGAATAGGAATAATAGATCGAGAGATTTTATTCACTAGAGGCATACATACGATTAGCGGAATTGAATTTTAGTGCGAAAGCATAATTTGATTTCCGAGAGCATTAATGCTTGAAAAAGATTAACTGATGCTCTAATTATTTAAAATCCGTTAAATTACTATATCCGTTTAATTTATTTCGGTGTAAACATGGTGAACCCGGTTGCCCTAGACTTTTAATTAATCAACTTAAAAACACATTTATTTGCGTTAGTTAGTTTTATAAAAATTCCTAATAATTGTTAAAATTATAAAATTCGTGACAATTAAATTATAATTGATAAAACCTGTCTCCCTGCGAACGAACACAAAAATATACCGCATCAAACACAGGCAATTTGGTGAAAAGAACATCATAAATATAATTCAACTCTACCTCAACTAGCCTGAAAGCGTCCTTGTATGATGTTGCAAGGAAGAACTCTCGGCTCTGGCTGCGTTCCTGGATCCTAAGATTTAGACCGACGACAAGTCCTTTGAATGTCGTGAAGTATACAAAAGCATACTGCATCACTTGTAATTAATAGGACAAAGCATCCCTGTTCATTCTAATCAGAGGTTTGGCTCTTTTGTAAGCATCCAAATCAGGTATCGAAAGAATGGAACTGCGGAAGCTGTTTGCACTTCCATAGTACAGAGCACGTAAACTCCGAACACTTGATGATTCCACAAAACAACATGAGCATCGTTGGGATCCTTAGTGGGTCGACAAATTCTTTTTTGTGTGTTTTGCTAACAAAGTTGACGTAATGTTGAGATTGATAGAAACAATAAGCTACGGTAGTGCACTGTGAATCCAGATAAAACAAATGTCTTTGCCACAGTTCATTGTCCTCAGGTGGTGATGAAGTCTGGACCGCCAAGGTGTACAAGTAATTAAAATGCAGCCCAGTAGGTATTATGAATATGATTTAGGTAACAACCATCGTGTTCATCATAACTGCAATATATATTATACAAACTTTGCCTGCTTACAATGAGTCCGAGCCCGAAAACAGCAACAAGGTCTGCAAGCAAATATGCTAACCGCAGAAGGATGACAATCTATTTGTTCGAAGACCTTCTAAAGGCTCCAGCAAGAATTAAGAAGATTTGAAGGAAATACTGGGGGGATTTGGACAGCAGTCATTCTACACCTTATGGATGGATTTATCTATATTACAAAACAAGTTCAGTTAATTCTGCACTTAATCTGAGTGTTTTCATTACAATGTAAATGCTCTCCCTTGACGTGTGTTCCGCAAACCTATATAAAATTTAGTTGAATCCCTTAACAAAATTTCACATATATGGGGGTCTTTTTATGTTTTTATGAGGTTTCGAATTTCATTTCTCGCGTCTAATAAAGTAACAAAACAAAGTCATGTACATAATCTTTTATCTTTTAAATTTTTGGATAACTACGTATACACCTAACTTGTTTAACAATGATTGCAGACTTGATCATCTGTGAGGGGGAGCCAAGGAGATACCGTTAGATTGAAAGGTCTTTGGTATCTTTTTAGCGCTTAAGAACTCAAATATCGTAGAATGTTGTCCGGGGACATTTGTTGGTAAAATCAAACCGCATAGCAACTAACAAAACTAAGGTGAAGATTTTCTTGGCCTACATTATGATTAGAACCAAAATTATTCATTATTGCTTATAACCAAGGTGAAGTTTGTTACTTGACTGCTACCATTGCAATAACTAGCAAAAATGTATTGCATCTTCAAATGTTTTTTCTTGAAATAACATGATTCCTTTGTTATGCCTAACCTAGCTGTATCATTATATTGAGTTGTAGGGTTAGTTATGAGAGATTTGCTCAAGAATCAACTGACAGTGATTAACAATACAATTAATAGAAAGTGAAGCCACAATGAAAGGCATGCAAGACCTTTGATTCTCATTTGTGGCTACAAAACCACAGGGCAGCCATCAACAGCAATTCCTTGAGCTGTTGGGCAGGAAGCATAAGGGCATCCATCAAGTCCATTACCCCACCAATCAAGACCGATATTTTCCAGTCCTAAGCATAGATACAATAGCACTCCCATAAAAGCCAGTCCAGCATCAAGTGCGCCAGAAAGAACATAATTATGGCGCTGCCACCAATCCGGTCTATATCTATACACTAGAAATCCAGATAAAAATCCAACCATAATCCATGCACTGTAGTTAATTGCAGTAGCTGCTGGCATCACTCCTGTTGCTCCTATTAGTACCGGCATGTTAATGAGCCTAATCCAGTCTTGGTTAGGAAATGCTTTGTGAGCTAACCAGACAAAAACAGGAGCAATTGCTCCAAGCAAAAAGAACCAATTCACCATTGCGTAAGTGCCTAAATCTCCAAAAGTTCTACGAGGTCCAATCAATCCCCATACAACGGATGCATCATAAAAGATATGATCCACTGGGCAAGTCCACACAGTGCCACCAGAAGATGCAGTATCACAAATTTCAGGAATAGTTTCCATTAACCACCAGGCTGTTATCAAGTACACTAAACTTGCCATAAGCGTGCCCACTATCTGAAAAAATTGATTACATTAATCTTTTTTGAAAACAATTGATTACATTAATTGAAAATAATAAGACACTAAAAAATGTTGTATATGACCTTAATTAGAAAGCATATTAAGATCTATGGATATTAAACTGACCTGGGCCATAAACATTGTTCGAGGTGGAATTTTCATGTAATGACCAAGCTTAAAGTCTTGAAGGAAGGTAATTGCTTGAGACATACTCACCCAACCAAGCACCTTAAAGCACATATTAGCAACCGGATACCCTGGATAGATGTATCCTATTATGTATTCTGTGATGATGTTTAGGCCTGGTGCCTATAGATATATGGAAAATTATTATGGCAGACTTTTAGATTATAATTACATGTTCTATTCTGGTTTATAAGGTATATGAACTGATACAACATGGTCACAGATAGAACTCAATGTAGTGAAAAATCAAGCTATATAGGGAATGGATGAAACCTGGTTGGTAATTGCAGTGATGATCCCGATAGGAAGAGTGAAGAAGAAGGCAATGACGCAAGCTAGTAATACACCCCACCAAGGAAGTTGTAGTTGATCATTGTAATACTCGCAGGCGAATATTGCAAGTGCTATGTTGGCCACTAAGATGCACGAAAACCACCACTCTGGAACTTGTTGATATTTGCTCATAAGTCTTGTGTGTATGTCCATTTTCTTTTCTTTAAAACTTGATTTGCTTTGCTCCCATATTTCCCTGCATATATCTTACCAAAATGCTTGACATTCATTTCGATGCCAAACAAGTGTGTGAATGTCTGTAATTAAGAATTAAAAAAAAAGTTACCTTCCATGAAATAGAAAAACATGTACAATAGTGGCAGAGAGAGCAGCAAATCCAACACCATACGTCAAAGCAAAAAATGTACTAATATAAAGGGGTCCTTCACGTTCATAAGCCATATAATCCAGGTGAAAATTTGAGTCGATGATCGCTGTAACATTGTAAGCTTGGCCAGAGGAGGTGAAGAGACCATCAGAAAATATGGGGAATTTTTTTGCTTCATAAACATTGAGCCAGTAGCTTATAGGTGTCACAACATACATGAGTAAGGAAAAACCTACGGCAACATTGGCAGTGGCAAACCATGGGCTTGCCAACGGGCTTCCAAGATAGGCAGAAATGGAAGACCAGTCAAGGCCAATGGCACCAATTCCTAGGCCATGGAGTCCAGAACCAAGTTGTTGGGCTAAAACTGATTTCGGGAAGATCCAGCAGATCCATGAAAAGGAGGTTAACATTTGAAAGAGGTAGCCAGGAAAGACATAGAAAGCAAAGCTGCAAATGAACGCAATTAGGAAGAACTGAGTACGAGTTAATCCGCCTTTGGACCGTTTTTCTTTTTCATGAAGAGCCCTGCACAAAAGATTGTTAAAGTAGTATCATTTTACATAAAATTAAAGCTCAAGTAGAGTAAGATGATCCACAGTATGGTGCTCAGATAAGCAATTAGTAATAGTATTTTACTAATTTAAGGCACTTGGTTTCATGGTGTTTGGATCACACGATCCCAAGCAATTTGGAGTCAGTCGCTCGTATAAATTCTCCAATCGTATCTATCTTTTGCTAATATGCAAGTTCAGAACAGTCACTATTTATGTAAATACTTTTATACTCCTAACTCAGGCAAGTAGTAATCCTTGAAATGAGATAAGCACATTGCAAATGCCAAATGATACCTTTTTTTTCGATATATAGTTGATATACATCGTGCACACATAATCTCTGTTGGACTTATTTACATTCTGAGCATCAATAAATTGAAAATACTATTTGATTATTTGAATATAGAGCAACACAAACTAACAAGTCAGTACCTTGCAAAATTTACTATCGCCCGTACCTGTAAGAGATTCATGCCTACTTGAGATTGACACTAAGCAATAAATAAAGGAGAACTCTCGCGCTCACAACACAACATATATTGCATTATCAAGCTAATATTCAAATATGCGCGAAGTCATTAAGCACATCTAGAGCATGCACGTGCCTCACACGGGTTATAAAGCTAGTTAATTGTAAAGTAGGAAGTGTTAGCTAGTAAAGATATTAATTAATAAAATTCGCGGAAGAGTTGTTAATAGTATATAATTGGTGTATTTCGTGATTTTATTCAGTGAATTAAATTTTGGAAGAGTTAATTTATAAAAGCATAGATATATAAGTAATTAATTTTGTAAAAAGGAAAATTGAAATGCATATTACTGAAGAAATTACAGTCTACATTAGGTTAATAATTAGGTTAATAATTTGTTGAAAGTACCTGAACAAGGAGACTTGAACAAGATTAGCAGGCCACCACATAGCTGCTGGCTCCACTAAATATCTTCTGAATATTCCAGCCCATCCAAACCCCAGTATCTACCATTCAACAACCATTTTAGATATTTATAAATTATAATTGCTAAAACTTTAATGTTACTTCTCAAATATCCCCACTAGACCACTAATCCACTATGATTAATCTATATGCACCACACTAATTATAGAAAGATAAATACATGCGTTATGAATATACCTGAGTTGTTAGGACAACAAGCAAAGAGACGAAGAACGTGATGTGACGCCCATAAAAAATCTTAACGCCCGTGACCACGTAAATAGCGAAAACAGAACCAGCACCAGAGTTTGCGAAAATGGTGATAAGAACATGTTCTTTTACGTTAAATGGGCCAGGATTTAATGTGAACTCGAATTTTGTTCCCGGGAAAAAGATTCTGTCAGTTATTTTAGCTGCCATGAGTTGGCCTAGTGGAACCACGGCGATCTGAGGTGAGATCGCCGTGATGGTCAACGGCTCGGTTCGGTACCAAAAAAACATGTTGAGAAATGACAAGACAATGCAGGACATAGTCCCCAAAACCCACACTCGGAATGTGAGTACCGGGAGGGTCTTGTCATCGGTGGTCGGGACAGTGAGCGCCACCTGTTTGATCGGAGACTCCTCGCACAACTCTTCATCTTCTTGCTTTACCAATGACCTTGAAGGAAAATTCGACACTGGCCAAGAAATTTAGGATTCAAAATTAATCACAAATTCACAATTGACACACACCGACACTCACTCACACATAGCTGTAATTCGAGTCGTGCTGCTAGCAATGTTCATGTACACATGAGATAAAATGGTTATAAACTTACATAAAGGAGTTTGTATTTCGTGTGAGATTGATTCTTCTTCCATGTTTTTTTTGCTCTAAATAGATGACAGCCAGCCAGCTAGCTTTTCTTCATTTTAGTACCAGAACTACTTATGGTAACTGTTTATGCAGCATATTAGGTGAAACATGAACCATATAAACTTTGTGACTTCATTGCAGCATTTATTCATGACAGTCATGTGTAGTATATGTATGTTAACCACCGGAGAAATACTAGAGTTCCCAAAAATATTTCTCAAATGATTCTCAAATGTTTAGTTGGTAAAATCTGATTCCATGTGATTTTTCGAAATAAAAAGACCCTCCACATATATATTTGTGTTCCATGAATTAAAAAAAGATACTTGGCATTCGAAAACAAATTCGAAAATCATTTCAACATCTCTGGCATTGCTCTATCCAGAAATGCATTAAAAATAAAATTATTTATTTTTGTTTTGGAAAAACGCATGTCAACATTAAGTTTAAACTTTTTAGTGCTCCATTTGGCATTGGCAGACAGCTAGAGCACTAGAGCAGCAACTTTTAAATTTTAGTTGTAATCAAAAACTGCTTTTTATAAATACTTTTTTTTTGTTTATAAGTTGCTTTAGAAAAAGTAAAAAAAAATTGACAAAATTAATTTTTTTTGCTAAAATATACAAAAATAAGATACTATAGCAGGCAATTTAAAAACTGACAATATAAAAAAAGTAGTTAAAACAGGATCATTATGTATTTATGTCCATGAAAATTAACAGATTCACGATTTCTTCTTTAGATAAGTGTACATGCAGTTTGCATATATCTTCATTTTAACTTCTTCACAAAGCTTCTACTACTTCAATTAGTCTTTCATCTACAACTCTAGTTTTGAGATGATATTACAATCTTTTTTATAGCTAAGTTGATGTTAGAATTTTGAAATCGAAGCATGCATACAAATACATCGTAAAGGCATATCTACTAAACTTTCTGCAATTAGGACATCAAGTTCAAGTTATATACAAACAAATTTAGTTCAAAATTCAATTATAGATGGCAATTCAAGCATTGTATTTAGCAGCTTTATCTAGATGTGTATCTACAAGACTACAGCTACTGCTACATCCTACATTTCATGCATTCTACCTTTCTCCTTCAGATTGTCTTGCTATATTTGAAATTTCGGTGATTTGGAACAAATGTAACAACTCACACAGTCACACTGGAGCAGATCCATGAAGCTAGCTCTGGATTCGGTGAAGCTAGGGTTATTTGATGAATCATGAGATACTTTGTTCAAGAATAACTGATAGTAGTAATTTACACAATTCTTTTGGCAGAAAAAATTACAAGAAAATGAGTACAAATGACAGTACTATTTATACAAAGTGAATCCACAATGAAAGACATGTATGACTTTGATTTTGGTACGTGGCTACATAACCACAGGGCAGCCAGCCACTGCAATCCCTTGAGCTGTTGGACAGGAAGCATAAGGGCATCCATCAAGTTCATTACCCCACCAATTAAGACCAATATTTTCCAATCCTAAGCAAAGATACAAAAGCACTCCCATAAAAGCCAGTCCAGCATCAAGTGCACCGGAAAGAACATAATTGTGGCGCTGCCACCAATCCGGTCTATATCTATACACTACAAATCCAGATAAAAATCCAACCATAATCCATGCACTGTAATTAACTGCAGTAGCTGGTGGCATATTCCCTGTGGCACCTATTAGCACGGGCATGTTTATGAGCTTAATCCACTCTTGGTCGGGGAATGCCCTGTGAGCTAACCAGACAAAAATAGGAGCAATTGCTCCTAGCAAAAAGAACCAATTCACCATGGCATAAGTGCCTAAGTCTCCAAAAATTCTACGAGGTCCGATTAGTCCCCAGATAACGGATGCATCGTAGAAGACATGATCTCCCGGGCAAGTCCACACAGTGCCACCAGAAGATGCAGTTGCACAAATGTCAGGGATAGTTTCCATTAACCACCAGGCTGTTATCAAGTACACTAAACTCGCTATAAGCGTACCAACTATCTGAAAATTTTGACAAAATAAATTTTGATTTATCAGATACCGAAAACTGGTGATTTTTAGCATAATCTTAGAAGGTAGGTCTTGATGAAAGAACAGATAACTGACCTGTGCCATGAACATGGTCCGGGGTGGAATTTTCATGTAGTGACCAAGTTTAAAGTCTTGAAGGAACGTAATCGCTTGTGACATACTTATGTAACCATACACTTTGAAGCACATATTAGCAACCGGATACCCGGGATAGATGTATCCTATGATGTATTCTGTGATGATGTTTAAGCCTGGAGCCTATAGTTTTATGGAAAATATGTGCTAAATAAGTACAAAAGTTTTGTAGTATGAAATTCTATGTTTTAAACTCTCATATAAAGAACATCACATATACATAATTGTAGATAAACTCAATTTTCTTTAAATTAAGCCATATTAGGAAATGCATGAAACCTGGTTCGTAATGGCAGTAATGATCCCAATAGGCAGAGTGAAAAAGAAGGCAATGGCGCAAGCTAGTAGTACACCCCACCAAGGCAGTTGAAGTTGTTCATTGTAATACTCGCAGGCGAAAATTGTAAGTGTTATGTTGGCAATTAGGATGGACCAGAACCACCACTCTGGAACTTGTTTATATTTGCTCATAAGTCTTGTGTGTATGTCCATTTTCTTTTCTTTGAAACTTGATTTGCTCTGCTCCCATATCTCCCTGCATATATCCATCCACAAAATTATCGACATTCGGTTCACTACTAGGCAGGCTTAAGTGTGTGGTTTAGTTTAAAAAATGGTACCTTCCATGAAACAGAAACACGTGCATAACTGTGGCAGAGAGAGCTGCAAATCCGACACCATAAGTCATAGCAAAAAATGTACTAAGATAAAGAGGTCCTTCACGTTCATAAGCCGCGGAATCCAGGTGAAAATTATTGTCAATAATGGTTGTAATATTGTAAATTTGGCCAGATGAGGTGAAGAGATCATCAGAAAATATGGGGAAATTTTTCGCTTTATAAAAATTGAACCAGTAGCTTATAGGTGTCACAACATACATGACCAAAAAAAATCCCACAGCAACATTGGCAGTGGCAAACCATGGACTGGCTAACGGGCTTCCAAGGTAGGCCGAAATGGAAGACCAGTCAAGGCCAACAGCTCCTATACCAAGGCCGTGGAGACCGGAACCAAGTTGCTGAGCAAGAACTGATTTTGGGAAGATCCAGCAGATCCAAGAAAGGGAGGTTAACATTTGGAAGAGGTAGCCAGGGAAGACGTAGAATGCAAAGCTGCAGATGAAGGCGATTACGAAGAATTGAGTTCGAGTTAGTCCTCCTTTCGGCCTCTCTTCTTTCTCATGCAGAGCCCTGTAAAACAATCCTTTAAGGTGGCGTTTGGGAACTACAATTTCATTTGAAATCCATGATTTCAATTCCAAAAATTGAAATCCATAATTTCAAATTCAAATTCTTTGTTTGGTAAGTATGAGAATTTCAAATTCAAAAATTTTAAAATTTGAAAAATTTTTGTTTAAAAAATTTCTCTTCTCGAGAAATTTTTCCCGGGAAAAAATTTCTCTTTTCGAGAAATTTTTCCCGGAAAAAAATTTCTCAAAAAAATTTTACTATAAAAAAATTCTCGAAAAAAATTTCTCGAGAAAACTTTTTCAAAAAAAAAATATCTCGAAAAAATTTTCCCAGAAAAAAATTTATCGATAAAATTTTTCCCGAAATAAAATTTCTCGAGAAATTTTTTTTCGGGAAAAAATTTCTCGAGAAAATTTTCCCGGGAAAAAAATTTCTCGGGAAAATTTTTCCGGAAAAAAATTTCTCGAAAAAATTTCTCGAGAAAATTTTCCCGGAAAAAAATTTCTCGGGAAAATTTTCCCGAAAAAAAAATCTCGAGAAAAATTTCCCAGAAAAAAATTTCTCGAGAAAATTTTCCCTGAATAAAATTTCTCGAGAAAATTTTCTCGAGAAACTTTTCCCGGTATAAAAGTTCTTGAAAACAATTTTCCGGAAAAAAAATTTCTCGGGAAAATTTTCCCGGAAAAAAATTCCTCGGAAAAAATTTCTAGAGAAATTTTTCTCCGAAAAAATTTCCCCAAAAAAAAATTCCTCTAGAAAATTTTGCCGGGAAAAAATTCCTCGAGAAAAAATTCTCTAAAAATGTTTCCCGGAAAATAATTTCTAAAAATTTCTCGAGAAAATTTTCCCGAAAAATAATTTCTCAGAGAAAAAATTTCCCGAGAAAAACTATTTCTCTAAACAATTTCCAAAAAATAAAAAGGAATGTTCATGTATTTTGGTGGAGAAGAATTTCAAATGACTACCTTTCACTTGTAATTTCAAATTATAAAAAAATAGTTAATATTGAATTGGTATGGAATTCATCAATTCCAATTCAAAATTTTTTTAATCTTACCAAACACTAAATTTGGTCAATTTCAGGAATACAAATGAATTTCAAGTTACCAAACAAGCCATAAATTCAATCTTAACTACATTACCATGCCATTTTTTTTAGCAAGATGATAACCTTTAAATTTCTTAACAATGTATTATACATCACTTATCCTGATAGTCTTATGAATGCCTCTATTCATGAATCTGGTACCCTATTACCCTAACCTTCTTGTTTGAGTTAAGAAGGATATCCTATATGTTACTGTGTTATTTTTCAGAATTTTAATACATCTAACAAAAAGGTTAAGCTACTGCGAATTCAATCCGTGGTGGGATGCTGTGCATGTATAGGTGGTCAATGATGGTGATAATAATGCCATGAGATGTCGATTGTTTTCTATCTCTAAAATGTGTTTTCTTAAATATATATATTTTTTTTAGTGTTCTAAAACAAGGCCGCCTAACCGTTTAAATGTTGAAGGTCCCCCAACCGTCCCGATTTTATGTTAGCTGCTTATTCCCCGATTTTATTTAATTATTAAATATATATATAATTATTTATATAAATAATTAAATATATATTATATAATCCGCTTAATTGGTCCGCATTAAAATTCGCTTAAACCCCCGCCTAGCCGCTTAAGCGCTCGAAGGTCGTGTAGCCGTCTAGAACCGCTTAGCGCTTTTTAGAATACTGATTTTTTTTTTTACTTTGGTGAACAATATACAATGATGAATTTCACTAAATTATAGGTTTAAATTTATTATTGGCAACAATTAGAGCTAATCCGAGTTGAGTTGCTCGCGTTCGAATTCGTATACGAGCAGAATTTGAACACGAGTTTGAACCGATTTAGTCAAACCATTCGATATTGAACTTTTATATAATTACATTAAATTATTAGTATTAAATTATTATTTTTATTATTTATAAACTTTCAACTAATTTTATATTTTTAATTTGTATTAATTTTATATTAATAATTAAGCTCACGAGCATATTTAATATGACTCGATTAACTTGCAATTAAATTTGATTCTTTGAACTTGTTTGAATCAAAATGAACGGCTCCACTCGAACTCTTTTATAACTATCTTCTCTTTTATTAACTATCTTCGACCTGTTGAAATACAACATAAAATACATAAAAATTACAAATTTTAATTGTTGACCACATTTAAAACGTTAACTCACCCTCGCAAGTCTAAGGCCCCGTTTGCCTCCTCTTATTTACAACTTATAAGTTACTTATTTCGGAAAGAATTCGTATTTACATAATTTTTTTTAGAGAAAAATGTGTATGGAGAGTTTAATATTCGTTATCTTGCAAAAATAAGTTACTTATTTCAAAAAAAAGTACATATTTCCTAACTTTTTTTCAGAATAAGTAACTTATTTCTGAAAAATAAAATTTCCCAAACGGGCCCTAAGTCTCTAACATAGAGCCTATTTTGCTCTCCTTATTTTTATAAAATAAGGACTTATTTCGAGTGAAATTTTTATATTTATATATTAATTTTTAAGATTAAATATTTAGAAGAGGTTTAGTATTCTTTATATGCAAAAAATAAATAATTTATTTTAGAAAAAAGAATATTTTAATTTACTTTTTTCAAAAATAAATGACTTATTTTTGATAAATAAAATTTGTCAAACAAATTCGGTGAGTAAATGATTTATAGGGTCCCTGCCAGGCAACCGCCAGCTTGTAGTAGGACATTCTACTCTATTACGTAATCCCCATTCCCCCACCATCCCAAATCACATTTTGGTAACGTAATACAACCCCGCCACAAATTTACAGCCAGCATTAGTGCCGTATAATTTATAAACACATTTTTAGTCACAGCTGCGATTATCAGCAAATGCATTTTTAGAGGCATAGAGCAATTAGTAATGTAAAAATTTTTTAGTACGTAAAGAGATGATGAAATTCCCCTATTTTCATATTAAAAATCCTATTACATAATGTAATATATATTTTATCAGTTATCCTAATAAACGGTTGGGTTGACCGTTCCTTTACAGCAAGTCCAATAGATCCCTTATATGACCTCCTAACTTAAATTATAAGGAATTGGGTGTAAAATAGTGCTTCAACAGCCTCTTAATTTTTCCTTAAAAAGTTAAGAGCATCATGTCATCCCTTATCTTTAAGGACTCCCTTATATCACTTTTATTAATAAAATATTATTTTCCCTCCTATTTTCAATTATTTTCCTCTTTTTTTGTTCTTGCTTCCTTCTTTTATTTATTATTTAATAATTATAAGGATCAATTATAAGGAAGATTGTTGGAGTTGTCATATCTTATAATATCCTAAATCATTAAGAATCTAATATTTTATAATATTTATAAGGAAAACACAAGGAGACTATTGGACTTGCTGTTACTTATACATCCAGTTTAGTCACATCAACTGATCAACATGCATGTCCTTAGCGGACATTAATAATACTCCCTCTGTCTCATATTACTCTTCTCCTTTCCAATGTCGGTCTTGTTCATAACATGAGACAAATTACTAATTTACGCATAATCTATAAGACCAAATATAGTCATGAGTGATCTTGTTGGATTCGTATTTATGAGTACTTTAATACAGTGAAGTTTTTATATTTAAAACTAATACGAAATTGAAGATATTAACGATCAAAAGTGTGCGTTGGCAAACGTGTCCGGCCGAAATGGGAAGAGTTTTTTGAGACGGAGGGAGTATTATATATGTGGCAAGCAGTGATTAGTCGTAATAATTTATGCTTGATACTCAACTTTGAATGATTAACTGAATATTAAATTGTATATGTGATTAATTATGTATATACACTATAGTAGGTTATAAGTTAAGCAATAGTTTGACAAAATTCCTACTAATATTTTAGTGTATTATATACTTAAAATATTAATTGTAAAGTACGAAGAGGTAGCTAGTAATGATATTAATAAAATTCACGGAAGAGTTGTTAATAGTATATAATTGGTGTATTTAGTTAGTTTATTCAATGAACTAAATGTTGGAAGAGTTAATTAATATATATAAGTATAGATATATAAGTAATTAATTTTGTAAAAAGGAAATTTCAAATGCATATTACTGAAGAAATTACAGTCTACGTTAGGTTAATAATTTGTTGAAAGTACCTGAACAAGGAAACTTGAACAAGATTAGCAGGCCACCACATAGCTGCTGGCTCCACTAAATATCTTCTGAATATTCCAGCCCATCCAAACCCCAGTATCTACCATTCAACACAACCATATTATTCATTTTCCACTCCATATCTACCACATTTAAAAAAAACAAAAATAATTATACATTACCAAATTTTCAACAAATTTAAACTGACAACGATACCTGTGTTGTTAGGACAACAAGCAACGACACAAAGAACGTGATGTGACGTGCATAAAAAATCTTAACACCGGTAACAACATGAATAGCATACACGGTGCCCGCACCGGAGTTTGCGAAAATCGTAATAAGTACGTGTTCTTTCACGTTAAATGGCCCTGGATTCATCGTGAACTCGAATCTTGTTCCTCGGAAAAAGATTCTGTCAGTTATTTTAGCTGCCATTAGTTGACCTAATGGAACCACGGCGATTTGAGCTGAGATCGCCGTGATGGTTAACGGTTCGGTTCGGTACCAAAAAAATTGGTTGAGAAATGATAACACGACGCATGAGAGTGTTCCTAAGAGCCACATTCGGAAGGTGAGTACCGGTAGGGTTTCGTCGTCGGTTGTTGGGACGGTGAGGGCAACTTGCCTGATCGGAGACTGTTCATCAACCAAGTCCTCATCTTCTTGATGCACCCCTGAACTCAACGGAAGATTTGGTACTGCCCCGTAAAATATGTAATAATCAAGTTAGTTAATATACATAGCAATAATTTATAATTTGAAGAATAATTTTAAAATTAATTTTTTACTTACAGAGAGGAGTTTGAAGTTCATGTGAGAATGATGATTCCTCCATGGATTTTTTTCCTTAAAATTAGAAGATAGCTAGCAAGCTATTATGTATAGATTTAGTTTGTCTTTCATCTTAATATTCTTTGTTATTTTATTCTATTTGTGTATATTCATTTGTAGCATTTATTTATGAGTGCAGGGGGAGCATGTACGTAGCTTCAAGAGGAGAAAAAGCTTAATTAATTAAGTTGACACGACGTTTCAAAAAAAAATTTAATTTAGACATGACTGTATTGCAATTTTGTACAAATGTTTAGACTATAAATCTATACTATTATATAAAAGCCGAAACATTAAAAGTTTGGTTGATCGGTTGGTCGGTCGGTCAGTACGGTACATGTTGGTTTTACTTATTTACCCTTACTCAATTACTACTAACTAATCAATTTCCTTTTTCAGATTAAACATATTAACTTTTCTACTTTTCAAAAATTAAATAATTTACTTTTTCAAGTAAAATACAATATCTTTTATATTTTATCTAACTAAAATTTCTCCTTTATGAATCAATTTCCTTTTTTATGTTAAACATGTTACCTTTTCTATTTTTCAATAATTAGATAATTTATTTTTCAGGTAAATTAGAATATCTTTTACATTTTATCTAACTAAAATTTCTCTTTTTTAAAAACACTACAGCAATTTTGTTTAATAAAATAACATAATTATATTACAATTTCTATTAACTAATCAATTACCTTTTTTAGTCAAAACACGTTACCTTTTCTCTTTTATCTAACTAAAATCTTTCTTTTTCCAATTATATCATGAACGGTTACCTTTTTCAACCAAAACACGTTACCTTTTTTCTTTTCTCTTACTAAAATCTCCTTTTTTCCAATTGTATCACGGGCGTTTCTATTTAATAAATCAAGGGCTCTGTAACTCCTGAATCCACTCTAGAGAAAAAACACATTACCTTTTTCTCTATTCTCTAACTAATCTATACTATATTATAAAAGCCGAAACATTAAAAGTTTGGTTCAACGGTACATATTGAATTTACCTAATTACCCTTACTCAATTACAGATCTACTAACTAATCAATTTCCTTTTTCATGTTACACATATTATCTTTTCTATTTTCAAGAATTAAATAATTTCCTTTTCCAAGTAAAATACAATATCTTTTATAAATAAAATTTCTCATTTAATTGTGGTTCAACGGTACCTGTTGAATTTACAAAATTACCCTTACTCAATTACAGATCTACTAACTAATCAATTTCCTTTTTCATATTACACATATTATCTTTTCTATTTTCAAGAATTAAATAATTTCCTTTTCCAAGTAAAATACAATATCTTTTATAACTAAAATTTCTCATTTATTAATCAATTTCCTTTTTCAGTTTAAACATATAACCTTTTCTATTTTTCAATAGCTAAATAATTTCCTTTTTCATTTAAAATAGAATATCTTTTACATTTTATCTAACTAAAATTTCTCCTATCTATACTATTATATAAAAGCCGAAACATTAAAAGTTTGGTTGGTCGGTTGGTCGGTCGGTCAGTACGGTACATGTTGGTTTTACTTATTTACCCTTACTCAATTACTACTAACTAATCAATTTCCTTTTTCAGATTAAACATATTAACTTTTCTACTTTTCAAAAATTAAATAATTTACTTTTTCAAGTAAAATACAATATCTTTTATATTTTATCTAACTAAAATTTCTCCTTTATGAATCAATTTCCTTTTTTATGTTAAACATATTACCTTTTCTATTTTTCAATAATTAGATAATTTCTTTTTCAGGTAAATTAGAATATCTTTTACATTTTATCTAACTAAAATTTCTCTTTTTTAAAAACACTACAACAATTTTGTTTAATAAAATAACATAATTATATTATAAATCCGTGCAACGCACGGGTTTTAAGCTAGTAATTAAAATACAAGCTGATTTGTATATTAAATAATTATTAATATAGGCCAAGGTTCTAGAGAGAACACCCTTAAAAAGAGAACGAGAGAACACATATCTAACCATTGAATCTATTAAATCTAATGGCCCCGCCAGGGGCACTCAATACAAAAAAGTCTTATAATTCTAGTCTCTATCCATTCATAAAAAAAATTAATTTTTTTTTTTAAAAAAAAATAAATTAAAAACCTGTTGTGACGTCACAGTGACATCATCATCATTATTATTTTTTTTAAATTTTTTTTTTTTAATCAATGGATAGAGGGTGAAATTATAAGACTTTTTTGTATTGGGTGTAGTTGGCGGGACCATTAGATCTAATAGATTCAATGGTTAGATGATGTGTTCTCTGTTCTCTTAAGGGTGTTCTCTCTAGAGTCTAACTATATACTGTACACACTAGATACTTAAAGTACAGGTCATTTTTATAACAAAATTAAGTATATAGTTTTTTATTATTTTTTTGTTAGATGTATATAGTAACTAAATTCTACATTATAATGTTTGATTAAATAGTAGTTTCTACATTTTGAATTGAATTCTACTAAAAAACTTTATGCTACATATGTTAAGAGTTGCACACAAAAATACTTCTCTTTTTGTGTAGGTCCCAAGTCTTAGCTTGCGGCAATTATTACAACAATAGTAGAATCTAAATTCAAATAATGGCGTAATTAATATAGAAAAGTAATTAGAGTAAGTTATTGAACAGTACTGGTTGTATTTCACATCGAACTTTAAAAAAAAATTCAAGTTTTCAAGTTTTTGAATTAATAATTAATTATTATTTTTACCTTAAAAAAAATGGTTTCAAAAATTTTGAATGAGAAAAGAAGCCGTTCTTTTAAAAGTTAGTAATAAAATTGGATCATTCTTTTAAAAAAAGTTGACGAAAATATTTAAAAATACAATAATTAAAACTGATCACTAATTTGCAAACTTGAAAGTTTGACAATCTTTTTGAAATTTAGAATTAAGTACGGTTACCACAGTACCACTCTATAATTTACTTCTCTCAATTATAATACAACAATACATCAATTTTTTAATAATTGATAAACTAATACATATCCAAAAAATGTATATTTCGAAGCTTAAAATTTAATTAATAAAATTTGCATATTTCATAATAATTATTTAATAGAAGTTGAACTGTAATAGTCCTTTAAACTTTGTACATGTATCAAATTAAATGTACTCTTATATAAATATGTTATAAATATAGTAGGTTATAAATAGTAGGTTTTAATTTCTGTTAATCAAAATGTAATTAATATTGATTAAGTGGAAATGATTCGGGTTAAAGAGATAAATGAGAAATGAGCTGGGGGTGGAACTGAAGTATAATCCGTCTAAAATTACAAGTAAACTAATCTATACTTCAGTATTAAATTAATAAGCAAATCAGGAAATAATTTTTCATACTTTGGTTGAATGGTTCAATCATGTACTGAGTAAATAATAGTGATCATTAAATTTTTTAGTAAATTGATGAGAATCATTAGATGTAACACTAAAAAAATATTCTATATTTATACTTATTCAGTGAATACCAGAGATTCGAATCTCGTTGACAACAAATAAAAGTTAAAAGTTTTTATTGTTAATTTTAAACTATACATGAATTTTTGACTAAGATATATTAAAAGTAAAATTTAAAATAACTACTCCCTCCGTCCCTTTTGATTCTTAACACTTTCTATTTTGGGATGTCCCAATAGATTGTTAACATTTCCTAAAATAGTAAGTTTTAACACTATTACACCCACTACTTCACTTATTTTAACAATACTTTACACTATTACATCGACTACTTAACTTATTTTAACTATAAAATCACTATTACACCCACTACTTCATTTATTTTAACAATATTATACCAACTATCTTGGTTTCTGTGCAAAAAGCAAACGTTAACATCCCATTGGGACGGAGGGAGTATTAAACTAAAAAATTTAATTTCATTATAAAAAATTATTATTTCATATTTGAAAAAAATTCATGCATACGAGTAGCTCCGGCAATTTGACACGTGACACGTGAACACTACACGAAACGACACAAAAAATACGATTTTGGGTTTTGATTTTTGGTACACGAACCACGAAAGTACACGAACACACGAAATATTTAGTGTCGGATATGGGTTTTCATTTCGGGTACACGAAAGTACACGAAATAAAAATGTTTATAAATTACTAGTTATAGATTTTATGTGTATATTAATATTATTTTTATAAAGATATATATTTTACACAAAAATATACATATTTACAAGTTTTATAGAGTTGTATTTAAATTTATATATGGAAATGTAAAATATTTTATGTATATTTCATATAAATATAATATTTACTAATAAATTTTAACTAATTTTTTTTTTAATTTTATATAATATATACACGAAACACGACACGAAAGTACACGAATTTATTTCGATTTCGGGTGATACAGGTTTCATATTCAAATACACGAATTTATTTCGGATGAATACAAATTTCACTTTTAAATATACGAAACACGAAAATATACACCATGACACAATTGTCAGGTCTACATACGAGTTATAAGTTATTACATGTTAAAATGTGATCCGCATATAATAAAAATGGTAACCAAACCTTTCTATTCATTTAATAAATGACGTACAAGAGGGAGAATCTGCAAAGATTCCAACGACCAAATTGAAAGGAGTAGCTACCTTGAATTCAACGACGACGAAATATGGTCCTAACTCCTACTCGTAACTAATTAGTTGGGTAACTTTTTAGTGGTCTTGCCTTGCAAGTTACATTCACATGTATGTTGTGTAATAGTGAAATTAAGAAACAAGTGGGCACGTTAAGCTACCCCAAATAATGTTCCATTTTTTCAATTTTTTTTATCTCGTAAAATTACCACTTCAAATTTTCGGGTATTCGGTTTTATTTTTTTGCTAAATTTACACGAATTTCAACCATTAAATATAGGTTAATATCCATCAATAAATTATCTTTTCCGTCTAAAAAATGAGATAATTATAAGTTAGTTGATCGATAACTCAAATTAATAAGATCATAAAAATTTAAAATTTGCCAATGAGGCGGTGAATGTAATAATGGTAGTTATTACTATTCTTTATGGTACAAACAAATGAACAACAGAAGTTATTGGGTTTTGCGAACGTGTATCACAAATCAATAAATTTATTTTTCTAAGAAAAACTAATCAATAATCAATAAAATAGATAAATAAAAAAATAGATAAATACTTACATTTATAGATGAAGATAATTCAATTGTGAACGTTAAATTACTTGTCGTGCGCAAATTAGAATTACACATACATGCGATGGGGAATCCTACCAAATAACACGCACCGTTCAAATTCAAGGTCAATTTTTTTTTTTAAAACTATTCAAGGTCAAATTATTACTTTCTCTGCCCCATAATACATAAGTCTTTTTTAAAAAAAATACATATTTTAAGAAAATATTAATTAGATAATATTTTTCTTTTATAAATGGTTTGACTTTTACGAATATGAGCTTTTTATATTTTTTATCAGTTCTCATTAATTCCTATACAATTTTTAAGAATGCTCATTTAGGAAAAATGATCATAAATCTACATTAAAAATTAAAAATAAACATGTATTATAGGGAAAAAATTATCTTCTCAAAATAGATTACTATTATGGGACGGATGGAGTAAACTCTACTCCAAATTTCTCATTTGTTTGGCTAAATAATGATAGGATTTCCTAAGCTTCAGTTATGAAAAGGACTTGAAGTATTGTTATCAGCTTCTCTAGTATTTTTAAATACATGCGCATTTTAGAATATTCTTAATCTATTATACATATTTTGGTAATTTTTAATTTATTTAGAAAATGTATTATATGTAAAATATAAATTATGTTTCTTTGCCAAAAATAGAAGTGACTGTATATACTAAGATTATGGGTTAATGAGCTACTTTATCACTTTACAATACACAAACTTTCCGTTGGAGTATCATCCCAAAAAAATTTTCAATAAAACACTTGAATAATAAAAATATTTCAGACAGATCCGCTAAGTTTAGTGACGAAAAGGTGATGTGGCAGATGACGTGACGCAATGTAGTTTTCAATCAAACACTTGAAGGATATCTTTTTCAAAAAAGCAAACAAATTATTTAGATAATTTACAAACTATTTAATAATTGAAAAATTATTTAATAATTGAAAAATTATTTATAAGTATTTTTATAATTCATTTATTCAAGTTGGATCGTTAAAATATTTAGATATTTTTTTAATATCAAAACAATTAGTACCTAGGGTTTATGAACATTTAGAGTAATTATCTCGAATTTTTAAATTTTTTTGACATAGTAGAATTTAATTAAATTTAAAAATGAACATATACATTCAATTTATATGCGTATAAATCGATACATGCTAACAAATATTTTAAGATATCATGTTTTTCAATCAACAGTGAGTTTTTAATTTTTTTTCGAATGATTAGAATTTAATTTAATTTAATTTAAAAATGAACATACTCATTCGAATGAAATTTTTTTGAATTTTGAAATTTTTTCGAATTTAAGCATGAACATAATCATTCAGTTTCATGCGTATAAATTTTTCCGAATTAAAATTTTTCAAAAATTTTAAAGATATGCGTATAAATTTTTTCTAATATTTTAAGATATGTGCTTAAATTTTTTCGAATTAAAAAATTTCAAATTTTTGTTGAGTGATTACAATCTAATTAAATTTAAAATTGAACATACATACTTATTTAATTTATTTAAATTCATAGAATTTTTCTGAAATTTTAAACCTTTTTTTTAATGTTCGGTGACCTAATTGAAAGTTTATAAATAGTTTTAACGTTTTTCGTCAAAGTCAAACACGATTTAATTGTCGTGAAATTTTTTAAAAGTACAGTGTCAGCAATTAATTGTACAGTTACGCAATTGAAAACTTTTTTGGGTTGGTGATTC
This sequence comes from Kitagawia praeruptora, assembly GCA_037693485.1. Taxonomy (NCBI): domain Eukaryota; kingdom Viridiplantae; phylum Streptophyta; class Magnoliopsida; order Apiales; family Apiaceae; genus Kitagawia; species Kitagawia praeruptora. Next base: position 39,465,278 of record CM075349.1, read on the forward strand.
AACAGAAAGTTTCTATATTGTACAGTGATGCAATAGTCATTTAACCCCTAAAATTATTAGCCAAAGTGCACAATGTTTTTTATGTTATGCTTATATATTATTCATTTTGTAATTAAAGATAAAATCATGTTTACAACAAAAATATTTTTTTGAATTAAAATTCTGGTTACATGTCTTGTTTACTTTGTTTCTTTTTAATAATGATTTTTGCTATTTTTTTTCCTTTTCCTTTATCTTATTTGTTTTTGAGGGAGAAAATGATATGTTATTAATTATTTGTGTTTCAGGATTTGTGCTATTACAAATTTACAACTCTCTCCATTCTTGTTTGTGAAGGAAAAAATGATACATTATTTGTTAATTGTGTTTTAGAATTTATGATATTATAACTCTCTCTGTCTCTCGTTTTTTTAAGTATAATATAATAATATAGCTTGAATTTACTGTATTACCCATGATGACCAAACCGGCCATCAAAACTTTCTTACGACCAAACCATCAAAACTTTCTTACCCTCATTATATATAGGAATAATAATAATATTAATAATAATAATAATAATAATAATAATATTACTAATTCATTATATATAGGAATACTAATAATAATAATAATAATAATAATAATAATAATAATAATAATTATAATTTTACTAATTTACTATACTAGCTTATAACCCGTGCAATGCACGGGTTTCTTATATTATGTTATAAATTTTATTTAATATTATAATTATGTTTTTATATAATTTCTATTTTTAATAATTTTTTTAATTTTATTTTGATATAATTTAATATAATCATATATACGGATTAGATTATATTAATGTTTCCTTATTATAAACAACGTATACGATTATTAATATATTTTATAAGATATATATATAATGTTTCCTTATTATAAACAACGTATACGATTATTAATATATTTTATAAGATTTTATTTCTGGGTATATATCAATAATTGTAAGATTTGTTTTAAATTAAAAAGGTAACGTGTTTTAATTCGAAATAAAATATTAATGATCGAAAAAGATGATAATATTTTTAGGTGTTTATGAAAGGTAATATTTCAACTAAAAGTATATGTGAAAAGGGCAGTTGGCTAATTACCATTAATTATATGATTTTATTATTTATTTCAATAATTTGGATAACCAAATTTACAAACTTTCAATCTTCCGACTTTAATATAGTAGTATAAATTCGTATTTAATTAGCAAAGGCAATCGGCTGCTTAACATTAATTGTATTATTTTTTTATTTATTAATTAAGATAACAACTATACCTAAACCAAACCGATAAAATTTTCAATGTTTCAACAATGCACGGGTTTCTTATAATATGTTATAAATTTTATTTAAGATTAAAATTATATTTTTATATAATCATTATTTTTAATATTTTTTTAAATTTGATATAATTTAATACACTCATGTTTACGATTATACTAATGTTTCCTTATTATAAACAACGTATATGATTTTTAATGTATTTTATTAATAATTGAAAAATATGATGCGATATTTTTGGGCTATATTTTTCTTGAAAGTTATGATGTTATATTTTTCGGTATATATTAATGATTATAAGATTTGTTTTAAATTAAAAAGGTAACATGTTTTAATTCGAAAAAAGGTAAGCTATTTATAAAAGGTAATAGTTTCAATTAAAATTATATGTAAAAAATCAATCGACTAATTACCTTTAATTTTATTATGTTAATGTGAAAAAGACAATCGACTAATTACCATTAATTATATTATGTTATTATTTATTTTAGGTGTTATACTTTTCTTAAAAATTATGGTTTGATATTTTCGGGTATATAATAATGATTATAAGATTTGTTTTAAATTAAAATGGTAACGTGTTTTAATTCGATAGGAAATATTAATGATTGATTGATGTTTTAGGTATTTATAAAAGGTAATATGTTCGACTAAAATTAAATATGAAAAAGACAATCGAGTAATTTTATTATGTTAATGTGAAAACGGCAATCGACTAATTACCATTACTTTTATTATGTTAATTAGCTCATTATCATTAATTATATTATGTTATTATTTAATTTAGGTGTTATATTTTTCTTGAAAATTATGGTGGGTATATATATTTTAAGGTGTTTATAAAAGGTAATATCTTCAACTAAAAGTAAATGTGAAAAAGGCAATCGACTAATTACGATTAATTATATTATGTTATTATTTGTTTTAGGTGTATTTATTTTTGTTTATAATGAAGGATAAATAAGTAAATTTACGAAGTACCAAAAAACTGGTACAAAAAAATAGGTACCAAAATTTTTACTGTTTTGGTTTTTATATAATAAATAGAACCGTCCGTGATATAATTGAAAAAACGGAGATTTTATTTAAAGAAAATAGAAAAGTAACGTGCATGATTTAAGTGAAAAAGTAATTGATTAGTTTATAGTAATTATAATTCAATTATGTAATTTAACAAAATAAAATTGTTCACAATTTTTAGAAAATGAGAAATTAACGCTACCCGTTATATTTCTAGAAAAAAGGGAATGTAATTAGAAAAAAATAGAAAAGATGATGTATTTTAGCTGAAAGGTAATCAATTAATTATTAGTATTATAATATTATTATTTTATTTGTATTAAATAGAAACGCCTGTAACATAATTAGAAAAATGTAAGTTTTAGTAAGAAGAAAGAAAAAATGTAACGCGTTTTGCTGAAAAAAGGTAACCGTCCATGATACAATTGGGAAAAGAGAGATTTTAGTTAGAGAAAAGAGAAAAGGTAACGTGTTTTGATTGAAAGAGGTAATTGCTTAGTTAATAATAATTATATATAATTATGTTATTTTTAGTTGAAAAGGTAATTGGTTAATTATTAGTATTATAATATTATTTTTTTATTAAATAGAAACGCCTATAATATAATTAGAAAAATGGAGGTTTTAGTAAGAAGAAAGAAAAAAGGTAACGTGTTTAAAATGTTTTAATTAATAGTAATTTTGCTTTAATTTTAGTTAGATAAAATGTAAAATATATTTTATTTTAAATGGAAAAGGAAATTATTTATTTATTGAAAAATAGAAAAGATTATATGTTTAAACTGAAAAATGAAATTAATTAATATATGAGAAATTTTAGTTAGATAAAATATAAAAAATATTGTATTTTACCTGGAAAAGGAAATTATTTAGTTCTTGAAAATAGAAAAGATAATATGTGTAACCTGAAAAAGGAAATTGATTAGTTAGTAGATCTGTAATTGAGAGTAAGGGTAATTAGGTAAATTCAATAGGTACCGTTGAACCAAACTTTTAATGTTTCGGCTTTTATATAATAATATAGATGCATTGCATGCATTACTAATTCATGCGTGTCACTATTATTATGAATAAAAAGAAATTCTTAGGATGGACAATAGAGATTACTGGAGAAATTCAACCGGATCACACAAGTCATGATATACGCATATTGGATGAAATTCAAAGGGTTTGGTTGTTGAATTTAGAAACAGAGTTGCCTAAGAGGAAAGAAGTTACCTAAGAAGAAATACAAGCACATCAATTTAGGACGCATCATCTATAACCAGAAAGCGTTTAATTGGACGGTGAATTGGTGATCCAAACAATTTTTGTCATCGAAATGCCATTTATTATAACAAAGAGTCTACCATAACATCATCCACGATCATGCAAGCCAAATAATTATACGGTCCTGGTCCCTGACAATCATTTGTCAGGGACCGGTTATTTAACAATCGATTCCATAGCCGTTGGATCGTTGATCCAACGGCTGAGATTAAAAAAAAAAAATTTTACTGTCCGCTATAATTTTCCGCGGACAGGCAATCTGCCTATCCGCGGAAAATTATAGCGGACAGTAAAAAAATTTTGTAATCCAGGGGGGCCGTTGGATCAACGATCCAACGGTTTAGGAACCGATTGTTAAATAACCGGTCCCTGACAAATGATTGTCAGGGACCAAAACCCATAATTATATATATATATATATATATATATATAGGCAGGCAAATGATCAAAAGAGAACTCTTTTTTTTGAAGAAAACTAAGTTACTAATCCTAATCATTGGATGTATTATAATCAATGGCCCCGCCAGGGGTATCAAATAGAAACCAACTCTTAAATAGAAACTAGAAACTAACATTAAATAAATTCTATTTCATTGATTCTAATGGCCCCGCCAGGGGCACCTTCACAAAAAGTGTTTAAAATTATTGACTCCATTCAGCAAAAAAAAAAAAAACTGTTCACGCTGACGTCACTGCCACGTCAGCAGTGAACAGTAATTTTTTTTTTTTTTTGCTGGATGGAGCCTAGAATATTATGAACTTTTTGTATTGGGGTCCCCCTAGTTTGGTCATTAGATTAGCTTTAAATATTAGATTAGGATTTAGTTTCTAGTTTCTATTTTAACTTGGTTTCTATTTGAGTAAGACCCTATATATATATATATATGTTCCATGAGGCAATTTTAATTGTTCTTTAACGAATAAAAATGTAACTCAATTTTTTGCATTTGGTCCTTTATTATTTAGCAGTAAACATAAGAAACATTATATAGTTACAACTTTGTGAATTGGCAGCTGGGAGATTGCTCAAGGAGAATTGCTTTAACATCCCAACAAATAACAAATGGGGTATCTCAAAATAATAAATAATTTTTTTAAAGTTTTGCTACTCGCACTCTTTCCAAAGTAGCCCACCTAAATATGTCATCAACCGGAAGAAAATAAGAAACAAAAGGACCGATAGTGAACGAAAGGCTCATATACCGATATAAAACGAAGCACAATCTAAACAAATTAAATAGCTGAACAAATTATATAGCGAAAGGCTCATTTTTAAGAATAAAAATGAATATTTGAATAAAGAACAATGAGACATAGCGAATGAGACAATAGAAAATGGAGACTCAACTCACAATATAAAAATAAATGCTCTCAAACCAAAATAAACTTACTCTAACAAATAATCATATCACCGAGGCATAATTATCGCATTAACAAAGAGAAAAGCATAATCGATAAAATATAGTCATACTCTAATACTTACACATAATATCCAAAATAACTTATTTACTAACATGGGAGATAATATTACACTTACAGGATGTCCTACATTTTCGATTGTCCAGAATATGTAGTCATCTTGCATAACACAAAGTAAATGCTAGCCAAAATCTTACAGGGACTTGCATGACAATAAGCATAATGCTACCCAAATGGCCAACACATACACACTAGTCATGACTATACGTGTCCCATAACATCGGCGACACGTCCATACTATTTAAATACACCGCATAGGAAGTGCCAAGCATGGGATTCTCTCCACTCATAACAGAGTCTTACAATATCTCTCATATCATAATAAAATCACAAATAACTTACATATAACTTACACATAACTTACTCCAAAAAGATGTCTCAAAATCATACTTATATCATAAATCAATCGAAAATATTTACTCGAAAATTATAAGCTCAAATATCATACAAAATAGACCATTGAAGATAAAATCCAGAACTGACCAGTCCCAAAAAAAGACAGTTTACTCTATAAATATAAACTCAAATGAAAAAGTATAAAACATAGAACTTGTAGAGGATTTCGAGACCTTTCCGGAATGGTAAAGCTCGTTTAAAATGGAGAGATAACGAATTCGGAAACAATAAAAATGTGGACTTCCAGAACAGAATCAGCCCCTCATCACAACAATAATTTGATGTTTAAGATGTCAAAATCACCGAATTTGACAGAGAAATATAAATAGAAACGTAGAACACGAAAAGATCTTTTCAGAATGATATTACACATTGAATAAACACCCAATTTAATATGAATTTTTGAAATTACAAATCATCAGAACTGAAATTAAGTCATTAGATTACACAAACGGTAGATTTTGAAATACTTATAAGCAGAATTTCGAAAAATACAAAGAACGAGAAACAAGGATTATCAAAAAATATTTTCGGATAGTCTAAAATCAAAATATTCCAATGAACAATGAATTAGATACGAATTTAACAAGAAATCGGATGTACAAATCTGGGATGATAAGATATACAAAGAAAAATAAGACTATCCGTACCTTAGACTTTAGTGATTGCTATTCGCTACTAATCCTCAATAAACTCAATCCATCCAATCCAAAGAACCCTAATTGATAACAAAAGAATCAATATTATAAACCTTAATCTCATAGACGTATATGTATATATCAAAGAGTCTAATCTTACCTTAAACTTCACAAATCTTCTTCTAAACCTTTCGATTGCTCTAGTTTTCTTCTTTTCCTCTTCTCTTCTCTATTCTTCCCTACAACTATGAAAAGTAACGTACGTTTCTTTTCCCCAAACCCTCACCTTAATTCTATTTTTTTCTATTCTTTTAAATACTAATCCTAAAACAAATTCTAATTATAAACGAAATATATACTTCCTCAAAAAATAATATTAATAACTCACTAATTTTATTATTATTATTAATCGAATAAAATCCAAAAAAATACGGGATGTTACAATTACAACATAAGATGAAGACCGGATTCAGGGCTACTAGATGAAAATGAAACCGAGAGAAGGCTTGTAGGAGGATATAATGATGTTGTAGACAAGACATGATTTCATTTCCCAATGTCACTTGTGACGACAATGCTAAGTTGGAGTATAATAGAATACGAAGGCAAGTGTAAGACTTTTAAAGAGTATGAACATTTTAGAGAGCTTATCAAGTGAGAGTTGATTAATTACTTGCTCCTCAACTTATTCTTACATCTACTAATTCTAGATATTTTATACATACAATCTTATAAGTAGTCTCAAGCATATTTAAGTAAATTGTAATTAGTCTGCACAGATATTGCACTCACTCTACACATGCATCGTACTTGCTCCCCACATGTATTCTTTTATTGTTATGTTGATGAGTGTAGTGAAGACTTAGCTTAGATTGTAAAAATATAATGTTGACTCTAGATTGTGCTACTTAGTTTACTTTTCCTTCTACTTTTTGCTCAAATTAGAAACTTAGCTTACATTATAAACATATAATGTTGACTCTAGATTGACTAAATGTTGACTTTTGCTCTAAGTGTATTATTTAATTTTTGACTATGTTATTTGCAAGATAGGAGGGTCACACAACGGGTCAACAGTTCCGGATGATCATACATGCTGGACCAGGCTAGAAGACAAAGACTATTCTCATCTAGTCCAAATAACGTACACATCTCTAAAATTAGTAGGAGAAATGGCAGCACTGACAACAATATCCATAATTTTCTATGACAACAATGCCTACTCGAAAAAGCTTGTCAAAGAGGCAGATACAATATTTGGATTCGCCCTAGACAAAAGCAAGCGTGTGACATACAACTTCTCAGATGCAAGGATTGAACAGTACCATAATTCCAGTGGCTATTATGATCAATACATGTGGGGTGCAGCCTGGATTTACCATGTCACAAGGAACCGGAGTTATTTATCATTTGCAACTGATCAGGGACTGCCCAATGGCTTTTCTATGTTATCTAACTCGAGTTTTTTGAGTCAGGATAATAAGTTACCAGCAACTATGATGTTGGTAACTAGGCTGCGTATCTTTTTTGAATCCTGGATACCCTTATGAGGCTATGCTCAGAAGCTATCAAAAGACGACTGGTCTTACCATGTGCTCATATCTTCGATGCTACAGTGTTTATAACCGGACTAGAGGTAAGTTTAAGATCGTCATGTTATCTAGTATCATACTCCAGAGACACAGAACATTTACTTATGGCATCAATGAAGCAACACACTGATTTAAGTACAAAATATTAACTCTATTGCCAAAATTACATGGGGGGCTAAATTCAGTTAAATCATGGACAAGGAAAACAACTTCAATATGTGGCCAATGCTGCTTTCTTATCATCGCTTTTTGCAGATTATCTCGACACCGCAAGAGTTCCTGGTAGGTATTGTGGACCTGAATTCATCTTAGCTGATGATTTGCACAATTCTGCTTCCTCCCAGGTTACTTGGATAAAATCTAATTGTAATTAGTCAACACATATATTGCACTCACTCTGCACAAATATTGCACTCACTCTGCACACGCATTGTACTTACTCCGCACATGTATTATTTTATTTTATGTTGATGAGTGTATTGAAGAAAATTAGATTAGATTACAAAAAAGAATATTGACTCTAGATTGTGTGGCTTAAGTTACGTTTCCTTATGCTTTTTGCTCAGATTAATGACATAGTTTACATTACAAACATAAAATGTTAATTCTAGATTGACTAGTTGTTGACTTACATTCTAAGAAAATAATCTAATTCCCGACTATGTTATTTTCAAGGTGGTAGGGTCACGTAGGCTTGGTTGCCGAACTTGTGTCCCTCACAAGAAGTGGTGTCCACGGAATCGAGAAGAATATCATTTTCTCTACAGTTCCACCATTGCATCCATTAAGTCCACCACTAACAACTCTCATCACCATGAAAGCCTTAAAGTACATATAATGGGTCGATGTTATAGAAACTTACTTTGTACAAATTTATTGTTTATTTTTACAAGTACTCTATGTTATTTATGTTTGTGTATAAGATATGAGAAGAGTTTAAAATTTTTATTTAAATTGAATGCCATTTATATTTTCACAGAACTATACATCTTAAAGATGCTGAACTTTCAGAAATTCTCGCATCGAAGCGGTGATGATGATCTACCAGGGCAATTATGCTGCTACACATGTCACCAACTTGGTGCATGGTATCAACACCTTTACATGCACTTGATTTTCTATCTTGTAATTCCAATAGTTGCTTTGACGGGTGGTAACACTACAAGAAATTTCATTCTTACAAATGAAAAATTCAGTTGGCAAGTCATCCAAATCCGTTGGTAAGACAACTTCCTAACAGAATGCCCACCGAAGCGAATAGTTGGTATAAACGTCATTAGGAAGGGCCTTGCCCAGAGAATTGTTTCCGTAACTAATTTTACCAACGGAATAACAAAGAACTAATAACAGATCTCAAAGTCACCAAAAAAAAATACCTCGCCAACAAAACTTTCAGTTGGTAATTTTAGCAACAAATTGGTATCAGATAATCTGTTGTTAAATTTAGTAACAGAGACCTAAAAGAATTTTCCGTTGGTAAATATAGTATCACTTTACCAATGGAAGTCTATTGTTAAAATAATAACAAGTTTCCAATGGAATATTTTGTTGGCTAGTTGTGAAATTAGCAACGAAAAATCCTGACACAATTCTGTTACTGGAAATCTAATTTACAATTTATGAATGAATTGATAAATGTTTATGATGATTTTTTTTTAAAAAAGAAGAACATTCATTAATGAAAAAACTAGCCATTATATGAAATGCACTAACCCAATCCATTACAAAATAAACTATCATCCAGAGACACAGCAACCCCTATCATCCCTTAACATCATTCATTCTACTATCCCTTAACATCATTCATTCTACTAGCAACAAAATGGGGATAAGAGTTACAGTATCACCCTGAGTCTCTAACCCAATACAATAGTAACAACATATCCAAAAGCAGCCTTTTACTAGTAATAAAGCTTAACTACTAATGCAAAACCATACTACTAGTAGCATTATAGTGTCATACGACATAACATAAAGTCATAGACATATTAAATTCACCATCAATAATGTAAACTAGTTACTCGTCACCATTTTGACTATCTACATCATCTACATCAGTGGTAAGGGACTGAACACGTCGGAAAGAGTTAGCCTCGAGATTTTTGGTTATTTGATTCTCCATTGTGTTCATTTTAAATTTCATCGCTTTTAGTTCTTTCCACAGCTTTTGATTTTCTACATTTACAAAGGATGAACTGCTCGGAACAGTCTCCAGCCTATAAAAGAGGTCTTGTGATGAACCTACTCCATACACCCTCTTTTTCTTGTCAAATCCACCCGATGCTTCAAGAAACAATGCATTTTTATCAATAGGTAGCCCTGCTATCACCTGCTCCTCACAGTGTCTTTCAAATTTTCCTAAATACAACAAAAGTTAGCGACCTAGAAACAATATGCTAAAAACATACTTAATCAACTTAAGTCCATATTACATCTACAAAATTGAAGAGTGGCTAATTACAACTTTTAGGTCACTATGCATGGAAGGGGCCTCAAAAAGAAAATTCAAAGAGTCATGAAATTTAAGCTAATATTGATCTTGTAATATGTGTGCCTGCATGGATTTGCTTCATTGATCATTTGAAGTTTCAGATTAAATAAAGGTTTGTCGATTAATAGTAAGTGAAACTTTATTTGGGCTTATCTCTAATCATTTAATGACAAGTACTTTTGCTTGTGTTTGTTTCTAATGTTTGATAAGATATATTTTTATATATTTTTTAGATAATTTTATTCCCATATTTAATTGCATTTTGCATTGATTTGGATATTTATTTAATAAATCTTAGTGTTTTATTGTAGAAGACAAGAATTCCTAAGTTTGGAAGATTTTGGGCTTAAAGAGCTACTTTGGAGCTAAAAATGGAAGAAATTCGGATTTAGTGATCTTCACCCGCTTTCTACGGTATTTAATTCATATCCGGAGTTGTAGGAGTCGAATTTGGACGATCTTACAGTCCACGCGAAGCTTAGAAAATTATCTCCAATTCAAAGGGATTAAATAAGCAAAAATCCGATTGGAGCAGCTCGAAATCTGAGGAGCAAATGCAGTTCCGAATTTCAGTGGATTTGGAATTTTCTTGTAGTTTATTTAAAGTATAAAGCATGTGTTTGATTGATTAGTTGTTGTGAAGAATTCCCAGCCGAAAGTCTTGAATTGTTTGGCAAAGAAAGAAAAAAAAGCAATTGCCAAAGTGGACTAATGATGGAGGCATATTAATATGAATATTTGAGGCATGAATGGGCTATAAAATGAAGAGCTGGCGGGAGTGAAAAAACACATTAAAAGACACACCAAACTTTAGCACCAGATATCAAATTAGATTTCCATTCTCTACACAAACATTAGAAAAAGAGTGTAATCATTACACCACTTTACATCTTTTCAATTTTACAACTTCTTCATTCGGCTACTGCAAGTTTGGTTAGGGGCTTGGTTTTCTTCTTTTTTATGTACATTTTCTTCAGCTTAATTCTCCGTTATGTAAGGTACTTTCTATTTTATCTTGTTTATTAAGTATATATTTTAGATGGATTAATGTTATATAATTTTATTTGTTCTTAATCTTTATATTAGTGAGTAGTTTATTCTAGGGTATAAAGGGAAGCCATGTTTGCATGATAATTCTGGCATGATTTTCATAGTGGTTTGATTGATTATGGTAATTTCTAATCGATTATGTTTTGATATTTAATTTGTGTTAGTGGCCAATATCACAGATTAATTATATGCGAATAGGAGTAATAGATCGAGCGATTTTACTCACTAGAGGCACACATACGGTTAGCGGAATTGAATTTTAGTGCGAGAGCATAATTGGATTTCCGAGAGCGTTAATGCTTGAGAGAGATTAACACATGCTCTAATTACCCGATTAATTAAATTACTAAAAGTGATTATATGTGTAAGCATGTTTCGGGAGTGTTGATGCTTGAGAGAGATTAACAAACTCTAAATTGCATGACCATTTTGATTGCTTTAGCTTAAAAGCCAGATATTATGTAAACATGGTGGACCTAATTGCCCTAGATTTTAAATTCATTGTTTATCCCTTAATTAATTAGTTAAATTAATATAAATAATTAGTTAGTAAATACTTTCATAATTATCATTTTTGCTCCAGAAACAATTAAATTAAAATTGATAAAACCTGCCTCCCTGCGAACGAACATAAAAAAATATACCACATCAAATTGGCGCCGCTGCCGGGGAGGCAAAAAATTATTGATTTTAAATTAACTGTTTCTTATAGTTTAGATTTTATTTTGTTCAGTGTAATAAAAAAAATATAACAAAAATTTTAGTTTTGTAAAAATTGTAGTATTTATTTTTCTTTCTTTATTTTTGTTAATTCGTAGCAGTAAGTCTTTAGCCTCCTCTATTTTCTCAAACCAAACCCATCACCATCTAATTTTTTTTTCTCTACAAACGCAAACACACATCGCAGCCATCCCTTTCTTCTTCTCCATTCACCACCAATAGCCACCGCAACCTCCCTTCTCCTCTCTTTCAATTCCCAGCCATCTCCTCCTTCACCCACCTTCTATTTCTATTCCTTTCCGCCTTCTCACCATACCTCCTTCACGCCCCTTCCCCTTCAACACCGACCTGCAACAACACCCACCTCCTCCACCGCGCCACCTCCTCAACCGTTCACCACCAACAGCCACCGCTGACCCACCCCTTCTCCGTTCACACCGTTCACACGCCGCCACTAACCTCCATCACTCCGTCACTCTGCTGCTCCGCCTATCAAAACCCCTCCCCCTCTTTCCTTCTTCAATTAAACCCACCTCATCCTCCGAGAAATCCCAACACCACCGCAATCCCCTCTTCATCCTCTTCCTCCTCATTTTCGTTTCTCTTCATCTTCAAAGCCCAATAACTCTCCCCCTGTTTTGATTTAGTTTCGAGACATTGAGTCGCCGCCGAGTTGCTGTGTAGCTGAGTTCCGTTCGAATGGTGCCGAGTTCAAGTTTTTGATTCGTTTTCTGAATTCTCTGAGTCGACTGGTTGTTTTCCGAGTGCTTTTGTACGAGTATGCCGAGTTCAGCTGATTGTGTTTACTGAGTCAATTTCCGAGTCGCGGGTCACCGTTCGGTTGTTGCCCATTTTTTTTTCGAGTTTCTGCTGTTGTTCGTATTTGTTGTAAGTTTTGTTCGTAGCCCAGTTGTGTTCTGAGAATCCGTTTCGTTTTGGTTGCTGCATTGATTCGGTTTTGTAATGTTATTGTGGTTTTGTTCTGAGACGTTAGTTTTTAGTCCGAGTTTCCTGCGTTTTCTGAGTGTATGGTCTAGTGTTGCTGCTGAGTTTACTATTAACCGAGTCGCTAAATGAGATGCTAAGTCGTTTGTCCGAGTTCGTGGTTTAGTTGAGTTCGCGATTCTGTTTTCTTGATTGTCTTCGAGTCATTGCTTGTTATTTATGGCTGCGTTTTGTTCTCGTGCTGTCTAGTTCTTTGACGAGTTTGTTGCTGGTAACCGGGTTGCTGAGTCGAACTGTTCTGCTGTGTTTACGAGCTGTGAATTTTGAGTTTTTGTGTTGAGTTGTTAATTTTGTTTTTGGTTCGAGTTGAGTTGAGTAGAGTTGTAATGAGTCGACTGGGTCTGAGTTTTTTGTGCTCATTTTTGTTTCGGTTTTTATAGAATTTGATTTGTAATGAATTGCAAAATAGTGTGCTGTGTTGGTTCGTCTTTGGTTAGTTGATTTTACGAATTGGTTATGCCATATTTTTGCTAAAATTTTCTGTAAATAAAATCCAATTATATTTTAGTAATTTAAAAAAAAATTAAAATAAAAATAAAATTCATATTTTATATTTTGTTTGATTTGTTAAATTTTGTGTTAATTTTTTTCTAGTTCGTCTATGTTTCTTTTGTCTCATTGGAACTTTAATTCCAATTGAGACCGATTTTACTGCTTCTTCTTGGTTTTGTAGTGTGGTTACAGGGATACAATGGATGAGTTTGATAACTTCGCACGCCTAAGTTCTCAAGTAAAGGAACATTTATTACAGAATACGAAGCCCACTACATGTCCGTTGAGTAATAATGAGATGCCACCAATGGCCCCTGAAACTTACACAGGTTGTGATGTTTGTGGTATTTATGGTCACTTTGGTTTTGAATGCTCTTACAATATTTACAATTCTCAAGATGCTTAATTCAGACAAGTGAATGATTATCGAGAAAGATACGAGTCCAATCCGTACTTTAATGCATATAATCAAGATTGGACGGGTCAACCAAATTTTTTGTACACGGACAACAATTTTCAGAATTTCTCATATCATGATCAACAACAATTTCAACAACAACAATATGAAGAACAATATCATGATCAGATTCAATTTGAGCAATCATCATGGCAGCAATATGAATATCCTCCACCGCAAAATTTCCAGGTTCATCAAACCAATGAAAATGTACAGCCTGATCAAACGAGCGATGTGATGAAAATGCTGATACAAGAGATTAAAGAATTAAGAACTCAAAGTTTGGTGATTGCATCTTGTTGAGTATTGAATACAGTAAAAGAATACAGAGGGGGGGTGAATGGATTCTTGAACTTTTCTCGTTCAAGTCTATGTAGAAAGAGTGTTTGTGTGTGCAAGATAGAAGGTGCGGATAAAGAATAACACAAGACACAATATCACTTTAATCTAATGTATTATTAGATAAAGGTTGCTACAATCTGTGAATACAAATGATAGTATTCTCAGCTTCGTTTTTCTCAGAGAGATACAACTTGTAGTGTATGAAAAACTTGACTCACAAAGTTACTAAGTTAATGACTAAGGAAGTGAGGCTGTATCCTTATAGAACATGGATACAACCTACTTACACCAAATAAGGTAGCTAAACAAATTACTTTCTAGTCTGTCTATCCTTTTTGAGTAAGTGTCCAAACGGTTACAGATTTGACTTTGCAAAGCCTGTTCAGATCCACTTCTTTAGCCCCTTGTCTCTTCTATATCTCTCCAAGCTTCCTTGTAGGCTTTCCAGAGCACGTTACAGATTGTGGTCCATAAAGTGCATTGGCTTGTTGCTGGTTTCTGACTTGTACAATTTCTTCAGTATTTTGTCTCCAAGAATGTATTCGAGAAGTGACTAAGTAGTTGATTCGAGAACTAGAATTGACTTGATCGATAACTCTGAGTTCTCGAACACTGTTATATTGACATATTGAATTACTTCTCGAATAGCTCTTTTCTTCAGGATTCCTTGAGTTGTCGAATAGAACACTTGACTTGTCGAATCCTTGAGATATCGAATAGCTTTCTGAGTCCTTGAGATATCGAATGGAACTTTGACTTGTTGACTCCTTGAGAACTCGAACACTACTTTGACATGTTGACTTCCTGAGTTCTCGAATAGAGTACATAGACATATCGAATCTCTGAGATATCGAATGAGATATCGAACAGTGTATTCAGAGATATCGAATAGTGTCTTGAGATATCGAATCCCTGACTTCTCGAATGCTGGACTTCTCGAATAGACAAATATACTTCTCGAATTGGTACTTAGGCAAATTCTTCATTTCTTCAAATACCAACTGTGATTATTTGACAGTCTTTATCTTCTTGCTTGAGGCATGAACCTTGGAACATCTTTCAAGCATTATTCTAGACTCTATAAGTACAGTTACACAACTAGGATTTGATGCCTACTACAAGTACAATACAAACAGAAACTCTACAACTAGAGGTTCTCTCAGTTAAGAGGTCATGTAAGTAATGCAAAGCATTACAAACAATTAGGCTTGTTATTAGATGTATACAGGCATGCCTCTGTAACTAACAATCTCCCCCAAATTGTGAGTGAGACCCTTAGTCACAATTTCATGTCTGATAACAAGCCTAACATACATAAAGATAAAACTTTAAAAGTACAGGTATGTAGATTGATTGAAGAAAGTTCACAGAAGTGTTCTTACAAGTTATGAGAAACTACTAGCCATACCCTTTTGGATTCATCTCTTGAGCTTTGGCTTGCAGATTCTCATTTTTCATTTTCTCCTCAGCTTCTTTGGCTTTCTTCTTTGCATTTTCCTTCATGGCAAGAATAATGTCTTCCATTGCAGTGAGTTCTTCAATTAGAGGGGAGCCTGATAAATCCTTAAGTACTTCATTCAGCTGTTTCTCAGAATAGGAACTGATGTAGTCCATTCTAATCTTTACATTTCTACCATATTTCTTGTACTCAATGATGTAAGGATTAAACTTGACTCTACATAGACCCATAGCTCTCAATTCATCAGCCTTAGTTTCCATTGCAGCAAACTCCTCCTCCCTTTTCTTTAGAAGCTCCTCACTGTTCTTTCTCATTTCTGCCTGGTAGTCTCTCTTCATTTTAACAAAGTCAATTAACTCCAGCTTCCATACCCTTTCCACTCTGTCTTCAGAATCCAACATTGCAATTATTCTTTCTATGTCATATAGCTTGCCCCAGTGCTGACATGTTCCTTGTCTGAATTTCTTCTGTCTTCCATCAGTATATTTTATTTCAAGAAAATCATCAACAATGGCAACATGATAGATTCTTTGAGCCCATATGAACTGCAGTTGGTCTTCATCATAGATTTCATCCAGAGGTGGTAGGTTCAATCCTGGAATTATTGTCAGTGCCTTTGATTTCGATATCTTCACCCTTCTTGCAGCATGCTTAATTTTACTCCTCCTTGTATGATTGCTAGGCAGAAACTTATGACCCTTGTTGGTAGACCATAGTAGTATTCCATTAGCAGTTTGCTTTCTGAAACATATACATGGTTTCTTGATTTGAATCCCCTTCACTTCATGAGGTGCCAAAACAGTTGCATACGCCAGAGATGTAGATCTTGATGAATCATTACTAGTGACATCCACCCTAGACATTGAGCCTTGTGTTATGGTGGAAGTGTCATTAATAATGTTCATGGCTTGCTGTTTTCCACTCTTCTTTTCATATACCTTTCCTCCACCCTTGTCATCATCCTTCTTTCTGTTTTTATCATCCCTTTTCTTCTTGTCATCACTGCCCTTATATCTCCCTTGATCTCCACCCCTGCTTCCACTTTTATCATGATCATCCTTGTCTTGATTTGACTTTCCACCTTGAGCAATAGGATTGATGTCTGATTGAGAGTTGATAAACTTCACCAGAATGTTAAGAGCCTCCTTTTCAGATTCAGATTTTCCATTTCTTGAATGTAGAACTCCAGCCAGAAACTTTATGGTGGACATGTTGTTTGCTTTTAGATGTTGGCCAAATCTGAAAGCAACAATGTCTTGATCCTTTTCATATAGAATACAATGAGGTTGAGGAACTACTTGAGACAGTTGAGATTTTATGCACTTGGTGAGATTCTCTTTGAGCATATCATTGTCTAGTGAGTTATTCCTTTCTATCTTCTTGATGATTGTTCCAAGTTCAGAGCTAGATAGAATTTGAAAGGCTTCAATGTGGATGTGAAAGAGGTTCTTGGCAGTGTGAACTAAGACTTCTCTATCATTCGAAAGAATGATGGCATGGGGATTGGTTTGCACAATTTCTCTTCTCACTACAGTGACTAGAAACACATCTTGCACAAGAAGCTTGATGTAGTCAAAGTAATGGAAATTGGCTCTTTTCCTTAACTCTTGTAGATGCTTCAAAAAGGCTATGTCATGGTATAGTCTAGAGTTTGTAGTTTCTTGACATACCCTTTGAGTAAGCACATTTCTGAATTCTGAAGGTTCAGATTGAAGGGATTGTTTAGCAATGTCAGGGATGTCAAATTCATATTCTGACTTCCCTTCAGTTTCAGATGGCTTGGCAACTTCATCTACAACCACTTTCTTCAGCTTGTCATCCTTGGATGTAGATTTCTCAGACTGAGATGACTTAGCAGTTCTTGGTTGGCCACCCTCATTGGTTGTAATGCCTTTGGTTTGAGATTTCTCCCCCTTAGTCTGAGGCTCCTCCTTAGATTTTGAGTTCCTTGTTATCCTCTTCTCCCCCTTAGGCTTGTTGTCAGGCACAGAGGCTGTAGTAGGAGCCTTTGGAGTTGAAGATTCTTCAAGTAGAGGGATACCCATGTGCTTCATCATGGCAGACAGCATAGATTGTTGATCCAGAAGAACATTAGCAGTGGTAGTGGCTTGAGTGTTCAATTGCTCAGTTAGATTTGTAACTTTGCCTACCAGATGGGCATTGGATTCTTTGAGAGACACCACCTCCCTTTCAAGAGTATCAACCTTGGTGAACAGTGCAGTGGCCTTGAAACCAGTTAAGGATTGATCTTGCAGTCTTTTCACTTCAGACTTGGTCATTTCATGCACAGGGACTTCAGACCAGCTTGTCTCCATACTAATTTTTGAACCGTGTTCCGAGCATGGCATTGGCCTCTGTAGTCTGGTCAGATAGATTTTGAAATCTGTTTCCTAGGCCTGTGATTGTGTTTGTGAGGATGGCTAGGCCATTGTCCATCTTGGTGCAGGTGGTGTTGCAGTGTTTGAGATCTTTGACCACACTGTCTAGTTGAGGAAATTTAGCATCAAAGGCCCTCTTTACTTCTACTACTGAAGTGGCTGTCTTGTCACACACCCTGTTGACTTCAGTTTTGACTCCCTTGCCAAGATAGTGTGCAGCCTTGAGGAAACCCTTGTAGGAATCATTGACAGCTTCATATACTTCACCAGGAGACAGGGATTTTGCATTGGAGCCCAGTGAAGTGATGTATTCCTCTCTAAGATATTGAAGTGCTTCACTGAGAGTTACATCATACTTTCTTTGCAGCCAGGCATCTGCATTTCCATCTCTCTCAGCATCATCAATAATCTTGGCCTTCTGCATCTCCACATCATCCCTATGGCATAGTAGGATGGCCTCATAGTCTGGATTAGAGATGTTGGAGGTGACAAGGTTCTGAGCTATTTTTACAAACTCAGGAATCTGATCCACAATTAAGTTTTGAAGTGCTTCAAATGTCAATTTTTGTGGAACAGACCCTGATCCTGAAGCACTGTCATGTTGCACAGGTTTCAGCCATTGTGACATAAAGTCAGAGCTAGAGCTAGGTAAACTAGACTCCTCAGTTGCAAATGCAACTTCTGTAACCGGATGGATTGACTCTACTACTGGTGTCTCCACAGAAGTGGGATGAGTTACACCAGCAGTTGACACAGGCACAAAGTCTCTAGTAAAAACTAGTGAAGCCTCTGTGTTTGTGATGGTGTCATTAGGATATGCCCCAGCATGCATTCCCTCACCATCTAAATGTGGGTCCTGGGTGGTGAGCTGAGTGTCATGCACTAAGTCACTTGAAATTATTGGCTCATCAAGAGAAAAGAATTCTTGATGATCAATGCCTTGCATCTCAGTTGCCTGAGTTGCAGGTTCCAAAGAAATTTCAGTGTTAGATTCTGGAAGAGGAGTGTCTTGTAGAGTAGATTTTGGCAACTCCCCCTGAGAGATAGAGGGAGTTTCAAGTGTGATGTGCTCTCCACTCAGTGTAGTTCTAGCCTTATCACTCCCATGTGCTGACTCAATACAAGAAGGTGCATTAGGGAGGATGCTTGATTCTATAGATGCACCCTGTTGAGAGGACACATCTAGTGAGCTGTTTGCCCCTGATTTTACAACTTCAGCCATTTGTGTGACTGAAGAGGTGGTCTTAGTTTTCTTCTTCTTCTTTGGCCATAGTAAGGGTGACTCTGGTTCCTCACTTTCTAGACCTAGTTCAACAGCTAATGCTGCTTCAGATAGAATATTTAAAGGTGCAGACATTACTTCATTTCTCTTCTTTTTACTAACATCACCCTTTTGAGAGGATGATGCAGTTGGATCAGTGATTGGTAGAGTGTTTGGTTGAGAGGGTTGGTTAGCTAGCCCTGGGTTAGCATTTTGTTCTACTTGCTTGGGCTTAGCTAACTTAGACTTAGAGGCAAATGTTGGCATGTTGTGGGGGTAAGTTCTAAACAGACTCTCCATAAAGGGAGTTATGTTAAGTCTTACATCCACATCATTCCTAGTCTCCAAATTACCAAAAATGAGTTTGGTCATGGATTTAGGATAGCCTATTCTATTTTTATTCATCCCATCTAATTCAATCAATTTATCATCTAAGAAATTAAGGACAAATTGAATAAAACGAGGGAAGAAAATTTCATTACCTCTCTTGGCTGAATTCTTACCAAGTCTCCCATACAGCTCCTGCAGAATAATGAGACCAACGTCTATCTTCTTTCCATAAGCTAAGGCATAGCCTATTTGCTGTGCAGGGTACTGATTTGGTCATAGCTAGATTTTCTTGTAGTGAAGACTTGAAGAAGTGTAGCAAACACATAACTCCATTCCTTCCTCAAATGCTTCCTGTTCAAGTGCCCAAGACTGATTCTGTCTGCATATTTGATGAAATCAAAGAAGTCTTCTAATTCAGCATTTGTAGCAAGTGGGTCATACACCTCTCTTTTGTACCCATCCCAAGTGCCTCATTCATATCTTCTGTGGTGATAGTGAGATTTTTGTCTTGAATCTTGCAGTAGATGATGTACGAGGATATTGCAGAGTCAAGAGCCACCACCTCCACTGTAGCAGACTACCAAAACTGTTCTAGAATGTCGAGGTACAGAGTTGGGTTAACAGATAGAGCATTCTTAATGTACGATTCAGACATCCACTTCATAAAGCACTTGAAATTGGCGTTGGGTGCTTCAACATCACTAGTTAGAGCAATGAAATTTGTGAACTTTACTGTTGCCATTTGTGTGAGAGAGAGAGAGAGAGAAGAAATCGAAGGTTGAAGAAGAAATTTAGCTTTTGCAGTTAGGGTTTCAGAGGTTTTGGGAGTTTGGATGCTTGAGAAATCGAATGAAATGAATCGAATAGATGTGAAGTTGTAAAAGTATGAAGTACTTGAATTGTCGATTAGATGTATGTTCTGTATCGACAAGTCAGGCATTCGAGAAGTAGAAAACAACTATTCGAGAAGTCAAGAAAGGCTTATTCGATAACTCAAGCAGGTTGTAGCTCACAGCTGGCAGTTATCTAACTTAGAAATAAATCTAAATTAGGTAAAATATGTTTTTATGAGTAATTCTGAATTCTGAATAAAAATCCAAAATCGGTTAAAATTCAGCGAGAAATCAGCCTTTTCAAATGATTCGAGAACTCAAATATAGTATTCGAGAACTCGGTCAATTGAGAACTAAAACACTATATTCGAGAAGTCAAGGAAACCTCTATTCGAGAACTCTAAAAGACTCTATTCGAGAACTCGAGAGTGCTCTAATGAGACTTGTTAGAGATGTCAAATAGTGAATCACTTAAGAAGTCTGACTTGTCGAATTATACTCATAGAAACTCAATTTTCACTATCTTTTTAAAATTTACCAGCCATATTCATTCACGAATATTCTAGCAAATTAAACAGTGATTTTCTCAAAATTTCATAGAAATTTCGAGTTAACAAGAGAATATGATTTTCTAAATATGCAACAGATTTGAAATATTTATAAATCATATTTCAGCCAACACTTACTCTAAAAATATTAAGAATTTAGATAAAGTAAGTGTTTACTGCTACAACAATCTAGATGCTGTATTCACTTAGCCAGAATCTGAAGAATTCAGCATTCCAATCTCACTAACCAACCTTGTGAAGATGGCTTCATCTAATGGCTTAGTGAATATATCAGCTAGTTGTTTGTCTGTAGAAACATAATGCAACTCAATGGTTCCATTAGTTGCATGTTCCCTTATGAAATGATATCTGATGTCAATGTGCTTTGTCCTAGAATGATTGACAGGATTGGCAACTATAGAGATTGCACTTGTGTTGTCACACATGATTGGAATTCTTTCCAACACAAGTCCATAGTCTCTAAGTTGATTTCTAATCCAAAGCACTTGAGCACAGCAACTTCCAGCAGCTATGTATTCAGCCTCAGTTGTAGAAGTTGACACAGATTGTTGTTTCTTGCTATACCAAGAGACTAACCTTTGTCCAAGAAACTGGCAGCTACCTGAGGTGCTTATCCTATCCACTCTACATCCAGCATAATCAGCATCAGAATAACCAATCAGATTGAACCCTGTGTCCTTAGGATACCATAGTCCCAAGTTTGGAGTGCCCTTCAGATATCTAAAGATCCTTTTTATAGCAACCAAATGTGATTCTTTTGGATTTGATTGAAACCTTGCACCCAAGCATGTAGCAAACATGATGTCTGGCCTACTTGCAGTGAGATAGAGTAAAGAACCAACCATGCCTCTGTAGACTGAGATATCTACCATCTTGCCTTTAGCATCTTCATCCAATTTAGTGGCAGTGGCCATGGGTGTCTTTGCAGGTGAGCAATCTTCCAAGTCAAACTTCTTCAATAAATCCTTGATATACTTGGTCTGACTGATAAAGATACCATCCTTCCTTTGACTGACTTGCAACCCAAGAAAGAATGTCAACTCCCCCATCATACTCATCTCATATCTGCTCTGCATGAGTTTAGAAAATTTCTCACACAGCTTCTCATTTGTAGAACCAAAAATGATATCATCCACATAGATCTGAACTAAGATAAGATCATCACCATGCTTCTTTTAAAACAATGTCTTGTCCAGTGTGCCTCTAGTGAATTGATTCTCAAGAAGAAATTATGATAAAGTATCATACCATGCTCTTGGAGCCTGCTTAAGTCCATACAATGCCTTAAGCAATCTGTAGACAAATTCTGGGAAGTGTGGATCCTCAAAACCAGGTGGTTGTTGTACATAAACTTTTTCTTCCAACTCTCCATTCAGAAATGCACTTTTGACATCCATTTGATATACTTTAAAGTTTGAATGAGCAGCAAATGCCAAGAATATTCTGATGGCTTCCAATCTAGTAACAGGAGCAAATGTCTCATCATAATCAATGCCTTCCTGTTGAGAGTATCCTTTTGCAACCAACCTTGCTTTGTTCCTTATAATTACACCATCTTCATCCATCTTATTCTTTAGAACCCATTTTGTTCCAACAATGGTTCTGTTCTTTGGTGCAGGCACAAGTTCCCATACTTTGTTTCTTTCAAATTGATTCAGCTCCTCTTGCATAACAATAATCCGATCTGGATCCAACAGTGCATCATCAAGTTCTTAGGCTCAACTTGTGATAGAAAACAGCCATAGAGGCACTCATTCCGAGTTGCTCTCCTAGTCCTTACTCCTGCATTAGGATCTCCAATGATTTTCTCTGCAGTGTGTGATCTATCCCATTTCCTTGAGTGCTCAGCCTGATTTCTCATTCTTGATGTTGCTTCATCATCCACATCATGGTCATTCTCATTTCCTCCCCCTGTGAAGTTGCCACTACTCACAGGTGTGTCTTGGATGCTTGTTCCTTCACTATTGATTGGCACAAATTCTTCTCTTGTATCATCATTCACTTGAGTTTGTTGAACTCGAGTTTCAACTTCAGTTTCAGTCTCTTCATCAGAATCATCTAGATTATCAAACTTCAATGGATCTTTATCTTCATCATTGGCTTCTTCTAGTCCAGGTAGTTTGCTATCATCAAATGTCACATCTGTGCTTTCCATAACTTTCTTTTGACTGATGACATAAACCTTGTATGCAATTCTTTCCATAGAGTAGCCAAGAAAAATTCCTTCAAATGCTTTTGCATCAAATTTTCCAACATATTCAGAATTATCCTTCAATACAAAGCATTTGCTTCCAAAAGTATGAACATACTTTAGAGTAGGCTTCTTTCCAGTCATCAAGTTATAAGGTGTCTTTCTAGTGTTTTTGTTCTGGATATAGCATGCAGTGCTTACAGCCTCAGCCCAAAAACATGTAGGCATTTTTGCATCAAGTAACATTGTTCTAGCAGCCTCAATTAGAGTTCTATTCTTTCTCTCAACAACTCCATTTTGTTGTGGAGTCCTTGGAGCTGAGAACTGCTGCGAAATACCATTCTCTTTACAGAATGCTTCAAGTATGGCATTTCTGAACTCTGTTCCATTATCACTTCTCAGTGCAATCACACTTGCATAGTTGGCCTTTGCTTCCTTGTCAACTTTCTTTATATGCTCAATGATTACTTGTGGAGTCTCATCTTTTGATGCCAGAAATTCCACCCATGTATACCTTGTAAAATCATCAACCATCACCAAGGCATACTTCTTTCTTCCTAGTGACATAATGTTGACAGGCCCAAACAAATCCATATGAATGAGTTGTAGGGGCTTGGTTATTGATGTCACTGTCTTTGTCTTGTGGCTTGATCTTTTCATCTTTCCTTTTTGACAAGCCTCACACACTCCTTCTTGACAGAATTCAAATGTGGGCATGCCTCTCAGTAGCTCTCTTTTGACTAGAGAATTAATGGCTTTGAAGTTCAGGTGTGATAGTTTCTTGTGCCACAGCCAACAATCTTCATTTGATGCTTTTGAGTAAAAGCAACAAATTTTGTCCTTGTTTGCAGAATCCATATTGGCTACAAACAGGCTTCCCTTCCTTACTCCAGATAGAGCAAAATCACCAGTCTTCTTGTGGGTGATCAAACATTCATCTTTGTCAAAATCCACCTTGAATCCCCTATCAGTAAACTGACCAACACTTACCAGATTATGCTTGAGCCCCTTGACTAGTGCTACATCTTCAATGATGACATTACCAACTTTCAACTTGCCATATCCCAATGTGTTACCCATGCTGTCATCTCCAAAAGCAACCATTGGGCTAGCCTTTTCCTCATATTGTGATAGCAGGGCCATATCACCAGTCATATGATTTGAGCATCCACTGTCCAAAATCCACATGACCTTCTTTTCACTTTCTTTGCCCTGCAAACACAAAGGTATTACTTTTCCTTTGGTACCCAAACAAGTTTGGGTCCATGTGACTTAGAAATAGTTTTATCATAAACAACATGCTTGTCAACTTTCTTGGCATTAGTCTTCTTGTCACTGTTAGAAGTCTTGGAACGTGAGGTTTCAGACTTAGGTGACAGAGGTACCTTCCTAGCTTTAGGAGGACTTGAAGACTTTGACCTGGTGTAGTGTGTGTGAGAATTGTGACTGATACAACCATCAATGAATTGCCTTCTCAGATTGAAACAACTAGTCATTACATTCATATTGCATGGCATACAGTCAAATTTATCACAAAATGGTGCATCTCTATGTCTTAGAGGCACAGAACAATCATAGAAAGGTTTGGACACACTACCAACAGGTTTCTTGCATGCAAGAGTTAAATGATTGGTACTGAAACAGTTCTGACAAGTTTTCCTAGGGGCATTAGGCATATAAGCATAGTTGTTATCCTTGTTAATCCCTAACTTGCCATTTCTGTTCTGTTTCTTCTTAGTCACTTTCTTTTCTGATTCACTCTTCCCAGCTGAAACAAACTTAACAAACTTCTTAGGTCTTTGCCTATCAACTACTGGCTCCTTGTCTTTTGACTTGACACTCTCACTCTTGGATGATGCTTGTTGTTCATTTGATTGTGCCTCATCCTCATCATTCAACATTTGTTTGATGAGTAAGGCATCCTCATCAATTTCAAATGTTGGTTCCTTAAAAATTTGATTTTCAGTCTTTTTCAAAATGTGAGGCACTTCCTCATGAACAACTGTGTCATCTTCAATGACAGCATAGCCTTTTCTCTGTTTAAGAGTGTCATAATCAAGTCCAATAGTAGCCTTGGGTTTTTCTTCAATTTTCTAACAGTAGGATTTCACTAGACCAGATGATTTCTTGAAAGTTTTTAGTTTGAATTCATTTTCAGCTAATTCATCCCTAAGAGCCTTTTGAACCTGACTAGCACACAAAACCTTATTCTACAGATATTCAACTTCTTTCTTAAGGTTTTCTATTTGCATAGCAGTTAGCTCAAGTTCCTCATTCTTTTTGGTTAGCATTTCATTTCTAGTAGACAGTTTAGCAATCTCTTCATTAGCAGCAGTCATACTAGTATGAATGTTAAACATTTCAACAGATAGTTGTTCAATCATGCATTTGTACTCTGAAACAGACATGTCTATAGTAGTGAGAGATGGTACCTGAGGGTCTGATGGAGATGTGTCATCCTGGGAATTGGCCATCAAGGCATAATTGCAAAATTCTTGCTCCTCTCCATTACTATCGGAATCATCCCAACACTTCCCTTCAGCTATGTAGGCCTTACCTTGTGTCTGCTTTTTCAGAAGGGCCTCATACTTAGCTTCAAGCTCAAAAAAATCTCTATCCTTCTTTTTAGGCTTCTTGCATTCACTGGCAAAATGCCATAGGTCATTGCATCTATAGCACCTTACAGATGACCTATCCACATGGCTGGATTTAAACTTATTCTTATTTGGTTTCACAGGTGCCTTGCTTTTGTTGAATGAATGGTTTTGGGTTTGAAGGGTTGATTCCTTTTGAATCTGATGTTTGGAAATTTTCTAGCCATGAAAGCATATGAAGTATTTTCCATCCCATCTAGTTCTTCAAGAGTGTAAAACTCTTCTTCCTCCTTCTCCTCAACAGGTTCACTTACCTCAGGTTCAGTTTCTTCCTCTTCCACTACCTCCTCTATCCTTAATTGGCTTGTGGATGCTTCTAGGTCTTGAATAGATTTGTTGACAATCAAGGTACATGATGTGTTTACCATTCTGCCTTGATTGGCTTGGATAGCCCTTTTCTGAAGCAACTCAAGCTCATGAGTTTTTAAGACTCCATAGAGCACATCATATGTAACTTTGTTCAAATCTATTTTCCTTAGAGAAATGACCCTTTGCTCTAGATGGTTTGGTGAGGATAGCAGAAACTTCATGTTTAACTCCTTGGTACTGTAAACCTTGCCATTCATCTGCAACTCAGTAACTAGCTTGTGAAATCTCTCAAACATCTCAGTAATGCTTTCCTTGGGTTGTGCCATGAAAGCCTCATACTATGTAACCAATATCTGTTTCTTGTTTTCCTTAACCTCATCAGTTCCTTCACACAACACCTCAATGTGATCCCACATTTCTTTGGCAGATGTACATGATGCAATGTTTGCAAACATTGACATGTCCATGGAATCAATGATAAGCAACATGAGGTGGCTGTCAAGAGCAACCTTCTCCCTTTCTGATTCTGTCCATTTTGATGGATCCTTGGCCTCATAAGATCTTGGGATAGTTGTGGTTCCAACAGTCTTCTCTGGTATCTCTTGTTGTGGAACAAAAGGACCATTCTTAAGAATCTCAGGATACAAAGGATGAGAGGCTTTGATGAACAACATCATCTTTATCTTCCAAAGGTTGAAGTTATCTTTGTCAAACTTAGGGACTTTCACCGTTCCTGTAGTCTTTGGTGTATTCGAACTCATGATTGTTTTTCTATTTTTTGAATAAACAGCCCTTTCTGATACCACTTGTTGAGTATTGAATACAGTAAAAGAATACAGAGGGGGGGTGAATGGATTCTTGAACTTTTCTCGTTCGAGTCTATGTAGCAAGAGTGTTTGTGTGTGCAAGATAGAAGGTGCGGATAAAGAATAACACAAGACACAATATCACTTTAATCTAATGTATTATTAGATAAAGGTTGCTACAATCTGTGAATACAAATGATAGTATTCTCAGCTTCGTTTTTCTCAGAGAGATACAGCTTGTAGTGTATGAAAAACTTGACTCACAAAGTTACTAAGTTAATGACTAAGGAAGTGAGGCTGTATCCTTATAGAACATGGATACAACCTACTTACACCAAATAAGGTAGCTAAACAAATTACTTTATAGTCTATCTATCCTTTTTGAGTAAGTGTCCAAACGGTTATAGATTTGACTTTGCAAAGCCTGTTCAGATCCACTTCTTTAGCCCCTTGTCTCTTCTATACCTCTCCAAGCTTCCTTGTAGGCTTTCCAGAGCACATTACAGATTGTGGTCTATAAAGTGCATTGGCTTGTTGCTCGTTTCTGACTTGTACAATTTCTTCAGTATTTTGTCTCCAAGAATGTATTCGAGAAGTGACTAAGTAGTTGATTCGAGAACTAGAATTGACTTGATCGATAACTCTGAGTTCTCGAACACTGTTATATTGACATATCGAATTACTTCTCGAATAGCTCTTTTCTTCAGGATTCCTTGAGTTGTCGAATAGAACACTTGACTTGTCGAATCCTTGAGATATCGAATAGCTTTTTGAGTCCTTGAGATATCGAATGGAACTTTGACTTGTTGACTCCTTGAGAACTCGAACACTACTTTGACTTGTTGACTTCCTGAGTTCTCGAATAGAGTACATAGACATATCGAATCTCTGAGATATCGAACAGTGTATTTAGAGATATCGAATAGTGTCTTGAGATATCGAATCCCTGACTTCTTGAAAAGACAAATATACTTCTTGAATTGGTACTTAGGCAAATTCTTCATTTCTTCAAATCCCAACTGTGATTATTTGACAGTCTTTATCTTCTTGCTTGAGGCATGAACCTTGGAACTTCTTTCAAGCATTATTCTAGACTCTATAAGTACAGTTACACAACTAGGATTTGATGCCTACTACAAGTACAATACAAACAGAAACTCTACAACTAGGGTTCCCTCAGTTAAGAGGTCATGTAAGTAATGCAAAGCATTACAAACAATTAGGCTTGTTATTAGATGTATACAGGCATGCCTCTGTAACTAACACATCTCAAATTGCACACTTGGCTAGTTCTTCTATTTCAGGGCAACCCGACCATTTACCATCATCATTCATTGGATTTGAAGAGGACATGAGTGCTATTATCCTTACAAGTGATCAAGAACATGATAGTTTCTCCCTTTATATTGATGATGTACCAACTAAAAAAGAGGAGGATATTGTCATTAATGTTACAATTGAAGATGTTCTTGTTGCTGCTACCGAGGACAATGTGACTGATGATGATATCAATGATGCATTTGTTAGGTCCCGAAGTATCGTAGAAGGGGGGGTTGAATACGATACTACCAAATTATTTTGATTTTCAAGATTTTTGCGGATAACAATTTTTCGGATCTTGAAATCAAAATAACGAAACACAATTCCAGGAATATATCTTTATTGATAATAAACCCGAATGGGTGTTACAACTTCTAATCCAATGGATTAGCTTCAAAACCAGAACACTCCTAAGGATAGTTTATGCACGAGGACCTTCTATCCGACACTTCCTGAAAGCGGGCTAAGCCGGCTTTCCTACTAGATGGACTATCTAGCAGCTGACACAGAGAGGATATAAGAGAGAGAAGAGAGAGTTGTGTGTTGAGGTGTGTTTTGAAATGAAATACAGCTAGGGATGGCAACGGGTCGGGTCGGGTTTTTCAATATCCAGATCCAGATCCGATTTTTTTGATTGGACCCGGACCCGACCCGGACCCGAAAAATACCCGAAAATTAAGATCCGGACCCGGATCCAACGGATTTCGGATCGGATTGGATTTTACCCGAAACCCGAATGTTTGGATTTTACCCGAGACCCGAGACCCGAGACCCGAACCCGAATTACTAATAAAATTATAATTAAAAGAAAAATTGATTATTTGACTATTAATTGTAAATATTAATAATAAAATGATATAATAATTAATAATTAAAATTAAGTACATGTAAATATTAATAATGAAATGATACAATAGTTAGTGAAATTTATGTAAATTATGTATCATGGTTATAAAATTAAGTAAGATATTAATATATTTAATAATTCATTATATATATATATATATATAAATATCGGGTTTTTAATCGGGTTTCGGGTTCGGATCGGGTTTGGATCGGATTTCGGGTTTCGGGTCGGGTTTCGGATCGGGATACCTAAGATCCAAATCCAGATCCAAACTTTTTCGGGTCCAAAAATAAGATCCAGATCCAAATCCAAATCCAAAAAATCGGGTTTGGATAGACCCAAACGGATCGGATCGGGTCGGGTATCCATCGGGTCGGGTATTTTTGTCATCCCTAAATACAGCATGCCTATTTATAGATTATATAAAGTTACTATGCTGTACTATTTCAACAACCCCCGTGGGCCCCTCCAGCCACTTTTTGAATAGTAGCCGCCATTTGCACAGTAGCCGTCATTTGCACAGTAACTCCCTCCAGCCACTTTTTGAATAGTAGCCGCCATTTGAATAGTAGCCGCCATTTGCATAGTAACCATGAATAGTAACCTTGCATAGTATTACTATTTTTGGCTGCTTCTTTTGGGCTTCTCTCTTTTGTTTCAAATATTCTGCTGAATTAATTCTTCTCGGAAAATAGTTTAAGTACCAGATTAATTTAATTATTTATTATAAATAATTAATTAATCTGTTACTTAGTTAATTTTCAGAGTAAATTAATTTTTGACAATACCTTGAGATATTATGTTTGTCCTTGATTGTCAATAGGCTTTGGCAATTCTTTCTGTGAATTAATGTGTTGATCCTTCTCGTATGTGCTGACACTTAGTGCACTGGTCTGGTTCACAAGTGACTAGCACTGATCTTGATCTTCACACCTTCGTTATATTCCAATTGATTAGCCTGCAGCTAGCAGTATCTTCAATAAATACGTGGAATCTTTTGGCCCTTCAACTGAATCATCTGTACATCTTATTCTGTCACTGAGGCTTGATCATGTTAATGAACTTCTTTCAGCGACTTGATCCTTGTCGGTGCCTGTTCTTCAAATTTCACGATCCCTGTATAGAGTTAATATTATTTATCTTTTATCCTAGTTGAGTTATATATGTCCTCTATTACATATTACATTACATTACGCTTTACAATCTCCCCCTATTTGATTGTTAGGGTTTGACAAGCAAATACCTAGAGGATAACTCAACTGATACAAATAAAATACAAAGATAAATAATATTAAAGCGCATTCTGGATCATATATATACATTTTCCAGATTTCTAAAATTTTAACAAGTACAAGACAAATTATTCCTCTAGACTGAATATCTTCAAGTTTGCCTTGTTTGCTTTCCACATAGCACTAATACTCCCATTAGCTTTTCCTTTCCCAAAATAAAGTTAATTCCGTGTCAACAACCTTTTCCTTGCCCTTACGCCTAGTAGATTTTTCTTGATCATCCAACTTCTCCCCCTCAGTTGGGTTATCCTCCAGAGTAGTAGGATGTGGAGTTGGTAAATTAGATGAAGATGACTTTACCAAGGAGTTGATTGCATCATTAAACTGGGTTGCCATGGTATTCAATTGAACCTGGAATACATCATGTTGAATAAGTTGCAAATTTTTGATTTCTGCAATGGACTTACAGATATTTTGTAACTCTTTCTCCATTGTTTGGACCCGTGTAAGGAGTCTGTTGTATTCCTTTCTGGTTACAGGTGCATGTGGTTGAGTAGGTTGCTCACTCGTACGTTCTGCAGGTGTTTCACTCAACACTCTATATTCACTCGGTTTAGTGGTTTGGGTGACACTTACATGTTCTATTAGTGTTTCCCTCAACTCTCCTCCAGAGCTTCCACCGATATGTGTACCTACAAATGAAATCATCCTAGCCCCTTTTTCAGAGGTCACGGATGGTGCAATGAAAGTTCGTGAGCTTCCGTCCTCGCGTGAAGCGAGTTGTCGACCACTGGAAAAGAGTGGTAAATCTCGAAAGAGATCCAGAGATTTTCTCTCTGGGAGGTTAAACTTGAATTGATTAAATGGCACAAAACCCAAGTTTCCCTCGTACGTCTGTGAAGACACTTGGTTCATAAAAGAACCTCCTACCGATGGATCTTTCCGTAAAATGGAAGATTCACCAGCAGTTATTGAGGTAGTTAATTTCGCCTCGGAAACCTGTGAAGGCATTTGATCTTTAGAAAGATAATCAACCACTCTTATGTTCCGTGAAATGGAACTCAAATAGTTTCTCCCATCAATTCAACCTTATTTACATTTTCACTCATTGGATAAGAAATAATTGTTTCACTAACAGTTGCCATTACCTCAGGTTCATTGGGTTTACTCCGTTTAGAATGAGGTAGAGCGGCTGATGTAACTAACTCCTTATGTGGTGCTGCTGAGGCACTATCTCCCTCAAAAGTGTTGATGGCTGGTCGTTTAAGTGACAATTGAGGTGTAGGAGTTTGTTGTGTTTGTGTTTGCATTTGTAGAATGAGCTCTTCGACCTGTGTTAGAGTCGGTGGGATTTCATGCTCTTGGTCGGGTAAGATGGCCACTGGGGGCTGTAGAAATTGTATTTCCTGTGACACAACGGAAGTGGGACAGTCTTTAGTATTCAGTTAGAACTGTAGGCACATCCGTATATTTCTTTTTGGTTATGTAATTAATTACATTCGTCTTCATGGAAGAACATTCCACCTTTTGACCATTTTCCAAACGTACCATGTCTTCATCATTCAAAAAATCATTTAATATTAGTTGTAGAAACCTTGGATATAGACATTTGACATTGTGAGTCTGAACATCTCTTGTTCCCACGTGTTTCATCTTTAAAATGATTTGACCAATCATTATTTTTCCAAAATTAATCCTCAAATTATTGGCGACCGCATACCATATTATTTGAATAAATTCAGGTATTCGATCTTGATTTGTTCTATCTGAGGAAAAAACATGGTTAAGAGTGTGAAAGAAGAAATTCCAATACTGGGTTAGAAACATTCTAGATAGATTACCAGTATTGAAATTACCATCTTGGTACCTTATAAAACGAAAGAACATTTCAATTTGTTCGGGTGTAGGATCAGAAATAAGATTTTCCATAGGAAAATGAAGAATTCGATTAACATCTCGTTCAGTGACCCTAATCGACCTACCAAATAGTCGATATGTGAATTCACACTTGTCCTGTCCAGAAGTGTTAACCGCACTGCAATATAGTTCACACAATGCATCATGGTTAAGCTGCACCTGTGTAACTAAAGCATAGCGGATTAATGAATGTTCATTCAGAAATTGTGTCCAAGCCTGAAATTGCTCATCCTGAATGGTTTCGATTTGCTGAATGGAAATAGGATTAACTTTAGCAATTAATAAGCTTCCCTGCAATGCCATTTTCAAAACTTTGAGGAAATTCAAAAACAAGGGTTAGTTTCTATAAAGGAAGATGTATAAAGCAAGAATATGAAATCCGATCTAAAAACCACTAGCTAGATTGAGAGATCTTTCCGATCAAAGCTCAAAATATTCAACAATTGTGTGTATATGCTCTGTATATCTGAAAAATGATGATGTTAAACACAAACAAAAACTCATAATTTATAAGGTTTCAAGGTTTAGTGGGTTAGGTGTAATAGTGATTGGTTATGTTTGAAAAACTAACACCGCTCAATAATTTCTCACCTAACACCCTAATTAGCCGAAAAAACATCTTATCGCCGAAACTTGTCGGCCGAAAAACATCTTATCACCAAGACCTATCAGCCTATACCATTATTTGATATATGTCAATAAAATATTTATTAAATTATGCTACAACGATTTCTCCAGAATAATCATGTAGATAAACAAATAAATCAAACAAAATCCAGAGAATGAAATTCACTGGCTGCAACTAATTGAACAGACATTTTAAAAGATCATGTGAAATTTAACATACCAAGCTCACTTACCAACCTTGAAAAAGTTGCTTCATCCAAAGCTTTAGTAAAAATGTCTGCCAACTGTTTTTCACTAGGAACAAAATGCAGTTCCACAGTGCCTTCCATCACATGCTCCCTGATGAAATGGTATCTGATGTCTATGTGTTTGGTTCTATAATGTTGCACTGGATTCTGTGATATTGTAATTGCACTAGTGTTGTCACAGAAAATTGGGATCTTTTTAACTTTAACTCCATAGTCAAGTAGTTGATTTCTCATCCATAGAATCTGTGCACAACAACTCCCAGCTGCTATGTATTCAGCCTCTGCAGTTGAGGTAGATACTGAGTTCTGCTTCTTACTGAACCATGAGACCAGCTTGTTTCCCAAGAATTGACAGGTTCCTGTGGTACTTTTTTTATCCATTTTGCAACATGCATAATCTGCATCTGAGTAACCAATTAGATCAAAACCATAATCTCTAGGGTACCAAATGCCAAGTTTTGGTGTTCCCTTGAGATATCTGAAAATCCTTTTAATAGCTACTAAGTGAGATTCCCTAGGATCAGCTTGAAATCTAGCACATAAACATGTAGCAAACATAATATCAGGTCTACTAGCTGTTAAGTATAAAAGAGATCCAACCATGCCCCTATAGCTTGTCATGTCCACCTTCTTTTCCTTAGTATTCAGTTCAAGCTTAGTGGCAGTGGCCATGGGTGTTTTTGTAGAAGAGCAATCTGCTAAATCAAACCTTTTTAAAAGATCATAAATGTATTTTGTTTGACTTATAAAAATTCCCTCATTCACTTGTTTAACTTGTAAACCAAGAAAATAAGTTAATTCACCCATCATACTCATTTCATATCTACTTTGCATGAGTTTGGCAAACCTCTTGCAAAGTTTCTCATCTGTAGACCCAAATATTATATCATCAACATAAATTTGGACAAGTATTATAGAGCCATTGACATTTCTATAAAAGAGAGTTTTATCAATAGTACCTCGAATGAAGTGATTCTCTATAAGAAACTGTGAGAGTGTGTCATACCAGGCTCTAGGTGCTTACTTCAGGCCATAGAGTGCTTTGAGTAGAAAGAACACATATTCTGGAAAGTCTGGATCTTCAAAACCAGGCGATTGACTAACATACACCTCCTCCTCCAGAATACCATTCAGAAATGCACTCTTGACATCCATTTGATAGACTTTGAAATTGGCATGCGCTGCATAAGCCAGGAAGATCCTTATTGCTTCTAACCTTGCCACTGGTGCAAAGGTTTCTTCAAAGTCAATTCCTTCCTCTTGACAGTAGCCTTTAGCAACTAATCTAGCTTTATTCCTTGTGACTATGCCATTCTCATCCATCTTGTTCTTGAATACCCACTTAGTGCCAATCACTGATTTGTCTTTAGGTTTGGGTACAAGTTTCCATACTTCATTTCTTTCAAACTGGTTTAGCTCTTCTTGCATTGCTAAAACCCAGTCTGGATCCAGAAGAGCATGTTCAACTCTCTTAGGTTCCTCTTTGGATAGAAAACTGCTATATAAGCATTCTTCTTGAGTTGCTCTTCTGGTTTGGACCTTTGCATTAGGATCTCCAATGATAAGCTCAAATGGATGATCCCTGGTCCATTTTCTTTGTGGTGGTAAGTTTAACCTTGATGAAGTGGCTTCATTTTCTCTGTGTTGATCGTTGTGGCTTGTTGTTGAGTTTTGACTATGAGAAACTCCCCCTGAGTGATGGAGTTCTTGCAGATTCATCAACAAATGCTTCTCTTTGATTTTCTACAGATGCTTCAAATTGATTTCCAACTGATGGTGTAAGTTGCTCTTCAACAGGTGGTTCATTCTGCACTTCAACTGATGATCTTTGTCTGTTTCTCCCACCATTTGATCTCCATTCTTCATCATCATCTTCACCACTTCTCTCATTCTCGAATGAGAGAGACTCATGAAAACCTTCATCTACTAGACCAGATATTTTCTTGTCATCAAAGACAACATGTATGGACTCCATTATAATGTTTAGTCTTAGGTTGTAGACTCTGTAGGATTTTCCTGCTGAGTATCCAACAAAGATAGCTTCATCTGCCTTTGAATCAAATTTTCCAAGATGCTCACCATGATTTTTCAGTACAAAGCATTTGCATCCAAAGACATGCAAAAAGTTGATTGTTGGTTTCTTGCCTTTGAAAAGTTGATAAGGTGTCATGCCTTTTGCTTGATTGACCAAAGAAATATTCTGAGTGTAGCATGTAGTGTTTATAGCTTCTGCCCAGAAGTATGTTGGTAGCTTAGACTCTTCAAGCATTGTTCTTGCAGCTTCAATTAGAGTTCTGATCTTTCTTTCTACTACACCATTTTGTTGAGGAGTTCTTGGTGTAGAGAATTCTTGGATAATTCCTTCTTCTTCACAAAACTCTCTTATTACAGAATTCTTGAACTCAGTTCCATTATCACTTCTGATTCTCCTTACTTTGAGTAAAGGATTGTTGTTCACTATCTTGATGTGATTTATAATGACTTCACCTGCCTTATCCTTAGAGTGCAGAAAGAATGTCCAAGAGAATTTTGAGAAATCATCAATAATCACAAGACAGTATTTCTTTTTTGAGATTGACAACACATTGACTGGTCCAAAGAGATCCATGTGAAGTAGTTGCAAGGGTTGATCAATTGATGACATTGACTTTGATTTGAAAGAGGCCTTCTTCTGCTTCCCTTTCTGGCATGCATCACACAATCCATCCTTGGAGTAATCCAATTTTGGAATACCTCTAACCAAATCCTTCTTTACCAACTCATTCATTGCTTTAAAACTCAAGTGTGACAGTCTTTTTTGCCAAATCCAACCTTCATCTACACTTGTCTTGCTGAGAAGACATGTAGTCATGTTTGCATTTGTTGAATTGAAGTCAGCAATGTACACATTTCCTCTTCTATCTCCTGTCAACACTACCTTGTTGTCACTTTTCTTGAAAATGACACAAGCTTCAGATGTGAACCATACGTTCTGGCCTTTATCACACAGTTGACTGACACTTAGCAAGTTATGCTTAAGTCCACCAACCAGTGCTACTTCTACAATGACAACATTCTTTTGTGAAATCAAGCCATATCCTCTAGTATATCCTTTGCTATTGTCTCCAATAATGCTAGGGCCAGCTCTCTCCTCAAACTTAGTGAGCAGGGTAGAATCTCCAGTCATGTGCCTAGAACAACCACTATCCAGGTACCAATGATTCTTTCTGTGTCCCTGCACACATCAAAATCAAATCAAGTTGATTTTGGTACCCAAATTTTTTTGGTTCCTGCCTTGTTAGCCTTTTTCTTATTTTTCAAGCCCTTACTACCCAGGGTATCTGATTGAGTTAAATCAACCTTAACTCTTGGTGTAGGTTTCTGAAAAATAGGTTGTTTCACTTGCTCACATGCATTAAAACTAGATGTATAATTTGGCATAGTCTGTGCATACATGTTATTCATCATCCATGGCAATTGAGGCATATTAAAAGCATTGTAATATGGATTATGCATGAATGGCATGTTAGCATAATGACTAGATGCATGAGCAGGCTGGACAAACATGTTTGGCATAGCATTCATAGCAGGCATAGGTACTGACTTAGACATACT
Organism: Kitagawia praeruptora; assembly: GCA_037693485.1. Lineage (NCBI taxonomy): Eukaryota > Viridiplantae > Streptophyta > Magnoliopsida > Apiales > Apiaceae > Kitagawia > Kitagawia praeruptora. The sequence continues at coordinate 39,502,096 of CM075349.1, forward strand.
AGGCACAGAAGCATTCATAACAGATTTACAGTTGACAAATAAATGATTAACACTACCACAGTTCACACATTCCTTTCGAGGAGCATATTTATCAGGTGTGTAATTACTATGTTTGTTAATTCCTACCTTGCCATTTCTATTCTTCTTATTAGCCTTAGCCTTAGGTTCAGTCTTTTCTAACTTATCCTTCAATTTCTTGATTGACAAGTTGCCTATGTTTCTTTGTTCAACTGACTTGGTTTTGCTACACTCTCCATTAACAAAGTTCTTATTGACAGGCCCGTACTTTTTATTCAATTTAGTTAAAGTTGTTTTGCTAACATGCTTAAGTCTTAAAAAACATTTTTTTTCGACTAAATCACTGTCTGAGGCAACTTCCCTATCAACATCTAACTTAACTTCTGCTAATTTGTGAAAAGAATCAACTCCTTGTATACTATAAATTTCTTCAGTTTTAGCCTTTGATCCCTTCCACTTGGCAATTAAGTCTTGTTCCTCTTTTAACTGTTTTATTAAACACTCTTCTCTTTTCAGAGCCTCAAGTAACTCATTCTTAGCATCCTGGCAATCTCTTTTCATTGTTTCAAAATCAATTAGTTGAGTTTCTAACAGAGTATTCCTATCACCTATCTTAGCATTAAGATCTTTAATCTTTTTGTTCTCGTTGTTAAGCGATTTTAATGTGACATGCATGTTATACAATTCATTAGACATTTCATTAACAACATTATCACATTCATCTTTGGAAAGCTCAGTTAGATTTGTAGAATATACCTGGTTACTTGCTGAACTAGCCTCTTCATCATTTTCATTTGCCATATGTAACACCCCCAGATCCGGGGTCAGGGATCTGGTCGTTACGGTCTCAATATCCATCCACAAAACCAACATAATCTAAATTACAACCTTGTGACCCAAAACAACAACATAAAACACACCCGTTATAGTCCCAGAGATAAAATCAGAGTAACCATCAATATTATTAATCACAAATTTGAGTTCTTACAACCCAAAGAATTACATTTAATCATTACATACTCTTTGCCGTCCATTTGTATATGCCATATAATAAATACATTTGATACTCAAATGCTAACAACTAGCCTACCAGTAGCTGCCTCTTCAGCAATGGTAGCTATGACCTCAGCGATTATTCCTCTGACTGCTGTCACCTGCTTACGCTGAGTGCGCCTTGCGCGGCCATCTGATCTAGCTGTTGTTGTGATATAGATAGATAAAGCAAGGGTGAGAAATAGCCCACCTAAAAGAATATGACTGAACAGTAATAATATATAACAGTTCAAAATATATTTGATACCATATGCCATATATTAACGAACGTAGTACCAATATAAGTTATGAGATGAAGTTACAAGGTAACTCAAATTATAATGGTTCCAAAGAAATATCTGTCATGTCAAAGATAAGCCAGATATTATCAAATTTTCATAATAGAGGAACTTGCGGAAGAATATTGCAATTCCAGTTCAAACACTTTTCAAACCTGCCAACAATGATAATGTTGCAGAGAAATTTCCCAATTTGGAAGATGAACTAATACGGGAGCTTGCCGCGCCAGGAGCCACAACATTTACGATGATCAGTCGCATGTCATGCTCCCCATCATTTGTTCTCTACATGTAGAAGGAAGCACCGACGGATCGCCCGCCCGCTGGAACCCCCCGGCCAACGGTTGGGCCATTAATTGCTGGACCGGCGCCACTCGGCCACTTACGCGTCTCCTAGTTCGAATAACATCCATAACTCTGAAACATAAAGTTCGTCCCCCTTTCCCCAAGTATAGTACTTGTTGATAGGACTCCACAAAGTAGTCGTATCTAATTGGAAAGGAAAATTTCACCAATATTTCCCAAGCTGATGCTTGTTAATGGATAGACACTTGTTCCATCAATCTTACCCCTCGAGCGTTGAGGAGGTAACCAAAAAGATTCATATCGATGTTTGAAAGAATCAAGATGTGAGTGACAAGATAGTTTTAACAAGTATAGGACCGGGCAGTCCAATCAATAACATCTCCAAGTGAGGTCCCCTTATATATTTTTGGAAGTTGAGCGAGTATTTAAATATTCTTATAAGATAGATTTAAATGGAAATAAAGTTTTGGGAACCTCCCCTTGATAAAAATAGTCATAAAATACTCCGAACTATTTTACACCATATCTGAAGATGAAAGATAATCTTTGAATAATATGAATTATTATAAAAAGAACTTAAAAGAATTTAAATAAATATTCCAAGAATATTTATTAAATCAATAATAATTAAGGAATATGATTAAATCATGATATTGCTCGTAAGTAATCCTCGAATAAATACATAGAATTATTTACTAAATAATTCTCTTCTTTAAATGAATATTCAATATAATATTCATTAATTAAACAAACTCAAATAAATATTTAATATAATATTCACTAAATAAATCAAACCTTAAATGAATATTTGAAAATAATATTCATTTAATAAATAATATACTAAATGAATAGTCCAAATAATATTCTTTTCGTAATCAAAACTTTAAAGGAATATTCGAAACAATATTCCCTAAGTAAATAAAACTCCAAATGAATATTTTAAAATAATATTCATCAAGTACATAAAATCTTAAATGAATATTTGAAATAATATTCATTTATTAAACAAATCCCAAATGAATATTCAATTGATATTCATTAAACAAATAATGTTCTAAATGAATATCCAAATAATTTTCATTTAACAAATAATATTCTAAATAAATATCCAAATGATATTCATTTAGTAATCAAAACCTTAATATTCGAAATAATATTCCCTGAGTAATTAGAACTTCCAAAGAATACTTTTAAAATAATATTTATCAAATACATAAAACTTAAATGAATATCCGAAAGTGATATTCATTTGGTGAATAAAATCCCAATGAATATCAAAGTAATTATTCATTAATAATCAACTCTAATGAATATTCAAAAGTAATATTCATTTAATATTTCTCGACTGAAATAATACTCAAATAACATTTCTCGAAAGATTTCCAAGTACTTTATACTTTTATGGAAATATAAATAATGTTTAATAATAACATTCCTCAAAATGATTACTACTCTGTCGCTGGAATCCCTCCGGGTTTCCACGACTATCTATATAACACAAAATACCGACTCCCGGTCTCATATTTAAAGAATAAATATCATACGCCCTTCACTAAGGGTCCTAGCAACACAATCCTGCTTATAACTGATAATCCATATCTAGTCTATAAGCCAATATTAATTCAGGGAACAAGTATTCCAATATACTTTGAAAACAAACATGCATGCTATGGCATATGTATAACAACAATCATATATATTATCACAACAACAGTTCCAAGGTATTGGAAACTTGCCTGGGAATCGAGTGCGGGTAGGGGTAATGTGTCCCGGGTCAGCTCGACGATCTATAAAGAATCAGAATATTTAAGATTAATCACTTAACGCTTCTTAAAAGGCTAAGTATAAACTCCACTTAAATCAAAACATGTTTTCGGGTTATCTCGTTACGCCTCTTTTTCTTTTTTTATCACCGATACGATCCGACATTCGTTCGTTATCAAGACATGTCATCATGCTTATACTTGGTATATACTTAAGTCGTATAAGTTCTTAAGGTCGATCGTTACGAATCGATATTATACCTCGAGTTTTATCGCCCGTTTTCTAAGTTATAACCAAAGTCATACTTTTAAGGGGTTCGTTTGCGTTTAACCTCGATTCGAACATTTTTATAAAATCGAAAAACGATCTTTTTAATACGAGGTCTTTTCTCACACCATCCTTATGATCTCAAATTTTTAATTACCCAGATTCGTCGCTGCGATACTCATTTTACACGATTCAATTCCAATTACGAATTCGCATTCTCGGTTTCGAACCACTTTTACGAATTTAATCGTAACTCCTAAACCGTAAGTCCGTTTCATGCGATCCTTATATCAAAACGAAGCTTATGACATGATCTATCCTATCATGGCAGAACACGAAGTTAAACAGTGAGTTTGATCTACTGTCAAATTCATTTTCTTAAGGTTAACGAAATTTTGGCATTGCGACGGCTATAAATCGAATGTTCCAAAATTCATATCAATCAACCCAAGCCACACCGGGCATCTAAACAACTTATATACATGATATTCATCTTAACAAGTCCAAGAACATCATGCTTCACCATAATAATCATCATGTTACCAAAGTCACTAAATCACTTAACTAATCATGCTTATAACATCATTAAGAACATAAGACTCTAAAATCATCAAGAACAAGCATAATCTCAAAGTAAGTGTTAGAAATGATTGATGAGAACAGTGTTTGGAAGCTATAGTGACAAAACAGAGTTTAGCTGGAAGCAGTCAGAGTTTAGTTAAACACTGACTGGAAGCGCAACAGAGATTGTTAAACTCTGTAGCGGTATTGTCTGAAGAGTCAACAGTGTTTGAAGATTGATACAAGATAAATTTGGAAGCAATATCTTTGAAGATTGGAAAGCTGTCAAAGAGATTGAGTTGACTTGGAAGACTAGAGCAATCGTGATTGATATCAATTGTATAGCTTAATTATAGGAGAATCAATTACTGATTGTATGAAGCTGTATGTTATATAAATACAGTCAGGTTAACCCTAGAAGGGTATCGAACATTGAGAATTTTATTGATTGTAACCTGAGCAGCTCTCTGTGATATTTTACATCACTGAGAGAGGAATTGTTAATTCCAAACAGTTTTTAAGTATTAAACAGTGTGTTCTTGTTAAGTTACTCATACAGTATTTGATTAACTATTGTGAATTCGACCTAACAAGTGGTATCAGAGCCAATCTGTTACTTTATTACAATTAAAGATCCAAAACACAATAGTAATCAATGGCAGAGATACCTCCACCATCTGAGAAAGCTCCTACTACTGTTAGTAGGTATGAAACAATTAGGGTTCCTATACTTAGGCCATCAGAGTATGCAATTTGGAAGGTGAAGATGACCATGTTTCTGGAGGCTACAGATCCAGAATACCTTGATAGAATTTATGAAGGTCCTCACAAACCTACAAAGTTATCTGCTGCTGCTGGTGAGGAATCAAAGGTCAATCCAAAAGAAAAGAAAGATCTAACTGCTGAGGATCTTTCATCTATTGCAAAGGATGCAAAAGTAAGACACTTACTTCACAGTGCATTAGACAATGTTATGTCTAATAAAGTGATTAATTGCACAATTGCAAAGGAAATATGGGATGCACTTGAGGTTAGGTGTCAAGGAACTCCTGCAATCAAGAAAAACTGAAGAAACATACTCACTCAGGAGTATGAGCACTTTGAGGCAAAGTCTGAAGAAACCATGACAGAAACATTTGACAGATTCTGTAAACTGCTCAATGATTTGTCATTGGTTAACAAAGAGTATGATTTAGAAGACTCAAATCTCAAGTTTCTTCTTTCTCTACCTGAAAAGTGGGATGTGAAAACAACCACCATAAGAGATAACTATGAACTTGGTGAAACAAAGATTGATGAAATTTATGGACTGCTCAAAACCCATGAATTGGAATTGGAGCAGAGAAACAAAAGATCAAGTAGAAAGTCAAAGTCTGTTGCACTTAAGGTTGAGGAGAAACCATCAAAGAAGGAAGCATCAAGGAAAAAGGCAAAAGGAAAAGCTTTAGTCATACACTCAGAAAGTGAGTCATCAAACACTGATGTTGACACAAACACATATGGAACATCTGATTCTGAAGATGATGAAGAGATGATGCAAATGGCTGCATTGATGGTAAAGACCTTCAAGAAGATGGGATTCAAGAACTTCAAGAAGGGAAAGAGATTCTCCAAGGACTACTCAAAGTCTGACAAGAAGAATTTCAAGAAATCTGAGGGAAAGGACTTCAAATCTGGTAAGAAAGATAAGTCTGAAATTCAATGCTACAAGTGTAAGGAGATGGGTCACTATGCTCCTGAGTGCAAGAAGGGTAAAACTGAAAAGGCACTCTACACCAAAGGCAGAGATTGGGTAGACACTTCAGATTCAGATGAGGAAGTGAACTATGCACTCATGGCTACTACTCAGAATGAAGAAGATGATCTAAAGGTACCCCCAACTACCTATGCTTATAATACTGATAATATAACTGAATTGAGAATTTATCTTAAAGCATTACATATCAGTTATAGGGATCAGACTTTAGAAAATGAGAGGATAAAAAATGAGTGCTCTCAACTCAAAGAGAGAAACAAACTTGTTGAGGAACAGCTTGAGAATATGAATAAAGTTCAGAAAGAGAGAGATGATGCAGTGTTTATTGAACAGGAGTTGCTAGGTAAGTATAAGCAACTAGAATCTGAATTGGAGGATGCTAAACACATTATTAAAACTTGGACACACTCTGGTAAAGACACTCAAGAAGTGTTTCAGTCAGATACAGTAGGTCTAGGTTACTCTGAAGGAGATGAACTTAGATTTGAAAATTTGGTAAAAGTTAGACCACATCGTTCATCTGAAGGTAATGTTATGGGAACAGGTGGACCTAAGACTGAAGCTGAGAAAAAGGCTGTTAAAGAATCATATGCTAAGACTTTTGTTAAAGAGGTTAACATTGGTTCAATGACAGATAAACAACTCAAGCATAAGCTTAAAGAGATAAAATCTGTCAACAAACAGAGAATGCCTAGGAAAAACAAAAATGGAAAGGTAGGCATAACATCAGGAATTAAGCCAATGCTTGCTTCATTAGCTCCTAGAAAAACATGCTTTAATTGTGGTAGCACTAATCATCTTGCTAGTTTCTGCAGTAAGAATAAGAACATTAATTCTTTGCCCTCTAAAACTGCAGTTAAAAATGATTATGTGAGAACTAGACCACAGACTTTATGTAAACACTGTGGAAGTACATGGCATTCTATTTACACTTGCAGAGATTATCATGCTATTTACTATAATTACTATGAACCCAAACCAAATTTGAAATGGGTTAAAGTAAACTCTGCAAATGTAAACTCTGAAAAAGTTAGCTTAAACTCTGATAATGTGAATTCCGCTGCAAAAGCTAACAGAATTAAGAAAGCCAAAGGATCCAAGCAAGTCTGGATCCTTAAAACTAACAATCAGTGATTGTTTGTGATTGCAGGGCACCAGGGTGAGTACCCTAGTTGTGGACAGTGGATGTTCAGGACACATGACTGGAAATAAAGCCCTGCTATCAGAGTATGAGGAGAAGGCTGGCCCAAAAGTTTCCTATGGAGATGGCAACATAGGACATACTCTGGGATATGGCAATATTAATCTTGGGAATGTCATCATCACAAATGTAGCTCTGGTTCCAGGACTCAAGCGTGATCTGCTATCTGTGAGTCAAATCTGTGACAGAGGATATCATGTGGATTTTCAGCCTGAATATTGTCAAGTCATCAGCAAATCTACAGGGAAAGTTGCTCTAGTTGGAAACAGACACAATAACATCTATGAAATTAAATTGTCAACAAACAATGATGGCAAAGCAGTGTGTCTGTCAACAAGAATGTCCAGTGAAGAGAGTTGGAAGTGGCACAAGAAACTCTCTCATTTGAACCTGAACAACATCAATGAGCTAATCAAGAATGATCTTGTAAGAGGTCTACCAAGGTCTTTGTTGAATGTAGAAGGCCTGTGTGATTCTTGTCAAAAGGCCAAACAGAGAAAAGCCTCCTTCAAAAGCAAATCTGAGTCTTCAATTGTTGATCCTTATCATCTCCTACATGTGGATCTTTTTGGACCAGTGAATGTGATGTCTCTTGGAAAGAAGAAATATGCACTAGTCATTGTTGATGAATATACCAGATACACATGGGTATATTTTCTTGCAAAGAAGGATGAAACTGCATTAACACTGACAGAACATATAATTCAACTGGACAAAGGGTCAGAGAATCAAGTGAAGATAATCAGAAGTGACAATGGAACTGAATTCAGGAATTCATCAATGGAAGAATTTTGCAAGAGTAAAGGAATCAACCAAGAGTTTTCTGCACCTGGCACTCCACAACAAAATGGTGTAGTGGAGAGGAAGAATAGAACCTTGATAGAAGCTGCCAGAACCATGCTAGATGAAGCAAAATTGCCAACATACTTCTGGGCAGAAGCAGTTCAAACTGCTTGTTTTACTCAAAATGCAACACTGATCAATAAGCATGGTAAAACACCATATGAAATGGTGAAAAAGAAGAAGCCAAATCTAAAATATTTTCATATTTTTGGATGCAAGTGTTTTGTGTTGAAGACTCATCCTGAGCAGTTGACCAAATTTGATCTAAAAGCAGATGAAGGAATTTTTGTTGGCTATCCACTGTCAACTAAGGCATTCAGAGTTTATAATCTGAGAACTAGAGTGATCATGGAATCAATTCATGTGTCATTTGATGACAAGAAAATAACTGGACTTGAAGATGTCAATGAACATGATCTACTCCACTTTGAAAATGAAGATTTATTCTCTGAAAAAGTAAACTCTGATCAGACTGATCTGACAAACTCTGTTGATCTAAACTCTGAACCTCTACTGGTAAATACTGAAGAAACTCTTCAATCAGAAACAAGGGAAGAACCAGTTGAGGGGGAGCATGAAGAATCACATCAAAGTGATAATTCAAACACTGAAAGTGACTCAGTTGATAATTCTGAATCAAACTCTGTTGATTCAAACTCTGTTGATAATTCTGAGCAGTCACATTCAGGGGGAGCATCTGAAAATGAAGAGAGGCACCAAGGAAATCAGGAGAGCATGGATCAAGGGGGAGATCACATGATGACAGAAGCAATTTGCCTTCTGCAAGAAAATGGACTAAGTCACATACACCTGATTTAATTATTGGTGATCCAGATGCAAAAGTAAGGACAAGAAGTGCAACAACAAATGAATGTCTGTTTCATGCATTCTTGTCACAAACTGAGCCAAAGAAAGTGGAAGATGCTCTTAAAGATGCTGACTGGATAACAGCAATGCAAGAAGAGCTAAATGAATTTGAAAGAAATGGAGTGTGGACCCTTGTACCAAGGCCCAAAAACAGATCCATTGTTGGTACTAAATGGGTTTTCAGGAATAAAACTGACAGTGAGGGTGTTATCACAAGGAACAAAGCAAGACTGGTTGCAAAAGGCTATTCACAGCAGGAAGGAATAGACTATGATGAAACATTTGCTCCAGTTGCTAGATTGGAGGCAATCAGAATCTTTCTAGCATATGCCTCTCATAAGAAATTCAAAGTGTTTCAGATGGATGTGAAAAGTGCATTTTTAAATGGAAAACTTGAAGAAGAAGTGTTTGTGGAACAACCACCAGGTTTTGTAGATACAAAATATCCAGACCATGTCTACAGGTTAGACAAGGCACTCTATGGACTTAAGCAGGCACCAAGGGCATGGTATGAAACCCTTGCCAAATTTCTACTAGAAAGTGGATTTCACAGAGGTACTATTGACAAAACTCTGTTTTATTTCCAATCTGGTAGTGACTTGCTCTTAGTTCAGAGCTAAATGAATTTGAAAGAAATGGAGTGTGGACCCTTGTACCAAGGCCCAAAAACAGATCCATTGTTGGTACTAAATGGGTTTTCAGGAATAAAACTGACAGTGAGGGTGTTATCACAAGGAACAAAGCAAGACTGGTTGAAAAAGGCTATTCACAGCAGGAAGGAATAGACTATGATGAAACATTTGCTCCAGTTGCTAGATTGGAGGCAATCAGAATCTTTCTAGCATATGCCTCTCATAAGAAATTCAAAGTGTTTCAGATGGATGTGAAAAGTGCATTTTTAAATGGAAAACTTGAAGAAGAAGTGTTTGTGGAACAACCACCAGGTTTTGTAGATCCAAAATATCCAGACCATGTCTATAGGTTAGACAAGGCACTCTATGGACTTAAGCAGGCACCAAGGGCATGGTATGAAACCCTTGCCAAATTTCTACTAGAAAGTGGATTTCACAGAGGTACTATTGACAAAACTCTGTTTTATTTCCAATCTGGTAGTGACTTGCTCTTAGTTCAGATATATGTAGATGACATCATTTTTGGATCTACTAATGATAAACTCTGTAAGAAGTTTGCCAAACTCATGCAGTCAAGATATCAAATGAGTATGATGGGAGAGCTTAGTTATTTTCTAGGCTTACAGGTGAAGCAAACAGATGATGGAATTTTTATAAATCAAGCAAAATATACCAGAAATCTTCTCAAGAAATTTGGTATGCTTGACTGTTCATCTGCAACAACTCCCATGGCAACTGCAACAAAATTGGACAAAGATGCAGGGTCATCAGTAGATATGACAAGTTACAGAGGAATGATTGGTTCTCTACTCTATTTAACAGCTAGTAGACCTGATATCATGTATGCCACTTGTTTGTGTGCAAGGTTCCAGGCAGATCCAAGAGAACCACATTTAACAGCAGTAAAGAGGATTTTTAAGTACCTCAAGGGCACTATAACTTTGGGGCTGTGGTATCCAAGAGAATCAGAGTTTAAACTACTTGGTTATTCAGATGCAGACTTTGCAGGCTGTAAGATAGACAGAAAAAGCACCAGTGGAAGTTGTCAATTTCTGGGTGACAGACTTGTTTCCTGGTACAGCAAGAAACAGAAGTCAATATCTACATCTACAGCTGAAGCAGAGTATATTGCTGCTGGTAGCTGCTGTGCACAGATTTTATGGATGAAGAATCAACTGCTGGATTATGGATTAAGGTATACCAAGATACCTATTTACTGTGATAATCAAAGTGCTATTGCAATGACAGGTAATCCAGTACAACATTCAATGACAAAGCACATCAGCATAAGGTATCACTTCATCAGAGAGCATGTAGAGGAAGGCAACATTGAGCTTCACTTTGTGTCTACAGAACAACAACTTGCAGATATCTTCACCAAGCCATTGAGTGAAGCTACATTTACAAGACTGGTCAATGAACTAGGAATGGTCTCTAGTTTTGACTAGAGATGTTGGTTAGACTCAAAGACTTATCTCTAAAATATATTGCTCATGTTTCTGCAAATTGTTAAGTGCTATGTGAACCTTAGTATTAAACTCTGTTCTGCATGCTTATGTTTAAAACTTGTTAAACTCTGCCAGCATGTCTGTCTGTTAAACACTGTTAACATGTTGGATACACTCAGTGAATTCAGAATTGATTTTTGTCTGAATGAAAACACCAATGAAGAAAAATGTATGAAGCATGATTCTCAGTAATTAAATCATGATTCTTTCTGATTCACTGTAATCTAATCAGACTTTGTGCAGTAAATCAACACAGCATGATACTGTTTCATATTTATAGCATCTCTTAGTTTATTCAGTCCTAAACTCTGAGTATATGAATATTGTGTGCATTGCCTCTCATAAGAAAATTTCTGTTATTGATGAACTCTAAACTCTGATAAGTGACATTCTGTTTCCAAAGGTATGGTTCCTGATAATTCCTTGTTTGTACTTGTGAAAACCATAAAACTTGAGATGTGTCATTGATTAGTTTGGTGAGTTCAGATTCATGTCTACACCCTGTGAGAGTTTGAGCCAAATCAGTGATTGATACATTTTCTATCAATCAGTATTTATTGTTGTGTGATATTCATCAGGAAGTATGTTTCTCTAGAACTTGTATTAAACCATCTTGAGACTACATGATATGTGTGTGCATGAAAATGATAAAGGCAATAGGATTTACCATTCCTTCAAACACTGTTCAAAATTCTTTTGAACACTGTTCAAACACTGTATAAACACTGTTCATAAATACCACCCTTAGTAAACCCCTTTGAGCCTAATTAACTGCTCATTTTCTTAAACTCTGAAGTATTCAGAGCAGTTATATTTTTTTTAAAAAAAAAATCAAGCAGGTGAGTGTTTCTAAAGAAAAGAAAAGCTTACTCAGTATATATGCTAAATAAAAAAAAATAATAATAATAAAAAATAAAAAAAAGGCATATATACTGACCTTGTACAAATATGTACTAACAGTGTGACTGAACACTTTGCTCTATTAAAATGTCCAGCTTGAAATTCACTCATGAATAAAACATCTCTATTCATCTGTTTGATCTTACTCCATTACAACCCTGAATAAAGTCCTTTTGATTTGTGCATACATGTACTCAAAGTAGTGTAGATTTGGTGGACATTCAAGCATATGGTAGATTCTGCTATTTCTGATTGAATGTGAGTGTAAACACTTCACCTAAACACTTGTGTGCTTCGAGAGTTTGTGAGATTATCAAATTCATGACTGTTATTCACTGAATGATGCTCTGATTTCTATCTCTTGATCTTTTTGTCTTCAAAGACTGTGTGCTTACTTGGATAATCATGGAACATCAAAGGGAATGGAAGTTTTCAGATTTCTGTATTACAGTAACTACAGAGTTTAGCATTCATCAAACAATCAGTGTTTAATATGAGAGTTTGTGCATTCAGTGTTTATTGATTTTTGTTATGGATTTTATGAAATATTAGATGCTCTAAAAATTGATTTTAGTAAACTCTACTTCACACACACTCATATTCACAACTGTGCAATTTTTGAAAGGGTTGTTAGTGATAAAGTTGGAAAATTGATAAACACTGTTGAGTTGTGTTAAGTACTCTAAGGTCAAGTTTCATTGAGATGATTTGACTATTTTGGAGTAATTGGGGTAGTTGACAACTGTTAATTAGTGTAAATATGTCAAAGTGTCGTGATTATAGGAATGATAGCGGTAATTATTAAGTGATCCATTGATTGTTTGACACGTGTCCCATGATAGTGTCCCACTCACACATTACTCTACAATCAGTTGCGCGCTTTTACTGAATAAACGATTGAGTTTTAGTTTTACTCTAATCGTTTTTGTTCTCTCACTTCACATCTATTCATATTCACCCACTCACAGTTACTTGCATACTCATTCACTTTCAAAATTCTCACTCATTCTCCTTCACATTTTGGTAAACACTTACCATACATCTTTTCTCTGAATATCTTCGTATCATATCTTACTAATGGCAACCAAAGCGTTTGATGCAGCAGGATTAGTTTTTCTTCCTAGCAACTATGCAGCACCACTGGAGAATGCAAATGCTCTAGAGGCGTTTCATTTGTTTCAAAATTTCTTGAAAGACTCTGAAATAGGGAAGGCGTTAATAGCACCACCAATACTCTCTGCTTCACAAATTGCTACTTTCTGGACAAACTCTGTGTATGATGATGGAGAAGAGTCTGGCACTCCAACAATCACTTTCACTCATGCTGAATCAGAGTATATCATTACTCCAACTACGGTTAGGGATGCTCTGGATTTTGAGACTCACACTTCTTACAGTGTTGTTGGTCATGATCGCTTGAGGACAATGTTGCAGCAAATTGGATGTGCAGGCAACTTGAATAAGCTAGGGTCTCTGAGAAGGCCGCTTTTGAGAAAGGAATGGAGCTTCTTTTTCGATTGCATTACAAGAGCTTTTGGAAAGAAGACAACAAATTGGGATGCACTTCCTCTTGACACTCTCCAAATTGGTCATGCTCTACTATATGGAGGTAATTTCGATTTTGGTAGACTAGTGCTAATGAATTTGGGAGAACGTTTGTCTAAGCCTACTTCTGTTTATTTTGCTCGTTTTTGTCAAATTTTATTCACTGCTTGTGTGCCTAATCTTACAATTGATGAAGCTGATGAAATTCAGTCTTTTCAAGTTGCTAAAAGGATGTTTTCTGATTTGACAAATAAAGATCTCACTAAACAGCAAATACCTGATATGTTTATGCCATTAGCCTTACAAAACTATGTTAACCAACCTCAAGTTTCTCAATCACCACAACACATGCCTGAACCATTAGACACTATACATTCTGAACCAACACCCACAACACCCACAACCACTGTACCTACTACATCTCATCAACCACAACCAGAACACATAAACTCTCCAAAAATAAACTCTCCACCACTAAACTCTGAAACCTTAAACTCTGAGCCAGCACCTACTGAAAAACCCAAATCCAAACCAAAAAGAAAAATACACACCGCCCAAAACACTAAACACTCAAAGGCTAAACAGACATTACCTGGAGCTGTTTATTCTAGAAGAAAGAAACAAAAGGCAAACAGACCTTCACTTTCACCACCTAAGGAGAGCTCTAGTGAAGAAGAAGAAGAAGAGGAGATTGTAGTGCCTCAAGTCAAGAAGAGAAGATTAATTCTTTCAGAATCTGAAGATGAGCATGTATTTGAAGCTCCAGAGGTGGTTTCACTGCAAACACCTACTGTTGAGGTTGCAGAGAATGTTGCTATACCTGCAGAGGTTGAAATGCCTGTAGAGGATATTGTGGCTGTCAATGTTGAAATACCTGCAGAGGATGCTGTCAATGTTAAAGTACCTACAGAGGATAACATGCCTGTAGAAGAGGATCACAGAGATGATTTTTCACCAGTGAATGATGTTCTTGAATCATTTCAACCAATCCTTGATCCTATCTCACCTGTTGTTCATACTGAAGCTCCTGGTGTAGCTGATGAGCCTGCAGTTAATTTACCTGAAGCTGCAGCATCACACACAGAACTAATATCTAATGCTTCTCCAATTCCAGATAAAGGTGATGAGGTTGATCAGGCAACTAAGATAATTTCTGAATCTATGACTGTTGAAGCTACACATACAAACTCTGTTGCAGAGCCTGTGCAACATGAGGAGACTATTGACAAGATTGCAGAAGTTGTTGCAGAAACTGTGGCTGACACAGCTCAGCACAGTGGTTCTTTAAAAGATGCTCAAGCTAATGATGCAAGTGCTGAAGATGAATCTGAAAACAGTGCAAACTCTGATTCTTTTCTGAGTGCACCAGCACAGACTGAAAATAAACATAAACCTTTTGATCAGCCTTGTCCATCTCATGCAATTGAAGTAGAGCACCTTGCTAAATATGCTGCTAATTGGTATAAACAAGACTGTATTTTTCCAAAAGGGAGAGCAGCTGATTTTGTTAAGTAGACTGCAAGTAAAATTTCAAATCCAGAGATTTTATCATGTTTAAAGGCAACTGTGGTACAAGTCAAAACTCTGGATGGAAATTTTGCTGACACAAAACAAGAAATTGCTTCTTTGAAGACTGAGATACAGTCAAGAGAAATGAAGATGGAAAGAGAGTCCAAAATCAAAGCTGCACAGCTGTCTAAAGTTCAAGATACTCTCTTTGCCAGGCTAGGAAAGGTTGAAGAGAATCAAGCTGCTTTGTTTTCTAAGGTTAGGGGTAAGTGATAAGAAGAAGGGTTTAAACTCTGAACCACTAACTCTGAGATCTGGCAAATCTCTTAAGTCACAGTCTGTTGGAATAAACACTGAAACTCAAGGTACTTCAAAAACCAAGAGTTTGGAATTAATATCAAATCCAAAGACTGATGAGGAGTTAGCTGTTAGGCTTTTCATGGAAGAGAATGCAGAAGGAGTTACTATAGAAGATGCTAAAGCTGAAGAGAAGAGTCTGCAAGAAAAGCATTTGAAGACTTTAAAGTCTGATAAATTGAAGAAGAATGTGAAAGCTGTTAAACCTGCAAAGCCTGTTCTTAAAGGCATTCAAATCAAAGAACCAGTTGGTACAAATCAAAGAATGCAAGTGTTTAGAAAACCAACAGATGAAGAAGCTAAGCAAAAGCTGAAAAGTATTGTTACAACCTCTGTTGATACACATGTTGTACAGAAGAATGAAGACACAATCTCTGTTACTGCACAAGTTGTGACTACACCATTATTGTCTTCTCAGTTGAAATCAACATTTGGAAAAGGTGTTCTTCATGATTCAAGGCTAGAAGCTACAGTTCCAATGGATTTTACTGATAGTAGAGCTTTATCTGGTAAAGTTGGATACAACAAAGAAGGTATAGGCTCACACAGAGACAAAAGGCAATATGTTGGTCCCAGAGATCCTTCTTCACTGTCTGTTCCAGGTCGTGGTGTCACTCAAGAGAGTTTAGACAGACTGGAGTCAGTACAGCTTGTATATCAGAAGAGTTTAGAGAAGGATTTCTTGCTATATTTCATGGCTGATGGAACAGTGTTTAAAGTTTCTGAAAAGGATATTGAATTAAAATACTGGGAAGAACTTGAATATGTCCTGTATATTTTCAGAGTGAGAAATCAAAGAGCTCAGTCAGTTGCAAATGTGCTCAGACAAAGGATGATTCAAAACCTTGCAAGAAGACAAATGAAATTCAACAGTAAGTATGTTCCTAAATACAGAGATTGGAATGGCAATCTGATAGAAATGGAGAAGGGAACTACAAAGCTGAAGACTGATCTTGGAATCACTGTTCTGGATTTTAATGTGAAGTCTGAGGAAGTGAAATATATCAGGCTGGGAAATGAAATGAGAAGAAACAAAATCTACGATCTTAGAGCTGCTATCTATCAAACTGATGAGAATGATCCTCAGTTGAGAGAAATCAAGGAAGCCATGCAGATAGAGCTTGAAAATGCTGAAAGAAGATTGCTTATAGACTATCTCAGAACAATGCCAGATCTACAAGAGATTAGAAATTAAAGTCTGTAAGAATTTTCTTATTTTCTGTAGAAATTGTTAAGTAATAGCTTAAACTCTGTTTGTATGTTAGACACTGTAAAACTTTGTATTTGTTTTGACATCATCATTTACTGTAAACTTGTACATTCTTGCTAATGGACAAGTTGGGGGAGATTGTTAGAAATGATTGATGAGAACAGTGTTTGGAAGCTATAGTGACAAAACAGAGTTTAGCTGGAAGCAGTCAGAGTTTAGTTAAACACTGACTGGAAGCGCAACAGAGATTGTTAAACTCTGTAGCGGTATTGTCTGAAGAGTCAATAGTGTTTGAAGATTGATACAAGATAAATTTGGAAGCAATATCTTTTAAGATTGGAAAGATGTCAAAGAGATTGAGTTGACTTGGAAGACTAGAGCAATCGTGATTGATATCAATTGTATAGCTTAATTATAGGAGAATCAATTACTGATTGTATGAAGCTGTATGTTATATAAATACAGTCAGGTTAACCCTAGAAGGGTATCGAACATTGAGAATTTTATTGATTGTAACCTGAGCAGCTCTCTGTGATATTTTACATCACTGAGAGAGGAATTGTTAATTCCAAACAGTTTTTAAGTATTAAACAGTGTGTTCTTGTTAAGTTACTCATACAGTATTTGATTAACTATTGTTAATTCGACCTAACAGTAAGATCTAGGGTTTTCAAGACTTATACCTTCCTTGGAGTATGATCTAGCCTTACTAAGCTTGGTATGGTCCTTGGATAGCCTTAAGTTAGCTAAGATCAACCATGAAAACAAGAAAATCAAAGATTAGTTCATGAAAACACTATTCACCCTCCTCTTAAATCATTTTTTTGAAAATGGAAAAAGAAGAGATTGAAGCTAGGATTTTTAGGAGATCATTTTTATGAAATGTAAGTCTCACCATAAAAGTTTCAAGATCAAACAATGGTTGGAAGTGGGATTTCTCCCCTTGAATTAAGAAAAAGCCGAATGTAAAAGGAAAGAGAGAGAGTTGGTGTTTTTGCTTGGTTGCTCTTGGATAATGATGCATAAAGTAATGTTTTTAGATAATATCTCATGTCAAACACCTTTATTAAAGTGATGATGCACTAGATGATGTCTTTAGCAAGCCATGTGTTGATCTTTTGGTGGTTTAAGGCTAACCAAGTGGTTTGTGTGCTAAGTACTTGGTTGCATTCTAATTGATCTAGTTCCTTGCTAGTTACTAGATATTTTCTTATTTGCACATGCATGAACCTTGCCTTCCTGCTTGCTCTTTTGTCCGGTTATTGCTCAATTTGATTGATCGTTCGTAGGAATATCTCAAGGATTTCTAGTTAAGGTTTTACCGGAAACTTTCTTAATAATTAGAATACCATTCTCCATCTTTCTTAATACTCCTTGAATTTAAATTCCTTAAATCCCTTTAATAACTCCCTAGGTCTTACAGTGTCCAGGGAAATCTCGGAGAAAATGAAAGTGCTGTTTATCAGAATCCGACAGTCTTTACATACACTTATTTTCCCCTCGGATCACTAATACGAACTCAGAAATTCATTCTGGGTACTTCTATATAGTGTCGTCTCATATTATTCTTATTTCCATAAAAATACTATTCATCACTTATCCTCTTTTTAGTCCTTGTACTTAGAAAATATCTTTGTGCTTCCTCGAGCGTTCCTTAACTTTTTCATGGAACCTCCGTGCTTGTAACCGATATCGATCTGGATGACATGAGGGTATCTATTTCTTTCTAGGGAATCTTATCTTAACTTTCTAGGAGATAGATTATTCTAATCTAAGTTATCACCCAATAGCATCCTTCAGGACATATAACCCTGGAATCTATATCCTTTCATTATTCATTCATTAAAACCAGTATTACATTCTAGTTGTAACCAATATTCATTCTTACATCAATACATAATAAAAAGTTTTAATTCTACCAAAAAATCTGGGTTCTTACAGTCTCCCCTCCTTAAAAGGATTCCGTCCCGGAATCAGGTAGAAGACAATTGGGTACTTGTTGGTTATTTCGCTTTCCAATTCTCTGGTCGATCCTTACACATTCCAATCTTTCTAAAGCACATCGTACTGGTGTTACAATACACCCTTTATCCGTTCTACCAATTCTTTGATACTTGCGCACAACACATTATCCGGTATACGCTCTTGTCCGGTCTTATACTATTAACCTTATTGGTACGTGCAGTGACTTCGGTATCACTAACGCGCTACGAATTCTGGAGATAACCTCACTCGTAATTTTGCAATTCCTGACCGCTTTAATCTTCGCAATCTCGATGTATATATATTTAGGTGGAAAAATTTATCGAGAGATCACTGTGATCAATGAACATTTGTTATATTGCATAGCTAGTACAGAAGGGGGCCAGCCTTTAGTACTTGACAAGCAATTAAACAATTAATGGCATTCCACTTAGACTGTTATCACACAGACAGAGAGTCACGTAGTATTACCTCCCCTCCTTAAAGGGTTGTTCTTCTCAATTTAGAAGAAGATAAATAAGGGAGAAGAGAAGGAACGAATTTTAAAGAATTATATAAGAAAGTTTTCATGATTGTCAAAATATCATACTTAGAATTTACCTCTGAACTATAGAGGTTTATTAGAGAAGAAAATAATCATATACGTATCAAATACTACTTTTTCGTAATCTCACATATCACATGTCCTTGCTGCTCTGTTCATCATTCTGTGGACCTATACTCTTGTTTGATATTAGCATCACTTACTTTTGGAAAATCCTTCAACCTCTCAGGTTAAAATCTTGGATTTCTCGCTTGATATTATTGTTACTGGCATTCCACGCCACGACACTGGCTCTTTCATATTCATAATTCTAACACTATCAGGTTGTCATTCCGAGAGCTCGTCGTTAGGAAAACCCATTCATTAATCCATTCATAACATTCAGTGCTTCACATTTAATAATTACCTCTCTATCTTTTCTTTATCAATCACATCCATCTTATCATCTAGTTCTCATTCACTTTTATTATTGAACTCCACCATCATCTTATTAGGGGAACACTTGTTACCTTTATTCAATATACGTTGCACGTTTGTGGTTAAACTTTCCTTTGTTCAACCATCTAGATTTCACTTTCTCATTCCATGAGTCTCTTTTATTACTCAATCAAACTATCCCATATTTCCTCGGATTTTTCAAACTTAAAAGGAGTCAATTTGTATGTCATTCATGCTCCTAATTCCAACTTTCTGTTTTGGCCAATACCCTTGCCCTGCCAATTCCATACTTTTCTCGCTTCATTACTGGAGCTTCTCATGAGCCCGCCTATCTGACTCTCTTATTGATTCTCAACTCTATCTCCATCTCTATCCGTCACTTGTCTTTATTTCTAACATAATTATTCTATGATCCATCATAGCCTAATCATTTATTTCTAATACCTCGTTGTTCCAAAATTAAACCATCCAAAATAAACCTGGACGATTTCTCTAACTTAGATTCAATTCGACATCTCCACAGTCGTTATCACCTAATTTCTCAGGAGAATCACCATCGCTTATCGTTTACGCAGTGCTTGAATCACTAAACATGCGGGTTTCATAATTGTCAATTCAAGATCCTCTAGGAAAACAAAATAATCACTATTCCCTATCCATAGGGAATGCTTCCTGAACTTGACGTAGATATTACATGAAGCAGATAAAATTACAGAAGGGCTTCCAGCATCGCAGCTGGAACAAGCTGGTGAGATTATTAATCATATGTCTCTAGTATAAGACTGGAAGCTTAGCAGTTCACTTAATCGCTTTCTCGAACCTCGTTAATCCTTCTCACAAGGATACTTTTCAGCATCATGATTCTCCAACCTCATAATCCTCTATCTTGTTTGCACAGAAATACATCAACATAAACTTGCTTGTCATTCATCATCATGCCATTTAGCTTATCAGTATCAGTAACAATCTATCCTCTGTATTCAGTCATCCCTTATTACCTCATTTCTCCTCTCTCTTTATAAAATAAAGGAGAGTCGCTTGGGGAATTTGGTCTGGTCTGTCGCAGAACCTTCTAGTGTCGGTAATGTGCTGCAAACAAAATCAGGAATCGAATGTTTACTTAAACTATCATTATAGTTGATCCACGCACAATCATCAAGGGAACATAAATTCTTCCATCACAATCTGACCTTCAAGGCCCTTCCCATTTCCACTCTATCTCTTTAGTATGAGCATATATACTTACTCCCTTATACTTAAAGGGTCGGCCCCCTCATTGGCCTTTCCTGAATCTAATAATTTCTTGAAATCAATGGTTTCTGGATCTATTCCAACTCAGGGTGGAAGCATTCTCCCTTAAATTCTGCCGAATGAGAGAGAACATATATCAGTCTTTTCCAAAAGTCATTGCTTCCACCTTTCTGGCGTAAACTTTACTACAGGTACTCCCAATCATACCTAGGATATTTCCTTACTTAACTCCCTTCTTGTTTTAGGATAATCTCAACCTTATTGGTTCAATCCATACTTCCTCATGGTTTCACACATGCTTCATCTGGCCTTATTATTACTATGTCATACATTCCTTACCAAACTTCCCCTTTGAAGTTCAGAACATTACCTCTTCCCTTATAGGGTTCCTTAGGTCACCCTTATCATTCCTCCTGTATCTTCTGGGTACAGGGTATATCGAACATCATTAATCAATTTTATAACAATTCTGTCTATGTACTTTTCGAGACCCCTTTCCACAAATCCTTACAGGTTCTTTATACTTTGGTCGATTCAACTTATATCATCTGAATTCACAATGTCTTTATTAGGGGTGATGCTATCCTTTGTGCATCCCCAGGGTTCGTCTTAATTTATGGATGCTCTACCCTCAATTCTATTTTCAAGGAATACTTACATTACCCTGAAATTGGCAATCAAATCATGTACTCATAATAAGGGTCTGTTTTCAATCATTCTCATCTTAGTAATCTATAGGTAGCTCATGTTAACCTTTCTTTCAAATGAATGTCAGTATATATGACCCTCCAAAAGACAACATATGTCTATTTGTCTTTCTTACAGAACTTGGTAATAGTAGCAAGGATGTTCTAGAAGATATTGGTCGTGTTCCACATGAATCTCTTATTGCCCAATGCTCCTCTTGAGGACACTAAGCTTCAGATCACATTTATGCATCATACTGCACTAACTTTGGCAATCTTCGTAACTTTTCATTGGTCACTACCCTCAATCCTAATACATCCATGGTTATATAAAATCCATCATCATGTATCTCAATTCATTTTATATCAAAAGTCCTCGCGGTTGGCACTTGGTTAGAAGCACCCCGCTTTGTCCTTATATTGCTGGTTTAGTCACTTGATAATCCTTAGTGACCTGGCCCCACTGGCCATGCTAAAATATGTGAGTTTAGGGGTTGGCTAATAGCAGTACTTTTCTAACAAGTGCTGGCATAGTGCCTTCGACTTTGATACCTTTTGATCTTTTCAAAACTTTACTCCATATAAGTCTCAATTGACTTCTCGGTACCTTCTCCGGTCACCTTTCCTTAATTTTTTATCTTTTCAACTATTCCTATTAATTCCATGTGCCACAAAAGTTTATACTCTTGGCATAATAGCCTTTTCATTTAAGTCAATCCCGGAATTTCTCAGTCCGGCTTGTTTCTTAATTACATTTCCCTTTTTCCGTCAAATCTCAACTTCATAATTTTATCCCTACATCCAATCGTAATAATCGGGGTCTGTCTACCAACCTGTATAATGGTTACTTTACCCAATCCATAGGGCTCGCTCCAATTTCCATTCTCTTTGGTGACGTATTCTGATAATCAGAAAGACAAGGTTTGCCAAATTTTTGTCCCATTCCTTTCAAAGATTAGGGAAGTTTCAGTCAATCTATCCACCCACTGGTAGCATTAAGAAGATCCAGTTCTATACCTGAAGAATATTTCTAGGAGCATTCAAGCGGGTGGAACCATAAATAGTTATAATAACGAAATGATTGACATAAAGTTGGGAGTTTAACCATTGGAAAGAAACCAAATGTATATACCTCCCCTAGGAGGGAAATCAAAGTCTCCAAACTGAAACATACCACATCTTCCCGGTACACAATCGTCCTAATAGTCGATACTACCGAATACTAGTCTACCTAAAATCTAGTCTTAGAATGAACACTACCGTCAAGTTAGTCATTCCATGAAACTGGCACTACCAGGGCCTTCCGAATCTGATGAACCCTGCTGTCCGTATGCATCCGCAATTACCCTATCGTGTTGCACAAGCACAGCACCTAAACCCGTACGAGGTGCATCCTAATAAATTCCAAAATTTTCCTTCCTTCATTAGGTAACTCCAATGTTGGGTCGTTACCAACTTTATCTTTAGCTCCAGGGAGATCTTCCCTCATTTATCTTGCACATTCAAACTTTTAGTCTTACTAATAAGTCGGGTTATGGGACTGCACTCTTTGTAAAGTCCTGGGCAGATCTTTGGTAATACCTCGTGAATTTTATGAAATTCCTCACCCTTGCCGGTGTGGTTGGCCTTTATCCATTTAAAACTGTCTCTAACTTGGTGGGGTCGACCAACACTACTCCTATTGATCATATGTCCTATTAAGTTGACTTCATTTTGCCAAAACTCTTACTTTGAGAACTTGGCCTACACCTGTTCTTTCAGGTTTCATCTAAGAGCATTCTCAATTACATCTCAACCACTGCTCGCCTTACATACTCCATTTATGATTCAGTGTCAGAATAAACTTAAGGTAACTACCATAATCCATTCAAGGAAAAGAAAGAATTTAATATTCCTTTGAATAACATGCATCTAATGTTTCTGGTTCATCATTCCACTGAATTGAACCAAACTTATACTTGGTTCCTGACGATGGCCTCATTACTAGTTTATCACAGAGTCACTGGTCTTCTCCTCTTATAGGTTCTGAGATCATTGTCTCGCTTACTACTTCCTTATACACTTTATCCAATCATACCATCGCCTTCCAATGTCTTTATTTTCTAAGTTGATCTATTCATAAAATGGACATTTCTCTGCACCAAACCACCTTACCAATCTCAGTTTGACTTTATAATTTACGACCTATGAAATCTGCCTCTTCATGGCGAATTATCATTAACAATATTCATGCTAATTCATTTATCACCTGATATGGCACTTGCTGCCTCTATCTTAACTGCTCCTGGAGACTCTGCTTCCTATCCTCTATTGTTTTCTTTGATAATCATGTATCACTCTAACTCTTTTCTCATTAATCTGAAGGTCTCTAAGGATCTTTACCTATCCTCATATAAGACCTCAAGTAATCCTTCCAATTTGACTTAATTGCTGGTACTTCATTCGACAGTCCAGCTATGAATCCATTATGCATCTTTAGTTCTCTTAATAATATCTCAGTTCTTTACGCTCACTTCTCTGGGTACTGTACCAGAACTCTTACAGTCTCTCTGGCTGTAGCCCTCATTTCCTTAAGGGTAAACTCCTTATACTTATCAATATTCCCTTCCTCTGCTGAGTCCTCAACCGGGTCCTCAGTAGGGTGCTCTATCGAATCCACCATCCGATCTTCAACATCAAAACAAGCATCATTATGTTACTGCTCGTAATCCCCAAGGTCTGTCGCCTTACTAGTCGGTACAAGAACGAGCTAAGTTACTATCATGATACTAAATAGTTCCCATAAGGGTTTTATATGTCAATACTACATTAAGTAGTCCGACTATGAACTTGGCAAGAGTTCTTATTATCTTAATGAATTTATTGTTTTAACATCGCGTCATCTCTGGGATATATAACGCTCTCTCTGATACCATTTCTGTAACACCCCCAGATCCGGGGTCAGGGATCTGGTCGTTACGGTCTCAATATCCATCCACAAAACCAACATAATCTAAATTACAACCTTGTGACCCAAAACAACAACATAAAACACACCCGTTATAGTCCCAGAGATAAAATCAGAGTAACCATCAATATTATTAATCACAAATTTGAGTTCTTACAACCCAAAGAATTACATTTAATCATTACATACTTTTTGCCGTCCATTTGTATATGCCATATAATAAATACATTTGATAATCAAATGCTAACAACTAGCCTACCAGTAGCTGCCTCTTCAGCAATGGTAGCTATGACCTCAGCGATTATTCCTCTGACTGCTATCACCTGCTTACGCTGAGTGCGCCTTGCGCGGCCATCTGATCTAGCTATTGTTGTTTTGGGTCACAAGGTTGTAATTTAGATTATGTTGGTTTTGTAGATGGATATTGAGACCGTAACGACCAGATCCCTGACCCCGGATCTGGGGGTGTTACACCATAAGTGCAAGGTTGACAAACTCTTCCTCTGCATCTGAGTCTCCTCCAGCTACCCAATCATCTCTAGATACGAATGCTCTCTCCTTTTGCTTGAGAAGGTCAAAGTATTTCTTTTTGTAATCGACAGTCTCAAACTATTTCTTTTCATTCTCAGTTTTTGATTTTCTGCATTCATTGGCAAAGTGACCAGTAATTCCACAGCTATAACATTTGATCTTTGAACTTTCAACCACATCCTTGTTTGGTTGATAGCTTTTCTTGAATTGTCCGGCTCCTGCTGGATTCTTCTTGAATCTTAGCTTCAAAAATCTCTTTGATAGAAATGCCAAATAATCATCTAGATCTTCAGATTCATCCTCACTCAGTGCATCAAGTTCTTCAATCATCTTGCTAGCTCCACCTTCACAAGTTCTTTGACTTGGTGTGGCTTCCACATTCTTCATCTTCTCTCCATCTTGGTTGGTTGGAATATTGGCCACTAAAGCTACATTTCCACCTTTCTTCTGGTTCTTCTCAACTTCTTCATCCTGTTGCAACTGGAGCTCATAGGTCTTCAGAATTCCATACAGTCTCTCAAGTGTAAAATCTTTGTAGTCTTGAGAGTTTCTCAACGAGACTGTAACTGGCTTCCATTCCTTAGGAAGAGATCTCAGAAATTTTAAGTTGGAGTCTTTGACTTCATATGTTCTCCCATACAACTTCAGGCCATTCAGTAGTTTCTGAAATCTACTAAATATCTCTGTTAAATTTTCACCAGAATTATGATGGAAGTGTTCATACTGTTGTATGAGGAGTTGCATCTTGGTCTCTCTAACTTGCTCAGTCCCTTCACAGAGTGTTCGTATAGTGTCCCACACTTGCTTGGCAGTGGTGCAGTTTATGACATTATCGAACATGTCTTGATCAATTCCATTGAACAGTATGTTCATGGTTTTCTTGTCCTTCTGGACTTCTTCTTTATCTACCTCTCTGAATTCTGCTAGCGGTTTGGGAATAGGCCTTCCAGTAGCTGCAGTTCCGGCTGCTTCTCCAACTGCAGTGTTGGCCTTCATAGGAATATGAGGACCTCTCTCTATACAGTTTACGTAACCTTCTTCAATGGATAAGAGATGTAAATGCATCTTTACTTTCCAGTGAAAGTAATTATCTTTGTCAAGGACTGGTATTTTCACGCCTGTATCCTTAAATCCCATGGTGGTGATCTTTAAACTTCTTGTATGTTAGAAGCTTGCGCTTGATACCAATTGTTAGGTCCCGAAGTATCGTAGAAGGGGGGTTGAATACGATACTACCAAAGTATTTCGATTTTCAAGATTTTTGCGGATAACAATTTTTCGGATCTTGAAATCAAAATAACGAAACACAATTCCAGGAATATATCTTTATTGATAATAAACCCGAAGGGGTGTTACAACTTCTAATCCAATGGATTAGCTTCAAAACCAGAACACTCCTAAGGATAGTTTAGGCACGAGGACCTTCTATCCGACACTTCCTGAAAGCGGGCTAAGCCGGCTTTCCTACTAGATGGACTGTCTAGCAGCTGACACAGAGAGGATATTGATGTGTCAAATTATACCTAACCGCAAGCGCACGGTGTCTATTGCTAGTACAGATGGCAAGCGGGTCGAATCCACAAGGAGACAGGTTCTACTAATTCCTTTTCAGTTATCGCTAATTGTTTCAAGGGTCAGACGAATATGTGAAGAATTATTAATTAACTAATTAAACTAAATTAACACTAGTTAAACAGATGATAAACAAATTATTTAAAACCTAGGGCAATCAGGTCCACCATGCTTACACAATTGGCTCTTAAGCTAAAGCAATCAATGTGATCCTATAACTAGAGTATGTTAATCTCTCTCAAGCATTAACACTCTCGAAACATTCAACACAATTAACCACTTTTAGTAATTCAATCAATCAGGTAATTAGAGTCAAGTTAATCTCTTTCAAGCATTAACGCTCTCAGAAATCCAATGATGCTTTCGCACTCAAATTCAATTCTGCTAATCGTATGTGTGCCTCTAGTAAGTAAATCTCTCGATCCATACCCCTATTTGCATATAATTAATCCATGATATTGGCCAATTACACAAATTAATGATTAAAACATATCAATCAGAATTAACCATAACCAATCAAACCACTATGAAAATCATGCCAATATTAGTGCAAACATGGCTTCCCTTTAAGCCCTAGAAATAACTACTCGCTAATAA
Source organism: Kitagawia praeruptora (assembly GCA_037693485.1). NCBI lineage: Eukaryota > Viridiplantae > Streptophyta > Magnoliopsida > Apiales > Apiaceae > Kitagawia > Kitagawia praeruptora. Next base: position 39,529,220 of record CM075349.1, read on the forward strand.
TTAAACAAGTAAAACAACTAGTAAAACAAGAAAACATAATTAAACTAATAAGAACAAAGAAAAGATTAAGAGAACAAAACCTTCAAACTTCAATGTTGTCACCCAAAAGAAGAGTCATGGTGTTTCTCTACATCTCCAACTAATAATACTACTAATCTACTCTAAACTATATTATCTGATCTAATATTACTCCCTAATAATAATTTTTCATCCTCAAAATAATACCCTAGATGTGTTTATATAGGCTCTAAAAGTCTTGCCCAATAAAAGTATTTTAATACTCTAAATAAATTACAAACAGGATTCCATAACGGAATAGGATTCCTTAATTAAAATTCGTCACTTCTTTTTCTCCTCTGTTTCTGGGCTCTTCCAGTTGGATTTTGCTTATTGGACCACCTCTGAATTAAAGATAATTCCACAAGCTTCGCGTGGACAGTAAGATCGTCAAATTCTGACTTCTGGAACTCAAGATATGGCCCAAACAGTGCAGCACAGCCCGTGTAGCCCAATAATACGAATTTTCTCCTATTTTATCTCCAAAATAGCTCTTTTTGCTTCAAATCCTTCCAAGTTATGAATTCTTTATTTCCTACAATAAAACAATAAAATCTATTAAATAAAAATCCAAATCAATGCAAAACACAATAAATATGAGAATAAAATCATCTAAAATATATATAAAATATACTCTATCAAACATCCCCACACTAAGCATTTGCACGTCCTCGGGCAAATAAGTGAAATAAAAACTAAATCCTAACAAACATCACTTTCGTAGATGACACGATTGCATTGAGCGTATGCAACAAGCCGTTAAACCCCTAGGCAGCCCTAGTAGGACGAGTGTTGTCTCGTGAGGGTTTATAGTGAATGTACCCACAAAATTCATCTAACCATGCAAAAGATCAATGCTAACACAACACCACACACACAAGTCCCCTCATGCCACATAAACTTAAGAATCAAAGTAAACATACGATGTCTTGGTGTCGAAAGTGCAAGTATTCACGTAGTCTACTCAACCAACATGCAGAAGGTCATAAAAATTCATGTCAAGTGTAAAAATCGTTGGTAATCATGCTAAGCCCACAAGAAATACATCTTTAAGTCTAAACCTGGGATCTCCTATGCCAAAACAAGTAATAACTCACCTTTCACTCAAAAACGAATATTCACTCAAGAACAAGGTTAAGTGTATCACTCAATTCCAACAAAATCATAAACACAACTTGACACTCGCAATCAATCTCACTCTCAACACAACATACATCACTGATGACAATCAAAAGGTCTTTATTCGGGTTGTAGCGTGGGCTAGGGACCAGGTATGTCAAGTAAAGCTAAAACAGGTTAATGTCAAAAGCTAGTACCCAACAATAATCATTATTCAATTCCCTTTCTATTAAAACAAATACTTCCCCACACTTGGATTTTTCAGTAACCCTTACATAATAACTTGACTAGTCGAATGAAGAAGGATCATACAAACATAAGAATGCTCTCAAATTTATTTATTTTTTTTCTATTTTTTTTCTATTTTTTTTTCTTTCTTTTTTTCTTTTTTTTTTCTTTGAGAGCTAAGGAATAAACACAATGATCCATAGATGTTATTATGAATTTCGACTAGCAAGCATCAACCAAAATCAATATTCCCCAATGGTATGATCATCAATAACCCCCCCTTTTATGAACACCTTATTACTCCCTTAAGCACGATACTAGCCTTTGACAATTTAGGTTCAAATTTAATGTAAGGCCAATAGAATAAAAAGGATAATGGCAAGTAATGTAGTGTGTCACCGAAAGAATAGGATTAGGCTCAAAGGGTTAACTAATTGATCATGTTTAAAAGGCGTGGAAATATGGGAAATACGAGGTTATACCTAATTGCCTTTATCATCTCATCATCAATTAATGTCATGCATTTCAAGAAAGATCTCAAGTAAGTGCTAGCAATGTAAACAACATGTGGACACTCAAGCAAACGAAAAATCATGCAAAAGATATGCATATAGGCTCAAAACTCACTTGGTATGACAAAACATAATCAATCCCAAGTAACAAGACTCTCTAACGCACCTACTTGTACTCAAAGCATGTAAACCAAGTCATCTTGCACATATTCATGTCATTCTAATCACTTACAACATCCAATTAAGTCTACCAGCTTCAACTTGCTAGTGAAAGTGTGTGCACAAGAACAAAGCACGTCACTTCTCATACAAAAGCGTCCATAAACACAAGAATTCTACGCACGCATGGGTGTATCAAGCAAAATACAACAACTAATCAAATTGCATGGCTAGAATTATTTTTGGTATTTTTAATTTTTTAAATTTTTTTGGATTTTTTTTTTTTAACAAGTAATACACTACGTTGAGAACACCTCCCCACACTTAAGCGCTTCATTGTCCTCAATGAACAAATATAGAAAAGGAAAGAAAAAAAATAAAGAAAAAAATAAATATAATAAATTTACAAAGAAAGGTGTAGAATACTCCCCTAGCGCATAAGCATGAAGTGGCCTTTGAAAATATTGAAGAAGTATGTGCTTGCTCAAATTTAATTTCTACAAGGCGCGTCTTCCATATCCTTCCCCATCGCAACTCAACATGCTTGTTAGGCAAAAATCCCCTGTTTGTAGCAATTTCCCAACACTAGCACCATCTCTCCCAACTCACAAGAAGCTCAACCAATAATTTCCAAGCAATATCACACCAAAAATAGCCCAAATTCCAAGAATAATGCAAAATTCCAATTTACAAGAACACAAATTCGTAATAAAAATAAGATTAGAGAAAAAGATTTACCCAATACGAATCAAAGAGGTGAACTTGCAATTAATTCCTCTTTAGAATTGAATTTTTAGAGATTTAAAGAAATAGAAGAGGAATTGGATTTGTTATGGATAGGTGGGTATAAATATAAGATGATGGATAGGTTGAATAAAAAAAATTTAGAGTGTAGAGATTTAGGATGGTATGGAATTGATCTAGGATAGATATAAGAATTAGGGATTGAAGAAATTGGGGTTAGGATAAAATTTGGGGTTGATTTTGTAGGCAAAACACAAAAAATTCGAACATAAAAAATCCTGGAAAGGCTGTAACGCAGGGGCAGGCTGCGTTACACCTGTGCAGACTGCGCTAGATGCAGTAACGCAGGCGCAGCCTGCGTTACAGGGGGGCGATCTGCGCGGCAAGCAGAAACGCAGGTGCAGCCTGCGTTATAGGTGTGCAGCCTGCGCGAAAATCACTGTTCCTTTTTTTTTTTTTTTTTTTTTTTTTTTTGAAAAAAAACAACAATTTTTTTTTTTTTTAAGAGAACACATACAACACAAAATTTTTTTTTTTTTTTAATAATAAGAAAATGAAATAAAAAACCTACTAACCTTATAAAAATCATGGGTTGCCTCCCAAGCAGCGCTTCTTTAACGTCAATAGCTTGACGTCCTCAGAAATACTCCGATGGAGACGGAATATCCAATTTCTCGATCATAAACTCGCCACCACAAAAAGTATCAAGAGTGTTAGTGGTTGTCTTTATCCTGCAAAAAGTCTCCAAACAAGCATCGGTAAAATAAAATATGTCATTAATAAGCAATAGAGAGAGTGCTTGTGCAGTTTTGGAAAACTTTGTGATAAAACAGCGATAAAATTCAACACCACGAAAATATTGAACTCCCTTGACATAAGGTAGAGGTTCTGGTGGTGGCTTTTCTTCACTCCTCACTTTCACTGGAGTCATTTGGACATCTTGGCTTATCACATCATTGGCTAATAAGACACTTCCATCTTCTCCCTCTTCTCGAGCTTGAAACGTAGGAGCCACTTTGTATGGATCCTCAACCAGAATTTGAGAAATATCATCTTGGACAATATTTGTTATCACATCAACCTTGAAATAAGTGTTCTTGAGCAAAGAAGCCTTGTAAGTAGAGGCTAGATCGAGAGCAAATTTATCAATACATGGTAGCTGAGGCACAGGTTGTGGAAGAGAAACAACAACCATCTCTGTATTGCTTTCCTTTATAGCCTCATCATCAGTCACATTGTTCTCAATAGCAGCAACATCATTGATCTCGTCATCGGTGGCATGCTCCTTCTCTTTATCAATGGCCTCATCATCAACATACATGGAGAAACTATCATATTCCTGATCGCTTGTGAGATTGATAGCAGTCAGGTCCTCTTCGGATTGGATAGATGATGATGGTAAATAGTCGAGCTGCCCTGTAGTAGAAGAGTTAGCCAACTGTGCAATTTGAGATTCAATCGCCAGACTTTGAGTTTCTAATTCTTTGATTGCCTCGGCTTGTTCTTCAGAACTCTTTAGCAGTTTATTCAAGATATCCCACATCTCATTTGTCTGATCAGCTTGCACATCTACGCTGGGTTGAGAAACATGTAGATTTTCTTGTAGAGGAGGATATTGATATTCTTGTTGTAGCGGCTGCTCATATGACTGATAATATTGTTGCTCAAACTGTTGCTGATTATGATATGAAAAATTTTGAGCACCATTGTCCTGGTAGTAGAAATCTGGTTGATTCACGTATTCTTGATCAAAAGTGTTTGAATACTGATTGTACCCATATCCTTCTTCAAAAGAATTCATTTGTCCCAACTGGGCACTCTGAGAATTATAGACATTGTAAGAGCATTCCAAACCATAATGACCCTGGACACCACAAATTGGACAGAAGTTGTAAGTTTTAGGGGCCACTTGTGACATCTCATTGATACTCATTGGACGCATAGTGGGCTCTGTAAAGTTGAATGAGGCAATTTCTTGAGTGCGTGCCTCCAACATGGAAGAGAGTAGTGCAAAAGTATCAACTTCACCCATTGCAAACCTGTAGACACTCAACAAAGCCAAGAAAACGCAGTAAAATTTGCCTCAATTGGAACAAAAGTTCCAATGAGACAATGGAAACAATCGAAACAACTAAATTAAAATCAACAGAAACTCGATGTCTCCCCGGCAGCGGCGCCAAAAAAAACTTGATGTGTCAAATTATACCTAACCGCAAGCGCACGGTGTCTATTGCTAGTACAGATGGCAAGCGGGTCGAATCCACAAGGAGACAGGTTCTACTAATTCCTTTTCAGTTATCGCTAATTGTTTCAAGGGTCAGACGAATATGTGAAGAATTATTAATTAACTAATTAAACTAAATTAACACTAGTTAAACAGATGATAAACAAATTATTTAAAACCTAGGGCAATCAGGTCCACCATGCTTACACAATTGGCTCTTAAGCTAAAGCAATCAATGTGATCCTATAACTAGAGTATGTTAATCTCTCTCAAGCATTAACACTCTCGAAACATTCAACACAATTAACCACTTTTAGTAATTCAATCAATCAGGTAATTAGAGTCAAGTTAATCTCTTTCAAGCATTAACGCTCTCAGAAATCCAATGATGCTTTCGCACTCAAATTCAATTCTGCTAATCGTATGTGTGCCTCTAGTAAGTAAATCTCTCGATCCATACCCCTATTTGCATATAATTAATCCATGATATTGGCCAATTACACAAATTAATGATTAAAACATATCAATCAGAATTAACCATAACCAATCAAACCACTATGAAAATCATGCCAATATTAGTGCAAACATGGCTTCCCTTTAAGCCCTAGAAATAACTACTCGCTAATAATTAAACAAGTAAAACAACTAGTAAAACAAGAAAACATAATTAAACTAATAAGAACAAAGAAAAGATTAAGAGAACAAAACCTTCAAACTTCAATGTTGTCACCCAAAAGAAGAGTCATGGTGTTTCTCTACATCTCCAACTAATAATACTACTAATCTACTCTAAACTATATTATCTGATCTAATATTACTCCCTAATAATAATTTTTCATCCTCAAAATAATACCCTAGATGTGTTTATATAGGCTCTAAAAGTCTTGCCCAATAAAAGTATTTTAATACTCTAAATAAATTACAAACAGGATTCCATAACGGAATAGGATTCCTTAATTAAAATTCGTCACTTCTTTTTCTCCTCTGTTTCTGGGCTCTTCCAGTTGGATTTTGCTTATTGGACCACCTCTGAATTAAAGATAATTCCACAAGCTTCGCGTGGACAGTAAGATCGTCAAATTCTGACTTCTGGAACTCAAGATATGGCCCAAACAGTGCAGCACAGCCCGTGTAGCCCAATAATACGAATTTTCTCCTATTTTATCTCCAAAATAGCTCTTTTTGCTTCAAATCCTTCCAAGTTATGAATTCTTTATTTCCTACAATAAAACAATAAAATCTATTAAATAAAAATCCAAATCAATGCAAAACACAATAAATATGAGAATAAAATCATCTAAAATATATATAAAATATACTCTATCAGATATAAGAGAGAGAAGAGAGAGTTGTGTGTTGAGGTGTGTTTTGAAATGAAATACAGCATGCCTATTTATAGATTATAGAAAGTTACTATGCTGTACTATTTCAACAACCCCCGTGGGCCCCTCCAACCACTTTTTGAATAGTAGCCGCCATTTGCACAGTAGCCGTCATTTGCACAGTAACTCCCTCTAGCCACTTTTTGAATAGTAGCCGCCATTTGAATAGTAACCGCCATTTGCATAGTAACCGTGAATAGTAACCTTGCATAGTATTACTATTTTTGGCTGCTTCTTTTGGGCTTCTCTCTTTTGTTTCAAATATTCTGCTGAATTAATTCTTCTCGGAAAATTGTCTAAGTACCAGATTAATTTAATTATTTATTATAAATAATTAATTAATCTGTTACTTAGTTAATTTTCAGAGTAAATTAATTTTTGACAATACCTTGAGATATTATGTTTGTCCTTGATTGTCAATAGGCTTTGGCAATTCTTTCTGTGAATTAATGTGTTGATCCTTCTCGTATGTGCTGACACTTAGTGCACTGGTCTGGTTCACAAGTGACTAGCATTGATCTTGATCTTCACACCTTCGTTATATTCCAATTGATTAGCCTGCAGCAGTATCTTCAATAAATACATGGAATCTTTTGGCCCTTCAACTGAATCATCTATACATCTTATTCTGTCACTAAGGCTTGATCATGTTAATGAACTTCTTTCAGCGACTTGATCCTTGTCGGTGTCTGTTCTTCAAATTTCATGATCCCTGTATAGAGTTAATATTATTTATCTTTCACTACGCCATAAATGGCCTATTGCAACCTTTTGGCATAGGTGTTACCACTATGGGTGTTACCATAGCTATGAAGTTTTTGAGCTATCGCAACCCTGTAATTGTGGGTGTTACCAAATGCACAAAAGTATGTTACTATAGTTATAGAAGCTGTTACACTAGGCAACACCATAAGATGTGTTACCATAGAGTATTTATAATAACCCTAACTTTAGAAATGCTACAGTGATTAAATGAATATTGATTTTGAGGAATTAGGAAAATGGTAGGTAGGTACTCTATAACTGAAACATAAAATGAATAATCGGAAACCATAGCAGGGTTGTACTAAGAAAATAAGTGACTCAAAATGACGATGGATTTCAGAAATTCCTGAATATGGATTCTGAGGATTTTGAATTTTTAATGAGCTTCTATCTTATTGGATATTAAGGAGCATAGAAATATTAAAGGATTTATATATTGAAGAATTATTGAATTTAAGTTAAACCAAGGGATTATTAAGTCAAGGAAATACCGAAGGAATTTGGATTGTTAAACGATTTCAGAACCACTGAGATAACGAGGTATATTCGAAGCGAATTGCAATTAGATGAGTATGGGAATAAAACAACCAAGATTAGTAATATTACAAGGATACATACCACATTATTATTACCAAGAGTGCTAGCAAATTACCTAGGAAAAATCAAGAAAAAGAATTAGTAGATCATCCAAATGATGTCACCTTCCACTAACATTAAACCAAGGGGCAAATTAGTCATTTTAAGTGAGATTTTTCCATAACCTTCCATTATTATCTATAAGACTCTAGAATTAATTAGATGAGTACAAGAGAAGATTAGAAAACAAGAGCAAAATCCTCTTCCCCTCCATTTCTTGAAATTCGGCAAAACAGAGAGCAGTTCAGAAAAACGGTCATATCTCCTTCATTACTCAATGGAATTTTGTGTTCTTTATATGGTTGGAAATCTGGTGAGATGCTCTACAACTCTCCTTTAGAAGCCTCATCCAGAAAACGTAGGTAAGGCCTTCGTTTTTGCGATTCTTTCAACTGGTATCCAGTGAATCCGAATTTCTAACTTTGTTTTTATGATTTATTTAGTTGATCCAAGCTACCTTAAGGTTATTTAAGGACTACCCAAGGCTTGTTAAGTGTTGTCAAGCTTCAAGGAGGTATAAATCTCAAGACCCTTTAGTATTACTTTGAATATATATGCTTGGTTATAGAAAACTTGGTGATTTAAGTTATGATAAGTGATGATTTATGATGATTATGTGTTTGTAAGTGGTTTGAGTTAAATATGGAAGTGTTTTGTGTTGGAAATCCATGGTTGGTATGATGACCACATGGTGTAGGTTTGATTTATGTGTTTGGTGATGGTTTTGGAGGTGAGAAAAATTTGGAAAGTATGAAATTATAGCCGTTATAATGCCCGATTTTCGTTAGAATGTAATCTGCCTGTTTTGGACCCCTGTCTCCGTACGGTACCCTACTGTCTAGGTTACCAATTGACCATGACATGATAGAGCTTAGTTCGTAGATCGTTTTGATATAAGGTACGTTAAAATCTGATGAACGGTTTAGGAGAAAAGTCAGTTTTAGTGAAAGGTGTTCGAAAACCGGGAAACCGTAATTGTGTAAACTTTGAGACTATGATCGACCTACCTAGACATTTTTAAAAATTATGAAACTTTGGGATGTTATAATAGGGTGATCAGAGAACCCTTACTAACTGACCTTGTGTCAAATTGTGGAATTTTCGAATTATGAGGATTTTTGCAGTCGAGAGTGGTTGTTAAGGAAATAGTGTGAATTGCTAACACTTTAATCGAGATTAAGAATGGTCGAGTTCTTAGAACCTTTGGGACATAAAGGTCATGTTAAACATACGGTATGTGACAAGGGTGTTACTAGATAAGGGTAGGTGTTAAGTGGAATATACTCTAATGACGATTCTTTTATGTGTTTATAGAAACTTCGGAGGAACCACGAGCCCTACCTTCAGGATACCGAAACCGAGGCAAGATCTTTTCTATCCCTAATTGGAAGTTATTTATCTTCAAAGAAACTTGATTTCATGAAATATATATATATGTGATGTTATTGTTACTATATTGTTAAGAAATGGTTTTCCTTGATTATTGATGTAAAAAGGGAAAGTATATGAGTATGATATGAATATGGATATGAGTATGAGTATGAGATGGATATGAATATACATAGAGATGATTATGCATGAAGTGAACATGCCTTATGATTAAGGGAATATGAAGGAATGGTATCAGTTGTTATTTAAAGATATATAAAGGAATGGTATCAGTTGTAATCTAAAGATATATATAAAGGAATGGAATCAATTATTATCTAGGGATTATATGATTTATAAAATTATATTCTTTCTAAGTATTGTGATTTGATAAATATTATTTAATGGTATTTAATACTTTTGAGATAAATGGAATACTCTACGTATATAAAAGCATAATGATTTCATTGAATACAGAGATGTCTGAGTCATAATCAAAGTATTATGACATATATAAATTTAAAGGTGATGATACATGGAAATGGAAATGATGTATGTGAAAGGAAATGTGAATGGAAATGGAAAATGTGAAATGGTATTTGATGATTTGAAAAAGGGGGATTGCAACAGTAAGCGTAAGAGGCTGTGTGGTAGTGGCACAGTCCAGCATCCAATATTTTATTTCGGCACGAAGATGCCAAGGGAGGATGTAGCAGGTAGCCTTCCTCCAGGGTTGATTACCAGGTAGGGATCATCCCTTCTACTAGTAGTAAACAGAGAGCGGATACGGTCAGGCGACTGATCATCGTCCTACGTATCTGGCGCCAGCAGATATCCCCAAAACTTGAAAGAAAGAATTGAAGATGGTTTTCAGATTTTTATAACTGAAAACAGAAAAGTGATATGAAATGATGGAATTATTGTTACGAACGAAGGGAAACTGATTTTATATTAATTTATATGATTGTTGCATAAGAAGGAAATGAGAAGATTATAGTGAGAGATTTGTTCAAGTTTTTATATTATCTTGAAAGATTACATTGAAATGGTATATTGATGGTTATGGCATTCAAGAAGAGAAGAGGAACTGATATTATATGATGTTAGAAGCGAGATTGATGGAATGATACTATATATTTCTCACGTACAATGATAATTGGAAAGTGTATATACATATTGAATGGAAATAAAATTCTTCCATAATAACTGAAGTTTGCTTTTGTCTATTATATATATATAACGGTTTATTTTCCTTTGATGTTAGTAGATAGAAATTTTCTTGCTGAGCTATTTTGGCTCATTCTTGCTACTTATCTATATACAGCTATGTATGCCGATACTCTGCACTACACCCCGCAAGAGGGTACGGGAAAGACGAACTTTTGAGAGAGTGTTGGTAACGATTCCCAAGGTAGCTATCGGACGGTTGGGTATTGATAGATTATGTACATTAAGTGTGTAAGTTGGTGTAATAACTTTTGATTGTTGAAATGCTTCATGTCGAAGTATTATTCAACAATGTATCTAAGTATGATCCTGGTTTGTAATAACTCTTTTAACTCTCAACTCTAAGCTGTTATTATGGTGGATGTTGTTCTCTGAGCATATGACTGGTGTGTGTGTGTGTGTATTATTGCGGGGTCAATTGCATAAGTATTGATTGTAAAAAAAAAAAAAAAACCCAAGGGATATTGATATTGAATGGAAATTGGTCCGTGACGGCCCGGATTCATGACCCCGGATTTGGGGCTGTCACAGTTTGGTATCAGAGCTTAGAGTCATATTGCTCAGGAACAAGAATGATAGTAATATACGCATATAGATATATAGGTAATGGTATAAAATATGAACTCACATCGAGTTCAAGGGGGGTTTATCGAACGAAGCGTTTATTCTAAGTAGTGATTATAATTTTATAGATTATTGCTAATAAAGGTTATTATGCCAAAAGTGTTAAGTTTATGTAGCACACGAGATCGATATGAGAAAGGGAATACTTGATGTATCGGGAGGTGTACGTTAAATAACCTCGTGAGTAATTCCAGGGTGACCTATCATCTCTTATTCAAAAGGGGCCGGTATCCTTTCAAAACTTTCTGGTACCTTTGGAATGTGTTTCAAAACTGTATTTTATTTATTTTAGTCAAAATATTTCTCTGAGATTATTTTTGGAAGATGGTATTTATCATCGTGATTAAAAATTTTCTTTATACTTCTTATTCCAACTAAGAGGAACAACCATATATGTATATACAAGGATGATCTGTCTGTGTGATAGAAAGTCGGAGGGGACGCCCTCACTTGTGTGACATACGGGTTCTTCCATCATATTGATTTTCCAAAAAATTCTTTTGTTTCGAATAAAGGTTATTTAAAACTCTTAGTTTTATAAATTGTTGTGGGACACTTGCTTGTTTCTGGGTCCGTTTCAATTCAAAGTTTCTTGAATTCTATCAATTGTTTCGAATACAGAAGATTTCAATAATGGATGGGAAAATGGAAGCAAAGTTTAGAGTATACGTGATTATACGAGGAAACTCGAGACTTCAAGGGAAATTTCAATAAGAGATAATTAGAGCTAGAAGCGTTTCGATATAAGAGAGGAAGGAATTTCGCGAGAAGAAATGGGTATATTTGATGATTAGTAAGAGAAAAGAATATGAGGAAATTTAAGTTATAATTGAGAGTTACTATTGAGAGTAAAGTGTATTTTGAGGGAAAAGTCAGAATAAGGATAAACAAAGGAAGTGGGGATAATTAATGAAGTTTGTGTATTTTGTCTAAATTCTATTGCATTTTAATATTAAATGTTGAGATTCAAGAATATTGACGTGTATAAGGTGATTGACTTAAATGAAAAGGTTATTTTGCTAAAGGTGATACGCTTAATTGCTAAAGTTGAGTTGAGAATATTAAGGTATATAAATGAGTTAACTAGTGGTATAATTGTGTATATGAGAATGATGTATATGGGAATGATGTATGTTGTACCCTAAATTTGGGTGATTAATGAAGAATATTGTTATATATAGAATCATGCCGCCTAAGCGTAATAATAGAGCGAATGCAAGGGAAAATGAGAGAGAGGAAGGAAGTCATAATAGGCAGGGTGAAAACGCTCATAATGAACAAAATCATGAAGAAGAAGAGGAAGACGAATCAACTGAACAACAAGGAAATCAGGGCGGTGATCCCTTTAACCAATTCATGGAACTATTAAGGCAGAATTTAGCTAATCCACAGAACCCTCAACCACCACCTGTTCTTCCTAATCAGGCAGCTAACTCATTTCGTGCCTTTAAGTCATTAAAACCCCCAGAGTTTGAGGGAACTGTTGACCCAGTAGCAGCCAGAGCATGGCTGAAAGAAATGGAGAAAGCTTTTGAGATATTGAGGATAGAGGAGGATCAGAAAACAATATTTGCAGCCTATCTCTTAAAGGGAGAGGCAAATTATTGGTGGGAAGCTAAGAAGAACCTAGAAGGAGCGGGAGTGATAACCTGGGAGCGTTTTACTAGGATGTTTTTAGAAAAGTACTCCCCTAGGTATTTGGAAAACCAAATGGAGATTAAATTTCTGGAATTAAAGCAGGATAATCTATCAGTGGCCGAGTATGAGACTAAATTTACTGAATTGTCTAGGTTTGTTCCAGAATTTGTGCGTACCGAGGAACAACAAGCGAAAAGGTTCCAACAAGGATTGCAACCATGGCTACGGACGAGAGTGGCACCGTTTGAGTTAACTGATTATGTTGCGGTAGTTCAAAAGGCATCCATTATAGAAGCTGAGAGTGAACAAAACCAGATAGGTCGAGAAAGTAAGAAAAGGAGATTTGAGGGCCAAAAGGGAGGTTCAAGTGAAGGAAGTTACTTTAGCAAGGTTGGTAAAGGACAAAAATCTCAGTTTGTGGGAAAGTCAGGGAGTAACAAGGCTGTTAGTGAGACTGTGAATCAAGGTGGAAAATCCTTAGGAACTTTTCAGTCTAATCAAGCACGACCGCCATTACCAGATTGTAGCAAGTGTGGTAGAAAGCATACGGGAGTGTGTAGGAGGTCGGAAATAACTTGCTTTAAGTGCGGACAGAAATGACACTATTATAACCAGTGCACATCAACTGAGAAAATTGATATCAAGTGTTATCAATGTGGGAAATTAGGACACTTTGCTAGAGATTGTCATTCCAGTGGGTCATCTGCGCCGGGACAAAGTATGACTGCTTCAAATAGATCTACTGCCATGGTGTATAATATGACTTTAGGAGAAGCGTTGAAAAAGCCGGATACAGATGCAGGTGAACATTTTCTCTTGTTATTTAACCTTCTAAGTGTAAATGTTTGGTTAGGAATCAATGTGGTCAATGAATGGTATAGGTAGGTTGACAATCTAGATAAGGAAAATCAGTATCTGTTAAGGGTCAGAGAACTCTATAGAAAGGAGATTAAGAGTATGAGAGAAAGTTTGAGAATATATTTTCAAGGATAAAGGAAAAGTACATCCTTGTTTAGGTACGAACAGGAAATATATATTATAGATAATATTTTCTTACAATTGTTTCAAGGAATAGCCTTCTAGTCAAATTTCTGGAAGATTTTACCGAGACAAGATATATTAAAATTGAAGTATTAATATTTTATGTCATGATAGAGATTAAAATATAGCCAAACCATAAGTGAGATACACTACCATTCAGGAAAGGCCAATGTGGTGGCCGATACCTTAGCCGAAAAAGAAAAGAGAAATGAGATAATATAGAATGACTGAAAGCAGGAGGAGATTTGCAAGGAAAAGATAGTTAAAGTGCTGCTATTGATAAGCTAAATGGCATGTTGATGAATGACAAGCAAGTTTATGTTGATGTTTTTTTGCGCAAACAAGATAGAGATATTATGAAAGAACAAAAGGATAAAGAAAGTAGCGGAGAAGTTAGAAAGTGTTGAATGAGAAAGGTATCCATTGAGATTTTCAACATGATTCCGGGACGGAATCCTTTTAAGGGGGAAAGACTATAATAACCCTAACTTTAGAAATGCTACAGTGATTAAATGAATAGTGATTTTGAGGAATTAGGAAAATGGTAGGTAGGTACTCTATAACTGAAACAGAAAATGAATAATCGGAAACCATAGCAGGGTTGTACTAAGAAAATAAGTGACTCAAAACGACGATGGATTTCAGAAATTCCTGAATATGGATTCTGAGGATTTTGGATTTTTAATGAGCTTCTATCTTATTGGATATTAAGGAGCATAGAAATATTAAAGGATTTATATATTGAAGAATTATTGAATTTAAGTTAAACCAAGGGATTATTAAGTCAAGGAAATACCGAAGGAATTTGGATTGTTAAACGATTTCAGAACCACTGAGATAACGAGATATATTCGAAGCGAATTGCAATTAGATGAGTATGGGAATAAAACAACCAAGATTAATAATATTACAAGGATACATACCACATTATTATTACCAAGAGTGCTAGCAAATTACCTAGGAAAAATCAAGAAAAAGAATTAGTAGATCATCCAAATGATGTCACCTTCCACTAACATTAAACCAAGGGGCAAATTAGTCATTTTAAGTGAGATTTTTCCATAACCTTCCATAATTATCTATAAGACTCTAGAATTAATTAGATGAGTACAAGAGAAGATTAGAAAACAAGAGCAAAATCCTCTTCCCCTCCATTTCTTGAAATTCGGCAAAACAGAGAGCAGTTCAGAAAAACGGTCATATCTCCTTCATTACTCAATGGAATTTTGTGTTCTTTATATGGTTGGAAAGCTGGTGAGATGCTCTACAACTCTCCTTTAGAAGCCTCATCCAGAAAACGTAGGTAAGGCCTTCGTTGTTGCGATTCTTTGAACTGGTGTCCAGTGAATCCGAATTTCTAACTTTGTTTTTATGATTTATTTAGTTGATCCAAGCTACCTTAAGGTTATTTAAGGACTACCCAAGGCTTGTTAAGTGTTGTCAAGCTTCAAGGAGGTATAAATATCAAGACCCTTTAGTATTACTTTGAATATATATGCTTGGTTATAGAAAACTTGGTGATTTAAGTTATGATAAGTGATCATTTATGATGATTATGTGTTTGTAAGTGGTTTGAGTTAAATATGGAAGTGTTTTGTGTTGGAAATCCATGGTTGGTATGATGACCACATGGTGTAGGTTTGATGTATGTGTTTGGTGATGGTTTTGGAGGTGAGAAAAATTTGGAAAGAATGAAATTATAGCCGTTATAATGCCCGATTTTCGTTAGAATGTAATCTGCCCTGTTTTGGACCCCTGTCTCCGTACGGTACCCTACTGTATAGGTTACCAATTGACCATGACATGATAGAGCTTAGTTCGTAGATCGTTTTGATATAAGGTACGTTAAAATCTGATGAACGGTTTAGGAGAAAAGTCAGTTTTAGTGAAAGGTGTTCGAAAACTGGGAAACTGTAATTGTGTAAACTTTGAGACTATGATCGACCTACCTAGAGTCAAATTGTGGAATTTTCGAATTATGAGGATTTTTGCAGTCGAGAGTGGTTGTTAAGAAAATAGTGTGAATTGCTAACACTTTAATCGAGATTAAGAATGGTCGAGTTCTTAGAACCTTTGGGACATAAAGGTCATGTTAAACATACGGTATGTGACAAGGGTGTTACTAGATAAGGGTAGGTGTTAAGTGGAATATACTCTAATGACGATTCTTTTATGTGTTTATAGAAACTTCGGAGGAACCACGAGCCCTACCTTCAGGATACCGAAACCGAGGCAAGATCTTTTCTATCCCTACTTGGAAGTTATTTATCTTCAAAGAAACTTGATTTCATGAAAAATATATATGTGATGCTATTGTTACTATATTGTTAAGAAATGGTTTTCCTTGATTATTGATGTAAAAAGGGAAAGTATATGAGTATGATATGAATATGGATATTGTTATTCCCAGATTACACACTTGTATAATTGTAGAAGGGGGGGGTTGAATACAATTCTTGATTATTATAAATTTCTGATAAAAACCACAGAAATCTATAAGGAAATAATTGCTGAATAAGAAATGGTTCACAAACACATAAAAAATCAGGTGGTTAAATGTA
Organism: Kitagawia praeruptora; assembly: GCA_037693485.1. Taxonomy (NCBI): domain Eukaryota; kingdom Viridiplantae; phylum Streptophyta; class Magnoliopsida; order Apiales; family Apiaceae; genus Kitagawia; species Kitagawia praeruptora. Next base: position 39,545,505 of record CM075349.1, read on the forward strand.
CCACCTGAGACTTTTATTCGAAGAAAACCCTGTGATACAAATGTACACAGCTTCTGTGTTTACAACTCTTTGCTTCTAAAGATATTCAAGAAACCCTAAGCAAATGTGTATGTTTTCTTACTTTCTAAAGAGTTGCTACACTTGGTTATATATTCCAAGTTTACAAGTGCTACAGGAATAAGATAATATTAATCTAATTCAAGTTGACTTGCTACTCCACTCCAAATCCACATGTAGCCGAAAGGTTGTCCTTGTGAACAGATATGTCCCCTGCACCTTTCTTGTATGTACTGTGTAAATGGAATGCTTCTTTCTTCTGTGTTTCCAAAGTATGGCTGCCATATTGCTTTTTATACCTACTATCAACCCATGTGATCTGTCAGTCAAACCTGTCCTTATCAACTGCTAATTCCTAGCATAGGATAAAGTGACAATGATTATTCGTTGATGTTGTGTCTACTTATCCGTTGATGGTAGTTTGAGCTGTATCCGTTGATCGAGTAGATTTGAGTTGTATCCGTTGATAGAGCCCTGTTCTCATCCGTTGATACATTTTCACTTAGACAGAATTACATAGCATAGCTTATTTACAATTGGCTACCCTATTCTGCCTATCCATTGATGGTCAACATGACTCTGAATAAAGACACTATCAACTGATAAATAGAGATATTGCAGTATGCTACAAAACCTCATCCGTTGATGAGCTACCTGTCAACGGATAGAGTTATAAGGTCTTATCCGTTGACAGTTACAAAACTTGACTTATACAATTTTGCTTGAATGTTAAGTTATCATCAACTACAACATATTCCTAACAATCTCCCCCAATTTATACTTGATGGCTATAAAGCATAAATTCATAACCTTGATGATAACAAAACATTCCTAACGATATATACACACTTCAGTATGCAAACATTGTATTAAGCTACAAAAATTAAAAACAGAAAGCTTTTAAGAAACTTATCAGAGATGTGCTCCTTTAGATTGAGCAGATTAATGAGGTTTCCTCTCTCTGGTTGGCTGCACCCTTGACTTTCCTTCCTTGGTAGAGTTGGACTCAATTTGCACTTGAAGTTGCCTATAGAAGGTATCTTCTTCAACAACCTTTGGATTTAGCTTTAGTTGTAGCCATCTCAGGTAGTCAGAACTAGCCTTTGACAGTTGGTCTTCTAACCTGAAGAATCTCCTAGTGCCCTCATTATCCCTGAACTCCATCATCCAAAAGGGTTGAATGTGGATTTTCTGTCCATTATAAGGGATCTTCATTTTCTTTGGTAGACTTGAGGGTGAGTTCCATTCTCTCCTTATTTCTTCTATTCTGCTAATTATCTCCCTTCTGGCTATCTCAGAGAACCCTGTGTGTCTCTTGAAAGCTGAGAACACTCTGGTCAATGTATGATAATTTTCTCCAAGAACCTTCTTTAGTGGCCATGTCCTCTGACTTCCTCCCTTGTAGACAAACACTAATCTCTCAGGCTGATTCTTGTACTTGTCAATTCCTCTTACTTCTGACAATTCATCCAAAAATAGATTCATGTCAGAGTATTCTTCAATTTCTGCCTGATAGATAAAGTCTTCTTTGTTTTCCAAGATTGGTTGTTTGACAATGGCAGGTACCCTAGCAACTTGAACTGGTCCCTTTGAAAGTTGCTTCTTTGGAGCCCTTTTCTTCTGTTTTGGATTTAGCAAGAATGAAGGAACTTCAATTGAATCAAAATTCACTGGTTCCTCTTTAGGCCTTATGGGGTCACCATGAAAGTTTACAGTTGGGTCGATTACTATTGCAGACATAGGTACTGGTGAACCAATTGTTTCTTTTTCTGGAGAGGGTTCTGGAGAAAGAACCCTCTTGGTTTTAGCTTTCCTTCTTCTAGGTTTGATTTTGGGAACTTCCTCAGGTTCCTTCATTTCAACCTCTACCTCATCCATTAACTCTTGAGCTAGCCTGGCTTGCTTCTCTTCTGAGTTTTCATGTTGATTTTCTGTACTTGGATGGGCTTCCCTTTGGATTCTGGAGACTTCTTCTCTTTTAGCTTCCACAAATCTAGGATGACTGTTGGATATATTTAATACTTTTCCATTCCTCATGATTACAGCCATCCAATCTCTTACACTCTTATTTGTCTGAACTTTGAACTCCATAATTGTTTTTCCCATTAGCTTTACTTCATCATTCTTGGGAAATGGGTAGTCCAATTGAAGCTTGTTCTTCCCATTTTCCTTTGGTGGTGAGTAGGCTCTGGTTTTGATAGCTGGTTCAAATTCTTTGACAAATGATGGCTCAGCATCATAGAATGTAGGAGCCACAACCCTTGGAGTGAGCACCTTCATGATTGTGGTTGATATTGTTGGAGCAGAAGATTGAGCATTAAGGAACAGAGTTGATGCAATTGATTCATTGATCATCCTCTCTGTCCTTAGAATTCTGTCATTAGCCTCCTTGTTTATCTTTTCCAAAGCTTCTATCCTGGCTTGCCTTTCACCATCTGAGATGTCTTCTAATCTTTGAATCTCAGGCAAAGCCACTTGTTTCTTCACAGGGGAAGCCTTTATCTCAAACTCTGTTGGATTGACCACTACAATTGGTTGTTGCTCCCCCTCAATATGTGCTATCTCACTACTGGTAGCTTGAAATTGGCCAGTAGATGTTGCAGCCTCTTCTGTGCTTGTTCCCATTTTCTCCCCCTTTTTGTTAGCATCAAGGGTTGGGGTTGAAGCTGCAAGTAGCATTTCCAGTAGTTGAGTTTGTTTTGTTTGATTGGCAATGATGGTGTGCAACTGAGATTCCATACTATCCACCCTTGAGGAAAGAAGCTGAACAGACTTAGCCAGGCTATCTTCTTTGAGAAGTTTGCTAGAAAGCACCTTCTGAGTGGTAGTAGGAGCTAGTGCCTCAATCCTGGCATCTAGTGCTATTTTCATATCTCTAATTGCAGACTGGACCTCCTCTTGCTGTGTTCTTTGAATAACAGATTGCATCTTTTGTAATTTCAGGGAGGCCATTACTTGCTCAAGAACAGTCTTTCTCTGTGGTTCTGCAGTTTGGTGCTCAGCCTTAGCAGATTGGTATTGCTTCATGATTTCCACATTGAGATGCCCAAGTTCAGTGGCATTGGAAAACAGCCATCCTGGAGTTTCATCTTCATTTATGTCTTCACCATCTGAACTTTGACTGTCATAACTGCCAAACTCTTTACTTCCAGCATTTGGAGACAGGGTTTGTAAAGCTTCTTTTGCTCTTTGAAGAGATTCTGAGGTGTGCACTAGGTGCATTGCCTCCTCTGCCTCCACATTGCCCTGCTGTGCCATGACTTGATAGGCAGAAACAGGATGAGTAAAGGTTTCAGGATCCAAAGAGATGGAGTCAATAACTGACTGATATTCCTGTCTAAATTCCATCTCTTTGGAAGCTTCATTAACCTCCTTTAACTCACTTGCAATGACTGATTCTTCCTGCCTTATTTCTCCTGTAGTCCCTTCTCTCCTCTCATCTCTCTTTTCTTGCATCAGGGGCTCCCCCTGGCTCACACCTCTCACACCCTCACCTTCACCTACTAAGGTGGAACTCTCTAGCTCTCCTTTTGCCTGACCGGAAGAAATGGTCAGCCTCTCATTGATTTTCTCTCCTTTTGCCTGCTCACAAGGCAGCCTCTCACTCCCTTCCCTCATTCCTAAAAGTGTTTCAATTACTACAAACTCCTCCACAGTTGACATAGGAATGTCACATTTTTCAGTGGTAGAGAGAGTTGTCAACGGATAAGGAGTATCCGTTGATGTAGTAGTTATTGCTGTCAACGGATAGTTAGTTGAAGACATATCCGTTGATGAAGAAACACTTGTCAACGGATGAAGGATATCCGTTGATGAAGGTAAACGAGTATCCGTTGAAGTGAAAACCAACACGGAATCTGTGGTGATTGATTTTAAGGAAGAGGCCACAGATAGTGTTGTGAATTCAGGAATGGAAGATTGATGGCCCAACAAATCATCTAAAAGAGGATGACCACCAATTGTTGAGTGGGGCTTCTCCATGAATTTTAAAGATGGAGAATCAGGAATTGATGTAGAGATCATATCCACATCCAGAGATGGAGTTGGTGATGGTGGATCAAAATGTGTATCGATTTGAAGGTTAAGATCAAGGGGCTGTGACTCCACATTTATTGAAGTCACATCAAACTGAATTTGAGAAGGTACAGTTTGCTGTACAGTGTGTGCACCCTGTGATTCCCCAATGGTTTTGGATTTTACCCTTCTACCATAGGTTTTTGAGGGAGAGCTATCTGTGTCCCTTGCCCTTTTGTGCTGTGTTCCTGAAATGGAACTCAAATTAGTAGTCACACCCTGTTGAGAGGATGTAACTAGAAATTGGCTTGTAGGTTCATTAACAGTCTTTTGAGAGACTGAAATGTTGTGTGCACTCGCCTTACCTTCCTTATCCTTAGGGCTTCTTTGATGTTCACCCTGTCCCTCACCACTCACTACCACCTTCACACTCCCCTCAAGAGCTTTGGTAGTTTTTGCAACAGATGCCTTTTGAGAGACACCTGAGGTTTGTCTTTTAGATTGTGGTTTAGGAACTTTGGATTTGGTCACTTTGGTAGGAGCCTGTTTGGTCACAGTCACAGACTCCATTGTGACACTAGAAGGCAAAGAAATTTGGGGGTTGGAGATAGGAAGTTCAGGGTTGGAAACAGTTACCTGAATAATTGGTAGATATACCAATTGTACTTCTGCATTTAGGTTCATTCGAATCAAATCACTTAAGACTCTCTTCTCCTGAACAAAACAATTGAACTTGCTATCCGGGTTAGCAATGGATAGCTCATTCTCAGATACATGCAGTGCTAGGAGCATTAAAAATCTAGCAAAATAAACATTCTTGCCCCTAGTTTCCTTTTTACCTAATTTAGCTGCTATCTCATACATGACTAGTGTGCCAAAATTATAAAATTTATCAGTTAAAAGCATACAAAGCATAATTAGCATGGAGTTGGTAACAGCATCAAAGTTACTAATCTTGCCAGAAAAAGTTTTAATGAAGGCATCACAAAGATAACTCCATTCCTTAACCATACCTTTCCTAACAATTTTCCCTAAGTTCTCAGTACTAAGGGTATAATTTATGGAATTAAGCATGGTAACAATTTCAGCATTACTGGGTTCCTTCAGACAGTTATTCTCAGGCAATTTTAAACAGGCAGTTAACACATCAGAATTAACTACATAATTTTTACCCTTTAAAGAAAAAGCAAGTGTACCGTCTGTGCCATTGTACTCAGCAGATGCCCACATCTCTTCGATAACCTCATGGATTAGAGGAGTGGTGGCAGTCATAGCATGTGACAGTTTGCATTTCTTCACGAAATTCATCATGGTGTGATATGCTTCTGGAGCGTTCACAGTATCAACAAAGGCCGCGAAATTGTTCTTCTCATAGGTAAACCCGGTGGAAGACATCATCTTAACAATAGGCGCCATTGGAGTGTTTGAGCTTTTGTTGCAGAGAGAGATTTAGTGAAGAAGATGCAGTTAACTAATGAGACTCTTGAAAATGAATAAAGGTGAAATGTGAGAATACAAAACAGCCTTTTATATATTCCAAGAATTAAAAATGAAATAATTAAGAGTAATTACCCCATTGGTCAAAAGTAACTGTCAGATAATAAATAAAAAGGAAAGAAGTACAGCCGTGACTAATTATACACGTTTATCAACGGCTATATAAAAAGTATATGTATATCAACGGATAAAGATTGGACGGTTGAGAAAACAGTTTATCCATCGATGACGTGGACAACCTGTTATCCGTTGACATACGAAAATCTAGTAATGTGTTTACACTACCAACGGATAAAAGGATATCCGTTGATAAGCAAATTTTGCCTTAGACAAAATTTCTGCTAAGAGTTATTCTGAGAGTTTTTAATTCTCAAGTAAATCAAAACACATTTCTAGCTGCAATACAGTATTATTAGATACCACTAGGAATTATGAAAAATTAAGCATACCTAGTTCACCTACCAATCTTGTGAATGAGGATTCATCAAGAGGCTTGGTGAAGATATCTGCAAGCTGCATTTCACTTGGCACAAAGTGCATTTCTACTGTACCATTCATCACATGCTCTCTGATGAAGTGGTATTTGATGTCAATATGCTTGGTTCTCGAATGTTGCACTGGATTTTCTGTGATGGCAATAGCACTAGTGTTGTCACAGAAAATTGGAATCTTCTCAACTTTTAGACCATAGTCAATAAGTTGATTCCTCATCCAAAGAATCTGTGCACAACAACTTCCAGCTGCAATGTACTCAGCTTCGGCTGTAGAAGTGGAGACTGAGTTCTGTTTCTTACTGAACCATGACACAAGCCTATTCCCTAGAAACTGACAGGAGCCTGTAGTACTTTTCCTATCAATTCTGCAACCTGCATAGTCTGCATCTGAATAGCCAATTAGATCAAAGCCAGAATCTCTTGGGTACCAAATGCCAAGGTTTGGTGTTCCCTTGAGATACCTGAAAATTCTCTTAATAGCAATCAAGTGAGACTCTCTAGGGTCAGCTTGAAATCTAGCACAAAGACATGTGGAGAACATTATATCAGGTCTACTAGCTGTTAGATATAGAAGTGAGCCTACCATGCCTCTATAGCTTGAGATGTCCACAGATTTTTCCTTAGTATTCAACTCAAGCTTAGTTGCAGTGGCCATAGGTGTTTTTGCAGAGGCACAATCCATTAAGTCAAATTTCTTTAAGAGATCATAAATATATTTTGTTTGACTTATGAAAATTCCCTCATTAACTTGCTTTACTTGTAAGCCAAGAAAGTAAGTTAATTCACCCATCATGCTCATTTCATACCTACTTTGCATAAGTTTGGCAAACCTTTTACAAAGCTTCTCATCTGTAGACCCAAAAATAATATCATCTACATAGATTTGAACAAGTATTGAAGAACCATTGACATTTCTATGAAATAAAGTTTTATCTACTGTACCTCTAGTGAAGTGATTCTCCAGAAGAAATTGAGATAAAGTGTCATACCAGGCTCTTGGTGCTTGCTTCAAACCATAAAGTGCTTTCAAGAGAAGATATACATAATCTGGAAATTCTGGATCTTCAAAGCCAGGAGGTTGATGGACATATACCTCTTCTTCCAGTTCCCCATTTAGAAAGGCACTTTTAACATCCATCTGATAGACTTTGAAGTTGGCATGTGCTGCATAGGCTAGGAAAATTCTGATGGCCTCAAGTCTTGCCACTGGTGCAAAAGTTTCATCAAAATCTATTCCTTCTTCTTGAGAATAGCCCTTTGCCACTAATCTAGCTTTATTCCTCACAATTATGCCATTTTCATCAGTCTTATTCTTGAGAACCCATTTGGTACCTATGATACCTCTATCATCAGGTTTGGGCACAAGCTTCCATACTTTATTTCTCTCAAATTGGTTTAGCTCTTCTTGCATTGCTAAGACCCAATCTGGATCTAGAAGAGCATCCTCCACTTTCTTAGGTTCCTCTTGAGACAGGAAACTACTGTATAGGCATTCTTCTTGTGTGGCTCTCCTAGTTTGGACTCTTGAGTTTGAGTCACCAATGATTAACTCAAAAGGATGATCTCTGGTCCATTTTCTTGAAGGTGGAAGGTTTGATCTAGATGAGGTTGCTTCATCTACGTGAGTATGATATTGTTGATTGGATATTGAGTTTTGACTTTGAGAAACTCCCCCTGAGTTTGTTGTCCTTGAGGAATTATGAAGTTGACTGTCAACAGAAGCATCATTTTGTCTATCAACGGATGCTCCATTTTGCCTGTCGACGGATACATGCGAATGTCTGTCAACGGATGCATCTGATGATCTAGTATGACTGTCAACGGATGCTTCATTTCCAGTGTTAGCATCACTTCTAGTTGGACCAACAGCTCTAGGTGAATTTCCAAGGTCATGATCTTCATTTTCCTCATCATCATCAATGTACATTCTTCCTTCTACCTCATTTTCAAATCTCAACTTTTCATGGAAGCCTTCATCATTCAGACCTAGAATCTTCTGATCATCAAACACAACATGTACAGATTCCATGACAATGTTGGTTCTTAAGTTGTAGATTCTATAGGCTTTCCCTGCTGCATACCCAACAAAGATAGCTTCATCTGCCTTTGCTTCAAATTTGCCCAAGTTATCTCCATGATTCCTTAGCACAAAACACTTACATCCAAAGACATGGAGAAAAGCTAACGTTGGTTTCTTGTTGGTGAATAAGTGGTAGGGAGTCATTCCTCTAGCTTGATTGATCAAGGAAATATTCTGAGTGAAGCAGGCAGTGCTGACAGCTTCAGCCCAGAAATATGTTGGCAATCTTGATTCACTTAACATTGTTCTAGCTGCTTCAATGAGAGTTCTGTTTTTCCTTTCAACAACCCCATTTTGTTGAGGTGTTCTAGCAGCAGAAAACTCATGGACAATTCCATTCTCTTCACAGAAAATATTCATTGTGGAATTTTTGAATTCAGTGCCATTGTCACTCCTGATTCTTTGTACTTTTACTTCAGAACCATTGTTTACTTGTCTGAGATGATTGATGATGATTTCACTTGCACAATCTTTGGAGTGCAGGAAGAAAGTCCATGTAAACTTAGAGAAATCATCCACAATCACCAGACAGTATTTCTTCTTTGAGATGGACATGACATTTACTGGACCAAATAAGTCCATATGCAGCAATTGAAGGGGCTTAACAATAGATGACTCTGTCTTGCTCTTGAAGGATGATTTCTTTTGCTTTCCTAATTGGCAGGCATCACACAGTCCATCTTTGATGAACTCCAATTGAGGGATTCCTCTAGCAAGATCCTTTCTTACCAAATCATTCATTACTTTAAAATTCAAATGAGACAGCTTTTTATGCCATAGCCAACTCTCATCCTTGCTTGCTTTGCTGAAGAGACAAGTAATGGATTCTGAGCATACTGAGTTGAAGTCAGCTATGTAAACATTTCCTTTTCTAAAGCCTGTCAGAACCACATTGTTGTTTTTCTTGGTAGAAACAACACAGGCTTCTTTAGTGAACTTTACTTCATAGTCTTTGTCACAAATCTGACTGACACTCAGCAAATTGTGCTTCAAACCTTCAACTAAAGCCACTTCTTCAATGATGACATTGTCCTTTGTAATCAAGCCATATCCCTTAGTATAACCTTTGCTGTCATCTCCAAAGGTAATCCTAGGGCCAGCTTCCTCCTTGAACTCTGTGAGCAGGGTTGAATCTCCTGTCATATGCCTAGAACATCCACTGTCTAGGTACCATAGATTCCTCTTATTTCCCTGCACACAATCCAAAATACAAATCAAGTTGATTTTGGTACCCAAGTTTCCTTGGGTCCTTTCTTGTTAGCCTTTGGTTTTACACTCTTGGCAATCTTCACTTTGGGTGTAGATGCTTGAGTGATAGGTTTAGACAGATGCTCATTTGCATAAATATTTGATGCATGCATTTGTGAAAAATTGGCATACATATTATCCATGCTGGGGATGCTCCATGACATTTGTGGCATATTCACAGATTGAAAATAAGGATTAGGCACATATGGCATGTTCACATATGGATTTGAAAAACTAGCATTCTGATACAAACCAGGCATAACAGGCATTGCAGGCATACTTGGCATAGATTGAGGTACATGAACAGGAGTCCTTTTAACAGACTTGCAATTAGAAGATAGATGATTGACACTATTGCAATTACCACAAGTTTTCCTAGGAGCAAACTTGTCAGGAGAATAATTGTTTTTCTTGTTAATGCCTATCTTACCATTTCTGTTCTTTTTCTTTTTACCCTCAGTCTCTACCTTTTCATTAACTGACTTACCAACAGCCTTTTTGTTGGGTAAATCACCTGCCTTAGCCTTCTCACTTGATTTGGCTTGGCTACTTTCACCAGAAACAAAGTTCTTGGCTACTGGACCATACTGATTGTTCAGTCTCTTGAGTTCCTTCTTACTAACAGACTTTTTGTTAGTCGACGGATACCTCTCATCCGTTGATGGTTCATCTGTCAACGGATGATCACTATCCGTTGATTCACAAATAGTCTCTAGATCCTCAAGGCAAGGTTCTAGCTCCTTTTTCTTCTAAGTCCAGGTATCCCTTACAAATGATTCTATTCCCTGGACTTCTATTATGTTTTGAGAAATATTCCTACAACTTTGAAATTTAGCAATTATTCCTTGTTCTTTTTCAAGCTGGTTTCTTAAGATTAATTCTCTTTTTAACACAGCTTCAAGTTCATTTTTAGCATCATTGCAATCAACTCTCATTTTCTCAAATTCTAGAAATTGAACTTCCAGAACTGCATTTCTATCACTTAAGAACTGATTAGTTTCTTTAATCCTATTGTTCTCTTTAGTAAGTGATTTAAGAGTAACACTCAAGTGATATAGTTCAGTAGACATATCATCTATAACACTATTGCATTCCTCTTTGGTGAGCTCAGAGAGATTAGTAGAAAATACCTGATTGCTAGCTGAACTTGCTTCCTGCTCAGAATCAGCCATTAATGCAAGGTTGACAAACTCAGCATCATCATCAGAATGATTTCCATCAGCAGCCCAGTCGTACTCTTGGGTCATGAATGCCTTTCCTTTCTGTCTGAGAAGATCAAAGTATTTCTTCTTGTAGTCAATAGTTTCAGTTGACTTTCCCTTGTTCTCAGATCTAGGCTTCCTGCATTCACTTATCATGTGACCAGCAATACCACAATTATAGCATTTAATTTTGGATTTATCCACATAATTGCTTGTAGAAAAATCCTTGTTAAATGGCTTGGCCACCCCAGAGTTTCTTCTGAATTTTAGCTTAGAGAATCTCCTAGATAGAAAGGCTAAATGCTCATCTATCTCATCCAATTCATCCTGCTGTAGGTCACTCATTTCTTCAGACACCTTTTCCTTGCTTTTGCTTGATTCTGTTCTACCTTCACAAACCTCCCTGTTTGGTGTAGATTTAGCAGCTTCAGTCCTCTTTTCCTCCTTCTGCTCCAAGTTGGCAACAAGTGCAACTGACCCACTTTTCTTTTGGACCTTCTCAATTTCTTCATCCTGCTCCATTTCTAGTTCATATGTCTTTAAAGTTCCATAGAGTCTTTCAAGAGTAAATGACTTGTACTCTTGAGTGTTTCTTAGAGAAACAGTCATAGGCTTCCACTCTTTGGGCAGTGATCTCAGAAATTTGAGATTAGAATCTTTCACTTGGTAGATTCTTCCATACAGTTTCAAGCCATTCAGTAGCTTTTGAAATCTACTAAATGTATCATTCAATGTCTCTCCATTCTTGAAATGGAAGTGCTCATACTGTTGGATCAGTAGTTGCATCTTGTTTTCCCTTACCTGTTCTGTACCTTCACAAAGGGTCTGAACAATGTCCCATACTTCCTTGGCGGTAGTACAGTTGATAACATTGTCAACCATGTCTGTTTCTAAGCCATTAAACAGAATATTCATGGTCTTTTTGTCCTTGTGAACTTCTGCAATATCCTCAGCGCTCCATTCAGAAACAGGTTTTGGGATGTACGTGTCTGGTGCATCTGCAGCAAGACCAACTCTTGAAGCAGCCTTCATTGGAACATGAGGACCCTTCTCAATGCAATCTACAAAACCTACATCAATAGACATAAGATGTAGACGCATTTTTACTTTCCAGTGAAAGTAATTTTCCCTATCAAGAACCGGTATCTTCACTCCATAATCCTTCTTAGACATGTTGAAAATGTGTTGATCTTTAAACTTCAAATATATTAGAAGCTTGCTCTGATACCAATTGTTATTCCCAGATTACACACTTGTATAATTGTAGAAGGGGGGGTTGAATACAATTCTTGATTATTATAAATTTCTGATAAAAACCACAGAAATCTATAAGGAAATAATTGCTGAATAAGAAATGGTTCACAAACACATAAAAAATCAGGTGGTTAAATGTACCACCTGAGACTTTTATTCGAAGAAAACCCTGTGATACAAATGTACACAGCTTCTGTGTTTACAACTCTTTGCTTCTAAAGATATTCAAGAAACCCTAAGCAAATGTGTATGTTTTCTTACTTTCTAAAGAGTTGCTACACTTGGTTATATATTCCAAGTTTACAAGTGCTACAGGAATAAGATAATATTAATCTAATTCAAGTTGACTTGCTACTCCACTCCAAATCCACATGTAGCCGAAAGGTTGTCCTTGTGAATAGATATGTCCCCTGCACCTTTCTTGTATGTACTGTGTAAATGGAATGCTTCTTTCTTCTGTGTTTCCAAAGTATGGCTGCCATATTGCTTTTTATACCTACTATCAACCCATGTGATCTGTCAGTCAAACCTGTCCTTATCAACTGCTAATTCCTAGCATAGGATAAAGTGACAATGATTATCCGTTGATGTTGTGTCTACTTATCCGTTGATGGTAGTTTGAGCTGTATCCGTTGATCGAGTAGATTTGAGTTGTATCCGTTGATAGAGCCCTGTTCTCATCCGTTGATACATTTTCACTTAGACAGAATTACATAGCATAGCTTATTTACAATTGGCTACCCTATTCTGCCTATCCATTGATGGTCAACATGACTCTGAATAAAGACACTATCAACTGATAAATAGAGATATTGCAGTATGCTACAAAACCTCATCCGTTGATGAGCTACCTGTCAACGGATAGAGTTATAAGGTCTTATCCGTTGACAGTTACAAAACTTGACTTATACAATTTTGCTTGAATGTTAAGTTATCATCAACTACAACATATTCCTAACAGATATGAGTATGAGTATGAGATGGATATGAATATACATAGAGATGATTATGCATGAAGTGAACATGCCTTATGATTAAGGGAATATGAAGGAATGGTATCAGTTGTTATTTAAAGATATATAAAGGAATGGTATCAGTTGTAATCTAAAGATATATATAAAGGAATGGAATCAGTTATTATCTAGGGATTATATGATTTATAAAATTATTGTTAGCCTATTCGATTTTGATGATTCGATGATTACATATATTTTGGAATGTTATTTATTATCTAACATGATATTGATTTTGTTGATAATATGTTTGGCTTGTTTTCAGATATAAAACAGCATGCCATATGTATCTGTTCTAACTTGGTTTTGCAGGAAAGATAGCTTACTGATCATATAATCAATTTAACTCAAAACCGCAAGCCATTTCTACAAACAGCGTGCCAGTTTCACAAACAGCATGCTGATTTCAATCTGGACAGTTTTGCCGAATATAAAGAATTCAAGGAACATCAAGTGGAATCTTTGTTAGGGTTAATTGTATGGGTCCTCTGATTATATATGAATATATAAACTCCCATACCTCAATCATGCATGAAGACAAAACAATATTCCTTGTCTTAAAATATGATAAGTAAAGTAATACTTTTCATTACTTTATCCTCACCATACCTCCACTCAAAATAAACACATGACACTCATGATAACCTATATTCTCTTCATGTGCTATACCACTTCATCTTCATCAGTTATGAATCAAGCTCCTCCCACGTTATTCAACATCATTAATATTCAAGAGAAAAACATTTCATAACGGAAATATTTTTCTATCCGTTGGAGCCTTCAAAGACAATATTCAAACACTCTTGTTTACCTATTTAAGAACTGTTCTTCTTCAGTTCTTATTAACAATATATAGTGTAGAAAAACAAAGAGAGTTACACAACTACAAAGCTTTCATTGCAAAATCTTTATAAACCTTTCAAACCCTATACACGTATATATCATATATATTCAGAGGGTCATTAGGTTGAGTTGTATTGATTCAAATCATTGTATTGTTCAAGTTGTATTGAATAGTTGCTGTACAAGGTTGGCTTAAGGTTTTGGGTGGGTTGAACTAGACTAGAGAAGTGTACTTAGGAAGTATTGCTTAGAGAGTTAGTTCAGCACAGCAAACTGCAAGCCATTTGTAAGCAGCTGGGTATTTTAGTTGCTGGGCAGATTGGTTAGGGAACAAGGGTTGGTGAACGTTGCTAGAGAAGTATACTTGGGAAGTATAGCTTAGAGAGCAGGTTCAGAAACAAGTGTTCAGCAAGCCATTTGTCAGTAGCTAAGAAAAAGGGAGATATATTGTTGTATCTTGTAATTGGATTATCTTTGATCAATAATATATTCTCTTACCAAGTTGGTAAGGGACCAGGACGTAGACCATAGGGGATTAGGGGTCGAACCTGGCTAAAAGATTGTGGTGTTCTTTATTTTTCCTGCACATTACTTACTGCACTACACAAACAGCACGCCATTTGTAAACTGCTAAATCACAAACAGCAAGCTGTTTCTGATAAAAATCAAAACACGTCATAAATAAGCATAATTAGCCATATACACCTATTCACCCCCCCCCCTCTAGGTGTTGTTTTCAATTGGTATCAGAGCGAGGTATACTAATATTTCTGTAACAGGAAGGTATCGATCATGGGTGAATATTATCTCGAAGCTAAATCCGATTTTAGAGCTCCTCTCCTCATTGGCTCGGAAAACTACAACTGGTGGAAATGTAGAATGGAAACATACCTGTCCAAGAAGCCACTGGTCTTGAGAGTTATTCAGAAAGGAGACTTTGAATTTCTAGATACGGAGAAGAAGCCAAAAGATGTTGATGATCTAAACCCCGAGGAGATTATCAAACTTGGTTATAATGGAGAAGCAAGAAACTCTCTAATGAATGCTTTGGGTCAAGCTGAATATGACAAAGTTTCCTCTTTAAAAACAGAAAAGGAAATGTGGGATGCTTTGGAAACCTATCATGAAGGATCAACAACCTTGAGGAAGGTAAAGCTTAGCAAGCTAATGAATGATTTTGGGAACTTCAAGCTCGAGGATAATGAAACTATCAAGGAAGGTCAAGCTAGATTCCAGGTCACCATAAACTCTTTAAAGAGACTTGGAAAGGATATTCCACAAGATGAAATTAACATGAAAGTGTTAAGTGCTGTGCCATTTATCTATGAAGCTAAGGTCACGGCTTTGGAATCATCCTCAACAATCGACACCATGGATCACCTAGCTGTATTTGCTGAGCTAGAACAGTTTGAAAGCAAGATAAGCAAAAGTCAGGTTGAAGGTGTTCGGGTTTCACTAGCCAAAATGAAGAATTTTGCTCTTCATTCTGCAAACAGCAAGCCAGCCAATGCATCCAGCAAGCTGACAGAGTCTGATGAAGAATCTGATGAAGAAATTGCACTCATTTCAAAGAAGATTAAGAGGCTGATTGAAAGGAAAGATAGAATGAAAAAGGACAGAGGAGGTTTCTCCAACAACAATGAGCAAACTTGTTTCGAATGTGGCAAGCCTGGTCATTATAAAAGGGATTGCTACAAGTTAAAGTCAAAACAGCATGTTGTTTTCAAAAACAAGAGAAAATCAAAGGCTTCACTGACTTATAGTGATGATGATTCAGACTCCAGTGATGACTCAAGCGAAGACATGATGAATTTGGCTCTTGTAGGTCTGAATTATGAAGATAGCTCACACGGACCCATAAAAGAAGCTTTTGTGGATAGTGATGAAACTGATTCTGAAGAGGATCAAAGTGAGGTAATTTTTTTTAAAGATTATGTATCTTCAGATGATGATATTTTAGAGTCACTAACCATGCAGGAACAAAATAGTGTAACTATTGAAGAACATATGGCACTAAAGGCCGAAATCAGCAAGCTGACTGATAAGAACGCCTATCTTTCCAAAATGGTAAAAGACTTGTTGCCAAAAATGGAAGAATGGGATTCAACTTCATTAGGCAAAGCTACAGAGATCAAGGAGCTAAATGCCAAGAATAGTCAATTAGAGGCTATTAATAAATTACATGAAAAGAGAAACAAGACCTTGATGGCGGAACTCAATGAGCGGATGAAAGAAATCAAAGAGCTGAGATCTAATGTTAAAACGAAAGATAAAGCATTGGAGACATACAATCTTAAAGAATCTAGTCAAGCTGAGTCTTCAAAATCTGTTGAAAAGCAAATTCAGCAAGCTGAACTCACCAAACAGCAAGCTGAATTGATCGATCTCTTAGAAAAGGAAGTCAAAGATCTCCAGAAAGGGATGGAAACTTTTGTTCAAGGAGAAGACAGTTTAAAAACAATGATGAAGAAGACAAAAGTTCCATTGGTCAGAGAAGGAGTTGGCATGAACTTAAACAAGAAGCTTGGTGCACTCAAATATGACGGAAGAAATGGCATACCTTATGACTATGCTATGCCTTGGAAGACATGCAACAAGTGTGGTGGAAAAGGTCATCTAGAAAGACATTGTGTGGTTCAAATCAATCATCAATGGAAAACAGCTTACCAGAGTAAACCAGTCAGAAGACAATCAGCATTCCAGAAAGCAAATGACAGAAGACAAACAGCTTACCATTATCAGTCTGGTAGAACACAAAGGACCAGAAATCAAGCACCAAAAGTGATACAACAGTGGATCAAGAAATCTGATCTACATGATCTTTATATTCTATCAACAAACATTGGTGGATCCAACAAAATTTGGGTACTCAAGTAGTAAGTATATTATTTGTCCTCGTATATTCGTTTGAATATGAGTATTTTATTATTTGATACTAACGAGTTTCCTCTAGTATATAGATGGGACAAATATATGTATATATATTGTATTATGCAGGAAACATCATGCTGTTTGGCTGCAATGGACAATGACCCTTATGTTTGGCATAGAAAATTGGGACATACACACATGGACTTGCTTATCAAGCAAGAAACTGATCAGAGGGCTACCCACACTAAAGTATGCTAACAACGAGGTGAAAGTAAAAGCATGCAACCTCAAGTTCTAGCAATCAGCAAGCTGGAAGTTCAAATCAGCAAGCTAAAGTGGAAGATGCAATTGCTAAAATGACTTTGGAAGGTCCTAGAGGTTCAAGGGCTACTGAGAAACTATCTCTTTATGATGAAGAAGATCATTCACCACCAGAAAAGATGAGAAAGACAACTCATGAAGAAATAGCTCAACATTCTTTACCAAGGTCAACAAGGACGGTCAAGAATAATTCCTCAGAGTTGGTATTTGTCTCAACTGAAGTTCAACTAGCGGATAACTTCACAAAGCCACTAGCTGAAGAAAGGTTTTCAGTCATACGAAGAGAGCTTGGCATGTGAACTGTGTAGTCAGCAAGCTGACAAGCACAGAATGGGTAACGTTTGCTTACCATTTGTATCTGAACTCTTTATATGCCATTACCATGATTTGATCCATGCTTACATTGAACATGCTACGTGATTACCCTTTTTAATGATTAAGGGGGAGAGATTTTAGGAGGTACTCTTAAGGAGGTTATGTGTTTGTTTGGGATTTTAGTTCATATAAATCCTTATGTGCTTAATTGAATATCATGTTGTTAAATCAATGATGCATGTGTTGAGGGGGAGTATGTACTCCTAAAAATATATGTTGGTAATCATCAAAAAGGGGGAGATTGTTAGCCTATTCGATTTTGATGATTCGATGATTACATATATTTTGGAATGTTATTTATTATCTAACATGATATTGATTTTGTTGATAATATGTTTGGCTTGTTTTCAGATATAAAACAGCATGCCATATGTATCTGTTCTAACTTGGTTTTGCAGGAAAGATAGCTTACTGATCATATAATCAATTTAACTCAAAACTGCAAGCCATTTCTACAAACAGCGTGCCAGTTTCACAAACAACATGCTGATTTCAATCTGGACAGTTTTGCCGAATATAAAGAATTCAAGGAACATCAAGTGGAATCTTTGTTAGGGTTAATTGTATGGGTCCTCTGATTATATATGAATATATAAACTCCCATACCTCAATCATGCATGAAGACAAAACAATATTCCTTGTCTTAAAATATGATAAGTAAAGTAATACTTTTCATTACTTTATCCTCACCATACCTCCACTCAAAATAAACACATGACACTCATGATAACCTATATTCTCTTCATGTGCTATACCACTTCATCTTCATCAGTTATGAATCAAGCTCCTCCCACGTTATTCAACATCATTAATATTCAAGAGAAAAACATTTCATAACGGAAATATTTTTCTATCCGTTGGAGCCTTCAAAGACAATATTCAAACACTCTTGTTTACCTATTTAAGAACTGTTCTTCTTCAGTTCTTATTAACAATATATAGTGTAGAAAAACAAAGAGAGTTACACAACTACAAAGCTTTCATTGCAAAATCTTTATAAACCTTTCAAACCCTATACACGTATATATCATATATATTCAGAGGGTCATTAGGTTGAGTTGTATTGATTCAAATCATTGTATTGTTCAAGTTGTATTGAATTGTTGCTGTACAAGGTTGGCTTAAGGTTTTGGGTGGGTTGAACTAGACTAGAGAAGTGTACTTAGGAAGTATTGCTTAGAGAGTTAGTTCAGCACAGCAAACAGCAAGCCATTTGTAAGCAGCTGGGTATTTTAGTTGCTGGGCAGATTGGTTAGGGAACAAGGGTTGGTGAACGTTGCTAGAGAAGTATACTTGGGAAGTATAGCTTAGAGAGCAGGTTCAGAAACAAGTGTTCAGCAAGCCATTTGTCAGTAGCTAAGAAAAAGGGAGATATATTGTTGTATCTTGTAATTGGATTATCTTTGATCAATAATATATTCTCTTACCAAGTTGGTAAGGGACCAGGACGTAGACCATAGGGGATTAGGGGTCGAACCTGGCTAAAAGATTGTGGTGTTCTTTATTTTTCCTGCACATTACTTACTGCACTGCACAAACAGCACGCCATTTGTAAACTGCTAAATCACAAACAGCAAGCTGTTTCTGATAAAAATCAAAACACGTCATAAATAAGCATAATTAGCCATATACACCTATTCACCCCCCCTCTAGGTGTTGTTTTCAATTATATTCTTTCTAAGTATTGTGATTTGATAAATATTATTGAATGGTATTTAATACTTTTGAGATAAATGGAATACTCTACGTATATAAAAGCATAATGATTTCATTGAATACAGAGGAGATGTCTGAGTCATAATCAAAGTATTATGACATATATAAATTTAAAGGTGATGATAAATGGAAATGGAAATGATGTATGTGAAAGGAAATGTGAATGGAAATGTGAATGGAAATGGAAAATGTGAAATGGTATTTGATGATTTGAAAAAGGGGGATTGCAACAGTAAGCGTAAGAGGCTGTGTGGTAGTGGCACAGTCCAGCATCCAATATTTTATTTCGGCACGAAGATGCCAAGGGAGGATGTAGCAGGTAGCCTTCCTCCAGGGTTGATTACCAGGTAGGGATCATCCCTTCTACTAGTAGTAAACAGAGAGCGGATACGGTCAGGCGACTGATCATCGTCCTACGTATCTGGCGCCAGCAGATATCCCCAAAACTTGAAAGAAAGAATTGAAGATGGTTTTCAGATTTTTATAACTGAAAACAGAAAAGTGATATGAAATGATGGAATTATTGTTACGAACGAAGGGAAACTGATTTTATATTAATTTATATGATTGTTGCATAAGAAGGAAATGAGAAGATTATAGTGAGAGATTTGTTCAAGTTTTTATATTATCTTGAAAGATTACATTGAAATGGTATACTGATGGTTATGGCATTCAAGAAGAGGAACTGATATTATATGATGTTAGAAGCGAGATTGATGGAATGATACTATATATTTCTCACGTACAAGGATAATTGGAAAGTGTATATACGTATTGAATGGAAATAAAATTCTTCCATAATAACTGAAGTTTGCTTTTGTCTATTATATATATATAACGGTTTATTTTCCTTTGATGTTAGTAGATAGAAATTTTCTTGCTGAGCTATTTTGGCTCATTCTTGCTACTTATCTATATACAGCTAGGTATGCCGATACTCTGCACTACACCCCGCAAGAGGGTACGGGAAAGACGAACTTTTGAGAGAGTGTTGGTAACGATTCTGTTAGAAATGATTGATGAGAACAGTGTTTGGAAGCTAAAGTAACAAAACAGAGTTTAGCTGGAAGCAGTCAGAGTTTAGTTAAACACTGACTGGAAGCGCAACAGAGATTGTTAAACTCTGTAGCGGTAATGTCTGAAGAGTCAACAGTGTTTGAAGATTGATACAAGATAAATTTGGAAGCAATATCTTTGAAGATTGGAAAGCTGTCAAAGAGATTGAGTTGACTTGGAAGACTTGGAGCAATCGTGATTGATATCAATTGTATAGCTTAATTATAGGAGAATCAATTACTGATTGTACGAAGCTGTATGTTTTATAAATACAGTTAGGTTAACCCTAGAAGGGTATCGAACATTGAGAAATTCATTGATTGTAACCTAAGCAGCTCTCTGTGATATTTTACATCACTGAGAGAGGAATTGTTAATTCCAAACAGTTTTTAAGTATTAAACAGTGTGTTCTTGTTAAGTTACTCATACAGTATTTGATTACCTATTGTGTATTCGACCTAACAAGTGGTATCAGAGACAATCTGTTACTTTATTACAGTTAAAGATCCAAACACAATAGTAATCAATGGCAGAGATACCTCCACCATCTGAGAAAGCTCCTACTACTGTTAGTAGGTATGAAACAATTAGGGTTCCTATACTTAGGCCATTAGAGTATGCAATTTGGAAAGTAAAGATGACCATGTTTCTGGAGGCTACAGATCCAGAATATCTTGATAGAATATATGAAGGTCCTCACAAACCTACAAAGTTATCTGCTACTGCTGCTGGTGAGGAATCAAAAGTCATTCCAAAAGAAAAGAAAGATCTAACTGCTGAGGATCTTTCATCTATTGCAAAGGATGCAAAAGTAAGACATTTACTTCACAGTGCTTTAGACAATGTTATGTCTAATAAAGTGATTAATTGCACAACTGCAAAGGAAATATGGGATGCACTTGAGGTTAGGTGTCAAGGAACTCCTGCAATCAAGAAAAACAGAAGAAACATACTCACTCAGGAGTATGAGCATTTTGAGGCAAAGTCTGAAGAAACCATGACAGAAACATTTGACAGATTCTGTAAACTGCTCAATGATTTGTCATTGGTTAACAAAGAGTATGATTTAGAAGACTCAAATCTCAAGTTTCTTCTTTCTCTACCTGAAAAGTAGGATTTGAAAACAACCACCATAAGAGATAACTATGAACTTGGTGAAACAGAGATTGATGAAATTTATGGACTGCTCAAAACCCATGAATTGGAATTGGAGCAGAGAAACAAAAGATCAAGTAGAAAGTCAAAGTCTGTTGCTCTTAAGGTTGAGGAGAAACCATCAAAGAAGGAAGCATCAAGGAGAAAGGCAAAAGGCAAAAGGAAAAGCTTTAGTCATACACTCAGAAAGTGAGTCATCAAACACTGATGTTGACTCAAACACAGATGGAACATCTGATTCTGAAGATGATGAAGAGATGATACAAATGGCTGCATTGATGGTAAAGACCTTCAAGAAGATGGGATTCAAGAACTTCAAGACGGGAAAGAGATTCTCCAAGGATTACTCAAAGTCTGACAAGAAGAATTTCAAGAAATCTGAGGGAAAGGACTTCAAATCTGGTAAGAAAGATAAGTCTGAGATTCAATGCTACAAGTGTAAGGAGATGGGTCACTATGCTCCTGAGTACAAAAAGAATAAAACTGAAAAGGCACTCTACACCAAAGGCAGAGATTGGGCAGACACCTCAGATTCAGATGAGGAAGTCAACTATGCTCTCATGGCTACAACCCAGAATGAAGATGATGATCTAAAGGTACCCCCAACTACCTATGCTTATAATACTGATAATATAACTGAATTGAGAATTTATCTTAAAGCATTACATATCAGTTATAGGGATCAGACTTTAGAAAATGAGAGGATAAAAAATGAGTGCTCTCAACTCAAAGAGAGAAACAAACTTGTTGAGGAACAGCTAGAGAACATGAATAAAGTTCAGAAAGAGAGAGATGATGCAGTGTTTATTGAACAGGAGTTGCTAGGTAAGTATAAGCAACTAGAATCTGAATTGAAGGATGCTAAACACATTATTAAAACTTGGACACACTCTGGTAAAGACACTCAAGAAGTGTTTCAGTCAGATACAGTAGGTCTAGGTTACTCTGAAGGAGATGAACTTAGATTTGAAAATTTGGTAAAAGTTAGACCACATCGTTCATCTGAAGGTAATGTTATGGGAACAGGTGGACCTAAGACTGAAGCTGAGAAAAAGGCTGTTAAAGAATCATATGCTAAGACTTTTGTTAAAGAGGCTAACATTGGTTCAATGACAGATAAACAACTCAAGCATAAGCTTAAAGAGATAAAATCTGTCAACAAACAGAGAATGCCTAAGAAAAACAAAAATGGAAAGGTAGGCATAACATCAGGAATTAAGCCAATGCTTGCTTCATTAGCTCCTAGAAAAACATGCTTTAATTTTGGTAGCACTAATCATCTTGCTAGTTTCTGCAGTAAGAATAAGAACATTAATTCTTTGCCCTCTAAAACTGCAGTTAAAAATGATTATGTGAGGACTAGACCACAGACTTTATGTACACACTGTGGAAGTACATGGCATTCTATTTACACTTGTAGAGATTATCATGCTATTTACTATAATTACTATGAACCCAAGCCAAATTTGAAATGGGTTAAAGTAAACTCTGCAAATGTAAACTCTGAAAAAGTTAGCTTAAACTCTGATAATGTGAATTCCGCTGCAAAAGCTAACAGAATTAAGAAAGCCAAAGGATCCAAGCAAGTCTGGATCCTTAAAACTAATAATCAGTGATTGTTTGTGAT
This sequence comes from Kitagawia praeruptora, assembly GCA_037693485.1. Classification (NCBI taxonomy): domain Eukaryota; kingdom Viridiplantae; phylum Streptophyta; class Magnoliopsida; order Apiales; family Apiaceae; genus Kitagawia; species Kitagawia praeruptora. Next base: position 39,568,328 of record CM075349.1, read on the forward strand.
TGCAGGGCAACAGGGTTAGTACCCTAGTCGTGGACAGTGGATGTTCAGGACACATGACAGGAAATAAAGCCCTGCTATCAGAGTATGAGGAGAAGGCTGGCCCAAAAGTTTCCTATGGAGATGGCAACATAGGACATACTCTGGGATATGGCAATATTAATCTTGGGAGTGTCATCATCACAAATGTAGCTCTAGTTCCAGGACTCAAGCATGATCTGCTATCTGTGAGTCAAATCTGTGACAGAGGATATCATGTAGATTTTCAGCCTGAATATTGTCAAGTGATCAATAAATCTACAGGGAAAGTTGCTCTAGTTGGAAACAGACACAATAACATCTATGAAATTAAATTGTCAACAAACACTGATGGCAAAGCAGTGTGTCTGTCAACAAGAATGTCCAGTGAAGAGAGTTGGAAGTGGCACAAGAAACTCTCACATTTGAACCTGAACAACATCAATGAGCTAATTAAGAATTATCTTGTAAGAGGTCTACCAAAGTCTTTGTTTAATGTAGAAGGCCTGTGTGATTCTTGCCAAAAGGCCAAACAGAGAAAAGCCTCTTTCAAAAGCAAATCTGAGTCTTCAATTGTTGATCCTTATCATCTCCTACATGTTGATCTTTTTGGACCAGTGAATGTGATGTCTCTTGGAAAGAAGAAATATGCTCTAGTCATTGTTGATGAATATACCAGATACACATGGGTATATTTTCTTGCAAAGAAGGATGAAACTACATTAACACTGACAGAACATATATTACAACTAGACAAAGGGTCAGAAAATCAAGTGAAGATAATAAGAAGTGACAATGGAACTGAATTCAGGAATTCATCAATGGAAGAATTTTGCAAGAGCAAAGGAATCAAACAGGAGTTTTCTGCACCTGGCACTCCACAACAAAATGGTGTAGTGGAGAGGAAGAACAGAACCTTGATAGAAGCTGCAAGAACCATGCTGGATGAAGCAAAATTGCCAACATATTTCTGGGTAGAAGCAGTTCAAACTGCTTGTTTTACTCAAAATGCAACACTGATCAACAAGCATGGTAAAACACCATATGAAATGGTGAAGAAGAAAAAGCCAAATCTAAAATATTTTCATATTTTTGGATGCAAGTGCTTTGTGTTGAAGACTCATCCTGAACAGTTGACCAAATTTGACCTAAAGGCAGATGAAGGAATTTTTGTTGGCTATCCACTGTCAACTAAGGCATTCAGAGTTTATAATCTGAGAACTAGAGTGATCATGGAATCAATTCATGTGTCATTTGATGACAAGAAAATAACTGGACTTGAAGATGTCAATGAACATGATCTACCCCACTTTGAAAATGAAGATTTATTCTCTGAAAAAGTAAACTCTGATCAGACTGATCTGACAAACTCTGTTGATCTAAACTCTGAACCTCTACTGGTAAATACTGAAGAAACTATTCAATCAGAAACAAGGGAAGAACCAGTTGAGGGGGAGCATGAAGAATCACATCAAAGTGATAATTCAAACACTGATAGTGACTCAGTTGATAATTCTGAATCAAACTCTGTTGATTCAAACTCTGTTGATAATTCTGAGCAGTCACATTCAGGGGGAGCATCAGAAAATGAAGAGAGGCACCAAGAAAATCAGGAGAGCATGGATCAAGGGGGAGGATCACATGATGACAGAAGCAATTTGCCTTCTGCAAGAAAATGGACTAAGTCACACACACCTGATTTAATTATTGGTGATCCAGATGCAAAAGTAAGGACAAGAAGTGCAACAACAAATGAATGTCTGTTTCATGCATTCTTGTCACAATCTGAGCCAAAGAAAGTGGAAGAAGCTCTTAAAGATGCTGACTGGATAACAGCAATGCAAGAAGAGCTAAATGAATTTGAAAGAAATGAAGTGTGGACCCTTGTACCAAGGCCCAAGAACAGATCCATTGTTGGTACTAAATGGGTTTTCAGAAATAAAACTGACAGTGAGGGTGTTATCACAAGAAACAAAGCAAGACTGGTTGCAAAAGGCTATTCACAACAGGAAGGAATATACTATGATGAAACATTTGCTCCAGTTGCTAGATTAGAGGCAATCAGAATCTTTCTAGCATATGCCTCTCATAAGAAATTCAAAGTGTTTCAGATGGATGTAAAAAGTGCATTTTTAAATGGAAAACTTGAAGAAGAAGTGTTTGTGGAACAACCACCAGGTTTTGTAGATCCAAAATATCCAGACTATGTCTACAGGTTAGACAAGGCACTCTATGGACTTAAGCAGGCACCAAGGGCATGGTATGAAACTCTTGCCAAATTTCTACTAGAAAGTGGATTTCACAGAGTTACTATTGACAAAACTCTGTTTTATTTTCAATCTGGTAGTGACTTGCTCTTAGTTCAGATCTATGTAGATGACATCATTTTTGGATCTACTAATGATAAACTCTATAAGAAGTTTGCCAAACTCATGCAGTCAAGATATCAAATGAGTATGATGGGAGAGCTTAGTTATTTTCTAGGCCTATAGGTGAAGCAAACAGATGATGGAATTTTTATAAATCAAGCAAAATATACCAGAAATCTTCTCAAGAAATTTGGCATGCTTGACTGTTCATCTGCAACAACTCCCATGGCAACTGCAACAAAATTGGACAAAGATGCAGGGTCATCAGTAGATATGACATGTTACAAAGGAATGATTGGTTCTCTACTCTATTTAACAGCTAGTAGACCTGATATCATGTATGCCACTTGTTTGTGTGCAAGGTTCCAGGCAGATCCAAGAGAACCACATTTAACAGCAGTAAAGAGGATTTTTAAGTATCTCAAGGGCACTATAACTTTGGGGCTGTGGTATCCAAGAGAATCAGAGTTTAAACTACTTGGTTATTCAGATGCAGACTTTGCAGGCTGTAAGATAGACAGAAAAAGCACCAGTGGAAGTTGTCAATTTCCGGGAGACAGACTTGTTTCCTGGTACAGCAAGAAACAGAAGTCAATATCTACATCTACAGCTGAAGCAGAGTATATTGCTGCTGGTAGCTGCTGTGCACAGGTTTTATGGATGAAGAATCAACTGCTGGATTATGGATTGAGGTATACAAAGATACCTATTTACTGTGATAATCAAAGTGCTATTGCAATGACAGGTAATCCAGTACAACATTCAATGACAAAGCACATCAGCATAAGGTATCACTTCATCAGAGAGCATGTAGAGGAAGGCAACATTGAGCTTCACTTTGTGTCTACAGAACAACAACTTGCAGATATCTTCACCAAGCCATTGAGTGAAGCTACATTTACAAGACTGGTCAATGAACTAGGAATGGTCTCTAGTTTTGACTAGTGATGTTGGTTAGACTCAAAAACTTATTGCTCATGTTATGCAAATTGTTAAGTGCTATGTGAACCTTAGTATTAAACTCTGTTATGCATGCTTATGTTTAAACCTTGTTAAACTCTGTCAGCATGTCTGTCTGTTAAACACTGTTATCATGTTGGATACACTCAGTGAATTCAGAATTGATTATTGTCTGAATGAAAACACCAATGAAGAAAAATGTATGAAGCATGATTCTCAGTAATTAAATCATGATTCTTTCTGAGTCACTGTAATCTAATCAAATTTTGTGCAGTAAATCAACACAGCATGATACTGTTTCATATTTATAGCATCTCTTAGTTTATTCAGTCCTAAACTCTGAGTTTATGAATATTGTGTGCATTGCCTCTCATAAATAATTTCTGTTATTGATGAACTCTAAACTCTGATAAGTGACATTCTGTTCCCAAAGGTATGGTTCCTGATGATTCCTTGTTTGTACTTGTGAAAACCATAAAACTTGAGATGTGTCATTGATTAGTTTGGTGAGTTCAGATTCATGTTTACACCCTGTGAGAGTTTGAGCCAAATCAGTGATTGATACATTTTCTATCAATCAGTATTTATTGTTGTGTGATGTTCATCAGGAAGTATGTTTCTCTAGAACTTGTATTAAACCATTTTGAGACTACATGATATGTGTGTGCATGAAAATGATAAAGGCAATAGGATTTACCATTCCTTCAAACACTGTTCAAAATTCTTTTGAACACTATTCAAACACTGTATAAACACTGTTCATAAATACCACCCTTAGTAAAACCCTTTGAGCCTAATTAACTGCTCATTTTTCTTATACTCTGAAGTATTAAGAGCAGTTATATTCTTTTGAAAAAAAAACCAGGTGAGAGTTTCTCAAGAAAAGAAAAGTTTACTCAGTATATATGTTAAAAAAAATATATATATAAAAAAAAGGGCATATATACTGATTTTGTACAATTATGTACTAACAGTGTGACTGAACACTTTGGTCTATTAAAATGTTCAGCTTGATATTCACTCATGAATAAAACATCTCTTTTCATCTGTTTGATCTTACCTCATTACAACCCTGAATAAAGTCCTTTTGATTTGTGCATACATGTACTCAAAGTAGTGTAGATTTGGTGGACATTCAAGCATATGGTAGAATCTGCTTTTTCTGATTGAATGTGAGTGTAAACACTTCCTAAACACTTGTGTGCTTTGAGAGTTTGTGAGTTTATCAAGTTCATGACTGTTATTCACTGAATGATGCTCTGATTTCTATCTCTTGATCTTTTTGTCTTCAAAGACTGTGTGCTTACTTGGATAATCATGGACATCAATGGGAATAGAAGTTTTCAGATTTCTGTATAACAGTAACTACAGAGTTTAGCATTCATCAAACAATCAGTGTTTACTATGAGAGTTTGTGCATTCAGTGTTTATTGATTTTTTGTTATGGATTTTATGAAATATTAGATGCTCTAAAAATTGATTTTGGTAAACTCTGCTTCACACACACTCATATTCACAACTGTGCAATTTTTGAAAGGGTTTCAGTGATAAAGTTGGAAAATTGATAAACACTGTTGAGTTGTGTTAAGTACTCTAAGGTAAAGTTTCATTGAGATGATTTGACTATTTTGGAGTAATTGGGGTAGTTGACAACTGTTAATTAGTGTAAATATGTCAAAGTGTCGTGATTATAGGAATGACAGCGGTAATTATTAAGTGATCCATTGGTTGTTTGACACGTGTCGCATGATAGTGTCCCACTCACACATTACTCTACAATCAGTTGCGCGCTTTCAATAAATAAACGATTGAGTTTTGTTTTTACTCTAATCGTTTTTGTTCTCTCACTTCACATCGATTAATATTCACCCACTCACAGTTACTTGCATACACAATCTCTTTCAAAATTCTTATTCACTCTCCTTCACATTTTGGTAAACACTTACCATACATCTTTTCTCTGAATATCTTCGTATCATATCTTACTAATGGCAACCAAAGCGTTTGATGCAGCAGGGTTAATTTTTCTTCCTAGCAACTATGCAGCTCCACTGGAGAATGCAAATGCTCCAGAGGCGTTTCATTTGTTTCAAAATTTCTTGAAAGATTCTGAAATAGGGAAGGCTTTAACTGCACCACCAATACTCTCTGCTTCACAAATTGCTACTTTTTGGACAAACTCTGTATATGATGATGGAGAAGAGTCTGGCACTCCAACAATCAGTTTCACTCATGCTGAATCAGAGTATATCATTACTCCAACTACGGTTAGGGATGCTCTGGATTTTGAGACTCACACTTCTTACAGTGTTGTTGGTCACGACCACTTGCGGACAATGTTGCAGCAAATTGGATGTGCAGGAAATTTGAATAAGCTGGGGTCTCTGAGAAGACCACTTTTGAGAAAGGAATGGAGTTTCTTTTTCGATTGCATTACAAGAGCTTTTGGAAAGAAGACAACAAATTGGGATGCACTTCCTCTTGACACTCTTCAAATTGGCCATGCTCTACTGTATGGAGGTAATTTCGATTTTGGTAGACTAGTGCTAATGAATTTGGGAGAGCGTTTGTCTGAGCCTACTTCTGTTTATTTTGCTCGATTTTGTCAAATGCTATTTACTGCTTGTGTGCCTAATCTTACAATTGATGAAGCTGATGTCATTCAACCTTTTCAAGTTGCTAAAAGGATGTTTTCTGATTTGACAAATAAAGATCTCACTAAACAGCAAATACCTGATATGTTTATGCCATTAGCCTTACAAAACTATGTCAACCAACCTCAAGATTCTCAATCACCACAACACATGCCTGAACCATTAGACACCATACATTCTGAACCAACACCAACACCCACAACACCCACAATCACTGTACCTACTACATCTCATCAATCACAACCAGAACCAATAAACTCTCCACCAATAAACTCTGAAACCTTAAACTCTGAGCCAGCACCTACTGAAAAACCCAAATCCAAACCAAAAAGAAAAATACACACCGCCCAAAACACTAAACACTCAAAGGCTAAACAGACATTACCTGGAGCTGTTTATACCAGAAGAAAGAAACAAAAGGCAAACAGACCTTCACTTTCACCAACTAAGGAGAGCTCTAGTGAAGAAGAAGAGGAGATTGCAGTGCCTCAAGTCAAGAAGAGGAGATTAATTCTTTCAGAATCTGATGATGAGAATGTTGTTGAAGCTCCAGAGGTGGTTTCACAGCAAACACCTACTGTTGAGGTTGCAGAGAATGTTGCTATACCTGCAGAGGATGAAATGCCTGCAGAGGATGTTGTGCCTGTCAATGTTGAAATACCTGCAGAGGTTGAAATGCCTGCAGAGGATGCTGTTAATGTCGAAATACCTACAGAGGATAACATGCCTGTAGAAGAGGATCACAGAGATGGTTTTTCACCAATGAATGATTTTCTTGATTCATTTCAACCAATTCTTGATCCTATCTCACCTGTTGTTCACACTGAAGCTCCTGGTGTAGCTGATGAGCCTGCAGTTAATTTTTCTGAAGCTGCAGCATCACACACAGAGCTAATATCTAATGCTTCTCCAATTCCAGACAAAGGTGATGAGGTTGATCAAGCAACTAAGAAAAATTATGAATCTATGCCTGTTGAAGCTACAAATGCAAACTCCGTTGCAGAGCCTGTGCAACATGAGGAGACTGTTGACAAGATTGCAGAAATTATTGCAGAAACTGTGGCTGACACAGCTCAGCACAGTGGTTCTTTACAAGATGCTCAAGCTAATGATGCTAATGTTGAAGATGAAGCTGAAGACAGTGCAAACTCTGATTCTTTTCTGAGTGCACCAGCACAGACTGATAATAAACATAAACCTTTTGATCAACCTTGTCCATCTCATGCAATTGAAGAAGAGCACCTTGCTAAATCTGCTGCTAATTGGTATAAACAAGACTGTATTTTTCCAAAAGGGAGAGCAGCTGATTTTGTTAAGCAGACTGCTAGTCAAATTTCAAATCCAGAAATTTTATCCTGTTTAAAGGCAACTGTGGTACAAGTCAAAACTCTGGATGGAAATTTTGCTGAAACAAAACAACAAATTGCTTCTTTGAAAACTGAGATACAGACTAGAGAAATGACAATGGAAAGAGAGTCAAAAATCAAAGCTGCACAGCTTTCTAAAGTTCAAGATACTCTCTTTGCCAGGCTAGGAAAGGTTGAAGAAAATCAAGCTGCCTTGTTTGCTAAGGTTGATTCCATTGCTAACTCTTTGGAGCTCATTACATCTATACTCATTCCTGATGATGTCAAAAAGGGGAAGAGAGTTGCTAAGTCTAAATGCAAAATTTCTCAAACTCTGCTTCAAAAGGATGATGCTGGAGATGGAGGGGCAAGTGATAAGAGTAAGGCTTTAAACTCTGGAACACTAACTCTGAGATCTGGCAAATCTCTTAAGTCACAGTCTGTTGGAATAAACACTGAAACTCAAGGTACTTCAAAGACCAAGAGTTTGGAATTAATATCAAATCCAAAGACTGATGAGGAGTTAGCTGTTAAGCTTTTCTTGGAAGAGAATGCAGAAGGAGTTACTATAGAAGATGCTAAAGCTGAAGAGAAGAGTCTGCAAGAAAAGCATTTGAAGACTTTAAAGTCTGATAAATTAAAGAAGAATGTGAAAGTTGTTAAAGCTGCAAAGCCTGTTCTTAAAGGTATTCAAATCAAAGAACCAGTTGGTACAAATCAAAGGATGCAAGTGTTCAGAAAACCAACAGATGCAGACGCTAAGCAAAAGCTGAAAAGTATTGTTACAACCTCTGTTGATACACATGTTGTACAGAAGAATGAAGACACAACATCTGTTACTGCACAAGTTGTGACCACACCATTATTGTCTTCTAAGTTGAAATCAACATTTGGAAAAGGTGTTCTTCATGATTCAAGGCTAGAAGCTACAGCTCCAATGGATTTCACTGATGGTAGAGCCTTATCTGGTAAAATCGGATACAACAAAGGAGGCATAGGCTCACACAGAGACACAAGACAATATGTTGGTCCCAGAGATCCTTCTTCATTGGCTGTTCCAGGTCGTGGTGTCACTCAAGAGAGTTTAGACAAACTGGAGTCAGTACAGCTTGTATATCAGAAGAGTTTAGAGAAGGATTTCTTGCTATATTTCATGGCTGATGGAACAGTGTTTAAAGTTTCTGAAAAGGATATTGATTTAAAATACTGGGAAGAACTAGAATATGTTCTGTATCTTTTCAGAGTAAGAAATCAAAGAGCTCAGTCAGTTGCAAATGTACTCAGACAAAAGATGATTCAAAATCTTGCCAGAAGAAATATGAAGTACAACAGCAAGTATGTTCCAAAGTACAGAGACTGGAATGGGAATCTGATAGAAATGGAGAAGGGGACTACAAAGCTGAAGACTGATCTTGGAATCACTGTTTTGGATTTTAATGTGAAGTCTGAGGAAGTGAAATATATCAGGCTGGGAAATGAAATGAGAAGAAACAAAATCTACGATCTTAGAGCTGCTATCTATCAAACTGATGAGAATGATCCTCAGTTGAGAGAAATCAAGGAAGCTATGCAGATAGAGCTTGAAAATGCTGAAAGAAGATTGCTTATAGACTATCTCAGAACAATGCCAGATCTACAAGAGATTAGAAATTAAAGTCTGTAAGAATTTTCTTATTTTCTGTAGAAATTGTTAAGTAATAGCTTAAACTCTGTTTGTATGTTAAACACTGTAAACTTTGTATTTGTTTTGACATCATCATTTACTGTAAACTTGTACATTCTTGCTAATGGACAAGTTGGGGGAGATTGTTAGAAATGATTGATGAGAACAGTGTTTGGAAGCTAAAGTAACAAAACAGAGTTTAGCTGGAAGCAGTCAGAGTTTAGTTAAACACTGACTGGAAGCGCAACAGAGATTGTTAAACTCTGTAGCGGTAATGTCTGAAGAGTCAACAGTGTTTGAAGATTGATACAAGATAAATTTGGAAGCAATATCTTTGAAGATTGGAAAGCTGTCAAAGAGATTGAGTTGACTTGGAAGACTTGGAGCAATCGTGATTGATATCAATTGTATAGCTTAATTATAGGAGAATCAATTACTGATTGTACGAAGCTGTATGTTTTATAAATACAGTTAGGTTAACCCTAGAAGGGTATCGAACATTGAGAAATTCATTGATTGTAACCTAAGCAGCTCTCTGTGATATTTTACATCACTGAGAGAGGAATTGTTAATTCCAAACAGTTTTTAAGTATTAAACAGTGTGTTCTTGTTAAGTTACTCATACAGTATTTGATTACCTATTGTGTATTCGACCTAACAGATTCCCAAGGTAGCTATCGGACGGTTGGGTATTGATAGATTATGTACATTAAGTGTGTAAGTTGGTGTAATAACTTTTGATTGTTGAAATGCTTCATGTCGAAGTATTATTCAACAATGTATCTAAGTATGATCCTGGTTTATAATAACTCTTTTAACTCTCAACTCTAAACTGTTATTATGGTGGATGTTGTTTTCTGAGCATATGACTGGTGTGTGTGTGTGTATTATTGCGGGGTCAATTGCATAAGTATTGATTGTAAAAAAAAAGACCCAAGGGATATTGATATTGAATGGAAATTGGTCCGTGACGGCCCGGATTTGGGGATGTCGCAGTATTCATGAACAAAAATTTTATTTTATTTAAAATTAATGATTTAATAATTATTTGACTTTAAAAATAATTAATTTTAACAAAATCGTTGAAGTTATTATTATATCAAGTAATATTCAATTAGATAATTGAATTTTTTATAATTTTTAATTATTAAATATTTTTGAGAAATTTGTAATAAAATATTTTAAAATAAAGTAATTTTCAAAAATTATTTGGCTTTTAAGGTAATTAACTTTAGTAAAATCGTCGAAATTATCAATGTGAAAAGTAATGCTCCATCAAATAATTGAATTAATTAATTTCATAATTATTAAAGTATTTTAATTAATTTAGAATAAAAAGGTTTTAAAATAAAGTAATATTCAAAAATTAATAAATTATGATTCAAATTATTTTAAAATTTAACATAAAAAATAAAAATTTGTATAAACTGTGAATTATTGCCAAACAATGAAAATAATAAATTTAATAATTATAATTTAATATCAATAAATAAAAAAAATTTGTAATTAAAAAAAAAATTACAATGAATCGTTGAAAGGGATGAGCGACAAATAAAATGGAGAGCGGCAAAACAAAATTTGGAATTGGGGTTAGTCAAACATAAATCGGGGAAAAGAATTGGTGAAAAACACTTCTCACCTCTCATCTCTCACCTCTACTTCTCTCATCTTTCTCACGAATTCTTTAGGGTTCAAGGATTCAATTAAGGTTCGAACTAGGTTAATCGAGATTCGGTACAAGGATTCAATTAGAATTCAAGCTGGGTTAATCGAAGTATGGTTGAAGGATTCAGTTAGGGTTTGAGATGTTCAATTAAGGTATAAATCTTTCTTTTTATGATTCAATTTGTATATTTATAGCTTGGTTTGACCTCTATCTCTCTCACCCTCTCTCTGTATCTCTCCCCACTCTTTGTATCTCTGTGTATCTCTATCTCTCTCTCTCTCTCTCTCTCTCCCCTACTCTCTCTGTCCCTTTCTCACTCTCACTCTCTCATTATCTATATCCTATGTCTCTGTCTGCTTATTTAAACTAGTTATAAATTTCTCACTGCAATTGATATAAGAGTTTAGTGAAGAATTGAATGGAAGAACAAATATTTGTAAAGTTTGACATGAGTTGTGTTTTAATACGTATATATCAATTCCTCTGTGAAGAAAGGCTTTAGTTATCCATCGGACAATGGTAGGGGAAACTTGTATGAAGTTTAAATATGGCTACTGATTTATCATATGAAACTTGATGTAAATTATTCATTGTAAATAATTATTGCCAATGTCCTGCAAATACTTGACACACACAATAATCTTATAAATGCATTATCTGTCTAGCAGGAGACAAGCTCTTTCATCTGTCCATCATCTATTGGATTCCGTGCAGGTAAATAACATATCTACAACTTATATTATGAAACTCTGTAAGTAATTTTTGTTAATGAGTCTATCTATCTGCAACCATTTACTGTTGTTACTTACTTCCAAGCATCTTCTTTATTGTTCTTTTGCTAATGTTTTAGGATATTCGTAGTTATATTTGGTTATGAGCATTGTATCTTAGAGGTTGAAAGGAACCTTTTAGTTTAGGATATATGTATGCTGGTGTGAATATTTTTCAGATTTATTCAGACTAAACTTCTTGTAGGGTATTGACATTGGAAGATGCATGCTACAATTATACAGCCTGCTTTGGAATATCCTAACAGGACGTGAGCACCTACTCTTTCATGGAAGGCTAAAATATATTTATTGGACAATTTAAGACCTGCATTAACTTGGTGTGTTCTGGGAAATGGTAAGCCTTCTAATAATAATACTTCTGTTGCTTTCTAGTTTTATTGATTTGTAGAAAGTCCAATTTATTGCTTATAATTAGCTGTAAAAGTAAGTTTATGCCAGAACGGAATAAATGGTAGAGAGGTACTCTAATGACTAATCTGATAGTACGGAATAAATGATCTTTGGGGGAAGTTGGTACTTTATCAATCATAGAAGTCTGAATATGATTGAAAGCTTGATTTAACTCCAGCGATCCCATAGAGCTGGTTCAAGATCAAGGTTTCCAAGCAGTAAAGATCATGCAGCAGTATGTTCACGGAAAGTCTTTAGTCCCCTGGTCTTGTTAATTTGAAAGGGCCCTGCCTCTTTTATTATTCTCTTTTCTACTCTTATATACGACTCCCCTTTCTAACTCACTGCCATAACTAATTAACTAAAATAATTCAGCTTATTGGTGTATATGACGATGCTTATGATATATATGGCACGCTGGATGAAATTGAATTGTTTACAGATGTCGTGGAGAGGTTTGAGCTTCTTTGTAATCTTTTATCTATGTCTTGTGCAGTGCCTGGCAGGACTTTATGGTACTTGTTTTAATCAGTACAACTTGTTAATTTTTCTTTGTCGAGCAACTCCTCGTGTACACACACACACACACACACACACACACACTCACTCATGTGGTTGTAAAAATACATATATGTTGTTTGGTCACTTATACTTCAGTTTGTGTGGTCACACGATGGGAGAGAACTTAAATTTCACATTATTTATTGAAATGTTTGAAAGTGAATCATACTTATAATTATTATAACAATTATAGAAATAGTACATTTTATGAGGTTGAAAATTGTTTTCCTTACCTCTATGGATCTGAGCTTTAAATACAAATTAAGAAATACTTTGTAAATTAGCTAACACTAAATTGTTGATTGCTTTCATTGTAGGATTTTTACTACAGTTAGAGATTCTAAATTACAGGCAAAAAGAGCAGAGAGCAAGAAGAAGGTTTGGACTTTCTTTTAATTCATGATTTGTTAAATGTGTTATTCTTCTGTTATTGTTTTAAAGATTACATTTTTCTATTTTTAGATATGTTTGGATGATGACAAGCTTTTTTATCTTTGATAACTGAATACTAAAAAAAAATGTAATTTGAATTATCCTTCTGTAGGTTTGTTAATTACCTGTAAATCAACCTGTCATATGAATGTACTACTTGTGAGTATTAATCTATCATTGATATTCCTTAACAGGTTAATTTAGAATTATGAACATTACGACCTCTACGGCAGGACAAATTAGGTGCATATTAAATTTAGGTTTATAATGTCAAGATTCTCGGTTCCAATCTTAGAACTCGCAAAACTATTGGTCAGTCGTATGACAGAATTAATGGAAAGTGCCCTATGACCCCTTTGGAGGTTGTGCAATGAATTGCAAGTTTTGCTACACTGGCAGGTATGTAGTTCTATATATGTGAAGTTTTCTGTGTACCATTTTCTGATAACCTGTATATGTCTGGACTTGTAATGGTTCACTGGTGTCAAACTGTCAAATCTATCTATATATCTTGCTCTTGATTCAGTTGTATTTTTGTCATGGATACCTCAGGGCTGTGTATAATCCATATTTGCACGACTCTATTAGCAATTATTTTTTTTACTTTGGCAAACGAGATGCATCCTTTTCAGGATTAATATGTTATTCGCATCAGTTGCACCTCAACTATTTCCTTTGCTGCTTCCAGTTCCAGAAGATAATAAAGCGGAGTATTATCAACAACAAGAAGAAATATCGGAGGGGTTCAATGAAGTGGATGCCTTGGCATATCTTGGTTTTGGAAGCCGATTTTTTTTGTTTCTTATATTGGTAGATTTTGAATTGTAAAGATGGATCAAATGATGTAGTTGGTCGATTTGATGTACTTGCTGGTGGATTTGAATTATTGTTGGTTTGTTTATGGGAATTCAATATTATGTTGGTGCATTTTTATTTTGTTACATTTATGGTGTTATAATAGGTACAAAGTGTGTTGTAATATGCTATTATTTTTTATCATTGTATGTGTTACAGTAGGTAATATTAGGTGTTACAATAGGCCTTGCAAAATGAGCATGTGGGTCCCACAATAGGCCAAAAAAAGTGAGACCTAGATGTGGGCCCCACACGTGCGTCCCACATGTGACACCTGTGCAAAATTGTATTATCTGTTGTAACACACAAACTATGTTACTATAGAGTGTTTAAGATGTTGCTATAGAGGTTTTTGGTAACCACATTTGCTATGTTACCTTAGACTGTGTTTTGATGTTACCTTAGATACCTGTAGTTACTACTGAGAACCTAACACAGCTGAAGTGTTACCATAGCCCTATTTTGGCCTATGGTAACTTCAAAATGGGGTCTATGGTAACACAGTTTGGGGGTTGTTATAGGCCATCTATGGCGTAGTGTTTTATCCTAGTTGAGTTATATATGTCCTCTATTACATATTACATTACATTATGCTTTACAACATTTATTGTTGCAGACTATGTAAGTGAGGATGAGGTAACAAAAGAAAGCAATACCGAGATGGTTGTTATTTCTCTTCCTGAACTTGTGCCTAAGCTACCATTCCCAAGTCGAAACACAACTCATGTGGATCAATGGTTTAATATTGATAATCCATTCAAAACGCCTCTTACGCTTCAATTCTCGGAAGAAGGAGATCCTGATAATTACTCTTTATTCATTGATTTAAAAAGACAAGAGGATCAAATAGCTCCAGAGAAAGTAAGGAATGAAGAAGAACCACCACCCGAGCCTCCACCTCACGTGAATATTAACGGAGTTCGATGTTTTCGAGGCTGTGAATTTTATCGTTGCTTTATCACAAAAGTTTCCAAAACTACATATTTTCTTGATCAATTGTTATTTATTGATGTAGTAGCTAAATTTGCTAATGCTTGTTTGGAAATTTTGTGCAGGATTAAAACAACTGTTGATGCTCGTGGTGGTCTCGCGCAACAGGTTTTTGGTCTTTTTGCAGTGGCACTCCGTGCCTCGACACTTCATGCATATGCATTAGGGGAGTATTTCTTACTTTTCTTTGTATTTCTTACTTTTGTTTTATATAATTGTTCATTGAGGACAATGAACCACTTAAGTGTGGGGATGAGTTCTCGGTGATTAAAAATTCCCAAAAAAATCAGAAAATTAGAAAATAAATTGCCTCATCTCATAGTGTGTTAACAAGGATAGGTATGTATCTTGTGAGCTTATTTTGCATGATTATTTGACATGTCATATCTCTGAAAGTTATTTGTTACTTGATGATTCCTTGTTTGTGCTTGCGAAAATTATAAAACTTGAGATGTGTCGTCTTTGTCAATTTTAGTGAGTACTGAAGCATGCTTTCACCCTGTGAGATCTTGAGCCTAATTGGTATATTTTATATCAATTGAATTTTATTGTTGTGTGTTGTTCATCATTTGGCATGTTGCTCTAGAACTTGCTTTAAACCATTTTGAGATTACATGATATCTGTATGCATGAAAATGATAAAGGCACTAGGATTAACCGTATTTATCCAAACAGTACCCTTGAATCATATATCCTTAGTGAACCCCTTTGAGCTTTTTATCCGTTATTTTTGTGTATGACCAATCTAAATTCTTGAGCCTACTTCTTTATTCTTCTCTTGATTTACTAGTAGACCATTTTGATTCATTTGGAAGTTGGTGAGTGCATAGTGTGGGGATTTCTTTGTTAAAGTGTGAAAATTTGGTGGGAATAAAAAAAAGAAAAAAAAGAAAAGAAAAAGAAAAATAAAAGATCAAGTGGAGTTGTGTTCATTGGTTTGGGCAATATGAAAGTGAAAAAGTACATGGTAATATGTGCTTGGAGTTTAATGCATGTGAGAGTCTGATCAGCTTTTACATGATCAAATTTCATGTTGAGTGCTTTAATTAGAAATGAATATTGTGCTCTATTAGTTTGTCGAGTTAGCCACTTGTTAACCTTTTTCTTGATTCCCTACCCTTCACCTTATCCACGTTACAACCCTTAACAAAGACCTTTTGATTTGTGCATGCATATATTCAAAGTAGTGGAGATTTGGTGGACAACCAAGCATAGGGTAGCACATGACTTAATTGATTGAACTTGAGCGAATACACTTCACCTATACACTTGTGTGATTTGAGAGTTATGTGAGATTTTCTATCCATAGCATGTTACTCATTGAATGCAGCATTGATATATATTTCATGATCTTTTTTGTCTATCTAGACTGTGTGTTTACTTGGATAGTCTTGTGCATATGATGTGTAAGTGAACAGACTTTCAGTATTGTGCAATTGAGGTTTACTGGTGTGAAGTACTATGATATGTTGCATACTTGAGACTTGGCAGAAAAATTGGATTTTGTGGGTAAATTCACTATAAACCCTCACGAGACAACACTCGTCCTACTAGGGCTGCCTAGGGGTTTCACGGCTTGTTGCATATGCTCAATGCAATCGTGTCATCTACGAAAGTGATATTAGTTAGGATTTAGTTTTTATTTCGCTTATTTACCCGAGTACGTGCAAATGCTTAGTGTGGGGATGTTTGATAAGATATATTTTTATATATATTTTAGATAATTTTATTCCCATATTTAATTGCATTTTGCATTGATTTGGATATTTATTTAATAAATCTTAGTGTTTTATTGTAGAAGACAAGAATTCCTAAGTTTGGAAGATTTTGGGCTTAAAGAGCTATTTTGGAGCTAAAAATGGAAGAAATTCGGATTTAGTGAGTTTCACCCGCTTTCTACGGTATTTAATTCATATCCGGAGTTGTAGGAGTCGAATTTGGACGATCTTACAGTCCACGCGAAGCTTAGAAAATTATCTACAATTCAGAGGGATTAAATAAGCAAAAATCCGATTTGAGCAGCTCGAAATCTGAGGAGCAAATGCAGTTCCGAATTTTAGTGGATTTGGAATTTTCTTGTAGTTTATTTAAAGTATAAAGCATGTGTTTGATTGATTAGTTGTTGTGAAGAATTCCCAGCCGAAAGTCTTGAATTGTTTAGCAAAGAAAGAAAAAAAAAAGCAATTGCCAAAGTGGACTAATGATGAAGGTCAATGATGGAGGCATATTAATATGAATATTTGAGGCATGAATGGGCTATAAAATGAAGAGCTGGCGGGAGTGAAAAAACACATTAGAAGACACACCAAACTTTAGCACCAGATATCAAATTAGATTTACATTCTCTGCACAAACATTAGAAAAAGAGTGTAATCATTACACCACTTTACATCTTTTCAATTTTACAACTTCTTCATTCGGCTACTACAAGTTTGGTTAGGGCCTTGGTTTTCTTCTCTTTTATGTACATTTTCTTCAGCTTAATTCTCCGTTATGTAAGGTACTTTCTATTTTATCTTGTTTATTAAGTATATATTTTAGATGGATTAATGTTATATAATTTTAGTTGTTCTTAATCTTTATATTAGTGAGTAGTTTGTTCTAGGGTATAAAGGGAAGCCATGTTTGCATGATAATTCTGGCATGATTTTCATAGTGGTTTGATTGATTATGGTAATTTCTAATCGATTATGTTTTGATATTTAATTTGTGTTAGTGGCCAATATCACAGATTAATTATATGCGAATAGGAGTAATAGATCGAGAGATTTTACTCACTAGAGGCACACATACGGTTAGCGGAATTGAATTTTAGTGCGAGAGCATAATTGGATTTCCGAGAGCGTTAATGCTTGAGAGAGATTAATACATGCTCTAATTACCCGATTAATTAAATTACTAAAAGTGATTATATGTGTAAGCATGTTTCGGGAGTGTTGATGCTTGAGAGAGATTAACAAACTCTAAATTGCATGACCATTTTGATTGCTTTAGCTTAAAAGCAAGATATTATGTAAACATGGTGGACCTAATTTCCATAGATTTTAAATTCATTGTTTATCCCTTAATTAATTAGTTAAATTAATATAAATAATTAGTTATTAAATACTTTCATAATTATCATTTTTGCTCCAGAAACAATTAAATTAAAATTGATAAAACTTGCCTCCCTGCGAACGAACATAAAAAAATATACCACATCAATGTTAGGCTTGCCAGTTTAAGTGATTGGATGTAGGTTCAAGACCTGCCCCACCTCATTAGACTTCCCATCCACCATCTTCGTCAGACCCTTTATGAAACTAACCATGTATTCCCTTAACATATATCTCATAGTCTTACACCCTAATTTAAATGAAAAGCCTACATAAATTTAGTCCAAGAAAAAATGTTCATAATTCTAAAATCCAAGTAAATTACAAAGATAACACCGAACTGGATTCACATTAACACCCAACAAAAGTTCTAATCTAAAAAATCTATCCATCTCCATTGGTCACACTGATTACCATTTTCAGAATTATGTCCAAATTAGTTGAGTATACGGACAAGACCATAATAGGTGTTGTAAGGTTTCAAAATCCAGTTACACCATATACAAAATTGATCTCCTTTCTTAAGACGTAAGTAAGATCTTCAAGAAAATTTTCATAATTTTTTTTAAAGAATAACCTACACTATTTATTCAAAACCACTACCAAGCTTGTAATTAACAAGAAGCATTTACAAATTATAGGAGAATCAATAGAACTTTAACCCAATGACAACATATAATGTACTTATAAAACAATATTCAACAGAATTAAAATAACACTCGTATATGTTAGTTGACTTTTTTTGTCAATCCATATCCTTTCGTCATTGCAATTCTTGCCATTCTCTTCATCCTCGTCATCCTCGCTATACATAATTTTCTTAATGTTCGGATTTTTAAGGTACGTCAACAAAATATTTGATCGGCAGTTGGATCACATTGATACTTCATTTTCTGTAAAATTTATTTATTGGAATTAAAGCATTGTATAATAATTACGAATAAGTTGAAGAATCTATGTATACTATGACATGCTTACCATACGAGCATCAACTATCCTATGAGAAGCAGAACCACTTGTATGTGTAAAAAGATGGCCATCAACCCCGCTGGAACGATTATTTTTTTAAATCTCAGACTTTCTTTGAAATTTTGGGGTTCTCCTGAACTCAGTCCAACTCGATAAGACATTCATGCTAATTCTATTTCTATTATCTGGTGGTTCTTGATTTTCCCAATCAGAATTAGATATATTACAGATCTTTGAATACTTCCTCCGTGCGTTTGCTAACCAGCCCTAATATATCACGACATCTGATTGCCTCCACACAAAATACTTCTACAATATTAAAATTCCTTACTTCCTACGTTAGTATGGGTCAGATTTTCCTTCTAATTTATTTAAACTCAAAATTCTAATTTCAATGATAGTTTTACAAATTTAATATCTGTATTAAGCTTATCTTACTTTAAATATTATTCGAAAGATAAAACTTTTGCCTTTACTTAAATACAATTATTAGTTCTACTTTAAGCCATAAGGAATTTAAGAAACTATCCATGGTATTAAGCTTATCTTACTTTAAATATTATTCGAAAGATAAAACTTTTGCCTTTACTTAAATACAATTATTAGTTCTACTTTAAGCCATAAGGAATTTAAGAAACTATCCATGGTAGGAATGATATACTATAAATATATAAAATTAATAATTAACAATCTAAAAGGAAAAATCGTAAATAAGTTCATGCATGGTTGAAACTTATCAAAATTGTAAATAATGTTCTCCTTAATTTGTGTGAAATTAATGTTGACAGAGATATGACAGTCCTAAAAATCTAGTTTAACTATTTTAACACAGTACTTTGTTACTAAAGCCAAGACCTAGAACACCGGTCTATACCAGAATATGACATATACTATAAAGTACAAATCAAAGGTTTAAAACATAACTAATAGACCACAATCTGTCATGAAGCAGAAATAATTATTTTAACAAAAACCTTAAAGAATAATGTTAATAAATAAAACCAACAGAAAAATTAGAACCAAAGTGATTTGCATATAATTTAATATACCAACTGATTTATCATAGATGAACAAAATCGAAACTTTAATAATACCACATCGACCAAATACATACAAAGATTATATGATGAATAGTGTTTATGGATTTAAAATGTTTTACCTTTACCATTCACATTATTTTTACCGGGATTTGTTGAATTGACTCATAAAGTGGAGATGCCAATCACACCATCGGTGATCCCCAAGTATCTTTAAGTTCATCCCGGTACCAATTGTATAGGAAAGAGAAACAAGAGGACTAATAATATTGTTGAAATCTTTAAGTTCATCGATGCTCATATGACTGATAATATTGTTGCTCAAACTGTTGCTGATTATGATATGAAAAATTTTGAGCACCATTGTCCTGGTAGTAGAAATCTAGTTGATTCACGCATTCTTGATCAAAAGTGTTTGAATACTGATTGTACCCATATCCTTCTTCAAAAGAATTCATTTGTCCGCACTGAGCATTCTGAGAATTATAGAAATTGTAAGAGCATTCAAAACCAAAGTGACCCTGCACACCGCAAATTTGACAGAAGTTGTAAGTTTTAGGGGCCACTTGTGACATCTCATTGATACTCATTGGACGCATAGTGGGCTCTGTAGTCTTCGACATGGCAATCTCTCGAGTATGTGCCTCTACTAGGGAAGATAAGAGTGCAAAAGTATCAACTTCACCCATTGTAAACCTGTAGACACTCAACAAAGCCAAGAAAACGCAGTAAAATTCGCCTCAATTGGAACTAAAGTTCCAATGAGACAATGGAAACAATCTAAACAACTAAATTAAAATCAACAGAAACTCCCTGTCTCCCCGGGAGCGGCGCCAAAAACTTGATGTGTCAAATTATACCTAACCGCAAGCGCACTGTGTCTATTGCTAGTACAGATGGCAAGCGGGTCGAATCCACAAGGAGACAGGTTCTACTAATTCCTTTTCAGTTATCGCTAATTGTTTCAGGGACAAACGAATATGTGAAATTATTAATTAACTAATTAAACTAAATTAACACTAATTAAACAGATGATAAACAAATTATTTAAAACCTAGGGCAATCAGGTCCACCATGCTTACACAATTGGCTCTTAAGCTAAAGCAATCAATGTGATCCTATAACTAGAGTATGTTAATCTCTTTCAAGCATTAACACTCTCGAAACATTTAACACAATTAACCACTTTTAGTAATTCAATCAATCAGGTAATTAGAGTCAAGTTAATCTCTTCCAAGAATTAACGCTCTCAGAAATCCAATGATGCTTCCGCACTCAAATTCAATTCTGCTAATCGTATGTGTGCCTCTAGTAAGTAAATCTCTCGATCCATACCCCTATTTGCATATAATTAATCCATGATATTGGCCAATTACATAAATTAATGATTAAAACATATCAATCAGAATTAACCATAACCAATCAAACTACTATGAAAATCATGCCAATATTAGTGCAAACATGGCTTCCCTTTAAGCCCTAGAAATAACTACTCGCTAATAATTAAACAAGTAAAACAACTAGTAAAACAAGAAAACATAATTAAACTAATAAGAACAAAGAAAAGATTAAGAGAACAAAACCTTCAAACTTCAATGTTGTCACCCAAAAGAAGAGTCATGGTGTTTCTCTACATCTCCAATTAATAATAATACTAATCTACCCTAAACTATATTATCTGATCTAATATTACATCCTTCTTATTCCCTCTATAAAATAATACCCTAGATGTATTTATATAGGCTCTAAAAGTCTTGCCCAATAAAAGTATTTTAATACTCTAAATAAATTACAAGTAGGATTCCATAACTGAATAGGATTCCTTAATTAAAATTATTCACTTCTTTTTCTCCTCTGTTTCTGGGCTCTTCCAACTGGATTTTGCTTACTGGACCACCTCTGAATTAAAGATAATTCCACAAGCTTCGCGTGGACAGTAAGATCGTCAAATTCTGACATTTTAGAACTCAAGATATGGCCAAAATAGTGTAGCACAGCCCGTGTAGCCCAATAATACGAATTTTCTCCTATTTTATCTCCAAAATAGCTCTTTTTGTTCCAAATCCTTCCAAGTCATGAATTCTTTATTTCATACAATAAAATAATCAAATATATTAAATAAAAATCCAAATCAATGCAAAACACAATAAATATGAGAATAAAATCATCTAGAATATATATAAAAATATACTCTATCAAACATCCCCACACTAAGCATTTGCACATCCTCGGGCAAATAAGTGAAATAAAAACTACGTCCTAACAAACATCACTTTCGTAGATGACACGATTGCATTGAGCATATGTAACAAGCCGTTAAACCCCTAGGTAGCCCTAGTAGGACGAGTGTTGTCTCGTGAGGGTTTATAGAGAATGTACCCACAAAATTCATCTAACCATGCAAAAGATCAATGCTAACACAACACCACTCACGCAAGTCCTCTCATGCCACATCAACTTAAGAATCAAAGCAAACATACGATGTCTTGGTGTCGAAAGTGCAAGTATTCACGTAGTCTACTCAACCAACATGCAGAAGGTCATAAAAATTCATGTCAAGTGTAAAAATCGTTGGTAATCATGCTAAACCCACAAGAAACACATCTTTAAGTCTAAACCCGGGATCTCCTATGCCAAAACAAGTAATAACTCACCTTTCACTCAAAAACGAATATTCACTGAAGAACAAGGTTAAGTGTATCACTCAATTCCAACAAAATCATAAACACAACTTGACACTCGCAATCAATCTCACTCTCAACACAACATACATCACTGATGACAATCAAAAGGTCTTTATTCGGGTTGTAGCGGGGCTAGGGACAAGGTATGTCAAGTAAAGCTAAAACAGGTTAATATGCCAAAAGCTAGTACCCAACAATATAATTCATTCCATTCCCTTTCTATTAAACCCACAAATACTTCCCCACACTTGGATTTTTCAATAACCCTTACATAATAACTTGACTAGTCGAATGAAGAGGGATCATACAAACATAAGAATGCTCTCAAATTTTTTTTTTTTTCTTTTTTTCTTTTCTATTTTCTTTTCTTTTTTTTCTTTTTTTCTGTTTTTTTTTCTCTTTTTTTTTCTTTTTTAGAGAGCTAAGGAATAAGCACAATGATCCATAGATATTTTTATGAATTTCGACTAGCAAGCATCAATCCAAAATCAATATTCCCCAAAAGTATGATCATCAATAAACCCCCCCCCCCCTTTTATGAACACCTTATTACTCCCTTAAGCACAATACTAGCCTTTGACAATTTAGGTTCAAATTCAATGTAAGGCCAATAGAATAAAAAGGATAATGGCAAGTAATGTGGTGTGTCACCGAAAGAATATGATTAAGCTCAACGGGTTGACTAATTGATCATGTTTAAAAGGTATGGAAATATGGGAAATACGAGGTCAAACCTAAGTGCCTTTATCATCTCATCATCAAGTAATGTCATGCATTTCAAAAAAGATCTCAAGTAAGTGCTAGCAATGTAAACAACATGTGGACACTCAAGCAAACGAAAAATCATGCAAAAGATATGCATATAGGCTCAAAACTCACTTGGTATGACAAAACATAATCAATCCCAAGTAACAAGACTCTCTAACGCACCTACTTGTACTCAAAGCATTAAAACCAAGTCATCTTGCACATATTCATGTCATTCTAATCACTTACAATATCCAATTAAGTCTACCAGCTTCAACTTGCTAGTGTAAGTGTGTGCACAAGAACAAAGCACGTCACTTCTCATACAAAAGCGTCAAGAACACAAGAATTCTACGCATGCATGGGTGTATCAAGCAAAATACAACAACTAATCAAATTGCATGGCTAGAATTATTTTTGGTATTTTTAATTTTTAATTTTTTTTAAAATTCTCTTAACATTAAGAATTGAGAACCCTTCCCACACTTAAGCGGTTCATTGTCCCCAATGAACTAATGAACAAGATACAAAACTATAACTAAAAACAAAATAAAACTACACTAAAAAGAAAAGAAAGAAAACTCCCCTGGAATCAAGGTGTCGGGTGTAAAAACCATCCCTCATTTGCTTAGGAGCCACCCACGCACCACCAACAACCACCAAGAAATTTCCTGCAAAAACCACCAAGCAATATCACTCCAAAAATACCAAATTAACAAGAATATACAAAATCCCCAATTTACAAGAACACAAATTCGTAATAAAAAATAAAATAGAGAAGAGATATCCCAACTACGAATCAAAGAGGTGAACTTGCAATTAATTCCTCTTTAGAATTGAATTTTTATAGATTTAAATAAAATAGAAGAAGAATTGGATTTGTATGTATAGGTGGGTATATATATAAGATGATGGATAGGTGAAATTTAAAAATTTAGAGTGTAGGAGAGATTTGGGATGGGTTGGATTTGATGTATGATAGGTATAAGAATTAAGAATTGATAGAATAAAAATTAGAATAGGGTTGGGTGTGTTTTTATGTTGCAAAACAACAATTTTCGGGGAAAATAAAAAAAAATTCTGGGCAGAAGGGGTGTGTAACGCAGGCGCAACCTGCGTTACAGGGTTGCAAACTGCGGCTAATGCAGTAACGCAGGCGCAACCTGCGTTACAGGGGGGCAAACGGCGCGGAAGGCAGTAACGCAGGCGCAACCTGCGTTACAGGGGTGCTGCCTGTGCGAAAATCACTGTTCATTTTTTTTTTTAAGAGAACACCCAATTTTTTTTTTTTTTTAAGAATAAAGAGTAATGTACCCAACAAGGCTTGGGTTGAACAAATAACTAAACAATTCTACTATATATGGAAGAGAAGGAAAAAAGTACTCCCCTATGCAAAAGCATGAAGTGCACCGATCCTCCAATGAAACCTTGGGTTGCCTCCCAAGCAGCGCTTATTTAGAGTCATTAGCTTGACCTCCTCAAAAATACTCCGGTAAAGGCGTAATATCCAATTTCTCGATCATAAACTCGCCACCACAAAAAGTATCAAGAGTGTTAGTGATTGTCTTTATCCTGCAGAAAGTCTCCAAACAAGCATCAGTAAAATAAAATATGTCATTAATAAGCAATAGAGAGAGTGCTTGTGCAATTTTGGAAAACTTTGTGATAAAACAACGATAAAATTCAACACCACGAAAATATTGAACTCCCTTGACATAAGGTGGAGGTTCTGGTGGTGGTTTTTCTTCACTCCTCACTTTCACTGGAGCCATTCGGACATCTTGGCTTATCACATCATTGGCTAAAAAGACACTTCCATCTTCTCCCTCTTCTTGAGCTTGAAACGTAGGAGCCACTTTGTATGGATCCTCAACCAGAATTTGAGAAATATCATCTTGGACAATATTTGTTATCACATCAACCTTGAAATAAGTGTTCTTGAGTAATGAAGCCTTGTAAGTAGAGGCTAGATCGAGAGCAAATTTATCAATACATGGTAGATTAGGCACAGGTTGTGGAAGAGAAACAACAACTATCTCTGTGTTGCTTTCCTTTGTAGCCTCATCATCAGTCACATTGTTCTCAGTAGCAGCAACATCATTGATCTCGTCATCGGTGGCAGCTCCTTCTCTTTATCAATGGTCTCATCATCAACATACATGGAGAAACTATCATATTCCTGATCGCTTGTGAGATTGATAGCAATCAGGTCCTCTTCGGATCAGATAGATGATGATGATAAATAGTCAAGCTGCCCTTTAGTAGAAGAGTTAGCCAACTTTGCAATTTGAGATTCAATCGCCAAACTTTGAGTTTCTAATTCTTCAAAACTCTTTAGCATTTTATTCAAGATATCCCACATCTCATTTGTCTGATCAGCTTGCACATCTACACTGGGTTGAGAAACATGTAGATCTTTTTGTAGAGGAGGATATTGATATTCTTGCTGTGGCGGCTGCTCATATGACTGATAATATTGTTGCTCAAACTGTTGCTGATTATGATATGAAAAATTTTGAGCACCATTGTCTTGGTAGTAGAAATCTGGTTGATTCACGCATTCTTGATCAAAAGTGTTTGAATACTGATTGTACCCATATCCTTCTTCAAAAGAATTCATTTGTCCGCACTGAGCATTCTGAGAATTATAGAAATTGTAAGAGCATTCAAAACCAAAGTGACCCTGCACACCGCAAATTTGACAGAAGTTGTAAGTTTTAGGGGCCACTTGTGACATCTCATTGATACTCATTGGACGCATAGTGGGCTCTGTAGTCTTCGACATGGCAATCTCTCGAGTATGTGCCTCTACTAGGGAAGATAAGAGTGCAAAAGTATCAACTTCACCCATTGAAAACCTGTAGACACTCAACAAAGCCAAGAAAACGCAGTAAAATTCGCCTCAATTGGAACTAAAGTTCCAATGAGACAATGGAAACAATCTAAACAACTAAATTAAAATCAACAGAAACTCCCTGTCTCCCCGGGAGCGGCGCCAAAAACTTGATGTGTCAAATTATACCTAACCGCAAGCGCACTGTGTCTATTGCTAGTACAGATGGCAAGCGGGTCGAATCCACAAGGAGACAGGTTCTACTAATTCCTTTTCAGTTATCGCTAATTGTTTCAGGGACGAACGAATATGTGAAATTATTAATTAACTAATTAAATTAAATTAACACTAATTAAACAGATGATAAACAAATTATTTAAAACCTAGGGCAATCAGGTCCACCATGCTTACACAATTGGCTCTTAAGCTAAAGCAATCAATGTGATCCTATAACTAGAGTATGTTAATCTCTTTCAAGCATTAACACTCTCGAAACATTCAACACAATTAACCACTTTTAGTAATTCAATCAATCAGGTAATTAGAGTCAAGTTAATCTCTTCCAAGAATTAACGCTCTCAGAAATCCAATGATGCTTCCGCACTCAAATTCAATTCTGCTAATCGTATGTGTGCCTCTAGTAAGTAAATCTCTCGATCCATACCCCTATTTGCATATAATTAATCCATGATATTGGCCAATTACACAAATTAATGATTAAAACATATCAATCAGAATTAACCATAACCAATCAAACCACTATGAAAATCATGCCAATATTAGTGCAAACATGGCTTCCCTTTAAGCCCTAGAAATAACTACTCGCTAATAATTAAACAAGTAAAACAACTAGTAAAACAAGAAATTATAATTAAACTAATAAGAACAAAGAAAAGATTAAGAGAACAAAACCTTCAAACTTCAATGTTGTCACCCAAAAGAAGAGTCATGGTGTTTCTCTACATCTCCAATTAATAATAATACTAATCTACCCTAAACTATATTATCTGATCTAATATTACATCCTTCTTCTTCCCTCTATAAAATAATACCCTAGATGTGTTTATATAGGCTCTAAAAGTCTTGCCCAATAAAAGTATTTTAATACTCTAAATAAATTACAAGTAGGATTCCATAACTGAATAGGATTCCTTAATTAAAATTCGTCACTTATTTTTCTCCTCTGTTTCTGGGCTCTTCCAACTGGATTTTGCTTACTAGACCACCTCTAAATTAAAGATAATTCCACAAGCTTCGCGTGGACAGTAAGATCGTCAAATTCTGACTTCTAGAACTCAAGATATGGCCAAAACAGTGTAGCACAGCCCGTGTAGCCAAATAATACGAATTTTCTCTTATTTTATCTCCAAAATAGCTCTTTTTGTTCCAAATCCTTCCAAGTCATGAATTCTTTATTTCCTACAATAAAACAATCAAATATATTAAATAAAAATCCAAATCAATGCAAAACACAATAAATATGAGAATAAAATCATCTAGAATATATATAAAAATATACTCTATCATGAACTTGTAATCAACTTTTAATGATACTGTATTATTTAAAACATGAAAAAATTTGAACATAAAATTCAAACTTAACATTGGTACGATTAAATTAATAAATCATTAATGAAAACAAACATACACCAATACGTTTGTGTACAATCTTCATGGACTAATCAAGTGGTCTAAAAATAAATAGCCGAATAACCAATTAATTGATATAAATTATGTAATGTGTAACATACAATCTTAAGATACAGTAATAAGGCTGATTAGTGTTAATGGGCCAAGTATAAGGTCAATATATGAAAAATAGATAAGTTTTTGCTTCACAACCCAAATCACAACATGGGCTCCTCCATTTCCATCATTTTGAGTGAAACACTGTCCAAGATCAGAGAAAATGCCCAAAATGGCACAAAAATAAGGTTAGATGTCCAAAATAGCACTCCCTGAAAAGTGTGCCCTCCACTAGCACAAAGATCACGCAACCTATATATGCGTTACCCTATAACGCATTTGAAGCATGTGTTACTTGTGTTTTTGGCAGCTGCAGGGGTGATTCCAGCACACACAACGCACACCACACATGCGTTCTAGGATAACGCATTCACAGACTGCGTTTCTAGGTTAACGCATTCACAGCCTGCGTTACACATGAACGCATATTTTCCTTGCGTTTTGGCCTTGTAAACGCATCAGACATGTGCGTGTCCTTTGTGACGCCCCCAAATCCGAGGTCAGAGATTCAGGTCGTCACATCACCATCTAACCATATCCTACCTGTATTAATTTTACAACTCAACAATACATCCATCCAGACCTCAATCTTACGCACATACAAGTTAGAGCCTCAGAAACGATAATAAAAAATAACACTAAATATTACAATTCATCTGTACAATCCAGAATCTTATGCACTTCCACTTATACAACTACACTTGAAGACAAGTCTTACTATTACAGTTGAAAACCTATCAGGCTTACTCTGTAGTATTTATCAGGAACTATATCATCTCAGGGGTAAATCTTCTACTCCTCTTCTGCTGTTGCGGAGTTAACCGACCAAATTATTCTCCTTCTGAAAAGTTTTTATAAAGCAAGAATGAGCTACATAATGCTCAGCAAGTTCACCATTTTGAAAAATAATAATGTGGTTTATTTTGAAAACGTTCCCAACTGTATGGGTATATATCTCAAATTTCAAAACGTAACTCGACAATATATATGTCCGAGTTTGAATACAACATTTATACTCACTAAGGAGCTTTAAGAATAACATATGAATCCTTTATAAGGTTCCCATTTCAATATATCTAAAGTTTGAAAATATATATATATATAAGCATATCATTTTCGGCAAAACACTCTACGGTTATCATATTGTACATGGAATACGTTATTGCAAAACCTCTTTCCTTCCATTAGCTTAGAAGGTTTCTCATTCAAAAACATTTCATTCTTTGAAATAATTGCAAGAGTGCACTAAAATGTGCCAATCTTTATAGAAAATCTTGCAGTTCTAGATACTGCATGATATCAATATTTTTCTTATCAAAAACCACACTATCGGCAACTTGGCACTTAGGCCCAAGAAGCAGTGTTTGAGTATTTTTCCAAAGTGGAGGATGGGACTGGAAGAAAACATAAAAACCTGACAAGGATTGACGATGATCAGTCGCCACAACCAAGTCCAACAATCTGCGGGTCTTCTCTACCGGTAGAAGGATAGAAACTACATCCGTAACTACCCTTGGGTAAAAACTACATCCGTAATCACCCTCGATGAAAACTACATCTGTAATCATCCTTCGGCAACACCTGGGCCGGAATAATAATTGATGGACCGCCTGGTTCACGGCCTCTTACACATCCCGGGAATCGTTCGTCAACGATTCCCACACCTGCCAGAGTCCCCTTTTTCTTTTCTTTTCAAAAATCATTTTGATAGAAAATTCGAGTAGTTGAAGTTCGACCTCAGTCGACCGATAATTCTTGAAAAACGTACAAGAAGCAAAACCTGATCGGGGGTTTTCGAAAATGTTTTGGGTTCGAAAGAGTTCGAGTTTGAAAACGCTAAAGGTATCTTGGATTAGTTTTGTCTTTAAAATAATGAACGATAATTAATAAATAATATTTTGAGATTTAATATAAACAATTAGTAAAATAATTATTTAATTAAAATAAGCTTTTAATCCAAGATAGATATTTTTGAGTATTTTTAACAACGTAAAAATAATAAATACGTAAGTATACGATACTTCCCGAATGACCTTTCGGGTTTTCGTAATTTAATCACGATACAATAATATACCGCTCCCCGATCAATAGTATATTAGGACCGCTACGACCTCTATTGCTAGAGTCGTTGTCCGAAGAAATATTTTCATTCTAAGTTCAAGGGTGTACAAACACAAATGCATATATCTCAAACTTCAACATAATCTCATAAAGCATACGCATATAATACGTTTGGAACTACAAACACAACAGTGAAAAATCCTTATATATAAGTTTTGAAAAGTAAACTTTCCTTGGTTAGGGTGGGGTGGTCGAGCTCGCGACGTGGAACGAAGATCTATACATAATCAATGTTCGTACGTTAGTACCTTAACAACACTACTTAATAGTAAGGTTTTAAAGGATGTTAGACCAAATTAACGACTCCAATTTGTGACAACTAACCCTCCCATATGACCATGCCATCACTTTATCACATTCGTTACCCATTCGACTCGAATCCATTCCTCAAACTTGAAACACAAGTGAGTACTCTTAAAACTACGTTAAACTAACCTCCTAGGTGATTTTTCAATCGCGCACACTTCGCTTTAACATTTTTATAAAATTGAAAAATACAAATTTTACTCCAATTCTTTTTGGACAGCCTTCACAACTGTATAATTTGACTACCCTCAAATTTTTATAACACTGGCATAATTTTAAGGGGTCCTAACTCAGTTCACAATTGGACAACACAGTGCAGTCCGAATTCCAGAACCACACTGCACTAATCCGGCCATAACTCAAGATCTACACATCTCCTGGGTATGAACCTTATATTTCTAGAAACTACATTCAATTATCTTTCTAACCATATAAATTAGGTCCTCGGGTGAAAAGATTTAGGGGTTCAAAACCCTCTCACAAGACAGTACATGCTCCCAGGATTTAACACAGCACACATCTTGTCTTAAACATTCAAGAACTCACTTTATACATCACATCTACCATCAAAACCACCAAGACTTGCCTCTATAGCATACATGGGGTTACATACTCTAAGTACAAGCCTTACAACCATCATAACAAGCACATAACTTCAAGATTTCATCATCTACAACTCAAATCACCAAGATTCACTCTAAAACTTATAGATCTAACAATATAAACTATAAACAAGTCATGCTAAGGGTTGAGAGAGTTTAAACCTTCCTTGATGTGTGTAATAGCTTTCTAAACCTTGTATAATCCTTGTATAGCCTTGGGTAAGCTTGGATGATCAAAAGAAATGAAGAAAAAAAAGTTAGTAATTCGGAGTTATTAGAACCCGACTGAAAGATCATGGAAAACGAGGCCCTTACCGAGCTTTTCTGATCGAGGCTTCTAAACGAAAGTTGTAGAGCATCTTAACATCTTTCTAACCATATAAAGAACACGAAATTTCATTGAGTAATGAAGGCTCTAGGCCCGTTTTACTGAGAGGACGTTCTGCTGGGCAGAATGGAGAGAAAATGGAGTTTCTTGGTTTTTGCTTTTTGTTCTTTATCTCCAATAATACTTACACATGTAATATATATCTAGATATTTTGGATGCATCCTTATCCTTGCTAGGTGTCACACTCCCATTGGCTCCCTTGGATTCTTATCCACTTAAAATGCAACCAAGTCCTTCCTCCTTTTGCACCTAAGTCCTTATCTCTTGTTTCTTGCACTGAAGTCCCTTGGCTTTGTTTTCTTTCCCACCAATTGGATTCCCTTGTTGTCTCGTGAATAAAATTAATACGTTATAACTAAAACTTTGCATATTATTGCTCTAATATGGCACAATACCTCGAATGAATATTAATTCCAGCATCCCTTGTTTATTTCTCTTTATCTCAGAGAACGTTCTCCCGCTTTCTCAAGCATTCTCTATTTCTCAATTCTAAGAGTTTATTCTCAATCCTCTTTCTTTCTCATAATATATCCTTCCATGGACTCTTAATATACCATATCCTTAATCCATGCTTCGTTCGCTCAATCGCTTAATCTTGTTGTAACGTCTCAGTGGTTCTCGTTCTAAATCCTCGAATCAAATATAATAAAATCCTAACATATTAAATCCTTAATTCCTCAAAATTAATATCTCATTTCTTGAATATAATAATATATAATTCACTTCCCGGTCAAATATTACACCAGAATACAAATTGGAATTTCTGAATTCCGATCGTCTTTACATACACTTATTTGCTCCGTGAATCACTCGAAATATCCATACCATGTCTTGTACATAGGGTAGCGTGAAAATTTTCTTGGTCCTCAGAATCACTATTCATCCATAAATTACTATTCACGCATGACAAACACTATTCACGTATATACTTATTCTTAATAAGAAAAGTTTTAATTCTACCGAAAATCTGGGTTCTTACAGTCTCCCCTCCTTAAAAGGATTCCGTCTCGGAATCAGTTTAGGAATCACTGGGGTTACTCCTTCTTTGTTTCACTCTTTCAACTTCCAGGTGGATTCTTCCACATCTTGATTTTCTCACAATTCCTTATTAGTTTGAAAACCTTGTTCCTCAGCACTTGTTCTTTTCTATCCATGATTTCCACGGGTTTCTCCACATAGGTCAAGTCTAGTTGTAGGTCCACTTGGTCGTATTCTATCACATGCCGATAGTCGGTGTGGTAGGGTCGTAACATAGACACATGAAACACATTATGAATTTGCTGCAAGCTTGGGGCAAGGCTAACTTCCCAATACGCCTCAAAATCTCAAAAGGTCCAATAAACCTCAAACTTAGCTTTCCGTTCTTAACAAACCGCATCAATCCTTTCAAGGGGGATACCTTTAGCATCAAGAAGTCTCCCACCTCATACTCCTTTGATATCTCATAAAATTTGACCATTCGAAATAATGGGTTTCGTAAAAAAAACTAATGGCTTTTACATACACTCGTCTGCACCGTAAAGACGTAATATCAATTCGAAATCTTCATTTAATAATTCGTACATATCGTGATTGCAAAAATTTCTCATCCACCCATAACATTACTATTCATCCAGGTTTCGAATATTCACGAAAATTAGGGTTATTGCAGTCTCCTCCCCTTAAAAGGATTCTATCTTGAGAACCTAAGGAAAATAGTTGTGGATATAATTCCAACTTTACCCTTTCCAACTCTCAGGTTGACACTTCAACCCTTTTGTTCTCTCACCTTGGTCTCACCAACACTTTAATGTTGTTTCTCAACGCATGCTCTCCTCGACCTGTATTCCTTATCGGTTGTTCTATGAATGAAAATTTCTATCCCACTACTTATACGTTCCTCTTCTACCTTGTTCATAGTATCCCTGTTGAGTCCTTGTATCGTTGGCCCGTGAATACTTTGTGGTTGTGTTTTATAATCTGAGACAATGTCAATACGCACGGTATTCCTCATGTTCCTTGGCTTAATTAACACGCATGTGTTGCCTCCCGTCAGCCGTTACCAATTGCTATGGATACTGTATAGTCTTCGGTATATGTCGAACCAGTTCAGCTACTATATCCCTCGTTCATTGACTTCTTCGTAACGCAAGAAAAGCGAAACTTCTTCTTTCGCAGTACGCTTTATAAGAGACGTCCTTACGTTCGCATGGTGACGATCGTGATAACCACATTCATTTCATGGATAAGTTTTTATTCTTGACTGCCCCATGAAATCTAAGGCACGACACTAAATATAAATTCGATCGTCTGGACAATTCTTCTTCCCTGTACGTCAGCCACAGATCAGATTAGTGCATACGCTCAATCTCTTTGTTAAATATACTTGAAAGCACCTTCAATATTCGAAGTTTAACCTCATGTCTTTATCTGACGTAATCGCTGTAGAAGTTTTATATTGCACCACCATCTATTCCGTATATAAATCGATAATCTTCTAAATGGAAAGTCTCTCGTAGGTAAATCACTTGGTCCAACAATTATAAATCAACTAGGGCCATCTCTTGGCTCGGTCTTCGACGACCTACTTATGAAATTCATTATAATTCTGTCCACGTTCAAGATTTTCTATAGGCGGAATTATTCCACTAGATCTCTATCATTCTGCTTTTGACATGTCGCGTTTGTACTTAATAGTTTGCCAATACCATTCTTCGTATCCGCTTGCCAACATTCTCTTAATTCTCTATACCTCTTTGTCCTTCCCCATAATTTAGTCATTTTTCCTCTAACATTATTATTTATTGTATATACTCTATTTTCTTGGTCAATACTGACTGAATTCCAATTTCGAATAATCCCTTCTATAGGTATCGGCCACCACACTGGCCTTTCCTGGGTAATAACAAATTTCTTCATTATACTCCCTGTTCCATTTCGTCACCTTCTCTCTTATGTTTAGTTCTAATATGAAGATATACTTATGGCACTTGTGGAAAAATTTCACACTTTTCTCATAAGGTTAACGTCTCAGTTTTATGCGTGAATGCTATCATGACTAATCCCCGACTCACGGTTAGTATATCCTATCCCGTAACCTTTATGTTGTTTAGAAGTATAGGCTATCATCCCCTTTCTACTGCATCAGCACACCTCTTAACTCTTGAAAGACACATCATCGTGACCCTCAAAGTCCTTTTCTCATCATAAAGTATATTTAACAACGAGGTTGTTACTAATCGCTCATATCATTCTTAAAACTTTATTTATTAACCCACAAGGGCTTCTGACTCACTAGTCAATCCACATGATACTACCAAAATTTATAATGTTTATATTAGTATGAAATGCCGACTTTGGTGCAGTACAGAGATCGATCTTGAGTTGGTGAAACCTTCTCTTCAACCTTATCTTTGAAAAACAACTACACATTTTAACTAGTCAACAATTCCTCCATTTTCGATAAGGGTATCAGTTCTCGATGGTATATGTAAGATGTCATACGCTCGTCCTCTTTCACAACTGGTGCCAATCAGCCTGAGGCCTGCATGCTGCTGCGATTCCCAATAAACTTGATTAGGTGGTAATCTCGAAGGATCATTGGGATATATCCATGCATCCATTTGCTATTAGGGCCTTTTAAACTTTATGTCTCTCTATGTGCATCAATCCCTTTAAGCTAAGTAAAGCTTCACATTCTTGCCACAATATTTATTCTTTTCTTGTCCATCTCACTTCCATGTTAGTTTTCTCTAAGGATATGTCTTACATCGCAATCGATTTTCATTTCTTGGATCAGGAAAAGGCTTGGTAACTCCAGAATTCATTAATATAACATCCTGACAACGGTTGGTAGGAGCGTACTCCCAACCACCTCATCATTTCTTATAACCTTCCTCATAATAATATTAAAGGTCCTGTGGTATGCCCCGAAATGTTATTCCTATTTTAAATAATTACTCGGCATAACGCTCTGGCTGCATAATTACAACATTTGGTTTTTGATCTCATATTGGTGCAACGGTTCACAAGTGTACCTCCCGTTCACCTTAGAGTAATCACTTTTGAAAGGAATGGTTTCAAAATAACAAGGTCCAATAGATAATTTCAATAAGAATTCCACATTGGATGTTCCAAGAATGTTGATGGTTCCAAATACTAGGAGTCTCGATTTTCGGAGATGTAAGGATGGACAAAAAGAATACAACAAGGTTTATTCCTTCATGTCCTGATAATTTTGTAATGTGATATCATAGAGAATGTTGCACGAGGGCAATGATTGTTGGATACAAAAGTCATAAAGACGGTCTTTATACAATTCTTACATCTGGTGAATACTTTTCCTCTTGAAAAATAGAGGATCTAAAAAGTCCCATTGATAAAGGTCAACCGATCGAAAGAAATTCTACTCTATGACGATAAAAATGAAGCAGTTTATCATTCAAGTAATCTATGGTTTCAAATGAATCTTCATTATATGAATGAAAGAACAGAATATTCAAGTGACATAAAGTCTGATACGAAGATGGGTAGAATTCAAGTTGAGTGGACGACCTCACTAGGTCTCAATAAAGTCATTCGTCAAAACTTTCATCATCATACTTTACCACATGCAAAATGCATTGCGGAATTGATGAATGAATTAAATTGGGAGTTGGACCAGTGAAACAATAACTAGTCCTTTTCAAGAAACACTAGCAACTAGCTAGACAAAATTTGCTAGTTCGCCTGTTTGAGACATCATCACTAGCTAGGACAATTAGCTAGGTGTTCTTCACAACATTACAATTTTGACTAGTTAGAACAATCAACTAGTCATTCATATTGACATATCGACTAGCCAATTTCAATTGGCTAGGACAGAATTTCAACATCGTAGCCACTGAAGAAACTTTAGGCTACTCGGAAAACGAATGGAAATAAGAAGTTATTAAGTTTGAAAAAGAAGACTATAAAATCTGAAGAGAATGTTCTAGGTATCGGAATAATCGATAACCTCTCATCAAATATTACTTATCAGTGAAACGGTCCACCCAAGGGTGCCTCCGTACACATGCTTTATTAGATCCTACAATAGAATTAAATTCGGAATACCAATATCAAAATGATATCCTTACTATGATTTCAATGTACGATGTACAATCTCATCTTGAATAGAAGAAAAGAATTCATGAGGGATGTCTGGACATTAGATCATCCATGTCCTCAGTAATTCGTTAAATATTTATGATCTCAACTGAAGAGTACAAGTATGAAAGAAGAAATCAAATATCAATATTCGTTAAGTAATATTCGTCGATTAATTAAGGAAATATTTGTTGAACATTCCTTGGATAATTGAAAGAAAGTGTAAATAGGCCTGAGCCGAACAAGATCATCATAAATTTTTGAATAGAATGTTCATGGATCAAATAAAATTACTTCGGATAAGTCCTGCTTTAGGGAAAGTATATCACTGGTTGTTATTCCACAAGTTTGAAGTAGAAAGCTAGAAGGGTTACCTGATATAAACTAATCGAGGTAACATGGTTAGTGAACAGTTTAAAAATGAAGTAGTGCATCAGCCGGTAGTTACCAAAATAAGTTAATAATCATTCGTGCATCTCATTATCACCATTATGAGGGTAACTCCATCTCTTCTTCTTCGTAATACAAGACACCAACTAGTGCATCTCTCAATCATCATCTTAAAGTCATTTATCGAGTTAGGGTTTCACAAATATATTTGTCATTTCCGTGCTTTATCTTGAAGACCAAGCTTCACATTATTTCGGGGACACCTGCTAAGTCCATAGGGTCCTACTTCATGCCTTCCGACATGAATCACAAGTGGCCAGTTCCCCCTGGGAACAGATCAAAGAGATCTCTCAGGGATCTCAGTGCAGTCCATAGGTTCAGTGGCGGGTGTGTGCATGTGAACATATACCAAAATATTGAGGTCTACAACACATATATACGTAGTCCCTGATAATATCTCTATCAAAGGATCCCACTCTAGACCCACTGGTCTTTTCTTTTGGTAGACTCTGAGATCACTGTATCGCTCGTTGCAACCATATTCAACTTCACTTGAGTCCCTTTGTTAATTCTACTTGTTTGTTCTCTAAGTTGAACTACCATGCTCTAGCGCCCGAATCATGCGTGTAATTATCTAGCACGCTCGTCTTATGATAACATTCTCGTATAACACATGTAAAATTTGCCATCAAGGGTAATGAAATCCACAACGGCATAGTAACCACCTTTCAGGTAAACCCGTTACTTATCGAAAATCGGATCTTATAGCCAAAGTAAAAGACTGTCATTATTCCAAGTACTAAGTACCCTTAATTATGTAGGGAAATCTAAACTTCTTGATTCTTAAAATGCTGCCTCCTAAACTGTGGAGGACTATGGGCCACAAAATTTATGCCAGCCTAGTCATCCGATCATATTGGCAATATCGCCTCTATCTCAGCTGCTCTTGAGATTTCGCTCTGCTTCCTATATCATTACCTATGATAGGTCATGTACGACTCTCAACCCTCTATTCATCATTCTGAAGGTCTCTAAGGATTCTATCGACCCTAGTATAATACCTTCAGTAAACACTCCAGTCCATTCTACTCACCGGTACCTCTTCCGGTAGTCCAATAATAAGTTTACTACGATCTCTTATGTCATTCTCCGACTTAGACTTAACTCTCAACATTCTCGTTTCTGAGCACTGTAACTTATCGCTCTGATACCATTTCTGTGACGCCCCCAAATCCGAGGTCAGAGATTCAGGTCGTCACATCACCATTTAACCATATCCTACCTGTATTAACTTTACAACTCAACAATACATCCATCCAGACCTCAATCTTACGCACATACAAGTTAGAGCCTCAGAAATGATAATAAAAAATAACACTAAATATTACAATTCATCTGTACAATCCAGAATCTTACGCACTTCCACATATACAACTACACTTGAAGACAAGTCTTACTATTACAGTTGAAAACCTATCAGGCTTACTCTGTAGTATTTATCAGGAACTAAAACATCTCAGGGGTAAATCTTCTACTCCTCTTCTGCTGTTGCGGAGTTAACCGACCAAATTATTCTCCTTCTGAAAAGTTTTTATAAAGCAAGAATGAGCTACATAATGCTCAGCAAGTTCACCATTTTGAAAAATAATAATGTGGTTTATTTCGAAAACGTTCCCAACTGTATGGGTATATATCTCAAATTTCAAAACGTAACTCGACAATATATATGTCCGAGTTTGAATACAACATTTATACTCACTAAGGAGCTTTAAGAATAACATCTGAATCCTTTATAAGGTTCCCATTTCAATATATCTCAAGTTTGAAAATATATATATATATGCATATCATTTTCGGCAAAACACTCTACGGTTATCATATTGTACATGGAATAATTTATTGCAAAACCTCTTTCCTTCCATTAGCTTAGAAGGTTTCTCATTCAAAAACATTTCATTCTTTGAAATAATTGCAAGAGTGCACTAACATGTGCCAATCTTTATAGAAAATCTTGCAGTTCTAGATACTGCATGATATCAATATTTTTCTTATCAAAAACCACACTATCGGCAACTTGGAACTTAGGCCCAAGAAGCAGTGTTTGAGTATTTTTCCAAAGTGAAGGATGGGACTGGAAGAAAACATAAAAACCTGACAAGAATTGACGATGATCAGTCGCCACAACCAAGTCCAACAATCTGCGGGTCTTCTCTACCGGTAGAAGGATAGAAACTACATCCGTAACTACCCTTGGGTGAAAACTACATCCGTAATCACCCTCGATGAAAACTACATCCGTAATCATCCTTCGGCAACACCTGGGCCGGAATAATAATTGATGGACCGCCTGGCTCACGGCCGCTTACACATCCCGGGAATCGTTCGTCAACGATTCCCACACCTGGCAGAGTCCCCTTTTTCTTTTCTTTTCAAAAATCATTTTGATAGAAAATTCGAGTAGTTGAAGTTCGACCTCAGTTGACCGATAATTCTTGAAAAACGTACAAGAAGCAAAACCTGACCGGGGGTTTTCGAAAATGTTTTGGGTTCGAAAGAGTTCGAGTTTGAAAACGCTAAAGGTATCTTGGATTAGTTTTGTCTTTAAACTAATGAACGATAATTAATACTCCGTAAATAATATTTTGAGATTTAATATAAACAATTAGTAAAATAATTATTTAATTAAAATAAGCTTTTAATCCAAGATAGATATTTTTGAGTATTTTTAACAACGTAAAAATAATAAATATGTAAGTATACGATACTTCCCGAATGACCTTTCGGGTTTTCGTAATTTAATCACGATATAATAATATACCGCTCCCCGATCAATAGTATATTTGGACCGCTACGATCTCTATTGCTAGAGTCGTTGTCCGAAGAAATATTTTCATTCTAAGTTCAAGGGTGTACAAACACATATGCATATATCTCAAACTTCAACATAATCTCATAAAGCATACGCATATAATACGTTTGGAACTACAAACACAACAGTAAAAAATCCTTATATATAAGTTTTGAAAAGTAAACTTGCCTTGGTTAGGGTGGGGTGGTCGAGCTCGCGACGTGGAACGAAGATCTATACATAATCAATATTCGTACGCTAGTACCTTAACAACACTACTTAATAGTAAGGTTTTAAAGGATGTTAGACCAACTTAACGACTCCAATTTGTGACAACTAACCCTCCCATATGACCATGCCATCACTTTATCACATTCGTTACCCATTCGACTCGAATCCATTCCTCAAACTTGAAACACAAGTGAGTACTCTTAAAACTACGTTAAACTAACCTCCTAGGTGATTTTTCACTCGCGCACACTTCGCTTTAACATTTTTATAAAATTGAAAACTACAAATTTTACTCCAATTCTTTTTGTACAGCCTTCACAACTGTATAATCTGACTACCCTCAAATTTTTATAACACTAGCATAATTTTAAGGGGTCCTAACTCAGTTCACAAGTGGACAACACAGTGCAGTCCGAATTCCAGAACCACACTGCACTAATCCGGCCATAACTCAAGATCTACACATCTCCTGGGTATGAACCTTATATTTCTAGAAACTACATTCAATTATCTTTCTAACCATATAAATTAGGTCCTCGGGTGAAAAGATTTAGGGGTTCAAAACCCTCTCACAAAACAGTAAATGCTCCCAGGATTTAACACAGCACACATCTTGTCTTAAACATTCAAGAACTCACTTTATACATCACATCTACCATCAAAACCACCAAGACTTGCCTCTATAGCATACATGGGGTTACATACTCTAAGTACAAGCCTTACAACCATCATAACAAGCACATAACTTCAAGATTTCATCATCTACAACTCAAATCACCAAGATTCACTCTAAAACTTATAGATCTAACAATATAAACTATAAACAAGTCATGCTAAGGGTTGAGAGAGTTTATACCTTCCTTGATGTGTGTAATAGCTTTCTAAACCTTGTATAATCCTTGTATAGCCTTGGGTAAGCTTGGATGATCAAAAGAAATGAAGAAAACAAAGTTAGTAATTCGGAGTTATTAGAACCCGACTAAAGATCATGGAAAACGAGGTCCCTACCGAGCTTTTCTGATCGAGGCTTCTAAACGAAAGTTGTAGATCATCTTAACAGATTTCTAACCATATAAAGAACACGAAATTTCATTGAGTAATGAAGGCTCTAGGCCCGTTTTACTGAGAGGACGTTCTGCTGGGCAGAATGGAGAGAAAATGGAGTTTCTTGGTTTTTGCTTTTTGTTCTTTATCTCCAATAATACTTACACATGTAATATATATCTAGATATTTTGGATGCATCCTTATCCTTGCTAGGTGTCACACTCCCATTGGCTCCCTTGGATTCTTATCCACTTAAAATGCAACCAAGTCCTTCCTCCTTTTGCACCTAAGTCCTTATCTCTTGTTTCTTGCACTGAAGTCCCTTGGCTTTGTTTTCTTTCCCACCAATTGGATTCCCTTGTTGTCTCGTGAATAAAATTAATATGTTACAACTAATACTTTGCATATTATTGCTCTAATATGGCACAATACCTCGAATGAATATTAATTCCAGCATCCCTTGTTTATTTCTCTTTATCTCAGAGAACGTTCTCCCGCTTTCTCAAGCATTCTCTATTTCTCAATTCTAAGAGTTTATTCTCAATCCTCTTTCTTTCTCATAATATATCCTTCCATGGACTCTTAATATACCATATCCTTAATCCATGCTTCGTTCGCTCAATCGCTTAATCTTGTTGTAACGTCTCAGTGGTTCTCGTTCTAAATCCTCGAATCAAATATAATAAAATCCTAACATATTAAATCCTTAATTCCTCAAAATTAATATCTCATTTCTTGAATATAATAATATATAATTCACTATCCGGTCAAATATTACACCAGAATACAAATTGGAATTTCTGAATTCCGATCTTCTTTACATACACTTATTTGCTCCGTGAATCACTAATATGACTTCGAAATATCCATACCATGTCTTGTACATAGGGTGG
The DNA here is from genome assembly GCA_037693485.1 of Kitagawia praeruptora. NCBI lineage: Eukaryota > Viridiplantae > Streptophyta > Magnoliopsida > Apiales > Apiaceae > Kitagawia > Kitagawia praeruptora. Next base: position 39,610,062 of record CM075349.1, read on the forward strand.
CGTGAAAATTTTCTTGGTCCTCAAAATCACTATTCATCCATAAATTACTATTCACGCATGACAAACACTATTCACGTATATACTTATTCTTAATAAGAAAAGTTTTAATTCTACCGAAAATCTGGGTTCTTACATCCTTTGTTTTCCAGCTGCTCCAAGGGCATAACGCAAGTGTTACCTGCGTTTTGATCAAAACGCAACCTGTATATGCTTGAAGAAAGTGCTACTGTCGGGCACACTCTTGAGGGAGTGCCATTTTGATAAAAAATTGTGCCAAATTTTTGATCAAAATGCCCAAAATAGCATTCCCTCAAGAGTGTACCCGACAGTAGCACTTTCTTCACGCATATACAGGATGCGTTTTGATCAAAACGCAGGTAACACTTGCGTTATGCCCCTGGAGCAGCTGGAAAGCAAAGACACGCACATGTCTGATGCGTTTACAAGGCCAAAACGCAAGGAAAATATGCCGCAAGGAAAATATGCGTTCATGTGTAACGCAGGTTGTGAATGCGTTAACCTAGAAACGCAGTCTGTGAATGCGTTATCCCAGAACGCATGTGTGGTGTGCGTTGTGTGTGCTGGAATCACCCCTGCAGCTGCCAAAAACACAAGTAACGCATGCTTCAAATGCGTTATATGGTAACGCATATATAGGTTGCGTGATCTTTGTGCTAGTGGAGGGCACAATTTTCAGGAAGTGCTATTTTGGACATCTAACCTTATATTTTTGTGCTATTTTGGGCATTTTCTCCCAAGATCATTAGTTTTAAACGAAGTTGGATTAACAAGTCTTCCAATTTCCAGAGGAAGAGGTTTCGTTTACCAGACTCTAGTGCCTCTGCATTTGCCAAGTTATTATGGCAAATGCTGGAATCGTAAAGAACAAAGGTAATTTTTCCCATTAAATCTATGCATGATAAAGATAAAATTCAATCTTATATTGAGACATGTTTTGATTTTATAGTGAAACGGAAGACATGGAAATTTTTAGAGAAGTAGAGAAATAAGTTGTGAATCTGTAGTCAATTTTTTTCTCCACTCCACTATAAATCTATTCTATTATATTAAAGCCGAAACATTAAAAGTTTGGTTGGTTGGTTGGTACCTGTTGAATTTACCTAATTACCCTTCACCCAATTAATATTAATATTATTAATATTAATATTATCCATTACACTTTTTAATTTTTATTATTAACTACATATATAAACCCACCTTACCCCATTACATTCACATTCAGACATTCCTTTGGTAGAACACCCTCCAACATTAGCAACTACGAATAATATTTCACATGCGGGAAGCAATTTTAGGATTGGCCAGCCTTTTCAGTTCTTATTTAACCTATCAAATAAGTTTTTTTAGGATAAATTCCAAAAAGGAGAACAACAGTAATTATAATTTGTTTTTCAATTAGATAAAATATAAAAGATATTATATTTTATCTGAAAAATGAAATTACTTAGTTATTAAAAAAAGGTAACATTTTTAATCTGAAAAAGGAAATTTATTAGTAAAGTAAAAATTTTAGTTAAATAAAATATAAAAGAAGATTTTTAAAAGGTAATACGTGACATAATTGGAAAAAGAGATATTTTATTTAGAGAAAAGAGGCTATTATATTAAAGCCGAAATATTGAAACTTTTGGTTTACGGTTTGGTTATCCTATTTATTAAAATAAAAGTTTTGGTTTTCGGTTTGGTTATCCTATTTATTAAAATAAATAATAACATAATATAATTAATGGTAACTAACCGATTGCCTTTTTCACATTTACTTTTAGTTGAATATATTGCCTTTTATAAACACCTAAAAAATCAATCGTATCATATCTTTCAATCATTAAAATTTTCTTTCTAATTAAAACATGCTACCATTTTGATTTAAAACTAATCTTATAATCATTAATATATACCCGAAAATATCACACCATATTTTTTCATTATTAATAAAATATATTAAAAATCCGTATACATTATTTATATTAGGGAAACATTAGTATAAACCGTAAACATGAGTATATTAAATTATATTAACTTAAAATAAAAAATATTAAAAATAAAGATTATATAAAAACATAATTGTAATATTTAATAAAATTTATAACATAATAAAGGAAACCCGTGCATCGCACGGGCATTGAAAGTTTGTTGGTTCGATTTTCAGCACGGTCATCCTAATTATTAAAATAAATAGTAAAATAATATAATTAATGATAATTAGCTGATTGTTTTTTTTAATTAAAAGGGGTTTACTTTTAATTGATTGATGATATTACCTTTTATAAACACCTAAAATATCGTATCTTCCAATCAATAATATTTCTTTCTAAATAAAACACATTAACTTTTATTTTAAAATATAATCTTACAATAATTAATATATACCCAAAAGTATAACACTATATCGTCTAATTACTAACAAAATATAATAGAAATCTCTATACAACGAATAATGACAGTTAGATTTTTAATAAAAAATCAGAACCATAAGATCTAATAAGATATATTATATATTTAAATTAATTTACTAAAATTTCAAGGTTTGAATTCGACATATTTTTTTAACCGTCAACGACATATTTAACTTAAAATTCTATAATATAAATTTTAAATCATGCATATCATTAACTAAATTTATATAAATTAATATAAAATAATATTAAAATAATTTTTATAAAATAATGATTATATAAAAACATAATTATAGCATAAAAAAATTATAACATATTAAAAGAAACCCGTGCATCGCACGGGTTATAAGCTAGTCTATATTAAATTATAATAAGTAAAATATGATATAATATGTAATTTGGTTAATACCTTCTATTTTTGTTAACACATTCTTTTTTAGATAATTTTTTAATATTAGTTAATTTTAAATAAAAAAATAATATTATACAAATTTATATTTATATTAAGTTATAATTAACAAACTGGGATATATTTTTTTTGTTTGGTTTACACTACAGTTATCCATTTTAACTTCACTTTTCAGTTAAACTAGTTAAAGCCTGTTAAAGTCGTTCGATATATTACTAAAAATCATTTGATGTTTAAGTTTCTAATTTCGTCAATAATATATTAAAATTAATATTTATTATATCTAGAAGTATAAAAAAGTTAAAATTACATCAACCACATATTAATATATTTTATTCTATTTAATTTTAATAATTAAATTTTTTTAAATAAAATATATAAAGTAACCTGATTTCTGGCGGCTTATAAGTTAATAATATTTTAAGTATCACAATTTAAACTGAATAATCCGAACAATAAACAACATTAATGTAATCATGCAAAAAAAAAACTATTATTTATTTAAGGATCAATTTAAAAAATATGATTTAATACTTTTCATATAATTCATCTATTATAATATTTTTTAATCGTTAAAATTCGTCAAAAATATAGTAGTGGTCCATATTTATTTAAAAACTTGAACAATTATCATAAATCAGTTACGAAAGTGAATTATTAGTCTAGTATGTAATACCTACATACCCTAGGCCATTGTTACATGAAAAACTATTTTACGTTGAGAATCGTGAACAATCATTTAAAATATGTATTAAAATTGTCCTTTATATAAGGGTCCCGCAGGGGCACATTCACAAAAACGTCTTACAATTTTATCCTCTATCTAGTTATAAAAAAAATTACAAAAAAAAAATATTTTTTTAAAAAAATGCTGATGGGGCAACAGTTTTTTTATTTTTTTTATTTTTTTTATGAATGAATAGAACATAGAATTATAATACTTTTTTGTGAAGGGACCCCGTCAGGAGCCTTATGACAATTTTAATGTATTTTAAGTGGTTCTCACGATTCTTCACATAAGATGGTTCTCCATAGGGTGACTACATAAGTAAGAAAATTTTTGTGATACGAAAATATAATGTATTAATTGTATTTAAGAAATTAAAAAATATTTGATAAAAAGAATATAAAAAATAGGAGGAAGAAAGCAGAGAGAACATACGGTCCCACCATCGACCCCAAATTTATCTGACACAGACACTACTACCCTCCTGTATACTACTACAGTATGTAGGCAGCAGTAATACACATTTGCACACACTCCCCCACACTACTTGTAGTTGTACTCTCTCTCTCTCTCTCTGAATATCAATCTCTCTCTCTCTCTCTCTGAATATCTCTTTCTCTCCCTCATTCTGAATACTTGCAATCTCATACATATCTTGTTTCATCAGGTAATTAATTAAGCTACATTCTCCAATTCCACCTTTTGTTCCCCCTCTTCAATTTTGGGGATTTACTTATCTCCTGTTTCTCATCATTTATAAACAATTAAATACATGTCTCGTGATTTTGCACAATCAAATTTAGTAGTAATTAATTCCATCTCTTCACTTGTTTATACATGTTTGTTTGTAACTTAATTTACTTTTCATCTACATGCAGATTTTTTTACTGTTTAATTTTCTTTGATTCAGCTTGCTTTTTTTAACTCATGTGTATACATTGTTGTTTGATTAGCTGAATTGTTAAGGCATGGACAACTCGCTGTTTTCTCCGTGTCCGCGTCCCGATTTTTCGCCCCCAATTTCATCCGATACTCCTGCTGGTACTCTCCTCTACACACACACACACACACACACATTGCATTATGATTTATTCATTATTTTGTAGAGATGAAGTTTTTCGAGGTGGTTGTGTATATAATTTCGTAACTCCATTACACATTCATGTTACATGCTCGGTTTACTTTTTTTCGATTTTGTCTTGAGATATTAGTTACTAGAACTGATTAATTTGATACGTTATAAATTGATACATGATGGTGTGCATTCCTCATTAAAGGTTTGTTTTGAGCAAGTTTTTCAGCCTTTTGATTTTGGGCAATTATCAAAAGTTCTTTTTGTGGACTAGTTTTTCGATTATTTAACTCTTGATCTTAGAATTGTGATTCTGTTATTTCGCGCCTTAATTTTCTTTGCGTAAGTTTTGGAGGGAGTCAGTCAAAAATATATCCTGGCCGGGGGTGTATGTAGCTCTCAATTAATTGACAATTTTATAAAGAATCTTAACACATTCTGATCCCCACAAGCAAGAGATTCATCCTTGCTTCTTTGGGCTCTGCCTGGAATGACTGATTTCATTTTCTAATACTCTTTAAGTATATATTGCAATAACAGAAAGATTCTTTTGATAAATCTAGTATATATGCAGAGTTTGTTACTTGATGTTATGGAATGTGTATATTAACGAGCTGATTTGGCAAATTTGTATCATAATTTTATAATGTTATTGCATGATTTTAATTTTTTTATTTAAGTAGCAAACTTTCTATATTTGCATGATTAATGATTGATGTCACAGAATTACAATATTTGAAAGTTTCTTCCTTAAAAAGGATAAATTATATTCAATCTCCAGGGATGATAAATATAAATCAGCATCCATTTTAAATTTTCTTTAAAAAAGTTTTTTTCCCTTCTTGTTGAACATTCTTTTGATATTGATTACTGAGACATCCATTTACTTCTTTTCATTCTTTCCTATGTTAGAGCTTACACACTACAGTCCACATGTGTGTTTAATGAGACTTGCACGCCTACCCTACTGAAATGAGGACGGTAACCATATGCGGCCAATGTCCTTTTGTAACAATTTATGATTTTATGGATTTGTTGCCTTTGCATTTGTTTTATATGCATGCTTAGAGCATTCACATCCCATCCCCTATCCCCAAATATTTAGGGAAATATTTAGCTTTTATGCAAAAAATGGCTTACATCCCATTCCCCATTTTAGGGATTAATTTTGGGGACAAGTTTTGAATCCCCATATTTGGGGATTACTATTTTGAACCCCAAATCATCTCTCTCCTTTTTTAAATATATTTAATTGTAGTGGATGAGTTTTGATAGTTAAAATTTAAGTGAAAGAGAGAGAAAGAAGTAATATAAAAATGAATGTAGGGATATGGGGATGGAAAATGGGGAATGAGATGTAGAACATTTTTGATAATTTTGGGAATTTACTATTTTTATTTGAGGATTTACTATTTTTAGTAAGTTTTTGGGGATGGGAATGGGGAATGGGATGTGAATGCTCTTAGGTATATTTTTCTTATTGAGGAGGCTCTTGTTCTGGTTACTTAGCACTTTCTTCCTGATGCATCTCAGTTTTTTTCAGTAAAGCCACGTCTCAAACTATCTCACTTCTTAGTGCTGCTAACATAAATAAAGATCCAAATAACTCCTTTTTTCTTTCTCTGCTCTTTTTTTCTCCCATGAGAGTCGGCCGGAATCTTTAAGCTCCGATCCTCCTTCTTCCTCCTTCCTCCTTCTCCCTCCTCTTTCTTCAACCAAGCATTCATCCACCTTCACAAATCCCCTTCATTCCACCCATAAATCGAAATTTTTTCCTAAAAATTTCGAAAAACCCATTCGAGTTCTTTTCAGATCTGTTTTGATTTAGAACTCGAAATATCAAATAAACACATTTCTTAGACTCAAAATCTCATACTTAACATCATATCAAATTTATTCGTCAAAAAAAAAAAACATCATATCAAATTTTGGTGTCAATCCGAGATCTTTGAATTTTCGAAGTGATTTTCTCTCCCAATTTTTTTGGGTTGTTGTCCCCAATTGTTTGGGGTTTTACGTTTGTTTGTCTCTCCTTGTGAGAGTTTGTTTGGTTTGTTTTGGTTTGATGAAGGTCTACGAGATCTGGAAAGTCTGCATCGAAGCTGGGATGCTGACGATTATTGCAAGAGCTCACAACTCACAATCAAATATTGTTCTTTACCTGTGGGGGGTCTTCACTTTCGGCATGTCTATAGCTGGTATCCGGCATGTAGATAGCTGGGGTATTGCTCATCCTTTTGGGGGTTTCCTTTTTCGGCATGTCTATAGCTGGTATCCGGCACGTAGATAGCTGGAGTGTTGTTACTCTAACCATAGTTTATTCAACAGAGACTTCTGAACACTTGGTTCGGAATTTGCTTGAGGGTTGGAGGGAAGATCTGGTTGGAGCGAGCTGTTGTCAAGAAGCCATTTCTTGGACAAAATCACTAAAGCACAATTATCAAGTGCTAATAGTTCGATTATCGGTCTGCGAATCGTGTGGTTCTTTTGCTTGCAAATGCTACATAAATTCTATGTCAGGCTATGGAGAGTGGTCTGTCACTCCTCCTACTTTTTTGATCATGTACTCGAAAGTGATAATTTTTAAGTAATGCAAGTACGATTTTTTCAAAAAAAAATAAAAATAAAATAAAATAAAATAAATAAAGATCCAAATGATATAAATTGATGCATTACAATTGTAGTTTTAAGTCAAGAGGCACTTTTACGAAGATCTACTTAAATAACAATGGAACTATGTTCAACCACACTTGCTTTGGCATTTAATTTGCATTTTCTTTTTCTTTACACCAATAATGCTAGCTATCAAGTATACAGCAGTTCCTAATCGAAACCAGAAAACCTTTTTATGTTATACAGTTCTAAATGGATACCACAAGATACTCCTCAAAAGAACTACACTGATATTTGCCTATTTGGATGATAATTTTCACATATGGGTCTTTCTTTAGAATAGGGAGACTGCGTGCATAATTCGCGGATCCTATTGTCTTCTAGGATGAATTGGATTTGACTATTCATTTTTTGCAGATGTGTATTCAAAGAGGAACAAAAGGAAAGCTAGTGAAGATGCAGCATTCAGCAGTCCGAAAATCTCCTGCTGTTGTCATTTTACAGTAGGTGATCTTTTGAAGGAACTTGAGACGGGTAAATATGGGGATGTAACCAAAAAGATGAACGACCTTTATGAGCGCAGAATGGCTTCACTGAAGCCCTTCTATAAAGATTTGCCCAAATCTCCTTATGTTACAAAGGTACCTTTCCTGGATGTTCTATTGACTACTGAATTAGTTTATTTTCTATATTACTGTGAATCGCGTTTTGAACGGTGTTACAGGGATATGAGAACGAGAGAGCGAATATCACTCTGAGAAACTAACCGTGTTCTGTAAATTTATTCAAAATATGTCCATAAAAGATATTAAAGGTCAAACAGATCAGGTCACCATGCCTTTTTATTTTGCAGCTTAAATGCATATGAGGCTGATCAAATTCTAAATTACATCTCGTAAACAGCTTTCCCTCTAATTAATAATTTGTACTACCATGTGACAATAGAATTCCAACTTCAACTCCGTTACCACTCCATTACCATGGTATGAGTATGATTTCTACATTGTATTTCTTAAATCAAACTTAAAGCAATTCTTACGGTAGATATTAAACTTTGTTTGTCGGGGGCATTATTTGGAGATCTCGATGAGTGTTATGTCTTTTAAATTTTATTATTATGTTTATATTATCATTCTAGGTCCTCTACATTCACTTTAGAAGTTAACCCTCTACCTTCCCCCAAACCGCACTTCCATCCCATTGGGTGATAGCAGGGGTTTATAATTTTAGTACTAGTACACTTTTCCAGTTGATTATGATTGGATCAGTTACTTTCTCCGTGTCATCTCACACTGGACATGTAATATTCTTCTACACAGGCTTCTGCAGATGGTGTTGCAAGCCTTGTTGGTGAAACATTTTTCGAAAAGAAAGGCGCTTACATTGGTGAAGAGGATGATTCGACTGATGAAGATGATGAGCAATGTCAAAAAAATGCTTCTGATGATGAAGAGCCAAGCCTTGTTCGTGAAACATGTATCGAAAAGAAAGGCACTTACATTGGTGTAGAGGATGATTCGACCGGTGAAGAGGATGCGCAATGTCAAAACAATGATGCGGAGCTGGCCGATATGTTTCAAGAGATGACATTTGCACTAGAATCTTGCAAGGTACTTCTGTTTAAACCCTGATTTGGCATGCCTCACTGCGTCTAACGGATTGAGCTTTAATTAGTTTATCGTGGAAGTCCTTGACCCGGTTTTTCAATAGAATTGACTATGATATTTTTAGAAGTCTTATATTTCAGCAATCAAACATACTAAAGCTCTAGTTTCTACATTCAGATACTGGTACTTACATAATTTATGAAGGGATGTAACTGAACCAGAGGAGGAAGCAAGGACTAGTTATCATAGGATGCTACCAGGAAACTTCTTTAACTTCTGGTGATAGTTAATATGTTCCTTATTCTGGATATAGTTTAGTTTGTGGCGGTGAATGGACAAGATTGTTCATGTAGTTGTATCATTGTACGACTATGTTTATCACTTCTGAATTAAGTCATGCTGTATGCTATATTATAAACACTTTTTTTTTGTCCTTTTTGGAACTAAAACACCTTATGGCTGCTTCTTCTAAAGTCGTCAACGTTTGTCGAGGTCATTTGTGTTTCAAGTTTCAGCTAAACTTTCTATTATTTAAAGTCAAGAAGGGCTTACCTAATTATTTCATTTTTCTTGTGTGACTGTATTTTGAGAAGCAATATCTATTATCCAGTGCTATCGTATTAATTCAATCTTAAAACATATTAAATACGCACAATTCTCGCTGGGTAACTCTTCTCAAGTTGCGGTAGCAGTAAAGTCACAGAATTAACTGCACTTTTACCGCACTGAGGCATGTTTTTTGACACATATATTTCTTTTCACTGGTAATTATGTTGAAGATACTCATTGTTTCATTTACATTTAATTCTTAAATTTGTCCTGCAAGTTCAAACCCTAATTTGCACTTTGCCTGTCCTTCAAGGATACCTCTGCAAATGCTTCGTCTGATGAGCATGTAACTGATGATGAAGAAGAGTGTGACCATTCATTTATCTTAAAGGATGACATTGGCTATGTTTGTCGTATATGTGGATATATTCAGAGAAAAATTGATTCCATAATTGAATACCAGTATGCAAAGGTATGCAGTCCTCTTCTGAACTTGGTTTTGTTTTTTCGTCTGATCTTAAATAAGTAGAAGAACATAGATATACTGCGATGTACGTATCTGTGTTTGTAGAAATTATTGATCTTCACACCCCCTCTTTCTCCCTAGTTTTAGAATTCCAGACGTAGTGGAACATGCAGAATATGGCTATACGTACTGCTTCTTGGCTTGTTTCTATAGCATGTTCCACTATAAGTATCTAAATATCTAGGATTGCTGAACATCCCTTCATTATGAACTCTGTAAATGTGCTCCACTACTTTAAGTCGAGGGCTCCTATGATATATGTATTCGTACATTTTTTTTATAATTTAAATGGATTAGGAATATGGTTAGTAGGTAAGAATAGTTACTGCCTCAAGCATAAGCATGTATATGTTGAAATGCTAGCTAGAGGACACAACAACGTGCAATTCTTCATATTGACTTTAAAAAAAGCATACTTTTTTGGGGTACAGAGTTCTTTACTGCCAGGACCAGGTGCTTGTGTTTCTGTTAACATGGTGCAGACACAAACTTCTGCAGCATGGACATTCTGCTATCTACCAGCTCTTTAGAAGGAATTATTTGCACTAGTAGATGGGTCTTAGGTTCTTAAAAACGTATAATGTAGTATTCATTATATATACATCTGGATGGCCCAATTTCCAGTAAACAACACAAACTATTAAATAACTATATTTTATTATGCTTACTGCTTACGTAATAATTGTGGATTCTGTCATGATCTGAGGATTCTGTCATGATCTGACGTATATTTATGATATATGAATAATTTTTATAGATAGGGTTTGGATAAATTTAGAACCAAAGACGAAATAGAATTAATGAGAACCGCTTTTTTCATCGCATATATAATTAATGATCAATATGTTTCTGTGTGTAGAACCAATATGTTTTATTTACTGGCAAGAGAGATCCAAGTTCACGTCGATATAAGAATATCAAATTACTTGGTTAATATGTTCTAATCAATGACAACGGTCCATCTGGAGTCATTGTAGTATATTGGTTAATGAATATATATGTAAGGTCCAACAATATTTGAGTAAGGCTAATTATATCATAGGTTCACGGTTCCTATTCTGCTTGCTTTATATTTGAACTAGACAATATATATAATTAAATCTCATAGACTGACAATATCAATAGAATTTTGGTTAAACAAGCACTGCACACACAATCTTAGGTCATATTCGAGTGATCCAGTACTCTCTACATGCGCAGTTGAACTGTAATTTCTCGGTGCCCCAACCATACAAGAACCTCCTTTCTATTTATAATCCAACTTCAGCTTTCATTCTCAAACAAAAAACAAGTTACAATTATTTTTAGCATATCATCTATTCCAAATGTATAACGCAGTAACAAACCCCAAAGTGTAAATCACAGAATATACCATAAACTCTAAACATCTGTAACCGAGGAATATTGTATTTATTATGTTTCTTATTCCTGAAGTCATTAATGTTAGTAAGGGGCTTCCATTACCTGCTGCCCTAGCTTGAAACTTGTCCTCAAGGTTGATGAAGAAATTTCTCCATATTGACCTGATTATTTCCTCAAAATTTTTAATTCCTTTTGGAGAATAACTGAATAAGAACTTCTGTACCGTCTGGTGAGGAAGACAGGAAAAGATGGAAAAGAAGACACCAACTACTTCTCATGGTCTTACTGACATCTCCTTGTTTAAAGGAAGTTTTCATGTCTACCAATTTGGATTGTGCGAATTAGTGCATGCAAAGGAACTATATGTGAGCTTGTAGGGTCACCTTGCAATTGTACCCTTCTACCTCCAAAAATGTCAACCAGTGGTACCCCAATATGACCTCCTAAATGCCAACTAGAGAGGAAACCGGGGGGGGGGGGGGGGGGGGGGGAGGAATGAATCAACAAGAACAATACTTCAGTGTTTGACAGTGCCTGAGTGTTTAAGGTTTCCAAACCTCCAAAAACCACCGTAGATGGCTCAGTAGCTTCATTTGACCGGCCGTCTAACTTTTTATTGAAGCAACTATTATTTCTTTGTAATTGAACTTGTTCTGCACCTGCTTGAAGTTTTTCGGTATATAATTTGAACCTTTTCATGCATGTTATTGGTGACGAACGATAGTGCTTTTGTGATAAGATATATCTAACATTCAGGTGAAAACGTGATAACCGCGTGAGCCAAAGATTTCGCAGAACATTAGGTAAAATCGAAGTACACAATCTTAGGAAAGCAAATTAGAATCGAAGTAAAATCAGAAGTTGAAACTCTTCTAAATAAGCACACGGTCTCAGGTAATATTTGACAGACACTAACATATAATCTCTTGTATGTCCCGAAAAAACATTGCTATATATAATCCCAACATCAGTTCCTTTCATTTCCAAGCTGAAACTGGAAAACAATCAAATTCCAACAAATTCTCCATTCCAAATCTGTAACTGACTGAATGTACCATTTACTCCCATACATCGACCATGCTAAATAAATAAAGGAGAAAATAATACAGTGTTTCTTATGCTTAAAGTAAATAACATAAATCGGGCTCTAACAATGCGACCTTGTTAGTATTAAGTACTTGGTGTAACCCTAATAATTATTATTTTATTAATGGCCTTCTTCAAGAATTTCAATTATTTATCTACACCACATTTAGGAAAGCACCCTGCTGTTGCACAAGGAATGGATGCATTTAACTTAATATGGATATTTGTAATCCAAATGACAACTATTTATATCTGATAGAGCCTCAATCAGATACACGTATTCGAGATGTAATAAAAGGGATGTCTAATTGATAGTACTAAATCAATTAGAATATTAAATTATATGCTATAATTAATTAGTATGAAATCTGGGAGAATTAATGAATATCTTCTTCTATATTTGGAAAGTACGGAATGTAAAAGAATATATTGTCAAGAGGGGAGTGTGAGAGAGGCAGGCAGAAATTAATTTGTATTGAGCTACTTATGCTCTAGGGAGAGTACCAGGTCTCTCGAATGCCTGGGTATTTATCTTTCTGATATAATAATCAATAAAACTCATTCGAATCTCTTATATTTTCCGGCTATTATTGATGTTGTTGCTGATTTATATCAATGGTTTTACCGATTTCTTTTTGAAATAATACAAATTTAGATGAGTATTGTTAACATGCACAACCTGGTTGAAGGCCACCTTAAATCTCATTCACGATTTGACCTTAAAAGTTCCTGGAGACGTCAAATAAGAGTAACCGACTTTTGTGTTGGAAGGGGAGACATTAAGTGGGCGTTTAATCGTTTACCCAACCTTAGAGAAAGTCCAATGCAATGCTATCCTTGGTGCTATTGCTATATTATAACACCAAGTGCTAAACAACTCATCTCCAAAGGGGTGATATAGTTGGATGCATCCTTGGTGCTATTGCTATATTATGCATCTTTAGTCCTAAATTTGAAACCAAGGATGCATTTATGCATCCATGCTACATCATCATTTTACTAGAAAGATGAGTTTGTTAAGAATATTAAATAGAAGTTAAAAGAGTTAGGTAAACTTAAAAGAGTTGGTTAAATTTGAAACGAGTTATAGAACTAGCTTTGGAGGGTGAATTTTATTTTAGCACCAAAATTCACTTTTTGGTTCTACATTATAGCTATAGCAATAGCAATTGCAATTTAGCATCTAGCATTGGACTTGCTCTTAGTGTTCCTTTTGGTAAAACTGAAAATCTGATCTATGGCCTGAGGAACTGCTTATAAATAATTTATTTGTGCGCAATTGCACATTGTGTGTGAGCAAGTAGCTTTCACTCTTCTAGAATTGTTAATTTTTTTTTTTTAAGTTATATGTATTTGTACAATGGGGAAGGGAGTGAGAAATTGAAACCTGACCATAATCATGGAGGAGGCTTGCATGAACCACCATGATAAACCTCCAACATGAGTTACTTGTTACAAAATTTATAATCATTATGCGGCCATTTGGATCATGAGACGGTTAAATGGAATGGGAGATTTTAATACAAAAATGTAATTGAACCTCATTCCTATTCTCGTGAACCGGGTTGGAATCCCATGATCTAAACCGGCCCTAATTATTAAATTAAATCAACTGATCTAAAAATAAAACTTAAATCTGAAAAACAATAATATAAGCACAATGAAACTAGAAGTGTTACGAGCAGATAAATACAAAAAAATGACTGCAAATTAGAATAAATAATTAAGGATACAAATCTGAATAATAGAACAAACTATGTCATTGTCAAGTAAAACAGACAATGCAAATAAGAGTAAAAAAAGACAAAAACGAATAGAAATTGTAAATTTAGATGAATAAAAAGTATGAGAGAAAATTATTATGTCAATACATTAAACTAACAAATTTTGTAAACAAATAAATGATGTAAAGAACATATCGATATAATAATTTTTAAATATTATTTATATAAAAGTAATCACATTTTATGAAAAAGCAAATATATGTTTTTTTAAGATTATTCGTAATGAATTCAAGTATTGAGCTAATATTATGCCTACAAGTTATGTAGAATACAAAATATATATAAAATAAATAACAAACTGGACAGTAATATTTATCCAGGACAATTTCATGATATTCTCCACGTATGTCGTATGGCTTCTACTTGATTGCTTTATATGGCTTCTACTTGATTGCTTAATACCAATGTATAAGAATTGCTTGTAGCAGGAAGCAGATACTTAAATTTTTTAATAGTAGAAATTATTCCTTCCTTTGTAATGTATGTTCCGTTTTCAATTCATGAAAGCGTCCATTTGAAAATTTTAAAATAACCCTTTCTTTTCCCTCAGATCCAGTCTAAATATTGGAGTTGTTAGTTTGAATGTGGATGCATGATAATGAGATTAAGGTAGTAATCTTAAGGTGTTCTGCCAATTTGAACTGCTATCAATGGAAAGAAAGTACGTCTTTCAGATTTTGTCCCTTGGAAACGGGCTTTCTCCCATAACAGATAGCAGTAATTAGTCGTCTGGGTACTTTTTTAGGTGACTTGAATTCCAAGTAAAAATATGCATGCTAGTATTATGTACTAGAATAATGCTAGTATATGTGTGCCTCGAACAAATTGCTATTAAACAAACAATGTGTGTTTATCATGAATACCCACCGCTCTTCAAATAACGATTTAACATGTCTTATGCATATGTATTTTGTCTCAGAAAACAAGTAACAGAACGTATAAATATGAAAATCAGTCCTTGAGAGATGAAGAGGCCAAAGACAATCTACCTGGTGAGAGGTCGTCTGGACATAATTTTGTAGCGACTGAATTCTTTGTTCATCCAAGGCACAGCAAGTTAATGAAACTTCATCAAGTTGAAGGCTTCAATTTTTTGGCGAGAAACCTTGTAAATGATAATCCAGGTGGCTGTATCCTGGCCCATGCTCCAGGATCTGGAAAAACTTTTATGATAATCAGTTTTATACAGAGTTTCATGGCAAAATATCCCTCAGCAAGACCACTTGTAGTACTACCCAAAGGTATCTTGCAAACTTGGAAGAAGGAGTTCCTCAAATGGCAAGTAGATGATATTCCTTTACTTGATTTTTATTCTGTGAATGCTCATGGTAGACCTCAGCAACTGGAAGTTCTGAAACAGTGGGCTACGACACGAAGTATTCTCTTCCTGGGATATACACAGTTTTCTTCAATTGTATGTGACTCTAATACCAATGAATGTAATTCTGCCTGTGAGAAAATTCTGGTAAAGAAAACGTCAATTCTCATCATGGATGAAGGTCATACTCCTAGAAATGAGAATACTGATCAGTTGGCTGCCCTTGAAAGGGTCGAGACACCTCGAAAGGTTGTGCTTTCTGGAACGCTTTACCAGAACCATGTTAAGGAGGTCTTTAACATTCTGAATCTTGTACGACCAAGGTTTTTGAAGCTGGAATCATGCAAGGATTCTAAAAGGCGTATATTGAGTATAATAGAAACCACAAAGAAAGGAAACTTGTTGAAGAAAAGTAATCATGAGTTTTATGAGATGGTAGAAGTATCGCTCCTGAGGGATGGCAACCTTGACCGCAAGGCACACGTCATACAAGGTCTTAGGGACATGACTAGCAAGGTTCTTCACTTCTACAAGGGTGATTCCCTGGACGAACTGCCCGGCCTTGTTGATTTCACGTTGTTTCTGAATCTAAGCCCGCAACAGAAACTTGAAGTTGTAGAACTGAAGAAATTAAGAGGAAGATTCAAAATTAGCTCTGATGGAGGTTCAATTTATGTGCACCCAAAGTTAAAAAAACTTATAAAGTACACTGAAAGAAAAGACAGACTTGATGAGGCCAAGATTGACAAGATGCTTCAGCGTTTGGATATTAATGCAGGAGTAAAAGCCAAGTTTTATCTTAATCTGCTTCGTTTGTGTGAGTCGACTGGCGAGAAGCTCCTAGTGTTTAGTCAATACCTTCCTCCCATGAAGTTCCTAGAAAGATTAACAGTGAAGGTTAAAGGTTGGAGTCTGGGAAAGGAGATCTTTATGATCACAGGTGATTTAGATAATGATGCTCGAGAATTGAACATGGAACACTTTAACCACTCTTCAGATTCCAGAGTTTTATTTGGATCTATTAAAGCCTGTAGCGAAGGTATATCACTTGTGGGGGCTTCTCGAATAATTGTACTGGACGTTCATTTAAACCCAGCAGTTACTCGCCAGGCAATTGGGCGTGCATTCCGACCAGGCCAGGTGAGAAAGGTGTACACATACCGACTGGTTGCTGCAGGATCACCGGAAGAGGAAGACCACTCCACTTGTTTTAAGAAGGAGTCTATTCCGAAGCTGTGGTTTGAATGGAATGGGGTCTGCCGTCCAGAAGATTTCCAGCTGGAGAAAGTTGACGTGACAGATTGTGGCGATAATTTCCTGGAAACCCCGAGTTTACATGAAGATGTTCTTTCTCTTTACAGAAGGTCAGTAAAAAGTTTTGCTTTTGGTTTTTTTTTCCCCTGTTTTTGGTAGCTTTTTGTAGATTTAGATTCTAGTTTCTTGATTTTGTTCAGGTAAATGTTTGCAACATATATAATTGCTGTGTCTTCAACAAGTACCATCTTGATCAATGTTGTACAGAAGTCGCTGGGCCTCTTCAGAAATTTAATCATAACTCATTGGCGTATATATAGCATGATATCGTTTAGGAATTTGTGAAGTTTCTGTCTCTTACCTACCATGAACGGATCACCTAGATTTTATAGTTTTCGAAGTAGTTGTAGTTTATTTATTCGGAAAGAATGATGTTAATGAAGTCAAGTTTACTCATTTGAAGTAGGTTCCATAGACCATTGTGATAGTCTGGTAGATGCATAATTTTTGGAGGTTTGTTCTTCTTGTTCTGAAGCATTCTCAGACTTGATGATTTTTTTTAATAGTGCAATTGCATGCTAACCAGTTTACTGGTGCAGGCTACATATGTGTGTCTAGATAAATAATTTCATTTTCTTGTTGTCAGTTCTAATCAGTTTCAGCATATATTAATTTTACTAGGTTTCCTGCACATATAAAATTTTGATTATTCGTCAAAGTATGATAATGTATTTACTGCTACTTTCTGGAGGCCAAGGCCTTGTTTACCCCTTTTCATAATCAAACTGCCCAAAGCCAAAATACATTTGAAGATTTGATCTGAATGCAAGTTTGGTTGTGGATGTGAATACCCAGGAATATCCATATAATGCTCAGTATACTCGGGATGGGATTGTGGTCCTTTCTACTTATGCGCATTCCATATATCTCTTTCTACTCTCTACTCTGTGGAGTCCTGTCCTGCTTTGCGAATTCACAACCAAACTTCGCATTCAAATCGAATCTTCTAAATACTTGTAATTATAACTAATGATGTCTCCAAATTTAAATCCCTCGAGCTCTCAAAGCTTGTTATGCAACAACAATGCATAAACTCAATTAATCAATGATATTCGTGAATTTTTACTAGTGAAACAAACTCTTGTTATTATGCAACAGCATAAACTCAGTGAGTCAATGGTATTAGTAAATTTACTAGTGAAACAGACTCATAAAGCCAAGTTGCGTTGAAATTTACTCCGTAACTAACAGTTTTTAACAGAACCGGTGTCTATTTATGAATTTTAGGCATCGATCAGCTCTTCTGGTAGAACCAACGCATAATCTATCTTCTTCAAATAATATTCTCCCACATTTTATAGCAGCAACCTACTTGTACCACTGTTCTTAAAATCCCCGCTTCAACCGATTCTCCCACATTTTCATTGAAGTAAGGTATGTTGGTTTTATCATTTTTATTTGAGGCAGTTTTAAAAACGAAACCGAATCGATTGCAATCGATCTGATAATTTTGAATTCGAAACCGAACCGTCGATTTCGATTGCGGTTTCGGTTTCGGTTTTACCATAAACCCGATCCGATCCGATCCGTGCTCTCCCCTACATTCTATTACAAAATCACATCATACAAAATAAAACCATGGTCTGAAATCAAAGAAACCGGAAAAATAAATTACTTCGGGTGTTGTGAATTCACGATCTTCTTTCGATCTTATTCCTCTTCAAATTATCCGGGAAAAAAACAATCATATTTTAGCAATCGAAAAAACAAATTTCAATCAGTAATATAATGATAACATTAAGTGCAAAATCAAAATTTGCTACAGAACGATGAGCTCGGGAACACGAGTTTTGGGGTATAAGCTTTCATAAGATAATTTGGTTATATTGCGTATATATATATATATGATAATAATATTTTATTTAAGGAAGTTTTTCTTATTGTAGAAAGGTAACGAAATTTATTTTGTTTATAATAATGCATTTTCTAGCTATAAATTCGGGATGAAAAAGGAAATTATAATTATTAATATTTAAAATTACAAAGCTCTACAAAAACTGGAAAAATAGATTTAAACGATTTAAGAGGCACCTATATTAGCAAATTTTTATAAGTTATAAGAAAGGAAGTTGTAGTTATTAACACTAAAAATTCGAGAAATATAAAGGAAATAACAATTTTTACCATTAAAAATTGCAAAATTCTATAAAAATTAGAAAAATAGATCGGAGCGATTTGAGAAGCGCCACCTCACTACTCCCATCTTTTCCCTTATATAATAGTACTAGTGGACTAAACCGCGTTTCAAGGCGGCCTTATAACATTTTTTTTAAATTTTAAATAAAGATTATTTAATAAAAAAGTCGACACAGATATATCTATAAATATCAATAACAATTAGCGAGCACAATATTGTATAAATTAAATATACATAGATGTTAAGATAAATTATTTATTTTATATTGATTTTATCTCACAATTTTGTAGGGTTAATAGGCAAAAACATAATTGAACTGCCCCTAACTTGCAGTTGGGTAAGTGAACTCAAAAAGCTTGCAGTCAACTCATTAAACTGATAAAAACTTGCATTTAGGTAATTGTCGTTAACATGTACTAACGGAATCGATTTTTCGGCGTCAACCAACTACTCCGGTGACATGCAACTTTCCGATCACCAAAATCGAACTCAAAACTTGATAAAAACTAGCATAAATCGAAGCTTATACCTCCAGGAATCGATTCTAATTATTCAAACATGAAAACAACGGCTTAAACGCCAGATTCAACTTTGTCGGTGCTGGAATTTAAGTTTTCCGATCAACTACGAATTCAACTCAAAATTTATGAAACAAATAAAAAAATAAATACCAAAATCCTCTATGACTTTGATTTCGGTTTGCACGCCAGTGAGGTTTTCTTGGGAAATACTATTGTTAAAAAAATTAGAACTTGCTTTTTATATCCTAACAATATTATAATTTAGAGGTGACACTTGCCTTTACTAACATCAATTATTTCCTTGATTGCATATTCTTTTTGAAAATTGAGATAATTTAGAAAATTAGATAAAAAGCTTTCGAATGATTTTAGAGCTCCACCAAAAAAATAAATTATTCATATATTTTTCTATACCAATTTTATCTCACAACTTTTTAGACCGGTACCCGTTGTATATATTATAAAATATTAACCGTACACAATAATAAAAATTTAAATACTAAAATCCTCTTTGATTTTGCATGCCAGTGAAATTTCTTTAGGATTCGATTATAATTGAGTGATACTATTGTTCTAAAAAAACGGTTAAAACTTGTCTTTTATATCCTAATTATAATATTATTTTGAGGTGAGACTTGTTTTTAATAACATTAGTTATTTCCTTGATTGCTATATTATGTTTGAAAATTGAGATAATGAAAATTAGATAAATAACTTTCAAATGTTTTCAGAGTTCCATCAAATGGCCGTGAAATTTACTTTATATAATACTACTCGACTAAGCCGCGCTTCAAGGCGGTTTTATAACATTTTATTTAAATTAAGAAAAAATCAAGAAAATTATATGTATAATATCAATATATATTGGTGAACAAAATATTATATAAATTTAATATACATAAATAATAAGATGTATTTAAGTCATATATTTTTCTATACCGATTTTGTCTCATGATCTTTTAGGCCAACACCCGTTATATATATTATAAAAAGCGTACACACTAATAAAAAATTAACTACTAAAATTTTCTTTTACTTTAATTTCAATGTGCACGTCGATGAGATTTTCTTAGGATTCAATTAGAATCGAGAGATACTGTTGTAAAAAAGGAGGTTAAAACTTTCTTTTTATATAAAATATCATTTAGATGTGAGATTTAAAATGAGATTCTATATGTATACTTTATGTACATCA
Organism: Kitagawia praeruptora; assembly: GCA_037693485.1. NCBI lineage: Eukaryota > Viridiplantae > Streptophyta > Magnoliopsida > Apiales > Apiaceae > Kitagawia > Kitagawia praeruptora. The sequence continues at coordinate 39,630,699 of CM075349.1, forward strand.
ATTATTTTCTTGATTGCATATTTTAGTTTGAAAATTGAGATAATTTGGAAAATTAGATAAATAGTTTTCGAGTTTTTAAAAAATCTACAAAAACATATCTCTAATATCAATATAGATTGGCGAACACAATATTGTATAAATTAAATATACATCATAATAAGATAAATTATTCATATATTTTTGTATACCGATTTTATCTAACTATTTTTTAGACCGATATTCGTTACAAATATATATTTGTAATAGCAATATAGATTGGTGAACACAATATCGTATAAATTAAATTTACATGATGATAAGATAAATTATTCATATATTTATTTTTTAGTCCATTAAGCCGTGCTTCGCGGGAGCCTTATAACAATTTTTTTAAAATTTTAAATAAAGATTATTTAATAAAAAAGTCGACAAAAATATATGTATAAATATCAATAACAATTAGGAGCACAATATTGTATAAATTACATATATATATATATAGAGTCCTGTTCTAATAGAAACCAATCTTAGAATAGAAACTAGAAACCAAACCCCAGCCCAACAGAAATCACTAATCTGTACAATAAAAATCACTAATTTAAAATTATAATAAAATGTATAATAATTCAGTCCCCACCCCACCCCACCCCACCCCACCCCACCCCACCCCACCTCACCTGAAATCACTAATATATACAACTAAAATCACTAATATCCACCCCCGACCCCATCCCACCCCACCCCACCCCACCCCACCCCACCCCACCTGAAAATCACTAATATATATAGCCAAAATCACTAATACCTACCCCACCCCCACCTTCACCTGCCATCTCCACCACCACCTGCTATGGCTGCCATCGATCACCACACCACCTGTCAACGCCACCACCATCTGTCATCGCTACCATCAACCACCACAACCATGATTGTTTAGATACATACATACATACATCGTTACATACACACATACATCGTTACATACACACAAATACACATATACATACACAAATACATCGTTACATTGTATAGATCTGGAAAGTCATCACCGGAATGATTTCACCGGATTCAGACCACCGATGACGATCTGAAGTTAGAAATCACTAAATCATATTTTTAGTAGCATGAATTAATGATCGGGAAGAACAGATCTGGAATCGGAATCGGAAATTGGTGGTGAAATCGGAGCCCCTGCGGGGCCAGTGGCCGGAAAGGAAGATGGCGGTGGTGGTGCGTTGGTTGATCGGATGAACTGATCGGAGAAGGAGGGGTTGATCGGAGAAGGAAGAGGTCGTCGGAGGTTGGGGGAGAGGTCGTCGGAGGTTGGTGGCGGGGGTGGCAGGGGGGTGGGGGTGGCGGCCGTGGTTGTGGGGGTGGGGGTGGGGGTGGGGGTGAGTGATGTCATATAGGGGTGGAGATAGTAAAATATGGTGGGGAGATAATAAAATAGGGTGTGGAGATAGTAAAATAGGGTGTGCAGATAGTGGTTTCTAGTTTCTATTCTAATATTGGTTTCTATTTGACCACTAGCCTATATATATATATATATATATATATATATATATATATATATATATATATATATATATATATATGGATAATAAGATAAATGATTCATTTTATACTGATTTTGTCTCACAATTTTGTAAGCTGACACCCGTTTATATAATATAAAAATGTTAAGCATACAAAATAATAAAAAATTAAATACCAAAATCCTCTTTGACTTTGATTTTGGTTTGCTTGCTGGTGGGACTTTCGTGGGAAATACTATTGTAAAAAAAGGTTAGAACTGGATTCTTATATCCTAACTATAATATAATTTAGAGATGAGACTTGCCTTTAATAACATCAATTATTGTCTTGAATTACATATTCTATGTGTGAAAATTGAGATAATTTAGAAAATTAGATAAATAGCTTTTGAATGATTTCGCAGCTCCACCAAATAAAATAAATTATTCATATATTTTTCTATATACCGATTTTGTAACCGGCTTGTCCGGAAATATACGTAATCATATCACGATTTTTTAGGCCGACACCCGTTGTATATATTATAAAAATGCTAAGCGTACACAATAATAAAAATTTAAATACTAAAATCCTCTTTCACTTTGATTTTAGTTTGCATGCTGATAAAATTTTCTTAGGATTCAATTAGAAATGGGAGAAACTGTTCTAATAAAAAGGTTAGAACTTATTTTTTTTGTATCTGAACCATAATATAATTTTGAGGTGAGACTTCCCTTTTATAACATCAATTATTTCCTTGATTGTCTATATTATGTTTGAAAATTAAGATAATTTAGAAAATTAGAGCTCTAAAAATACTTTTTTTTTCTATTTCGAAAATGCTAGAAAGAATGACTTTTCCTTCCAACTAATTTGAAAACCTTTTCTGGTTCAAAAATGTTAAAAGAGGAAACTTTTCTTTTTAATAATTAAAATTGAGAAATTTTAAAAGAAATAGATGAACACATAGCCATGTACATTGAGAATTAAACAAAGTATGAAAGAATAAAAAAATTAAAAGAAAATAAACGAAGACAAAAGCAAACATAAGAAAATAAAGAGTTAAAAACATGGTAATAAATTTGATATATATATATATATATATAGCGCATAGGCAAGTGATCAAAAGTGACATTATTTTTTGAAGAAAACTAAGGTACTAATCCTAGCCATTAGATGTATTAAGATCAATGGACCCGCCAGGGGCACCCACACACTAATCAAATATACCCTCACACACAGAATCACACCTGATCCCCTCCATTTTTAATTTGATTTTTCCCGTCAATCGGTGATATTTTTTTTAAATCTAATTTCACCACATTTTTCTTCATCTCCCAACGATTAGTTTGCATACCATATATGCTATATTTCGATTTAGTTTTCTAAGTTTTCCATTAAACGAGGTTTTCCCTAGATCCTTACTCTATATATGATAATATATATATATATATAATTTCTCTTCTCTATTTTAAATATATAAATTTCTATTCCCTATAAATTCGAAACCTTTTCTATTTCAAAGATGTAATTTGAATTCTTCTTACCTACACATTCGAAAACATTTTCCTTTTCAAAGATGTTATGTTAATGTTAAAAACGGAAGTTTTGATTTCTCTTCTAAAATTCTAAAAAATAGGGTATTAAGAAGGAAGTTTTGATTTAAATTATTTAAAATAGAGGAGTTCTATAAAAATAGATAAATAGAATTCGAGCGATTTTAAAATTATGAATTTAAGAAAGAAATCGAAAAGAAAATAACTATAAATAAATTAATGAACACAATATTGTACAAATTTTAATATATATAAACAACTAATAAACTATATTCTTATTTTTTATGTTGATTTTTTGTTTCACGTTTTCTTAGGTCGGCACCCGTCGTAATAAATACATATAAGACACGTTTCTCGACAATCTTGTAATATTTTTTAATTTTTTTTCAAAATATAGAATCTTTAAGAAAGATATGAACAAAAAATATTTATAAATAAATTAGTGAACACAATATTATGCAAATTTGAATATGTATATAGACAACAAAAAAGATCATATACTTATTTTTTACGTCGATTTTGTGTCACGTTTTCTTAGGCCGACATCCGTTGTAATAAATACATATAGATAAAATACCATATTTGATTGAATTAATTAAAAGAATACGTTAGAATATTATGATCAAGAATAATGAGAAGATAACAACGACAAATTAATAATTAACAATAAATAAATAGTGAATGGTAAAAGTTCAAATCTTTTATGTCAAGTTTCTCAAGTGTTTCTACTTCTCAAACAGAGAAAGATCTCCTAATTCTTGTTCATACGATCAACTGTTTTTGTACCGTGATCACTAACAAAAAAAATACAAAATTCAAAGTAATGCAAAAAAATAGATGAAGACAAAAGCAAACAGAAGCAAAAAAAGAACGGTTACAAACATTGTGATAAAATTTGATCGTTATAAGCTATGATTGTATATATATAAGAATATAAAATTTCTTTTTTATTTCAAATATATATAAGAATATAAAATTTCTTCTCTATTTCAAATATGTAAATTTGAATTATTCTTCCATACAAATTCAAAAACCTTTTCTATTTCAAAGATGTTAAGATTAAAAAAAAGTAAGTTCTGAAATATAATTTTTTTATTTTGAATATATAAATTTGAATTCTTCTTCCCAACAAATTCGAAAACCTTTTCTATTTCGAAGATATTAATATTGATGTTAAAAAAGGAAGTTTTGATTTCTCTTCTAAAAAATTGGGCATAAAAAAGGAAGTTTTGATTTTATTATTTTAAATAGTGGAGCTCTAGAAAAATAGATAAATAGGATTCAAGCGATTATAGAGGGGTGAGTACCCTAAATGCCCATTTTTTTTTTATTTCTTGTCCAAAATGCCCAGATTCGCGAACAGCCGCCCAAAATACCCACCAGATACGCCATTGACAGAGGAGTAGCCTCGGATACGCCTATGGCTGAGGAGTAAATAGGGGGTTACGCCTATTACATAAGAGTAAGCAGTAGCTTACGCCTATACAATCATCGTATATAAAAGTGATACGCATTTTTGTCCGGTGTATCACCTTTTGCGCATGTGTGACATGCGTGATGACATCAGATGACGTCATCTGTCACTTTCTCTCAGATTCACGCGAGCTCTCCCCCAATGGCAATTTTGGCGATTTCTGGCAAAACTCTGGCAAGGTTCATTCACACACCATCAATCATTTTCCCGTTACGTATTATATATCGTTGGAATCGTCTTTTGACGATCTACATGGCTATACCAATTTGAAAGATGTTGTTTTGCCGGATTTTCAATACCCAGGAGCGGCGGTGGTTACGATTTTCGCCGGATTTTTAATTGAGTCGTCCATCCAAACTAGCAGTTTTCCAATAACGTAATACATACAATTCGAATCGATGTTTGAAGCTCTACATAAACGTACCATTTTTGTTACGTTGTTTTGCACAATTAGAAATGCCTAATTCGACCATAGTTTTCTGATTTGTTTTTTCGACGAGCTTAAACAGGCCCCTGCGGGGCAAGATACGGTTAAACACAGATAGGGAGAAAGATAGAGTGATGTGTGGGGATCATTTTTATGTCCTCAAATGAAACGATGGTTGAGAGATGGTTGAGATCGAGTTGCCTGCGACATGGACAGCGATTTGAGCCGAGAGAGACGACCGGCGAGTTCAGTGAAAAATGACGTCACATGACGTCATTACGTATGTCAGACATGCGTGACCGATGACACGCAACTGTAACTTGCGTTACCCTGGATAGGCCTCACGAACTGGCGTGTCTTGTGAGTGTTTTGGGCAGTAGTCTGTGCGCGTGGGTATTTTGGGAGGTGGGTATGCAAATAATGGGTATTTAGGACATTCTTTCATTCTAGAGCTCCCAGGGGTTTTCCTTGTAAGTTTGATTTTTTTTTTCTCCTATAAATCCGAAAATCTTTTCTATTTTGAAGATGTTAACATAAAAATATAAAATTTCTTTTTTATTTTGAATATGTAATTTTTTTTTTGCTAATTTTGAATATGTAAATTTGAATTCTTCTTTTCTACAAATTCAAAAACCTTTTTTATTTCAAATATGTTAACGTTAATGTTAAGAAAAAGGAATTTTGACTTCTTTTCTAAACAATAGGAACTAAAGAAGGAAATTTTAATTTTATTATTTTAAATTGAGGAGCTCTAGAAAAATTTTACAAATTCGAAATTTTTTTTTATTTTGGATATCTTAACGTTAATGTTAAAAAAAAGAAGTTTTGACTTCTTTTCTAAAAAATAGGAACTAAAGAAAGAAATTTTAATTTTAATTTTAATCATTTAAAATTGACGAATATGTTATTTGAATTTTTTTCCTACAAATTCGAAAACATTTTCTATTTTGAAGATGTTAACATAAAAATATAAAATTTCTTTTCTATTTTGAATATGTAAATTTGATTTCTTTTTTTTTACAAATTCGAAAACCTTTTTTATTTCGAATATGTTAACTTTAATGTTTAAAAAAGGAAGGTTTGACTTCTTTTCTAAAAACTAAGAACTAAAGAAGGAAGTTTTAATTTTAATTATTTAAAATTGAGGACCTCTAAAAAAATTCTACAAATTCGAAAACCTTTTTTATTTCGAATATTTTAACGTTAATGTTAAAAAAGGAAGTTTTGATTTGTTTTCAAAAAAAAGATGAACTAAGGAATGAAGTTTAATTTTAATTGTTTAAAATTGAGGAGCTCTAGAAAAATAGATAAATATGATTCGAGCGATTCTAGAGGTCCAACAAACACCCGGGGAATTTCCTTTATATATATAACTAGTTGACTAAGCCGCGCTTCGCGGCGGCCTTATAATATATTTTTTAAAAGTCAATAAATAGATCTATGACAGAAATCGAAAAAAGTATCTATAAATAAATTAATGAACACAATATTATAAAAATTTTAATAAATATAGACAACTAAATAAACTATATACTTATTTTTTATGTCCATTTTGTATCACGTTTTCTTAGGCCGACACCCGTTATAATAAACACATATAACCCGCGTTTCGCGGCGATCTTGTAATATTATTTCTTTGATTACATATTTTAGTTTGAAAATTGAGATAATTTAGAAAATTAAATAAACAGCTTTCGAGTTTTTAAAAAATCTACAAAAAAATATCTATAATATCAATATAGATTGGTGAATACAATATTGTATAAATTAAATATACATAATAATAAGATAAATTATTCATATAATTTTTTATACCGATTTTGTCTAACTATTTTTTAGGCCGGCATCCATTGTATATATTATAAAAATACTAAACGTACACAATAATAAAAGTTTAAATACTAAAATCCTCTTTGATTTCGGTTTGCACAATTGTGAGATTTTTTCATGATTCAATTAGAATTGGGAAATTTTGTTGTAAAAAAAAAGCTAGAACTTATTTTTTAAATCCTAACTATAATACAGTTTAGAGGTGAGACTTGCCTTTAATAACAATAATTATTTCCTTATTGCATATTTTATATTTGAAAATTGAGATAATTTAGAAAGTAAAAATTTCAAAGTATAAATTTAATAAAGAAATCGAAATGAAAATATTTATCAATAAATTAATGAACACAATATTGTACAAATTTTAATATATATAGACAAATAAATAAACTATATACTTATTTTTATGGCGATTTTGTATCACATTTTCTTAGGCCGACACCCGTTCTAATCTATACATATAAGCCAAGTTTCGCAGAAACCTATTAATATTATTTTCTTGATTGCATATTTTAGTTTGAAAATTGAGATAATTTAGAAAATTAGATAAATAGCTTTCAAATTTTTAAAAAATCTACAAAAATATATTTATAATATAGATTGGTGAATACAATATTGTATAAATTAAATATACATCATAATAAGATGAATTATTCATGTATTTTTTATACCGATTTTGTCTAACTATTTTCTAGGCCGACATCCATTGTATATATTATAAAAATACTAACATACACAATAATAAAAGTTTAAATACTTTTTTTTTTGATAAACCGGGGATATTATATAAATAGACAAGCCAAGCCTGAGAGACTCATACAAAGCACGAACCTAGCTATCGACCTAATACATAGTAGCGATTCTAGATGAGAAATGCTAAGACTTGGAAAACCTTAGAAGACCACCTATTACAAAAGCCCCGAACTACTACTGAAACTGAAAAGCAATAATCTCTTAACACCCTGTTAGCTCATGCCCAAGAATTACCAGAACTTAGCCATTTCATTGAGGACTTCCTCGACATTCATCAACTCCGAGAAGTCCTCCTCTATAGGCGCTTGCTGAGGCGGGATTGATGAGCCCTCCTTCACTTCTGAAATCCTTATGCCACTCTTCACTTGATTTCGATAGTTTGACTTTATAAGAAGCTCATCCAGAGAGCCCAGGACTGCGTTGAGGAGGATATTTTTGACACATACATCCTTGAATATCTCCTCCTCCATGTCAATGACTTGCTTTTTGAAACACTTTGAGATGTGATTGAGACGAGAGAGCCACTGTCCAGTAGCTTGATGGCTTCTTGGCCCATCTGAGTTGAAAGCATAGTCATTCAAAACTTTCTCTTTTCCTTTCATTATTTTGGACGCCTTTAGAATTTCCTCCTTGACCTTCGAAATCATTAATGTCTAAACCTTTTCCAGCTGCCATCTGCACATACAGCTCTTCCACTTCCATGAGGCCTAGTTCAATCAGCAATTTCTGTTTTTCTGCATCCAATTGTTCTCACCCTGCATCCAAACTGTCACTCATGCCAATCATCAGCCCAATAACATACCAAACCTGGCCTGGATAAACCTGTCTTGGCTAATAAGTCCGCGTCTTCATTCAAATTCCTTGGAACATAATTTAAAGTAACATTTGAATTGAACAAATCCTTGAGATTTATTCCTTCTTTTAATAAATGCAGGCACAAATAAGAACGCATTTTGATCAATTCTAATGCTTCCATTGAGTCCGTACAGATTACTATCCTCTTATTAGACCATTTTTCCTTGCTCACTACTTCTGCCACATGAAGAATAGCCCCTAACTCCGACTCTATGCTCGAATTTACTGAATACGGACCAGAAAATTTATGAATAGCATTCCCCTTGCTATCACTAATCCATCCTCCTATACCACCAATGCCAATGCCTTGGGAACTTATACCCCACGCCCCATCAGTTGCACAGATGATATCAAAAGAGATTCCTTTGAACTGCCAGAAATTTCTGTTCAGTGAATGCTGATGAACTGCTATTGCCCCTTGCGGATTCACTTGCCACAAAGGGTCAAAGCCAAAATTCATAGCACCAAAAGCTTTACCCCAACTGTTAATTCGAATAAACAGGATCTGTTCCAAAGAAGATTTTGAGATTTTAACATCCCGAAACACAAATTCATTTCTTGAAATCCATATTGTCCATACCGCTGCTGCAACTACTAGTGTCCATATGTTCCGAGTACCCCCTTTCTTTTGCAGATTGAAGATATTAACAAGTGAAAACATACCAATTCTTGACATCTTATTTTTAATGCTCCACCAATTCCCAATGAAATCCCAGACCCACTTGGCTAAACAACAATCCCAGAAGAGATGATTTATATCTTCTATCTCCGAATTACACCAAACACAAATTGAGGACTTGTCAGGAATGATTCGATGTAAGTAATCATTGGTAGGAAGAATACCCCATTGCAATTTCCAAAGAAAGATGATTATTTTTGGGGGGACTTTAATTTTCCAGATTGTGTCCCAAATATGATTTCTAGTGTTTCCCAATTGTGAGCTCAATGACAGATTTGCAAATTCCTTCGCTGTGAAAGTGCCTTTACCATGCTTCCAAACAAGAATATCCCTCAAATCATTTAGTTTAATCTCCTGTAAAATACTAATTAAAGTGTTTAAGGACCCCTCATCTCTGTTCAAAATCTGCCTTATCCACAAGGAATCATCAAAATCTCCCTTATCCTTCCACAAATTAAAGAAGAACTTAACTGGACAGTACTGCAACCGAGTAATCCTGTATAATCTAGGAAATCGTTCCATCAAAATGCCATTACTATGCCATGAATCTTCCCAGAATCTGACCAATTCTCCATTTTCTATCTTCCATTGAAAACAACTTCTTGAGAGCAAGTTAGCCCACACTTCATTGCCTTGAATTCTAAGCATATCCCTAATAATGTATGAAGAATCCTTGTTCTGTACTACTTGAGACAAGTCAATGCAAAAGTTCTTCCCATATTTCTCTTGTAGGATTTTGTTCCATAATCTGTCTCTTTCCGTATAGGAACGCCACCACCACTTTGCCAACAGAGATATATTTTTTATTCTTAAAGAAGTCAGTCCTAGTCCTCCTACCTGTTTGCTTGAACACACCTTTTCCCACTTTAAAAGATGTAATCTACTTTTTTGAACACCACCAACCACCCTTGATCCCCATAAAAAATTCCTCCTAGCTTGCTCTAGTTTATCTATAACTGCTGCTGGGATTTTGTATAGACTAAACCAGTAAGTTGGCAGGCTATCCAACGCTGATTTAATCAAAATAAGTCTCCCAGCCATCGATATTGAATCTGCCTCCCACGATTTGAGCTTCAGATCCACCTTTTTAATCAAAGGATCCCAATAAGAGATCAATCTAGGTGATTCCCCTATATTAGCACCTAAGTATTTAAAAGCCCCCATACCCACCTCACAACCCAGAATATCTGCCCACCTCTGAACATTACCTGAATTTTCATTGAAGCCATACAAATGAGATTTATGAAAATTGATTTTAAGACCCGAAAGTAGCTCAAAACACTTAAGGACTCTTCTTACTCCTCTGACAGAGTTCTCATCATTATCTAAGAATAGCACCACATCGTCTGCATACTGCAGATGAGTAATAGTAATGCTACAACCAGGCAGTTTAACACCCTTAAACAGGCCTTTGTCTCCAGCAATTGAGATTAATCTTGAAAACACCTCTCCAATCAGATTAAAGATTAGAGGCGACAAAGGGTCTCCCTGTCTTAAACCCCTACTTGGCTTGAATTCATCTGTAGGAGCCCCATTGACAAGAACAGAGATGCTAGAACTGTGAAGTATCTCTCTTATCCATTCGATCCATTTATTATCAAAATTCATCCCCTCTAAGACTTCAAAAATGAACATCCAGTTAACACTATCAAAAGCCTTTTCAAAATGAATCTTTAGGATTAGACCACTGCTTTTCCTAGACTTGAGAGATTGATACACTTCTGTTGAAATAAGAATGCAATATGATATTTGCCTGCCTTTGATGAATGCGGATTGAGTATCAGAGACCAAAATGTTCATTACCGTACTCATCCTTTTAGCCAAGACTTTTGATAATAACTTCATTATTGAATTCATCAGGCTTATTGGTCTAAATTCCGCAGCACTTTTAGCCCCTGCTTTTTTAGGAATCAAAGCTATAGAGGATGCATTGTATCCTCTAGGAATCCCCTTTCCCTTGTGAAAATTTTCAAAGAATTGCAATATGTCACCCTTTATGTTGTTCCAAAGAGCTTTCAGTACACCTGTATTGACACCATCCGGACCAGGTGCTTTCGAGGAATCCGTCGTACTCAGTGCTTCTTCAATCTCACCCATGAAAAAAGGCTGTATAAGGATCTCTTTATCCCATATAGGAAGAGACTTCAGATGTAAATCTCCAAGTAGAAAAACTTTAGGTGTCACTGAGTTACCCAAGAATGAATTGAAATGATGAAAGAAAGCCTTTTTAATGTCAACAGGATTAGCAATCCAATTGTCATTGACCAATAGTCTTGATATTCTATTTGATGCTGTCCTTTTCCCAATCACTTTGTGAAAAAACTTTGTATTTTCTCCCCATTAAGTTGCCAATTGAGCCTTGATTTTTGGCAAAGCATGCTCGACTTTGCTTTATACAACTGTTCCAGAGCAAGTCTAATATTCAATTTCTCGGCATTATCAGTATTCCTAAGATCTGCCTCTTCCTGTTTCTTCTCCATGTTCTCTATGTTAGTATTGATATTTCCAAATTGGTGCACATTCCACTCCTTGGTGAATTCCCTCAGTTCTTTAATTCTAGCACATAAGTTGACCTTTTTTGACCGCTTCTAGATATTACCCAGACTGCTCAATAATTGTTTTTCTTCCAGCCATATATTGAAGAACTTAAATGGCCTAGGACCCCAGTTGCATTCGGAGCTACAAAGTAAAATTGGCTTATGATCTGAATTTTTCCTCCTCAACGAACTACATGACCACGATCCATTCATTGCCCATTCATGATTAATAAAGACTCTGTCCAGTTTGCTCCTTTTATTCTCCGGACCAAACCAAGTGAAGTTTGAATTTGTCGAATGCACCTCAATAAGATTATTCCTTGACACAAAATCAGAGAAATTTACCAAATCTATTTTCCTATGCTTACAATTTTCTCTTTCCGATACATCCAAAACACAGTTGAAATCACCTAAAATTACCACAGGAATAGCCCCTTGTCTAATCAATTCCTCTTCCAATTCCTTCCACACTATCATCTTATTTGAGCTTGATTGCGGAGCATATATATTAAAACAAGCAAAAGGGGAATTATCCACTTTGCACAAACCATAAACCATGATCCAGTTTGTATGGTTTAACACTCTCATTATTTCAAACTGATCTTCATTCCAAACAGTAATCAAACCACCTGAGAGACCATTAGAAGGGACCTCAGCCCATCCAATTCTTCCTCTAATTCCAATGGAACTCAACATATTAGTCGTCCATTGTTGACATTTCGTCTCTTGAACACAGATAAGCGTAGCTTTAGACTCACTTACTACTGTTTTCAAATTCAACCTGTTACTTTCTTTTTATGCTCCCCTGATGTTCCAGCTAACAAAAACTTGTGTATCCATAAAGAAACTCCGTCTAATGAGTAATTAACCAATAAGGTCCAATGTCCTTATTCTCCTATGTTGCTTCTGATAAGGTGCAAAGTAGCTTCCTTATCCTGTGCCAAAACCAATCCCATATTCAAACCTGTTTCCAAAATGGCTCCAGCTTCATCTAATGTCCCGAAGATTACCTCTTTATTTTGAAGGGACTTCCTTTTCCTGTGCCTTTTGGTTGGAATTTTGAAGAATTTGTTTTCTTTGAGTGCACTTTTTTTTTAGTGGCCTACCACGATTACTTCGAATCTTCATGTTTAGAAGTGTGTTTAGCTTAGAAAACTGGGTATTCTCAATCGGCTCTTGAACCTCAAGAGGGGGATTTTTTTGCAAAATCGAAGAACATTGTCCACTTGAGGCCGAAGTCCCCGATACAGATAAATCCTCTTCAGCATATTTCCTAGGAGTCCACTTCCAATCACTTTCCGTTAGAAATTTACTTCTGCTGATGTTATATTTAGGTGGTGTAAGAGGATTTATGAGTGAGTCTTCAATCCCTGATTCAGAATCAGCCACTAAAGAATCCTCTTGAAACAAAACTACATTATCTTGATCAATGACCAAATTCGCATCACTGACTCTGTTTACCGAATCACTAACCCTACTAGGAGAATCATCTAATTCTGGGCTTTTGTTCTCAGCAGACTTTAGCTTCCCTGTTTCATTTCCCAAATCTTTCTCCAGCAATCTATTACTTTCCTGACTTATAGAATTGACCTCCAATGTATTCAAATTGTTGTTCTCTTTCCACTTTTCCTCTCCTGATCCCATCTCCACATTAAGATTATCACCCCCAGAAGGCATTTGCTCAATTAATCCTTTATCAAAAAGAATGTCACCTTGATATTCTTGAATTAAATATCAAAAACCTTCCCCTGAACTTCCACTTCTTTTTCCTGTCAAATATTCTTCACAAACGAAGTTTCGATTTGCACTTTCGATGATTGATAAAATCCATCCTCATTAGTGATTGGAGAGAAATGTAAAACCTTACCCCATGGTTCTAAAAGGTTTCTGAAATTTTTTTCAGTCCAGGCAACAATAGGCAGCCCTCTACACTCTATCCATATCTTTCTTGTCGGAGCCAATTCCATCCATTGTACATTTTTAACTTCCGCAAAACCAATTTCCAAGAAGTCTATGTCTATTTCATTAAGATCCTCCACATTAGGAAAGAATGCCAAAAAAGTCTTACTTGAGATACCCCTGACCATTACATCTTTAAAACCAAGCCCTTCAACAATTGCACACACAGACTCCACATCTTCATCTTTAACTGTCTTTAGAATCAAGCTAACTTTCAATTCCTCCATGAAAGCAACATTTATCTCATCCAATAGAACCTTATTCTTATTCAAGAAACTCTTGTCAGTTTCCATCTTTTCATCAACATTTATCTCCACCTTATGCCCTATCCTTTTATCTGCAGTTGACAAGATTGGGACAGCTGCAATTTTGGGAAGAGGTCTGTTCTTAATCTCCTTTTTTCCTTCTTTCTTCTTTGATTTTGCAAAAGCCATATAAAGACTACCGTTCTCAAACGTGCTATCCTTCAAATTACTTAGTATCTTGGTAGCCTCCTCACCATTAATAGCTATGACAAATCCATACCTATTATTGTTCTTATCCTTCTTCCGAGGAAGAATGATGTCTTTGATCCTTCCCCCTTTTTTGAAGAACGCCCATACCTCCTTTGCTTGAGTATTATCAGGAATCCCAGAGAAAAAAATTGTATCCTTAACCTCATCCCTTTTTTTATTCAATTGGCTAGAGACCAGTACTAGCTTGGTTGCCTCTTGCTTTTCTTTTAGAAGAATTTCCTTGAAAGAAGGTGCTTTAACAGCCTACATTGGGATGTCAAAAACTCCCTTCTTACTTTCCTCCTTCTTGTTGGAAAGAGATCTATGATGAATCTGCCCCAAAGCTAATGATATAGCCTTGTCATCTTGTTTCATAGCTTCCTTGAATACACTTGGCTCCACCCAATTTCTCATTTCCTTTATGAAATCCAAAACTATAGCCATTTGCGATTGTATCTCAAACTCCGAATTCATTTTCTCTTATTTTCCTAGCTGTGGATTCCCATTTACTAATAGAGACTGCCTTCGAAAATTCTCCTCTTTTTTGTCATTCCATGGAGAGTCATCTATGCTTCTCCATCTATCCTCTCCCTTGTAATTTTTGTCACAAATCCATTTACAACTTTTAGTCTCTGAATAATTCGCTTTAGATATGTTCGTCATTGATTTGATTTCCTTTAGCTCTCTAGATGAACTTAACGAGCCATAGTGTATCTGATTTAATGCCATTCTTAAATCTTCCCTCTTCCTTAGATGTAACGACTTCAGTATATTTAGATGAACAAACTTTTTATGTTGACTAATAAATTCAATTACCTCATCTTCCTCTTGTTTAAGAAGTTCTTCTGTTTTGCCCAGTATTGTTCTTGTTGGATATTTTAGTGTAATTGGATTGGATAGTTGATCAATGTAATCGTAATGTTACATCGAACAAGTCGGGAGAATGCGGAGTGCATGCTCTGTTCGAGTTCGTTATGATTTCAGAATTATTGCTTATGAGACATGTCTATTGGCATCAAACACATCTGTTAGAATGAGATGTGTCTATTGGAAAAGACACATCTTGAGGTGTGTCTATTGGCATTGGACATGACTGTTGGAAATGAGATGTGTCTTTTGGCAAAAGACACATCTGTTGACATCTATAAACGGGTGTGGCATTGATCATTTTATACACAGGTTCATTTTGAAATACACAGCAAAATACATTCTCTCTTCTTGCAGATTTTCTGATTTTATCCGATTGAATTATTTGGGTGAACCACAAATAACTTCAATCTGAAAGTGTTCACACGACTTCAGAAAAATCCAAGTAATAATCACCCAATTCCCCAACAAAGATTGAAGTTAACTATTTTCTGAAGATGGCGAACTCAGAATCTGTAAAAGACATGACAAGCAAGTTTGCAAAGTTGGACAAGTTTGAGGGTCAGGATTTTAGAAGATGGCAGAAGAAGATGCATTTTCTATTGACGACGCTGAAGGTTGTATATGTTTTGAGTACCCCCATTCCAGAAGTGGTTGAGGATGAAACCGCTGAACAAACAAGGAGGCGTTGCAAATGGGAAAACGCTGATTACATCTGCCGCGGTCACATCTTAAACGGTATGTCTGATTCCCTTTTCGATGTATATCAAAATGTTGAGTCAGCGAAAGAATTGTGGGATTCTCTTGAATCCAAGTACATGGCAGAAGATGCTTCTAGTAAGAAGTTTCTGGTCAGTAATTTTATGAATTATAAAATGGTCGATTCTAGACCGGTGATGGAACAATACAATGAATTGTTAAGGATTCTGGGTCAGTTTGCCCAACACAATCCGAAGATGGATGAATCTATCTCAGTTTCTGGTGTTATAGACAAACTACCACCATCATGGAAGGATTTTAAACACTCCTTGAAACATAACAAAGAGGATATGACTCTGGTTCAACTTGGAAGTAACTTCAGAATTGAAGAGGCTTTGAGGACTCAAGAAATTGAGAATAATCCTAAGGGCAAGAACCAAGTCGGTAACTCTTCTGTGAATATGGTTGAAGATGGTGGATCTTCTAAGAATTCTAAGTATGGCAAGGGTGATAAACGAAAGTTTAAAGGAAACAACAACAATTCTTCCAACAAAAGGCCTAAGATGGCATGTTGGAAGTGTGGCAAACCTGGACATTTCAAGAAGGATTGTCGGGTTGGTAAAGGCAAGCAAGAAAAGCAAAATGCTGGTCCAAGTGGATCCAAGGATCCAGAAAAGCAACAAGGTCAGATTTTAGTACAAAATTATAATTCTGGTCAGAATTATGTATCACTGATATCTGAGGCATTTTATGTGCAGGATGACAATGTTGCTTGGTGGATTGATTCATGAGCAACGAGTCATGTATGCAAAGATCTTCGTTGGTTCATAGACTTTCAACCAATCGAAGATGGATCTATCTTAAAGATGGGAAATGTTGCAACTGAACCGATCAAAGGACTAGGAAATGTCAAGATAGTTTTTACTTCTGGCAAATGTATATTGTTAAATAAAGTGTTGTATGTTCCTGGGATTCGTAAGAATCTCTTGTCTGGTGTTGTATTGAACAATTGTGGATATAAACAAGTTTATGAAAGTGACAAATATATATTGTCAAAACATGGCTCTTTTGTTGGCTTTGGCTATTTGTGTAATGGTATGTTTATGTTGAATGTAAATACTCCATTTATTGATGAATCTGCTTGCATGGCTTCTACTAGTACTAGCAATAATTTGAACAAACCAGAATTATGGCATGCTAGACTAGGACATGTACATTACAAAAGAATAAAGGATATGTCAAAAATGAGTCTCATACCTGCTATTGATTTAGACAATGAAAAATGCAAAACATGCATGTTAACAAAGATAATAAGAAAGCCCTTTAAGGAGGTCAATAGGGTGTCTGATGTTTTAGAATTAATACATAGTGATTTGTGTTATCTCCATTCTACACCATCATTAGGAAATAAAAAGTATGTAGTTACTTTTATTGATGATGCTACTAGATATTGCTATGTATATTTATTGCATGCTAAGGATGAAGCTCTTGACTTCTTTAAAATTTATAAAGAAGAAGTAGAGCTACATCAGAGTACCATGATTAAAAATCTACGTACTGATAGAGGAGGTGAGTATTATGATCCGGTTTATTTTCAATCTACTGGTATAATACATCAAACCACGGCTCCTTATACACCACAACAAAATGGTGTGGCAGAGCGAAAGAATAGGACTTTGAAAGAAATGGTTAATTCCTTGTTATCCTACTCGGGTTTGAGTGAGGGATTTTGGGGTGAGGCTATGTTGACAGCCTGTCACTTATTGAATCGAATTCCTAGTAAGAGGAATAAGATTACCCCTTATGAACTTTGGTATAAAGAGTCACCAAAATTAAGTTTTCTGAGAGTTTGGGGATGTAGAGCAGTTGTAAGACTCACTGAACCCAAAAGAAGAAACTTGGGTGAACGAGGTATAGATTGCATTTTTGTTGGCTATGCTGAGCATTCTATAGCATATAGATTCTATGTGTTAGAATCTAATGACTATGTATCTGTGAACTCGATTATCGAGTCAAGAGATGCTATTTTTGATGAAAATAGATTTACATCTATACCTAGACCAAAGGACATGCTTCAGAATTCTTCTAGTAGGAACTCAGTTTCTACTGAAGATGTGAATGGACCGTCCGAACCAAGGAGAAGCACTAGAGCTAGAAAAGCAAAGTCTTTTAGAGATGACTTTCATCTTTATCTAGTAGAAGGCTCTAGAGATGAAATTGAATATCAATACCAATATTGTTTTCTTATTGAGGAGGATCCAAATACTTTTAGCGAAGCTATGAAATCTAGGGATGTTGCATTCTGGAAAGAAGCTATCCAAGATGAAATGGATTCTATCATGAATAATAATACTTGGGAATTGAGTGATCTGCCCCCTGGCTGTAAAGCATTGGGAAACAGATGGATCTTCAAAAGGAAAATGAAGGTGGACGGTACCATAGATAAGTTTAAAGCCAGATTGGTGATCCAAGGTTTTAGACAAAAAGAAGGGATTGATTATTTTGATACTTATGCTCTTGTTGCTAGAACCTCCACTATTAGGTTGTTAATAGCACTTGCTGCTATACACAACCTTGTCATTCACCAAATGGATGTGAAAACTGCATTCTTGAATGGTGAATTAGATGAAGAGATTTATATGAAACAACCCGAAGGGTTTGTTATGCCTGGTTGTGAGAACAAGGTGTGTAAATTGAAGAAATCAATTTATGGTCTGAAACAAGGACCAAAGGATTGGCATGATAAATTTGATATTGTGGTCTTGTCTAACGGTTATTTTCTCAACCAAGCAGACAAGTGTGTATATAGCAAATTTGATGCTTCTGGTAAAGGAGTTATAATTTGTTTATATGTGGATGACATGTTGATTTTTGGTACTGACCAAAATCAAGTGGATAAAACCAAAAAGTTCTTGTCATCTAATTTTGATATGAAAGACATGGGGGAGGCTGAGGTGATTCTTGGTATAAGGATCAAGCGTGAGAACAATGGTATTTCAATTTCTCAATCTCATTATATTGAGAAGATTCTGAAAAGATTTAACTTTAAGGATTGTTCTCCTGTTAGCACTCCTCTTGATCCTAGTATTAAATTCCTACCTAATACAGGTATTGCATTATCTCAACTTGAATACTCAAGGGCTATTGGTAGTCTTATGTATGCCATGATAAGCACTAGGCCAGATATTGCCTATGCTGTTGGAAAGCTTAGTAGGTATACTAGCAAGCCAAGTTCACATCATTGGCAAGCCTTAAGCCGAGTGTTCAAATACTTGAAAGGAACCATGAATTATGGTTTGACATATACTGGATTTCCTTCGGTTATTGAAGGTCATTCAGATGCAAGTTGGATTTCCAATAAGGAAGATCATTCTTCCACAAGTGGATGGGTATTCCTTCTTGGGGGAGGTGCTATCTCTTGGGCATCGAAGAAACAAAGTTGCATTACCGATTCAACGATGGAATCTGAATTTGTGGCATTATCAGCGGCTGGTAAAGAAGCTGAATGGCTAAGAAATCTGATTTATGAGATTCCATTGTGGCCTAAACCGATATCACCCATATCTATCAGATGTGATAGTGAATCTGCCTTGGTTAATGCTTATAGACAAGTGTTCAAAGGCAAGTCTAAACACTTAGGTGTTAGACATAGCATGATTCGTGAGCTTATCACGCATGGTGTAATATCAGTGGAGTTTATAAGAACTCAACATAATTTAGCCGATCATCTAACCAAAGGGTTGAGTAGAGATCTTGTGCACAAGTCGGCTGTAGATGGAATTAAAGTCCATCGAATAACCTCTCATGTTGAGATACCCAATTCCCATCTAATATGACATTAGGTGCTGAATTCAATGTGGAAAGCTTAATATCTAGAGATTGGAACACATTAGTATTATCATCCCAAGGTATGTGTTCAGACCTGCAAGTTAAGGAGGTTGAAGTTTGTCTTCTTAATAGTTCTTTTGAAAAATTGCATATGCAGGTGCGAGAATAAAAGAACTACCTATATGAGCATGAAGTTTAGCCGCTTCAAGAAGCTTGGACTTGGCTTTGATATGCTTATGAAGGATTAGGACACTAGGCTAGTAAAAGATAGTGTCAAGTAAGAACATTTGAGAATGTAAATTTATGTGTATATTATCTTCATGTATTCAATATGAATAGTAAAGGTTCAATCCATAGTGATACCTTGATATTCGAATATTTGGAATGTGTAATATACTAATGTGAAATTCAATCGTCACGATATTTCATTTATGCATAAGTTTGTCGTTTGTTGTGATTTTGTTTAGTTAATCATGGATTACGCTAAAATGGGGGAGGATTGTTGGATATTTTAGTGTAATTGGATTGGCTAGTTGATCAATGTAATCGTAATGTTACATCGAACAAGTCGGGAGAATGCGGAGTGCATGCTCTGTTCGAGTTCGTTATGATTTCAGAATTATTGCTTATGAGACATGTCTATTGGCATCAAACACATCTGTTAGAATGAGATGTGTCTATTGGAAAAGACACATTTTGAGGTGTGTCTATTGGCATTGGACATGACTGTTGGAAATGAGATGTGTCTTTTGCCAAAAGACACATCTTGAGGTGACACATCTTGAGGTGTGTCTATTGGCAAAAGACACATCTGTTGACATCTATAAACGGGTGTGGCATTGATCATTTTATACACAGGTTCATTTTGAAATACACAGCAAAATACATTCTCTCTTCTTGCAGATTTTCTGATTTTATCCGATTGAATTATTTGGGTGAACCACAAATAACTTCAATCTGAAAGTGTTCACACGACTTCAGAAAAATCCAAGTAATAATCACCCAATTCCCCAACTGTTCCCAATTGATTGATTTTCAGATTTTGTGCTTTTCCCCACCAACCACTATTATAAAGAAAAGTTCTAATTTCCTGCAGTGCTTCTTCCTCGCCATTCACTCCTTCAATCAACAACTCTGGATGGATGGCTGGTTTAAGGAATTGAACTCTTGCCATGGCTATTTGAATAAGCTTCGTATTTCCTTTAGCAATTGCATTTACCATCTCCTTATCCAGTAAGAACCAATACCTCATTACTTCCTCCTTCTGCTTGCAAACATCTTCCTTTCCCTGCGGTTGATTTGGTGGAGATATGCCGCCCGGAGTCCTAGATCCCCTTTTCGCCTTCTCCGCCATTTTTTCAATTCTCTTAATAAAAGTTTAAATACTAAAATCCCTTTTGATTTCGGTTTGCACATCGTGAGATTTTCTAATGATTTAATTAGAATTGGGAAATTTTAATGTTAAAAAAAGCTTAGAACTTATTTTTTAAATCCTAACTATAATAATGTTCATAATTAAATTATGCTTTCATCTAAAAAATACCTGAACTTCTGGTCGCATTGGTATATAAATTCTTCTATTATGTGTCTTTTCTAGACTAGTCTCTCGACCAATCTGAAAACAAAAAGAATAAATATTAGGCTACAACCTTATACACTACTAAAACACTACCTATATTATAGGACTACTATATTACTCTATAATTAAATTTTTTATTTTTTATTTTCTTAAAGTGGGCCCGCCAGGGCACTCTTTTTATAATAGTAGTGTGTTTTAGTAGTGTATAAGGATGTAGCCCAAGATTTACTCAAACAAAAATCAAGATATTAGATTACTATTAGAACAAAGGGATTAAGCACGAAAAAAAAATTATTTACAACCCTAACTCATCAAATAATAATCAATAAAAATCAACAATATGTAAGCCGTGCATAATTAAATTGTATATTCAAACATACCATGATGTAGTGTATATATTAGAGTGAATATCTTAAATTTAATTCGTTTAGGTTTATAATTATTAATATCTTTATATTTATTTTTTAAATAGGATTCAATCTCTCCAAAGTTAGTAATGATCACATTATATTTACACATAGGTTTCTAAATTGATCAGTTATAAAAATTTTAGAATGTGATGCCAAAAAGGTAAAAAATACATGCATATAGATAGATCTCGTTGAAAAATATATAGACAATACATATACAAAAATATTTTTTTGAAAGAAATCAACACAAATTAAGAGTAAGTGATCTTTAAAGGTTATTTTGGAATTTATGTAGTTAAGAAAACTTTACAACTAAGGGTGCATAATGAATAATTACCTCAAGGTGCCTGAACATCAACCTTTCCAAGTATTTAATCTATTATCTATTATCTATTATATAAAGGAAAACCCGAAGGAGTTCTAGAATCGCTCGAATCCTATTTATCTATTTTTCTAGAGCTCCTCTATTTTAAATAATTAAAGTCAAAACTTCCTTCTTTAGGTCCTACTTTTTAGAAAAGAAATCTGAACTTCCTTTTTTAACATTAACATTAACATCTTCGAAATAAAAAAAAGTTTTCGAATTTGTAGGGACGAAGAAGTCAAATTATAAATTCGAAATAGAAAAGAAATTTTATATCTTTATCAAAAGAAATTTTATATCTTTATCTTTATAATATTAAAATTGCCTCTTATTTAAAGAGGTTGATTGTTGTCAATCAAAATCCTATTTACGTAACTTACCTTTGCGAACGTATTTTATTTTACTCTCACACCATGGCTTACACTAAATTGTTTTTCACATGTAGATTTATTCATCAGCGTTTTCAAAGCTTCTCCCGTTTAATTTTCAAATTCGAAAACTTTTTTTTATTTCGAAGATGTTAATGTTAATGTTAAAAAAGGAAGTTCAGATTTCTTTTCTAAAAAGTAGGACCTAAAGAAGGAAGTTTTGACTTTAATTATTTAAAATAGAGGAGCTCTAGAAAAATAGATAAATAGGATCCGAGCGATTCTAGAGCTCCTTCGGGTTTTCCTTTATATAATAGATAATAGACTAGTCGACTAAGCCGTGCTTCGCGACGACCTTGTAACATTTTTTTTAATTATAAACAAAAGTTATTTTAAAAAAATCGACAAAAATATATGCATATATGCATAATATCAATATAGATTGATGAACAAAACATTGTATAAATTTAATATACCTTGATAATAAGATGTATTATTCATATATTTTTCTACACCGATTTTGCCTAACGATTTTTTAGGCCGACACCCGTTGTATATATTATAAAAAGCATACGCACTTTGACTTTGATTTTGATTTGCACATCGGTGAGATTAACATTGTATAAATTTAATATAACTTGATAATAAGTTGTATTATTCATATATTTTTCTACACCGATTTTGTCTAACGATTTTTTAGGCCGACACCCGTTGTATATATTATAAAAAGCATACGTACTTTGACTTTGATTTTGATTTGCACGTCGGTGAGATTTTTGTAGGATTCAATTAGAATTGGGAGATGCTGTTGAAAACAAAAGGTTTGAACTTTCTTTTGATATCCTAACTATAATTTAATTTGGAGGTGAGACTTACCTTTAAAAATCTACTATTTCCTTGACCACGTAGTTTATGTACATCATTTAATTCCTTAATTACATATTTTAGTTTAAAAATTGAGATAATTTAGAAAATTAAATAAATAGCTTTTGAGTTTTTAAAAAATCTACAAAAATATATCTATAGTATCAATATAGATTGGTGAACACAATGTTGTATAAATTAAAAGATACTAGCTTATAACCCGTGTAATGCACGGGTCTACTGTATTATATTATAAATTTTATTTAATATTATAATTATTTTTTTATAATCATTATTTTTAATAATTTTTTAAATTTTTATTTAATATAATTTAATATACTCATGTTTAAAGATTATATTAATGTTTCCTTATTATAAACAATGTATACGATTTTTAATATATTTTATTAATAATCGAGAAATATGATGTGATATTTTCGGGTATATATTAATGATTGTAAGATTTGTTGTAAATTAAAAAGGTAACGTGTTTTAATTATAAAGGAAATATTAATGATGGAAATATATGATACGCTTGATGTTTTTATGTATTTATAAAAGGTAATATGTTCAACTAAAAGTAAATGTGAAAAAGGTTGTCGATTAATTATCATTAATTTAGATTTGTTTTAAATTAAAAAGGTAATGTGTTTTAATTTGAAAGAAAATATTAATGATCGAAAGATATGATACGATTGATGTTTTTAGTTGTTTATAAAAGGTAATATGTTCAACTAAAAGTAAATGTGAAAAAGGTAATCGACTAATTATCATTAATTTTATTATATTAATGTGAAAAAGGCAATCGACTAATTACCATTAATTTTATTATCTTAATCGACTAATTATCATTAATTATAACGTGTTTTAATTACAAAGAAAATATTAATGACGGAAAGATATGATACGATTGATGTTTTTAGGTGTTTATAAAAGGTATTATCTCGACTAATTACCATTAATTATATTATGTTGTTATTTATTTTAGATGTATTTATGTTTCTTTATAAGAAGGGTAAATAAGTACATTGGAAAGAAAATATTAATGACGAAAAGATATGATACGATTGATGTTTTTAGGTGTTTATAAAAGGTATTATCTCAACTAATTACTATTAATTATATTATGTTGTTATTTATTTTAGGTGTATTTATTTTTCTTTATAATGAAGGGTAAATAAGTACATTAATTATATTATGTTGTTATTTATTTTAGGTGTATTTATGTTTATTTATAATGAAGGGTAACTAAGTAAATTCACTTAGTATTAAAAAACAGGTACCAAAACTTTCAATGTTTCGGAATTTATATAATAGTATAGATACATGATAATAAGATAAATTATTCATATATTTTTTTATACCAATTTTATCTAACTATTTTTTAGACCGACACCCATTGTATTTATTACAAAAATGCTAAATGTACATAATAATAAATATTTAAATACTAAAATTCTCTTTATACGATCATACGATCTCGTAAAATATATAGAAAATTTATAAAAATTTAAAATTTGTAGAAAGATCTCCTAATTCTTGCTCATAAGATCAGGTACCGAGATCACTAACAAAAAAAATACAACAGCAAAAGTAAAGAACAACCAATGGTTACTAATAATCCATAATTATAATAAAATCATAACAAATCAGAAATTTAAAAATTAAATGAAGAACAAATATTAAATCTGTAAATTCAAACCTTAAAATCCAACAAAAAAAACCAAACTGAAAATCGCTAAACAGAAGCCATGTACATTGATAATTAAACAAAATAAGAATGAATGAAAATATTAAAAGAAATAGACGAAGACAAAAGTAAACAGAAGCAAGAGAATAGTTACAAACATGGTGATAAAATTTGATCGTTAGAAGCAGTGATTGTATAAAAATCAAAATATAAAATTTCATTTTTATTACAAATATGTAAATTTGAATTCTTCTTCACTACAAATTCAAAAACATTTTCTATTTCGAAGATGTTAATAAAGGAAGTTTTGATTAACAAAGGAAGTTTTAATTTTTTTTCTAAATAATAGGAATTGAAGAAGGAAATTTGATTTTAATTATTTAAAATAGAAGAACTCTAAAAAAGTTAGATAAATATGAATCGAACAGTTTTAAAACTCATGTGATTCTCCTTCAATTTAATCTACATGCAATGGGATCCAAATTTTAAAGTAACAAATTAAATATTTCAAAAGTCAAGTAGATTTTACCCAATTGAACAAAACTCTAATATGGATAATCTTTCAGGCTACTGCTAAGAAAAAAAAAAGGAGGATATGATCAAAGCATTGATACTAAAATTAAGGTTGTGTAACATCTAAAAATCTTAATATGCATAGTAGTAAGTAAAATATAGACCAACGAAACATCAAAAGAAAACTAGTGTACCAAAATTTAATTAATAAGAAAAACAGCTTCAAAAACATATGTGTAATTGAATTCTAGCCTTGATAATCTGATCACAAATTGAATATTAAAAAAAAAAACTTTGAAAAGATTGAATCAGAATAAATTTCATAATTCTTCTTTTTTTAGATACGTGCAATAGATAATTAATTAAACAAATAAAAAATTATTAAATTGTATCGCTAATCTTTTAATCTTTTATTGTAAAAAAGTGATTGTACATATTATTATTCAACATACCTGACGATGGATGTAATTTTTTAGTTCCACCTTGTAGTTGTAGTCTTGTAGCTAGATTCTGTAAAAACAAAACATGATAAAAAGATTTATGAGTTAAAGAGCTAAACTTAATTGCTAAAGAAAGACAATGAACATGATCAAGTGAAAAAAATTAAAAGAAAATAGACGAACACAAAAGTAAATAGAAGAAAGAAAATAGTTATAAAAATTTGATCAAACTATTAGTAGAAGATCAAATATATACGTTGACAGAAGACATTACTTGTACGGTGTTGTACCTCAAATATTCTACAACTCATGTTTGTTGTTATAAAAAACAAAAACCGCATCGGAAGCCTAACAGACAAACATGAAAGAAAATTTTATAATCGTACAGAACAAAAACTATGCTAAAAAAAAATCGTATTGTGATTTCAATATATATAGTGTTAGGATGAGATTACAATTGATAGGAGAGTAGAATTCGGTACTATTTTTATTTCAATTTCGATTCGATCAAGAAGATATAAAGATTAGGAAAATTTATTTTAAAAAGGTTTTGATTTCCTTTTCTTAAAAATAGGATCTAAAGAAAGAAATTTGATTTTCATTATTTAAAATTGAGGAGCTCTAGAAAAATAGATAAATAGAATTCGAGCGATTCTAGAGCTCCACCAAACTCCCGGGGGTTTTCCTTTACCCGCGTACCCTCCTTTATATATATATATTGACTAGTCGACTAAGCCGCGCTTCACGGCGGCCATATAAATTTTTTGTAAAATTTTAAATAACGATTATTTAATAAAAAAATTCGACAAAAATATACTTATAAATATCAATAATAATTAGTGAGCACTATATTGTGTAAATTAAATATACATAGATTATAAGATAAATTATTCATTTTATACTGATTTTGTCTCTTAGGTCGATACCCGTTATATTTATTTTAAATAAGCGTACAAAATAATAAAAAAATTAATACCAAAATCCTCTTTAACTTTGATTTCGGTTTGCATGTCGGTGAAATTTTCTTTGGAAATACTATTGTAAAAAAAAAAGATTAGAACTCATTTTTTATATCCTAACTATAACATAATTTAGAGGTGAGACTTGCCTTTAATAACATCAATTATTTCCTTGATTGC
Source organism: Kitagawia praeruptora (assembly GCA_037693485.1). Classification (NCBI taxonomy): domain Eukaryota; kingdom Viridiplantae; phylum Streptophyta; class Magnoliopsida; order Apiales; family Apiaceae; genus Kitagawia; species Kitagawia praeruptora. The sequence goes on from CM075349.1 coordinate 39,657,518, forward strand.
ATATTCAATGTTGGAAAATTGATATAATTTAGAAAGTTAGATAAATAAATTTCGAATAATTTACTAAATAAAATGAATTATTCATATTCTTTTATATACCGATTTTGTCTTACGATTTTTAGGCCGACACCCGTTGTATATATACCTATTTTGTCTCACGATTTTTTAGGCCGACACCCGTTATATATATTATAAAATTTCTAAGCATCCACAATAATAAAAATTTAAATACTAAAATGTTCTTTGACTTTGATTTACCGATTTTGCCATGCAAATCTTTTTTAAAATTTTAAATAAATATTATTCAAGTAAAAAATCGACAACAATATATCTAAATTATCAATATAATTTGATGAATACATTATTGTATAAATTAAATATACATAGATAATAAGATCAATTATTCATATATTTTTCTATACCAATTTTTTTCACGTTTTTTAGGACGACACCTGTTTGTATATATTATAAAATACTAAGCGTAAACAATAATAAAAATATAAATACTAAAATACTATTTGACTTTGATTTACCGATTTTGACTCACAATTTTTTAGGCCAACGCCCGTTGTATATATTATAAAAAAACTAAGTGTATACAATAATAAAATTTTAAATACTAAAATCTTTTTTTGACTTTGATTTTGGTTTGCGATTTTCTTAAGATTTTCTATGGCCATTTTGTTTCACACTTTTTTATACTGACACCCGTTGTAATAATTATAAATCTATAGATAAAGTAACAACAACATATTTAATTTAATAGTATAATATAAGTTGTAATCTATATCATTAATTAAATTTATATTAAAATATATATTAAATTAAAATAAAAGTAATAGTTATATATAAAAATATAATTGTAACATAAAATTAAAATTGATTACATATAAAAAAATTTGTACATCGCACGAATTATAACCTAGCAATAATAAAGATCTAAAATACGTATCATGAACTTAGTTCAGAAGAAGCAATAATAAAGATCTAAAATACGTATCATGAACTTAGTTCAGAAGAAGATGCTCTCGAAAGGATTTGTAACTATAAAATTGAAAACCAACCATCTTAATAAAAAATTTAAGAAACAAATAAGGAAATAAAAAAATTCAAGTAGCTCTAAATAAAACATAAAACCTTAATTATGGGTTGATATCATCTATCTATTACTATATATTAAACTTCAACACAAGGGCAAAAATTGCCATTTTAATGAGTGTGAAGTTACGATTTTACCCCTATTTTTTAAAAAATCACAAAAATGTCATCCTTTGATAATTATGTAAAAACATAGTGTAATTGTGTCTAAATAGAGATTCGAACCACTAACCTTCAACTCTCAAGCTCATGTCTTAACCAATTGTGCTATAGTTAATTTTGAGTTCTGTTTAAAAATCCTATTACTATATGATAAACCACCTCTCTTCTCTTTTTGTCTCATCTTCTCATTTTTTTTTGAGTAAATGAAATGTTGGTTCATATTATTCTAGAATATTGGATAGATAATATTATTAAAAATATATTTTAATCGATTGAGCATACTCTACAATTTTCTTTTGCCATTTTAAATAATTGATATAGAAAAAAATAGATTATTCATAATGCAACCGAGTCCAAAAAAACAAATATTTATTTATATGCGTCTTCATGTAGATGTTAAATTATTTAAATAAAAAATAAGAGTTGATTTTAAGAAATATGTAAATTTTAGTTATCAAATCATAACATAAATAATAATTGCATCACCTAAATTTTTAGGTTTATAAATTTTAAATATGAGAGTCATATTAGAGAGTTTTGTTCGACCAACTATTTAGACTTTCAACAATTTAAATATGTGAGTCATCTAAATCTTAAATGTAAACGAAAAATAATTGAAATTATGTTAAAAAGATGAAAACTCTGAAAATATGATCTATGTGATATATATATAAAAAATAATTAACTTTCAAATTAAATCAAAAAAGATATACTAAATATTACAAAAGTACAATAATTATTTGAAATGATCAATTAGATTTTAACTCAAGTATGGTACATCTGAATTTTTATATAATATAATGATAAATATAATATATAATGGTTGAGTTATAAAATATATTTAGATAAATATAGCATAAAATCAAAAAAATTGATTTTAGATTTATCTACATGCACGGGTCATTAAGGTTGTCATATTTTACATCGATTGAAATATTTAGCTAAATTTAAAATTGAGTTAAAAAATAATTCAAAATTTTAACATAAATAATATTTCAATTTACCCAATTTTTTATTGAACTTCTATATTGTGTAATAAACATTAGACTAAAACTAAACATTTAAGTTTAAAAGTGTATAAATGTATATGTTTAGAAAAAATGATTGAGACAAACATAAGGATGACTTTTACTCAATATTAAGAGATTGTGTAATATGTCTCAAAATATAGTCTTACATGTACTATCAATTTTTTACAACAAAATCAATGAGTTTACATACGTCTCTATTATATACGAACAATTACTAAGATAATTATTTATATTATACTCAAATGTTAAATTTGATAAAGTTCATTTTTACGCAATTGAAAACTAAATTAATAATTGAATAATTATAAGTATTCATGCTATTATCGTATGAATATTTATACAAATTTTTCGAAATCTAATCAAATTATAAAATATTTGGTTCAAATATATAATTGGTATACAATATTACAAAATAACTAAAAAAACATTTAATAAATCGAAATCTTATCATTTATCATTTTTTTAATTACAAAAGTATTTCAATATATACAATTTCGAATGAGAAATTAGTTCAGTGCCCGTGTCTCGCACTAAAATCATTGTAAGATGAATCAAAAAGTATGATCTTAGAAATAACATAGATGATAAGCCATTAATATTTGTGTAATTATAGGATTAAAATTTTTGGATTTAAGGTTGAATCTAATTTATAAAAGAGAAACTTAGATATTGAATAATAAGTAGTAGGCTAAAAATAGACGGTTGAATTTAAAGGTGTGTGTATATATATATATATATATATATATATATATATATATATATATATATATATATATATATATATATATATATATATATGAAAAAAGAAAAATGAGACAACCACACGATTACATGAATGACTTTTACGTAAAATTAAGAGGTTTTGTCCAGAATCGTTGCATGTATGTAAAATAACAACGATTTATTTGGCCCAAACACTTGTGTGTTGGGTGTTATATGTTCTCGATCCAACAACGGTCTAGAAACTATTGTGTAAAATTTTTATTAACAGGATGTTCCCGTTGTGTGAAGTATCTCATACAAAGGTTTTATTACCAGTTGTACTGATAGTATCTATACAACGGTGAACAATTGTTGTGTGACAGTACCAAATATGGCAGCTCAATAGACAATGGGAAATTTTTCTTACAGACAACGATGAAAGACAAGTGTCTGACTTGATTTCTGGTTTAGTGAACTTACATACACGACTATATTTTACAAATATATTTTATGTTTTTAAAAATCGCATGAGTTTACGTATGACCATTAATATAATAATGCTAAAATAATTATGTATATTATATTCAGTTGTTTAAATTGATAAAGTTCAAATCACGTCATTGAAATCTAAATTAATAGTAATCCTGTTATTATAATCGTATAGATATTTATCCAAATTTTATGGAATCTAATAAAATTATAAAAAAAATTGGTTCCTGATAATTCAATCATATATAATCGATAAACAAAAGATAAAATAGAAATATAAAATAATTACAAAATTATTGCAATATATATACAGTTTTGTACGAAAAATTATTTCAGTAATTGTATAGGCCCGTGCCTCGCACGGGCTTTTACGCTAGTCTTTTTCTTAAAATAGAGCATTTAAAAGGTGCAAAATTTTCTTCCCGCTTGTTGCATTACACTTCTAAGAAATTAATATCACTTTAATTGATGAATATGAACCACCTGTTAGTTTCTTTTTTTTTTTTTTGTCAGAAGAACCATTTGTTAGTTTAATCCTGCAAGATAATACAACAGATTTTTTCAATAGAAAAGGATCCGACGTATCTCACGGTACTATTAAAATAAATTATAAAAATATCAACAAAGTTTGAAACTTTAACTCATCTGATAATAAATAAATATTTATGACCAAAATATTATATGCATATAATACCATGGTGTTTATGTTTGTAGTGATGTTTATTTTACGCTACCCAAAGTGTGGTTATGTAGTACTCCGTACCTGGTTGAATCTTTCAATGAATAACTTGTACGAATCCTGCATAATCACGAACTCAATTAATTTTGAAACATATGTACTCCGTACAATAAAAAAGGACATACTCATGTGTATGCACAAAATCAACAAAACAGAAAGCAAACAAAAATCATGTAAAGACATTAAAAGTACCTGCAACGTAAAAAGAAGAGCAGAAAAAAAAATCATATCAATTCCATACAAACATCTTAATGTAAGAAATTAAAGCATGCTAAAATAAATACATGGGCACAAAACTGAATTCTTGTTTCTCGTTTCCATCTTATGCAAGAATGTTTGCCAAATCCTTAAAAATAATAGAAAAAAATCATTAGACCACATAACAAAAAAAATCCATCTGAAGTTCTGAACTCGAAGCTCCGGTTTACCTTTATATAATAAATAAAAAGGGTTACAAATAAAATTTTGATTGTTAGACGCAGTGATTATTATATATATATAAGAATATAATTTTTTTTTCTATTTCGAATATATAAATTTGACCTATTATTTCCTACAAATTCGAAAACCTTTATATTTCAAATATGTTAATGTTAATGTTTAAAAGGGAAGTTTTGATTTCTTAATTGAAAAATAGGGCTTAAAGAAGGAAGATTTATTTTAATTATTTAAAATTGAGGAGCTCTAGAAAAATAGATAAATAGGATCCGAGCAATTCTAGAGCTTCTGCAGATTCTCCTTTAATAAGGTAAATATAATATAATACCATGGTGTTTATTTTTGTAGTGATTTTTGTTTTACGCTACCCAAAATGTGGTTATGTAGTACCTGGCTTGTTGAATCTTTCGATGAATAACTTGTACGTACAAATTATGCATAATCACGAACTCAATAAATTTTGAAACATATGTATAATAAAAAGGACATACTCATGTGTACGCACAAAATCAGCAAAACAGAAAGCAAACAAAAATCATGCAAAGACATTAAAAGTACCTACAACGTAAAAAGAAGAGCAGAAAAAAAAATCATGTCGATTCCATACCAACATCTTAATGAAAGAAACTAAAGCATGCTAAAATAATTACAGGGTACAAAACTGAATTCATGTTTCTCGTTTCCGTCTTATGCAAGAATGTTTGCCAAATCCTTAAAAATAATAGAAAAAAATCATCAGACCACATAACCTAAAAAATCCATCTGAACTCGAAGCTCCGGTTTACCTTTATATAATAAATAAAAAGGGTTACAAATAAAATTTGATGGTTAGACGTAATGATTGTATATATATAAGAATATAAATTTTTTTTTCTATTACTAATATGTAAATTTGATTTCTTCTCCTTACAAATTTGAAAACTTTTTCTATTTCGAATATGTTAATATTAATGTTAAAAAAGGAAGTTTTGATATCTTTTCTAAAAAAATAGGACCTAAAGAAGGAAATTTAATTTTAATTATTAAAAATATAGTTAAAAATAATAGAAAAAAATCATCAGACCACATAACCTAAAAAATCCATCTGAACTCGAAGCTCCGATTTACCTTTATATAATAAATAAAAGGGTTACAAATAAAATTTGATGGTTAGACGTAATGATTGTATATATATAACAATATAAAATTTCTTTTCTACTACGAATATGTAAATTTGATTTCTTTCTTCCTTACAAATTTGAAAACTTTTTCTATTTCGAATATGTTAATATTAATGTTAAAAAAGGAAGTTTTGATATCTTTTCTAAACAATAGGACCTAAAGAAGGAAATTTAATTTTAATTATTAAAAATATAGAAGCTCTAGAAAATTATAAATTTTAATTTTATATATTTCAAATATATAACTTGAATTATTTTTCCCAATAATTTCGAAAAAAATTTCTATTTCAAAGATGTTTATGTTAATGTTAAAAAAGGAAGTTTTAATTCCTTTTTTCTTAGGCCGACACCTGTGGTATTAAAAACATATAAGCCGCGTTTTGCGACCGCACTATAATATTTTTTAATTTTTTAAAAAAAAATTGAAAAGAAAATTTCTATAAATAAATTAATGAACGCAATAATGTACAAATTTTAATATATATAGATAAATAATAACTATATACTTATTTTTTATGTCGATTTTGTATCAAATTTTCTTAGGCCGACACCCGTTGTAATAAAAACATATAAGCCGCATTTCGCGGCGGCCTTGTATTATATTTTAATTTTTTTTCAAAATAATTTAGGAAAGAAATTGTAAGTTTCTCAAGTGCTTCTACTTCTGAAACAGAGAAAATTTTCTTAATTTTTTTCACATGATCACGTGTTTTTTTACCGAGATCACTAACAAAACAATACAAACATCAAAGTGATGAACAACCAAGTTAATAATAAACCATAATTATAACTAAAATTATAAAAATCATAAATTTAAAAATAAAACGAAGAAAGCAAAAATATTAAATTAGTGAATTTAAACCTTAAAAACCAACAAAAAAAAGCAACTTAAAAATTACTAAAATCCAATGGCGCACACACATATGTACATTGAGAATTAAACAAAATAAGAATGAATAAAAAAACTAAAAATAATAGACGAAGACAAACAGAAGCAAGAAAAGGGTTACAAATATGATGATAAAATTTGATCGTTAGAAGTCATGATTGTATATATATAAGAATATAAAATTTCTTTTCTATTTTGAATATGTAAATTTGAATTCTTCTTTCCTTTAAATTCAAAAACTTTTTCTATTTCGAAGATGTTTCTTTTCTAAAAAATAGGAACTATAGAGAAGTAATTTTTTATTTTAATTATTTAAAATAGAGAAGCTCGAATACCTTTTCTATTTCAAATTTAAAAATTTATTTTCCTGTTTAAATAAGGTTTCGATTTCCTTTTCAAAAAAATAGGACCTGAAAAAGGAAATTTTGATTTTAATTTTTTAAAATAGAGAAGATCTAGAAAAATAAATAAATAAGATTCGAGCAATTTTGCCCTCCGGATTAGTCGAGTTGCGCGTAAGCTGGCCCGGACACCGAATTATCAAAAATAAATATTCCTTTATATAATACAAAGAAGATAAAAGGTAAAGATAAATAAGATAAAGATATAAAAAGAAGATCGGTAATATCACATGCGCATAAACATATAAATCGAGCTAATAAATATTTAAAAAAATGATATTAAAAAATTTAGAAGATACCTTTGGAGCAACTTTTGACTTTGAAAGTGCTTGCACATCACTACATGTTTGATGTTGTTCCTTTAGCTTGGAATTTCTGAAGTGTGACAAAGAATTTTCCTAACAGATAAAATTATAATATATTTTTATTAACCAAAGAAATTGACAATATAAAAACAAATACATGTTACACATGCATACAAATAAATATTAATGAAAAAATTTAACCTAAAAGGAAGTTTTGATTTCTTTTCTAAAAAATAGAACCTAAAGAAGGAAGTTTTGATTTTATTATTTAAAATAAAGGAGCTCCAGAAAAAAAATATATATATGAATCGACCGATTCTGGAAAGGGTTTTCCTTTACCGCGGGGACACATGACAAACAGTGTAACATAATAATTAAATATATTAATGATTGATTAGCTTGAACTGGGCAAAACAAATTATTCGACACAGACACAGAAGGGTTTCGGACTTTCGGGGTTATAAATCTGAGATCCAAGCCTCACTATTCATCAAATCCAGAACACTTTTTCGTGGACAAAACTTAAGGCAGTAAATACAAAATTTAACAATATTAAGTCAGCAAATATAAAACTTAAAAATCAACAAAAAAAAGTAACCTGAAAATTTTTAAATTTAGTTTTATATAGTTGACTAACCCGGAAGAAAGATGATAATTATACTCAAATTCGAATGGGTACCGCGTGTCTCTATGTATTCTCTCCTGCAAGATTCATTAGAAAGAGGTTCTATTAGAAATCCAACAAAATCAAAGCATCATTAAACATATGCAAATACAGTAAGCATACATCAAGCATCATTGACATCGATTCATGGAAAAAAAACCCCGCAAATCTTGTAATTAATTAGAACAAAAACATGCATCCCTCTGTACGAATATAAAAATCTACAAAAGACCATCTTTACATAAAGTGATGAAACTATGTTTAAGCCTTTATATAGGCCCTAAATAATTTAAATAATTTTTTATTTCAATTTGATTATATATATGAGAATTTTTTTTTATTTCAAATATGTAAATTTGAACTCTTTTTCCTTACAAATTCGAAAACCTTTTATATTTCGAAGATGTTAATGTTAATGTTATAAAAGGAAGTTCTGATTTCTTTTCTAAAAAATAGGGCCTAAAAAAGGAAGTTTTAATTTTAATTATTTAAAATAGAGGAGCTCTAGAAAATTAGAAAAATATGAATCGAGCGATTCTAGAGCTCCTGGGGGTTTTCCTTTATGTATATAATAGACTAGTCGACTAAGCCGCGCTTCGCGACGGCCTTGTAATATTTTTTTAAAAATTCAAAATATAAATTTAAGAAAGAAATCTAAAAGAAAATATCTATAAATAAATTAATGAACACAATATTGTACAAATTTAAAATATATAGACAAACAAATAAACTTTCTACTTTTTCTATGTCGATTTCGTATCACGTTTCTTATGTCGACATCCGCTGTAAGAAATACATATAAGCCGCGCTTGGCAGTGGCCTTGTACTATTTTTTTAATTTTTTCAAAGTATAGACTACTTAAGAAAGAAATCAAAAAGAAAATATTTATAAATAAACTATATACTTAATTTTTACGTTGATTTTGTATCAATTATACAATATCAATTATACAATGCCATATGCATTGCATGCATTACTAATTCATGTGTGTCACTTTATTATTATAAATAAAAAGTTAATTTAATTTTCTTTCTAATTTAATTGTTGATTAAGCCACGCTTCGCGGTAGCTTTGTAAAATTTAAAATAAAAATTCAAATTGTAAATTTAAGAAAGAAATTGAAAAGGAAATATTTATAAATAATTAATGAACACAATATTGTACAAATTTTAATATATATATATATATATAGACAACTAAATAAATTATATACTTACTTTTTCTGTCAATTTTGTATCACGTTTTCTTAGGCCAACACCCGTTGTAATAAATATATATAAATCACATTTCGCGACGGTCTTGTAATTTTTTTAATTTTTTTTTCAAAATATAGACTATTTAAGAAATCAAAACAAAAATAACTTCAAAGGTGTATTAGTGAACATAAAATTGCACAAATTTTAATATAAATATAGATAATAAAATAAACTACATACTTATTTTTTACGTCGATTTTATATCACGTTTTTTAGGCCGACACCCGTGATAAAAAATACATATAGATAAAAAAAGTAGATTTGATTGAATTAATTTAATTCAAAAGAAGATGTTGAAATATTATGATCAAGAATAATGAGAAGATAATAATGACAAATCAACAATTAATAATAAATAAATAAGTAAATAGAGAATGGTAAAAGTTCAAATTTTTTGTTTGAAGTTTCTCAAGTGCTTCACAAAAATATAATTTACATTCTAAAACTTTTAATGTAATTCCAAAAAGAAAAATATAATAAAGAAAAACAATTATTACAAAATTAATAGTATAAAAATAAACCCGCAAAAACTATGAACCTAGTAAAGATATTTTAACATTCTAAAAGAATATAATTTGGAAACGTTAAGCAAACATAAAATTTACCCCTCTATACCTACGTTAGCATTCAAGTCTTAGGTTATTAGCGGTTAAAAAAAATCATAAAATTAACCGCAATTGTCCTAATCCAAAGCGGTTAAAAAAAATTCATAGAATTGACCCAATTGTCCTAATCCAAAGTATCTGTTATTGGTGCCTGCCAGTGATGAATATATATTTTTCTTTTGGATTCATCCAAGTTGGTATTATAAAAAAGAGAAAGAAAAAAATATGAGCAAAAAGGTAGAATTGATATATTATCATATCATGTCCAAAGTTCACATTCAAAGTTAATATGCAAACTTATAACGTAGAACTTTCTGTAATAATTATTTAGACGATGAAAGCTTTAATTTATTAAAAGGTTTTTGTACTATTTAATTAGTCGTTAAAAAAAAATAAGATCATAGTACATGTTCATTACCAAATCTATACAATACATAATATTTTAAATTAACAATCAACCACACAGACTTACCCATATAAACACTTTGCTGTGGAAATTTACAATGTGCTGAAATCTTTTGTATGGATAGCAACAACTTCAAGTCATGTTTTGTTCAATTGAGAAAAAGATTTGTGCAGAGAATACACCAAACTAAATATTAGTATTTAATGAGAGTAAACAATGAGAACAGGACGATTTTATAATCCTGTGTGTGTGATTTATAAGTGAGAGATTTTGATTTATTTATAGATGAAAGATTCGAAATCTTTTTCTATTTTGAATATGTTTTCAATTTAAAAAATCTCTTATTCAACTTATAAAAGGTTTCGATTTTCTTATCTAAAAAATAGGACATAAAGAAGGAAGTTTTAATTTTATTATTTAAAATAGAGGAGCTTTAGAAAAAAAAAAATATGATTCAAGCGATCTGAAATTATTTTATTTGTGTACACGCTGAAAAGAAACAAAAATTGGCAAAATTTGATTAATGATCAATCTTTATAAAACTAATTATAAAATAAAGGTTGCACATGTATTATCTTGTACGGTGGAATTCGATTTATATAGGTTTTTAGGATTTTAGATTCTGAATATGATTCGTTTATAATTTTGGAGGACTATTTTCTTCCTTAAAAGTTAGGACATTAAAAAATAAAATTTAATTTTTTATATTTGAATTGAAGGGCTTAATTTGGACCTAAAAGGGAAATTTTAATGTTTCAATTATAAATATTTTTTATCTAGTTTAAAAAAGGTTTAGATTTTTTTTCTGAAAAATAGGAGCTAAAGAAGGAAGTTTTGATTTCTTTTCTAAAAAATAGTGCCTAAAAAAGGAAGTCTTAATTTTAATTATTTAAAATAGAGGAGCTCTAGAAAATTAGATCTGAAAAACAACAAAAAGAATCATTAGAACCCTTAATCTAAGAAACATTAAAACTATATGATCATAGTTACGAAAACAATTTAGCAAAAAAAGAAGGTACGAAAACATAAGAACTAACAAAAAGCGAAACACGCAATTCTAAAAGATCATGTTGGACATAGATTTGTTTATATAGAGTTGTCAAATAATGTGTTAGGGTTTTCTATTTCGAATACGTAAATTTGAATTATTACTAGCGTTCTACCTGTGCTACGCACCGACCGATAAATTGTATTAATAAATTAATATAGATATATTATTTTAATTTTTATTTAGAAAAATATATAATTTATTGGAATTTTAATTAACGTAGTATAAAATTACTTATCCGTGAATTCATATCAATTGAATTAATATTAATATTATGAACCAATCATCAAAACAAATACAACCCACGTTGAAAAGTTCAAAATCCCTCTTTATTGTTTTTTTTTAAATTTAGCTTTCATTTTATTTCTCTCTTTGTTAGAGAATATTTCTACGTATCATGTTAACAAATTTTTCACCCATATTCTGAGAATTCGGTATATTTATTAAATATTGAATACTTAAAATATTTATTATGTTAATTTATTGAAAATAGTTGTATGGTCATGGTTAATTTTTCGATTACATATTAAAAATGTGTAAAAACTTAATGCTCACGACTCCAATAAATCATTAGACTGTCTATCAAAAAAAGGTTGCATGTTTCAGCGATATGAGAAAGGATATCTATTGTGCAATATATATGAAACGAACGTAGTTATGACAATAGAAACTTTCATCTAATCTAGTTTGCTATGTGATTGTTCAATATCATATTTACAAATTATATGTCCTTTTATTAATGAATTGATTTACTATAAAAAATTATCAACTAACCAAACAAATTCAATATATTGCGTTCTTGGAGTAACATATAATTGTTAGATTTTATGGTTATTGCCCTTAGTTTATTTGTAAAGATCATTTAAAATGTGCATTTGCAGTTTGGAAATTTGTATTTTGGTTTTTTATTCTTTTTCAGTAAAACATTGAATAATAAATTTTATTTTTTTATTCTTAAAATAAGACATATGAAAATGAGTATAATCTATCTTTTTTTTTAATTTGACTAACTTGTGAAAATAAGCTACTGCCCATAAAACTGAAATAAAGTGTATAATATATAAACACATAATCACATTGTTATATAAGTGTCCTTATAATTCAGATTTTAGGTTAAATAACATGAAATTCATTTTCCTTTAACAATGAGTATATTTTTCCTACATATATAAGAATAAATAACTTACGTAGACCTGACAAATCGTTTTGTACATTCATGTCATGTACTTTAGGGTATTGAACGAATATGACATGATATTAAATCGTGTACCCGAATTTAGAACACAAGATGACACTGAATTACACAATTTTTTTCGTGTCTACGAAATGAAATGAAATACGTGAATAGAAAAAATATAACAATTAATTTTATGAAATATTACTATGTATCCAAGTTATGTAAATATATAATTAATATGTCCAAGAACAACATTGAGATGTTACAAAACAAACTAAGAGTAGCATGCATGGTTTAAAGTCTCCCAAACAAAATGAAACATTTCTTTTTATTTTTTCTTATTTCTCGTTCTCTCTTTGTATATAATCTTTGTACCAAGTTAATTAGTTTTCCTAGCCATTTTTTATGCTTAGTTGATATAAAAAAAATAAAGTCAACCAACCAAACAAATTCAATATATGCTCTTAGGTTAAGATATGGGAATTGATACTATAACTTTAATTCAATAATACAAAATTCAAAAAGACACCCTTTTATTAAAAACAATATGTAATTTTAAGTGTATCAAACTTTTTATTTATCATTATTAATAATTTTTAAAACAAAAACCGTAGTTGCTACTCTCTCTCCACCTTTCCTAAAAGATGCTAAATTAATGTTTAGGAGCTGATATTAGTTTTTTTTTATGTATTTTTAAAAATTTTATATTGGTTTTTCTTTATTTTTCAATAAAAAAATCATTGAGAGTCTAGTACCCCGTTGTCCGTTGGTGGATTTTATCGAACAAAATATTAGATTTTGTACTAACTCCTTGTAAATAATAAGACTTATTTTCTTTTCCTTGATTTTACTTTGGCTTTCACTAAGTATCTCTCTTATTGAAAGCCTAATATCCTATTTGTGGATTTTGTCTACCATATATTTGATTTTGATATATTAGTTAATTGATTTGAATAGTATAGAATCAGAATTCTGGTCGGTTGTTCGAATACGTCATGACAAATCAGATATACATATTCCTCACGTTTATAACAAATTGTTAAATTATCTCTCCGAAAAGACTGTATAATTTAATGACATAAGCGCTAGAGATATACCATAATTGAAGATATGTTCCATGATTGGATAAAGGAAATTAGTGATATAATTTACTATGTGTTTGTTCAATTTTAATTATTTTTGTAGATGTTGTATACCCTTTTATTGATGATTTTTGCAGGTTTGATTACTTTTATGTATGACATATAATTATCAATAAATAAATAGTGATTTAAAAGAAAATTTGTGCTAAATTGACCAATTTATTATGGAAATATTCACTAACATATTTTCATGGACTCTATAATATGTTTTATTTTTTGATTAATAATTTTTACACTAAATAATGTAAAGTAATATTTAAGAGTATATTTAATATTTTGAATAATTCAAATATATTGTCAGGTCAATTGTTTTCCCATTAATTATTGCATAGTTAACAAATTTTGTATTTAAAATGTTAAAAGATAATTGGTTTAAAATTCATCCTAACATTTTAATTGGTTGATTAGCTTTTTTTATAACTGAATTATTTAATATTTTACATAACTTAAATTTTGAATGTGTATTTACTATTTAGAATAGTGTGGTAAATAGTTTTATATTGTTAATAGTTTTTAGTTCATGATTTTAATTGTACCTTATGATTTTGAATTGAAAGTTTGAGATATAATAGTATCTATTATAAATATAATAGATTCATGTATTAATATATAAATTTTTAAATTAAATAAATATTGTATTTAGAATAAATTTTTTAAGTAATCACCGAATAACATTTACAACCCAAACCTGTAAAAAAAACTTTTATCTATATGCACATCTAATAATGTAAACAAATTAGTGTAATGGGATAAGGATTGATGCTTACAATTTACTAAGTCGCTGAATTATTGAAGTTTACTTTTGAATATTCTAATGGAAGTAACTCTAGGAGAATCCGGACTGGGGATGATGATAACAAAAATTGTTTTCTATTTTTTTTGTCACAAACGTTTTTCTTGTTGAATTTATTGGACAATTAAAACACGACACATATAATACATATATACAATCGAAATAAAAAATAATTTGTCTAAGTATAAAATGCCATATAATAAAAAGATGTAAAGTAGTACCTTAACCGAAATTGATCTGGTTTAGCCATGAGAAGAATTGATGCATACAATTAGTTTATCAAAGTTGGCTAAGTCTTATGGGCAATAGGGAATAAGCGGCTTAGATTTCCTATAATGTTTAAACTGATATAATAATTATATTTTTTAGTTTGCAAGAATTTTATTTTATATAAATTGTTTAGGGTAATGCTAAACATAGCCCTTAGGGCTATGGTTAAGTATTAATATAAGTGAATAAATGTATTTAATATGTCAGTTTTGCACTTAATACATCAATTTTGCACGAATATCAATATAATTATTTAACAATTTGGGATGTTTTTATTAGTGAAAATTAATGTGAATGCAGGGGGGTCCACTATTATTACTTGAGAAATTAAATAATGATGTAAAGAAGTATTGAAAAACCAAAAATCAAATAAATAACTAAGAATAAATGTTGAAAACATGAGAATATTTAATGCTTAACCATAACCCTTAGGGCTATGGTTAGCATTTAGTTAACCATTAAAATAAAAATTAGTAGTAATTATATTTAGTTAATTGATATTAAAAAATTAAAATTAATTTTTATTGAGTGTAACTTGATTTGAGTTTAGTCTTAGCTTAAACGTATAATCTAGATCCAATAGAGAAACATGTTAGATTAAGTTTAATTGATTTAAATTTAACAGATTCTGATTGATGTTAAAATAATTCACAATCTTGTGATCGGTTAACTAACACATGTTAGATTCGGGTATCCTTCATCATAATAAATAAAGGATGCTAAAAAACAATTAATAACTAAAAGATATATAACCATATGTAATATAGTGTTATGTGGATTTATAGAAAATAATATGTACGGTTAGTAGACATTTTTTTAAATAAAAAACCTTGCAATATGCGAAGTTATTAAATGAAGATATTTCATATTTAAATTTAATTTAACAGCGATTAGCAAATTAGAATAAGCATGGTCAATAATAAAATTTTTGTATATTATTGAGTGATTTAAAGTTTAGAAGTAAATTTTGATTGCATGTAAAATAATTTTAATTTATTGGTTGGTAATTTATTCACCGACCAATAATAATACTCTTGTAGCGTATTTTTAATAATTAAAATAATTAATATATGTAGTGTTTGTTTATATGAATTTGTTAATTATTTTATTAATAAATTGTGAATAAATATATTTTTGAACCTTTTAAAAAATCGAGTTTTTGAAGATATGTATTTTATCCAAGCTATTTAAAATTTGTTCAAATCTGGTTTTGTAGTGGTGGCTTATATGTATTTATTAATTAATTTTATTAAGAAACTATGAATAAATATATTTTTTAGCTTATATAATTTTTTTTTGAATGTATGGATTTTACCCAAGTCATTTAAAATATTATTTCAAATCCATTTTTTTTCTTCAGATTTTAGTATATTTAAATTTAGTTTAACAGCGATTAGTAAATTAGAATAATAAATTTTTTGTTTATTATTTAGTGATTTAAAGTTTAGAAGTAAATTATGATTGTCTCTAAAATAATTTTAATTTTTTGGTTTGTAATTTATTCACCAACCAATAATAATATTCTTATAGCGTATTTTTAATAATTAAATATATGTAGTGTTTGTTTATATGAATTTATTAATTATTTTATTAACAAATTTTGAATAAATATATTTTTGAATCTTTTACAAAATCGAGTTTTTGAAGATATGGATTTTATCCAAGCTATTTAAAATTTGTTCAAATCTGGTTTTGTAGTGTTGGCTTATATGCATTTATTAATTAATTTTATTAACAATTTATGAATAAATATATTTTTTAGCTTATAAAAAAACAAAATTTTGAATGTATGGATTTTATCCAAGTTATTTAAAATCTGATTTCAAATCTGATTTTTTTTCCAGATTTTTAGTTAGGTTAGATTATAATTATTTAATATTGATTATAATTATACAATATATATTATAAAAATCATGTGATAGTATGAATGTGATTGACTTTATATTAAAAGAGTTGTTGATTAATGAATGATTAATTATGAAATTTAATTTAAAATATATAATAGTATATCGTGATTGATTTCAAATTAAAATTAAGATTTTCTAATAAATATTTTTTGATTTAAAAAATATGTATTTATGGATATGTTAATAAAATCAATATTGTATTTAAATTCGTTTATATGAATTTATTAATTATTTTATTAACAAATTGTGAATAAATATATTTTTGAATCTTTTAAAAAATCGAGTTTTTGAAGATATGAATTTTATCCAAGTTATTTAAAATTTGTTCAAATCCAATTTTATAGTGTTGGTTTATATGCATTTATTTATTAATTAATTTTCTTAACAAATTTTGAATAAATATATTTTTGAGCTTATAAAAAAATCAAATTTCTGAATGTATGGATTTTATTCAAGTTATGACACTACTTAGAAAACTCAATTATAGGCACCACTGAGAATTTCCTTTTAAAAAATATTATCAAAAATTTACGTAAGTAGTTTAAATCTTCGCACGACGGTTGACGACAGGATCGTGAATGTCCTTTGAGCTGCACTGATTATTGTAATTTCAAATTATATATAGATTATAATTATTTAATATTAATTATAATTGTATGATATGTATTATGAAAATCAATTTATAATGTATTATAATATGATTGTGACTGACTTTATATTAAAAGAGTGGTTGATTAATGAATGATTAATTAAGAAATTTAATTTAAAATATATAGTGGTATATCGTGATTAATTTCAAATTAAAATAAAGATTTTCTAGTAAATATTTTTTATTTAAAAAATAGGTATTTATGGATATGTTTAATAAAATTGTTATTGTATTTAAATTAGAAGTGTTAACTAACCATGGTTAAAGAGGTAAGGTGAAATTGTAAATAAGGAAAGGTCTAAATTTTAGGAATTAGCTCTTATTGGTCCTAAAATAATTCCTCGATTCTTATTGGTTAACTGACGTGTTAACAAATTTTGAATAAATATATTTTCGAATCTTTTACAAAATCGAGTTTTTGAAGATATGGATTTTATCCAAGCTATTTAAAATTTGTTCAAATCTGGTTTTGTAGTGTTGGCTTATATGCATTTATTAATTAATTTTATTAACAATTTATGAATAAATATATTTTTTAGCTTATAAAAAAACAAAATTTTGAATGTATGGATTTTATCCAAGTTATTTAAAATCTGATTTTTTTTCCAGATTTTTAGTTAGGTTAGATTATAATTATTTAATATTGATTATAATTATACAATATATATTATAAAAATCATGTGATAGTATGAATGTGATTGACTTTATATTAAAAGAGTTGTTGATTAATGAATGATTAATTATGAAATTTAATTTAAAATATATAATAGTATATCGTGATTGATTTCAAATTAAAATTAAGATTTTCTAATAAATATTTTTTGATTTAAAAAATATGTATTTATGGATATGTTAATAAAATCAATATTGTATTTAAATTCGTTTATATGAATTTATTAATTATTTTATTAACAAATTGTGAATAAATATATTTTTGAATCTTTTAAAAAATCGAGTTTTTGAAGATATGAATTTTATCCAAGTTATTTAAAATTTGTTCAAATCCAATTTTATAGTGTTGGTTTATATACATTTATTTATTAATTAATTTTCTTAACAAATTTTGAATAAATATATTTTTGAGCTTATAAAAAAATCAAATTTCTGAATGTATGGATTTTATTCAAGTTATGACACTACTTAGAAAACTCAATTATAGGCACCACTGAGAATTTCCTTTTAAAAAATATTATCAAAAATTTACGTAAGTAGTTTAAATCTTCGCACGACGGTTGACGACTCGGATCGTGAATGTCCTTTGAGCTGCACTGATTATTGTAATTTCAAATTATATATAGATTATAATTATTTAATATTAATTATAATTGTATGATATGTATTATGAAAATCAATTTATAATGTATTATAATATGATTGTGACTGACTTTATATTAAAAGAGTGGTTGATTAATGAATGATTAATTAAGAAATTTAATTTAAAATATATAGTGGTATATCGTGATTAATTTCAAATTAAAATAAAGATTTTCTAGTAAATATTTTTTATTTAAAAAATAGGTATTTATGGATATGTTTAATAAAATTGTTATTGTATTTAAATTAGAAGTGTTAACTAACCATGGTTAAAGAGGTAAGGTGAAATTGTAAATAAGGAAAGGTCTAAATTTTAGGAATTAGCTCTTATTGGTCCTAAAATAATTGCTCGATTCTTATTGGTTAACTGACGTGTTAACAAATTTTGAATAAATATATTTTTGAATCTTTTACAAAATCGAGTTTTTGAAGATATGGATTTTATCCAAGCTATTTAAAATTTGTTCAAATCTGGTTTTGTAGTGTTGGCTTATATGCATTTATTAATTAATTTTATTAACAAATTATGAATAAATATATTTTTTAGCTTATAAAAAAACAAAATTTTGAATGTATGGATTTTATCCAAGTTATTTAAAATCTGATTTCAAATCTGATTTTTTTTCCAGATTTTTAGTTAGGTTAGATTATAATTATTTAATATTGATTATAATTATACAATATATATTATAAAAATCATGTGATAGTATGAATGTGATTGACTTTATATTAAAAGAGTTGTTGATTAATGAATGATTAATTATGAAATTTAATTTAAAATATATAATAGTATATCGTGATTGATTTCAAATTAAAATTAAGATTTTCTAATAAATATTTTTTGATTTAAAAAATATGTATTTATGGATATGTTAATAAAATCAATATTGTATTTAAATTCGTTTATATGAATTTATTAATTATTTTATTAACAAATTGTGAATAAATATATTTTTGAATTTTTTAAAAAATCGAGTTTTTGAAGATATGAATTTTATCCAAGTTATTTAAAATTTGTTCAAATCCAATTTTATAGTGTTGGTTTATATGCATTTATTTATTAATTAATTTTCTTAACAAATTTTGAATAAATATATTTTTGAGCTTATAAAAAAATCAAATTTCTGAATGTATGGATTTTATTCAAGTTATGACACTACTTAGAAAACTCAATTATAGGCACCACTGAGAATTTCCTTTTAAAAAATATTATCAAAAATTTACGTAAGTAGTTTAAATCTTCGCACGACGGTTGACGACAGGATCGTGAATGTCCTTTGAGCTGCACTGATTATTGTAATTTCAAATTATATATAGATTATAATTATTTAATATTAATTATAATTGAATGATATGTATTATGAAAATCAATTTATAATGTATTATAATATGATTGTGACTGACTTTATATTAAAAGAGTGGTTGATTAATGAATGATTAATTAAGAAATTTAATTTAAAATATATAGTGGTATATCGTGATTAATTTCAAATTAAAATAAAGATTTTCTAGTAAATATTTTTTATTTAAAAAATAGGTATTTATGGATATGTTTAATAAAATTGTTATTGTATTTAAATTAGAAGTGTTAACTAACCATGGTTAAAGAGGTAAGGTGAAATTGTAAATAAGGAAAGGTCTAAATTTTAGGAATTAGCTCTTATTGGTCCTAAAATAATTGCTCGATTCTTATTGGTTAACTGACGTGTTAACAAATTTTGAATAAATATATTTTTGAATCTTTTACAAAATCGAGTTTTTGAAGATATGGATTTTATCCAAGCTATTTAAAATTTGTTCAAATCTGGTTTTGTAGTGTTGGCTTATATGCATTTATTTATTAATTTTATTAACAAATTATGAATAAATATATTTTTTAGCTTATAAAAAAACAAAATTTTGAATGTATGGATTTTATCCAAGTTATTTAAAATCTAATTTCAAATCTGATTTTTTTTCCAGATTTTTAGTTAGGTTAGATTATAATTATTTAATATTGACTATAATTATACAATATATATTATAAAAATCATGTGATAGTATGAATGTGATTGACTTTATATTAAAAGAGTTGTTGATTAATGAATGATTAATTATGAAATTTAATTTAAAATATATAATAGTATATCGTGATTGATTTCAAATTAAAATTAAGATTTTCTAATAAATATTTTTTGATTTAAAAAATATGTATTTATGGATATGTTAATAAAATCAATATTGTATTTAAATTCGTTTATATGAATTTATTAATTATTTTATTAACAAATTGTGAATAAATATATTTTTGAATCTTTTAAAAAATCGAGTTTTTGAAGATATGAATTTTATCCAAGTTATTTAAAATTTGTTCAAATCCAATTTTATAGTGTTGGTTTATATGCATTTATTTATTAATTAATTTTCTTAACAAATTTTGAATAAATATATTTTTGAGCTTATAAAAAAATCAAATTTCTGAATGTATGGATTTTATTCAAGTTATGACACTACTTAGAAAACTCAATTATAGGCACCACTGAGAATTTCCTTTTAAAAAATATTATCAAAAATTTACGTAAGTAGTTTAAATCTTCGCACGACGGTTGACGACAGGATCGTGAATGTCCTTTGAGCTGCACTGATTATTGTAATTTCAAATTATATATAGATTATAATTATTTAATATTAATTATAATTGTATGATATGTATTATGAAAATCAATTTATAATGTATTATAATATGATTGTGACTGACTTTATATTAAAAGAGTGGTTGATTAATGAATGATTAATTAAGAAATTTAATTTAAAATATATAGTGGTATATCGTGATTAATTTCAAATTAAAATAAAGATTTTCTAGTAAATATTTTTTATTTAAAAAATAGGTATTTATGGATATGTTTAATAAAATTGTTATTGTATTTAAATTAGAAGTGTTAACTAACCATGGTTAAAGAGGTAAGGTGAAATTGTAAATAAGGAAAGGTCTAAATTTTAGGAATTAGCTCTTATTGGTCCTAAAATAATTCCTCGATTCTTATTGGTTAACTGACGTGTTAACAAATTTTGAATAAATATATTTTTGAATCTTTTACAAAATCGAGTTTTTGAAGATATGGATTTTATCCAAGCTATTTAAAATTTGTTCAAATCTGGTTTTGTAGTGTTGGCTTATATGCATTTATTAATTAATTTTATTAACAAATTATGAATAAATATATTTTTTAGCTTATAAAAAAACAAAATTTTGAATGTATGGATTTTATCCAAGTTATTTAAAATCTGATTTCAAATCTGATTTTTTTTCCAGATTTTTAGTTAGGTTAGATTATAATTATTTAATATTGATTATAATTATACAATATATATAAAAATTATGTGATAGTATGAATGTGATTGACTTTATATTAAAAGAGTTGTTGATTAATGAATGATTAATTATGAAATTTAATTTAAAATATATAATAGTATATCGTGATTGATTTCAAATTAAAATTGAGATTTTCTAATAAATATTTTTTGATTTAAAAAATATGTATTTATGGATATGTTAATAAAATCAATATTGTATTTAAATTCGTTTATATGAATTTATTAATTATTTTATTAACAAATTGTGAATAAATATACATTATGACACTACTTAGAAAACTCAATTATAGGCACCACTGAGAATTTCCTTTTAAAAAATATTATCAAAAATTTACGTAAGTAGTTTAACTCTTAGCACGACGGTTGACGACAGGATCGTGAATGTCCTTTGAGCTGCACTGATTATTGTAATTTCAAATTATATATAGATTATAATTATTTAATATTAATTATAATTGTATGATATGTATTATGAAAATCAATTTATAATGTATTATAATATGATTGTGACTGACTTAATTTATATTAAAAGAGTGGTTGATTAATGAATGATTAATTAAGAAATTTAATTTAAAATATATAGTGGTATATCGTGATTAATTTCAAATTAAAATAAAGATTTTCTAGTAAATATTTTTTATTTTAAAAATAGGTATTTATGGATATGTTTAATAAAATTGTTATTGTATTTAAATTAGAAGTGTTAACTAACCATGGTTAAAGAGGTAAGGTGAAATTGTAAATAAGGAAAGGTCTAAATTTTAGGAATTAGCTCTTATTGGTCCTAAAATAATTCCTCGATTCTTATTGGTTAACTGACGTGTGGTAGACTGAGGTATGATAATAAAGGATTTTCTATAAATTCAAAAACCTTTATTATTTCGAATATGTTATTAATATTGATGTTATAAAAGGAAGTTTTGATTTTTTTTCTAAAAAATAGTGCCTAAAAAAGGAAGTCTTAATTTTAATTATTTAAAATAGAGGAGCTCTAGAAAATTAGATAAATATGAATCGAGCGATTCTAGAGCTCTTGGGGGTTTTCCTTTATATATATAATAGATAATAGATAGATAGATAATAGATAGATAATATATATATATATATATATATATATATATATATATATTGATAATAGATAGATAGATAGATACATACATAGATAGATAGATAGATAGACTAGTTGAATAAGTCGTGCTTTGCGGCGACCTTTTAATATTTTTATCAAAAATTCAAAATATAAATTTAAGAAAGAAATCGAAAAACAAATATATATAAATAAATAAATGAACACAATATTGTATAAATTTTAATATATATAAACAACTGAATAAACTATATACTTATTTATTAATATATATAAACAACTAAATAAACTATATACTTATTTTAATATATATAAACAACTAAACAAACTATATACTAAATAAACTAAATAAATAAATGAACACAATATTCTAGATCACGACGACGAAGAGATGGAAGAGTTTTGAGCCAGCGATTGGTTATTTGTGGTGATTTTTGGGTTTCGGTGATGATTTGTTGATGGTGGCCGGAGGTGGTGGTGGTTTGTGGTGGTTTGGTCGCGGTGATTTTCGTATACTGGTGGTGATTTTTTGGTGACAGCGGCGGTTGTGTGGTGGTCGGATGTGGTGGAGTGCGGTGATTTTTGTTTACAACCGGTGATTTTAGTTGGTGGTGGTGGCAGCGGCATGGTGGCCAGAAGTGACGACCGTGTGGTGATTTTTTGTTTATCGATGGTCATTTTTTAGGTTGGCCGGAATTTGTCGTCGGAGGTGATGATCGGAAATGATGATCGGAGTAGGGAAGAAATGATCGTGGAAGATGATGTTGAATTAAATGAATAATAAATAAATAAAATTTTAAATATTAATTGTGGGACTAGAATTTAATTTAGATATAAAAAATGTATGTCTATAATTAGATCTCATATCTCACCATAAGTGAGAGTTCTCATTTGAGCAAGACCCTAAATAGTTATAGGTGCATTAGAATCATATAATCGGGTTGATTTAAATTTAGTCCAAATAATTTTAGCAAGCCTTGTACTTAAAATAAGAGCCCAAGCCCAATCATGTGACACTAGTCCACCAAGCCAATTTTTTTTTATTTTTTTGGGAATAAAATTTCTTTATTTATATTAGGATGAAATCAAAATAATTATCACATCCTCTCTTATATTTTACCGATACCAAAAACAAATACCCTCACCATTTTCTTTCTCTCCAAACCAAACTTGCAAATCTTATATCTCTTAGATTATAGCTTTGATCTTGCATGCAATTATATACATAAAAAGAGGGTTTAATCTCTACATTTGGACATATATATCATAAGGGTTGGGAAAGTTTTTGTTGTAATGAAAGATCAAAATTTTGGATTTTTCAAAAGGGTATGAGCTTATACCCCTTTAAAAAGACTTTTACAATTATAATTACAAGAAGAAGCCAGTGACCTCCTTAAAAGCACAGAAAATCATGAACAAAATGTGGCGCTGATATTTCGATTATGCAATGACTTGGGAACTTCTGCTCTAACTCTCTTACTGATCTTAACATTTATAATTGTCCATATTCAACATCTAGTACTGTTTTAAATATTGATATCTCACACTACAACTAAATATTGTAGGCAGAAGCTGAAAGAGGTGATGCTTCATCGTCGGTCCAATGTATAATGCAAGAAAAAGGTGTTTCAGAAGAAATTGCTCGAAATCAGATCAAAACTATCATAGCGAATGCATGGAAGAAGATCAATTATCAGTGCATAACGGAATCTCCTGCAGTGTTGCAGCCATATCTAATGTACTCAACAAACATTGCACGAGTGGCACATGTAGTGTATCAAAATGGAGATGGGGTTACGAATGCGGATGGTATAACCAGAAACCAAGTGATGGATCTTCTCAGTGAACCTTTTTCACTCAACTGATAATCACTTAAATATCATATTTGGATGTTTTTCTATGTTTTGAATAAAAGTTTATGCATGTGATGAATAAGTGATTGATTATAACTCTCAACATAAAGACTCAAATTATTTATTAAGTAAATTACGTTTATTTATTATGATTGGATTTAAGTCCAGCCACTAAGCCTGTCGGATAATTACTCAGGAGCGGCCCTGCCGTCATGCAGCAACATATAGAACTTCTGATTCACAATACATATAGATCCCCTCTACAGTTAATTAACAGAACTCAAATTCTCCGTAGAACAAGGATAAAAGTAGTAGACATGCTAAATGCGCTTTTTCTGTAATTGTAGCTAGTGCACATTACATAAGGATAGACATTATCTCTTTTACACACATTACATTAGACTGATTAATAGTTTATTAGTTAAGCTATTATCTCATCTATCATGCATGGCCTGATCTTGACCTCCGCCATGTCCGCGCCTTGCACGTTACTTGTAATGTCGCAGCATTCACTTCTTCCTGTCTGATAACCGAAAAGTATTCATTTGTCATCTAATATTCAACTCGGATAATATCTTTATTTTTTGTGAATTTAATGTCTATTTTCGAAAAGAATCACATATCATATGTCAATTTTGTTCAACACATTCTCGAAAAATCACTAACCTCAATGGGATTTGTGGCTGGCGAGAAGACCTGAATTCTGCTGATACCATCTGCAGAACCATTCTTTGATGAACAAAAGGACAAACCTCGCGGTGCAGCTCGAACATAACTCGTAACAATTTCGTTGCTTAGGTTAATATTTTCAACATTGTCAAGGTAAAAAATATGAGGAGCTATGCAAGGATCCTCGGATTTAAGTCTTGTGTTAAACATATAATGTGGCCTTTGACTGGTTCTCGCCCATGGCCTAAATGTTTCAATGGGTGTCTTTAAAATGTATCTAGGGATGATCATTTCATATATATGTGCGGAATAGCCCCAAGAAATTGAAAATGACCAATTGCTTTTTCTGTTATAGCAGATAGTTTGTTGCATTAATCGAGTTTGATCGAAATTTGCAGCTTTCATCAAATGATCTATTGAATCAGATCGGTTTTTTGAGGGAAAAATAGGATCCACCTGATCAAAGTGGTGTAGAGACAACAATGGAGCTTGCGGATGAGAGGATAAGAAACCGGATATGTCCTTTTTCAGATCAATCTAAAAATTAGAAATGCTAATTAGGCAAGTTAAAAATTTTGGTGACAGAAGTTATAAACAAAGGCATATATAGTTGTATAAATATACCTGGTGAATACCCTTTTGTGGAGTATGAGACACTCCAAGGTCAGCTATGCAATACATTGTAATTAAATCTGCACTATTCAAGTAAGGATACCTTCTCAAACAATTCTCCATGTTATCTGCTAATGCTTTTGCTAAAGGATAACTTAATGCAAAACCAGCTCCACCAAATCCTTGGTTAAAAGAGTACTGAAAATTTGACAAGATACTCTCTGATTGACCCCCTATATAAAAATACTTGGTGTGATCATATTTCCCAAGCACATTCACCCAATTATCAACAAAAAATATAGAATCATCATCTCCCATAACAAACCATCTAACGCCTTCATGATCCTCCCTAAATATCTCATATATTGCATGTACCATTCGGACCATGATAGGTGCAACGTGCTTTGTTTCAAGCAAAAGCTTAGAGATGTCGTCCGAGATTTTTAGAGGAGGAGAAGATGAAGACCAAGGGAAAAATTCCGGTGACGGGTTTGTGTCAAGGTAAAGGTAGCCTCGAGTAACGTTAGGACGCCACCAAGATTCAATGTAGGAGTATCGATGTTTCCATGCTTTTGCAGAGCCAACAAGTCCAAACATAAGATGTTTGATTTCAGTCGGAGAATTTTCAGAATATCTTGAAGTTATTGAAGATGGCAATTTGAGAAGTAATGGGGAGAGCGAGTTAGAAGTTGGAAAGCTTGGTTGATTATTTGAAAGAAAAAATATGGAGGATAAGTTGATAATTATTACTAAGGCTGCTATGATTTTTAGTGGACTGCAGCATGAATATTTCTCATCAGATGAGAGTCTAAGATTTTGTAGGACTAAAGAAGACATTACGTGTAAATGTTGTCAGAGCAGGATGTATGGAAGTGAAGGCCAAAATGCCCAAAACTCTTGCTGAAAATGGTTAGTACATTCTACTACCAAATCAATACTTTTAATTTATATTATACCGAAACGTGCAAATTCATGGTCAAGATGTGGCCTTATATTATATGCTATCACTATACTATCAAAAAAGAATTTCAGCCGTCAAATTTAATATTTTTAAAAATAGACGATTAAGATTATATCATGTTAAAAAGGTAATTATAATCTAAAAAGTACTCCCTCCGTCCCTTAATACTTTTCCCACTTTCCTTTTAAGGTAATTCACAATACTTTTCCCCTTACTATTTTTTGCCATAAAAAATAATAGTATTCAATACCCACTACTCCACCACTACTCCTTAAAAATAATATTCAATATCCACTATTCCACCCACTAATCATTACAAATAATATTCAACACCCACTATTCCACTCACTACTCCAAAAAAACAATATTCAATACCCACTATTCCACCCACTACTCCTTAAAAATAATATTCAATACCCACTACTCCACCCACTACTCCAAAAAAACAATATTTAATACCCACTATCCCTTAAAAATAATATTTAATACCCACTACTTCATACAAAAACAATATTCATTCTCCACTATCTTAAAACCCGTGAAATTCAGCAAACGGGCAAAGTAATATGGGACGGAGGGAGTATATAATAAAAAGCATAATATATTTAATAGATATTAGCTACTATATATCTTTTTTAATTTAGGAATTAAAGCTGTAGATTACATCCAAATTCTCTGTCACGCTCAGATGATGTTTCTCAATATCTTCTGATATAATTAAAAAGGGTAATATATTTAATAGATATTAGCTACCATATGTCTTTTTTAATTTATCAGGTAACTTCATCACCAAGATTACATCTTATTCATAATTTTGGGTTTGGTCACCATAGTCTGGTCACTTTATTATCAAAATAATTTTTAACTATCGAATCTAATATTCTTAAAGATAGACGATCAAGATTATATAATATTTAAAAAATTATAATCTAAAAATGATAGTAATTAAAAAAAATTATATTAGTATTGAATTTTAAAAAAAAAAAATATATTATGAAAATGATATAATAAAAAAAAAGGATACGGTTGATTTTTTTATTAGAAATTCATATTTATTATTTGGGTTCTATCTCGAAATCTAGAAATTAGATTTGGATGATTTTACAACCCACGCGAAACTCACAAAATTATCTTTAATTTAGTGATGATTTAACAATTATTATCGAAATGGAAACACTGAGAATCTCAAGATAAAATATAATTATGAATTTTTACATTATTCTTATTCAATGTAGAAGAGCTACATTGATAATCTTATTCAATATAGAAAATCAAATTATATGATTTAAATCATTGACATACACTTTTTCGTATTGCAATATAAATATACTTTTTAGTTTACATGTTAAAAATTAAAATATTTTTTTATGCTAGATCCATCGTTTTTCATTTATTTATTTTATGATTTAATTATTCTTATTTATTTAATGTACTAAGACCGGACTACCGATTACCAAAGTTTTGGACAGAATCATTCTTACACTTATTATTAAAACTAGGAGTGTAAGCGGTTCGATTGCGATTCGGTTTTTGGCGGTTGATTCAGTTTTTTTATTTTGACGGTTTTAGAAATTTCCAACCACAATCGCAAATGCGGTTACGGTTAACCGCGGTTGATGCGGTTCGATTTTCGATTAACCACCTAACCTTAATTTAATAAAAATTAAAATACAATTACAAGTCGGTAAAAAAAGAATCAGTACAATACAGAATTTTTTGATGCAAGGCTGCAAGCACATAAATATAGCCCATCAGCACAATATCATCAGTATAATAGCAAATCATCATCAACAATTCCTGGTGTAGTTATGTCTAGTGCAACAGAATAAACATAATTGATTAGACATAACTATGAAATTTGTAGGTTAGACATTGAATTGGGTTCGAGTAAATGGGCTGGGTAAATATATTTGGTAAATGGGCAAGGTATATCCATATATCAACTCCCAGAAAATATATATCCACTCCCGGAAAAGAAACTTCTATGTCTTATGTGTATAATTTATTTATTTATATAAAAGAAAGTATATTTTTAAAATATAAATTATTTTATTTGCGGTTGCAGATGCGATTTTACGATTATTCAATATTCAAATCCGCAACCAACTCGCAAATATGTGGTTCTTAAAAAGTTAATCCACAACCAACCCGCATTTCACGATTATCCGCAAAATGCGGTTCGGCTGCGAGTGATTTGCGGTTCAATTGCGGTTGAGCGGATAGTCTGTACATCCCTTGTAATAACCGTGAAATTCTTGTTATATTGTGAGTCTCTTTTGAATAAATTTTCATAAGATTTAATTTGGGTTAATTATTGTTATGGGCACTCGTAAATAATTATTTATTATTATAGTGCACCACTAGACTTAGTAAGTTTGATATTATTACTAGCATTACTATTATTATTATTATTATTATTATTATTATTATTATTATTATTATTATTATTATTATTATTATTATTATAGTGTGTAGATGTGAGTGGGCCAAGTTGTGAGCCTAACTAGTCATGTGAAAACTTAATTGATTAGACTTGACCAAAATTAGTGTGTAAATATCAAGCCCAATGTAATTAGAGTAGCCCACCAAGGATCCATTAATTTTTTTTAAGTATTACTTAGAGCAATTCCAAGAAGCACCCTATTCCTTCTCTTAAGTCAAATTTTAATGAAAATGAAGCAAAAATTAACTCCAACACTCTCCTAGTCCCTCCCTACAAACTTAGGAGCTCTAAAACTTTCCTCAATATTAGGAGCCTCTCTCCTCTCCTTTCCCATTATTTAATAATACACGGCTCTTTCAACATGACACATTGCTGCCGTGACTTCACGGGTTACTATGTTTGAAGTGGAAGGGACCCACATGAAGAAATGATCAGAGTGTATGAAGAAATTTAGGGCCCGGTGATATTGATTAAAAATAAAATGGAAATATATAGAGATAGGTTTGAGGAGAATTGTTGGAGTTCAAACACAGATTTGTATGTTAAATGACTTAAGGGTTATAATAATTTAAATGAGGAGTTTGTCATGCAACTCTTGGAGTTGCTCCTAAGGTGAGAATCTAATACAATTTAGTCTCATCTCCTTCATTTTTTATAATCACCGTGACCAAACAAAATACTTACCCTTCATTTTCTCTCACTTAAACCAAACTGTAAATCCTATATATCTTGGTGTGTTATCTTGATCTTACATGCAATTGTATATTTGAGAAGGGGATTTCAAGCTCAATATTTTGATATATATATATATATATATATATATATATATATATATATATCATAAGGGTTTCAAGAAGTTTTATTTTTACCCATGTTCAAAAATTTGGTTTTCACAAGAGGGTATGAATTTATACCCAGAAACTCTATTTTCAAATACTTTATTGTGATTATTAACATTTTTATGATTTAATTGTGATTGGAAATATTGTATTAGAATTAGGGTTTTGTGAATTTTGATTGGATTCGCTTTAAAAGATGAGTGCTAATTGTAATTAGGAGTGGTTAATTGGGGTTTGTGATTTGGAGGGGGTTTTTACTGTTGCATGTCTGGAAAGGGGGCAACACCGCGGCGGCGACGGTGGCCGGCGGTGGTGGGTGTTCGCCGGAGTACGCAGAGGGAGGAAGGAGAGATTGAGCAGAGAGATTGGGTGGAGAGATTGAGGGAGATCGCGAGGGACGAGGGAGAAACAGAGATGAGGGAGATAGAGAGGGGGAGAGGGAGGCAGGAGAGAAAGAGAGGGGCGGAGAGGGAGAGAGAGATCGACGGGGAGAGATTGAGAAAAGAGAGAGAGAGAGAGCGAGAGATTGAGAGAAGAGAGAGAGCGAGAGATTGAGGGAGATAGAGGTCGAGAGATCGAGGGTGGTTGAGAGAGAGAGAGAGAGAAAGAGGAGACTGTGGCGGGGGTGATCGTTGCCAGCGCCGGCGTGACGTCCGGCCGGCGGCCGCCCAGTGGTGGTGAGGGTTGATGGTGATCATACAAACATGGAGTGTATGTAAATGTTGGGTATTTTATTAAAATAATGTTATAAATGAATCTTGATAATTAGATTAAAAAGATTAATTATTGATTAAAATTTAAAAAGAGGAAAAAGGAAATTGATTAACAATTTGGATTTTTTTATAAAAATTGGATTAATTTACAAACCCATGTTTTAGGATAAGCCAAGACTTTATAATAAGTACGGATATAAAATGTGAATAAAAAAAGGGGGGAAATGAATGCATGCTTGATTGATGTTATTGTTTTTAGAATAAAATTACGGAATTTCCTAAATGGACTTGGTTGAATTTCAGAATGTTAGATTATTAATAAAGACTTTGTAAGAGCTAATTTAATTTAGAGATGTGATCTTAGTAAAACTTTTATTTAGATTTAATAGGGATTAATTAGAGACCTTTGTAAAACGTAATTAAGGGGTTGAGTTGGCACAGTGGTAAGTGCCCAACCCGTGAACCGTAAGGTCACGGGTTCGACTCCTGCCGGGGGTCAAAAACTGGAAACAACCTCTCTACCCTTGGGTAGGGGCAAGGCTGCGTATTATCCTACCCCCCTCAGACCCTGCTTATGCAGGATATACTGAGTACGTTGTGTTGTTGTTTTGTAAAACGTAATTCTCCCTAGCGAATATATAGTACGAGACTAACTCATAAATTTTACTTCCGAAAATAGAGCCTTCATTTAAATAATTTAATTTGCGAATAAGGCATTAGTGAGCTTTTAAAATTACGAGAATATCCCAAATTATATTTTTGAGAATTATTTGATCATCAACGACATGATTACCAAATTATGTGACATTTCGTGATTAGTTTCTTACCCGAATACTAAAATTTCTTTGATTATTATTATAGAGATTCCCTTTTCGAGAATTGTGACATTTGCTCGCGGTTAGCACTCTCTTAAATATTCGTTAGAATTTAACGTCGAGACAGAGGCAAGTTCATTCCTACCTTAACTCTCGAAAACTTTGTATTTATGTTCGTATTATTTTATTCCATATTTATTTTCGAGCTATCAATTATGAGAATTATCTGTTACCCTTTTATGATGCAATAATTTCTTTGAACATTATTTCTCGTTAAATACTACGATACTGTTAATTTAGTTTAATTACGAAATTATACTCCCTATAAGCGTAGAGACAAATTCGTTGCTATCGGGTCGATCTCATTAATTCGAGACGACTATTTACTTTGATTCAGTAGAACTAGTCTCATTCGTTCGAGATAGTTAAATTCATTCTTTTCGGTCGAATTTATTGTACAGATTCGACATTAATTATTGATTTTCTTTCAGTTGATTCATCTTTCGAATCAATAAATAAGAGTTATGAAAATTAGTATTGTTAGAGTTTTATTAGTTAATCAAGTGAGAAACATTCTATTTAACGTTCATCAATATTGAGTATATTAAATATTCGAGTGGTGCTACTTATTCAGTACGACTCATTGTATATCATTTTAAGACTATTCTCATTATTTCGAGATAGTTACCTTTTTTGTCAAGGGTTGGCATTTAGTTCATGTCACCCAAATAAAATATTATTATTGAGAGTTTACATCAATCCCTTGTTTGGGTTGGTGGCACATTGAGTATAACTGGCAGTTCACCAGATCAATTAAATATTTTCCTATAAAGTTTATTTCAAAATATCAGTTCACTAAATGTTCGGGAATTCTGTATTCTACTGGTCAATTTTGGGAAAGAGGCCCATTATAGAGAAAGAGAGACTCGTGAACCGATTAGGACACGAGAATATTTTAGGCACTATGATGCCCGGGTTGATATAATCACCCACTATGATGCTAGCATTCATACCATATATTATATTCGTTGATATCGTATTGTAGCCGTGATCGGGCGAAGTGCGGTGTCATAGGAGGACGGTATTCACGGTCGGATAGTTGATCGCCCCGTCGAGATACCGAAAGGATGGAGGACCAGTTATTCTTTTATCATGAGTCATCAGAGTTTCACTAAAGAGTCATTTCGAGTATTTTTTTACCTTCGAGACGAGTTTTGAGTCCACTGTCAGATTTCTGATATCTTGATTTGTTTCTTTATATATCGAGTATTTTTTTTCTTTCGGTATATATGTTATTATATTTATGTACCGAGCAAGGAGAGAATTTGCTGAGCACCATAGTTGCTCACTCTTTCTTTACAACATTTGTTCAGATGTCAAGAAAGAGAGATGTGAGACGTCCAGCCAGGGATCCAGAGGCAAGGGATAAGCTCCAGGCTATGCTGACAAGGACTAGAACGGCCAGCTAGAACTGATAAGTGGATTTTATATCCACTTGGAACGTTCCATATCGGCTTAAATTGATTGTCTTGGGCTCAAGTTTCTTGTAGTTTTGATGTGTTTTGCTTAGTTGTGCAGATTTACGAGAATGTTGACTAGGGTGGATGCTTCTATTATTTTTGGAGAATTAATTGATTAAAATTCGGATTTCTGAGAAGGGTTGCGCAGTCTACACTGTTTTGGCCATATCTTGAGTTCTAGAAGTCCGTTTGAGGCCCGTAAGCAGTCCACGCGAAGATAACGAGATTCTCTATCATTATAAGGTGGTCCAGATGTCCAATTACGTTTGGAACGTTCCAGAAAAACTGAAGAAAAGTCAGCCACGAATTTTCTTTAAAAACAGAATCAGTTTAGGAAACGTATCTTGCAGAAATTCTATTATAATTTTGTTTTGGTATTTTCTTGCTGGGCAAGACTTTTAGAGCCTATTTAAACACATCCTACCATTGTAATAGAGATAAATAGATACATATAGATTAGACAATTACTTAGGGTTAATTGTATTTTTTTCATATCTTGTTTCATTATCATGGTTTCACTTGATCCCATGATGACGAGAGGTTCAATTATGAACTAATCGTTGTCATGGGATTCTAACGGATTTATTTATGGAGCTTTAGTATCTCGATGCTTTAAAGATCTATGTGTGATGTATATCTGATATCCTCGTATGGTTGTGCTTAATTGTTAGATGCGTAGCTAACATCTAATTTGTTAATCTCTTGTGAAGTGAAAGTGGATCTTGAGATTTAGAACTTGCCATGCTAGCATAGGTTCATGATTGTTTATCAACATGATTCGTAGTATGAGATGAGAATACTTATATTGCCCTATGTGATCATTATGGATAACTTGCTCTTCAACCTTTATGTTTTCAAATTCTACAGACATATAGGGTCTAAGCATAATTGGTGTCTATTCATCTTCTATCTCTTTTGTGGATGTATGTTTAGTTTGGTATTCGTATACTGAGAAGTAGCGTATACTTGTTTCGTGTTATCCGATCAGATATCATAACCATTGCATATAGTGATTAAAAGTGTCAGATCTAAGCGAAGTATTTAATGAAGTTAGGATTCCATGTTTTCTCTTGCAGAAGTAATTTGATTTCAATTCTCGTTAGTTAGTTAATTCTTAGTTTGTTAATTTGTTTTTTTTAGTTAATCTTAGTTAATTAAAACCCAATTTGTTAATTGTCTTAGCAGTGAATAATAATCATACATTGTTGCATAGGTGCATCTACTGAATTAAAACCATAACCAGATCTCTGTGGGAACGAACTTGACTTCTATCTGTATTACTTGTGACCACGTACGCTTGCGTGATTTAGTGTAAACAGGAACCTGTTATATTTACTACTTTTATAGACCTTTGTAAGATATTATCCAGAGATGTAATAAAGTGTATTGTAATAAAGTGTGAGACCGATCTTGGATCTGTGGAGTGGGACTGTTCCGCTCCGTTGGATTAAATATTTTATTATTATTGAGTTAACGTGTGTTGCAGGATGCTGATACCTGACGTGACGACCCGGGTCCCCGGACAGGACGGATTTGGGAGCGTCACACCCCTCATTAAAACTATATTTGGTTGTTAGTAGAACTATCTTCAAATAATAAGAAGACTATTTTGATACTCAAACAAAATATAAGTAGATTTCATAAATCAAATAGAATTTTCAACGCAAAAAATCGTCAATTTCTTATCTCTTTTGTTTCTGCGTAATTTTATTTGAAAAATAATTGTTAAACCATCATTAAATCAAAGATTATTTTGTTAGTTTCATGTGGGTTGTAAAATCATTCAAATCAAATGTTAAGAAATCAAAATAGAGCACAAATATTAAATTGAACGTGTAAAATCTTATATATATCAATTTTTAAATAACAATTTGATATGTAAATTAATAAAATTAAAAAAGATCAATATAATTATAGATATTAGAAAAGAATTCGTGTGTCGTACGGGTTATAAGCTTTTATAATAATATAAGCGTAGGTATCTTATCCATAATTTTGGTTTGCTCACTGTACTACCAAAATAATCTCAACCGTCGAATCCAATATTTAAAAAATAGACGATCAGATTATATTATATTAAAAAAAATTATAATCTGAAAAGGATATCACTGTACTACCAAAATAATCTCAACCGTCGAATCTAATATTTTTAAAAATAGATGATCAATATTATATCTTATTAAAAAAGAAATTATATTCTAAAAAGGATATCACTATACTACCAAAATAATCTCAACTATCGAATCTAATATTTTTAAAAATAGACGATCAAAATTATATCATATAAAAAGGAAATTATAATCTAAAAAGGAAGGTTATATAAATTTATTTACTTCTTTTTTATTGCTTTTAGATGTTAATATCTAAAAAGGATATCATTAAAAAAGGTTGTATAAATTTATTTACTTCTTTTATATTGTTTTTAGGTGTTAATATCTAGAAAGGATATCATTAAAAAAGATTGTATAAATTTATTTTCTTTGATAGTTTGTACCCCTTATATATAAGGGTTTTATCAAATTGGTCCATTTTTACGTTTTGTGGCACTTTACAACCTCTATCTTCAAATCTCGCTTCAACTTTAACCCCTTCACTAACACCCCGTCTAATTTGAGTTGATCGACGAATAAATTCGTATAAAAAATATTTTCCAAAAATTCTAAAAATATTACTAGAGCTTTCTAAATATTTTTTAAGACATTTCCCAAAATTTCATAATTTTTGGAATAGCACACTTCGACTAAAAATAATCGAACCAAAATAATGAATAGTAGAAATAGAACCAATATTTAAAGATAAGGGTTGTAAAATGCTACAAAAAATAAAAATATTAGTAAATGGGCTCAATTAGAAGCAAGATTTAAAGATAGAGGTTATAAAAAGCTACAAAACGTAAAAATGGACTAATTTGACAAAACCCCTCTACATGAGGGGTACAAACTGTCATTTTGTCTTTTTTTATTGCTTTTAGATGTTAACATATACTAGCTTATAACTCGTGCAATGCACGGCTTCTTTTTTAAAATCTATAATTATAATAATTTTTTTAATTTTATATGTTATTAATTTACATATCAAATTGTTGTTAAAAAATTGATATACATAAGATTTTACAAATTCGATTTAATATTTGTACTCTATCTTAAATTCTTAAAATTTGACTTGGACGATTTTACAACCCACTTAAAATCAACAAAATAATCTTTAATTTAGTGATAGTTTAACAATAATGTTCCAATTAAACCTGCACAGAAACTAAAGAGAAAAGAAATTGACAATTTTTTATGTTGAAAATTCTATACCATTTATGAATTCTACTTATAATTCATTTTGATTATCATAATACCCCTTGTTATTATTTGAATATAGTTTTACTAACAACAAAATATAATCAATATCAATATCAATATTAATATCAATATCAATCAATATATTCTTAATGTCTGCTAGTATTGCATTTTTAAAATTACTGCTTTTACCCTTCATTTTTTTAATCTTCTTTATTTCTTTGATGCCTTTTTTTGTCATTACACAGGAAAATTACAGCTTTTATCCTTTATGTTTTTAATCTTCTTTATTTCTTTGATGTCCCTTTTTGTCATTACACAGCATTTGGAGCGACCCAATTTAGATTTGATCGACCCAAATCTCCTTTATTAATCAATTTCCTTTTTCAGGTTAAACATATTACCTTTTCTATTTTTCAATAACTAAATAATTTCCTTCTTAGGTAAAATACAATATCTTTTACATTTTATCTAACTAAAATTTCTCCATTTTTAAAAACTACGATCAATTTTGTATAATATAATAACATAATTATATTATAATTAGCATTAACTAATTAATTACCTTTTTGAGCCAAAATACGTTACCTTTTCTCTAAATAAAATCTCTTCTTTTCCAATTGTGTCATGGACGGTTACCTTTTTCAAACACGTTACCTTTTTTCCCTTCTCTTACGAAAATCTCTCTTTTTCCAATTATATCACGGGCGATTCTATTTAATAAAAATGAAATAATAATATTATAGTACTAATAATTAACTGATTACCTTTTCAACTAAAACGTATCATCTTTTATATTTTTTCTAATTAAATTCCCTTTTTTCTAGAACTTTCAGGGGCAAAATTAATTTCTCATTTTCTAAAAACTATGAGCAATTTTATTTAGTAAAATAACATAATTAAATTATAATTACTATAAACTAATTAATTACCTTTTTCACATAAATTATGTCATGTTTTTAATTTTCACGTTACCTTTCTATTTTTTAAAATTAAAATCTCTCTCTTTTTCCGATTTTATCACGGGCGGTTCTGTTTATTACAATAAACTAATAATATTATAATATTAATAATTAACTGATTACATTTTTTATCTAAAACGTATCAATTTCTATTTAATGAAATAAACTAATAATTATATAAATACTAATAATTAGCCGATTACCCTTTTCAAGTAAAACCTATAATTTTTTCTATATTTTCTAACTAAAATCCCTCATTTTCTAGAAATATCACGGATAACATTTATATAATTATTATCAAATCTAATATAAAAATTTAAGCCTCCCAAATTTATATTTAAAAAAATTAACTTAAATTAATGAAAAATTCATATAATATTAGAAAAAAATTTGTGCATCGCACGGGCTTTAAGCTTGTATTATAAAAATTTGTATACAACGAATAATATCCGTTAGATTTTTAGTTAAAAATTAGAACTTTTATATCTATAACCTTTATTAATAAGCGAAACACCCTTTTAACGTACTACTTTTGGTTTCATATTTGGTTTCACCCTTATACTCCTATTTCTATTATAATTCTATGATGTTTTTTTAATAAAATAGAAATTCTATTATAATTATAATTCTTTTAAGTGAAACACCCTTTTAACGGTACAACTTTTGGTTTCATCTCTATTTGGTTTCACCCCTATACTCCTATTTCTATTATAATTATATGATGTTTTTTAATAAAATAGAAATTCTATTATAATTATAATTCTTTTATTACAACTTTAAATAAAAAAATAGTTTCATCCCTAGAATCATATTCCCTTATAATTCTATGTTATTTTTTAAAGAAAATAATAAAATTGAAATCCTATTATAATTTTAATACAATTTTTTTTATATGAATCAAAAAATAATACGATCAATTTTCCAAAAGATTTTTTAAGGAACACCCATTTAACGGTACCACTTTTGGTTCGCACCGTATTTTGATTTCACCCTATAATCCTATTTTTACTATAATTCTATGTTGTTTTTTAATAAAATAGAAATCATATTGTAATTATAATTCTATTAATTACAACTTTAAATAAAAAAAAATAGTTTCATCCCTTACAATTTTATGTTATTCTTTAAAGAAAAAAATAAAATTGAAATCCTATTATAATTATAATACAATTTTTTTATCATAATTTAGAATAAAAAAATAATACGATCAATTCTCCAAAAGATTTTTCAAGGATAACAACTAGAAAATGTTACTCTAGAACATTCTTACCTGTGATTATATGTTATTCTTTAAAAAAAATATAATAAAATTGAAATCTTATTATTATTATTATTATAATTCTTACATTGTATTATCAATTTTTTCTATTATAACTTATAATAAAAAAAATTACGATCAATTATCCTAAATATTTTTTCA
Organism: Kitagawia praeruptora; assembly: GCA_037693485.1. Taxonomy (NCBI): domain Eukaryota; kingdom Viridiplantae; phylum Streptophyta; class Magnoliopsida; order Apiales; family Apiaceae; genus Kitagawia; species Kitagawia praeruptora. The sequence continues at coordinate 39,696,702 of CM075349.1, forward strand.
ATGAAAACAACCGAAACGTGTTTCCTTGCACTTCTATTAAACAATCTAAGTTTATAGTTTGTTAATCGCATAAATTTTTTATGCAAATAACATAGTTCATTTTATAATTTTGTAATATAATTTTATAAATATTTAATTAAATAAAAATTAGTAATTATTTAACATAAATCTCCGAACCCGTGCTTCGCACGGGTTATCATCTAGTACTTATATAAAGGAGAAACGAGGGGAGGGGAGGTGGCGCTTGTCAAATAGCTCGGTTCTATTTTTTTTTAAAATTTCTCAAAATTTTGAATTAATAATTCAAATGATTAAAAAAAATCTCAATTGCATTTTAAAACTTTACTAATAGAGGTAACTAAATATATAGTTTCATTATTTTTTACCTATAAAATCTTTAATAATGAAGTAAAGTAAATATATAAATTGCATTTTAAATTTTTACTAATCGAGGAAACTAAATATACCATTTCAATATCCTTATCTTTAAAATTGCATTTTAAACATTGAAAGTTTGGTCGGTCGGTACCTATTGTTTTTACTTAATTACCCTTACTTAATTATAAATAAAATTTCTCCTAATAACTAATCAATTTCTGTTTTCAACTAAAACATATTAAAATAATCAATTTCCTTCTAAAATACGTTACATTTTCTATTTTCTTTAGCTAAAATCTCTTTGTTGTGGAACGAAAATTAGGGTGTAATTATTGTGTATTTAATGCTAGGGTTTGTGGAAGCTTCGAGCTTTAATGGCTGACCTTATGTTTCGTGACTTAAATCGGGTCCTCACAAGATGCCTACGTATCTTGAAATTATCAAGAATCAAGCCAAAAAACGTAGTTCTGTTTGTGGAGGAGCAAGTCCTTATATAGGTGATGAGAACCCTGGAATCAGGGTAGAATTGGGTATCTTGATGGGTAAGATACCACTTAGGCCCAATTCTAGATCCTTCCGGGTGGAAGGAGGATAAGATTTACAGCTGTATTCTTTGGAGACCACTCCAAGGATGATTTGGTTTCCTTTTGGACACAATAACAGAGTCTTTTATTTGGCTGATTTAATAGCCACGAAATTATAATTAAATTTAGGGTACTGGGCCTCACAATTGGGCTTTGACCTTGGACCATCTTAGGTTCATTTAATGTGTTATTAAATGTATCCTAGACATTTATCTCTAGCCCACATCATTTCCCCCCAACTTCTAAGAAAACTGATCAGGTTTTCATTGAAGTTAAAGGATATATTACACCAGTGTTTCACAAGTATCGTCTTGAATGTAAAGTGTGGAGCGACCTACACATTTACGACGATCGGTCTTATTCGAGACTAAATGATTATGTTTGTGTCTTATGGAAAATTAACAAATTCCTAACACCTTTCAGCTACTCCCAAGTATTTTATTGAAAATACACTAATCCCCTAATTTGTAAACAGACTTAAATTTTTTTATAGTTTTTAGGAATTTTCCTTCCCAAATTTTTCCAAAAAGAATCACATTTCACAATATTTTCCATGCTTTTCATGAGAAAAATTCAAAAAAAAGCTAAATATTTTCGACCAGGAATCCTGGTCGAATTCGATCAGGATCCTGGTCGAATTAAGGGCGATTTTAGCATCCTGGTCGATGGCCTTTAGACCAGGAATCCTGGTCGAATCAGGATCCTGGTCGAATTAAGGGCCATTTTCGCGTTCTGGTCGAAGCCTTTTCGATCAGGAATCCTGGTCGAACTCGATCAGGATCCTGGTCGAATTAATGGCCTTTTTCACGTTCTGGTCGAAGCCTTTTCGATCAGGAATCCTGGTCGAATTCGATCAGGATCCTGGTCGAATTAAGGACATTTTTCGCGTTCTGGTCGAAGCCTTTCCGATCAGGAATCCTGGTCGAATTCGATCAGGATCCTGGTCGAAATTAAGGGCCATTTTCGCACAAAGATATTTTCGCCATTTTTTGGGCTTATTGGGCCATTTGGGCCTATTGGGCTCATTTCGTATTCGATTTTTTTTAGATGTTCTTTGTCTCTATATTAGATTCTAGTTTGCTCTAGAACCTTCTTCTTTTTGGGCCTATGGGCATTTTTGGGCCTATACCGGCTATCACCGTTTATAAGGAATTGTAACCGGCTAAGGAATTCCTATAAAAGAGTGAAGTGATACTTCATTTCTCATTTCACTCTAAACACTCATACTTTAGTTTCCAAATTTCTCTCAAATCTCTCTAATTAAAGGCGATTCCGGCATAATTCAAGAGGCATTTTCCGGCGGTTACCCTATCGTTTTCTGGGTTTTCCTTGCATATTCATCTCTTTCGACCATTTTTCTGGGTTCGAGCATCCTTAGTTTGAATATCAATGGCGGACAAAGCTGCTCAACGCCTTGCCAAGATGAACTCTGCGTCTAAGAGAGGTAATGTCATCGAAATCCGTTCTACTTATATGAGTTTAAGTGATATGATCAATACTCGTGGGGATGAATATCCTAATTTAGCTGACCTTGATGCATATGACTGTTGTAATAAATTTCATGACGAAGATTGTGTTCGTAGTTACAATAAGAGTTGTAATGTTAGGTCCCCTCTTAAATTAGTCATGGCTGGGCCGGGAGACAGGCCCTGCCATTGGAGGCCCAATGCTCTTTGTGTCTTTAGAGATGCCCTCATAGCTGGGCTTAGGTCTCCTTTTCATGAGTTCATTCCACGCTTACTGGCCGATGTCCAAATTAGCCCATGCCAACTACCACCCAATGCATGGCGATATATCCATACTTTGTTTCATGGTTTTGTGTTTAAGAAATAAGTTCCCACTTACTGTCCCCCTCTTTAGGAAGATTTTTCAGTTTTACAATAGCTCTAGTAATCAACCGGGCTGGGTCTATATTAGACAAAGGCCCAAAATTCCACATATTTTCAATGGGCATTCGGTAGTTGACAATAACCCCAAGTGGAAAGAGGAGTTTGCATACCTGCTATGGGAAGGGGGTGATTGGGGCACCCTTTTCAGAAAATCATTTGGGAAAGCGGCTGATGGAAATCCCAACAACATAGTGCTTAATAATGAGGAACAGGCTACCTATGATGAGCTTACCAAAGACAATGGTCAATCGTTGTGTTGGGACCTCATCAACGTGGAATCACTAAGGGCCGTTGGCCTTTCTAAAGTTTCTGACCTTGGTAACTTCTCACTCTCTTCCTTTTTTTTGTCCTTCATTTCTGTTTTATTTATACCAACGTGCTTTGTTTCTATTTTTGCAGCTGCAAAAAAGATCATTGAGGCCACAGAGCCTGTGCAGGAGGAATCCTCTCGAATGAGAAGGGCCAAAAGGGGTATGGATCCCCGTACTGAGGGTCTAGAGCCGTCCTTTTTACGACCTCACAAGGTCACAAAAAAGGACATCGTAAATGTGGATTTAGATGATGGGCCTGTGCAAGTGAATATCCAGTCCTCTGTCTACAGGGCCCCTTGGAGCTTCAGGAAGCAGGATTCGGTGGTTGGTTCCACCAAACATTCCGTGGACTGGTCACTCAACTCTATCACCCCATGTGATTATAAGGATTTGGTTTCTGGGGGCTCCATGGAGCAGTCTGAGCGTCTAGGTGCCCAAGCTATAGTCGCGGTAAGCCTACAACTTTCCGCTTTTTGTGCTAACTCATATGTTAATCTCTTGTGCTAACATCCTTTGCAGGCTAATGTGCATTTTCAGGACATGATCCACCAGGCTAAATCCTGGAAGAACAATGCTAAGTCTTTCGAGACTAAGTTTCAAAAGGCCAAGATTAGAGCTGAGGAAGCTGAAGAGAAACTCCGAAAGAGTGAGGAGGAATTGGCTGCAGCTAATGCCGAGTTGGTTGATCTGAGGGCAAAGAAAGAGGAGGTCATTGACGCCTACATGGACTCTGAGGATTTTCAGAAGCTGATGGAGCAGCATGACAGGATTTTGTATCCTAACCAGTACACAGAAGGTTGGGATGAGGCCATAGAGGCCGTGCTGAAGAAACATCCTGCATTATTCTCGCCTGCTGACTTCCCTAGTCCACACCCTCTTGTTCCTACTCCTGTCGAGGGTAGTGAGGATGAGGCCATCGAGGGGAATAGGATCCTGGACCCCGAGGCTACTCCACTTCGTAGAGACTCAGACACCACTCACACTTCTTCAGCTAGGGCTTCAAAGACCCAAGGTGATGAGGAGGAGTCTGCCTCATCCAAAGCCCCTCAGACCTAGTATTTGTTGGCCCTGCGCGGCATATGTTTTTATGACTTCATCATTTCTCGTTTTGTAACTTATAACTTTATAGCCCTTGGGCTTTCATTTATTCATGCATTTTCGATATTTCATTTCTTGTTTAATTATTCAGTCATTTGTATTTGGCCTCAACAGGCTTGCAATTTGTTTATGCATTGACACATACCAGACACAGGATTTAAATAAGAAAAATACTGGGAATTAAACTGCATAATCTTATAAAAGAATCCTGAAATGGGTTCAACCCTTACATAGATGTTCTACTTCCTACTCGAAGTTTAAAAGACTCTGAAATGGCTTTGTCGACCTTATTGCTATTTTTCCTACTAAATATAAGTTTTGTCTTACTCAAAACAATCAAACGTAATAAACTTTGAGATTTGATGCATGCCAAGTGCGAGGCACCTCGTCTCTTTCCAAAGTCTCCATTTTGTATGATCCACGACCCAATGTTCCTTTGACACGATACGGACCTTCCCAATTTGGTGCCAGCTTTCCCTTCTGCCCAACTCCAGATGCTTCAATCTTTCTGAGTACTAAATCTCCTTGGGCGGAAGAACCTTTCTTTTACCCTTAGGTTGTAATAGAAGGAAGCTCTCTTTTGATGCTCAACATTCCTAGCATAGGCTTCATCTCTTACTTCATCAATTAAGTCAAGGGCCAGCCTCATTCCTTCCTCGTTAGTGTCAGGTTCAAAAGCCTCCACTCGTGGTGATGCATGCATGATCTCTACTGGTACAACAGCTTCAGCTCCATAAGCTAACATGAATGGGGTTACCCCAGTGGTCACCTTGCAGGTGGTTCGGTACGCCAAAAGTATGGGTAATAATTCATCCACCCAAGTGTTTCGAGAGCGTTCTACCATTTTCTTAAGTCCATCAAGAATGATTCGATTGGCAACCTCAGCTTGCCCATTAGCTTGAGGGTGGGCAACTGAGGTGAACCGAAGCTCGATTCCATTTTCCTCACAGTAATCTTTGAATTCCTTGTTGTTGAATTGTAACCCATTGTCCGTAACCAAGATTCGGGGTATTCCATACCTGCACATGACGCTTTCCCAGAAGAACTGTATAACTTGCTTGGTTGTGATTTTAGCCAAAGGTTTGGCCTCTATCCATTTAGTAAAGTAATCAATAGCTACAATCAGGAACTTTCTTTGAGCAGTGGCCATTGGAAATGGCCCAAGTATATCCATCCCCCACATAGCAAAAGGAATGGGGTTGTTAACTCGAATAACTTGTAGAAGGGGGGGGGGTTGAATACAAGTTATATAATCGTGTCTGATTTTTTCTTGATTATATGAACAAGAATAAACGAATGAATCAAACTCTTGTTTGTATTAATAAGATCAAATACAAACTCTACCAAAGGTGTACAATACCTTTAGCAGCTGCTGACAATACAAATCTCTCTCTCTGTTTGTTTCGAACTCTCGAATACAAACCTTATACAGAGCTACGCACACGAACTCACAACTTCGTCACTCTTTTACAATGATATTGAGAGAGTATTTATATTGCTACCTATCAACTAATAACAGAAAGATATAATCTATACATGACAATGTTCTGCCTTCTAGTCGATAGTTTCCTTCAATAGAAAACTCTTTCCTTCATAATATCTTCTTGCTTGTTCTTCAAACAACGATCCTGTTTTATAGCACTTGCCAGTTTCTGTAGCATCCATAATGACATCATCAGTAACACGACTGATATCAGGATCTGTACACTGCATCAGTATCTGATCAACAATCAGTATTGGACCATCATCAGGATTTGCTCTCTGTTCCTGACATGTAGTCTCCGATACACTGTTCATTCCTGACTAAACTATACAGATAACTGTCTTTACACATAAATCCTATATACAGTGCTAAATCCTTTATAAGATCAGGATTACAAGAAGTATAATGTGTAAATTCTATTCTTAACATCACAACTTATGAATTATTCCTAACAATCTCCCCCTATTTATGCTTTACAATCTGAAGCATAAATCTAAGTTGTGGATGTCAAAACATATAACAATACAACCAGAATAGAATTTATAAATGTAGAATTATGAAGTTAAGTACCTCCTTCTCAGATGTAGACGATTATCTAGTACTTAGAAGAAAGAATTTTAACTATTAATGCTGCTCTTCCTTTACCACTTCCTAGCTGAGATTCACCACTGTCACTCCTGCTAGTTCTTCTTTTTACTACCCTTTGTCTGATCTTTATCTCCCCCAGCTTTATCATCCCCAGTCTGGTGGTGTTGTTGTTGTTGTCTTTGAATTGACTTTATCTCCCCCTTTTTGACATCAGCAACATTAATTCCAAGAGATTCAGAAACAGAACAAATGAGATTCATAAGAACTGCTTGATTTTCCATAATTGTGACTTGGTTATCTTCAAGTGATTGAAGTCTTGTTTGAATATCAATTTGAGAATTCTGAATATCTTTCAAAACATCAGAATGAACTTCAATGTTGGAAGTGCTTCTAGTATCTCTAGTATCAGAATCAGAAAGAACTGTATCGTCAAGTCTTGTAGAAGAAGTTGCTTGAGTTGTATGATATTCAAGTAATAAAACCTGATTAGAAGTATCAACATCTTCATCTTTCTGTTCTGAAACTGAAACATGATCATCATCTCCTTCACCAGTATTCTGTGTACTAACATCTTCAAATCCTGACTCCTCCTTAGAGTGATCAGAGACTGTTGATGTCTCAATTCGAGCTGATATTGGAAGTACATACAAAGGAACACTAGGATCATTAGGATCCTCATCTGGTACATATGTATCAAGAGATTGCTTTATCCTGGCACCTCTTCTGTTAATGATTCCTGCAAGCCTCTCCTTTTGCTTCTGAGCTTTAACTTCTGGCTTTGCATTGTGATGTGCTAGGTCATTCTTCTGATACATTTTGATGAATGAATAAGTACCAGCATCCATACCCAAATTTTCAGACCAAGATTCAGGAAAAACCTGATCCCAGAAATCAAATGATGGTTTCCTAATTTTCTCTCCCTCACTATGGAGTTGATCATCCATACTCTCATTCTCACTTTGACTTACTAAAGTCAACACTCTTTCTACCTCACCTTTTGCCTGGTCAGGAGCCAGCCGCTCAAATTGTGGATCTAAGTCCATCTTTTCAAGTGTATCACTCAAATTTAGATAAGTGCTCTCATGACCTACAGAAAAATAGAGTTTAGAAGAAGTTTTTATACCTGAACTCACATGGAGAGAGGGTTCCTCATTTGGCATGTGGCTTGAGGTTTTCTCCAAGGAGTGAGCTGCTATAGTCTCTGAACCCTTACAATCATCTTCTTTCCTTTCAGAAACTACAGGCTCCAGTATACCACTTTCAGGTTCTTTACTAGACTCTGATGTCTTCAGTAATACTTCATTAGACACCATAGTTAGTACATCACCATCTTTAAGTGTTGTTTGCTGAGACACACCCTCAAGGTGGATAGACTCAGACTGAACAAAATTTGTTTGATCTTCAGAAAAATCAACCAAAGTCATTCCTCCCATATCATAGGGTATCTCACTTGCATTCTCAGTCATCACAGAAGTCCTTTCAACATCAGCTATCACAGCTCCTGAGTCATCCTTCCTCTGACTAGATGGTTCTTGTGTTACAGTGACTGTGATCTGATCTTTCCTACTATTCACCACTGATGCAATAGTATCTTCTGTTGACTGCTTCCCTCTATCTACTTCCTCCAGTTGTTCACCTTGAGCTGAAGCATCTTCAATAATTACATTCTTGTCAAATAAATATGCATGAAGTGATTGAAGTGCACCATGCTTCGAGAGTCCAAATTTCTTGACTAATTGTCTTCTAACAGACACATAGAAATACATCTTCATTAAGTCAAGTCTTTGATGTAGAAGTCCATATTCATCTGGAAATAAAAGTTTTGGTACTCTTTCAACCAGAAAATCTAGAACAGGCCTTGACAACTTCACTTTGAGAGAAATTAGTCCCATAGCCAGTCTGTATGATAATGTAGTTTCCCATGAAGAATCAATATCCAGATCTCTCTTGTCAAATACTGACATAGATGTAGCTTGATTTGTAGAAACCTGCATGATATTAGTTGGACTAGACTCTGTGTGTGTAGGTGACAATTGAATCTTTCTCCTTGTTCTCCTGATATAGTGAGCAAAAGATTTATCCTGAGAAGACTCAAGAGGTGTAGACACAGAAGTGATCTTGGGATGAGATCTTTGTTCAATAGACACAGTCTTTTGAGAGACAGTATCCAGTAACTGTTTTCCCTTTTTAAGAACTACAGTCTTTTGGGAGACTGCAGCCTGGCTGTGACTAGGTTTTTCATCTCTTTGTGCTAACAAAGAAAGTTGAATTGCAGCCTTCAATTCTGCTCTCTCAGCAAGAGTTAAATCATCATCATCTTCACTAGAATTACTACTACTACTTGACACAACAAATCTTCTCTTCCTTACAACTGATGTCTTTTGAGAAACACCAGAGGTTGGTTTCTTTGAAACAATAGGCTGTGGATTAAAATTTGGTTCTTGAATTGTTTAAGAGACTATAATGTTTTGGGCTACTTGGGTAGACACAGGTGGGTTCTCCTCCAATTGAGATTCCTGAGCCATTTCACCACAAAAGAAAGAAGAATTGTAGAAAGTAGGAAGATGAGTTTTAAGAATTACCTGAACATGATATGGATAATGAATTGCAGGTATTTCATCTAGATTCTTTTCATTGTCCTTCTTTGTAATGTCAGAGAAAATTCTCTTTTGCTGTTCATAAGAAGAAACACAATGTTCTCTACCAAATCTAGTTTCAACATCAGGAATAAAATGGTTAACAAACAATTGCATAAATCTATGATAATAAACCATTTTCCTGTTTTGATCTCTTAACCCAAGTTTAATACTCATCTGACTTAAGATAATATGACCAATGTTGATTACTCTGTCATAAAGCAAACTATAAGCAATATGTGAAGTAACAGAAGTAATTTGCTGAAAAGAACTACATTTGCCAGTAAAACATTTAGCAATTTGATCAAAGCAAAAAGACCATTCCTTTCTAAGAAAAGACCTATTCAACTGGCTCATGTTATCTAGAGGTCCACTATAACCTAATTCAGACAACATAGTTCTTATATTATCATCAGATGGTACATTCTCATAACTATCAGTAACAGGTAAGCAAAGTACTGAATTAACAACAGATTCAGTAATGTCAAATGAATCTTGTCCTAAATGTAGAACAATCTTACCTGATTGACTCTGAGTAGAATCAATTACCTCATCATTCTTCCAAGCTTGTGAAACAGCTACTTGATTAATCTGTGGAGATGCTGTCAATGCATAACTTAATGGTCCATATGCCAGAAAGTCCATGATTGGATGAAAATCAGATGATACTCCTTCCTTGTTGGTGATAGCTGCAACATGATTGTTTGTCATAAAATCAAAGTCACCAAACTTGAAGGCTACTGATTTAGGTAATCTTCTCTGAGCTGCCATTTTTGATCTGAAAAGAAACTTGAAAAATTCTTGAAATGGATTAGTGATTTTGAAAACTCAAAAGTGATTTTTGCTTTAGAGAATGTAAAATTAGAGAAAGCAATTACAAGATTAGAGTTTCAAAACAAATATATTTCACAAATCTTTCAGACCACTATCCCACGTTGACACGTAGATTGATAGGTGTCAGTCCCTGAAAAATGCTGTTACCCACGATTTTTGGAAAATAAAATCCAAAATTGATTTTTCATGAAATAAATCAGGGTATAAATAAGTAATACTGATCAGCTTCCTTTTCCTGATGACCTCTCATCAAAATAATCACAAAATGCAATGTGATTTAAAAATATAATTTTCAAATCCTGATGGTCACACATGAAATCCTGACCAATATCATCAGAGACTTAATATGGAGTTTTCCACGTGGCATTTTTCTTTTATCTAAAAAAAAATAAACAATTAATCTGAACAGAAAATCAATTGGTTAGATATTTTCAATATTTCTTGAAACAAGAAATATAGTCACACGCAATAATTAGCATTTGACTTCATTAAAACTTCCAAGTGACTGCTCAGCTTCTCACGTCTTCCTTTAAGAGAACCAGACGCCTTATGCCATTCTCCATAACCTTTCAATTTCTTTTCTTCTTAACAATGCTTCTCAAACCAAAAACCCCTTCAAACCCATTTTCCAGATTTTTCTTGATCGATGAACATCCTGTTCTTGATCATCTCTTTGAACAAATGACTCTTCTCATCGAACTAATCATGAATGGATTGGTTTTCGAAAATATCCAGAGGTTTCTCCTAGAACATCCATCTGTTGGATACAATATTCCCCTAACCTCCTCAAAACTTGAGGATGAAGAATTTGGCCGAGAGTCTGAGGTTGATCTTGATGGAGATGCTATTCATTTAGTTAGCTGCTCTCATTCAAGTCGCCCAGACAAGGAATCCAAGAGCAAACGAGGCTTTCATCCCCTGATGGATTTCTTGAGATGCTCCTTGTCCTGTTCCTCAGAGTTCATATCAAAGACAAGTATAGAGTAGAAATTTAGACAAAAAGATGTTGTATTTCATTTCCATGTAATGATTTCTATTAATGAAAATACAGTTTCTTGTTATCCGCTTGTCTTTTGATTTTTGAATGATGTATAAATTATCAGTATGCAAATATTAAAACTTGCTAGCATAGACTTAACACATCACAGAATCAGATTACTATACAAAGTAAACGTCAGGATCTGAGACAATTTTCATAATCCTGATACTGACACAATACTGATGACGTCAGCATCCTGATGACAAATCTAATCCTGATGATTATTAACAAGTCTATCATACTGAAATTTATCAAGGCAAAGTGTTATAGCTAAAACATTTAACAATCAAATATAGATCCTGACAGGAATATCAAGTCTATAAGCTAAGAACAACATACCTTGCTACTTTTGCAGATGTTACAGATCTAAAAATTTAACATTCCTAACTCACTTACTAGTCTACTGAATGTAGTCTCATCAAGTGGTTTAGTTAGAATATCTGCAAGCTGTTTGTCAGTAGGAACAAAATGAAGTTCCACAGTACCATTCTCAATATGTTCTCTAATAAAATGATACCTGACATCAATGTGCTTAGTCCTTGAATGTTGAACTGGATTTTCTGCAATTTTAATAGCACTAGTATTATCACAAAACATAGGAATATTACTAAGTGTCATACCATAATCCAGCAACTGATTTCTTATCCAAAGGAGCTGTGCACAACAACTGCCTGCTGCTATGTACTCTGCTTCTGCAGTTGAGGTTGAAACAGATTGTTGCTTCTTGCTTGCCCAAGAAATCAATCTATTTCCCAAGAATTGACATGTACATGTAGTGCTTTTCCTGTCTATCTTACACCCTGCATAATCAGAGTCTGAATAGCCAATTAGAAAGAAATCAGATTCTCTAAGATACCACAAACCAAGATTTGGAGTTCCTTTGAGATATCTAAAAATTCTCTTCACAGCAATTAAATGAGATTCTTTAGGATCACTTTGGAATCTAGCACATAAACAGGTAGAAAACATTATATCTGGCCTACTTGCAGTTAGATATAACAATGAGCCTATCATGCCTCTATAACTAGTATTATCCACACTCTTTCCTTTAGGATCAGAGTCTAGTTTAGTGGCTGTTGCCATGGGTGTTTTTGCAACTGCACAGTCTTGAAAGTCAAACCTTCTTAAAAGATCTTTGATATACTTTGACTGATTAATGAAAATACCAGTCTCAGTCTGTTTGACCTGCAAGCCTAAGAAATAATTTAGTTCACCCATCATGCTCATCTGATACTTAGACTGCATAAGCTTGCTAAACTTAGCACACAACTTTTCATTAGCAGAACCAAAAATAATATCATCAACATAAACTTGAACTAAAAGCAATTCACCTTTTATCTTTCTAAAGAATAGAGTTTTGTCAATTGTACCTCTTGTGAAGCCATTTTCAAGAAGAAATTTGGACAAAGTCTCATACCATGCTCTTGGTGCCTGCTTTAGTCCATAGAGTGCCTTGTCAAGTTTGTAGACATGATTTGGAAACTTTGGATCAACAAATCCAGGTGGCTGTTCTACATAAACTTCTTCATCAAGTTTGCCATTTAAAAAAGCACTCTTTACATCCATCTGGTATACCTTGAATTTTGAATGAGCTGCAAATGCAAGAAACATTCTGATTGCTTCCAATCTTGCTACAGGTGCAAAGGTCTCATCATAATCAATGCCTTCTTCCTGAGAATAACCCTTGGCCACCAGTCTTGCTTTGTTTCTTACAATCATACCAGATTCATCTAGCTTGTTTCTGAAAACCCATCTTGCACCAACAATAGATCTATCTTTAGGTCTTGGTACCAGTTTCCAAACTTTGTTTCTCTCAAACTCATTTAACTCCTCCTGCATTGCAATTACCCAATCAGGATCCTGTAAGGCTTCTTCAACCTTTTTAGGTTCATTCTTTGAGAGAAAGCAACTATACAAGCATTCATTTTGAATTGATCTTCTAGTTCGAACACCACTATTTGGATCACCAATTATCAAGTCTTCAGTATGATCCTTTGTCCATTTTCTAACAGGTGGTAGATTAACTCTGCTAGTCTCTCCCCCTAAGTTAGTGGTATCCCTTGTAGAAGAATTCTCTCTACCTTCAAAAACTCTCCTTTGATCAATAGAATCAGTAGATTCCATATTGTTGCTAGTTACTGATCTTTCCTCAGTAGACTCTGAAAGGTCAGTTCCTGATGGAGTAGACTCTGAAACGTCAATTCCTGATGGAATAGATTCTGAAAGACTAGTCTGCTCCTGATGATCACTGTGTTCTCTTTGATTTAATTGCTCCCCCTCAACAGTAGCATTTCTTTGAGAAGCAATAGAAATTCCTTCTAGAGAACCTTCATCATCACTTGAGAGTATCTCAGAATTCTTCAGATTTTCAAATTCCAGTTTGTCATGGCTTTCATCAGTTTGCAAAATTCCAAATTTCTTATCATCAAATGCAACATGAATTGATTCCATAACAACGTGAGTTCTGAGATTATAAACTTTGAAGGCCTTAGATGCTGAATATCCTAGAAAAATTGCTTCATCCGATTTGGCTTCAAATTTTCCAAGTTGTTCTGGATGAACTTTTAGGACATAGCATTTGCATCCAAAGATGTGAAAATATTTCACACTTGGTTTCTTTCCTTTGATCATCTCATAGGGAGTTTTTCCATGACTATTTACCAAGGTACAGTTCTGAGTGAAACATGCAGTGTTAATAGCTTCTGCCCAAAAGTAGGTTGGAAGTTTTGCATCTGCAAGCATGGTTCTAGCTGCCTCTATGAGAGTCCTGTTCTTTCTTTCCACTACACCATTTTGTTGAGGTGTACCAGGTGCAGAAAACTGTTGAGTGATTCCATTGTCTGCACAAAACCCCTCCATTGTAGAATTCTTGAATTCTGTACCATTGTCACTCCTAAGTACTTTGACTTTGTACTCAGAGTTATTATGAATATTCTTGATGAGTTCAATGATTTGCTGAGGAGCTTCATCCTTCTTGTGTAGAAAGAACACCCATGTGAACCTTGTGAAATCATCCACCATAACTAGAGCATATCTTTTCTTGCTAATAGACATAATGTTTACTGGACCAAACAGATCAAGATGTAGCATGTGAAATGGTTCAGTAATTGAATTTTCAGTCTTGCTCTTGAAAGTGGTTCTTCTTTGCTTTCCAAGCTGACATGCATCACAAAGTCCATCTTGCACAAAATTCGCCTGAGGTAGGCCTCTCACCAAATTGTGTTTAACAAGTTGATTAAGCTTCTTGAAATTAAGATGTGAGAGCTTCTTGTGCCAATTCCAGCTTTCATCACTTGTTGCTTTGCTGTAGAGACATCTAACAATTCCTTTAGATGTATCACTTAAGCTGGCTTCATATATGTTACCATGTCTTTGACCAGTTAGAACAATGTCTCCATTCTGCATATTCAAGACTTTGCATCCTTCTCTGTCAAAGATTGATTTGTAACCTTTATCACCCAGTTGACTTATGCTTAAAAGAGTATGTTTCAAGCCTTCAACCAGTGCTACATTTTCTATGATGACATTCCCCAAAACAATTGATCCATATCCCAGAGTTTCTCCTTTGTTGCCATCTCCAAAAGATATTACTGGGCTAGCTTTCCTCTCAAACTTTGTAAGCAGGGACTTCTTTCCAGTCATATGTCCAGAGCATCCACTGTCCAAGATAATTGAATGCTTCTTTCCTGTGCCCTGCAAACAAAAAGTAACTAGTTAGAATTTTTTAGGACCCAACTTTGATTGGATCCTTTCTTACTAGATTTAGAGACAACAGACTTTGAAGATTTTGCTTTTATTTTACCTGTTGCAGAGTCAACTTTAGACTCTGATCTCACAAACTGTTTGTGACTAGGAGTTTCAGATTTCAAAGAATAATAGTCATAATACAGTTCATGATATTCTCTACACATGTAAATGGAATGAAGTAAACTACCACAATGATAACAAGCTTTTTGTGGTTGGTATTGAATTTTCTGAGTCTTGGGGAATCTGGACTCAGTTTTCCAAGAAGGTTTTTTATTGCAGTCTAGGGCCAAATGATTATGATTTCCACACTTATAGCATTTTTTCCTAGGTGCATCAGGTACATTCTTGTAATTATTCTCTTTGTTAATACCTTCTTTTCCATTCCTATTTCTTTTGATCTTGCTAGACTCTGAAAGACCATCTAATCTCTGTTTCAACTGAGACTTAGACAGAAACCCTATGTTTACATTCTTAGGTTTCTCTAACACTTTCTCATCTGAATAACTATTGTTAATCCTTTTGTGTACAACAGGGGTACCTTTTGAATCAACAAATTTAACATGATTAGGTTCAGAAACAATTTTCTTACCTTCAGATTTAGATGTGTTAGCTTCTACCTTACTATCATCATTGACAGTAGCTACTTTTTCTTCTTGTCTAGCCTTATCAAAACCTAAACCATTAACCTTACCACGAATTCCACTCTCAAAGATTTCTATTGTTTTCTTACTGGAATTGTTAATGGTTTTAATCACATCTCTCTCTTCTTCTAGTTCTTTTCTGACATAGTCATAAGCCTCAAGAATAACACTATAATCATGCTTAGCTTTATCAGAACTTAACTTGTATTCTTCCATTTGAATTAATTCAGATTCAAGAAAATTATTTCTATCAACTAATTTATCATTCTTAACCTTAAGTTCATCTCTTTCACAAGTAAGAATTCTAAAATTAGTCATAAGATTTTTAAACTCAGCATGGATAGATCTAATTTCATCAGAATTTAAGCTATCAAATGAATCAAGAGAGTGAAGTGATACCTTAACAGAGGATGGAGAAGTTTTCTTTGGAGATCCAGGTTTGTCTGAACTATTGGCCATCAATGCAATGTTGTCATAATCCAATTCATCTTCAGAGTCACTGGAATCAGCCCAATCCTTCTGTGTGACCATAAGTGCATTACCCTTTCCTGAATT
Organism: Kitagawia praeruptora; assembly: GCA_037693485.1. Lineage (NCBI taxonomy): Eukaryota > Viridiplantae > Streptophyta > Magnoliopsida > Apiales > Apiaceae > Kitagawia > Kitagawia praeruptora. The sequence goes on from CM075349.1 coordinate 39,712,485, forward strand.
TCTAGGCTTCTTACACTCACTAGCAAAGTGTCCAAGCTCGCTGCAGTTAAAGCACTTGATCTTGGCCTTATCAAGCTTGACAATTGTACTTTTGCTTTTGTCACTCTTCTTCTCCTCCTTCTTTTGAAAAGGTCCTTTGCTAAATCTTCTCCTGTTGAATCTTCCTTTCTTGAAAGCTTTAGCAAACATAGCAAAGAGTTCTTGCATCTCAGATTCAGAATCATTGTTGTCAGAGTCCATATCAGTAGTCTCTGACTCAGAACTTTCTTTGCTTTTCTTCTTCCTTGAATTCTTTACAGTAATCTCTTCATGCTGTTCTTCAGGAAGCTTCTTAACTTCAGATTGAGCAGTAAGTGCAATAGTCTTCATCTTTCCTTCACTCCTGCTCTTCTTCTGCTGCTTGTCAAGTTCATAAGCTCTCAATTTTGCATATACTGCCTCTAATGAAATCTCATCCAGATCATTAGCTTCCTCGATCGCAGATATCTTCTCATTGTAGAAATCAGGCAAAGCTTTCATGAACTTTGTATTCATATCCTCCAAGTCATAATATTTACCATGCATGGCCATCTCATTGATGAGTTTTGTAAACCTATCAAAGGTATCAGTAAGTGACCCACCAGACTTGGATTCAAAGTACTCATACTGTTGTATAAGTAATGTCCTCATATTCTTCCTGACAGGCTTAGTTCCTTCACAGTGAACCTTAAGATTGTCCCATATATCCTTAGCAGTTTTAAAAGAGAGAACATAGTTAGTGAGAACAGAATCAAGACTGTTGAATAATATGTTTCTCACTTTAGCATCTTTGAGAACATTCTCCTTGTCCTTATCTGACCATTCAGATTTTGGCTTCTCTGCTGTATGTTCTGGAACAACCACACCATCAACAGTTGCTTGTCCAACGACCTTTGTTGGAACAAAAGATCCATCTCTGATTCTGTCAAGATAATCAGGATCTGTTGCTTCCAAATGATGCAACATCTTTACTTCCCATAGAGTATATTCGTTTCTCTTGAGCATAGGAATTTTAGTATTCCCATCCTTGTAACCAGACATGATTGCAGATCTTTATGATTATTCGAAATCAACCTGCTCTGATACCAATTGTTAACTCGAATAACTTGTAGAAGGGGGGGGGGGTTGAATACAAGTTATATAATCGTGTCTGATTTTTTCTTGATTATATGAACAAGAATAAACGAATGAATCAAACTCTTGTTTGTATTAATAAGATCAAATACAAACTCTACCAAAGGTGTACAATACCTTTAGCAGCTGCTGACAATACAAATCTCTCTCTCTGTTTGTTTCGAACTCTCGAATACAAACCTTATACAGAGCTACGCACACGAACTCACAACTTCGTCGCTCTTTTACAATGATATTGAGAGAGTATTTATATTGCTACCTATCAACTAATAACAGAAAGATATAATCTATACATGACAATGTTCTGCCTTCTAGTCGATAGTTTCCTTCAATAGAAAACTCTTTCCTTCATAATATCTTCTTGCTTGTTCTTCAAACAACGATCCTATTTTATAGCACTTGCCAGTTTCTGTAGCATCCATAATGACATCATCAGTAACACGACTGATATCAGGATCTGTACACTGCATCAGTATCTGATCAACAATCAGTATTGGACCATCATCAGGATTTGCTCTCTGTTCCTGACATGTAGTCTCCGATACACTGTTCATTCCTGACTAAACTATACAGATAACTGTCTTTACACATAAATCCTATATACAGTGCTAAATCCTTTATAAGATCAGGATTACAAGAAGTATAATGTGTAAATTCTATTCTTAACATCACAACTTATGAATTATTCCTAACAGGGGAGCTGACGGACGTCAACATCTCTGGTGGTTGCCCAACCACTGGTGCATGTTTCTGGCACCGATCACACTTTTTCACGTACTCCTTGGCCACAGCCATCATCTCGGGCCAATAAAACCCGAGTCTAACTATCTTGTGAGCTAGGGCCCTGCCCCCAAGTGCTGTCCACAAATTCCTTCATGGACTTCCACAATAACTGACTTTGCCTCCTCAGGCCTCAAACACTTTAGATACGGAATCACAAAAGATCTTTTGTACAATATTCCTTCAATCAAAGCATATCTTAATGCCCTCACAGATAATTTTCGTGCCTCCATGGGATTAGCCGGGAGCCAACCGGTCTCAAGATGCGGCTTTATGGGATCTATCCAACATTCCCTTACCCCAATGGGCGCCACCAGCTTCGAATCGATAGTAGGGGCTCTCAGAACTTGGAAATAGACACTACCAGAATAATTCTCTATCTCGGAAGAGGCGAATTTAGATAAGGCATCGGCCTTGACGTTTTCCTCTCTCGGAATATGCTCCAAGTAACACTCATCAAATTGAGTCATCACTGCCTTCACTAACCTTAAGTACTTGGCCATGGTTTCATCCTTTGTCTCAAATTCTCCATTGACTTAGGCCACTACTAGCCTCGAATCTCCACAAACCTTTAGATTTTTGACTCTCAATGCTCCGGCCAAACCGAGTCCTGCTATCAGAGCTTCATTTTCTGCCTCATTATTGGTTGTTGGGAAGTCTAATTTTAGGGCGTATTCAATCGTGAATCCATCGGGACTTTGTAAGACTAGACCTGCACCACTTGTTTTTGTTTTTGATGCCCCATCAAAATAGAGCATCCAGAATTCCTTTTCCTCGATCACGGGTTCTTTGTCTTCCTTATTGCCTTCCTGAGGTATCTCCTGCCCCCCGACTTCTTGGTTGTCAATGGTGCATTCAACCACGAAGTCAGCAAGTGCCTGAGCCTTAATGGCCGTCCTCGGCTTGTACTTGATATCGAATCCTCCCAATTCAATTGCCCACTTGATGAGCCTACCACTGGCTTTAGGGCTATGCAAAATGTTCCTCAATGGCTGTCCTGTAAGGACTTCAATCTTGTGTGCCTGAAAATAGGGTCGTAACTTCCTAGAGGCAGTTACTAATGCCAAGGCAAACTTCTCAATAGTGGAATAATTTAACTCTGCTCCATGCAAAACCTTGCTCACATAATACACAGGTTTCTGAACCTTGTCTTCTTCTTTTACCAGCACCGCACTCACAGCTTGATCCGAAATAGCCAAGTAGAGATAAAGGATTTCTCCCATACTTGGCTTGGCCAACAGCGGGGCTTCAGACATATACTTCTTTACTTGATCAAAAGCCTCATGACTCTCTTCTGTCCACTCAAAGTTTTTCACCTTCTTTAGTGTTTTAAAGAACGGCAAACACTTGTCCCCGGATTTGGAGACAAACCTCCCCAATGCAGCAATCCTCCCAATCAGTTTCTGCACGTCCCTTATGGAACGAGGTGGTTCCATATCTAGAATAGCTTTGATCTTGTCGGGGTTAGCCTCAATACCCTATTTCGAGACCATAAGACCCAAAAACTTACCTGACCCGACACCAAAAGCACATTTGGCCGGGTTCAACATCATCTTGTGGTGTCTCAACACTTCAAATGCCTCACGGAGGTGCTCAATATGATCGGCCTTGCTTAGGCTTTTAACCAACATATCATCTACATAGACTTCCATAGTTTTTCCAATGAGATGAGCAAAAATCTTGTTTACCAACCTCTGATAAGTAGCTCCTGCGTTTTTCAATCCAAAAGCCATTACCAAGTAACAATACACACCAAAATCAATGATAAATGATACCTTGGGAATATCGTCCTTATGCATCTTGATTTGGTTGTACCCGCTAAAACCATCCATGAAACTTAGCATCTCGTGCCCAGCCGTGGCATCTATCAACATATCAATCCTTGGCAAGGGAAAACAGTCCTTTGGGCATGCATCGTTCAGATCAGTGAAGTCAATACACATCCTCCACTTTCCATTGGCTTTTTTGACCATTACGGGATTGGCCAACCATTCTGGGAACTGGATTTCCTCAATGAACCCTGCCTCTAGGAGTTTGTCAACTTCCTGTTTTATGGCTTCTTGCCTCTCAGGTGCAAAATTTCTCTTTTTTTGTTTCATTTCCTTCCTATCCGGATCTACGTTCAGGTTGTGTGTTATCAATTGGGGATCTATCCCTGGCATATCAGCTGCTGTCCATGCAAAGACGTCTCTGTTGTCTTGCAAGAAGGTGATCAATTCACCTTTCAAGGGGTCTTTCAAAGATGCCCCGATGTGAGTAACCTTTTCAGGATCTCTCAAATCCAATGGTATAGGAACCATGTCCTCTGCTGGCTTCCTTCTCCATTCTTCATCCTCACGAATGTCCATATCCTCAATCGGGAGGACCTGCCCCCCGATTCCATCCGGCCTTAGTGCGGCCACATAACAACTCCTTGCCATTTTCTGATCTCCTTTCTCTTCTCCTACACCGTTTCTAGTTGGGAACTTAATCTTTAGATGATAGGTGGAGGCAACCGCCTTAAAAGCATGAAGTCCCGTTCTTCCTAGAATAGCATTGTAGGTAGACGTGGCTTTAATAACCAAGAAATTTAACATCTGAGTGGCCTCCCGTGGCTCCTGCCCTATAGTTATGGGTAACTGAATCGTCCCTTCAACTTTGGACTCTACTCCGTTGAACCCATATATAGGCATATTTGATGGTGTCAACTGAGACTCGGTGTATCCCATCTTTAAAAAGGCATCATGGAATAGAATGTCTACTGATGCCCCATTGTCTATCAGGACTCTCTTCACTTGGGAATTACCTATGACTGGTGAAATTACCAGAGGATCATCATGGGGGAATTTCACCTCTTCCAGGTCCGAGTCATCGAATCCAATCGATACCTCTGTTTTTTCACGCTTTGGTGCTTCTCCCACAATGTTCATCACCTCCCGCGCATACGCTTTCCTAGAATTTCTGCTGGTCCCTGCCGCTGTTGGGCCACCAAAAATCATATTTATCACCGGCCCTCGGGGCTGTGGGTTACGATTGCGATCATCATCTCTCCTATCATAACCTCTTCTTGGGTTCTCTTGATCTCCATCCTTACAGAATTTACTCAATTTCCCTCTTCGGATGAGGAACTCAATCTCGTCTTTCAATTGTCTACAATCATCAGTATCATGCCCGACGTCCTTCTGAAATCGACAATACTGATTCTTGTTCCTTTTTCCAGGATCTGTCCTCAGTGGCTTCGGCCATCTTACGTCCCTATCCTTCTCTATATCCAACAGGATTTGGCTTCTTGGAGCATTAAACCTCGCATAATCAGTGAATCTTTGTCCGGGACTGCCTTTTTTAGGGGTTGAATCAGAATCTCGGCCCGTGCGTGGGTACTTATCCCTGGCATCGTACTCCTGCTCCATCTTCCGCTTCCTAGGATTATCACTGTTTCCATTGTTCCCCACTCCTGACTCTTTCTTTAAACTATCCTCAGCTTTGATGTACTTGCTCGCCCTTTGTTGAAGCTCAACCATGTTCTCAGGGGGATGTTTGGCCAATGACATTTTAAAATAAACGTTTGAAGTTCCGTTTTGCAAAGCCACCATGGCGACCTTGTTTTCTAGGTTAGTAATGTTGAGTGTCTCCTTGGTGAACCGTTTGAGGAAATCTCTAAGACTTTCATTTTTCCCTTGTATCACTGTCATGAGGGATGCAGAATCTTTCTCGTGAATTCTTCCACCAATGAACTGGCTGACAAAAGCATTGCTTAACTCCATAAAAGAGGCAATAGAGTTTGGTGGTAGGCGACTGTACCATCGTTGTGCCATGCCTGCTAAGGTTTGGGGAAATGCCCTACACTTCAAAGCGTCGCTGGCAGGTTGTAACAACAAGGCGTTAGAAAACGTCCTTACATGATTGGCAGGATCTCTTGTTCCATCATAAGTCTTTATGGTGGGCATTTTAAACTTTCGAGATATGTGAGCATTCATCACCTCCTCAGTAAAGGGAGGAGTTGGATCATCAGGATCTCCAAGCTGCATCAGGTCTTTAGGATCGCTTTTAGGGATTTCCACCCTAATGTTTATATGTCTTTGGACTTCGGTCCTCCTCTATCTCCTTGGGGTTCCTTCCAAATCAACAAAAGGAATTTCTCCTCCTGTTGTTGGTGGGGGTCTATTCTGATTTTGTCTCTGTTGCTCTCTTTCTATGTCTTCCCTTGGTTTCTAAATTTTGGCCTCATGAGCCATTATTTTTTCAGCAGCTGTTAGAGGAGGCCTATCATGGACTCTTTGACGAGTTTGTCCAACGGGATCTTTGCCTGCGCGGCGTCTCCTCGGGGGTAGATCTCGATCTTCATCTTCTGAAGATGAATCATCAGAATATGGACCAGAATAATCTTTACTGTATGGTGGGTCGTATGGCTCTTGTATCTGGAGAGCGTGACCACTCGGACCAGACTGGTACGGGGGGTAATTGGGCAATCCATACATCGGATTTGTGCTTGCAGGGATCACAATAGCGGAGATGTGAGCAGTAGGAGGTGCGGATTGCCCTCCAAGAGGGGCGTGTACCATCTGTAGGGGATTCGTCCCTTGAGTTGAGGAGTTCGTTACTAATGGTAACGATTCTTGGATTTGCGTTTCAGCACCTTGAGGTTGAGTGATCGTCCCTGTGGTTGGGGGGATTGGTTCAGTGACGGGTGGAGTAGAGGTGAGAGGTAAGGCCACAGTAGAGGCTGTGGGTGTTCTTCGCGTGGTTACCATGGTTGATGTTTGGTCCCACAGACGACGCCAAATGTTGTGGAACAAAAATTAAGGTGTAATTATTGTGTATTTAATGCTAGGGTTTGTGGAAGTTTCGAGCTTTAATGGCTGACCTTATGTTTCGTGACTTAAATCGGGTCCTCACAAGATGCCTACGTATCTTGTAATTATCAAGAATCAATCCAAAAAACGTAGTTCTGTTTGTGGAGGAGCAAGTCCTTATATAGGTAATGAGAACCCTGAAATCAGGGTAGAATTGGGTATCTTGATGGGTAAGATACCACTTAGGCCCAATTCTAGATCCTTCCGGGTGGAAGGAGGATAAGATTTACAGCTGTATTCTTTGGAGACCACTCCAAGGAGGATTTGATTTCCTTTTGGACTCAATAACAGAGTCTTTTATTTGGCTAATTTAATAGCCATGAAATTATAATTAAATTTAGGGTACTGGGCCTCACAATTTGGCTTTGACCTTGGACCATCTTAGGTTCATTTAATGTGTTATTAAATGTATCCTAGACATTTATCTCTAGCCCACATCACTCTTTTTTTTTTCCAATTAAATGATGCCCTTACTTAATTATAAATAAACAATTTCCCAATAACTAATCAATTTTCTTTTTCAAGTAAAACATATTACAATAATCATTTTTTTTTTAAAATGTTACCTTTTCTATTTCCTTTAGCTAAAATCTATAGTTTTCCAATTATATGGCGGCGGTCGGTTGGTTGGTTGGTCGGTCGGTACTTGTTGTTTTTACTTAATTACCCTTACTTAAATATAAATAAAATTTCTCTTAATAACTAATTAATTTCTGTTTTCAAGTAAAACATATTAAAATAATCAATTTCTCTAAATTGCATTTTAAATTTTTACTAATCGAGAAAACTGAATATACAACTCAATTGCATTTTAAACTTTATTAAAAGTGGAAATTAAATATCACTAACAAAATATAATAAAAATTTGTATACAACGAATAATATCCGTTAGATTTTTAGTTAAAAGTTAGAACTATTATATAAATATATAAAGGAGATCCGAGGGGATCTAAACCTCTACTATTATCCTTCATTTTTTTTATTAATAATATGATTAATGATAATTATCTAATTGCCTTTTTCAATTAAAAGATGTTTACTTATAATTGATATGATATTACCTTTTATAAATACCTAAAATATCATATCTTCGAATCAATAATTTTTTTCTCTCTAATCAGCATTTGGAGCGACCCAATTGGATCAACCCAAATCTAAACCTCTACTATTATCCTTCATTTTTTTATTAATAATATAATTAATGATAATTAGCTGATTGTCTTTTTCAATTAAAAGATGTTTGCTTATAATTGATGATATTACATTTTATAAATATCTAAAATATCATATCTTCCAATCAATAATTTTTTTCTCTTTAATTAAAACACGTTGACTTTAATTTAAAACATAATATTGCAATAATTAATACATACCCAAAAATATGACTTCATATCTTTTAACCACTAACAAAATATAACAAAAATTCGTATACAACGGATAATATCCATTAGATTTTTAGTTAAAAAATAGAACTGTTAGATTCAATGATTAAATATATTACATGATTAAATTTATTTACTAATTGCATACCCAAAAATATGACATCATATCTTCTAACCACTAACAAAATATAATAAAAATTCGTATACAACGAATAATATCCGTTAGATTTTTATTTAAAATTAGAACTATTAGATCTAATGATTAAATATGTTACATGATTAAATTTATTTACTAAAATTTCAAGGTTCGAATTCCGTCAACGATACTATTATCCTTCATTTTCTTAATCTTCTTTATTTATTTGATGCCCCTTTTTACCATTACACAGCATTTGGAGCGACCCAAATTAGATTGGATCGACCTAAATCTAAACATATACTATTTTTTGTCATTACACAACATTTGGAGTAACCCAATTGGATCGACCCAAATCTAAACCTCTACTATAGTATTATCCTTTATTTTTTTATCTTTCTTTATTTCTTTGATTCTCCGTTTTGTCATTACTCAAATCTATCTCTGTCATTTTTCACCTTTAAGTCCAAGCCGCTCAAATCTTCACACTACTGGATTTTGACGCATGTTTGCACTTTTCAGATTTGAAAGCTGGGTTTTTCACCAAATTAACATCTCAACCCCCTGAAGTAGGGTTAAGGTATGTGTACAAGACCTCCGTACGGGTCATATATGTTTGGTTCCGGTTTTTAGTTTGGCCATAAGAGTTAAGTTTTTATTGATTTCACAGTATTAAAAATTAGAAAGGATAATATTTGTTTGGTTTTGATTTTGGTTTGGAATTTAAGAATTAAAGTTTTAATGAATTACCCAATGTTATAATAATATACAGGACACCAGAAAGGTACCTTTAAAATATTTGCTTGGCCTTTTAATTTTCGATTTTACATGTCATAATAACAAAGGTAGTTTGAAAGATTACCAGTTAATAACATTGACACAGTACAGACCATGTTATTTGTAAATAATCTTGGGACTCAATTTGATACTTATAGACATTATTTTGTTTACAAGCAAGTTTATGTTCTTTATAGATTTGTTCAACTTAATGTTCATGGGGTAGACATGCTACGTACCAGAAGGTCTTATGGAATAGCATACTTTTTATCGGATGTCTCCGAAAGGACTATGGAATAGCATACTTAGAAGCTCAGACCCACGTCACAAGCCTCACCCTCTGGGTCAGGCAACATTACTCTTATTTATGCTATAAATATCTTCTTTACTCGCGTTCAATTTCACTTCATATATGATCTCATATTTAGCATTTTCACTTGAGCTCCATAATAAAATATAAAAGCACTAACTTTTCCCTTTTTCAGTTTAGTTGGCTTTTTGAGAGAGAATAGGTAATGGAAAATTTGATTGTTATAATTTGTAATCATACATTATTTGAAGATAAAAGTGAATAAGTGAGCTTCTTGCGGAGACCTGTGTTTTTGGTAAAAAGTAATATCCTTCATTTTTTAATCTTCTTTATTTCTTTAATGTTCCTTTTTGTCATTACACAACATTTGGAGCAACCCAATTTAGATTGGAACAAAAAATTCTATTATGATGTTGTACTTATTTTCAGTAATGTTGTAGTACTACGATTGGACCTCTAGCCTTTCTCTTCTCCTCCAGCTACATAATTTTAAATATTGAAAACAAAATACAATACAAGAAGAAGTTTGCATTTATAAATATAGATTACAAGCAGAAAGATGTTTAGTTACAGATAGACTACATAGCAACAACATAAGTGATAAAAAGAAAGATGTTAGTTACAGATAGACTACATAGCAGCAACATAAGTGATAAAAAGAAAGATGGTCCACATGATGATCAAGCTAATGAAGTATTGAAGTAATTAACAAGCCTGAACCACATAAGCAACTTCCATTTTATAGGTATTGTTTATCATAACGTGGGTAATGGGTTTATGTATTCCCATTAATTTTATTTTTGGTTACCCCTCTAAGTTGATCAAAAAAAAATTAACAACCCATTAAAATAAGTAGTTTAAAAATATATTCAAATTCAAATTATTATATTCATTTCAATAAGAACATACTTTTAATATAATAAAGTCAATAAAATAAAAATTCAACAATTTCAGAAAGCGAGAGCCATGGTGAAAGACCTTAATTTGAACATAAACTATAAATCTACTAGAATTTTTATCTGATATTTTGGCTTGCTTATTTAATTGTATAATTTACTTATTTGTAATAAAAGAATCTATATTAATAATATATATACACTGTATTTTCATACATGAATTTACTAATACAGTTTAATGGTCACGCTTTGGTGAGAATAAGAACAGTGAGAACATAAATATTCACTACATTTCAAGCTATTTTAAAGGCCCCCGCTAGGGGCATCTTCACCAAAAAAAGTCATATAATTCTACCCTCTATCCATTCATAAAAAATTAACAAAAAAATTAAAATGAGAACAGTGAGAACACACATATTCGCTACATTTCAAGATATTTTAAAGGCCCCGCTAGGGGCATCTTCACAAAAAAGTCTTATAATTCTACTCTCTATCCATTCATAAAAAAAATTAACAAAAATAATTAAAATTTGCTTGAAATGTGATCTCATTGTTCTCCAACATTTACACATTATATTAACTATGAGGTCTCATAATTAATATAATATGTTCTTGATATTATATGAGGTTTAATGTTTTGGAGCCATTGGGGGTGAATGAATTATCATTTCCGCATTTGAAAATTGAAGACAATTTATTATTGTTTTCAATTAGAGAACAATATTTGTAAAATTATTTATTAAATTTATTGCAGATTTTGATGGATTAAATAAATTTTCAACATTGTTAAAATAGAATTGTATGCTACTTTTTTATATAAATTTTAGCATATCATTATTTTATTAAATACTTATATAACTGTATATAATATCTTTCTAAAAATTGATTATTTATATAATTGCATACAATATCTTTTTAAGAAATCAATCAAATTTGTTAAATTTTTGGTATTGTCAATTTAAATTAAATATGATGTTTTAAGAAATCAATCAAATTTGTTAAATTTTTCGTATTATCATTTTAAATTAAATAAGATACCGTGTACGAAGTACAGGCAAAATGCTAGTTTTAATAATAAGTGTAGGACAAATTTTGACCAAAATTTTGATAATAGGTAGTTTGGTCCTCCGTACGACAAAATAAATAAGAACCGTTAGATCTTAAAACAAATAGAAGAAAGCCGTTTGATCTAGCATAAAAAATATTTATATTTTAATATGTTATAAACTAAAAAGTGTATTTATATTGAAATACGAAAAGGTGTATGTCAATGATTTAAATTATATATAATTAGATTTTTTACATTGAAGAGTATTAATGCAAAAATTCGCAATTATATTTTCTCATGAGATTCTGAGTGTTTCTATTTAAATAATAATTATTAAATCGTCACTAAATTAAAGATAATTTTATGAGTTTCGCTTGGATTGTAAAATTATCCAAATCTGATTTCTAGATCTCAAGATAGAGCCAGAATAGTAAATATGATTTTTTTAAAATACTAATAAAAAAATAAATAAAATTCAATTCTATTACAACCTTTTTTAATAATATCCTTTCAAGATTATAATTTTTTTAAAAAAATAGTTCTTAGGTAACCTTTTTAATTATATCCTTTTTTAGATTTTAATTTTATATTTAAAATTCACTTCCAATGCAACCTTTTCTAATTATATCATTTTTAGATTATAATTTCATCTTTTAATAGGATATAATCTTGATCGTCTGTTTTTAAAGATATTAGATTCGACGGTTGAGATTATTTTGGTAGTACAGTGATGAAATTTGTGGATAAGATCCCTTTTATGCTTATTATATATAAGGATATAATATGTATTTGTGGTTGTTATATTTGACTTATTTTTGTCAAATATAAAATAAAAGAAAATGAATCAAATACATTATTTATGTATTTGAAAATTGCAAATATTGTTTATGTGGATAATACATGTGTAAGTTAAATTGGGAGTTACGAATATTAAATGTGGGAGTTACAAAGTTTATATTGAGAGTTACACATCTCATGAAATAGGAGTTACATGGAATATATTATGGGGCAGTTACAATGTAAAGGGGTGGAAGATTTGTTGAAGTAGCCTATAAATAGAGAAGCAATTCTAATGGAATAAGCACTCAAATATACAAGAGCTTGTTCTCAACAATTGCTGGAACCCCTTTATAATATCTAAATCTTTTATCTTTTAATATATATACATTATAAAACACTTCATTGGTATCAGAGCTAATTTCATTTTTTTTCAGGATTGCTGCGTGCTTCTGACATCAATTCTGCTTGCAACTTTCGTGTGAGAGTTGGTTTTGTTTTTAAGGAGCGTTACATCCTTGCGCATGCTTCTTGTTCTTTATTATGTCTCCTGTTAATTACTTAATTTTGTGTGTTAACTCCCTTGTCTTGTCTTCTAGGTGCCTAGCTACCTATTTTTGTTATACTTGTTATTATCATGAATTTACTTGTGGTTGTCTACTGATTTTAGAGTTAATTATTTGGGTTCTTTAAATATTGTTCGCTAATAGACATTTATTTGTTCTGGTGAAATTGTTTGAGACTTCTTGTTTTTTTTATGTTCGATCATGTGTTACTGTGAACTCAGTTTTGCCTATTTTGTTCAATTTTTTTTCCTTTCATGTTGCCTTATCTGTTTTTGTTAGTGGTCTGGTGAAAAGCATTTCTTTTGTCCACCGTGTACTATTTTTGGTTTAGATAGAATACATATATTAATTATTTTGTTAATTGTTACCATGCTTGTCATCTTATTCTAGTTTTTCTATTTATTAGGCTATATTTTTATTGCTAAGCATTTATCAATTTTTGGTATTATTATAGTTGGTGTTTTTCTGTTTATTAGGCTATATTTTTATTGCTAAGCATTTATCAATTTTTGGTATTATTATAGTTGGTTCTCTTTTAGGACATCTTGTTTTTAATATAGCCTAGGGTTTGTCCATTATTGTATTGGTTACTTGTGATCTATTTACCAAGTTTGGTGTACAAGTTGATCTTTTGTATCTTAAACTGCTTGTATTAATTCTTTGTTCGTGCTTATTTTGATTATAATAATAACTTGCATCTGCGTTTTAGTTTCGGTGATAAATTTTTTATTATTATTTGTTTGTAATTTTGTTATTAGTTTAAAATGGCCAAATGTTGGATTGTTTTGAGAAATTGAATGTCGAGATTACATTGAATGGAGCCGATAAATAAGAAATAAATTGTTTATGTACAATTTAAAATTTACCATTAAAATAGACGATATTGTGTTTGAGAAAATTTTATGGCTCTTAGAAAGGGGAGCGGAAAAGACAATGTATGGAAGTAATCGTGTTTAATATTTTATTAAGTAGAGCCAAAAGGGGAATAAAGATTGTTTGGAGACAATCAGAAAATTTATCAATTTAAAAGAAAATATTTTAAGAAATATTTTTATGATACTCGGAATAGAGAGTATATAGAAATGAAAAGTAATTTTTTTTCGAAATAAGTTATTTATTTAATTTACAAGAAAATTGGGGCAAATACCAAGAATTTAATAAACAAGAATTTGTTGATCTTGTTGGATTAAGGAGTTAAGAACTCTAGATGGTATTTTGAAAAATGATACCAGCTAGGTGTGGTTAGGTTTATACATCCGGTGACTAGAAAATGTGTGTTCTTGTTTAAAATAATTCGTTTGGTTGAAACCTGTCATTATACGTGGTATCTTGATAATTTTGAAATTGTCGTTGAAAAATATTGAGTGCTTATTTGAATAGAAAATGCTCAGAATATTGAGCACGTGAAAGAGGAAATTTTTATTTTTTTTTATTTTTTTGTGCTCAAAATGAGATCACGAAAATTGAAATTTACGAGATGTATATTAAAGAAACAAGTATTTTAAATATGTATTGAACAAGATAGATCAAGAATAATGAATCGGATCTGAATATTGGTAATGAATCATTTTGAGTGGATGAATAACTATTATGTACTCCCTCCGTCCCTTTTGATTCTTAACACTTTCTATTTTGGGATGTCCCAATAGATTCTTAACATTTCCTAAAATAGTAAGTTTTAACACTATTACACCCACTACTTCACTTATTTTAACAATACTTTACATTATTACACCCACTACTTAACTTATTTTAACAATAAAATCACTATTACACCCACTACTTCATTTATTTTAATAATATTACACCCACTATCTTGGTTTCCGTGCAAAAAGCAAATGTTAAGAACTCATAGGGACGGAGGGAGTATATAATAGTGAATTTTTTGTAGCAGGGAACGAATTGTTCTCACGCATTGGAGTTACTCTACCACTGATGAGTTATTTTTTGAGAACCAAGAAATTGAAAGTTTTAACTCATGGAGTATTACCATGGGATGCTAAATTAGACATATGTAACAGAATGTGGGAGTAGAGTGAACTACTCGGAGATAAAAAGAATTCATTGGTTGTAAATAAATTTTTGGAAAGGAAAATAAGGATGTTGATATATTTAAAAAATCTGAGGTTTGCCCAGTTGTAAGTTTTTTGAAAAATCAAGGATGAAATTAGACAACTGTGTCTATATTTTGAAAAGTGGGAGCATACTTACAATATTATCAATAAATGTGAATGGTATTTTATGAATTAAAGGGTTATCCTTTGAATGTTGAGTTTGAACCAGAAAAGGTGTTTGAGTAAATAGCTTAGTCGTTTGAGGATGTCCGACGATTAAGAATGAGGGTAATGCGAAAAAGGAATCATGTATTATATACTATGCGCAAGTAGTCGGAAATTCGATGTGTCTTATGTTGTATGATTGAATGACTTTACTTGGCATGTTAGTTAGTTTTGTAAGTGGATTGTGAAGCATTTTACTTGAGCCTAGTGGGAGGCTGTAAGGAGGATCATGATCATGTGCTTGAAGAGTACGTTGTGTAACAAATTGATGAATCAAGCAGACGTGCTTGGAGTTTTTGTTTTATTTCGATATATGTCTCGTAGGTGATCTTGGTAATTGAGAATTCAACTTCGGGATGCACATTTAATTAATAATGTTGAACTGAAGTTGGAAAGGTAATATGAGACATGAATGTGTTGCAATGCACGAAGTGAAAGTGAAAATGTGTGACACAATTTACCAAGTGATATGATTGTAAACTTATTAAAGAAAATATGAAGACTCTACGAAAAGTGGGAGTTAAAAGAAAATGTTTATCAAACAAGTTAGTTTGATTGGAGTTGGAAATATGAAGACTCTACAAAAAGTGGGAGTTAATGAAAAATGTTTTTGTCAAACATGTTAGTTTGAAATTTTGTGAGTCATTGAATTGGATTGTTAAACACTCTCGGAAAGGTGGGAGTGACGAAATATATTTGTCAAAATAAGTCAAGTGGGAGATGTTATATTTGACTTATTTTTGTCAAATATTAAATAAAAGAAAATGAATAAAATACATTATTTATGTATTTGAAAGTTGCAAATATTGTTTATGTGGATAATACATGTGTAAGTTAAATTGGGAGTTACGAATATTAAATGTGGGAGTTACAAAGTTTATATTGAGAGTTACACATCTCATGAAATAGGAGTTACACATTTTATAATAATTACATGGAATATATTATGGGGCAGTTACAATGTAAAGGGGTGGAAGATTTGTTTAAGTAGCCTATAAATAGAGAAGCAATTCTAATGGAATAAGCACTTAAATATACAGGAGCTTGTTCTCAAAAATTGCTGGAACCCCTTTATAATATCTAAATCTTTTATCTTTTAATATATACATTATAAAACACTTCAATGGTTGTGATTGTGGAGATTATGTGTGCATGTTAGTATTTTTAATTGTGAAATTAGGGGTTTAATTGATGATTGATTTAGGTGTAAAATGTTTTTATAATTTTGATTTGTATATGGTGAATTTTGTGATTTATTTATTAATTTGGGAGAGTATTTAATTGAGGGTTAGGAATTGAAAATTTTGGGGGTGGGTGTTGTTGCATGTCGGTGATGGATGAGAGAGGGGGTCACCATCGCGACGACGACGGTGGCTGGTGGTTGTGATTGTTCGTCGGAGTACACGGAAGGAGAGAGAGGGTAACTCGATGGAGAATGAGAGGGATTGAGGGGGAGATGGTGAAGGGAGAACAGGGGAGAGAGAGAGAGAGAGAGAAGAGAGATCGGAAAGAGGGAGAGATGAGAGATGCAGTAAGCGGAGAGAGTGATCGAGAGTTTGAGAGAGATTTCAAGAGAAAGAGAGAGACGAAGAGAATATAGACAGAAGAAACGGAGAAGGGAGGAGAGAGGCAGAGAGATAGAGGGCAGGACGGAGGGAGAGATTTGATCGGAGAGATTCGGAGAAGAGTGGAGGCCGGGAGATTTAGAACGAAAGGGGTGGCGGTCGAGACATTGATAGAGAGCGAGTAAGAGAGAGAGGGGGAGAGAGATAGAGGGGGAAAGAGAGCGCGACAGAGAGAGGGAATAGACTTGCACTCCTTTATCATGTAAAAGATATCAAAGTTCTTGATCACTCTCACAGGGAGGTAATGCTTCATAAATGTGATCTTACAGAGGACCTAGATGTACAAAATTCTAATTATTTTTTTATTGTTAGATTGAGGTAATATGTCAGATCAAAATCAAAATGATAAGTGAGACAAAGAGCTGGTGTCACCCTGTATGCACCTCCTGCTACCAGAAAACTGTAACAATTGAAAATGTTCACATGTGTAATGCATGTACTAGGACCGTGCCTTATGCAGCTATGAGGTATACCAGCAGATTATATTTCTGATTATAAGGGTATTACAGTGCCTAAGCTCATCAGTTTTTGAAAATGTTCATTTTCAGTTTTGAAGTCGACCTCACAGGAGAAGATCAAACTGGCGAAATAAACATTAGGCTTGAGGATCGAGAAGTTAGAACTCTAACTGGGAAAACTGTGTATGAATTGCAAAACGAGGTTGTAATAACACACTAGTGAAAGCACACTAGTGATTTATATCCTACATAATCACACTAGTGATTTATATCCTACATAATCACAACAATTGTTGTAATAACATCCACTTAGTTAATGATTATAATAATTTTGTTGTTTAGGGTCATACTATTGCTACTTGGCCTAATATTATACGCACCTAATATATATATATATATATATATATATATATATATATATATAACTTACAAAATGCCAATTAATTAAATAAATTAAATTGTATTGTTTTAAAAAAAAGAGGAGTAAAAAAATTATAGATTTTGAAAATTGTGGGATTTATTCTAGTATAATCAAAAGAGAATATATGAGTGGGTGAAAATTCGATAAAAAAGGGTAATTAAGATACACTTCGATGCCTTTTCGAAATAAAATGGGACGATTGGTTCATTAGTCGAATATTAAAATAAGAGATAAATTAGAAATTTTGAGATTTATAAAATTAGGATTTGTTGCTAGTGAAAATCACATTTTGCTGAAAACATAAAGAGGGTAACGGATTTAAACTTTATATAAAAAAAATTGATTCTTGTATTCGTTTGAAAATAAATAATGATTAATATCGCTATTCCTTTAAATGGACTTGATTTAATTAGGGGAGTTTAGATAAACTTGAGAAATTTGGATTAGTAAAGAGAATCTTGTAAATACCATTTTTATTTCGAGATGTGATTTACGAGAGCTAAATTAATTTAGAAAGGCGAATTAAGTAATTAACTAAATTAGAGAATTTCGTTATAAAATGAGAATTATAGAAAATTTGTGTCGATTATATGAAAACCCTTTTTATTTATTTGAGATATGTTATTGCCATATATTTAGGAATAATTAGAGACTTTTAAATTTAGAAATTCCCTTGCGAACAATGTGAATTTTAGATCATATGATGTCACAAACCCGAACTATTTAAAATTAATAGGAAAAGCGACTATAGCCTCCATTTAAATCTAATGTTTCCTAATGTTTTGAAATTGATACATTAGTGAAAATTTCAGGGTTTCGAGTATGTTTTAAATTTATATTTTCGAGAATTACTTAATTATCAGGAGCATGATTACCAAATTATTTTGACATTTCGCTATTAATTTCTACTCGAGTATTAAAATTTTGTTGATAAATTATAGAAGTTCTTTTTGAGACTGAGAACCCTGCTCGCGGATAGCGCTCTTTAATTATTCGGTAATTTAGCATCGAGATAGAGGCAAGTTCATTCCTACCCTAACTCTCGGAAATTTTGTATCTCTATTCTTATTATCTCAACACATATTTATTTTCGAGCTATCAATATTGAGATTTATTTATTGCTCCTCATGATGCAATAATTTCATTTTGATTATTATTTTCTCATTAAATATTATTTTACTTTAAAAATTAGTTTACTTACGAATTGTATCCCCTATAAGCGTAGAAGCAATTTCGTTGCTATCGGGTCAATCTCATTAACTCGAGACGACTATTTATTTTGATTCAGTGGAACTATTCTCATTTGTTCGAGATAGTTAAATTCATTCTTTCAGTCGAATTTATTGTACAAATTCAACAATATTTATTAATTTTCTTTTAGTTGGTTCATCTTTCGAATCAACAAATAGGAGTTTTAAAATTAGGATCGTTAGAGTTTTACTCGTTGATCAAGTGAAAAACATTCTAGTTAACGATCATCAATTAAGAGTATTATAAATATTCGAGTGGTACTACTTGTTCAGTACGACTCATTATATTTTATTTTAAAACACTATTTCTAGATAGTTGCCTTTCTTGTCAGGGGTTGGTACTTTGTTCGTGTCAACCAATAAAATATGTTTATTGAGAGCTTACATCAATCCATTGTTCGGATTGGTGACACATTCGAGTAAAACTCGCAGTCCGCCAGATCAACAAATATTTTCCTGGAAGTTTACCTCAAACTATCTGTTCATTAAATGTTCGAGAATTATGTATTCTACTGGTCAAATTTTGGGAAAGAGGCCCATGATAGAGAAAGAGAGACTTGTGTACTGTTATACAAACACAAGAATATTTTAGGCATTATATTGTCAGGGTTGATTTAATAACCCACTATGTTGCTAGCATACATGCATATATATACTTTGTTGATATCATATTGTAGCCGTGATCGGGCGAAATGCGGTGTCATAGGAGAACGGTATTCCCGATCGGATAGTTGATCGCCCCACCGAGGTACCGAAAGGTGGAAGACCAGTTTATTCATTTTTCATGAGTCATCAGAGTTACACCAATTGAGTTCTTTCGAGTATTCTGTTTCGAGATGAGTATTGAGCCAATGTCAGAGTGCTGATATTTATCTGTTCATTTAAATTTCGAGTTCATATTTCGGTAAATCTTATTATATTTATATACCGAGCAAGGAGAGAACTTGCTGAGCACCATAGTTGCTCATTCTTGCTTTACAACATTTATTCAGCTATCAAGAAGGAAAGGGGCGAGCCGTCCAGCCAGAGGCATAAAGGGAAAGAGAAAGCTCCGGGCTATGGTGATCGAGATTAGGCTAACCCGCTGGAACCTTTATTTTGTTTCGATTGTGAACTTATGTAAGATATTATTCAGAGATTGTAATAAGTCGTATTGTAATATTGTGTGAGACCGATCTTGGACCTGCGGAGTGGGACACTTATGCTCCGTTGTAATAAATGTTTTGTTTTTTATTGAGTTAACGTCTAATGCAGGATATCGAGACATATGTGATGACCTGGGTCCCCGGCCAGGGCGGATTTGGGGACGTCACAAAAATAAACCATATACTTATTTTTACATCGATTTTGTGTCACGTTTTCTTAGACCGATATCCGTTGTAATAAATACATGTAGATTAAAAAACAGATTTGATTGAATTAATTAAAAGAAGAAGTTGGATGTTATGATCAAGAACAATGAGAAGATAATAATGACAAATTAATAATTAACAATAAACCAATAATTAAGGAGAGAATTGTAAAAGTTCAAACCTTTTGTGTCAAGTTTCTCAAGCGTTTCTACTTCTCAAACAGAGAAAGATCTCCTAATTCTTGTTCACACGATCAGGTATTTCCGTACCGAGATCACTAACAAAAAAATACAAAATAAAAATCAAAGAACAACCAATGGTTATTGATAATCCATAATTATAACTAAAATTATAATAAATCATAAATTTAAAAATAAAATGAAGAAAGCAAATATTAAATTAGTAAATTCAAACCTTAAAAAAAAGCAACCTAAAAATAGTAAAAAATTAATGGAGCACACACATAGCCATGTACGTTGAAAATTAAACAAAATAAGAATGAACAAAAAAACTAAAAAAAAAGACGAAGATAAAAGCACACAAAAGCAAGAAAAAGAGTTACAAACATGGTGATAAAATTTGATCGTTAAAAGCAATGATGGTATATATATATAATATAAAAAAACTATTTTGAATATGTAAATTTGAATTTTTCTTCCATACAACTTCAAAAACCTTTTTAATTTTGAAGATGTCAATGTTAAAAAAGGAAATTTTGAAATATAATTTTTTTTCTATTTCAAATATAGGTATAAATTTGACTTCTTCTTCTTTACCAATTCGAAAACCTTTTCTAAATTAAAAAAGGAAGTTCCAATTCTTTTCTATGTATTTGAGTTCTTTTCTTTTTAAAAGGAAACCTAATGGTAATATATTAAGCAAGGTTTAAAATCAAGTAACATATGGATAGAAAATTACAAATAGAAAAGGATAGAAAATTAAAAAGAGAAAAATGGACCTGGGGTTGTCCTCAGGTTCCTCTCCTAAGGTTATAACAATTTCTACTTATAAAGTAAGGGCCCCGCAGGGGCATTTTTGTAATTACAATTTTTTTTCCAGTGATTTACATAAATACCCTCTCATTTGTATTGTAATTGTTTTAACCTCAGGATCCTCTCCTGAGGTCATCCTCAGGCACTTGAAACCCAATTAAAAAACATAGGTAAAAATTATTCCTTGTCATATTAGGAGTGTATATATCAAGTCGCCTATATTTGTATATTATTAAATAGATTGCCACTCTCACCTAGAGCCGGCAATTTGGTACACGACACGAAAACACGACACGAAAATGACACGAAAATTACGGGTTTGGGTTGACCTTTGCGGTACACGAACATGAAAGTACACGAACACGAAATTACACGGATGAATTTAGTGTCGGTTTTGGGTTTACCCTTGGGTACACGACACGAAACGAAAATACACGAAATAAATAAATATTTAAATAATTTTATTAAAATTATATGAATATATATTTTAAAATAATATTATATATATAATTTTTACATAAGATAAATACAAAATAGTTTTAAGTTTTAGTTTTACAAGACTTGAACACACTTGATTCTTTATGACATATAGTGACTTAAGACTCGACTAGTAAAAATTTAATATTTATTTTTTTTATTTTTATTCAAAAATTACACGAAACATGACACGAAATGTACACGAAATAAAGGTACACAAACACGAAACGAAACGAATCCTTAACGGATCGGTTTTGGATTTGACATTACGTACACGAAACACGAAAGTACACGACACGAAAGTACACGAAACGAACGAATTGCCAGGTCTACTCTCACCTAGGTTGCTGTTTGATCGAGCTGCAAAAGTTTGTCTCTTGCAAAAGTTTGTCTCTTGCTACATGTAAGTGCTTAATAGCAACACTAATGTCAATGCGTTTTTGTGGCATCTCTTGTGAACACAATATCCCCACTTCAAATATTGATCCCAGGCATCCTTCCATAGTAGCCTTGCTGTATGATTGATTTGCAGTCAAGCCAAGTTCTTCTTGATCTCGTGAAATCCGTGGGTCAACAATATCCATAAATCTATACGGGAGTGCCTTCCTCACATATTCATGAAGATTACTACCACCGTCTATTAATATGCTGCTTTCTGTAGGCCGTTTTCCTGAAAAAAATTCTAGTAGAAAAATTCCATAGCTATACACATCTCCCTCTGTAGATATCTCCCCACCCATTCCATACTCTGCACAAATAAAGGGTTAAAAAATTGGCAAAAGAATAATTTTCAATATATGTAGTTCTTTAAGTTTTAAATAATCGTTAATTTAAATATTCTAGTAAATATAGTTGTCCTCTAACTCAATACTAGAGCAGTACTAAACATTGATGGAAAAATTTAGTATCAAAAGTCACCTGGAGGGACATATCCAATTGTTCCACGTACACCACTTGAACTCATTTGTGCTTGATTGACATCACTTTTAGTAGCGAAAGAAAACCTCGCCAAACCAAAATCACCAATATGAGCAACAAATTCCTCGTCAAGAAGAATGTTACTTGGCTTTATGTCAGAATGAATGATACTTGCATGGCTGTGATGATGTAGGTAATCTAGTCCCAGTGCAACATCAATAGAAATATTTAGTCTCTGGAGTAGAGTCAAGTTTTTTTTATACCCCTGATAGGAAGGACTTGGATGCAACCAGTTGTCCACACTCCCATTACTCATGAACTCAAAAACCAGTGCCTTAAAGTCATTACCCTTAAAATCAGTGCTAGAGCATGCTGTGATGATTTTGATAAGATTACGATGACGAATATTCCTCAATGTTTCACACTCTGCCAAAAAGCTCTTGGTGGCTCCACTTACTTCAACGTTTAGTACCTTCACAGCAACTATGTGTTCCACTGATCTCAATCTCAGAATTCCTTTGTAAACTGAACCGTATCTTCCTTCACCAAGCAAATTGTTTGGGGAAAACTCTGTTGTAGCTAGCAAAAGGTCTTGGTACGAAAGTTTGAGATATTGGTTGTCCTCCGGTACTGGGACATGGTCATTTACCTTTTTGGAACAAAATAAGGCAAGACATGCTAACAAGATACTAAAGGGTACAAAAACTAGAAGTAGGACTGTTCTCATGGCAAATGTTTTCTTCTTATTCCTTGAGACTTTAATCGGACAAACAGGGAAATGCAATGCTGGAATGCCTCCACAGAGCTCCAAATTTCCAACGACTGAAAAAGCACTAACATTTGAAAATAGACCTTCTTCCGGCACTTGACCTTGAAGCTTGTTGTGCGACAGGTTGAGGAAATTAATTAAATGAAACCGATCAAAAAAGCTTGGAATATTCCCGGATATATTATTGTTTGAAAGATCTAGAAACACAAGACTTTTTAAAGCTATAAAAGAAGATGGAATACTACCTCGAAAAAGGTTTCCTTCCATATATAGCTCCTCCAACATGACACAGCCACCCAAAGTAGCAGGTATATCGCCTGTTAGTTTGTTGTTGGAAACAAATAGATGGACCAAGTGTTTTAGGCTTCCAATATTCGATGGTAGAGGTCCCGTGAATAG
Organism: Kitagawia praeruptora; assembly: GCA_037693485.1. Taxonomy (NCBI): domain Eukaryota; kingdom Viridiplantae; phylum Streptophyta; class Magnoliopsida; order Apiales; family Apiaceae; genus Kitagawia; species Kitagawia praeruptora. The sequence goes on from CM075349.1 coordinate 39,736,081, forward strand.
ATTTTTCTGCAAATAAAGGAAAACACATTGGGAAGATAGTCCGACAATTTGCTCAGATATAACACCGTTGAGTCGGTTGTAAGAAAGGTCTAATGTCTGTAAATTCGGAATACCAAACAATTCAGCAGGTATGCTTCCTTGGAGCATATTATTCCCTAAAGCGAGTGCAATTAATTGAGTAATGTTGCTAATGGAAGTTGGAATCAATCCTGAAATGTTGTTTCCACTCAAACCTAGCCAACTTAACTTTGATAGTCTTCCAATTGATTGTGGAATGCTCCCCGTTAACAAGTTGTCTGCCAACTCAACACGTTCCATGTTGACAAGTTTTCCAATTCCATGAGGTATGCTTCCGTATATGTAGTTCCCCTCCATATACAGCTCTTCCATAGTGGTGGAGAGATTTGCAATGGAATTAGGGAGCTCCCCTCTTAAACTACTCTGGCCTACTCCCAATATCTTTAGATGGGTACAATTAACCAAGGAATTGAAAAAGCTCCAGTCGTTGGGCCGCATATTATCTCCAAGTGGATTCGCACCCAGACCTAGGCGTTGGAGATTAGGAAGGCTACCCAAATTGTTTGGTATAGGGCCAGTAATATTGTTTTGTAAGATATAAAAGGAAACGAGATTGGACGCATTAACTATTGATGGTGGAAATGGTCCTGAAAATCTGTTATCTCCGGCGTAGAACTCTTGCAGCTTTGGAAGGGTGAAGCCCAAATCTGATGGAAGCGTTCCTGTTAACACATTATCGACTAGACCAACAATAGAGAGGGACGAAAGGTTGTAAAGTGGTAGGGGAACCGTACCCGACAAACTGTTTCGTGACAATAAAAGAACCTCTAATTTTGTAAGATGACCCACTTCCAGAGGTATGCCCCCAGTTAGATTGTTACCACGTAGATAAAGAAAACGTACAGATGATATATTCCCTATTGAAGGTGGAATTAATCCACTAAAATGATTGTCTGAAAGAGCTATCAGATCAAGCTTAGACCAAGAGGCAAACTCAGTGGGTAGTTTTCCTTCAAAATTGTTACGATGTAGATAAACAGAACGAAGCGATGATGATATATTCCCTATTGAAGGTGGAATTGATCCACTAAAATAATTGTTTGAAAGAGAAATATAATCAAGCTTAGGCCAAGAAGCAAAGTCAATAGCTAATTCTCCTTCAAGATGGTTGTCGCCCAAATTGATGAATCTGATATCGACACAATGTTGCAAATCGGCAGGAAATCCACCTTGAAAAGAGTTGTTTCCGAGAGAGAGATATTGTAGGCGAAACAGTCTACCAATTTCATTTGGAATTAGACCATGAAAACGATTTTCAGAGAGGTAAATTTCCCTTAGAAACGAGAGGTTTCCAATGTGAGGAGACAATTTACCCGCCAAGCTTAGTGAGGAGAGGTCTAGTACTGTCACCCTCTGTCTTGGGCGGCTGCATGTAACGCCTGTCCAATGACACAAGTGGATGGAACTGTTCCAGGAGTCCAGCACACCTAATGGGTCATCTGTTACTAGATGCTTGAAAGAAAGCAAAGCCTGTTCATCAGTGACATTGTTTGAAAATGAATATACGAATGTTGTTGAGGTTCCCAATACAAAAATGAAGAGAATGTTGAATAGGAGGAGATTGAAAATCATGGTTGTAGAATTAAGAAGAGAAAATGTTGCAGGGGGTGAAGTAGTGGTAGTGAACATTATTTGGCAAAACACAGTTATCACTTATCAGTATATATGTTTATCAACTGCAACCCTTGAGAATGTGTTTGCTAGGAATCAATAAATACTTGTCTCCAGCAAGCGACTCTATTAAGTCAAGCAGGTTTAGCCAACCAGCAAGGAGCGGTGGAAATCAAATGGTTAATGGTCCCTGAAAAGTTACTCTGTCCAGCAACTATTTCAACTAACAACAATAATCTGACCAATGTAGGTGGGTGACTCTGTTCACCAACTATTTCAACTAACAACAATAATCAATCAATATGAAGATTAGAACGTCCTCCACGCACATCAGAGCAATACATACACGACCAGTTCTTCAAGCACAAGTCCTCGCATGCTTTAATTCCCCAGTTCATCTTGGCCAACTTTATAAATCCTTCCCCATTTCCACACACTCGGTCACCCTGTTGCTAGGTTGGTCTTTGGAGCTTCCCAGTTCCCAGTTGATTGATTAATAGTCATTCTCGATATAATTGAAGTGTCATGCGATGCACTGTTTTTTTTCATTATTTCTATGATTTGTAAGTACTAGCTTATAACCCGTGCGAAGCACGGTTTCTTTTGATAGGTTATAAAATTAATTTAACATTATAATTATGAACTTTGAATTTTTAGTAAATTAATTTAATCATGTAATATATCTTATTATTAGATCTAACGATTCTTATTTATTACTAAAAATAATGAGGAAAAAAATATTTTAGTTAGAGAAAAGAGAAGAAAAAAAAATTTATTAGTTAACAGTATTTATAATTTTTTTTAATTAGATAAAATATAAAAGATATTATATTTTACCTGAAAAAGGAAACTGCTTAGTTATTAGAAAAAAAGGTAACACGTTTAACCTTAAAAGTAGGTAGATTTGTAAAGTAAAAATTTTAGTTAAATAAAATATAAAAGAAGATTTTTAAAAGGTAACTCGTGATATAATTGAAAAAAGAGATATTTTAGTTAGAGAAAAGAGAAAAGATAATTTGAACGAAAAAATTAATTAATTAGTTAATAGTAACTATAATATGCTTTTTAATTAGATAAAATATAAAAAATATTATATTTTAACTGAAAAAGGAAACTGCTTAGTTATTAAAAAGAAAAGAAAAGGTAACATGCTTAACCTGAAAAAGGAAATTGATTAGTAAAGCAAAAATTTTAAAGGTAACATGTTTAACCTGAAAAATGAAATTGATTAGTAAAACAAAAATTTTAGTTAGATAAAATATAAAAAAAGATTTTATCTGTAATTAAGTAAGGGTAATTAGGTAAATTCAATAGGTACCACCTGAAAAAGGAAACTGCTTAGTTATTAAAAAAAATGTAACACGTTTAACCTGAAAAAGTAGGTTGATTTGTAAAGTAAAAATTTTAGTTAAATAAAATATAAAAGAAGATTTTTAAAAGGTAACTCGTGATATAATTGGAAAAAGAGATATTTTAGTTAGAGAAAAGAGAAAAGATAATTTGAATGAAAAAATTAATTAATTAGTTAATAGTAATTATAATATGCTTTTTAGTTAGATAAAATATAAAAGATATTATATTTTAACTGAAAAAGGAAATTGTTTAGTTATTAAAAAGAAAAGAAAAGGTAACATGTTTAACCTGAAAAAGGAAATTGATTAGTAAAACAAAAATTTTAAAGGTAACATGTTTAACCTGAAAAAGGAAATTGATTAGTAAAACAAAAATTTTAGTTAGATAAAATATAAAAAAAGATTTTATCTGTAATTAAGTAAGGGTAATTAGGTAAATTCAACAGGTACCAACTTAGGTAAATTCAATAGGTACCACCTGAAAAAGGAAACTGCTTAGTTATTAAAAAGAATGAAAAAATTAATTAATTAGTTAATAGTAATTATAATATGCTTTTTAGTTAGATAAAATATAAAAGATATTATATTTTAACTGAAAAAGGAAATTGTTTAGTTATTAAAAAGAAAAGAAAAGGTAACATGTTTAACCTGAAAAAGGAAATTGATTAGTAAAACAAAAATTTTAAAGGTAACATGTTTAACCTGAAAAAGGAAATTGATTAGTAAAACAAAAATTTTAGTTAGATAAAATATAAAAAAAGATTTTATCTATAATTAAGTAAGGGTTAGGTACCACCTGAAAAAGGAAACTGCTTAGTTATTAAAAAAAAATGTAACACGTTTAACCTGAAAAAGTAGGTTGATTTGTAAAGTAAAAATTTTAGTTAAATAAAATATAAAAGAAGATTTTTAAAAGGTGACTCGTGATATAATTGGAAAAAGAGATATTTTAGTTAGAGAAAAGAGAAAAGATAATTTGAATGAAAAAATTAATTAATTAGTTAATAGTAATTATAATATGCTTTTTAGTTAGATAAAATATAAAAGATATTATATTTTAACTGAAAAAGGAAACTGTTTAGTTATTAAAAAGAAAAGAAAAGGTAACGTGTTTAACCTGAAAAAGGAAATTGATTGGTAAAACAAAAATTTTAAAGGTAACATGTTTAACCTGAAAAAGGAAATTGATTAGTAAAACAAAAATTTTAGTTAGATAAAATATAAAAAAAGATTTTATCTGTAATTAAGTAAGGGTAATTAGGTAAATTCAATAGGTACCAACCAACCGACCAACCAAACTTTTAATGTTTCGGAATTTATATAATAGTATAGATTTGTTTTTTATTCTTTCAATAATAATAATTATAAGTTTATTTAATATTATGTGTATTAATATTTTATATAATTTTTTATTTATATTATTTGTTTTTGTCTTTGAAGAGTATAAGTTTTGTTAGTTGCTCATATTTTATTTGTGTTTTTGTATATATAAAGGATATATGATTTATATGTTTCTAATGCCTAAAAATTAGGTCCAACCTACTAACAAGACCCAAGTATGGACTAATTACCAAGATTGATTTGTATGTGTTGTTAATAATGATTTTAATACTCTAATACAAATTATTTAAAATCAAATATTTGTGTTCGAGTGCAAGAAGCTTTGGATTATCAACAAATAATATAGATTAATGTAGTAATAAGATTTTAATGAATCTATACTTGTTCGGTTAATTATATAGAAACAATAATAAACTTATATTGAGATGACTAAAACATATAAAAAATATTGAAAATATAAATTTAGGTGGATGGAATAATAATAATAATAATACTATAATATATTTTCAATAAATTTAGTAATGTTATATATTTAAATTATAAAATATTAAAAATAAGTGATAAATAAATTTGATGCTTTGGTAAATACTTCCCCCGAATTTTGTTTTTTAAGTTATCAATATATCAATATATTAATATATACTCCCTCCGTCCCACTCATTTCTATACACTTACTATTTTGGGGTGTCCCATCATTTCTATACATTCCAAAAATAGTAAAGTTTTAATAATAAAAAATACTATTACACCCACTAACTTTCCTCCACTATCTCAAATTTATAATATAAAACACTATTACACCCACTACTTTCCTCCACTATCTCAAATCTATTATTAAATATTGATAGGTCCCACCACTTTACCCACTTTTCATCTAACTTTACTCATTTTCTATACATTTTCTTGGTCTCCGTGCCCAGAACAAACGTATATAATTCACTGGGACGGAGGGAGTATATTCTTAATGATGCTTAGTTAAGGATTTAATCAAATTACATCAATTACCCTTTAAAATCAATATTATCCAATTTTGTTACATAAGCTTTTTAGTCCTTTTAATTTTAAATTACACGAATTACCCTTTAAAATCAATATTATCCAAATTTTTTACATAGGCTTTTTAGTCCTTTTATTTTTTTTATAATCACAACATTGAATTAGATAATCAAAATAAGGAAGAATTTAACCAAAAGGAACCCCATCGGTTTCATTCAATAAACCACACCAAAAAGAGTACAGGGAGACTAGAATAATACATTCAATTAACGTGTCTTCTGTATCTCTCTCAGGTCCGGCTCCGCAGGGGCTGTGCAAGACAACCACCGGAGCAAATGGAAGTGAGAACTACAAAAAATCGTAGGAGAGAGATTGAATTTTAAGCTTATAAAAGGTATGTGAGTATGATACATAAACACACACACCTGTATAATATCGTGTATCTGTATTTGATTCAGAATCACGCAGTTTAAAGATGAAGATGATGATGTAATGTTATAAATACAATTTTCAGAATTGTAAATACGTAAATATATTGAATGTAAATATATTGAGAATTCGTTATAACGATTATCTTTTTTATCCTCGATCTCAATTTTCAGAATTGAATGTGACTATATTTGTTTCGAATTTACTGCATCTCTTTGATCTCATGTTATCTTTTTATTGTCTCAATCAGTAATTTTGATTTTTTTTTTACAGGTTTCTTATTTTGAAATCGAAGTTGAAAATTGTAATTAATGACTTTTGGGTTTTTTTTGTTAAACTATGCAGGAACTTACGGACATGGATGTGTATACAATTGTGTCATGATTTTCAAGAAGACTATGATGAGGCTTGACAATGAACAAACATAGTAATATGTTTACATGATGTTTTTGTGTAAGTTTGGATTTTTGTGTTAAGAGGATGTTTTTGGTCCGGTAATTAGTATGTTTACATGTTTCGAAACTTATATTCTTAGATATAATCTGTTAGTAGTTTGAAGCTTCTCTGTGAAGCTTACAATTTGAAATCAATTCAAATCTAAAAAGTAAACAGTACCTACTTTTGTTATGACGAATAAAGTGGGAACACAGTTTTGTAATTGATTTTTTGAGTATATGAATATTGATACTCTGAAGTTCATTCGAACTGTTTGTTTGATACAAAATAGATTGCTATATCTATTTTTGGGTTCTTTTTGTTTGATATTGTCATGATTTACTTTAAATTTATGAATGTGGATTGATTTTAGTGTAACTGTAGATGATTACTGATTGTTTTGTTTTTCTGGTTTTTTCCGAGATCTTTGATGTTTTGGAATTTTGATGTTTTGGCCTAATTGTATGATTGTTTTGATTAAAGAATAGAGATTGTGTTCAAAAGATTGTTTTTCTCATGTTTCGGGTTTTTTCGACTTTAGAAATGTTGATGTATTACCCTTATTATATGAATGTTTTAATTTAAGTACGAATCAAGAATGTTATAAATAAAATAATGCTTTTTTTATTTTTTGGGTTTTCCTTTTTCGAGTTTTGTCATTTTGATGTTATATGGAGTGCTTTTAGTTTAGTCTTAGATGATTACAGATTGTTTTGTTTTTTGGATTTTTTTTCGAGATTTCTGATTTGTATGTTTTGTCCTAATTATATGAACATGGATTGACTTTACTTAGAGATTGTGTTTATATTTAAAATATTAAAATGTTTATTTTTTTGGCCTAATTATATGAATGTGGTTTAATTTTGGTTATTTGTAGATGATTGGGATAAGGACGAGTTTGCCTTTGTCGTCGATTGACGAGATTGTAGCTCAGTTGACTGTTTATTTTATCGTTGAGGATTATACGAATTCCTGGATTCATAGGTTTCTGCATACTGAATGGGGTTTGTATGAGAAAGTTCACAAGGTTCACCATGAATATACTGCTACAATATCATATGTTGCGCCATATGCGCATTGAGCAGAGGTTTTGATTTTGGGAATCCCGACGTTTCTTGAGCCTGCTATGGCCCCTGGGCATATGATTACCTTTTGGCTTTGGATTGCATTGAGGCAGGTTGAAGCTATTGAGACTCATAGCGTAGCGGGTACGCATGCCTTTGTTATACCCTACTCTATTAAAATTTGCTTTATATGATTGTCGTTTATTTCCTATGATAGTTTTGACTAAATGATACGAGTGATAACAATGATAACTGCACTGTTTATAAAGTGAACTGAATTGGTGGGATTTGTAAAAGTTACTATTGCTAAAAGATTACTTATTTTTATTGTTATTTTTTTTTGCTTAATTAAATAATACATATATCTTCTTTTGTCTTGACATACCTTAAATAACTGTATTAAAGAAAATGAATTGTAATTCTCAAACCACTTTGTGTTACTGCCTAATTTAGTCTTTGTTTCTGAGAAAATGGCTATGAATTTGGGCTGAACATATTGTTAATGATTTGATTCATGTAATCAAAAACTCCTTGCCAAAGGAAGCGAACTTCTTAAAAGAACTCGAAATGGTAATTACTACTTTTGAAAAAGCAAAGACAGATTAAGTGTCTAAGCTTCGTTTTAACAGAAACTTTTACGATGTTGCAGGTGATCTCTACTGGATATTTGTATCGGTTTACATTCATCGGACTGGATAGGTAAGTGATCTAGGAGAACCTTTACAAGCCAGAGTCTTCTTATATTTTACTGCAGCAGAATAAGACCTACTAAACCTGTCAGCAACTTAGGCCACCATAACAAGTGTCCACAATATGAGGATATATGGATAACGGGTACTCAAGACCTCTTCTAAATCTGAACTCTCTTAGAATCTTAAAGAGTTAGTAAAAGCCACTAAGTGGACAAGTACAAGTCTAGCTACTAATTCAGTGCAGAGTAAACTCTTCTAACCCCACAACTGACCACTATAACAAGTGTCAAAAATTTAAGGTTGTTCGATTTAGGTAAAGTCGAAACCTCTCTCCTAAACATGAGCTCTAATAACATGTTAGTTGACCAACACTCCCAAAAATAAAGTGTCAGTAGAAGCTACTAAACGGATCTTATGAAGATATATCAAGCAGGCAAAAATATAAAGAAGTGATCATTAGTACCAATGATGTGTTTGATTGCAAATGCTTTGCTAATGTAGGAGATTGTTTATAGTTCATATGCTTTTAGTTAGTCAGATTATGATAGATGAACTATACTATTTTTTAGCAGAATCCAAATTAAGTTGTGCTTCTTTTGTAGTCAAATCGATCGTATGCCAGCAACAAGAAGCGGGTCCTTTTAATTTAATTTGAGATGTTTAGTCGGCTACTAACATGTACATAATTTTATACAGATTTAATGCTTTTTGTTCATATTTGTAATAAAAAAAAAGCACAGTGTACCGCAATGCGCATTTTCATGAAACTCTTACATCAAAGCAATTTTTTACAACTAACTAAAGGTTTACCAGAATCTAAAATATTTTTCTCAACTACAGGAGCCTTATAAGTTTCTGCGATCACATCACATTAGGGGCCTTACAACTTTCTGCAATCACATCACATCAGGGGCCTTGCAACCGTGGTAATTTAGGTACAGTATACACTAATACACTCCTGGAAACTCATTTTTTTCAACGCAAGTGTGAGATACAACCGACTACATCAAAATTTGACTCGGGTCTTCTTGAAAATTGGAACTTTTTTGGTCTTGCATCTGCTTTCGTATCTTTTGTGCTTTGATTAACATGAAATCTACAATTTTAGCATGTTGGATGTTAAATGTCACACTATTTATAAGTGTTTAGCTTTTATTGAGCAAGAATGTGTTGGTAAATATTAATAATAACAAGTTGCTATAAGAGCAAATACCTTGGTCCTTCTGGAGAATTGTGGCGTGTTTGTAAGCCTATAGCCACAATTTTGTTTTGTTGTAAATTCATAGTTGCAATTTTGTTTTTGTTTTTCTGCATCTGCGTTTGAGTCATATATCAAAATTGTTTTGCTTCATCCAGCATGACATAGGAGGTTCTTTTGGTATCAGTCGAGAAGGGATTGTGAGAAAACTGTTAATGCAAAATGGAGGCCCCTGGAAGAGAATTGGGTCTAGGAATATACATGATAAATAAGAGTAGAGAATTTTTTCTATGATTCCAGGGCCTTGGGTATTAGCGTTACTATGTTTGTGAGATTGTATACGTCTGTAGACATGGCTGTTTTCTACAGTAATTTTACAATTTAAATCTTTACCCTTAATTTTGTAGTTAATTGCAAAATTTCCACCCATTCAAACATTGTCAGCGTTGTCTCACATCTAATGGAAGTCTTGACTTGGTGATTTTTGTTTGTAAGGACTTTTTTACTCAAAAAAAGAGGGGCACTACGGTGATTCATTAGACTCTCTTTGACATGTAATTATCAATTATCTATACATTGTCTTTGTTAATGTTGGGATTGAGAAGAAAATATTAATTTATCGATGTTAGTCATTAACGAGGTTCTCTGTATATGACCACTGGTTGATATAAAATGACTCGGCCATCAAACTAATATAGATATTAGTTTAAAGAGGATACTATTAATATAATTATTTTATCATGTTAGAAGTTTAAGTAGCGTTAATCAAAATAAAACATAATAGACATGACCGAACTACAAAGAACTTTGAGAAGTAAAAGATAATGCGAATCAGTCCCTGAGAGCTATGTTTGGAGCTGGAATGCAATTTCAAGATAAGAAAGAAATAGTGCAATTCTCTGAACTTTAAGAGTGAACTTTAAGAGTAAAACCAATTCGATATCTGCTACATTTAGCTTTTACACTTGAAGTATTTAAGATTTATTTAATTTATTCAACATGTCTACATCTGCATTTAATATAATCCAATACATTAGCAAAATTTCTATCTGGAGCAGTGATGGCGGTATGAAAACTTTGAATTGTGTAGATTCTGATTCTTAGGATAGTATGAACTACAAATATAGATGTATTTTTTAAGGAACTAAAGAGTGCAGTAAATGTGTTTCATGACGCAAAGGTTGACATTTGAACCTGCTGAAATGTGCTAAGAGATGCCAAGATAGAGCCTCCAATCTACACACTGTACTTCCTGGTGCCACCACCATAATCTTCATGCTACTTGGTGCCACCGCCGTGATTTCCTTGCTGTTTCTGTCAGCAATTCCTGGGAACATGGTCGTTCCACCACTAATAAGAACAATGTTTCCATAAAGTTCCTTCCTAATTTCCACGTCGCAAGTTTTTCTCAATAAGGTTATATTGAGCACATGTTTATGCCTCTACAAGTTCTCTAATGAATATCAATCAATATATTCCTAATTCTGGATAAGGTTTTACAGGTTTATGTTATTGTCTAATAGTAGAATTAGACAGGTCAGTGGTCAGTGTCATTACCAAAAACAACAAGAAAAAAATTATTTAAAATATTACAAATAAAATCAGAAGACTCAGAATATCTAAATACAATGCAGGTTCTTTACAATGTCTATATACAATTACAATGCAGGTTCTTTACATAATTCGACTCAGAGTTTATGATAATAAATATATCAGATTTTAAACATACAAAATAATATTATTTAATCTACCGATCAGTCGGGTTTCACTGCCTTTCAATTTTCCTTTACTTATTTGAGCCTCATGTTGTTATCATCATAATGCAGGTACTTAGATTTTGGCCAAAGCAATCGTGGAACTGGATGGTACAGGTTATATATCAACTTGACATCATGGATATAGAGCTGTCAAATTTTAAACTTATGTGTCAACGATATTAACAGGTAAAAAATGACACTTGGACCAGTATCACCTTCCTCGACAAATAAAGGTTTTATTTAGTCCTCTTTCGCACACACATGTTTGGGTTATTCACGAGCATACATGTTTGAGAATGAGAATGACTTAAGTAGGACGACCTCATGATCACTCATTGTAAAATGCTGTATGGTGGTCAAGACTAACGGCCCTACATGTGAAAAGGTTTTTACATCTATTAATGAAGGACCACCTTATATCTAATGCTTTTTTTATTTTTTTGATCAAAATACTATACTGATGACTTCTATCCTATGAAGAGGAAATCTTAAGTTTGTTTCTAACTTCACATGTAGAAGAGAAGAAACTAGTAACTGATAAGCCGTTTGTTTCGTTTATTGAATATTACAAGTGAAATTCTTAGTATGAGATTAAATAGTATCCAGAAATGTTTGGAAAAGTTTTTGTGTTCTTATTTTTTCCAAGTTAAAATTGAAATAGAAGTATGGTTCCTACTTTTGGAGAAAAGTTAACTGTATTTGTTTGTTTATGATTCAGCGTTACTGTTAAATATTTGGAGGTCTGCATTTTTGGGTACTTCAAGTTTATTTTATTCTACTCATGTTCACTTCATTCTCTGCATATATGAGTGTGTGTGTGTGTTCTGCGCAATTGATTTAAGATAGTAGTAAATTTACAATGATAAACTCTATAAAGCAGAGATTGGAAGACCTTGGGCCCTTGGCTTTGTTGTTGATGAAGAGTAGAAGAAAACATTACTCTTGCAACGTATCAGTTTAGAAGACATATACAGAAAGCAAGAAGGTTGTTTTCAATTTACAGATGTGTGTGAGCATTGTAGCGGGGCTATGCTTTTTTGAGCATAAAGACGTCTTCTAATTATTTAATTAATATCTCAGATACAATTATTTCTTGGAGAGATCAGGAGTGTTCATCTGAGGTAGCTCTTAGCTTCCAACAAATATTGAGTCTTGACACTCAGATCTCTGTAGTGCCCGATACTCCTTACCTTAGTCTGCAAGATCAGGAAATATAACTAATGTATTTTCATGTAGTGCAAGATCAGGAAAAGAATAAGATTTAGCACTTAATTAACACACGTCCACACCTAACCTGCAAGTTACTGATTGAAGTGTAAAAGGAACATAGATTGGTAAAATCTGATGGTGCACTATTTCCACGAGTTTAGTGGTTAAAAGTGTATTAAGAAACAAAGAATTTAGCATAAGATGTATTTTTTTTAATTTAGTTCATTTTTACATAAACTTAGACTAAGGAAATTATACTGCAGAAGAAAATTCTGTAATAAAAAAAAGGAATTCAAAAACCAAATGAAATTGTTTGTATATAGTAAAATAATAAATTATACGGTACTTGAAAACATTTAGATGCAAAAGTAAAGAAATTATATTGCAGAAAAAAATTTTGTACAAAAAAAGATTAGAAATACACCTCATAGCACATTAAGACCACCTACATAAAGACCAAATGAAGTGTAATGGAAGTGGATTCCCTGAGAATGTGGACGAGTGCAAAAGTAGAAAATGAATGTGTAGGATTAAAGTTGATCAATGAGAAAAGTTGAAAGAAGTAACACGTATAATTGGTATAAGGGCATTGCATAGACGGATGAGCCAAAAAACATACTTATATCACCCTCTATCAATAAAAACTAATAACACTCAACATAAGTGCATCTCTCATTCGAAGCTTTCTTATCTATAGTCTGACATTCTACTTGAGCTTTGCCAAATCTTAACAAGGACTGTCACACAATAACAATATACGTCTTTCATTTTAACTAATCCTCCAGATTCTGTTTTGAACTAGCAGAGTACACAACCATGTAAGAGTTAAAACAGCCATAAATTTATTAAATTTTTGGTATTATCATTTTAAATTAAATAATATGTCGTGTACGAAGTACGGGCAAAATGCTAGTAATATTAAGTCGACTAAAAATCAAATAACGGCCCGTTACGGAGTTTCGAAACATCCAAAGCTATTCCAGCTTTCCACTAGATATTAGGGAAAAATAACTACCCGTTATGGAGTTTCGAAATATCCGAAATCATAACCTTTATTATAATACCTGATTCTACCAATGTTAAGTAACCAATCAGAAAATTAAGAATTATTTTAGAACCAATCAGAGCCAATTCCTAAATTTTAGACCAATCACGTTATATTAAGAGTTTTCCTTATTTACAATCTCACCCTACCTTATTAACCATGGTTAGTTAACACTTCTAATTTAAATACAATATTGATTTTATTAGACATATCCATAAATACATATTTTTTAATATTTACATATCCATAAATACCTATATTTTAAATAAAAAAATATTACTGAAAAAATACTATTTTAATTTGAAATCAATCACGATATACTATTATATATTTTAAATTATATTTCATAACTACTCATTCATTAATCAACCACTTTTTTAATATAAAGTCAATCACAATCATATTATCATAATTTGTTAGTAAAATTAATTAATAAATGCATATAAGCCAACGCTACATATATTTTAATTATTTAAATTATTAAATATACGTTAGAAGACTATTATTATTGGTTGGTGAATAAATTACCAATCAAAAAATAAAAAATATTTTCGAGACAATCAGAATTCACTTCAAAATTTATTATTTACCATGCTTAATCTAATTTACTAATCGTGATTAAATTAAATTTAAATATAATGATATCTTGATTTAATAAATTCGTAAATCGCATGATTTTTAATTTTAAAAAATTACTACTAATTTTAAATAATATTTTCTATAAATCCACGTAACAGTAAATTACATATGTTTATACTCCCTCAGTCCCACCATTTCTTTACATGATAGCGACGGGGGCTCGACACGTATTTTAACGCTCCTAAAAAGTATAGTTTCATAATTTATTTTAATTTTTTTTCTTCTGAATAAAAATTTAATGCTTAAATTTTTATTCAAAAAAGAAAAATTTAAAAATAAGTTATGGAACTATACTTTATAGACGCCTTAAAATGCGTGCCAAGCAAGATTGAAAACATGTAAAGAAATGGGTGGGACGGAGGGAGTATATCTTTTAGTTATAATTTTTTTTAACATCCTTTATTATAAACCAGAATCTATCACGTATTAGCTAACCAATCATAAGGTTGTGAATTATTTTAGTATCAATCAGAGTCTAGATGAATTAACCTTAATGTAACATGTCTCTATTAGATCTAGATTCTACGTTTCAGGTAAAATTAAACTCATTAACAATAGCTTTTTTTATATCAATTAACTAAATATAATAACTGCTTATATATAAAAAAAAACTAGACATAATAACTACTACTTTTTATTTAAACGATTAACTAATTATCAATTTACACAAAATAAAAATACCTCAAATTCATTTTGTCAAAAAATAAAAAATACCTCAAATATAAAATTCTTACAAATTGAAAAATAGAATTGTTATATCAATTTAATCATTACAAGAAATCTAAGCCGCTTATTCCCTATTCTCCATCAGACCTAGCCAACTTTGATGAACTAAGTGTCTGCATCAATTCTCAAAATGATTTCGATTTTAAAATCCAATTGGATTTGGAATGATTTCGATTTTAAAATGAGTAATCAGCACTTTGTACCCCTTATCTTTGGGCGTTTTTTCAATTTGGTCTCAAACTATGTTTCTTGACAGATTGCACCCCTATGGTTTCAAACTCGCTTCAATTTGCACCCTTTTGACCAAATTTCGTCCACTTTGACCGTTACTATTAGGCTAATCAAGGGTAAATTGACTGTTTCTTGAATAAATCTTTGTATTTTTACCCTCGCTCATCCTAATAGTAGCGGTCAAAGTGGACGAAATTTGGTCAAAAGGGTGCAAATTGAAGCGAGTTTGAAACCATAGGGGTGCAATCTGCCAAGAAACATAGTTTGAGACCAAATTGAAAAAACGCCCAAAGATAAGGGGTGCAAAGTGCTGATTACTCTTTTAAAATCCAATTGGATTTGGATTGGATTTGATAAAATGATTTGGATTTGGATACCTCAAAAACCCGATCCGATCCGACCCATTGCCATCCCTATTTGGAAGGCCGGTCAACGCCCATATAAGATTAGTTTCTCGATTCTCTGATGCAAAATTTTTCTAGACCCTTGAAAATCGATTCTTGAGAAAAACACACAAGTCACATTCAATAAAAATGCATTCAATAGTTTTTTTTTCGATAAATAAATAAAAAAATCTCTTTCCTTCATCAACTTAATTGCTATTAACTTTAATATTATACGTATTGCTATTTCACCAATTTAATATTCAAAGGTACATCGTGAATGGCCATAACCATTCAGAAGGTATCTTGAATTTACAACACGAATTAATGACAAAAGGTGCGGAAACAATCTTAAAACCATTCATTGTCATTTATTTTGAACCATTTTTTAAATATAATTATCATTTTGATTATTTGTCCTTAAATTTGTTTTGTGGTTTCCTATTAGTTAAAAAATCCAAGAGTGTAAAGTCAATTAATTAGTAAGTCCACATTAAAATTAATATTAAATTAGAATTACTAATAGTTAAATAGATGTTTTATAATTATCTTTCAAAATAAGAACCAACCATTTTTTTCATTATTAGCATTTTAAATATCTATCCTTAAGTTAAGTTGTGGTTTACCATTAATTAAATGCAATCCATGAATATAAAGACAATTACTTAGTAAGTTCGCAATAGATATATGTATAATATTAAATTAGATGTACAATTAGTTAAATATATATAAATTTGATGTGATACATGTGTAAATAAAATATTAATTTCAAAGATATATTTAATTAATTTATTATTTCAGAATTTATAAATTTTATATTTTTTATGTCTCATATTTTTCTCCGCTTCTAACCTTTTTCACTTCCATCTTTGACAAGCTAATCAAATTGATGTATATGAAATATATGCGTTAACTTGACAAATTAAAATAAGTTGAAATTATATCATTATAAATTTTGTTTATGGGTTGTTGTGAGACTAATAAACAAATCTACTGCAAAAAATCAGACTCTCTACTTTTTTTAGATTAGATGACACCCCGGTGAGCATCCTTATTGCTTCCTCAAACTAAGTATGACTACCGTAGTTGTATATATACATAGTGTTTTTATTTGGCAATTTAAATTATTAGATTGAGAAAAGTTAATGTTTATGAATGATGCTGTTTTTTTTTGTAAGAGTTAATCACTTTATGTATCTACTTTTGATTTTATTACTACAAAAATACCTACACACTTATTCACACACATATGCATGTTCCAAATTAAAGCCTATAACTTTTCTCCACTTAATAATACTTATATTAATATATTTGTTCGTGTGTCGAATACATATTAATATGCCACAATTTTTTTGTTATCAAAGTAGTTAGAAAAATCACCTATCTAATTCTCCAAAATCATTTTTGTACTTTGGTAGTCAACTTTAACATAGGTACTCTATAAGCTCAAGTCACGAAATTATATAACCTGCTAAGAGAATAAATTTTACCATTGCTTACTCCCTCAAAAGATATTCAATTTTAGTCTTTTCTTTTATTTTATGAATTTACATAATTGTTGGTGGATCCTAAATATGAATGAATTTCATGCCATAATTAATGATTGTTATTGCCTATCCGAGAATATAAGGTGAATTTTATTTTTAATTTTTTGGAAGAGTAATGTTAGGTACCCCAAATTGGTACCCAAAAAATGCTCCCAAATGATGTGGTATTGATGAGTTGGATATATGGAGAATTTTAATTGGTGGGATTTATATGGCCCTGGCGGGCCCATTGTAATTATAACCATTCAGATAATGACATGTGTGCTTTGGGAAAAAATTTGGGTACCAATTTGGGGTACCTAGCATTTTCCTTTTTAGAAACTAAATTTTTCACTTTACTTTACTGGTAGGTCACTAGAACATACGCAAACAAGACAAACAATGATATGTTATTAATGGGATATGTACTCTCAATAAAGTACTTTATGGTGTATGGGTACAAATTTTGTTGCCGAATTTGCATTCGAAAAAGTAAGAAAATATATGATAAGTATGGTCATTCTACCTGTGCCGTTAACATTATTAGTAACATTTTTCTAACCATTATGGTCAAGCGCAATATTTTCTTAAGAATAAATTGAAAATTACTAAATAATATATATAACTTTTTTATTTAATTAAAATCTATTATTATAGTCTCTATTATTGACATAACAAACATGTTGATATCTGACATATTATTATAGAAAATTAACTAACTATATGTATGTCTTATAAGATCTTTATGGTTTCACAGATACATTGAATCAGGAAGTTACATCTATATATAACAAAATTGCTC
Source organism: Kitagawia praeruptora (assembly GCA_037693485.1). NCBI lineage: Eukaryota > Viridiplantae > Streptophyta > Magnoliopsida > Apiales > Apiaceae > Kitagawia > Kitagawia praeruptora. Next base: position 39,753,595 of record CM075349.1, read on the forward strand.
GGTTAATAGTGTGTTATGGTCACTAGCAACGAGCAACTTCAATACGATGAAATTTCCATTTTACTTGAATTTAAATGTAAATATTCATTTGTCATGGGTTTAAATGCTTCTAAACTTATGACTTAAGATTTATTATATCACCCACTCAATCAGTTTCATATTTCTTTTTATTATCCTTAATATAATTTATCCATTGCGTAGGAAAAAATTATAAACAATCTTTTGATGCTTTTGAGACTTTTTTTTGAATTCCAACGAGACTTTTTTATGAAATTAACAAAGTAAAAACTGAACAAGAAACCAAATCACTAGAAGTAATTTATGTGTAGGGTAGTTAGGGCTACACAACATTTCAATCTAGATAGGTAAATAAGACTGGACCGGGTCTATCAGTCCAAGCCCCGGACCGGATCGTATATAAGCGGTCCGGTCTCCGGTCCTTCAAATAATAAAAATCTAATTTTTCGTCACGTAGAAAAAATCCGGATCGGATCGAAGTTTGTGTATGTAATTTTTTTATATTACTTTAATTTTGAAATTATATAATATTGATATTAAATATTTAAATACATCATAATTTAACAAACTAAATTAGTAGATAAAAAATTGATGAAATAGTAGAGATCACCATTACAATCTAAATATTTAAATGTAAAAATTTTATTTTTTGATACTTATATATATTTTTGGTAATTATTTATTATTTTTTAGAATTGTACTTTCGGTGCGTAGCAAGGGTAAAATGCTAGTATATTTAGAAAAGATGTTCCATAAAGTTTTCCATCTTCGAACAAGGAAGTTGCAGAAGTATCTATACTCTTTATTAAAAGCAGAAACCCCCTTTTAATGATATGCCATGGTATGTCATGTATATCGCGGCATGCCACTAAATATTAATTAATTTATTAATTTAATTAGGAGTCTATTAACTAAAAATTGAAATAAAAGTCGAGAATATAGTATTATATAGAACTTAAGACTCAATTAATTAATATTTAAAATCATAATATTAAATATTAATTTAATTTAATTTAAAATAAAAGTCGAGAATATAGTATTATATACAACTTGGGGCTTCAAGATTTTATTTTATATAGATTAAGGGCAAAGTTGTCCAAAAACACAAGATATATAATTTAGAGACAATTTATATTTGATTGACAGTTATAATCATACACCAACTTCAATCACAAAATCCTCCATTAACATCATAAAATTTTTCCAATATTTTCATCAACTTTTGTGAAAAATACTCAAGTTATGGTATAAATACAATGTATGAGATTAAATGTTCAATAACAGAATATTCAAATACAAGTAAGTTCACTTGCACAATTTTAGAATTGACGTGCTTGACTTCAAAATTCGGATGCGTAACTTTTAAGCGCAGTTGTAGAACATTAAAATTATGGTATAAATATAATATGGGTAATAATGTTCAGCAACAGAATATTGTTAAAAAGGTAAGTTCAGTTGTAGATTTTTGTAATAAAAGCAAGTTTAGTTGTAAAATTTTTAAGCTCGTGCACACAACTTTGAAATTCAGTAGCAAAATATTGTATTTTTACTACGAAACAAAATAGATTCTGCAGTAAAACCCTATTATTTCGAGGATTATTTTTTTGTAAATTAAGTTTAATAAAATAAATTAAAATTTTTGAAGAAAGGAGATTATAAAAATTGAAAAAATTAGCCAAAAGTTATGTGACATAAAAAAATATTAATAAAAATAAAATTTTTAATAAATGAGTCATTAATTAAATTTCCTTATTTCAATTAATTGAACTAATAGTGTAGTTTTTATTTCTAACAATATCCTTACAAAAATTATTTAAGAATGAACTGAATCTGACTGATAATTTAGAAGTAATCCAACAATTAATAATGGTTCTTCACTTCTATTTTAGTGTTTGGTTCCATATAAATACACGAGGATGTTATTGTAATTACAAAATATTATACATTTACAAAAATGTTCCTACTATTTTATATTAAAAAATACTTGCATCTGAGGTAAGTTCCTGTTGTGGAATGAAAACTATGTTATGAATATGACGGCTAGGGTTTGTGTATTTAATGCTAGGGTGCGTGAGCTTCGTGCTTTAATGGCTGCTCTCGTGTTCGTGGCTAAGTCTGCCTTCACAAGATGCCTACGTACTTTGATGTGTATCAAAGATCAAGCCAAAAAACGTAGTTCTAGGGTGAGGGAGTCGATCCTTTATATAGGCTGAGAAGCCTAAGAATTGTGATAGGGTTAGGTGACTTGGTGGGCAAGTCAACCATGAGGAAGGTTCTAGACTCCTACCTTGTAGGAGTCTATTTCCTTGTATGACTGTGTGCCTTGGAGGTTACTCTTTTAAGAGATAACATCCTTATCTGACTTGTATTTCCCAGTTGTTGATTATCCCTTAATATTAATTACGAAATTAATATTTATTTAGGGTCTTTGGGCCACCTGGTGGGCTCCATGCTTGTACTAGGTTTAATTAACGCCACATTAAATATATCTTTGGGGCTTATTTTTAGCCCATATCATTTGCCCCCCAACTTCTAGGAAAACTGATCAGGTTTTCCTCGAAGTTTCAACGGTCTTTTCCGAGACTTGGGTCAGGGTTTAAATATGTACACTAGTGTTTCGCATATATCGTCTTTTGTAAAGTGTGGAGCGACCTACACATTTACAACGATTGGCCTTGTTCGAGGCTAAGCGATTATATTCCATAACTTTAGTTACAGAATTTTTGTATATCTTTTTCAAGGAATTCTCTTTAAATTTCTTATATCTCCGCATTTACCCTATATTTTAGGATTTTTGTAGTACCCACAGGTATTTTTCTCATCAGAATTCTATGTCTATGAAGATTTGTCGTTAAAAAATCAATTTTTATAGAAATTTTCGACCAGAACTAGTCATTTTCGACCAAGATTTCGACCAGGAATTCGACCAGAATTCTGGTCGAAATAAGGCCTTCAATTTCTTCTGGTCGACAGACTTTTCGACCAGAACTCCTGATCGATTCGACCAGGATTCTAGTCGAAGTAGTTTGCTAAGCTGTGTTATGTTCGAAACCTTTTTCGACCAGGATTCCTGGTCATTTCGACCAGGATTTTGGTCGAATTAAGGGTCCAAGTTTCTCCTCGTCGAAGGTACTTTCGATCAGGATTCTTTGTCATTTCGACCAGGAATCTGATCGAATTAAGCATTAAAAATTCTTCTGGTCGAACACATTTTCGATCAGGATTTTTGGTCATTTCGACCAGGATTTTGATCGAATTAAGCATAAAAAATTCTTCTGGTCGAACACATTTTCGATCAGGATTCTTGGTCATTTCGACCAGGATTCTGATCGAATTAAGCATCAAAAATTCTTCTGGTCGAACACATTTTCGATCAGGATTCTTGGTCATTTCGACCAGGATTCTGATCGAATTAAGCATCAAAAATTCTTCTGGTCGAACACATTTTCGATCAGGATTCTTGGTCATTTCGACTAGGATTCTGATCGAATTAGGGGCCTTCTTGGCTTATGGGCCTACTTTAACGGGCCTCTTATTTTATTGGGCTTTATGGGCCTAAATAAATTTTGACCTAGCCCACTTCAATAATTCCCACAATTTCTTTTAGAATGTTTCTACTTTGCAAAATATCTTTGATATTGTCCATAAAATATCTCAGATATTTCCGTAAAATATCCCAGATATTTTCCGTGGAATCTTCCAGAATTGGGCCTATTCCCAGTTGGGCCAGTTTCATGGGCCTTTTACAGGTCAATTTTACCATTCTTACAGGTTACCGTAGGTTTTTTGACCGTTTGTGAGCATTTCAACCGGCTAGGTATTCCTATAAAAGAGTGAGAGTTGAGAGTTCATTCTCCACACTCTCATTTCTACTCAAAATCTCTCTAAGTTTAGCAGGCAATTTTCTCTCTAGTTTCCGTTGAAGTTTTCAGGCAACCTCAGGCCTTCTTCTCCGATCGTCTTCTCCGTTTCCAGTCAAAGTTTTTAAGCTCTCTTCAATGGCGGACAAAGCTCAAGCTCGACTTATGAAGATGAACTCTGCTTCTTCCAAAGGTACTATCACCATTCGCTCTCCTTACACATCATTATTAGATATGTTAAATGAGCGAGCAGATGACTACCCTAGCCTAACCGAGTTAGATGCATATGATTGTTGTAATACGTATCATGATGCTGAGGAAATTGCTAGGTATAATAAGTTATTTAAGATTAAAAAACTTATAAACTCGTTCCAGCTGGGCCAGGTGACAGGCCTTGTCATTGGAGGCCCAATGCCTTGTGTATTTATAGGGAGTGCCTAATAGCAGGGCTCCGTTTTCCTTTTCATGAGTTTATCCCACGTCTTTTAGCTGATATCCAATGCAGCCCTTGCCAACTACCTCCAAATGCATGGAGAATAATTCTTTGTTTTATGGTTTTATGCCTAAGATGAAATCTGCCCTTATCTGTAGCCCTTTTTCGCAAAATTTTTCAAATCTATAACAGCCCAATTTTGCATAATGGTTGGGTATACATCAAACTTTGTCCCAAAGTCCCCCCTATTTTCAATGGTAAATCAGTGCCAGATAACAACCCTGGTTGGAAAAAAGAGTTTGCTTATCTTGAGTGGGAGGGTGGTGACTGGGGCACCCTTTTTAGAAAGACTTTTTCCAAAGTTTCGGATGGAAAAGCTAAGGGGATCACCCTTAGTACAGAGGATCAAGCCGCCTTTGACACCCTGACCAAAGGTGATGGTATGTCTATAACCTGCCAGAGCCTCATAAATGAAGAATCTCTGAGGGCAGTAGGCCTCTCACCAGTTTCTGAACAGGGTAACTTTCTTTCCTTTCTTTGTTTTTTATGTTTTCATACTTGACTTATTCAGTTGTATCTTTATTCTTGTCAATGCAGTGGCAAAGATGCTTGTGGAGGCTTCTCCTGATAATGAGACTTCCAGGATGGTTCGGACAAAGAGGAATGCAGATCCTCGAGAAAAAGGAGTTGAGCCTTCATTCTTACGCCCACATAAGGTTCAGAAAGGGAACCTTAAGTTTGGTGACATAGCTGACTTGGAGGGTAGCTCTCAAGTCAATGTTCAATCTGCTGTGTTTAGGCCATCTTGGGGCTTTAGGAAGCGAGACTCTGTTGTGGGCTCCACCAAGCATGCCATGGACTGGTCGCTGAACTCAATCACTCCACCAGACTACAAGGACTTGGTTCTCAATGGAGGTATTGGTGAGTCAGAAGCACTGGGCTCTCAGGCTATTGCTGCAGTAAGTTTCAAACCTTGTCTTTTTAACAATCATTAGATTCTTTGCTTTATCTTTACATTCTAACTCTGTTTCTGTGTGCAGGCTAACGTTCACTTCCAAAGCTTGATCTACCAATCTAAAGCTTGGAAGGAGAAGGCCAAAGGTTTTGAAACTGAATCTCAGAAAAGGAGCCTGCATATTCACCAACTTGAGGAGCAACTCAAGAAGAATGATGAGGAGCTAGTGAGTGCCCATGCTGAGGTGGTGGCTCTGAAGGATGACAAGGAGAAGGTGATTGATGATTACTTGGACTCAGATGAGTACAAGAGTCTCATGGATCAGCATGATGAGATGCTTTATCCTAGTCAGTTCACAGAGGGGTGGAACAAGGCACTTGAGGCTGTTCTAAGGAGCCATCCTGGCCTATTCCAGTCTTCTGCCTTTCCTAGCCCTCATCCTCCTAGCACCATGACTACTGTAGCTGAGGCTGGCTCTAGTGAGGAGTTATTTGGTGAGGATGATGCCTTGGTCAGGAAGCACACTGCAGCTAGGTCTTCGGATCCTGAGCAGCCCCTTGTTCGAGAGGGAGATGCTAACTCGGATGGGGAAGCTTCCACCACTGCCACCAGCTCTGAGAGTGGTTCTCCTGTCAAGGAGGCTCCTAAGGCCACTTAGCTTAATTGATATATCTTCTGTTTAAACTCTCAATTTGTGTAACTTAACTTTAATAGCCTTCGGGCTTTTATTTATGCAACTCTTTAACTTAAATATTCGTATAGTTAGCTTCATTTCTAGCTTTTTATTTCTTGCCTTTGCTTGTAATCTGTTTAAGCTTTAGAGTTCTCTAGGTATTTGGCCCCTTGGCTTGCACCAAGCTTATGAATTAGTTCATCATTTGTTTTACGTGTTTAAAATAACAAAACAAAGGAAGTAACTCAGAGAGAAATCAAAACAAACTTCATTAGGCTGTCAAAGAATACTGATAAAATGGGCTCAACCCTTACATAAATACTCTATTTCCTACTAGGAGCAGCATGCTCTGTTATGGTTTCATCCGAACCTTATTTCTATCCCTACTAGATAAAAGACCAAGTCTTTAAACATAATAAGTCTTGAGGTTCACTGCATGCCAAGTTGTTTGCACTAAATCACGCAAGCGCACGTGGTCACAAGTAATATAGATATAAGTCAAGTTCGTTCCCACAGAGATCTGGTTTTTACTTTAATTTAGTACCTATGCAACAATGTATGGTTTTAATTCACTGCTAAGACAATTAACAAATTGGGGTTTGATTAACTAAATTAAACTAAAAAAACAAATTAACAAACTAAGAATTAACTAACTAACGAGAATTTAAATCAAATTACTTCTGCAAGAGAAAACATGGAATCCTAACTTCATTAAATACTTCACTTAGATCTGACGCCTTTAATCACTATATGCAATGGTTATGATATCTGATCGGACAACACGAAACAAGTATACGCTACTTCTCAGTATACGAATACCAAACTAAACATACATCCACAAAAAAGATAGAAGATGAATAGACACCAATTATGCTTAGACCCTATATCTCTATAGAATTTGAAAACATAATGGTTGAAGAACAAGTTGTCTATTAAGATCACATAGGGCAGCATAATATCTCTATTGATGCCACAAATCATGATGTTAAAACATCAACCTATCCTATGCTAGCATGGCAAGTTCTAAATCTCAAGATCCACTCTCGTTTCGCAAGAGATTAACAAATTAGATGTTAGCTACGCATCTAAATACATGAAACACAACCATACGAGGATATCAAATATACATCACACACAGATCTTTAAAGCATCAAGATACTAAAGCTCCATAAATAAATCCGTTAGAATCCCATGACAACGATTAGTTCATAATTGAACCTCTCGTCATCATGGGATCTGATGAAACCATGATAAAAACAAAGTATGAAAATATACAAATAAATCTAAGTAATTGATATGTAATGATGTGTAATGGTTCTTCTCCTAATAATGATACAAATTACAAGGGTTGGATGTGTTTATATAGGCTCTAGAAATCTTGTCCACCAAACAATTGCCTTTTTAGAATTGGAATAGAAGATTGACAATTTCCTTCTTGAATGAGAATAGAATTGCAAATTCCAAGTGTAGATCTGATTCTGGAATGTTCTAGCCACCCAGAGTAATTACCATACTTATTAGAAGTAGGAATTATAGCAATTTCCTTGTCAAAGTTGAATTTCTGCAGTTCGGCACATAATACGTTTCCTAAACTGATTCGGTTTTTAAGGAAAATTCGTAGCTGACTTTTCTTCAATATTTCTGGAACTTTCCAATCATAATTGGACCTCTGGACCACCTTAGAATGATAGAGAATCTCGTTATCTTCGCGTGGACAGTAAGATCGTCCAAAACTGACTTCTAGAACTCAAGATATGGCCAAAATCGTAAAAAGGGCAAAAGCTGGAATTTCCACGCAGCAGAGCACGAAGCTGACAGCCTTGGGGCGCTGTCAGCCTTGCTTCAATCTGCACTACATGGCGCTGACAGCCTTGCGGGGCTGTCAGCATGGATGCGTTCTGCGAAAACTTGATTTTTCTTCGTTTTTTCACCGTTTCTTCCCGTTCCTTTTGCATGAGCTTCCGTCTTTCATTCTTAATGACTTGTATACTTCTTAGGAGTTGACACTAGCCACCATTCTTCATTCCATATCATCAATCAACTCCACAAAATGCTCCAAAAACGACGGAAACTACACCTTTAATCGATATTTCTTCAACCCTGCACAATTAAACAAAACACATCAAAACTACCACAAACTTGAGGCCAAAGCTATCAATTTAAGCCGAATTAGAATGTTCCAAGTGGATATAAACTCCACTTATCACACCCCCAAAATTAAACCGATGCTTGTCCTCAAGCATAAACAATTAAACAATAACTAATTAGTACCACTTCCGTAGGTGATCACGGTTGCATTTGGCATATGCAACAAGCCTTTTAAACCCCTAGGCAGCCCTAGTGGACGAGTAAGGTCTCGTGAGGGCCGATAGCGAATGTACCCACAAAATCCAATGCAATGCAATGCATGAATGCAACTAAATGAAAATGCAAATAATCTAGTACTAATATCCTACCATACCTTCAAATCCTCTCATGCCATATCAACTTAAGAATCAAAGTAAATACGCAATGTCTTGGTGTCGAAAGTGCAAGTATTCACATAGTCTACTCAATGAACATGCATAAGTTCTCACAAGTCCATGTCAAGTGTAAGAATAAGTTAGTAAACATGCTAAGACTACAAGAGTACATCTTTGAGACAAAACTCGGGATCTCATACGCAAAAACAAGCAAACACTCACAATCCACTCACAAAAGAATATTCACTCAAGAACAAGGGTAAGTGTATCACTCAATTCCAACAAAATCATAAGCATGCTTGACATTTGGTATCAATCTAACTCTTAACACAACATACATCAATGACGATAATCAAAAGGTCTTTACTTGGGTTGTAATGGGGCTAGGGACAAGGTATGTCAAATAAGCCAAAATATGTGAAGTGTCAAAAGCTAGTAAGTACCATAATACATCATACACAACACCCTATTTCCCCCCCCACATAATTTATACTAAAACAAACACTCGACTAGTCGACTGAAATAGGATCACAACAAACACACACATGCTCTCATAATATATATTTTTCTTTTTTTTTCTTTTTTTTTTCTCTTTTTTTTTTCTTTTTTTTCGAGAGCTAAATAGAACACAAACAATAATATAAACAATAACAATGATCCCATAATTTATTACATATGTCGACTATCAAGTAAACAACCAAACCCAATCTCAATATTTTTCCCCAAAATTATGACCAACAATACCCCTCCTTGCACACCTTATTACTCCCTTAAGCACTCTACTAGCCTTTGACAATGTGGGTTCAAATTAATGTAAGGCCAATACAAGAAAAAGGTCTAGGCAAGTAATGTGGTATGTCACCGAAATAATAGGATTAAGCTCAACGGGTTAACTAATTGATCATGTAAATATGGTGTGGTAATATGGGAAAATATGCGGTTATTCCTAAATGCCTTTATCATTTTAATCGTCAAATAATGTCATGCTTTTCAAGAAAGACCTCAAACAACTGCTAGCAATGCAAACAATCCGTGGACACTCAAGCAAATGAATAAATTGCAACAAATATGCAATAAGGCTCAAAAACTCACTTGGTGGAAAAACATACTCAATCCCAAGAAAAAAATCTCTCTAAAGCACCTACTTGTATTCAAAGCATGCAAACTAAATCAACTTGCACATATTCATGTCCTTCTAATCACTTACAACATTCAATAAGTCTACTAGCTTCAACTTACTAGTGTATGTGTGTGCACAAGAACAAAGCATATCACTTCTCAATCAAAAGCGCCAACAACATAAAATTCCTATCAAGCATGAGTGCAAATGCAAACTATTATGAACTCACATGATATACAAACATAAAAAACAGAATGTCCTATATGAAACAAACGTAGATAACACGAACATAAATGCATAATTTACTACTACTAATATGCAAAGCATGAAATCCTACATGAACAAATAACATAAATATTGACCACACGCTACTTATCCCCCATACCACCCCCAAACTTAAAATATTCAATGTCCGCATTGAATGGAAAGTAATACAAGGAATAGTAGAAAACTTACCTAAATAAAAATGCCGAAAAATGTGGGTTGCCTCCCACGAAGCGCTTCTTTAACGTCAATAGCTTGACGTTACTTCCAAGCCTCCATTAAGGATGATAATAGTTTGCCTGTTCCTCTCTTCGTGAGACTTCATCATCATCACGGCGGCACACTTTCTGCCACTTCTCCTCGCTTGGCCTATTCGTGTAACAGCTATATCCAATTCCAATGCCTTCATCTGTTGACCCAAAATCTGACAATTTGTAGAACAACACACAATCGCGGGCTTCACTTGAATATAATGGAGGAGGGTAGATGTAAGTTGCTGAAGCCTTTGGTTCCTCAAAGAGAACTTCCTCCATTGGCTCTAATGCGCTACCTCCATCTTTATACTCTGAGACAAGTAGAAGATCTGCATCTTTCTCATGATCATCAGCCTCTTGGAACGCATATACCAATTCTTGAAATTTGCGTAGCTCATCAGTGTCTGTCCCAAATAGTGCCCTTTCCAAATCATCCACCATCCTAACATGATCAAATTCCTCACATGGCTTGTGAACACTAACCTCCTCTTGGAATTTGTCTTCCTCAATTATGCATGCAGTACCTTGCTCCAAGTCATCGTTATTTTCTGGAATTGCCTCTACTATGAATTGTTGTTTCTCTTGTTCCAAGGCACTCAAAACTTGAGCAACTAGTGTCCCCATAAATTTGATAGACTTCTCATGACTCTCTACAAGCATCTTAATCTCCTTCCTAATCTCCTTCAAATCATCAACCTCATCAGACTGAAAAGTAAGAATAGGTTGCTGATGTTGAAATTCTTCACTACCAAAGACATATGACATATCTGGAACATCTTGCTGGTACTGTTGAGGATGATATTGAAAATATGGTTGTTCCTCATAAGTGACATATGGATCAACTCCTTCATAGTAACAATATTGTGAGGGATCATGAACGCCCAAACACCGCTCACATTGCTGAGGCTGTTGAATACCACCTTGGTTGCTCCAGCAATAATACGTCTCATGTGCACCCGCACATAGCTCACAAACACTAGCCACCTGCTGAACTCCATAGTAAGTTAGAAAATCCATCTTCAACGTCAACGCTCTCTGACAAGTACCTGAAACACCAACGAACTATACAAGAATAGATGAGAAAAAAGAAATCTGAGTCAGTGAACTCTAACGACCACTATTGACAAGCACATAAACCAAAAATAAAACACCAATGATCCCCGGCAGCGGCGCCAAAAACTTGTTTGCACTAAATCACGCAAGCGCACGTGGTCACAAGTAATATAGATATAAGTCAAGTTCGTTCCCACAGAGATCTGGTTTTTACTTCAATTTAGTACCTATGCAACAATGTATGGTTTTAATTCACTGCTAAGACAATTAACAAATTGGGGTTTGATTAACTAAATTAAACTAAAAACAAATTAACGAACTAAGAATTAACTAACTAACGAGAATTTAAATCAAATTACTTCTGCAAGAGAAAACATGGAATCCTAACTTCATTAAATACTTCACTTAGATCTGACGCCTTTAATCACTATATGCAATGGTTATGATATCTGATCGGACAACACGAAACAAGTATACGCTACTTCTCAGTATACGAATACCAAACTAAACATACATCCACAAAAAAGATAGAAGATGAATAGACACCAATTATGCTTAGACCCTATATCTCTATAGAATTTGAAAACATAATGGTTGAAGAACAAGTTGTCTATTAAGATCACATAGGGCAGCATAATATCTCTATTGATGCCACAAATCATGATGTTAAAACATCAACCTATCCTATGCTAGCATGGCAAGTTATAAATCTCAAGATCCACTCTCGTTTCGCAAGAGATTAACAAATTAGATGTTAGCTACGCATCTAAATACATGAAACACAACCATACGAGGATATCAAATATACATCACACACAGATCTTTAAAGCATCAAGATACTAAAGCTCCATAAATAAATCCGTTAGAATCCCATGACAACGATTAGTTCATAATTGAACCTCTCGTCATCATGGGATCTGATGAAACCATGATAAAAACAAAGTATGAAAATATACAAATAAATCTAAGTAATTGATATGTAATGATGTGTAATGGTTCTTCTCCTAATAATGATACAAATTACAAGGGTTGGATGTGTTTATATAGGCTCTAGAAATCTTGTCCACCAAACAATTGCCTTTTTAGAATTGGAATAGAAGATTGACAATTTCCTTCTTGAATGAGAATAGAATTGCAAATTCCAAGTGTAGATCTGATTCTGGAATGTTCTAACCACCCAGAGTAATTACCATACTTATTAAAAGTAGGAATTATAGCAATTTCCTTGTCAAAGTTGAATTTCTGCAGTTCGGCACATAATACGTTTCCTAAACTGATTCGGTTTTTAAGGAAAATTCGTAGCTGACTTTTCTTCAATATTTCTGGAACTTTCCAATCATAATTGGACCTCTGGACCACCTTAGAATGATAGAGAATCTCGTTATCTTCGCGTGGACAGTAAGATCGTCCAAAACTGACTTCTAGAACTCAAGATATGGCCAAAATCGTAAAAAGGGCAAAAGCTGGAATTTCCACGCAGCAGAGCACGAAGCTGACAGCCTTGGGGCGCTGTCAGCCTTGCTCCAATCTGCACTACATGGCGCTGACAGCCTTGCGGGGCTGTCAGCATGGATGCGTTCTGCGAAAACTTGATTTTTCTTCTCGTTATCTTCGCGTGGACAGTAAGATCGTCCAAAACTGACTTCTAGAACTCAAGATATGGCCAAAATCGTAAAAAGGGCAAAAGCTGGAATTTCCACGCAGCAGAGCACGAAGCTGACAGCCTTGGGGCGCTGTCAGCCTTGCTTCAATCTGCACTACACGGCGCTGACAGCCTTGCGGGGCTGTCAGCATGGATGCGTTCTGCGAGAACTTGATTTTTCTTCGTTTTTTCACCGTTTCTTCCCGTTCCTTTTGCATGAGCTTCCGTCTTTCATTCTTAATGACTTGTATACTTCTTAGGAGTTGACATTGGCCACCATTCTTTATTCCATATCATCAATCAACTCCACAAAATGCTCCAAAAACGACGGAAAGTACACCTTTAATCGATATTTCTTCAACCCTGCACAATTAAACAAAACACATCAAAACTACCACAAACTTGAGGCCAAAGCTATCAATTTAAGCCGAATTAGAATGTTCCAAGTGGATATAAACTCCACTTATCACAAGTTCGGGGCATCTCAACCCCGTCCAAGGTTTCCAACTTGTAAGATCCTCGTCCTAACACCTTCTTAACTTGATATGGTCCTTCCCAGTTTGGTGCTAGCTTGCCCTTCTGGCCAACTCCTGAGGCTTCTATTTTTCTTAGAACCAAATCGCCTTGTCGAAAGAACCTCTCCTTAACCCTTTGGTTGTAGTGGAAGGATGCTCTTTTCTGATGTTCTGCATTCCGGGCATTTGCTTCATCTCTCACCTCGTCAATCAGATCAAGGGCTAATCTCATGCCTTCTTCATTACTTTCTGGTTCATATGCTTCAACTCGGGGTGAAGCATGCATAATCTCTAAGGGCACCACTGCCTCAGCCCCATAAGCCAGTAAGAAAGGGGTTTCTCCAGTTGTTACTTTGCAGGTAGTACGATACGCCCAAAGTATAGGCAGTAATTCATCCACCCAAGTATTTCTTAAACGTTCGACCCTCTTCTTGAGTCCATCAAGAATAATCCGATTGGCTACCTCAGCCTGTCCATTAGCTTGCGGGTGAGCTACTGAAGTAAAACGAAGCTCGATAGCATTTTCCTCACAGTACTTCCTGAACTCTTCATTGTTGAATTGTGTCCCATTATCCGTCACAAGGATTCGGGGAATTCCATACCTGCAGATTACGTTCTCCCAAAAGAACTAAGCAACTTGTTTGGTGGTTATCTTGGCTAAAGGTTTAGCCTCAATCCACTTAGTGAAGTAGTCGATGGCCACTATCAAGAATTTCCTTTTCGCTGAAGCTACAGGGAAAGGACCGAGTATGTCCATTCCCCACATCGCAAACGGAATTTGAGAGTTAACTGATGTTAACCTCTCAGGCGGCTGCCTTACAATTGGAGCATGCTTCTGGCATCTATCACACCTTTTAACATAATCCTGAGCATCAGCCAACATCTCTGGCCAATAAAATCCCAAACGGGTAATCTTGTGAGCTAGGGCTCTGCCCCCCAAGTGCTGCCCACAAATCCCTCCATGAACTTCCTCCAATGCTTCCTTCGCCTCCTGGGGCCTTAAACACTTCAAGTATGGGATGACAAACGACCTTTTATAAAGGATGCCTTCAATTAGGGCATATCTCAATGCTCTCACTGACAGTTTTCGTGCTTCCAAGGCATTGTCAGGGAGCCACCCAGTTTCAAGGTGAGCCTTGATAGGATCTATCCAACAGCCTCCTACATCGATTGGTGACAATAACTTTGAGTTGACGGTCGGGGCCTTCAAGACCTGGAAGTAAACACTCCCTGCATAATTTTCTATCTCAGAAGAAGCGAACTTGGACAGGGCATCGGCCTTAACGTTCTCTTCTCTTGGGATATGCTCAACATAACACTCTTCAAACTGAGTCATAACAGCTTTCACGACTCTCAAGTATCTCGCCATAGTTTCATCCTTAGCTTCAAACTCACCGTTTACTTGTGATACCACAAGCCTTGAGTCTCCACAAACTTTGAGGTTCTTGACCCTCATGATTTTAGCTAAGCCCAAGCCGGCTATCAGAGCTTCATATTCAGCTTCGTTGTTAGTCGTTGGGAAGTCTAACTTCAAAGCATATTCAACTGTAAACCCATCGGGGCTTTGTAAGACCATACCTGCACCACTGGATTTCGTTTTTGATGCTCCATCAAAATAGAGCACCCAATATTCTTTCAGATCAGGTAGAGGTTCCTCATGCTTATCCTCTTTCTCAGGGGTAGTTACCATATCTTGCCCCCCAACTTCTTGGTTGTTAATGGTGCATTCAACCACGAAGTCAGCCAATGCCTGAGCTTTAATGGCTGTCCGAGGATTATATGTGATATCAAACTCTCCTAACTCAATCGCCCACTTGATTAGCCTTCCGCTGGATTTAGGGCTGTGCAGTATATTCCTCAACTGCTGGTCTGTCAAGACTTGAATCTTATGTGCCTGAAAGTAAGGCCGCAGCTTCCTCGAGGCTGTTACTAACGCCAAAGCAAACTTTTCAATAGGTGAGTAATTCAACTCTGCCCCATGCAATACTTTGCTCACATAGTAGATAGGTTTCTGAACTTTCTTTTCTTCTCGGATAAGGACAACACTCAATGCTTGCTCGGATACCGCCAGGTATAAGTAAAGAATTTCTCCGGGAATAGGTTTGGCCAGTAATGGGGCTTTAGCCATATACTTCTTTAGCTGTTCGAAAGCCTCTTGGTTCTCAGAAGTCCACTCAAAATTTTTCACCTTCTTCAATGCCTGAAAGAAAGGCAAGCATTTGTCACCAGATTTGGAGATGAATCTCCCCAGGGCTGCAACTCGGCCCGTTAGCTTTTGCACATCTTTTATAGAACGAGGTGGTTCCATGTCCAGAATTGCTTTGATCTTGTCGGGGTTGGCCTCTATACCTCTCTTCGAAACCATCAATCCCAAGAACTTTCCTGATCCAACTCCAAAGGCACACTTGGCTGGATTCAACATCATCTTATGGTGCCTTAGCACTTCGAATGCCTCTCTGAGGTGTTTGACGTGATCTGTTTTACACAGACTCTTGACTAGCATGTCATCTACATAGACCTCCATGGTTTTCCCAATCAAATGGGCGAATATCTTGTTCACCAGTCGTTGGTAAGTGGCTCCTGCATTCTTTAGTCCAAAAGCCATAACAAGATAGCAGAAGACTCCAAAGTCAGTTATGAAAGATACCTTTGGGATGTCATCCTTGTGCATTTTAATCTGGTTGTAACCGCTGAACCCGTCCATGAAACTCAGCATCTCATGTCCAGCTGTGGCATCTATCAACATATCTATCCTTGGCAGGGGAAAACAATCCTTAGGACAGGCGTCATTCAGATCGGTAAAATCTATACACATCCTCCACTTCCCACTCGCCTTCTTGACCATCACAGGGTTAGCCAACCATTCAGGGAATTGTATTTCTTCAATGAACCTAGCCTCTAAGAGCTTATCAACCTCTTGCTTAATGGCCTCTTGCCTTTCGGGAGCAAAATTCCTTTTCTTCTGTTTTATCTTCTTACGGTCAGGATCAACATTCAACTTATGAATTATCAGTTGGGGGTCAATCCCTGGCATATCTGCTGTTGTCCAAGCAAACACATCACTATTCTCTTGCAAAAACATTGTCAATTCGCCCTTCAGGGGTTCCCTCAGAGACGATCCTATATACGTAACTTTCTCAGGGTCGCCCAGTTCTAAAGAGATGGGAATTAAATCCTCTGCTGGCTTCCCTCGATGTTCATCATCACCACGGACATCCATGTCTTCAATCGGGAGTACCTGCCCCCCGACTCCATCAGCTCTTAATGCAGATACATAACAACTCCTGGCCATCTTCTGGTCGCCCCTTTGTTCTACGACACCATTCCGGGTCGGAAACTTGAGCTTCATGTGGTAAGTAGAGGCAACAGCCTTGAATGCATGAAGTCCGGTTCTACCTAAAATTGCGTTGTAAGTGGAGGCTGCCTTGATCACTAGAAAATTCAACATCTGAGTAGATTCTTTAGGTTCTTGCCCGATCGTCATGGGCAACTGGATAGTCCCTTCAACCTTAGACTCAACTCCATTAAATCCGTAGATTGGCATGTTTGTTGGGGTTAGCTGAGAGTCATTATACCCCATCTTTACGAATGCATCGTGAAACAGAATATCAACTGAAGCTCCATTGTCAATCAAGACCCGCTTCACTTCTGAGTTCCCAATCACAGGGGTTATGACCAACGGGTCATCATGGGGGAATTTTACCCCTTCAAGATCGGAATCATCAAAACCAATCACTGTCTCAGTTCTAGCACGTTTCGGAACCTCTCACACGATGTGCATCACCTCTCTGGCATAGGCCTTTCGTGAGTTGCGAGTTGTGCCGGCTGCCGTTGGTCCTCCCCAAATCATGTTGATGACTGGCCCATGGGGCTGAGTGCTTCGATGACGATTATTATCTTTCCTATCATCATCCCTCCTGTCATAATCCCTTCCTTGGGATCCACGATCTTCACCCTTAGTGAATTTATTTAGCTTTCCCTTACGGATTAAGAACTCAATCTCATCCTTCAACTGTCTGCAATCATCTGTATCGTGTCCCACATCTTTGTGAAACCTGCAATATAGATCCTTGTTTCTTTTCTCGGGGTCTCCCCTTAGTGGCTTTGGCCATCGAAAGTCCTTATCTTTCTCGATATCCAATAGGATCTGGCTCCTTGGGGCATTCAACCTTGTATAGTCAGAGAACCTTGGTCCCAAACTCTTTTTTGGTGGAGAATCAGAGTCCTTGCTAGTTCGGGGATACTTGTCCCTAGCATCGTACTCATGCTCTTGCTTTCGCTTCTTCGTGTCATTGTTACCACGACCATTGCCTACTGTAATCTCCTTCTTCGTGCTATCCTCAGCTTTGATGTATTTATCAGCCCTTCGCTGGAGCTCAGCCATATTCTCGGGAGGATGCTTTACCAAGGATCTCTTAAAGTATAGGTCGGTGGTGCCATGCTCCAAGGCTACCATCGCCACCTTATTCTCCAAATCGGTGATGTTCAAAGTCTCCTTAGTGAACCTCTTAAGGTAATCTCTCAGATTCTCATTCTTTCCTTGCACTACATACATAAGAGACGCAGAGCTTTTCTCATGCACCTTTCCGCTAATAAACTGGCTAACAAAGGCAGCACTTAGCTCCTTAAAAGAGCCAATTGAGTTTACAGGCAACCGGCTGTACCATCTCTGAGCCATACCCGACAGGGTTTGAGGGAACGCCCTACATTTTAAGGCATCACTTGCAGGCTGTAGCAACAGTGCGTTCGAGAATGTCCTAACGTGGTTCGCAGGATCACCTGTTCCATCATAGGCCTTAATTGTCGGCATCTTGAACTTCTTTGAGATGCGGGCATTCATTACCTCTTCAGTAAACGGGGGTGTAGGATCATCAGGATCTCCGAGTGGCATCAAATCTTTGGGGTTGCCCCTAAGGGTTTCCACCCTTGTTGTTCTTCCAGTTGGGGCATCAGCCCTCCTCTGTCTTCTTGAAGACTTCTCGAGATCTATGAAGGGAATCGGTCCTGAGGTTGGAGGAGGCTGATTTTGATTCAACCTAGCCTGTTCCCTAGCAATATCTTCATTTATCCTTAGAATCTCGGCCTCGTGAGCCTTGATTCTCTCATCAGCTGTTAAGGGGGGTCCATCATGGATAGTTTGTGTTCTCCTTCTTGGCTCTTTGCTAGCACGTCGCCTTCTCGGTGCTTCATCACGATCATCATCAGTAGAGGATTCGTCAGTATAGGGGCCAGAGTAGTCGAAGTATTCTCGATCTCGGATCTGCAAGGCATGGCCACTAGGTCCAGGAGGGTAGTTTGGCAGGCCATACATCGGGTTGGTATTCCTAGGGAGATCCGTAGTATGGATATAAACTCCCGGCGGTGGGCGACTGGGATCAACTAGAGGAGAAACTAACGTTTGAAGTGAGTTGGTTCCCTGACTCGGATAGGTGACCAAAGGTAATGTTCCCTCGGTGTGGGGATTCATCCCTAGAGGTTGAGAAACCTGAGATTGAGTGATCGCCCCTATGGCTGGGGTACCTGTTCAGTGACAGGCGGAGCAGAGCTAAGAGGTAGAGCCTCGGTTGTGATTGGCTCTGTAGTGCTTAGTGTTGTTCTTCGTGTTTGAACTATGGTTGATGTCTTCTTCCCACAGACGGCGCCAAATGTTGTGGAATGAAAACTATGTTATGAATATGACGGCTAGGGTTTGTGTATTTAATGCTAAGGTGCGTGAGCTTCGTGCTTTAATGGCTGCTCTCGTGTTCGTGGCTAAGTCTGCCTTCACAAGATGCCTACGTACTTTGATGTGTATCAAAGATCAAGCCAAAAAACGTAGTTCTAGGGTGAGGGAGTCGATCCTTTATATAGGCTGAGAAGCCTAAGAATTGTGATAGGGTTAGGTGACTTGGTGGGCAAGTCAACCATGAGGAAGGTTCTAGACTCCTACCTTGTAGGAGTCTATTTCCTTGTATGACTGTGTGCCTTGGAGGTTACTCTTTTAAGAGATAACATCCTTATCTGACTTGTATTTCCCAGCTGTTGATTATCCCTTAATATTAATTACGAAATTAATATTTATTTAGGGTCTTTGGGCCACCTGGTGGGCTCCATGCTTGGACCATACTAGGTTTAATTAACGCCACATTAAATATATCTTTAGGGCTTATTTTTAGCCCATATCAGTTCCCTCGGTTAATCTCAGGAACTTTATTCTCTTATTAACAATACTCAATTATTTGATTGATCTACACTGATTATAAATAAGTAATATAATTTTTTTTTGAAAGTAAAAAAGCTTCCATTAAACTTGCAAATACATCTTGAATTTCAAGAGAGAGATCTACTCCCCTAAACACACAATTAGCTATAAAATAAGAGGCACACAGTTGGTTACAAAATAAGAGGCTCTTGCTAAAGTGTGGGCAACTTTATTTGCAGACAATCAAACAAACAAAATAATCACAGAACCCAACTCATTAAGCAGAGCCTTTCAATAATTAAAAAAACATAATTTAATATGTGTAATATTGTTAAATAATATTATCCTGAATTTTACAAGATGTTAGTGCATGAAATTCTAAAAAGAACTTTACAACAAAATAGAGATAATAGATAATCACGTTTAGTATTAAAATTGATTAATTAAATAAAAATTATAATTTTAATGTCAGCCATGTTTAGCAAGGGTTACATCCTGCTCACTGCGAAGCAAAAGTTGCTTTTATTTATTTTTCGCTTGAATCCTTGCTAAAACAAGAACATGTGAGTTTTCTTCAAGCACTCTCCGAAACACAATAAGCATTTACTCAGGGGGGATCTGGTTTTTTGATCAACGATCTGCATCAAGGTTGAAATCATAAGTTATTCAAATTGGGGCACGGTCAAGGATAGCAAACGGGATTTTTGGTGTGGTAATTTGCCCGTACCGTGGAAATTTCTACGGTACGGTGCAATTTTTTTTAAATCAGAGTCATTGGATGATTGATCCAACAGTTTTGAAACAGTTCGTTGTCAAACCGTTCAACAGCAAACGTATGCTATTGAACGACTACCATTCAAATTAATCTTTCGTGAGACTCAAACAAGTAAGAAAGAAATTTGATTATGGGGATGTTTGGGGAACTTATTTTCAAAATAAGTCAACTTATTTTAAGACAAAGTTAAAGATTTCTAACTTTTTTCTGAAAAAAATTAACTTTTTTTGTAACTTATAGAATCACAAAAATACATTAAATACTTATATATAAAAATTATCAAAATATGAAATTTTTAACCGAAAATAAGTCCATAAGGACTTATTTTAACTTTCCCCAAACATGCCCTATATACTATCTCACAATACCATCATCATTTCTGAATGCAACAAAAGTGAAGAAATACGTATTTATTTGAATTGAAAATATCCCTAATCAAGTAAAACAATTGTACTGGAGCTGTTTAATGAACGAGCTTGTTCGCAAGCTCGGCTCGTTAAGAGCTCGAGTCGAGTTCGAACAAGATTTTTGTTCGTTAAGCTTAACGAGCTCGAACTGAGCTTTAGGGTGTCTGGCTCGAGCTCGGCTCGAACTCGGCTCGGCTCGAGCTCGGCTCGTTAAAACTCGAAAAAAATCAAAAATTTTACTTTTTATTTTTTTTATCTCCAAACATATTAATTTTGAGAATTTGCCAAAAATACTATACTTAAAGTATGTTTTTGCAAATTTACCATCTTAACACATTAATTGCAATATTACGATTTTTTTAAAATATGCAAGTTTACTTTGCATTTATACGGACTAACCACCCACCTCCTTTATTCCCCCATCCTTCACTATTTCTCTCTCTATACTCTCTCTATCAATCTCTATCCGTTACGATTGTATCTCTCTCCGTTTCGAGCAGTGTTTTCTTCGTATTTCATCTCTCTATTCTCATCTTACGATTTGTTTTTCTAGGTTTTTGATTTCGAATGTATGATTAAGCTTTCTCTATGAACATATATTCAGCTGACGCTTTTGCTCTTGCATGGAATTTATATTATGTTTTGGTTGTCGTTTATGTGTAGTTAATTGAAGTGTTTTTGTTTAGAATCGACATGGTTCATACGCGATTCTCTTCTGGCTCTGTTTCGGAGTCATCTGCATCTCATGCCAAATGCAAACTGAAGCTTCCCCTAAAAAAATTGAAGGGCAAAGTGTTCGCACTTATTCACGCAAGAGAACGTGGTCAACAAGTAATATAGAGTAAATAGGATTCGTTCCCACAGAGACTCAAATTGTTCGTTATGTTCACTTATGCACCAGCTTATGATTTACACTCACTGCTAAGACAATCACAATATTGGTTTGATTTAACTATTGATTAATTACCAAATAAGCCAATTACGAGGGAATAACTTAACTTTAACTTTATAATAAACAAACATGGGATTTCAATTTCATTTACTACTTCATCTAGAATCTTATGCCCTTTAGCCTAGCATGTGACCGAGTTGATTACTGCTTAGATGCACTAAACTGATACATACCAACTTTCGTTGTGCATATACCATCCTACTGATCATCCACAATTGATAGAAGTCAAGTAGTCACCAAATATGTGTAGTCCCTATATGTCTATAGCAATTGAACACATACCGGTTGAAAATCAAGCACCCATTAAACCACATAGTCGATGCAAAACGGTTAGAATTACATCACAAATTAATACATGTTTTTCACATGTAAAAACCTATGCTAGCATGAATTGTTCTAAACCCTAGATCCACTTTCGCATTCACTAGGATTAAACAAACAATTACAAGTGTTCGCGACGCACTTATAACGAATAAGCATAAACATACTAGGCAATCAATACATTCAATCACACACCAAGGCATAAAAAACACTCAATTTCTAGAATCCATAGCAAAATCCATTAAAACCCCATGATAACGAATTAGCCCATAATTGACCTAATTGTCATCATGGGTTCTTTGGAAAACATAATTCTGAAATCAACAAGTAAAAATAGAGAAGAAGTAATAAGGTTTAGAATTAAATCCCCACAATAGAAGAATACAAAGGGTTCAAGAATAATCCTTGCTTGTCACTAGCTTGGAGGAATTCCTTCTCCTTTTCTCTCTTCCCAAGAACTAGGTTATATTACGTAACGTATGTATATTATGATTACAAGGGTTGGATGTTGATATAAGCTTTTTCCTACTCTTGCCCAATAAGAAAAATACCTAAAAATACAATTTAATTCGAAACAGGATAGAATTTCAGAATTTCCAGCGAGTTCGGGCGCACCCTGCGCGGTAGCAGCGCACCCTGCGCGGTTAGCTCCTGTTCAGAATTATAGAAAATTTCCCAGGCTTCGCGTGGACAGCTTATGGGCCTCAAACGGACTTGTAGAACTCCAGATATGGCCAAAACAGTGAAGACTGCGCAACCTACCCAGAAAATCCGAATTTTGCACAAATTGCTCCTTTCTCCTCCGTTTCTTTTGCAATTCTTTCGCCACTTCCCGTTCTTCAATTCTTAAGCATTATGATCTTCATGTTAGCCTAGAGAAATATGCCATCCTTCATTCCATTGCACAAATCATCTCCAAAATTGACGAAAATACTAACCCTAAACGATATTTCACAAACCTGCACAACTAAACACAAACACATCAAAACTACAACAAACTTGAGACCAAGACAATCAATTTAAGCCGATATAGAACGCTCCAAGTGGATATAAAATCCACTTATCACACCCCCAAACTTAAACCGATGCTTGTCCTCAAGCATTAACAATTACAACTAACTAATTAGTACCACTTCCGTAGGTGATCAAGGTTGCATTTGGCATATGCAACAAGCCCTTTAAACCCCTAGGCAGCCCTAGTGGACGAGTAAGGTCTCGTGAGGGCCTATAGCGAATGTACCCACAAAATCCATGTAACCTAATGCAATGCAATGCATGAATGCAACTAATATGATGCAAAGATCCCCTCAAACTCACCAAAACCAACTAACAAGCAAATATCTCAAAGAATGCAACAAATCCAAGCAGAGCTCGACTAAATCCCCGTATACTAACAATACATGAACAGAAACGTGCGTGTGTGCAATGCTCATCAGAAATACCCCCAGAACTAGGTCAAAAATCATACATGCTTTCCGTCAAGACAATCACAGGTTTATAACTAGAATAGACTGTAGACACTCCATAACCTAGGAACACCTCCACCCTCATCCAAGGTAGACAGAAACTCATGCTTTATTACTATACTACGACACTACATATACAATACGCATGCTTATTTAACCGTGCAATGAATGAGACCCCAAAAGGCTTATACAATAATACCCATGTAGCGAGTGTTGGGTCAGTGGATCCCAGACTATAAAGCCTTAGGTCACTAGGACTAAGTCCCCTCAGACTTAATTACTCGAGTATTAAAGAGCTCACTCTGGTTAATTTTGCATTAACAAACAACACTTGACTCTTTTTTTTTTCTTTTTTTTTCTTTCTTTTTTTTTTCGCAATCTGGAATGAGCCTTTCTCATTTCCAACCCTAGACTACTCATATAAATATGAGCTGGCTACTAGCCATTTGACGCCTAGCCTTTATTGACAAATATTAACAACTAGCATGAAAATTCCTGGTTTCCCCCAAACTTAGACTTTAATGTTCCTACGCTATAAAGGGAATAACGAAAATTCTAAATATAAACAAGTGATTAAATCTCAAAACATCCCACAGGCATAACCCTAACCTAGCCCAACAGCACCCCAATGAGGCTGTGTAATAAATTTTGTTCCCGTAACATGCAAGTCAATTTCATAGAAACTATAAATCAGCCCTCTACTCATCATCATCACACCCAAATCAACATCCACCTATCAATCAGAATCAGCTCGTCCTAAGGGATCATGAAATATGCATGCCATGAAAATGAAACTAAATGAAAACTCACATGGTATACGAAAATAAAACAAAATGTCCTATATGAACACACGTAGATATTACGAACATAACAATCATGCATGAACTATCACTACTATGCAACATGATATCCTATATGACCACAAAATACAACAATACATACAACTACTATCCCCCAAATCACCCCCAAACTTAAAAATTGCAATGTCCTCATTGAAGGTAAAATTAAAGGGTACAAGAGATACTCCCCTACTCGTCGGCATCTCCACCCTCCTCGGGTGGTGTGTCTGGTGGTGGATAGACGTGGAGCTCCAACACAACTGTTGTTTTATTCGAAAGTAAGAAATCATGGGTTGCCTCCCACGAAGCGCCTTTCTTTAACGTCTTTAGCTAGACTTGGCCACGATTTTCCTCTTGAAAAATTTCTGCACCGTATCTCTATAAGGCCATTTAATGATCTTTTCTGGAGCGACATCTTCAACGACAAGCTTTACCCGTATTCGCTCCTCACAAGATCTCTTAACAACATTCTCCCGCCTACCTGAAAAGTTAGCAGCAATAACAATAGCAAGCAAAAGATATGAATTACAAGAAACATACCCCAGGTGAACTAGCAATGTTTTGAGCTCGAGTTCGGGAGCTCCTTCAATTGATGGCTTAAGGCGCACCTGAGAATTCCAGAGATCTTCCACTCCAAGCAACTTATGTGGAATACGTAGCCCCATTAACCAAGGCACTGTAATCCTCAGTTGGCCATGCTTTGCCTTCTCCTTCTCCGTGTCATACTTTTTACTCTGCCCTGCATCAACCAATTTCAAGCTAAAACACTCCTCATCCTCCGCCGTCAAATTCATGGCTAGAGTTTGCTTCTGAAGCCTCTGTGGATATGGAGGAGGAAAATCGATTTGGACGATCTCTGTAGTCTTCTCCGGAGTAGATTTGTCAACATGAGGGATGCTCTTTTCCTCTTCGGCCTCCAGCTGGTCGAAGTCAGATTGCAACGGAGCGGCATTCAACAACTGAACATGCTCTTCTAATTCATCATCTTCCACACTGAGACACTCTTCATCCTTCGAAGGAAATAACATAGCCGCTTGAGCCTTGGAATTTTCTTGATCTTGGGCTGATTCTTCAAAATTTTCAGATTGCAAAGGAAGTGGTTGCGGCTGATTATTCAGAATCGAGTTTTCTGGACATTCTGAATTTTCTGATTGGTTTGCATCCGACTCTACTTCCTTATCAGCTTCATGTTCTGCTTCTTCCCCATCTTTGCCCTCAGACTCTCCTTCCTGAACTTCGATCATGGTCTCACCCGTGGCTAAGAAAGGCTAGTCAAGACTGATAGGAAGGTTCTTGTCCTCCTCCTCTACAGTTAGGCCTTCTGTGTCACTTGCAATTTGATTCAATGTTTGTAATGCATTTGCAATTTGACCAATCTGATCTCCTATTCTCTGGAGAGACAATGCATTGCTTTTAGCCATCAACCTCAATTCTTCTAATTCAGCTTCTTCAGTCGACTGTTGGATAGACCAAGTCTGAAATTGCTGCTGCTGAAATTCAGGAGGTTGAAAGTGTTGATGCATTGGGGCATACTGATGCTGAAATTGTTGCCCCTGTTGTTGCTGAATTCCCCCTGGATTGTATGGCTCATCTTCAAACTGCTGATTTTGGAGCGGGTAGGATGGATATTGGAATTGCTCCATACCACTCTGATTGTAGTCCCAGCTGAAATTTGGCCGGTTTCTGTTATACTCACATTGATGAGTGTAATGTCCACCTGCACACAGCTCACAAACAATTACGAATTCCTGCTCCCAATAATCCATCAAATAAAAAGAAAAAAAACGTCCGAGTCAGTGAATTTAACCCAAATTGATGACAAGATCATAAACTAACAAACAATGAACCGAGTCCCCGGCAGCGGCGCCAAAAACTTGTTCGCACTTATTCACGCAAGAGAACGTGGTCAACAAGTAATATAGAGTAAATAGGATTCGTTCCCACAGAGACTCAAATTGTTCGTTATGTTCACTTATGCACCAGCTTATGATTTACACTCACTGCTAAGACAATCACAATATTGGTTTGATTTAACTATTGATTAATTACCAAATAAGCCAATTACGAGGGAATAACTTAACTTTAACTTTATAATAAACAAATATGGGATTTCAATTTCATTTACTACTTCATCTAGAATCTTATGCCCTTTAGCCTAGCATGTGACCGAGTTGATTACTGCTTAGATGCACTAAACTGATACATACCAACTTTCGTTGTGCATATACCATCCTACTGATCATCCACAATTGATAGAAGTCAAGTAGTCACCAAATATGTGTAGTCCCTATATGTCTATAGCAATTGAACACATACCGGTTGAAAATCAAGCACCCATTAAACCACATAGTCGATGCAAAACGGTTAGAATTACATCACAAATTAATACATGTTTTTCACATGCAAAAACCTATGCTAGCATGAATTGTTCTAAACCCTAGATCCACTTTCGCATTCACTAGGATTAAACAAACAATTACAAGTGTTCGCGACGCACTTATAACGAATAAGCATAAACATACTAGGCAATCAATACATTCAATCACACACCAAGGCATAAAAAACACTCAATTTCTAGAATCCATAGCAAAATCCATTAAAACCCCATGATAACGAATTAGCCCATAATTGACCTAATTGTCATCATGGGTTCTTTGGAAAACATAATTCTGAAATCAACAAGTAAAAATAGAGAAGAAGTAATAAGGTTTAGAATTAAATCCCCACAATAGAAGAATACAAAGGGTTCAAGAATAATCCTTGCTTGTCACTAGCTTGGAGGAATTCCTTCTCCTTTTCTCTCTTCCCAAGAACTAGGTTATATTACGTAACGTATGTATATTATGATTACAAGGGTTGGATGTTGATATAGGCTTTTTCCTACTCTTGCCCAATAAGAAAAATACCTAAAAATACAATTTAATTCGAAACAGGATAGAATTTCAGAATTTCCAGCGAGTTCGGGCGCACCCTGCGCGGTAGCAGCGCACCCTGCGCGGTTAGCTCCTGTTCAGAATTATAGAAAATTTCCCAGGCTTCGCGTGGACAGCTTATGGGCCTCAAACGGACTTGTAGAACTCCAGATATGGCCAAAACAGTGAAGACTGCGCAACCTACCCAGAAAATCCGAATTTTGCACAAATTGCTCCTTTCTCCTCCGTTTCTTTTGCAATTCTTTCGCCACTTCCCGTTCTTCAATTCTTAAGCATTATGATCTTCATGTTAGCCTAGAGAAATATGCCATCCTTCATTCCATTGCACAAATCATCTCCAAAATTGACGAAAATACTAACCCTAAACGATATTTCACAAACCTGCACAACTAAACACAAACACATCAAAACTACAACAAACTTGAGACCAAGACAATCAATTTAAGCCGATATAGAACGCTCCAAGTGGATATAAAATCCACTTATCACAAAGCATCCCCAAAGAAGTCGATGGGTAGAAATTATAAACAATCACCATTAAAGTACAAGAAGTCAAAATTGATGTTTGGGGTTGATTTATTCCCACCTCCTCAGGTACATTCCTTGTGAATTACCATGTTACTAATGTGTTTATAAATCTATTGTTAGTTATATATATATAAATGTGTTTGTGTATTGTTAGTTTTGTATTTTACTTGCATGTGTGGTTGATTTAACTTTATAATCTGATTTTAATTTTAAGGGTTTGGTTTATTTTTGATTATGTTTATAAGTCTATTTACAGTTTTTATTGTAAGAGTGTTCAAAAAGTGTGTAGTCTATTTTTGGTATTTGAGGTTTTTTAGAAATTTAACTCTGTTTGTACTTTAATTACTAGTTTCTCTAGGTTTTTTATTTTCATTTTAGTTGCAATTGTGATAGTTAAAGTGTGTTATAGTATATTACATATGTGCATTGGGTTTCTGGTGTAAAATTCATTTATACTTTAGTTGCTATGGATCAGTTTTTTAAAAATGGTTTCATATCTATTTGGTTTGATTAGAATAATAATATTCTCTGCCATTTTTCATTTGTATAGGGAATGAAGTATGATATTCCTATTGATAATCATAAGTCTGTGAAAGTTAGCACCCTTAACAAGTACGAGCCAATTTCAGAGCTAATGGCGTTGTTGTCTGCTGAACAACTATCGGCTTTCTCTAAGAGTTGCTTTAGGCATTTTATAAAAATGCCACATTTTAAGGTCCAGCACCAGCTTATTCACAATCTTCTTATTAGACAACTACAGCACCCTGATCCGAATGAGCTGTATATTGGTGTTGGTGGCATTAAAATGAAATTTGGTATAGAGTAATTCGCTACCGTTACTGGACTTCTCTGTGTTGGAAAAATTGATAAAATGGGTTATTCGAAGTCTGATAATAGTTTTATCAATACCTACTATGAAGGTAGCAGTTCTGTGTCCAAAGCTTCTGTTAAGGAATTGTTTTTGTCTAAAAAGTGGAAGACCGATAGTGATGCAGTGAAGATCGCAAAATTATATTTATTGCATCATTTTCTTCTTACGTCAAACACGGATTGTCTAATTCCCAAAGGTGATCTTGATCTGTTAAGTGGTGAGGACTTCGATAAATATCCGTGGGGGAAAGAAGTTTTTAAATTAACTATTGAATCATTAAGAAGTAATGCAAAACACTACTTCTAAGGACAATTATTATAGACTAATCGAGTTTCCTTATGCTCTTCAAGTCTGGTTTTATGAGTGTTGTCCATATTTGAATGGAAAGTACTGTGACCGTAAGATTGTGTCCATTCCACGCCTTTTGAACTAGACAACTGAATACCATGCTAAGTTTGGAGAAGTTTATACACTTTTTTCATTGGATGCAAAAGAGGTATGATTTTGTACTTTTCCCTCCCTTTTTTTCAATGTTATGTGCTAGCCTGATAATTTTTTGTTTTTATTTGCATTTGTAGTTGCAACTTGTCAAGTTTACTCCTACTGTTGAAGAAATTGAGGAGTTTAGGTTGAAGGAGTTGTTAGCTAAGCCTTCTTCTTTGAATATCACTTTCAATGAAAGTGATGATGATTTTGTTTCCCATGCTCCCCCCTCTACTGCTGGTGCAGGTTCATCATCAGGGGTTTCTAAAAATGACATGTCATTACAGAGAATTTGAAGCCGACTACGAAAAATTGAAGCAACTCAGAAAACATTAGAAGATATAGTTAAGGATTTAAAAAGTATTGTCACTTATCAACGTTCTTATTTTGACATTGAATTGTCAAAACTTCGTGATCTATTGATGAAGAAGGTATAAATTAACCTGTCCTCTATATGCAGTTTTCTAATTTTTTTTAAAGTTATACGGTGTTATGAAACATATTTTCACGCAGGGGCACCCATTCAGATTCAAACCTTTTAATTGATTTAGAATTGGAAGTTGCATATGTGGTTGCTTCTGATTGATTCCAGTTGCATATATGGCTGTTTTTGATTGATTCCAGTTGCAAGTATTATAAATATTTCTATGCGCAGTTTTATACTTTTTTTAAAAGTTATACTGTGTTGGAAACATATTTTCACTTATACGATCTTTACCTGACATTCAATAAACATATTTTTTTTAAAAACTACTGATGGTCACGTCTTTTTATACAGTGTCACAAAGATTTTGTAAACTATAGGCCCCGCAGGGGCACCCATTCAGATTCAAAAAAATTAATTGTTTTATAATAGGAAGTTGCACATGTGGTTGATTTTGATTGATTTCAGTTGCAAGTACATTTTCCTTCTGTTTCTCTCTGTTTTTTAATTGTTCTATTTTTCGCTTTATGTTTGCATCAAGATATTATTTTTTTCAGGATGGCGTTGTTACTGATGATTGTGAGAAAGTAAATAGTGAACATAATGATGTCATTGCAGAGGAGGTTTAATTATTATCCTTTCAGCTTATAAATTTAGAGCTATTCATTGGTATTGTAGTTTTTTTTGTAGTTTAAGAATTAATTTTTTTTCCCTTCAATCAAAACAGGTGTCCCCTAGGGGTAATTCCAAATCTCCAAATGTTGCAGTTGATGAAGTATTTGAGCATGATGGAATTGATGAACAATACGAGAATGATCGAATTTTGGATGATGATTTTTCTCCAAATAGAATCAATTCTCCAAATGTTGCAGTTAATGAAGAATTATCCAATGAGGGAATTGATGAACAATGCGGAAATGATCGAATTTTGGAAGATGATTTCTCTCCAGAAACGATGGAAAAAGTTGAAAGTATCATGAAGACATTAGAGACAGATCCAAATAAGGAAAAAACAGATTCAGTAATTCTTTATAAACTTTTTGTCTTCCATATTTAGCTTTATTATTTTCTTGATTACATTCTGACATGTACATGTGATACAGGTTGCAGAGGTTGCACCTACTGTTCAAACAAATGCTACAGAGGATGAAATTGATGTTTTGGTTACAAAAATTGTGGAGAATTCAGGGCCAAATTGTGAGAAGGTTTTTGTAGTTGAAGATCATGACAGAAATATTTCAGACACAGCTGAATATAATAGAAAAGAAGTTGAAGTACCTCCAGAGGTCATTGAACCAGTTTTTAATAGTTTAGATTTATTTGATCCAGACGTTGCAAAACCAAATTTTAGGGTTGACGAAATGATTGCACCAGATTTTAATATAGGTACAGAAAGTGCTGAACATTTTGTGTTACAGGTTGCACGTGAGATTAGCCAGGCTAATGTTTGTGATGACAAGATTGATGATATTGAAAATGCATTCAAAAAATCAATGGATGTTGAGAAGAAAGATGCAGGAGTGGTAAATTTATATTTTCCATTTTACAGTTATTTTTGTTCCCTGTAGTTTAACTTGTTTTTAGTTCCTATTTTTTGTGGATTTCCATATCATATAACTACATAATTTTCTAAAAAAAATTCATGTTTTTTCAGTACAAATCAAAAGTTGTTGTGTTGCGGAATGTTGGTGGAAGTAGTACGACTAAGTTGGGCAAAGTGACTCCTGCTTTGCCAAAAAGATCTGTGAAGTTGCCTGCATATTTGCGTTCTCCATTTATGCAACATTTTGGATCTAGTTCAAAACAAACTAGTGATCCGAAAGATTTTGATAATTTGAAATCAATTTGCCCATTGGATGGCAAAATTGGGAAGTTACCAAACATTGATATAAGCGTAGAGTACTATAATTGGCTAGACAAAGGACTACTGATGAAGAAGAATAAGTAATATAAATGTTTATATTTAATATTTATTTTTCTGCTTTACTTAGATATGTGTGACTTATTTTATTATTTTGATTTCAGGAAAAAGTTTTATTCAAAAGAAGCTAATGTTATTTCTCCTCCACTAAAGTTGGGCTCAGCTTTAATCTCGAAAAAAAGTTGGTTTCACACCGTGGAATATGGTAGCAGCAATCTCTCAAATTCTGTGAGTGCTATCAATATTTAGTTGTTTGTGGTTTAAATATTTTTATGTCGTTGCTTATGGATTATGGAGTATGTCATAAGTAGTTTATTTAAGTTGCTACATTTTTGTCTGTTTAATTGCTCATGTAAGTGATTTTTTTTGTAGCATGTTGATGTGTTTTTGTATTACCTGAGAAAGTTTTCAAAGTACAATCCTGATTGTAAGCTGAGCTTTACTACATCTGACTACCAGTTCCAGAAAAAAATTTCTTCTGTATATTCAAAAGTTGCTGAATCTACAAATATTGAAAGCATAATTACTGCAAAGCAAGATATCTTTGATGTTATTAATGGAAAATCCCTACCTTTCTCTACTCCTTGGTATTTGGTTGATAATGTGCTAATTCCAGTTTGGTTGGATGAGAAAAAGCAGTGGGTTCTTGCTGTAGTAAGCTTCAAAGACAGGATGATCCGTGTTCATATATAATACATTGTCCTGTGAAGGCATTATACTGATTGTCAAGAATGCACTACTGCCATTGTCTACGCTAGTACCTCATTACTTGTTGCTTACTGAGTTTTACTCTAGGACTGATATCAAATTTACAGCAAAGTGCTATACGGAAAAGTCTAAGACTGATTGTTTCCGAACGATGATGTACAATGAATGTATTTCTGAAGAATCAATGTGAGTACTATTATACAAAAATCTAATTTTTGGTTTGTTGGTTTTGAAAACTCTTTGACCTTAGGATTTTTTTTTAATTTATTCCATTCAGTGACAGTGGAGTGGCGATGATCTCAGTTGCTGAGTATTTGGTTTTGTAAAAGGATTTCCCCAGAAATTCGTTTGACGTTACTTCCCATTGAAAGTAGGATTTCGTTTTCATTTTATGCTTATGGAATGGCGAAGCAGATTTATGCGTATGAAAGTGATCCTGAGTATTTTCATGCTCGAGATGAAGATTCTGTACCAAAGAAGAAAAAGACTGGAAGAGTTGAAGGAAGAAAGAGAAAGCTTGCAAATGATTTACCAAAAACCAAGATGGAAAGGAAGAAATAGGCAATGTAGTTTCTTTTATTTATTAGAACAATATAAGTTTTATGTGGACCAATTTTAAATGTATTCAAGCCTATCAGTACTGTCTTTGCTTCAACATTGTATTAATTTTAAATTTATGAGCTATGGATTTAGTTTTATCTTTTTGCTTATGGTTGGAAAGTTTAAATATTTCAAAAATTCTTACTTTTACTAGTTCTAAATTATAACTCATCTTATGCATTGCACTATATTTGGTCCTTGCTTTTTCAATTTGTTGTTTATTACACAAGTTTTTTTATAGTTGAATGTTGGGTTGAAAATAGTTGCATCTTTGGTACAAATTAGTTACATGTATTGTTTCAGCCTTGACTTTAGTTGAATAGGGTTGAACATAGTTGCATCTTTGGTTGAATTTAGTTGAATGTTTAGGTTTACGTACCGTTTCAGTCCGAACCAAACCACACTAGTTGAATGTTGGGTTGAATATAGTTGCATCTATGGTTGAAATTAGTTGAATGCAGTGTTAAGACTTTGTTTTAAGTTTACATTTTAAGGGTTGTCCTTTTTACATTTAGGTGTTTGACCCTAGTTGAATGGGGTTGAACATAGTTGCATATTTGGTTGAAATTACTTTCATCTTTTGTTGAATTTAGTTGCATGTTTGGGTTTAAGATTTCGGTTCGAAATAAACCAAACATCTTGACCCTAGTTGAATGTTGGGTTGAATATAGTTGCATCTATGGTTGAATTTAGTTTAATCCAGTGTTTCAGACTTTGTTTTAAGTTTACATTTTAAGGGTTGTCCTTTTTACAGTGAAATGTTTGACCCTAGTTGAATAGGGTTGAACATAGTTGCATCTTTGGTTGAAATTAGTTGCATCTTTGTTTAACAAAAAATGTAACCTCCACATAAATTTTGAAATAAAAACTATACATGAAGTATTCCAAATTTAATCCACATAAATCAAAGTTATACTTCAACTCAATTTCATATACATCAATCTATGCCACATTTATTTGCTATAACAACTAATTGTTCTTCATTGGATTTCTGCAACTCCTCTTGTTATGTCCAGTTTGCTTGCATTTACTACATTTTATTGCTTTGACTGTGTGTGCATTTCTTTCCAAATTAGACTTACGTCTCCTTTTCTTTGGTCTTCCAACTCGAATTCTTCCTTCTAGAGGGAGTACTATCACTGATTTCACAGATTCAGGTATTTGCCACGTGTCTTTGTTCCCAATAGGATACACATTTTCTTTATAAGTTGCAACCATAGTTTCTTTTTAGTAATAGGCTGAACAAAAATCATAAGGATCCAGCTTACATTTTTGAAAA
The DNA here is from genome assembly GCA_037693485.1 of Kitagawia praeruptora. NCBI lineage: Eukaryota > Viridiplantae > Streptophyta > Magnoliopsida > Apiales > Apiaceae > Kitagawia > Kitagawia praeruptora. The sequence continues at coordinate 39,787,532 of CM075349.1, forward strand.
ACTGCAATTGCATGGGCACAAGGAATTTGGTCCATTTGCAACCTGCTTATTAATAAAGTGATCAAGAAAATCTATTAAAAAATGTACTAAAATGGACATTCAGATTTACATAATTAAAAGAAATTACACAAACCTGTTGCATGTTCAACTTCTTTTAGCAATATCAACCACATTCTTTCTGTCACCTTTTTGCACTTCAAATAATATGTGGTTTGTGGGGTTCACCTATCAATTTCTTTGCAATTAAGTGAAACAAATATAAAGAGTAGAAACTAAATTTGTAGTAGAGTATGAAGAATTTACATTGAAATCAACAGAGAATGTATAGTTTTTCTTCAGAAGTTCTTCGTATTTCCTAGTTAATCTTGTGCAGGTTGAATGTGCTTCATTCCTGTTTCTCCAGCTCCATTTTCTATCAAAGCTCGCATACTTTCCAACAACGTACATATTGGTAACTCTCTGATTGCCATGGTTACTGAATTTAAAGATTCTGCAATATTCGACGTCATGTTTGAATATCTATTATTCACTGAATAAACCTTGGCCCATTTGTCATATCCCACCTCTTCTAGAAACAGCTTAACTCTCTGGTCAACTTTCTGTAATTCTGTCATATGATATTCAAACTTCTTCAATGTATAAGCATTTGCAGCAGAGAAGAATATGTCTTTTACTTTTTTCAAATTCTTCTTAAACTTACTCTTAATGTTGCCAAGTAGATGAAAGATGCAGAACACATTTGGTACTTCTGGGTAAAATTTATTTGCTGCTTTGATGATGCTTTCATGACGATCTGATACTATTACCATATCTTCCCTTCCGCCATAAGCTTTTCTAAATTTCTGAAAAAACCAATCCCATGACAAATCATTCTCTGAATCTACTACAACAAATGCTAATGGAAAAATTTTCCCACCTGCATCTTGAGTTGCTGCAACCAACAATGTTCCTCCGTATGTTGATTTTAAAAAAGTTCCATCGACAACTACAACTGGAAGGCAGTAATTCCAACCTTTTATCGATGAATGCAATATTGCAATGCAACAAAAACATAGAGGAAGCAACTATTTTCAGTTAGTTGCAGCTCTATTATCAATCCTGCAATTGTAGTGTATAGCATATACAAATAACTGTAAAGCTCGGCAAATGATTCATTTGCATTTCCTCTTATAAGTTCTACAGCTTTTTCTTTAGATCTCCAAGCTTTGTTGTACTTCACTTCCACATTGTGATCATGCTTCATATCTTTGATTACATCTGCAACACTGTATTTTGTTTTAATATTTGTAAATTTGTGCTTGATGACATCTGATATAAAACTTGTGGTAGCTTGGCGTTCAAACAATAAACTGACTTGTGTTGCCATTACTGGAAGCGCGCAACAACCATTTGCAATCATCATCAACGCATTTAAGTAAATATTCTCTTTTGCAAGACTTCTTCACTTTAAACTGAAAATTGTTCTTGATTGCATAGAAACTGAGAACCATCTGCAAGGTTTCTTTATCTTTATATATTTGATTCAAAGATATCTCCCGATTCTGGTTGTTTGTGATTACCTCATCGCTGCTAATTTCTATTATTTCATCCTCTGTCCTTGATTCAGGAGACATGTCAATCACTTGTCGAGAAACTTCTTCAGCAAAATCAACATAATCTTCAATATTATCTTTACTTGTTTCCTCAATGTTGTTATCAACAATATTAGATGACACTCTTTCTGTATTTGCAACTTCGAAACCAACATCACTACCTGTTAATCCACTACGATTTGAAACTTAATATGGTTGCATATCTTTGTTTGTAACAGTCAGATAGAGAGGGTACGTAGTGAAGTCTGCATCAATTTTCTTGAGCTGAATATAGAAGCTCACATGGTGATCAATTATTTTAAAAGCTGGGTAACCATGTTTAACTTGATATTCAATATTCACTGATGTTGTATCTAGTTGCAGCTTTAGTTCATTGCATATGATAGACTCCAAGGTAGTATAGTTGCAATTGGTTGGAATTAGAATCCCAAAAGCTTGAAAGTTTAAATATGTTGAATTCTCATCCCAATGATCACTGTGTTGCACTATCACAGGAATATTATCCATTCCTACAATTTAACCAATGAAGAATACTTAGTTTTAGAAATACACTAAAAAATTCAAGACACATTTTAGAAATACACTAAAAGCAACTAATGCACATTAACTAATTAATACAATAAAAGCAACTAAAATCAACTAAAAGCAACTAAAAAATTCAAGACACCTTTTAGAAATAGAATAAAAGCAACTAATGCACATTAACTAATTAATACAATAAAAGAAACTAAAAGCAACTAAAAAATTCAAGACACCTTTAGAAATACACTAAAAGCAACTAAAAACAACTAATGCACATTAACTAATTAATACACTAAAAGCAACTAAAAGTAACTAAAAGCAACTAAAAAATTCAAGACACCTTTTAGAAATACATTAAAAGCAACTAAAAACAACTAATGCACATTAACTAATTAATACACTAAAAGAAACTAATGCACATTAACTAATTAATATAAAAGACACTATGTAACTCAATTTGTTACATAAATCAACAAAAAACCACTCAACAATTGAAATATTTAACAAAGTAAAAACTGTATTGATTCTTTTTGCTCAATTTGTACAATATGTTCTTCAAATCTAGAACAAAAATATTGAACTGCCATAATTACATTGTTAATTGAAATAACACCCAAATTATCTAAATAATACATTACATGAAACTTAAATCTAGATTTAAAACCTTCCGATGATGCTGTCAAAGTCGTCCAAATTTTGAAATTTATCCAACATTTATGTAATCTTAGAGATCTTCGAAGTTTGCTGTTAAAACGAATCTGAATTTCTATAATATCCATATTCATGTTAAATGGTTGATGTAGATGCATCAGAACTGTGAAATATAGAGGATTTGAGATATCCCAAAAGTATATTCCAGTTTCGCACTGAGAGACAGATAACTCTTCCCTGGTTCGTTCATCCATTCATTCAAAAATAGCTGAAATTTCTGAAGAAGGGTAACGTCTTAAAATTTTAAATATATTTCAGATAATTGAAACTTGATTTCGTATTTTAATCAACAAAACAAACACAGATACCTGTTCTACACGTTTGGAATCACATTATCTCAGTCATTTCAAAAAAATTCTAAAAACAGGTACAATTGCAAAGGCAATTAACAAGACTCTCCGCAACTGGAATTGGCAGTTGAATCGACTCAATACAACTGAAAGCAACCTATTCTACATGTTTTCAATCACAATATCTCAAGCATTTCAAAAAAGTTATAAAAATAGTTACAAATTACAGAGGCAATTTACACGACTCTCCACAACTCGATTTGCCAGTTCAGTCAACTCAATACAACTGAAAGCAACATGTTCTATATGTTTTCAATCACATTATCTCAATGCTTTCAAAAAAGTTTTTAAAACATTTACAAATTACATAAGCAATTTACACCATTCTCCGCAACTCGATTTTCCAGTTCAGTGAACTCAATACAACTCAAAACAACCTGTTCTACATGTTTTCAATCACATTATCTCAATGCTTTCAAAACAATTCAAAAAAACATGTACAAACTACAGAGGAAATTTACAGGACTCTCCCCTACTCGATTTGCCACTTCAATCAACTCAAAACAACTGAAAACAACCAGCTCTACATGTTTTCAATTATATTATATCAATCCTTTAAAAAAAATCAAAAAACATGTACAAATTATAGAGGAAATTTAAAGGACTCTCCCCTACTCGATATGCCACTTCAATCAACTAAAAACAACTGAAAACAACCAGTTCTACATGTTTTCAATGATATTATGTCTATGATTTCAAAAGAATCGTACAAATCAAGCACACAATTTAGAGAATTTGCTCAATTTGTTTTTACAGTTCAATCAACTCAAATCAACATCAAATATATAAAAATTTAACACAAAACTAAATTTGAACTTTCAAATCTGTATCTCAATTTCTCAACTCAGTAAATACATACAGATTAACGAATCAAGCATGCCTTTTTAGAAATTTGAAAGAATCGTATTTGATTGGTGCAGAATCCACTCGTTTCGGTGATGATTTGATAGAGAAATAGTTGAGATCAGAGTTTGGTTATGAAACAACTAACATAACGACAACGGCAACAAATAACTGAACTACCGTATTTTTGCAAACTTTTTTGTAGATACGGTATAATTGCATTTAATACAGTATTTTTGCAAATTACTCTTTTTAGAGAAAGTAGAAATGCAAAATTTTATTTTTAATAATATATTTATCAAAAACGTTCATTAATTTTTTATTTTTTGAAAATTTGGGAATATCACTAAATTAGATATATCTTGACATCCTTAAATGGATACCTTAAATGTAAAGAATCTAATGGGACAGAGGAAGTAATAAATATCAAATGGATACCTTTAAAATGTACTCGAGAAGGAAAAATAATTTTTTATTGAGTTCTATACATTTTTCTTGAATGCTTCCATAAACGAAAGGTTAATAATTCTAGTATTTCTGATAATATATTTAGATTTTTAAAAATTCATTTACTATTTATTTTTAATTTTATTGTCATTTTCCTTGTTTTAATTAAAAATAAATAGTAAATAAACTTTTTAAATTCTAAATATATTATCAAAAATACTAGAATTCATAACCTTTCATTTGATTACAGTAGCATTTAAGAAAAATGTGTAGAACTCGATCAAAATCCCGAGTACATATATAGAAGTATTTATTTGATATTTATTATGACTTTAATGATTCAAATGATACCCCGTTAAGATCGGTGAACGAATTGATATATGGCTTCCACTTCAGTGACGACTTTGATACTTAACCCCTAGTTACTAGTACTAGTTAGAATAGTAGTGATCTACTAAGATCTCCAGCCAAATTAATTTTTTATTTTTTAAAAATTTGGGAATATCACTAAATTAGATATATCTTGACATCCGTACGGTTGGATCGTCGAAAAATATTTTTAAAAAAATAGAAATAACAATTCGTGACAAAACAGTAGTTACTAGTACTAGTTAGAATAGTAGTGATCTACTAAGATCTCTAACCAATTTAATTTTTTATTTTTTGAAAATTTAGGAATATCACTAAATTAGATATATCTTGACATCCGTACGGTTGAATCGTCGAGATATCTTTTTTAAAAAAATAGAAACAACAATCTGTGACAAAGCACTAGTTATTAGTACTAGTTAGAATAGTAGTGATCTACTAAGATCTCCAACCAAATTAATTGTTCGCGAACAGCTCGAGCTCGGATCGAGCTCGGCTCGGCTCCGAGCTTGGCTCGGCTCGAGGCTGTTCCTGAACAACTCGAGTTCGGCTCGGTTCGTTAAGAAATCAGCTCGGTTCGTTAAGATCAAAGCTCGACTCGGTGCATTAAGGTAAAAGCTCGGCTCGTTTCGGTCAAAGCTCGGCTCCGCTCGATTCGTGAACAGCTCTAATTGTACACATCAGAAGCTCATTTTAATCCAAACATCTTAAATTTTTTTAAACATATCTTATTGATAAGAATAAAAACAGCTAATATAAGAAATGATGTACTGGTGTTGAATACTACAGTGAGCAATATGTCTAACTTTTAGACAAAAGCATGATCCAGTTTCCATTACGATTTTTAGTATACCAAGTGCATTACATTGTAATTCATCTACAGTTCTGAACCATGTCCTAGAAACATTTATAGGTCTCGTCAACAAAAAGGATGAGTTTTACCTTCAAGTTCATACTTTGCTGCCTGTTTCCGGAAGTGAGAAACAAATGACTCAGGCCACTAAACAGAGAACTAATACAGGATTCACTCATTTCTTGAGAGATGGCCAGTTTTTGTCACATTCAAAACATTTTAATCGTTTAGAAGGGGTTGCTTCTTTTTTCTTCTACATTGACATCGGAATCACTGTCTGAGGGGTTGCTTCTTTCATCCTCTACATCGACAGTTGTGCTGTCATCCTCACTTTTGTACAGTAAATGAATCCCATGAATGTATGCTACATCTGATGCTAATTTAATTTCCTCATCACCATCCGCTACTGGAAAGATTGATATAGGTACTATTACCATCAATGATTCATAGTCGTTCTTACCAAAAAATCCATCCAGTATAAAATGGGTTGTGGTATTCTCAACAAAATAGTCAATCCTATCTACCTCATTACCCTCCAAGCCCACCAGGCCTTCAAAGCAAAGAATCATCCCCAACAAATTGAGTGATGCATTTGGCGGAAATTTTAAAGATATTCCTGAAACTCCAAGCGACTCACTATTTTCTGATCCACTAATCCAATCCGGAAACTCTAGTGTGTAAATTTCAATGGGGTGCCCAAATCCAAAATATATCTGTTGCAAAATATAACCCAAGAGAAGGTTAACAAAATATAAATGGTTTCCTAGATTAAAGTTGAAGCAACGTTGGTTCAATCTTTAGGGTGAATTAATATTTATTTTTCCCAAACAACGAAAGGTTAAAAAAGACCCACTATCTAAATAGACTGCCAAGCCACTTTTTCATAAGAAGCTTTCAGCCCCCTCTTGCACTAATTTTCTTAATTATTTTCAGCCATTAATTAATAAATTTCTTCTACATATTTCTTAATTGATCTAATAATGAATGCATTTTAAACATCTTGCCAACATCTTGCCATATGCTTTCTAAATTTCAATATACTTCATGAGAAATATATTTACATCAAATTTTTTAGGGTTATTAACTCATTGACCCTTCAAGTTTGTTCGAAAATACACATAAACCCTTAGAATACAAGAACATATCTCCTTACCCCTAAAGTATGTCTTTTGTACGTATCGGTCCTTTTTCCGATGATCGGAGATAAAAGTTACATATCGGTTGTCCATATCGGAATCTATGTGTTAATCTGTACAAATATGCATACTTCATGTGTTAATCTATATACAAATGTGCATACTTAAGGGGCAATTTGTTAATATTGCTAGGTTACGAAAAAGGGCAAAAAAAATGCAATTTCGCTTGTTTTCACAGCCTAAAAATTATATTTGTACAAGTTATTTTTTTTCATTTTTTTATTCCGTATTAAAATTCAGATATCCAACTTTGGTGAAAGTCAAAAAACTCGAAAAAATAAAATACAAAACCATGTTATTTTTAGGTCCGTAAATGACAAAAAACTATAATTTCCATAACTAATTTATATTGGCATTTTCACGGGCCTAAAAATATCTTTTACATATTTTTTTTTTCATTTTTTATATTTATATTAAAATTTGAACGTTCTACTTTGGTGCAAGCCAAAAATCTCAAAAAAATATAATGCAAAACTATGTTAATTAAAGGTCCGAAAAAGAAAGTACACTTAATAGAAATATTAAAATATTTTTTTTTAATTAATGTGTAAATGTGTACAAACATCCATCCTTTAATGGCCAAAGTGTACAAATATCTAAGGACCAACAAGTTCATACTATTGCTATGTATCGTTACAAAGCAACGAAAATGATGAAATTACCCCCAGCCGATTTAATAATATATGGCTTTGAATGGAAAAAGTGTCGAATTGTACATCGGACATACTTTAGGGGTAAGGAGGTACGTTTTTGTACTTTAAGGGTTTATGTGTATTTTCGACCAAACTTTAAGGGCTGATGTGTTAATAATCCAATTTTTTATAATAACAATTATAAAATTTCATATTTTAACAATAGGTTAATTGGGCAAAAAGATCACTCAACTTAGACCCAACTAATAGTTGGGTCATCTAACTCAAAAAACTTGCAGTCAAATCATTATCCTATTCAAAACTTTTAATCAAGTTTTTACCATTATAAATTTTAAAAATAAAAAAGAGAAATGACGTGGAATGCTGATGTAGGTGTTTAATAGCTAAAATATCATTCACCTTATACCCATTTTGCAGGTGGGTTATCCAACTGAAAAGTTTCAGCTTGCAATCAAGTCATTAAACTATTTAATGATTTTATCTTTTTAATCAAAATACATATTTTGATTTGATTGTGCCAAAATTATTAATTCATCCGGTTATGTAGGCAATTATTCTAGAGAGGACCTCCTTATATGGAGAATATATGGAGAATATGACAGAACTACTATTTTTATATGATTTTATAGTAGAATCAAAGTTTTAATTTTTGGAGAATATGAGAGAACCATGTATTTTTTTTTATTCTATAGTAGAACCAAATTTTTTTTATTTTTTCCAAAAAAAAAAATTCCTGGAAAAAAAATTTCCAAAAAAAAAAACTGACCTGCCATGTCATCACTGCCACGTCAACAGTGACGTCAGCAGTGCTGTCGTGTCACTGCCACGTCAGTAGTGACGTCATCAGTGCTGACGACGTGGCACTGCCACGTCATCAGGAAGATTTTTTAATTTTTTTTTTAAAAACATTATTTTTTAAAAAAATAAAATAAAATAAATGTTTGGTTCTATCATAGAATCATCAAATTGGTCTTTTTTTAATAGAACCAAAAATTAAAACTTTGATTCTACTATAGAATCATATAAAATTAGTAGTTCTCTCATATTCTTCATATAAGGAGGTCATCTCTAGAAGGGGACTCAGGTTATGTACTCATATTATATTAAAAACATTTAGTTTTTATATAAATAGTAAGATTATAATTTGTATGAAGGTTAACAAAGATATCCAATCCTATTAATAACTTAATGCAATGCATTATTGCAATGCAAGTATTTTTTTTTATGTCTAAATTTTGTTCAATTTAGTTACTATAAAAAGATAAACGACTCATTTGTAATTTTCTTGTTTTTGATATAATTTAAATTATTGATAATAAAACAAAGAATTAAGATAACACTTTTATATTAACAGTGATCTATTTGTAACTTAGTTAATGGTAAAGAAATATTCTTTCATGTTCAATGACATAATTGCAAATTATAATAAATTTTATTACACACATTTACAAATTTTTGGAGTTTGATGAGATCTTTTTACCATTTAACCTTTCAATTTACATATCATTTTTTACGTGGCAAGTGAGGTGGAGCTGGCAAAGCAATATTTAACAAACTTCCGTTAAATTCAAACTCAACTTTACGTACGTGATTTTTTTTAATGTTCAGTTATTAGATTGCAAGATCTAATTGATTAATTATGCATTTTGAAAGTTTGTTGAGTTTGATGATCCAGTTGCAAGTTTGATATCGGTTGAGTAATAAAATGTCATTTAAGCCCTATAACTAAACTAAGATTAGTAAACTCAAAAACTAGCACAAGTTAATTTTTCATGAAAAAAATCGCAACTCTTCCAAAAACTATCAAAAGTTAATTTTTCATGAAAAAAATCACAACTCTTGCCTAATTAATGTTATCTAAATTTAATAATTATCTATATTCATATATATTCATATACATATATATATATACAAATGATCCAATACAAACCACTCCTAAAATACAACCTACAAACCATCACTAATTTATACAATCAAAATCACTATTTTTATATTTAATTTAAAAAATATAAAAGAACCAAAATTACTAAAATAAAACACCCCACCCCCCGCCACCCGCCACCCGCCACCCGCCACCCACCACCCACCACCCACCACCACGACACCATCATCCTTTTCATTTTCCGGCCACTGGCCCTCTACAAGGGCTCCGATTCACCACCACCGACGCACCAGCACCTCCATCTTCCTTTTCCTTTTTGATTTTTGAATAAATCTCAAGAATCAGGGTTCTTGGTGGAAATTAAGGCTTTTTGATTCGTTGTTTGTTCAGTTGTTTTGATGGTTCCTATAGCTTTATGTGATCATATAGAGTCGAATTATATGTTTAATTGCAGAGTTTGTGTACGACTTTGTTAAAATTGAATTAAAGGTTTTTATTCATTTTAAATTCGATCGTTTTGAATTGTTGGGTGATTGTTCATGTAATTGGATGTTGTGGATAATTTGGAAATGATTTAAGCTTTGTATTGACACTAGAATCATCGAGTTTGGTTTCGATTTTATGAAAATCGATTGTTTCGCCGGAAAATTCTTGGATTGCCGGAATTTTGCCCGTTTCGGTTTGTTATATATATATATATATATATATAGGTCATTACTCAAAGAAGAACACCCTTATATAAAGAAAAATAAAGAACACTATAAAATTCATTATAAAAGCTCATGTAAAATTAATTTTAATAGCAATTAAGCTTTGATTATGAATAATAATAGAATCTAATATTAATTTAGCAACAATTTGAGATTAAAAACAACTAATTTCATTGTTCTGAAAATATATGTAGGATTCTATCATAGATTCAATGATATTTGATTTTCAAATTTTAGATAAGATTATTTATATACAATAGGCCCCGCTAGGGGCACCTATTTTAAATTTAGTGATTCTAATTTTAACAATCCATTTTTTTCAAAAAATAATGTGTTTTGATGGTGTTCTTCTTTGTTCTTTACATATAAAGTGTTTTCTATGGAGTGCAACTATATATATATAGTTAAGTTCTATGGAGACCACCATTTGAGTGGAGACCATATACATTATGCACTCAAAACATTGCAAAACATATATAGTTGCAAAGAATGTTCAATTAACATTATTATTTCGTTCAAAATCTTTAAAATCATATATGATTTGCAAGCAGAACATGTTTTGGAGAACAATACGTTCTGCAATATGTTGTTTGCAGAACATACATGATTTTCAAGATTTTTAATGAAATTTGCATGTAAAACATATATGATCTTCCAAGATTTTCAATGAAATAGATGGTATAGTGATTTTCATAGAACGTGATTTTCAATAAATAAGTTTTTGCAATGTTTTGATTGATATTGGTCTCCGGTCTCCACTAAAAATGTTGGTCTCCATAGAACTTAACCCATATATATATATAGGGTCTTACTCAAATAGAAACCAAATTAAAATAGAAACTAGAAACTAAACCCTAATCTAATATTTAAAGCTAATCTAATGACCAAACTAGGGGTACCCCAATACAAAAGTTGCTTAAAATACTTGGCTCTATCCAACAAAAAAAAATAAAAAATAATAAAAAATCACTGTTCACGTGATGACGTGGCAGTGGATTTCACTGGTTAACGGTGCTTTGCACCTTCTTGTACGGCGCTTCGCGCCTTTATCATTCTAAAGTTGTAAGGAATGGCAATCAATGGTAAAGGCAATAGACGATTGACGGGTGTGTCGAGAGCCTTCGGCCCTCATGACTACCTAACTCATCCGTTTACTGTCTTAAATGCTTCGCATTTCCACGGCAGGGATTTTTTTTTTACTTTTTTTTATTATTTTTTTTTTTTTGTTGGATAGAGCCAATTATTTTAAGCAACTTTTGTGAAGGTACCCTTGGCGGGAACCTTAGAATAGATGAAATATAATTTATTTAGTGTTGGTTTCTAGTTTCTATTTTAAGGGAGGTTTCTATTTGATCACTAGCCTATATATATATATATATATATATATATATATGTCATTTAATTTACTTTTATTTTTAAGTAAAAACTAAGTTATTATTATGTAATTTACTTTTGTTAAGTAAAGAAATAAGTTATGATCTAGATTTTTAGGTTCATTGTCAGACTTGTGGTGGCAAATGATTTTATTACAAGACTCATGCTTGCAAAGTGGGGAAAAAAAGATGTATGACTTAAAAACATCTACGAATTATTAAAAATTTAGAAAGGCAACAAAAGGTGAAACTACTTTTAATAATTTAAGTAAGAACTTTGGAGCAACAATCAAGATGGAAACAATTTTGGCACACAAATTTATAATATTAAAACTGTCAAACCTGAAAGAAACTCTCTGTGAAAATGCATGCCAGAAGAGAGGAGTCGCAACCTTCCAAATGAAGTGTTCTAATAGAAGTGAGTCCCTTCAAGCCTTGAATCTCAGTCAAACCACTACAATCTTCAAGGTTTAAGTACTCCAATTGTTTCAAGTTGGATAGATTTGGTAATCTTCCCATAGACATACAACCTTTAAGATTCAGATCTTTTAGGTTTGAAAGCTTACTGATACTGGATGGCAGTGCGGTCCTTAGCTTAACACAACCATGCAAATCTAAGGAAACAAGCCTCACCAAACTATCAATCGATATATGGACCTCCTCCAAGCTTTTACAGTCCCCAAGATGTAAAGTTTCAAGACACGGCAACTTAGTGAAGTCTGGAGTTGTAGTTAAATCTTCAGAACCTGACATGTCTAGAGTCTTTAACTTTTCGAAAACATGGAGAACCTGTAAATGTAAGTAATTAAAGCAGGCATGTTATCATATGAATTATCATATATGCAAGAAACATGCTCAAAGTACCTACCATGTTTAGCTCCCACAGTGTTATGATATTGCTGTAACGCAACTCAAGAATAACAAGTTCCGGGGCGTAAGTTTCAGAAGGTAAACATTGTAAAGGACAACAGTCCCAACAGAGCCACCTCAAATCTTGAAATGTCGGTTCAATGTTTCCAGTGAGATTTACCTTCCGGAGGTAAAGAAATCTCAATTTCCTCATCTTTTCAAATGTTTCCAAAGTGAATGATTCTCCGGTGAGTGCATCATCTCTATCCCAACCATCTCTATCCCGACAGTAAACTTTGTGAGGGACGATACCTTCGATTACTTCTGTTCCCTAACACCCATATGTTGATAAAAAAAAAAGGTTGGTGAACAGAGTTTTCTAAGTAATTCAAAGAGAAAGAGAAAAGAGGCAGAGAGTTGGTTTCTCCTGCTGTAGAAGCATGTAATATCTTTTGAACAATAATATATACGTACATTTAATACATAAGAAGTAAAAATGTAAAACGTACCATATGAAGTCATATGAAACCTAGCAACCATATGAAGTCATATGAAACCTAGCAAGACAACGATTAAATATACATACATAAAATCAAATTACCTTGTGCTTCTTCAACACGTCATATATATCTGATGGTAGCCACAATCTACTATGTTTTTCAGGCTCCTCAAGAGAGTTGTTGCGTGCAAGTTTTCTTCCCTGATTTTGAAGCATATTATCCATCTCCAACTCATCCTGATCATTGATCTTTAGTAGACATCTATTCTTTAGATTATCAAAATGATGATCAACATTGGTGTAATAAGTTTCCAGTATTTGAACAACTTTTTTTTTATCCCATCCGATGAAAAAGCAAGCAATATCTAGGAAAATATCGTGTAGCACAGGATCAATCAATTTCAATGCATCAATGTCAATCACATGTTTTTCCACACCATCTTCAATCATTTTAGTCTCTGTATTATACAGTAAATGAATCCCATTAATTTTCGCATTATTACGGGCTGTGAATTCAATTGTATGGTCGCCATCTGCGACCGAGAAGATTGATTTTGGCACTATCACCATCAACGGACCATATATAGGAACATGAAGGGTGCCGCTTCTGGATATAAAACCACTTGTATTCTTTACAAAATAACCACATTCATGTATAGGGTCTGACCTTCTAAAGCAAAAAATGATGCCCATGAAATTGTGTGACTCATTTGGCAGCAGATGTGCAGATACTGCTGTTGACTTACTTGATGCACTTGTCCAATACGGTGATTCAACAATCCAATCAGACCATTGAGGGTTACTATTCTGATCCATAAATTCCGGTACTTCAACATTAATCTGATGCCCAAATTCGGAATACACCTATTACCCCCAAAAAAATGATTAATAAAAAATAACGGTAATTTATTTTGATGAATCAATACATTTTACAATTATTTTAAAAAATATCAAAAACAACTTGTTTAATTAACCTATCAAAATGAGACATGTTTACTTTTACAATTTTTTTATTATCAAGAGTAAAGTTAAGGAGTTTGAGATGAGCCAACCTTGAACAATCGTTTTGTGAGATGGTTATGTATCAAACCAGAATAAAATCCCAAATAAAGTCTTCTAATAGAAATGTGATCCTCCAGGCCTTGAATCATTGTCAAACCCCTACAATATGAAAGGTCCAATGTCTTCAAGTGTTTCAAATTGGAAAGATTTGGTATTCTTTCCAGAGAAAAACAAAAAGATGCGTTTATCTCCTTCAGATTAGGAGGAAGTTCTGGAATGGAAAGGAGATGAAAACAATAACTAGTTTGAAGAGATTGTAGGTTTGACAGCTGACTAAAACCAGACGGCAGGGCAGTTATACTACTCAAGGATAAAGCCAATTCTTGCAATGATAATGCAATCTGGCTTGATCCTATATCCGGAAGCCTTTTTAACCTATAGGTATATGTTGCAATTAGCTTCCTTAACCTTGGAATCTTCCACAGTTGATCTGGTAATGTTTCTAGTTCTTCACAATGAGCAATACTAAGAGTTTCCAGGGATCTTAGGTTGCAAATGGTGTCCGGAAGAGTTTCAAGCTTTTTGTTTTTGCTTAGATCCAGCTCAACGAGCTTAGTAAGACTTCCTATCGAATCTGGCAAAGCTTCCAGACTATTGCACTCCCTAATGTTTATAACTTTCAATGCTCTTAAGTTGCAAATGGTGTCGGGAAGACTTCTTAGCTTCACACAACCACGCAAATTTAAGGAAACAAGAGTCGACAAGCTTCCAATTGACATGTGGACCTCCTCCAAGCTTTCACAAAACCCTAGATCTAAAGTCTCAAGACAAGGTAGTTTTGTGAAATCTGGAGTTGTACTTAAATCTTTAGAAAAAGACATGTTTAGAGTCTTTAACTTTCCAAGAACATGCGACACCTGTAGCAATGAGTGCAAATGGGAGAATCGAATCAGACTTTATTCACACAAATTATCAAATATATGCAAGAAAAAGACTACAAATACAGTACTTGCCATATTTAGGTCCCACATTGTTTTCATATTGCTCTTCGGTAACTCAAGAATAACAAGTTTTTCCGGGTAAAAATCAGAAGGTAAACATTTTAAAGGACAACATTCCCAATGGAGCACCCTCAAATCTTCAAACATCTGTTCGAAGCTTCCAGTGAGATTTACCTTCTTAAAGTAAAGAAATCTTAATTTTCTCATCCATTTGAATGTTTCAGTAGTGAATGATTTTCCCTCGAGCACGTATTGGTGGTAAAAGTTGTAAGGTATGATACCTTCAACTGCTTCTGTTCCCTGCCCACACACACTTCAATAAGAAAAGTTCCCTTGTGTTTTGTCAAAACATAGCTTCATCTTATAAGCAATTTTCTAAACATACACTCATAAGAAAGAAAAGTTTAGCGACATGTCAGACAAAGTCATATATAACAATCAGGGGAATCTGAGACCATAACTGAATATATATAATAAACTTACCTTGTGATTCTTCAAAACATCCTCTATATCTTCTAGTAACCACAACCTACTATATTTTCCAGGCTCATCAGGAGCCTTGTTACGCGCAACATTCCTTCCCGTGCCCCGAAGCAGATCATGCATCTCCAGCTTTTCTTCATTCACTGTTAGTAGACATCTTTTCTTTAGAGTGTCTATTTTTTCATCTGCATGGGAATAAAAAGTTCCCAGTACCTCAACTGCCTTTTCGTTATTCCACCCGACGAAAAAACAAGCAATGTCGATGAATATTTTCTTAAGCATACGATCATCCAATTCTAGAGCATCCAAGCTAATTAAAAGTTTTTGCTCAATAGTGCTATTGGGATATTGCTGCAAAGTCTCGATGTAAGATTTCCATCCTACTTCCTTTTTAGTTGACAAATATGATCCAAATATCTTGAGAGCCAACGGAAGCCCACCAGCAAAACCTAGAATGTCTTCACACAGGGCCAGTAGATTGTTGGTTGGCTCAGCCTTTTCAAATGCATATTGGGTAAATAGTTCATATGACTGATCATAATCCAACTCCTTTAACATGTACCGATATGTTGGTTCCACACTAACTTTCTCCAGCGTCTCTTCATCCCTTGTAGTTATAATAACTACACTCCCAGAAGCAAATGGCCCTGCTAAAGATTCATATTGTTCAAGATCGTATATATCATCAATAAGAACCAGAACTTTTGTTGAACAAATTCTATCCTTTATTAACTCGGCTCCTTCTTCAACACTGCCAACCTCAACTATGTTCTTACTTTTAAGAACATCATTGATAAGTTTCTTTTGTAAAGATTCCAAGCCTTTTAATGTACCCGAAGCCTCCCTAACGTTTGGCAGGAAGCAGCTGCCCTTAAACCTTCCTCCTCTAAGGAGTTGATTAAAAAGAGCTTTGGCAAGAGTAGTTTTGCCGACACCGCCCATACCATATATACCAAACTTAATGACACCTTTTATGTCACTGCTCAACATTCTTGTTATGGCTTCAACACGATAATCCAACCCAACTGGATATTTTGCCACATCTAAAGTCTTGGGATTTATTTTAAGTAGAAGCTCATCAACAATTTCATTGATGACATCAGCTTCAGACCTGAAATGTAATTCTTCGTATTATAAAACAGGGCATGATAGGTAGTTACATAGGACCACAATATACTGTTAGCATGTAGGTTAATGTAATAAATTCTCTATCTTATGAATCAATATAAATAGTATATTTGAATGACCTGTCTTTGGATACATGGTGTCCTGAAAAGTCGGCAACTTCCTTAAGTGTGAGCTGCCAATTTTCAAGTTTCTCTCTTTCACCTCGAAAACGTTTTTGATGTTTCTTGAAAGCTTTTTGAAAACTCCTAGTTTGGTGACGCACAACTGATGGATCAATGTTGAAAAACACTGGAATAACCCATCTCTGCATTGTTCTGTGACAATTGAGGATCTCTGCCAGCTCGTCAAGGCACCAAGGTGAAGTTGCATAATTTTCGGAGAAGACAACAATGTAAGTCTTGGAATTCCTAATAGCATCTAGCAAAGCATCTGAGATCACTTCACCGCTGTGTAGCTCAGGATCATCCTTAAATGTATTGATTCCATGGTCATGTAGTCTTTGGTACAAATGACCGGTAAAGTTAAGTCGAGTGTCTTCACCGCGGAAGCTCAAGAAAACGTCATATTGAGTAGGAGTTGAACTGGAAACAAGGGTTAACTGATGAGCTTGAGAGTTAGTTGTAGATGCCATGGAATCTGTAGCAGAAGAGGAGGGCGTTTGAGAAGTAGTTGCAGAAGACATGGATTCACACAACAGTTCCCACAATTGGGATAGGCATAATAAGATGTTTCCAAACATTTTATTTAAAAGAAAAACTGGAAGATAAGTTGTTCAGACAACAAATTTTAAAAGAACTGGAAGATCAAGTTGTACAAGAATATATGAAAAAAGGAATACTTCTAAACCCAAAGATGGATTATTGAACCCCAGAGGGAACTTGTACAAGTCATTAGTTCACTGGAGTCACAACAGATACAACAACTGGGACTTGAAAGGGAAGATAAATTAAAATAGGATGGCAAATATCGAATATATATAATAATCGGAATATATGTAATAATCAAACTTTATCATACATTGGAGTCTAACAGAAACACTAAAGCATGGTGTTGATAATATCAAGAACTGAAGACGAAGATGAAACTGAAGAAAATTTCTAACTTGTAGAAGCTATTTTTAGTTCAAATAAGTGCTTCAAATAATTAATATCTGTAAAATGACATGCAAGCTATTAGTAAACACTACTCCTCTGGTTCTTTTTATGTTGCTCGTCTGATATGTCGGAATTGTTCATAACATGATAAATTACTAATTCACGCATAATCTATAAGACCAAATATAATCATGAGTGATCTTATTGGATTCGTATTTATGAGTACATTAATACAGTGAAGTTTTATATTGAAAACTAATACGAAATTGAAGATATTAACGATTAAAAGTGTGCGTTGGCAAACGTGTCCAGAAGAAACAGGCAACATATTTAGAGACGGAGGGAATATAAGATAATAGAGTTAGTGGCAGAAAACGATTGAAATGCGTAAAAAAAACTTTGTTTATAAGAGTATCTCCAACCCATCACACCATTTTGGTGTGATTTTTACACCAAAATGGTGTAAAAATTACACTATTTTCAAATTCAACTCCTACCCATTTACTCTAAATTTTACACTATTTTTTGTACTATCTAAGTTATTTTATTGCTAAAGTACAAAAGTAAGGTACAAAAGTAATAAAGTTGGTTGGATACATATTGAACAAATTTGTTTTAGGAAATGAGAACAAGGGCAAAGTTGGGATTAACAAAAACTCTAAAAATTTGGTGTAACACCAAATTTGGTGTAAATTTTGGTGTGACACCAAAATGGTGTAAGTTTTAGTGTTGGGTTGGAGAGGAATTTTACACCAAAATGATGTAAAAGTACAAATTTGATGTTGGGTTGGAGATGGTCTAAGTTTAGACTTTAGTGCAAGTTGGTGGCCACATTCAAAGTCTTGTTTTGCTTTAAAGTTTAAATTTTCGCAAGCTTGCATAGGGAATTTAATAATTGGGATTACTATACATTAAGGAGGAGATTAGAGATGCTTGCAATGATTAAGAGGAAGATAATCTAATCTATATATGGTCTCGAATATATTATCGATATGAAGTTCACCCTTAGGCCTTAGTTTTACATGAAGGTATTCAGCTTTTGTGTTTAGGAAAATGTTAACGACAGCTCTTAGGCTATGGTTAAGTGTTATGTGGTAGTTTTTAATTGGTTCAAGGTTGTGTCCCACTTGCAAAAAAATATGTATTCCATGCATTCACATAAATCGCCCAATAAAAATTCAGCCCTAAAGGCTGTTAGGACTCTTGTATTTAAAGTAGTACAGGTACTAAACTCAATTAGGGTTGTGTAACAAAAAAAGAAAAAAAAAAAAAAAAAAACCTATATATAATAATCAAAGTGTTGAGTCACTTATGGTATACATAGCATGAACCTGGTACTTTGTCAACTCTCCTTCTCAGCCCCTATCTTGTTCGTTCTGGAAATCATATCAGAAGCCTGGAATGGTTTAGAATTGAGTTATTCACGGCTGCTTGTACTTCAACAAATTAGGCTATACAACAAACGTGGTCGCCCCAGGAATGGGATTACAACGTGGTCGCCCCCGTACCGTAATCAACCAGAAAATGTCACAGTACATGATATCTTAGAATTATTTTAAAATTCAAGGGTATTCTTATTCAAAAAAAAAATTCAAGGGTATTCACTTGGAATTTTGTGAATTTTTTTGGATTTTAAAAATTCATGAATATTTAATGAGTTCACTGGCCTTGAGGTCACCCTCAGGTAAGAATCCTGAGGTTAAGACAAAATAGGTTATAAGTGGAGGTTATTTTTGTAAATTCAGGAGGGTGACTTTTATTATTACAAAATTGCCATTCAATATTTATACTGAAATCAGTCTAAACTCAGGTAAGGTCCCTGAGGTCATCCTCAGGGCCATTTTTCTCATATTTAATTTAGATTCTAATTTTTTTAAAAAAATTAGATGGTTTTGAAGTTGGATTCTTAAATGTCTTTCAAAATCTGAAAGTATTTAATCTGGATTTAGAAAAATCTATTAAAATCTAGTAATATTTGAAGGATTTTTTAGTGTGTTTTTTATGTTTTGAAATTCGGATAAATTTTGATGAATTTATCAGGAATGTTTCAAAATCTGCAGATTATACATAAGTCTGCAAGAATCTGCATAGAATTAAAATGAACAATAATCTTGTAAAATCTATAGATTATTATTAATCTATAGAATTGTCAACTTTTTTTCCCAAATTCGTTCATAAATGCCGAGTGTTATCATGTCATCGTATAATTGATTATCTTTTATAAATAAAATGAACCTCTGATGCAATAATATGAATTTTAATTAGGGGAGAGCACGGATCGGATCGGTTTTATAGTAAAACCGAAACCGGAACTCTTCGGATTTTAAAATCTAAAATCGAAATCGACAGTTCGATTTCGAATTCAAAATTGTCTGATCGGTTGCAATCGATTCGATTTCAATTTTAAAACCGCATCAAATAAAAATGATAAAACCGACATACTTTACTTAAATAAAAAGTACATAAAATTAAAAATTACATCCATCAAATATTTGTTTTCTCAAAACAAACAGAGTTTCAATAATTAATGAAAGGATTTATGATGTGAAGCGAGTAAATCAAGTGGTCTATTAAGTAAAGTAAGAAAACTTTACTTTGTTCAAAAAGTAAAGTAAGAAAACAGAATTTGAGCATCCGCAGCGGTACAATATTTGGTGGCCACGCAAAAAAAAAGAGGACACATGCATTGTACAACAACTAAAAAAGAGGGCAGTGGACACCGTGGTGGCCTTGGCCAACTGAACGGGCGCAACTTTCAAAACGCAAGCTGTCATCTACTCCCTCCATCCCAACCCGTTCTTTACATGGCGGTTGGGCACGGAGGTCAAGGATAGTGAGTGTAAAGTGGGTGTAATATTGTTAAAATAAATGAGTTAGTGGGTGTAATAGTGATTTTATTGTTAAAATAAGTGAAGTAGTGGGTGTAATAGTGATTTTATTATTAAAATAAGTTAAGTAGTGGGTGAAATTGTGTAACGTATTGTTAAAATAAGTGAAGTAGTGGGTGTAATAGTGTTAAAACTTACTATTTTGAGTAATGTAAAGAAATAGTGGGACGGCCCAAAAAGAAAATTGTAATGATATGGATGGAATATAGAGTACTTTTTTTCTTTTATCATCTTTTACATATATATTAAGTTCAATTTATAAATGAATCTAGTAGGACCTAAATAAAATGTTCGAAAGTAATGTTAGAAAACGAAAAGGTGGGCAACACCGTTGGAGGGGATTGGCCAAGTTTTTATCCGGGACAAGTTTTGCTTGCATGGACAATTGGTAGGGTCAAGATTTTGGTAGGCATGTCCTCAGCGCTGGATGCTCTTCCTGACACATGATAAGCTACCATTTGAATTGTTTTTTACTTTTAAAAGGTAGGCAATACTACTACTCCCTCTGTCCCATCCATTTCTTCACACTTTCCTTTTTGAGATGTCCCATCCAATTCTTCACATTTCCTAAAATAGTAAACTTTATACATTATATATTTATGGGTCCCACTACTTTACTCACTTTTCTCCTCCACTATACCCACTTTATACATTATATATTTATGGGTCCCACTACTTTACTCAATTTTCTTACTTTTCACCCCTTTCTTTATATATTTCCTTGATCTCCGTGCCCGAACCCATATGTGAACATATGGGTGGGACGGAGGGAGTATTATGGTCGAGGAGGATCATATCTGTTGAAATTAATTCAAAAAACTGGTTATAACCTCGATTTATCTACGGGGGTCTGTTATTATTTTATGCAGACAAGTTCAAAATAAATATCACTTGCTTCTGTTGATAACCCAGTGGCTTCATTTTGGATCAATAGTTTGGAGAGCCTTTAACTTCCAGCATATCAATATTCATGGGAGATATTTAGGCATATATATGTAATTTATTTATTTATATATTTTAATCAGATCGGCTTCGGTTTTTTTTCGTATCGGTTCTAACAAGAAACCGAAACCGAGGTTCTTAATTTTTCGGTTTTGGTTTCGGCTCGGTTTTAGACGGTTTGATTTTTAACGGTTTTTAGCGGTTTTGGTTTCGGATTTTTTCAATTTTTTGCTCAACCCTAATGAATTTTATGAATAAAACAATATCATGTGACATTTGGAAATATTTTTAAATTTTTTCAAGATATAGATTTTAGAAAATTACATGAAGTTGCCACTACTCTTGATTCACACAAAAAATTTAAGTAAATTATGTTTTTATGAGGAATTGAACTCATATCCTCCATAAAGAAACTCATCCTTATAACCATTGAGCTACATAAGTTTTTGAGTTTGAACTAAAAAACGTATTACTTAAACCCGGTCTCTCCTTTTTCCTATTTTTGATATTAATTTAACTTTTGAGTAAATATGTTAATGGATGACTTATATTCTTTCATGTCCTTTTATCATTGCTCTAAAAATATTATTTTATGAGAAAAATGGGCTTGAGGTTGTCCTCAGGGATCTCCCTGAGGTTATAAAAGATTTGTACTATAAAGTAAGGGGTCCTGCAAGGGCATTTTTGTAAATATCATTTTTTTTCTTCAATAATTTACATAAATACCCTTAAATTTGTATGAGAATTATTTTAACCTCAGAGGGACCCTGAGGACAACCTCAGGCACATGAAACCCTTATTTTATATTATATACAGACCATTATTCTAGAGAGGACCTCCTTATATGGAGAATATGAGAGAACTACTAATTTTATATGATTCTATAGTAGAATCAAAGTTTTAATTTTTGGTTCTATAAAAAAAAGACCAATTTGATGATTCTATGATAGAACTAAACATTTATTTAATTTTTAAAAAAAAATAAAAAAATCATTTTTTAAGAAAAAAAATTAAAAAGCTGCCTGCTGACGTCACTGATGACGTGTCACTGCCACGTCAGCAGTGTCGCCGGGGCACTGCCACGTCAGTAGTGATGACGTGGCACTGCCACGTCGACACTGATGACGTCATTGCTGTCGTGGCAGTGACACGTGGCAGTCCCACGTCAGCACTGCGGACGTGGCATGTCAGATTTTTTTTTTTTGGGAACTTTTTTTTTTCTTAGGAAAAAAAATTTTTTTGGGAAAAATAAAAAAAAATTGGTTCAACTATAGAATCAGAAAAAATACATGTTTCTCTCATATTCTCCATATAAGGAGGTCCTCTCTAGAAGGGGACTCATCATATACAATATATTTATATGTTACAAAACATCTTCTTTTTATTGCTTATATGATTTATGCACAAATAAACTCTTTTATTCACACAAGAAATTTGAGTAAATTATGTTCTTATGGGGAATGAACTCATGTCCTACTCAAAAAAACTCATCCTTATAACTATTGAGCTACATAAGTTTTTGAGTTTGAACTAAAAAAACGTATTACTTAAACCCGATCTCTCATTTTTTCTATTTTTTTGCTATTAATTTAACTTTTGAGTGAATATGTTAATGATGACTTATATTGTTTTATGTCCTTTTATCATTGCTCTAAAATAAATTATGTTATAGCCTATACAATATATTTATATGCTACAAATTATCATTTTTTTAGTGCTCATATGATTTATGCATAAATAAAATAATCCATAAATTAAAGTAGTGATATTATAATATGTGTGAACATAATATGTACAATTATACTAAAAAAAATTAATCGTAAAAATGTCAAATTTATATGAATGGCTAGAAGATGAGCTCGGGCTGTCACTGGCTGTCATGCTAGTTACTCTTAAAACATCGAACCTAAAAAAAATGCTCCATTTTCTTTCCCATAGGTACTTTTTTGTAATTTTCGTTTATTTCAATCATAAATAATTAAATTAAAGTTGAAATCATTAAATCATTACCATTACCAGTTTCACTCTGTTTGCTCTTTTCCACTTGAAACATTTACCTTTTCTCCTTAAATTTTAGTCACAATGTTTATTTTTCCGTCTATTTAACAATTCCCTTTATTTTTTATTAAACTTTAGAGTAGTCGATAGCATGGTTGTAAAAATTGGTAATCGGTATAAATCGGTTGAGGTACCGATTTAAGATTAATCGGGGATTAATCGGAAGGATTAATCGGAGTATTAATCGGATATTATAATAATATTTAATATATTAGTCTAATTTTCAATTAAACTTATCATTTTAAATATATTTACAGGATTAATCGGATTTCAAAAATCGAATCGGCTAGCTACCTTACAAAGGATTAATCGGGGATTAATCGACTAAATCGGGGATTTTTAGAACCATGGTCGATAGTATCTGTTCGATAGGTGAATAAATAAAACGATTCAACTTATAAGCCGCAGGTCTGCCAGTGCCCACGAGGGACAATGGAAGAAAAGATGTTGAAGCAATCATCAGCTTACCAAACTGATATTACCGTGTACTCACCCAAATGACACAAACTGCACTTGAATATCATGCCAAAGAGGTGCTTGGCTGTATGCACGAATATAAACAGCTGAATCTCTTGTATAGAGCTCAAAAGTAAGCAGCAGAAGTCACTAAAATGTTAACTCGCTGTTCCAGTCCATCTGATTACCAAATCTAGACAGCTCTGCAGACACGATCAAATAACAGAAATTTATATCATCAAGATGTACATTCATGTGATTGATTATAATTATTTGAACTCACATTACACTATCAACCATTTCTAAATTTATCAGCACTGAAGTACACAAAGATATCATATGCTATCGAGATATCATGGTCTATCTGTATCATTGCTAGTTCAGGCTGAATTAGAGTGTCTAATAATCATTCTCGATTATGACCCAATCAACATTTGCTCTTATGAGTTAATTTCCACAAAAAGGCTGGCCTGAGGATGTAATCCTGCTTCTTCTAGGGACAAAGACAGCTTATCTTGGCCATATACAACACGAGGAAAATTGGAAAAAAGGGTGTAACCCTCATCTTCTAAGCAACCCATTGAATCAACATAATCATATAGAGACTGTAGCTTTGTTGTACGAAGAAATCTTCTTCCCTTGCGTTCCCCACTTGGAAAACGAACCAAAATCTGATTGAATCAAGTAGTCCAAATCAAATATGTCAGCATGGAGAATTCATCTAACATAAAGAGTGGAAAAACAAAAAAGAGAAAAACTGGAATCCATATGTAAATGATTTATGCTGGTTCAGTTTGTGAACTACCGTTTTATGGCTTCTATTTAAAAGCTAAGCTCAAATATTACAAATACCATCACAGTGTAGTAAATCTCTAAATTTGTGATCCTCATGCAACACAGATTCTTTTGTTGATCAAAGTTGGCAGGATAATGATATAATTACCTGGGTAACATCCGGTCCTTTTTCAGGTTCAGCGCCTAATGCCAAGGCTTTCTCTTCTCGCAACCTAGCTAATGCTGCTTTTTTCTCAGCAGCTTCTTGAGCTGCTCTTTCACGAGCCTCCTCTTCCTCCTTCAACTTCCTCTCAGCTTCAGCAGCTTCCCTTGCCAGCCTTTCCTGCTCTTCCTTCCTCTGGCGTTCCCTGGCCTGATGTAGCAAACACAATTGACACCTTATTTAAATTGAGCTTTTATTATAGATCATAAAGTTGGCAAAGATTACGGAGAGCATATTATGCAAAATAATCTACCCTAGTCTATTACATATAAGCTAAAATGTTTCTATCCCTTAAACCCACCACCCGATTCCAATTTCATCAATTAAACCAAACATACCTAAACCCAATATTTCATACTCGATCCAGTGTCATCTATTCATTATTAAAATTAGAAACCATCTCACGGTGTTAGCAAATCTGGGTTTCAAACCCCCTATATTGACTAGAACACCAAAAAGCAATAAATTCTGGCAACACTATTTACAGGGGGAAAAAGTGTCTTCCAACTATTATTTCTACACAATACTTCGTAACTTCTTATACCCTCACAGGATTTGCATGTTCACTAGTGAGAAATAGAATAATATCGTTTTAGTTAAAAGTTAAGTACCCAAAATTCAATTAACCAGATCTGACTTGGTCATCACCACTGCTTCCAAGAAACATTTGACTCTTCCATAATCACATGAAAGGGCATATAATTTTTTAAAAATTTAATGGCAAAATGTATGACAACAGTGCCTTCAAGTCATTATCGGCAGCCAAGTTGTGATTGTAAGAACCAGAAATTTAACAAATAAAACTGTAATTTAGCATTACAAAAGTCGAACAAAATGTCATGGAAAAAGAAGAGTGATGGGCAGGAATACGGAGAGGGAAGGAGAGAACACAAACTTGATCAGCTTCTAGTGCAGCTCGATAAGCAGCATCTTGCTCCTCCCTCAAGCGAATGTTGCTTCTTCGTTCTTCTGCTTCAAGCCTTGCTGAAACAAGAACAGATGCGCTTTCTTCAAGCACTCTCTGCAACACGGCAAGCATTTCTTCAGGAGACTTTGGTCCTTCGATCTGCAAAAAGATTGAAAAATTAGAAAACTATTCAAATGTAATTTTTACATCCCATGAGAAATACCATCAGTGTTTCTTCATACAAAATACTGAAGCTGAAAAAAAAAACAAAAAATCTACCATGTGTTTCTCGCTGCAAAATTTTCAAAAAGTAAGAAACTTAAAATGTTAACAATAACATTTGAAAACAAATACGACTTAACAACATAAGTTTACACAGGTTCAGATATATGGATTTATGGAGTA
Organism: Kitagawia praeruptora; assembly: GCA_037693485.1. Classification (NCBI taxonomy): domain Eukaryota; kingdom Viridiplantae; phylum Streptophyta; class Magnoliopsida; order Apiales; family Apiaceae; genus Kitagawia; species Kitagawia praeruptora. The sequence continues at coordinate 39,813,742 of CM075349.1, forward strand.
GAAGGAAAAATGGTTAAAAGGTAACAAAAGCACTACACGAGAAGCAGACAAAAAGGGGCATCATCGGGAATAATTCAAAAGCAAACCTAAAAAAAGAAGCACTAAATTTTCTCACTTATTATATACGAGGGTAGATATACAATTCACTGCATTTAAACATAGTAACTCAAAGTTCCGAGTAAATTGAGATTCTAAGGTACATCAGAGATTTTTATTGTTCACAAATGGGAAACTGAACTTGTAATATTTTAAACAAAACTTTCCACTATAAAAGAACAATTTCCCAAATCAATTCCCACCTCATTAATACTTTATTGATATTAAAGTTCAAATTCCAAAGAAACCATATGGGAAAACTATACAAGGCTTTGGAAGCCCACCTAATTAATACTTTATTGGTATCTTTTAATTTAGGAAAATATTATATTTTAGATATGATTTGAATAAGAAGACTATTTTAGCTTTTTATTATATGCAGGGGCGTGTATAATTTGTAACAGGGCAGAGATCACTACTTTGACAATTGTTTTTGTTGAATACAAAATTTCCCAGCGAGAGACTTCGAAATTATCCTAGAAACCCTAAACTCACCACTTATCCCCTATCTAGTGGCATCAGATCCATTTCGGGGACTTTTATCAGAATTGTAACACGTAACCTTGTAAATTTTATCAAAACTTGCCCTTCACTTGGAGATGGCAGCAAGATCATATAACAACATCGTCAAAGTAATTGAACGATATAAAAAAAACAAACTTATACTTAAAATATATGTATAAGAAACCATTAAAAATTATATTACATACATGAATACACATAATATAAAGTTTTAAACAAAAAAAAAATGCATATTATAGGTATAAAAAAAAGAATATATTACTTTAAATTTAATAAGATATATATTACATCTATAGTATCATCTATACAAAAAGCAGAGTAATAATATCATATTAGCACTATATATATTACACAATAGTGACAATACGGTACTAGTACGTAGTGTACATATAGTCATATAGAATTAGATACACTCATACACAAATAGTCAAATATGTATATGCTGCAGGAACTTAACCAAAAATAATATATACATATATATATATATGATGCAGGACAGATATAATAAAAATGGAACTTAAATAGAATTAAAACACTAAAAACAAGATTAGGGTGATTTAACCGTGGAAGAATCATTACACCAAGGGTTTTTAACTCTGGAAGGGGAAAAAGATAACTGATCGCAACCCCTGAACAAAGAGAATCAATTTAATATTCAATGTTACGATAGTCAAGTCTTCTTCCATGATATATGAGACATTGCTTGTATAGGAAAAATGAAACATTAATAACATAACCTAGTGGATAAAGCCCCAACCATACATACCAAACTCGCCAGAAATTAGTAGAATATGAGATGAAGGTTTATCGAAGAAGCATATCTAATGGATTAAAGGTGATGAACTCGAAAAGGAAATGGAAGAACTTGACCAAACTCGGTTATAGATCTTGATACGTAGATACGTGAGGACGGGTGCAATGTAATTTAGGGTTCTTATACTCTGTTATCATGTACAATTAACTTGATTTGATTATGGACTGAAACTTACACTTAAATCTGGAATGGGCCTGGCTTTTGGGCTTTAATTTGGTGCACCTCAGGCCTGACCATGAGAGTCGTGCAACTCCGGACTCCCTATTTACAATTTATAAACGAGTCCCTATATACTTTTTCAAGTTTCTTAAAACATTAAATTGCTTAAGCTCACATCGTATTTGAACTTGAAGACTGAAGTTTGACATCAGAAAATTTTACAAGAAACAGAACATTATGTTTTCAATTACTCGGCCGTTTAAGACTGGAGTTTGTAACACATTTTCACAAATGAATGTCTAGTAGTGTCAACCTTATTCAAGTGTGGAGAAATTAGCATACATAATGGCCACAAGAGTTAAAGTAACACAGGGATGAGAAGGGTCACTTTTATGTACGGTACGCAAATGCAAAAGCAAAAACATTTTACTATGCAGGGGCTCGTTTGTATTCTAGTCTCTCCCTACGATACATCATATAAGTGAATATCCAAACCCCTAAATAAAATTTGCATCCTCATTAGCAAGCGGTGCTTGGAAGCCTGGAGGGGAACTATATCCCAGCTCTATTCTTAATATAGAGCTAACAATATCAATACATGTATATAACTTGATATATCTGTAACAACTCGCCCTGTAATTTCATGCCAAACAAGTTACTGTAGAAGCAAACTGATCAGCAATTACTCTAGCATATATATATTTCTTTGTGTACCTATAACAGCCAGGAATCAACTGGTCGTATAAAGTTTGTCAACATTGTTTTTGTTGGTGGACCGAGTGTGAGCATAGTAAGCACCCACAATGTAAGGAATTAAACTGTTAAGTATCTAGTAGTAATAGTAAGGGCAAGTTAGTCTTTTCAGTATTAACAGTGAGGAGTCTGTGAATCTATATAAAGACTGAGATATTGTAATTTCTATTATGCTTTATGAAAATGGAATTCATTCCACCAACTTTTTCTCTCCCTTCTATCTAATTATGTCTGTCTCTCTCTCTCCCTCCCTTATTTCTTTCTCCCCAAGTTTCTACCTCCCTCCTTTCTATCTCTCTATCTCTGATCTATTCTCTCTTCTCTGTTACTTCTAATTCTCATTACTCTATCATATCTTAGCTTAAATTCTCTTTTTATTTACTAGTTTGTTTCATTTCTGCACTTATAAACATAAAAACACCAAAAACATTCAAATGTAAAAAACATACAAACAGAGTTCCTGACACACTACAGAGTAAGCAGTACAAGATTTTTTATTTAATAATTTTCTACTATTGAGAAATAGATCATGACTTAAGTTATTATCAATAGCAATTAATGAAGATCTAGATTTCTTATAGTGATCTCTGCAGTTATGCCGAAAACAAGTTACTGTAGAAGCAAACTTAAATATCAGCTACTCTGGCATTTATATTTCTTGGTGTATCCATAACAGCAAAGAATTACCTGGTTGTATAAAGTATGTCGACATTGTTTTTGTTGGTAAACAGAGTTTAAGCATAGTAAGCATCTCCAATAGTAACAATACAGAGTAAGCAGTAAAAGATTTCTCATCTACTACTGAGAAATAGATCATGATTCATGACTTGAGTTATTATCAATAGCACTTGTGAAAATTCTAGATTACTGATAGTGATGCCTGTAGCTGTCCCCTGTCTAATTATAATCGTAAAGTATCAACGTCAACATGTCAATTAAAATACATCTCATCAATCACGGGGCACAATCTTGCACCAAGCATCTGTTCTTTCCTAGCAAGAGATCCTAAGAGTAAATCCTGTCAACCAAAACTACATCAATAAACAGACCCGCGGCTCACCACTATCCCACGAGGTTAGCCGTTGAGATAATTGGTTCAGCAACTTAAAGTACTAGATGGCTAGCCTTTTCTAAAAATCGAAAATTAGAGAAGGTAATACAATCTCGATACCTATTTCAGGACATGGTATATGCAACTATCTTTCCCTTGATCTTAGATCATCGTCTGTCAAATTTTCATCCTATATGTTTATATGTACAGTAATTAGGAATAGGCTACCTTAATGACAGAAAATGAACCTTCTTAAAGTGTGGACTAGTATGAGCACATGAAAAACGAAAAGAACATGTGGAGTAAAAGAACAAACATAAGGTACAAACCATCACCATTTTGAAATCCACATGGAAATAAAAAAAAAAGTACTTTATACACAAAGAGTAAAATACTATAAGAACCTAAAAGTAGAAACAATCTACCACCGATCAATACATATATAAAAAAAAGATAAACATGCTTTTTTTTCTTTCCTAGTTAAAGAAACTTTTCTGGCCCAGTGATTAATCAATATAAACATATTGTTACTGATATTGATATGATTATCCTCACAACAGATACTACTCATAATGTACATAGGTTTATAGTTTTAATTTTTTTCACAAATATAAAATGCTGTAAATATTATTTATAAAACTCTTAACCATCTATCGTGCAAAGAGTTTGAACTTATTTTTTTAATATGCTGTTCCATATAGATATTTTAATAATTTACTGTAAAATAATTAAATTCAATTCAGAATTCTCATCCATTACTACATTCGTTGCATATAGAATTTCGACTAAGATTATCTAAACATTTTGTGCATTATTTAAAAGTAATTTCAAGTTGGATTATGACATATACTATTTACCATTATTTTTCAAATGTAGATATTTGAACTCCATCAAAATTGGTGTTCGATAAGATAGGAAAAGCTATAATATGAGTACTGGAACCATGATGTAACTTTTGTAGAGTATGCACAATTTATCAAAATGCCATCATGCACTATGTATAAAATTGTCATGTTCTTGTTAAGTATGTACTTTTGGCTTGGTACTGGTTGTCGTATAGTAACCATGTATGTAACAATAGTGGTATGGAAAACACTCTCAATTACTCTATCACTTAAAACGCCTCTTTGTATACGTCAAATTACAATCTTAGTACAGCAATAGATTAAATGCAACACTTAGTTAATCCTGTTCCTATAAAGTCATCATATTATAATCCAACAAGTATAAATTCTATAACTGGAAGTCAGCATTACTACTTACTAATGCCATCCAAAATCCCATGTGTGAAAACTAATAGAAGGATCAGTAATGTTCTCATCTTGGTTTTCTAAATCTGTTCACTGCTTCATCCATTCTCACCACCTGGTTCTTACCAAATTGTGTCCACGCGGCATTAGTTCAGATTAAAAACATCACGTAAACAAGTTTGAATTCTAGCGCATTGAAAATCTTGATCATAATTAAAAGACAACTACTTAACACGTCAAATCCAATCACTACAACAATATTGAAAAAACATATCATAAAATGATATATGATCCAAAATTAGGGGAATAGCATACAGTATTACTATTATCAAAGCCTACCATAACAATGATATGAACTTTCTTTGAGCATGGGCTAGTATGAACACATGAACCAAATATACTAGGAACTATACTGATTGCTCGGCACTGATTGTCATATTAAGAATCCAAATCAACCATTGTAACTACTTGATACTTTAAAATCTAGTGCATCAAAGTTCTTGATCATAGTTCAAAGACAACCTAAAACGTCAACTTATCCCATCACTATAAAAGCATTGAAAAAACATAATATAATCGATAACCTTTATTAATAAGCGAAACCCTCTTTTAAATGGTACTACGGTACCAAATTTGGTTCCACCCTTTTTTTGGTTCCATCCCTTCAATCCTATTTCTTCTAGAACTCTATGTTTTATAATCCTAGAACAATTATAATTCTTTCTGCCCCTTTATTCCTATTTCTTCCAAAACTCTATGTTATCTTTAATAAAATAGTAAAATTATTGTAATCCTAGAACAACTGCAATTCATTTATTATAACCGTACTGAGTTACAAAATAATGTATCTATAAGAAACATATATATCGTATTTTCTTGATTTTTTTAAAATAATCTTTATTAATAAGTAAAATATCCGTTCTAATGATATTTCATTCTCCAAATTTAATTTCACCCCAAGATTCGTATCCACTGAAATTATTGAAATTATGTTGTAAATACAAATTGTTTTTTATTATAACCTACTGAGTTGTATAAATAACATTTTTTTAAGATCATTCAAAATTATAAATTAGTGATCACTTTAAATTAATTTTCTCGGGCCCGTGCGAACGGGTTATCATCTAGTATTAGTAAAATGTAAAACACTCAATTAACTCTATTCTTAAAATAAGTCTCTTCATATTCGTCCAACTAAAATCTCAGTACAGGAAGAAACTGAATGCAACACACCGTCGATTATATTCCTATACATAGTCATCACATCACTAAACATATAATTTCTATAACTGGATGCTGGCGTTACTTCCATCCAAAAGCTCACATATAGAAAACCTTATCAAGGGACTAGTAATCACTGTTATCACGAAGACGACTAGTCGTTGACTAGTCGACGCGAAGGTACTCGGGTGGCGAGAACCTCGAAGCCCGACTTTTTACGACTTTTACTCAAAAACTACAAGTACTCCTGTACTCGGGCACTGAGAACCTCAAATCTCGAAGCCCGACTTCTTAACGTATTCAAAACTTATACTCTTGTATAGTTACAATGTTATTACTTTTGATTTAAATTGGAATTGATGTGTTTAGTTATATTATATATTAATCTAGTAAATACATGTATAATTAGCACTTTGTCGACTTTTTACGACTAGTCGGCCGACTTGTCGACTAGTCTTCGAGACTCGAGCGTCGAGGCTCGACTTGGCGCCGTGATAACCTTGCTAGTAATGTTCTCATCTTTCTTTTTCTTAATCACTCTACCGCATCTTCTACTCTTACCAACTCTTTCCTACCAAATTGTGTCACGTGTTATTATTTCGGGTTACAAAACATTATGTACACAAGTTTGAAATCTAGCACAATAAAAATCTTGATCATGAACTATCTAACACGACAACAAACCCATCAATAGAACAACATTGCAAAAACATATTATACTAAAATTAGCACAAAAAACACTTAGTTAACTATCCATTTATTATCTCCGAACAGTAATGAATTCTCGAGAATACCTGCTGAAGCAACGCAACTCGATTATTCGTGGCAGCCATAACAACAGCACAAAACGGAAACCTCGATGCCTTCAAACTATTACTCATCTTAAAACCCTCACTCTCCCTAATACTCCCACCCCACGCAACAAAATTCTCATTAACAAACCCCGCAACCGTCTCATCACACAACGTCCGTTGACAAAACGCTTGCGTATCCAAATGCTCCGGAGAATGCAAGTACACAAACAACAACTTATACTCCCTCCTCGACCTTTGCAAAGCATCCATAAACCCTTCCACAACAAACCCCGGCCTAATCACTCCATACTCCCTCTCGAAAACCGCGACAAACGCCGCAGCCTCGGAAATCGCAGCCGAAACCGGAACCACCTCACCATTCCCCCTACCACCACCACTAATCCCTAACAATCCAAATCCATACGACAACACTCCACCGGCTGCCCAAAAACCTAACCCAACTGCCCCGGAAAGAATCCCTAAACTGCCCGAAATAATCGAAAACGGAAGCGTAACTAACTTCCACACAATTCCCGGAGGTTGTTGAGTTTGTTGAGTCAAGATCAATCCAGACCGTTGAGTACTAGAATCTAGCTGATCGTGATGATTTAATCGTGGCCGTTGATTGGGATCGGTGAAAGAAGAGATAGCGAGTTCGAGATCCCAGTTATGAGCGGAGAGGATCTCGGTGACTAAATCGGTGTCGTCGACGCCGGTGATGGCTTGGAAATAAGCTACTTTGTCTGCCACGTCAACCATGATCTGTGTGTATAGGTGAGTGTATAGGTGAGGGTTAGGGTTTGGTTGTTTTGAGAGGGGGTTTGTGATTGGAATTTGATTAGGGGGAGGATGGATGGATGATGATAGGTTGTTTGGGGAAGTGGACTGGATTGGCCTTGGAGTTGGGAGTATTTACGAGATTGCCATTGGTGGTTGTAGTGTGATTGGTTTGACTTGTTTTATGTGCTTGGATTTAAATGCAAAGCGAAAGGTAGTTGTGACAAACTGTACGGGGCATGTCGGATTGGGCATGCCATGACGGTAACATGTCTTTTAGGGCTGTAATTCGAGCCGAGCGGCTCGCGAGCTCGCTCGGCTCGAACTCGTTTAAGGTGGCTCGACTCGGTTCGTTTAGTTAAACGAGCCGAGCTCGGGTAGAGGTTCCGGCTCGTTTAATTAAACGAGCCGGCTCGGCTCGGCTCGTGAAATTAAACGAGCCGAGTTCGGGTAGAAAATTAGGCTCGTTTAAGTGTTATTTCGGCTCGCTCGACTCGTTTAAATAGGCTCATTTATAAACGAGTCGGCTCGACTCGGCTCGTTTAGTTAAACAAGCCGAGTTCGGGCAGAAAATTCGGCTCGTTTAGTTAAACGAGCCGGCTCGGCTCGTGAAAAAAAACTCGGCTCGAATAACTACTTGGCTCGAACTCGCCCGGCTCGGCCCGAATTACAGCTCTAATGTCTTTTCCTGTTTTGGCGTGCTCTTTTATTAATTTTTATAAATTTTTTATAATTATGTTATATGTATGTATATATATATATATATATATATATATATATATATATATGCAAGTGCTCAAATGAGACCCCTAATTAAAATGAGAACTGAGAATGAATCCCAACCTCACATTTTAATTAAAAAATTAAAATCTTAACCGTACATATAATATAAATCTAATTATATTCCCTCGGTTCTTTCAAACCTCATTTCTATCTCTCTCACTTTCACCCACTACCATCAATCTTCTTCTATCTCGTTGTTATGTGGTCATCACCGGAGAAGCATCATTACCACCATCAGACGCCGTCACCTCTTGTTATTGTCATCTTTGCTCCGATTTGTCATCATTACTCCGATCTGCTATCGTTGCTTCAATTAATTAAACTATCACCAATCGATTTAGCCACTGAAGATACACATCACGTAAGGCGTACTTCACAATTATAACTGCTCAAATCTGAATTTTTTTCATTAATGGATGGATATGGCGATGACAATGGATATGTTGACGGTGGGGAAGAGGAAGATGGTGTTTATGGTGGAGATGGTGCTGATGACGAAGGATATGGTCGAGATGCTCGTGATAAATATGGTATTAGTACTTTTTTTTTTAGTGATTTGCTTACAGAAAATTGGTGATTTGCACTGAAATTTAGTGATTTGTGTTGAATTTTTGATAATTTGGGAAATAATTTTGGTGATTCATAAAGATATAGTAGTAACGCTGTGCTGGATATTGTGGGTGGGTGGTGTTGAGGACAGTTACTGATCAGTTTGAAGTAGTGGTGGTGTTATGGTGAAGTTTTGGTGGTGACGATAGTTAGATCTAATTGTTTTTAGTGATTTACGTTCAATTTTTGGTGATTTGATTAAAATTTTGGTAAATTGTGTAAAAGTTTTGGTGATTCGAAATGAAATTTGATGATTTGAAGGTTGTGTGATAACAGTACATTAATGGTGATTTGAGCTTAATTATTCTCGATTTGATTTTGGTAACTTGTAGTGATGGTGGTGACAATATTGTAGTGATGATGATGACGATAAATGTGTTGTGATAATGGTGGGGATAATTTAGGCGACAGTAAATTTGATGGTGATGATCTGATGGTTGTGGGTTGTGCTTATGATGCTGGTGGTTGTGATGAGAGTCTCGTGACTTCGTCTATAGTAGCAGTGGGATGGAAGCAGTGATAAATACGTTTGTGTTATATATTTTATCTATATTTGTAATAATTTTGTAATTGGGGTCTCAATTCTCATTATAAGTAGGGTCTCATTGGAGTAGCCCTCTATATATATATATAGGCCTTTGCTCCATACAGAACACTCTTATATAACAAACAATAAAGAACACCTTAGATCTATTAGATCCTTTGGCCCCGCCAGGGGCACCCAATACAAAAAGTTGTTATTTTTTTACCCTCTATCAAGCCAGAAAAAAAAATTAAAGTTTACTGTTCATGATGACGTCACTGATGACGTCATCATCATGAACAGTAACTATTTTAATTTTTTAAATTTTTTTTTTGAGATGATGGATGGATAGAAGGTAAAAAAATAAGAACTTTTTGTATTGGGTGGCCCCGCCAGGGGCATTGGATCTATTAGATCTAAGGTGTTCTTTATTGTTTGTTATATAAGGTGTTTGTTATGGAGTCCAACCCTATATATATATATGCCTATATGCCATACTATATTAAAAATTAGAATTTTAAAATTGGGTCAAAATACAAATACCCATTTATAATTAATAAGGATCCAAGATTGAAAGCCCAATTAAAATTAGCCCATTAGCTAATTAACCTAATAGCTTCTCATTTTCTCAGTAGTCACCACTTCTCAATTCTCACGAATGTTGTTGGCTACTTCACTTTAATTCTCATTTTCTCATACCTTTGCTCTTAACTCTTAAGTCTTACTACCTTACACAGTTATATATATTGTTAGTTACAGAGGCATGCATGTACACATCTAATAACAAGCCTAATTGTTTGTAATGCTTTGCATTACTTACATGACCTCTTAACTGAGGGAACCTCTAGTTGTAGAGTTTCTGTTTGTATTGTACTTGTAGTAGGCATCAAATCCTAGTTGTGTAACTGTACTTATAGAGTCTAGAATAATGCTTGAAAGAAGTTCCAAGGTTCATGCCTCAAGCAAGGAGTTAAAGACTGTCAAATAATCACAGTTGGGATTTGAAGAAATGAAGAATTTGCCTAAGTACCAATTCGAGAAGTATATTTGTTTATTCGAGAAGTCCAGCATTCGAGAAGTCAGGGATTCGATATCTCAAGACACTATTCGATATCTCTGAATACACTGTTCGATATCTCATTCGATATCTCAGGGATTCGATATGTCTACTACTCTATTCGAGAACTCAAGAAGTCAACAAGTCAAGATGGTATTCGAGTTCTCAAGGAGTCAACAAGTCAAAGTTTCATTCGATATCTCAAGGACTCAGAAAGCTATTCGATATCTCGAGGATTCGATAAGTCAAATGTTCTATTCGACAACTAAAGGAATCCTGATGAAAAAGAGCTATTCGAGAAGTAATTCGATATGTCAATATAACAGTATTCGAGAACTCAGAGTTATCGATCAAGTCAATTCTAGTTCTCGAATCACTTACTTAGTCACTTCTCGAATACATTCTTGGAGACAAAATACTGAAGAAATTGTACAAGTCAGAAACCTGCAACAAGCCAATGCACTTTATGGACCACAATCTGTAACGTGCTCTGGAAAGCCTACAAGGAAGCTTGGAGAGATATAGAAGAGACAAGGAGCTAAAGAAGTGGATCTAAACAGGCTTTGCAAAGTCAAATCTGTAACCGTTTGGACACTTACTCAAAAAGGATAGACAGACTAGAAAGTAATTTGTTTAGCTACCTTATTTGCAGTAAGTAGGCTGTATCCATGTTCTATAAGGACACAGCCTCACTTCATAACTTAGTAACTTTTGTGAGTCAAGTTTTTCATACACTGTAAGCTATATCTCTCTGAGAAAAACGAAGCTGAGAATACTACCATTTGTATCCACAGATTGTAGCAACCTTTATCTAATAATACATTAGATTAAAGTGATATTGTGTCTTGTGTTGTTTCTTTATCCGCACCTAGACTTCTACACACACAGGCACTTATCTGCTACATAGACTCAATCCAAGAAAAGTTCAAGAATCCATTCACCCCCCCTCTGTATTCTTTTACCGTATTCAATACTCAACAAGTGGTATCAGAGCGGGCTGTTTATTCAAAAACAGAAAAACGATCATGAGTTCGAATACACCAAAGACTACAGGAACGGTGAAGGTCCCTAAGTTTGACAAAGAAAACTTCAACCTCTGGAAGATAAAGATGATGTTGTTCATTAAAGCCTCTCATCCCTTGTATCCTGAGATTCTCAAGAATGGTCCTTTTGTTCCACAACAAGAGATACCAAAGAAGACTGTTGGAACCACAACTATCCCAAGATCTTATGAGGCCAAGGATCCATCAAAGTGGACAGAGTCAGAAAGGGAGAAGGTTGTTCTTGACAGCCACCTCATGCTGCTTATCATTGATTCCATGGACATGTCAATGTTTGCAAACATTGCATCATGCACGTCTGCTAAAGAGATGTGGGATCACATTGAGGTGTTGTGTGAAGGGACTGATGAGGTTAAAGAAAACAAGAAACAGATACTGGTCACACAGTATGAACCTTTCATGGCACAGCCCAAGGAAAGCATCACTGAAATGTTTGAAAGGTTTCACAAGCTAGTTACTGAGTTGCAGATGAATGGCAAGGTTTACAGCACCAAGGAGTTAAATATGAAATTTCTGTTGTCTTCACCAAATCATCTGGAGCAAAGAGTCATTTCTCTAAGGGAGAGAGATTTGAACAAAGTCACCTATGATGTGCTCTATGGAGTCCTAAAGACTCATGAACTTGAGTTGCTTCAGAAAAGGGCTATCCAAGCCAACCAAGGTAGAATGATAAACACATCATGTGCCTTGATTGTCAACAAATCTATTCTGGGCCTAGAAGCATCTACAAGCCAGCTAAGGATAGAGGAGGTAGCAGATGATGAAGAAACTGAAGCTGAGGTGAGTGAACCTGTTGAGGAAAAGGAGGAAGAAGAAGAAGAGTTTTACACTCTGGAAGAACTTGATGGGATGGAAAATACTTCATATGCTTTCATGGCCAGAAAATTTCCAAATATCAGATTTAAAAGAAATCAACCCTTCAAACCCAAAACTCAAAACCATTCAGCCAACAAGAACAAGGCACCTGTGAAACCAAACAGAAATAAGTTCAAAACCAGTTATGTGGATAGGTCATCTGTAAGGTGCTATAGATGCAATGACCTAGGGCATTTTGCCAGTGAATGCAAGAAGCCTAAAAAGAAGGATAGAGATTATCTTGAGCTCGAAGCTAAGTATGAGCCCCTTCTGAAAAAGCAGACACAAGGTAAGGCCTACATAGCTGAAGGGAAGTGTTGGGATGATTCTGAGAGTGATGGAGAGGAATAAGAATTCTGCAATTATGCCTTGATGGCCAACTCCAAGGATGACTCATCTTCATCTGATTCTCAGGTACCATCTCTCACTACTATAGACATGTCTGTTTCTGAGTATAAATGCATGATCGAACAACTATCTGTTGAAATGTTTAATGTTCATACTAGTATGACTGCTGCTAATGAGGAGATTGCTAAACTGTCTACTAGAAATGAAATATTAACCAAAAAGAATGAGGAACTTGAGCTAACTGCTATGCAAGTAGAAAACCTTAAGAAAGAAGTTGAATATTTGCAGAACAAGGTTTTATGTGCTAGTCAAGTAGAGAAGGCTATTAGGGATGAATTAGCTGAGAATGAATTCAAACTGAAAACTTTCAAGAAATCATCTGGTTTAGTGCAATCCTACTGTGAGAAAATTGAAGCTAAACCCAAAGCAGCTATTGGACTTGACTATGACTCTCTCAAACAGAGGAAAGGCTATGCTGTCATTGAAGAGGACACAGCTGTTCATGAGAAAGTGCCTCACATTTTGAGAAAGACTGAAAATCCAATTTTTAAGGAATCAACATTTGAAATTGATGAGGATGCCTTACTCATCAAGCAAATGTTGAATGATGAGGATGAGGCACAATCTAGTGAACAACAAGCATCCTCTAAGAGTGAGAGTGTCAAGTCAAAGACCAAGAAACCAGTAGTTGATAGGCCAAGACCTAAGAAGTTTGTTAAGTTTATCTCAGCTGGGAAGAGTGAATCAGAAAAGATAGTGACTAAGAAGAAACATAACAGAAATGGCAAGTTGGGGATTAACAAGGATAACAACTATGCTTATATGCCTAATGCCCCTAGGAAAACTTGTCAGAACTGTTTCAGTACCAATCATTTAACTCATGCATGCAAGAAACCTGTTGGTAGTGTGTCTAAACCTTTCTATGATTGTTCTGTGCCTCTAAGTCATAGAGATGCACCTTTTTGTGATAAATTTGACTGTATGCCATTCAATATGAATGTTATGACTAGTTGTTTTAATTTAAGAAGGCAATTCATTGATGGTTGTATCAGTCACAATTCTCACACACACTACACAAGGTCAAAGTCTTCAAGTCCTCCTAAAGCTAGGAAGGTACCTCTGTCACCTAAGTCTGAAACTTCAGGTTCTAAGACTTCCAACAGTGACAAGAAGACTAACACTAAGAAAGTTGACAAGCATGTTGTTAATGATAAAACTGTCTCTAAGTCACATGGACCCAAACTTGTTTGGGTACCAAAGGAAAAGTAATACCTTTGTGTTTGCAGGGCAGAGAAAGTGAAAAGAAGGTCATGTGGATTTTGGACAGTGGATGCTCAAATCATATGACTGGTGATATGGCCTTGCTATCACAGTATGAGGAAAAGGCTGGCCCAATGGTTGCTTTTGGAGATGACAGCATGGGTAACACATTGGGATATGGCAAGCTGAAAGTTGGTAATGTCATCATTGAAGATGTAGCACTAGTCAAGGGGCTCAAGCATAATCTGCTAAGTGTTGGTCAGTTTACTGATAGAGGATTCAAAGTGAATTTTGACAAAGATGAATGTTTGATCACCCACAAGAAGACTGGTGATTTTGCTCTATCTGGAGTAAGAAAGGGAAGCCTGTTTGTAGCCAATATGGACTCTGCAAACAAGGACAAAATTTGTTGCTTTTACTCAAAAGCATCAAATGAAGATTGTTGGCTGTGGCACAAGAAACTATCACACCTGAACTTCAAGACCATTATTCTCTAGTCAAAAGAGAGTTAGTGAGAGGCATGCCCACACTTGAATTCTGCCAAGAAGGAGTGTGTGAGGCTTGTCAAAAAGGAAAAATGAAAAGATCAAGCCACAAGTCAAAGACAGTGACATCAATAACCAAGCCATTACAACTCATCCATATGGATTTGTTTGGGCCTGTCAACATAATGTCACTTGGAAGAAAGAAGTATGCCCTGGTAATGGTTGATGATTTTTCAAGGTATACATGGGTGGAATTTCTGGCATCAAAAGATGAGGCTCCACAAGTAATTATTGAGCATATAAAGAAAGTTGACAAGGAAGCAAAGGCAAACGATGCAAGTGTAATTGCACTGAGGAGTGATAATGGAACAGAGTTCAGAAATGCCACACTTGAAGCATTCTGCAAAGAGAATGGCATTTCTCAGCAATTCTCAGCTCCAAGGACTCCACAACAAAATGGAGCTGTTGAGAGAAAGAATAGAACTCTAATTGAGGCTGCTAGAACAATGTTACTTGATGCAAAAATGCCTACATGTTTTTGGGCTGAGGCTGTGAGCACTGCATGCTATATCCAGAACAGGACCCTCATCAACAAAAACACTGGAAAGACACCTTACAACTTGATGACTGGAAAGAAGCCTACTCTAAAGTATGTTCATATATTGGAAGCAAATGCTTTGTACTAAAGGATAATTCTGAATATGTTGGAAAATTTGATGCAAAAGCATTTGAAGGAATTTTTCTTGGCTATTCTATGGAAAGAATTGCATACAAGGTTTATGTCATCAGTCAAAAGAAAGTTATGGAAAGCACAGATGTAACATTTGATGACAGCAAACTACCTGGACTAGAAGAAGCCAATGATGAAGACAAAGATCCATTGAGGTTTGATAATCTAGATGATTCTGATGAAGAGATTGAAACTGGAGTTGAAACTCAAGTTCAACAAACTCAAGTGATTAATGATACAAGAGAAGAATTTGTGCCAATCGATAGTGGAGAAACAAGCATCCAAGACACACCTGTGAGTAATGGCAACTTCACAGGGGGAGGAAATGAGGATGACCATGATGTGGATGATGAAGCAACATCAAGAATGAGAAGTCAGGCTGAACACTCGAGGAAATGGGATAGATCACACACTGCAGAGCAAATCATCGGAGATCCTAATGCAGGAGTAAGGACTAGGAGAGCAACTCAAAATGAGTGCCTCTATGGATGTTTTCTATCACAAGTTGAGCCTAAGAAACTTGATGATGCACTGTTGGATCCAGATTGGATTATTGCCATGCAAGAGGAGCTGAATCAATTTGAAAGAAACAAAGTATGGGAACTTGTGCCTGCACCAAAGAATAGAACCATTGTTGGAACAAAATGGGTTCTGAAGAATAAAATGGATGAAGATGGTGTAATAGTAAGAAACAAAGCAAGGCTGGTTGCAAAAGGATACTCTCAACAGGAAGGCATTGATTATGATGAGACATTTGCCCCTGTTGCTAGATTGGAAGCCATCAGAATATTCTTGGCATTTGCTGCTCATTCAAACTTTAAAGTTTATCAAATGGATGTCAAGAGTGCATTTCTAAATGGAGAGTTGGAAGAAGAGGTTTATGTGCAACAACCACCTGGCTTTGAGGATCCACATTTCCCAGAATTTGTCTACAGATTGCTTAAGGCACTGTATGGACTTAAGCAAGCTCCAAGAGCATGGTATGATACTTTATCACAATTTCTTCTTGAAAATCAATTCACTAGAGGCACATTGGACAAGACACTGTTTTACAAGAAGCATGGTGATGATATTATCCTAGTCCAAATTTATGTGGATGATATCATTTTTGGTTCTACAAATGAGAAGCTGTGTGAGAAATTCTCTAAACTCATGCAGAGCAGATATGAGATGAGTATGATGGGAGAGTTGACATTCTTTCTAGGGTTGCAAGTCAGTCAAAGGAAGGATGGTATCTTTATCAGTCAAACCAAGTACATCAAGGATTTATTGAAGAAGTTTGACTTGGAAGATTGTTCACCTGCCAAGACACCCATGGCCACTGCCACTAAACTGGATGAAGATGCTAAAGGCAAGAAAGTAGATATCTCAGTCTACAGAGGCATGGTTGGTTCTCTACTCTACCTCACTGCAAGTAGGCCAGACATCATGTTTGCTACATGCCTGTGTGCAAGGTTTCAATCAAATCCAAAGGAATCACATTTGATTGCAATAAAAAGGATCTTTAGATATCTGAAGGGCACTCCAAACTTGGGTCTATGGTATCCTAAGGACACAGGGTTCAATCTGGTTGGTTATTCTGATACTGATTATACTGGATGCAGAGTGGATAGGAAAAGCACCTCAGGAAGCTGCCAGTTTCTTGGACAAAGGTTAGTTTCTTGGTATAGCAAGAAGCAACAATCTGTGTCAACTTCTACAGCTGAGGCTGAATACATAGCTACTGGAAGTTGCTGTGCTCAAGTGCTTTGGATTAGAAATCAACTTAGAGACTATGGACTTGTGTTGGAAAGAATTCCAATCATGTGTGACAACACAAGTGCAATCTCTATAGTTGCCAATCCTGTCAATCATTCTAGAACAAAGCACATTGACATCAGATATCATTTCATAAGAGAACATGCAACTAATGGAACCATTGAGTTGCATTATGTCTCTACAGATAAACAACTAGCTGATATATTCACTAAGCCATTAGATGAAGCCACCTTCACAAGGTTGGTAAGTGAGATTGGAATGCTGAATTCTTCAGATTCTGGCTAAGTGAATACAGCATCTAGGTTGTTGCAGCAGTAAACACTTACTCTATCTAAATTCTCAATATTTTTGGAGTAAGTGTTGGCTGAAATATGATTTATAAATATTTCAAATCTGTTGCATATGTTGAAAATCATATTTCTATTAACTTAAAATTTCTATGAAATTTTGAGAAAATCACTATTTAATTTGCTAGGATATTCTTCAATGAATATATCTGGTAAATTTTAAAAGATAGTGAAAATCAAATTTTTATGAGTGATGGGTATAGTTCGATAAGTCAGACTTCTCGAATGATTCACTATTCGACATCTCTAACAAGTCTCATTAGAGTACTCTTGAGTTCTCGAATAGAGTCTTTCTGAGATATCGAATAGAGGCATTCTTGACTTCTCGAATATAGTAACTGAGTTCTCGAATGATTGAGTTCTCGAACACTATATTTGAGTTCTCGAATCATTTGAAAAGGCTGAATTCTCGCTGAAGTTTAACCGATTTTGGACTTTTGTCTAAAAGTTTAATTCACTCATAAAAACACATTTTATTTAATTTAGAATTATTTCTAAGTTAGATAACTGCCAGCTGTGAGTTTCTATCTGCTTGAGTTATCGATTAAGCCTTTCTTGACTTCTCGAATAGTTGTTTTCTACTTCTCGAATGCTTGACTTGTCGATACAAAACTTTCATCTAATCGACAATTCAAGTACTTCATACTTATACAATCTCACATCTATTCGATTCATTTCATTCGATTTCTCTAGCATCTACACTCTCTAAACCCCTGAAACCCTATCTACGAAAAGCCAAATTTCTTCTTCAACCTTCAATTTCTTTCCTCTCTTCTACACAAATGGCAACAGTAAAGTTCAACACCAACTTCATCGCTCTCACTAGTGATGTTGAAGCACCCAATGCCAATTTCAAGTGCTTTGTGAAATGGATGGCTGAGTCATACATCAAGGATGCACTCTCTGCCAACCCAACTCTGTATCTAGATATCCTGGAACAGTTTTGGGGTACTGCTATTGTGGAGGTTGTAGCCCTAGAAAATGCAATCACCTCATACATCATCTACTGCAAGATTCAAGATAAGGAAATCACTATCACTCCTACAGACATGAATCAAGCACTGGGCCTACAACACGAGTCATTTGACAGACTGGCCACTAATGCAGAGTTAGAGGAATTCTTTGAGTTCATCAACTACTCAGATGGGATCAATCTTGGAAAGCTAAACAGAAAAAATCTGAGAAAGGAGTGGAGCTATGTGTTTGCAACTCTTCTTCAAGTCTTCACTGCCAGGAAATCAAGCTTTGATCAAATCAGTGCACCTGTGCAGCAAATTGGATATGCATTGGCCTATGGAAAGAAGATAGATGTTGGCCAAATCATCCTCCAAGAACTATATGGGAGACTTGGTAAGAACACAACCAAGAGAGGTACTGATATTTTCTTCCCTCGCTTTATTCAATCTGTACTTAATTTTAAGAATGCTTCATTGATTGAATTGCCTGGGATTGATAAAAATAGAATAGGCTATCCTAAGTCCAAGACCAAACTCATTTTTGGTAATTTGGAGAATAGGAATGATGTGGATGTAAGACTGAACATAACTCCCTATATGGAGAGTTTGTTTAGAACTTATCCCCACAACATGCCAACATTTGATGCAAAATCTAAGTTAGCACAGCCCAAGCAAGTAGAACAAAATGCTAACCTAGGGCCTGCTAACCAACCCTCTCAACCAAACACTCTACCACATACTGAGCCAACTGCATCATCCTCTCAAAAGGGTGATGTTAGTAAAATGAAGAGAAAGGAAGTAATGTCTGCACCATTAAATATCTTATCTGAAGCAGCATTAGCTGTTGAATTAGGGCTAGAAAGTGAGGAACCTGAGTCACCCTTACAAAGGCTAAAGAAGAGGAAAACTAAGACCACCTCTTCAGTCACACAAATGGCTGAAGTTGTAAAATCAAGGGCACACAGCTCACTAGGTGTATCCTCTCAACAGGGTGCACCTATAGAATCAAGCATCCTCCCCAATGCACCTTCTTGTACAGAGTCAGCACATGGGAGTGATAAGGCTGGCACTACACTGAGTGGAGAGCACATCACACTTGAAACTCCCTCTATCTCTCAGGGGGAGTTGCCAAAATCTATTCTTAAACACACTTCTCTTCCAGAATCTAACACTGAAATTTCTTTGGAACCTGCAACTCAGGCAACTGAGATGCAAGGCATTGATCATCAAGAATTCTTTTCTCTTGATTAGCCAAAAATTTCAAGTGACTTAGTGCATGACACTTTGCTCACCACTCAGAACCCACATTTAGATGGTGAGGGAATGCATGCTGAGGCATCTCCTGATGACACCATCACAAACACAGAGGTTCCACTAGTTCTTACTAGAGACTCTGTGCCTGTGTCAATTGCTGGTGTAATTCATCCCACTTCTGTGGTGACACCAGTAGTAGAGTCAATCCATCCGGTTACAGAAGTTGCATCTGTAATTGAGGAGTCTAGCTTGCCTAGCTCTAGCTCTGACTTTATGTCACAATGACTGAAGCCTGTGCAATATGACAGTGCTTCAGGATCAGGATCTGTTCCACAACAATTGACGGTTGAAGCACTTCAAAGCTTAATTGTGGATCAGATTCCTGAGTTCATAAAAATTGCTCAGAACCTTCTCACTGCAGACATGCCTAATCCAGACTATGAGGCCATTCTGTTATGCCATAGGGATGATGTGGAGTTGCAGAAGACAAAGATCATTGATGATGCTGAGAGAGATGGCAACATAGATGCCTGGTTGCAAGGAAAATATGATATTACTCTTGATGAAGCACTTCAGTATCTCAGGGAGGAATACCTCACTTCACTGGGTTCCAATGCCAAATCTCTGACCCCTGGTGAAGTGTATGAGGCTATGAATGATTCACACAAGGGATTCCTCAAGGCTGCACACTATCTTGGAAAAGGAGTCAAAACTAAGGTCAATAGAGTGTGTGATAAGACAACCACCACAGTAGAAGAAATCAAGAGGACCTTTGATGCCAAATTCCCTCAGCTAGACAGTGTGTTCAAGGACCTCAAACACTGCAACACCACCTTCACCAAGATGGACAATGGGCTAGCTCTGCTAAAGGATACTGTCACAGGTCTGGGGCATCAATTTCAAATTCTATCTGATCAGACCACAGATGCCAATGCCATGCTGAGGACCATGTTCAAAAATCTATATGGAGACAGACTGATCACTGAAGTCCCAGTACATGACATGACTAGATTTGAAGTGCAGAGACTCAAAGAACAATCCCTGTCTGGCTTCAAATCTACTGAGTTATTCAGCAAAGTAGATGCACTTGAGAAGGAGGTGGCTACTATCACTAAGTCCAATGCTCATCTTACAGACAAGGTTGCACTTCTAAATGACCAGTTGGACACTCAAGCATCCACCACAGCTGATGTCCTTCTGCATCAACAATCCATGTTAGCTGCTATGATGAAGCATATGGGTCTCCCTCTACCTGACGAATCTTCAATCCCAAAGGACATTTCTACAGCCTCTGTGCCTGACAACAAGCCTAAGGGGGAGAAGAGGACAAGGAACTCAAATACAAAGGGGGAGAAAGGCATAAAAATAAATGAGGGTGGTCAACAAAGAGCTTCAAAATCTCTACCTAATGTGCCTGGCAAAGGAAAATCCAAAGTGGATGAGCCCCCATCTACCTTGCCAGTTGTCACTCTACCAACTGTGCACATCACGACTCCTGGAGGACAAAAGCAATCCATAACTACCACAGTGGTTGCAGGGAGTATGCCATCTGACAAACCTCCAACCTCTATATCTGAGAGTGCCAAGCCTGTAAAAGTTAAAGTTGTTACTGAGGCCAAGCTACAAGAAGTTGCCAACTCAGATGTTTATCATGATAAAGCCTTCTTGGAGTTTATGAAAGCCACAAGGGAACAGGTTGGTGACACTCAGTTCTATCTGAGGGAGGTGAAGAAGCAGATTGACTACATCACTGTCATCCCCAAGAAAGTCAATAATCTATGTGTCAAGGAGATAGTGATGATATCCAAATTAAAGATATGGCATCTAACATACAAGACTCTACAAGACCTAAAACACTCAGAGATAGATGCCATACTTGAGCTTATTGAGAAGAGGAATGAGAACAGCAAGAGTCTGTTTGATGATTTGAGGAATGGCCAACCTTCAAGGCTACCAGAAGTGATCAAGAAGCCATGGACAATCATTTATCAGTCTGGCACCAGAATTGAAGATATCAAGCAATTGGTCATTCCCCATGATCTCACCTCTAGAAATCACAGACTGATCATTGCTATCATTGATCAATTACAGAAGAAGGTTGGAGCCAGAAATGCTGAAGAAACTGAGGCACTGCACATCCTCAGAACTTTTATAGCAACTGGTGAAATTCCAGAGATGGCTCAACCTAGGAGAAATAAGGATGATGATTCTGAAGACAAAGGTGATGGGAGGAGAAGACATCACAGGAGAGATAAGGGTGATGAAGACAAGAAGAAGAAGGCTGACAAGGATAAGAAGAATGATGATGACCAAGGAAGAGTCTATGAGAGGAAGATTGGAAAACAGCAAGCCTTAGGCATTGCTAGCAGTAACCTCACCACAACACAAGACTCTAAGTCTAGGGTGAATACTGTTAGTGGTGACCTAGCAAAATCTACATCTATGGCTTCTACAACTATTTTGCCACCTCAAGAAGAGAAGAAGATTCAAGTCAAGAGACCATGTGTATGTTTCAGAAAGCAAACTGCTAATGGAATACTACTATGGTCCACCAACAAAGGTCAAAGATTTCTGCCAAGCAATCATGTCAAGAGGATGAAATTTAAACATGTTGCAAGAAAGGTGAAGCTATCCAAATCTAAGGCACTAACAATAATCCCAGGATTAAACCTACCACCGCTGGATGAAAGCTATGATGAAGACCAACTGCAGTTTCTATGGGCTCAAAGAATCTATCATGTTGCCATTGTTGATGATTTTCTTGAAGTTAAGTATTCTGATGGAAGACAGAAGAAATTCAGACAAGGAACATGCCAGCACTGGGGCAGGCTGTATGACATAGAAAGGATAATTACAATGTTGGATTCTGAAGACAGAGTGGAAAGGGTGTGGAAGTTGGAGTTAATTGACTTTGTCAAGATGAAAAGAGATCACCAGGCAGAAATGAGAAAGAACGGTGAAAAGCTACTAAAGAAAAGGGAGGAGGAGTTTGCTGCAATGGAAGCTAAGGCTGATGAGTTGAGAGCTATGGGTCTGTGTAGAGTCAAGTTTAATCCTTACATCATTGAGTACAAGAAATATGGTAGAAATGTGAAGATTAGAATGGACTACATCAGTTCCTACTCTGAGAAACAGCTAAATGAAGTGCTCAAGGATTTATCAGGCTCTCCTCTAATTGAAGAACTCACTGCAATGGAAGATATCATTCTTGCCATGGAAGAAATTGCAAAGAAGAAAGCCAAAGAAGCTGAAGATAGAATGAAAAATGAGAATCTGCAAGCTAAAGCTCAAGAGATGAATCCAAAAGGATATGGCTAAGTAGTTCCTCATAACTTGTAAGAATACTTCTATGTAATTTCTTCAATCAAATTCATACCTGTACTTTTAAAAGTTTTATCTTTATGTATGTTAGGCTTCTTATCAGACATGAAATTGTGACTAAGGGTCTCACTCACAATTTGGGGGAGATTGTTAGTTACAGAGGCATGCCTGTACACATCTAATAACAAGCCTAATTGTTTGTAATGCTTTGCATTACTTACATGACCTCTTAACTGAGGGAACCTCTAGTTGTAGAGTTTCTGTTTGTATTGTACTTGTAGTAGGCATCAAATCCTAGTTGTGTAACTGTACTTATAGAGTCTAGAATAATGCTTGAAAGAAGTTCCAAGGTTCATGCCTCAAGCAAGGAGTTAAAGACTGTCAAATAATCACAGTTGGGATTTGAAGAAATGAAGAATTTGCCTAAGTACCAATTCGAGAAGTATATTTGTTTATTCGAGAAGTCCAGCATTCGAGAAGTCAGGGATTCGATATCTCAAGACACTATTCGATATCTCTGAATACACTGTTCGATATCTCATTCGATATCTCAGGGATTCGATATGTCTACTACTCTATTCGAGAACTCAAGAAGTCAACAAGTCAAGATGGTATTCGAGTTCTCAAGGAGTCAACAAGTCAAAGTTTCATTCGATATCTCAAGGACTCAGAAAGCTATTCGATATCTCGAGGATTCGATAAGTCAAATGTTCTATTCGACAACTAAAGGAATCCTGATGAAAAAGAGCTATTCGAGAAGTAATTCGATATGTCAATATAACAGTATTCGAGAACTCAGAGTTATCGATCAAGTCAATTCTAGTTCTCGAATCACTTACTTAGTCACTTCTCGAATACATTCTTGGAGACAAAATACTGAAGAAATTGTACAAGTCAGAAACCTGCAACAAGCCAATGCACTTTATGGACCACAATCTGTAACGTGCTCTGGAAAGCCTACAAGGAAGCTTGGAGAGATATAGAAGAGACAAGGAGCTAAAGAAGTGGATCTAAACAGGCTTTGCAAAGTCAAATCTGTAACCGTTTGGACACTTACTCAAAAAGGATAGACAGACTAGAAAGTAATTTGTTTAGCTACCTTATTTGCAGTAAGTAGGCTGTATCCATGTTCTATAAGGACACAGCCTCACTTCATAACTTAGTAACTTTTGTGAGTCAAGTTTTTCATACACTGTAAGCTATATCTCTCTGAGAAAAACGAAGCTGAGAATACTACCATTTGTATCCACAGATTGTAGCAACCTTTATCTAATAATACATTAGATTAAAGTGATATTGTGTCTTGTGTTGTTTCTTTATCCGCACCTAGACTTCTACACACACAGGCACTTATCTGCTACATAGACTCAATCCAAGAAAAGTTCAAGAATCCATTCACCCCCCCTCTGTATTCTTTTACCGTATTCAATACTCAACAAGTGGTATCAGAGCGGGCTGTTTATTCAAAAACAGAAAAACGATCATGAGTTCGAATACACCAAAGACTACAGGAACGGTGAAGGTCCCTAAGTTTGACAAAGAAAACTTCAACCTCTGGAAGATAAAGATGATGTTGTTCATTAAAGCCTCTCATCCCTTGTATCCTGAGATTCTCAAGAATGGTCCTTTTGTTCCACAACAAGAGATACCAAAGAAGACTGTTGGAACCACAACTATCCCAAGATCTTATGAGGCCAAGGATCCATCAAAGTGGACAGAGTCAGAAAGGGAGAAGGTTGTTCTTGACAGCCACCTCATGCTGCTTATCATTGATTCCATGGACATGTCAATGTTTGCAAACATTGCATCATGCACGTCTGCTAAAGAGATGTGGGATCACATTGAGGTGTTGTGTGAAGGGACTGATGAGGTTAAAGAAAACAAGAAACAGATACTGGTCACACAGTATGAACCTTTCATGGCACAGCCCAAGGAAAGCATCACTGAAATGTTTGAAAGGTTTCACAAGCTAGTTACTGAGTTGCAGATGAATGGCAAGGTTTACAGCACCAAGGAGTTAAATATGAAATTTCTGTTGTCTTCACCAAATCATCTGGAGCAAAGAGTCATTTCTCTAAGGGAGAGAGATTTGAACAAAGTCACCTATGATGTGCTCTATGGAGTCCTAAAGACTCATGAACTTGAGTTGCTTCAGAAAAGGGCTATCCAAGCCAACCAAGGTAGAATGATAAACACATCATGTGCCTTGATTGTCAACAAATCTATTCTGGGCCTAGAAGCATCTACAAGCCAGCTAAGGATAGAGGAGGTAGCAGATGATGAAGAAACTGAAGCTGAGGTGAGTGAACCTGTTGAGGAAAAGGAGGAAGAAGAAGAAGAGTTTTACACTCTGGAAGAACTTGATGGGATGGAAAATACTTCATATGCTTTCATGGCCAGAAAATTTCCAAATATCAGATTTAAAAGAAATCAACCCTTCAAACCCAAAACTCAAAACCATTCAGCCAACAAGAACAAGGCACCTGTGAAACCAAACAGAAATAAGTTCAAAACCAGTTATGTGGATAGGTCATCTGTAAGGTGCTATAGATGCAATGACCTAGGGCATTTTGCCAGTGAATGCAAGAAGCCTAAAAAGAAGGATAGAGATTATCTTGAGCTCGAAGCTAAGTATGAGCCCCTTCTGAAAAAGCAGACACAAGGTAAGGCCTACATAGCTGAAGGGAAGTGTTGGGATGATTCTGAGAGTGATGGAGAGGAATAAGAATTCTGCAATTATGCCTTGATGGCCAACTCCAAGGATGACTCATCTTCATCTGATTCTCAGGTACCATCTCTCACTACTATAGACATGTCTGTTTCTGAGTATAAATGCATGATCGAACAACTATCTGTTGAAATGTTTAATGTTCATACTAGTATGACTGCTGCTAATGAGGAGATTGCTAAACTGTCTACTAGAAATGAAATATTAACCAAAAAGAATGAGGAACTTGAGCTAACTGCTATGCAAGTAGAAAACCTTAAGAAAGAAGTTGAATATTTGCAGAACAAGGTTTTATGTGCTAGTCAAGTAGAGAAGGCTATTAGGGATGAATTAGCTGAGAATGAATTCAAACTGAAAACTTTCAAGAAATCATCTGGTTTAGTGCAATCCTACTGTGAGAAAATTGAAGCTAAACCCAAAGCAGCTATTGGACTTGACTATGACTCTCTCAAACAGAGGAAAGGCTATGCTGTCATTGAAGAGGACACAGCTGTTCATGAGAAAGTGCCTCACATTTTGAGAAAGACTGAAAATCCAATTTTTAAGGAATCAACATTTGAAATTGATGAGGATGCCTTACTCATCAAGCAAATGTTGAATGATGAGGATGAGGCACAATCTAGTGAACAACAAGCATCCTCTAAGAGTGAGAGTGTCAAGTCAAAGACCAAGAAACCAGTAGTTGATAGGCCAAGACCTAAGAAGTTTGTTAAGTTTATCTCAGCTGGGAAGAGTGAATCAGAAAAGATAGTGACTAAGAAGAAACAGAACAGAAATGGCAAGTTGGGGATTAACAAGGATAACAACTATGCTTATATGCCTAATGCCCCTAGGAAAACTTGTCAGAACTGTTTCAGTACCAATCATTTAACTCATGCAAGCAAGAAACCTGTTGGTAGTGTGTCTAAACCTTTCTATGATTGTTCTGTGCCTCTAAGTCATAGAGATGCACCTTTTTGTGATAAATTTGACTGTATGCCATTCAATATGAATGTTATGACTAGTTGTTTTAATTTAAGAAGGCAATTCATTGATGGTTGTATCAGTCACAATTCTCACACACACTACACAAGGTCAAAGTCTTCAAGTCCTCCTAAAGCTAGGAAGGTACCTCTGTCACCTAAGTCTGAAACTTCAGGTTCTAAGACTTCCAACAGTGACAAGAAGACTAACACTAAGAAAGTTGACAAGCATGTTGTTAATGATAAAACTGTCTCTAAGTCACATGGACCCAAACTTGTTTGGGTACCAAAGGAAAAGTAATACCTTTGTGTTTGCAGGGCAGAGAAAGTGAAAAGAAGGTCATGTGGATTTTGGACAGTGGATGCTCAAATCATATGACTGGTGATATGGCCTTGCTATCACAGTATGAGGAAAAGGCTGGCCCAATGGTTGCTTTTGGAGATGACAGCATGGGTAACACATTGGGATATGGCAAGCTGAAAGTTGGTAATGTCATCATTGAAGATGTAGCACTAGTCAAGGGGCTCAAGCATAATCTGCTAAGTGTTGGTCAGTTTACCTATATGCCATACTATATTAAAAATTAGAATTTTAAAATTGGGTCAAAATACAAATACCCATTTATAATTAATAAGGATCCAAGATTGAAAGCCCAATTAAAATTAGCCCATTAGCTAATTAACCTAATAGCTTCTCATTTTCTCAGTAGTCACCACTTCTCAATTCTCACGAATGTTGTTGGCTACTTCACTTTAATTCTCATTTTCTCATACCTTTGCTCTTAACTCTTAAGTCTTACTACCTTACACAGTTATATATATTGTTAGTTACAGAGGCATGCATGTACACATCTAATAACAAGCCTAATTGTTTGTAATGCTTTGCATTACTTACATGACCTCTTAACTGAGGGAACCTCTAGTTGTAGAGTTTCTGTTTGTATTGTACTTGTAGTAGGCATCAAATCCTAGTTGTGTAACTGTACTTATAGAGTCTAGAATAATGCTTGAAAGAAGTTCCAAGGTTCATGCCTCAAGCAAGGAGTTAAAGACTGTCAAATAATCACAGTTGGGATTTGAAGAAATGAAGAATTTGCCTAAGTACCAATTCGAGAAGTATATTTGTTTATTCGAGAAGTCCAGCATTCGAGAAGTCAGGGATTCGATATCTCAAGACACTATTCGATATCTCTGAATACACTGTTCGATATCTCATTCGATATCTCAGGGATTCGATATGTCTACTACTCTATTCGAGAACTCAAGAAGTCAACAAGTCAAGATGGTATTCGAGTTCTCAAGGAGTCAACAAGTCAAAGTTTCATTCGATATCTCAAGGACTCAGAAAGCTATTCGATATCTCGAGGATTCGATAAGTCAAATGTTCTATTCGACAACTAAAGGAATCCTGATGAAAAAGAGCTATTCGAGAAGTAATTCGATATGTCAATATAACAGTATTCGAGAACTCAGAGTTATCGATCAAGTCAATTCTAGTTCTCGAATCACTTACTTAGTCACTTCTCGAATACATTCTTGGAGACAAAATACTGAAGAAATTGTACAAGTCAGAAACCTGCAACAAGCCAATGCACTTTATGGACCACAATCTGTAACGTGCTCTGGAAAGCCTACAAGGAAGCTTGGAGAGATATAGAAGAGACAAGGAGCTAAAGAAGTGGATCTAAACAGGCTTTGCAAAGTCAAATCTGTAACCGTTTGGACACTTACCTAAAAAGGATAGACAGACTAGAAAGTAATTTGTTTAGCTACCTTATTTGCAGTAAGTAGGCTGTATCCATGTTCTATAAGGACACAGCCTCACTTCATAACTTAGTAACTTTTGTGAGTCAAGTTTTTCATACACTGTAAGCTATATCTCTCTGAGAAAAACGAAGCTGAGAATACTACCATTTGTATTCACAGATTGTAGCAACCTTTATCTAATAATACATTAGATTAAAGTGATATTGTGTCTTATGTTGTTTCTTTATCCGCACCTAGACTTCTACACACACAGGCACTTATCTGCTACATAGACTCAATCCAAGAAAAGTTCAAGAATCCATTCACCCCCTCCCTCTGTATTCTTTTACCGTATTCAATACTCAATATATATATATATATATATATATATATATTATCTATGTCTCAACCAGATTCAACTTCAAGTAAGTTCTATACTTATATACCATTACTTGTTTATAATTAAAATTGGAGTGTTGAAGCACTCTTTAGTGAAAACATTAGATAAGCTTTTTTCGTACTTTAGAATCTTGCAGAAATAGTTCCTGGTGCAATTTTGTTCTATATGCTACAGGTGCTCTTTTGTATCCAATGAAATGTGTAATTTTTGTTATATTTAATCAAGGTTTAATTTGTATTATATTTGATCCCAAATGGCGCACGCCATTTGGGCATGCCTTTTGACAAAAAGCATGCCTATAGGCATGCATTTCAAAAGTACCGTGACAGGTACCCTATCCTCATGTCACAATTTCAAGGTAATTGGTCCAAATATTATAAATAAAAAAGATGATTTCGTGTACATTCCAAAATACTACATGGTATAGCATTATTATTTATTTCAATTTTTTTGTTAAAGACGCCTGGCGTTCTTTTTTTTGGGGGTGGTTTGGGGGAACGCCACATAATGTGGCGTTAGGGGTTGGGTTGGTTTTTTACTTCTTTTTTTTTTCTAAATATATATTTGTAAATATTATTAAAAATTTAAAAACAAATGGTCCCCTAAAATTGTATTTTTAAAATTTAAAAAATAGAATTTTAATTAACTTTAGGGGTTCAATAATTAACCTTAGGGGTTCAACGTTTTCATTTCAGGTTTTAGAAATATTCCGAACGACGAATAAACGATGAATAAACCGTATGTGAACTAGGTCAACCCTAAACCCTAACTTATCCTGATTTTTAAATGCGTTAGCGTTTAAAAATTAGGCCGCCGGATTCAATTTTTAAATTAAAATTTTAAAATTTTATTTGTATTCCCTCGGGATTTCAACGGTTAACCTTTGAGATTCTACAATTTCATTCTGGCTTTTAGAAATATTCCGAACGACGAATAAACCGTATACGAACTTAGGGTTTAGGATTTTGGGTTAAACCCTAACTTTATCCTGTTAGCGTTTAAAAATCAGGTCGTTGGATTCAATTTTTTAATTAAAATTTTTAAATTTTATTTTTATTGTCTTGGGGTTTGAACAATTAACCTTTGGGGTTCAATAGTTCAATTTTGGGTTTAGAAATATTCGAAACGATGAATAAACCGTATACGAAATTTAAAAAATATAAGCTTATATTTTAATTGACCATTTGTAAATAAGTTTTTTAATATTTTTTTGCAAATATATATTTAGGAGAAAACAAAAAAGAACAAAAACAAAAAACAAAAAAACAAAAACACACAAACGCCACATAGTGTGCCCCCCAAAACACCACATGAAGTGGCGTTTTCCCCCTCCCCAGCGCTAAATCGTCCAGCGTACCCTTCAACGTTTTTGAAAGAAAAAAAATTTAAAACATTACACGTAACTGTGTTTTGAAGTGATATTTGAGACCAAATTTTTGAACCGTGATATTTGGGACCATTTACTTTCAAATTATGATAGATAGGACCAACATCCCTTGCTATATACTCGTCCATCCCATATTATACTATCCTTTTGACTCGATTTAGCTACTTGTACAAATAATTCAATCGAATATATGTCAAAATCCATTATATCTATTATAGGGGAACATGCATTTTCATCCTATTTAGTAATTTACTTTTATGCCCTTCAAATTATAATAATGTTAAAAAATTTGTTTTCAATGGGAATTGAACTCATGACCCCATTGTGCACAATATTTTATAGTCACCCCCACAACCATTGCACCAACTCAACTTTTGATACATATTTTTAAATCATAAATCACATTCATGAATAACCTCCTCACTATATCTATTTTAAAATTTATTCACATCCAAAACCATTAAACTAGCTCAACTTCTGATACATATCTTCAAATCATTAACCACATTCATGAATAACCTCCTCACTATCTCTATTTTAAAATAAAATAAAATAAAATATTTATGGTTCGATTTATACGAAAAAAAAATAAAGTGAATAACATAGATTTTGTTAATATTTATATAATATTTCACATAACTACATATAAAAACAATATATTTTGATTGACATCCATTAAAATATATGAGTAGGCCGAGAAAATAAAATTTTAAAATAATTAGATAAAATATGTAATTAGATTAGAGTGCAATATGTAACTACACAGGAAAAAATTAAAATTTTAAAAGAAAATAAAATAATTATTCATATCCTTCCTTTATATATATTATAGGCTAACATGGCCTTTTCACCCATTTAGTAATTTACTAAAATATCCCTGCATCATGTTAATGTTAAAAAAAATGATTTCAATGGAATTGAACTCATGACCATGTTACTAAAATATATGTACGTGTATTTATTATAGAACTTTCAATATATACTATACAAATTCAAATGGTACATGAATGACAATATTTATAGATGAGCATTTCTCCCGGTCTGACCGACCACGATCTAATCCCTTTCCAGTTTGGAGATTCGAGAAATTTTCCCTTTCCCATTTGGAGATTCGGGAAATTTTTCGGGTTTGGGACGTGAAACATGAAATGTTATAAAATAAAATTTTGGGGATGGGAACGAGCTGAGGGAATAAAGCATTCCGGCTAAGGGGTCATTTGTTAAATCTGAATATCACTTTTTGAACCATTGATTATCTGAACGGTTGAATAATCTGAATTCTGAACGAAAGTTGTTGTTTAATGAAATAAAAAAGTTTCTGAATGACAAAATATTTGAGTTTTTTGTTAAACATTTTTTCCGAATAATTAAAATATTTTGAGCAATAATAAATTTTAAAAGTAAGATGAATTATTTTTTCAGGCTTTTTTGATATATACCCAAGTTCAGATATTATTATTTTTTTTGCAAAAGTACCTTTTTTTTAAAAAATATATATTGCAAAAATACCAACTTATTTGCAAAAATACGGTCTACAACCAAATCAACTAAATACAATTGTTTGCAACCGCATATGCAACTCTATGAAAACTTTGTGAAGCTGTATATGCAACCTGATAAGTTGGTATTTTTGCAAAATGTTTTTTCTGAAAAATGTATTTTTGTAAATATTTTAAGAATATGGTAAAAATATAAAAAAAAATTAGAAAAAATGGTATTTTTGGTAAATATTCATTATTTTTTTATTATACATTTTTTGAATTTTTTTTAATATCCTTATGTTAGAAAAAACGTGTGTACGAAATACAATTGCCAAAAAGTTAGCTTGGCATAAATTATGTAATTTTAAAATCAGTTAATCATATTGAATAGAATAGAGATATAATATACATACCTAATATTCAATAATCATTGATGCATACAACAAAGAAATTTGAATGGTTTAGTTGGAAATCTAAGGATGGTGTCGTCCAGAGGAATGTGGGAGTCATACAACACCATCCAGATTTCTAAATAATTAACAAACAATTTGAACGGCAATCACATGAATGGTTCCGTTCATATTCTTTGATTCAGCCATTAACAAATGAACCCTAAATCCCCAATTCTCGTTCCCCAGTCGATTATCATATTTAAGAAAAATAAATTTTTAAATATATATTCTAGATTATTAAAAATAAATGTAATTCAAAGATTCAATTTTTTTTATAAATTTAACATGTCATAAATATAATTTAATTTTAATAATATTTTTCATCTTTTATTAAAATCGCTATTTATAATATAATAATAAATCTATAGTGATTTATCAAAATAATTTGATTATCCAATATATTAGAGAATGTATAAATTTTAATAAAAAAATTAGAATCTCCAAATTTTCGTGGGGATCTCGTTCCCCGTTCGGGGTAGGAATCATGGAGGAAAATAATTCCCATTTTGGGATCAATACGGGTTCAACGATTAGGTTCAAAATTTCAATTAAACATAAGTTCGAAATTTTAATTAAAATATTGAAATTCATGATTTCTCGCGGGGATACGTATTTTCCTTTTGAGGCAGGAATCGGGAGGGAAATAATTCTCGACCAAGAATCGGAACAGATTTAACGATTTTGTTTGGATTCGGGGATCAGGATGGATATAGCACTCCCTGTCCTTGAATTGACCCGATGCCCATTCCCAAACAACATGAATTCATTTAGTATCAAATTTGGACATTTAAATACGAAATATACTCAACTAAATTCCAACAAAAGAATAGGTACATCAATTTTTTTTGGTAACTTAAGAACAAACGGTAATACAACTAAATAGTTGATGATAATACGTTAATCCAATTTGTTGACAAATGTTAGATGGGTTTGATTTAAATTTAAAAGATATAGTGTTATCACAAACATTTGAAAAACGTATACATGTTTAATGTGTGAGAGGTATGACAATTAACTATTTTATTATCATAATACATATTCAGCTCGTAACCACAACAATAATTTTATATAAATATGAAAATGGAGGTCGCTGAGAGGTTGTAAAGAAGAATGAGAGATGATCGAAGAGAGGAAGGATGAATAAAATTGAGGTTGTTAAAGACGAAAGAGAGGTGGTGTGGCAAAAAGAATGTGCATATATGATGTGGTTGAAGGAAGGAAGAATCTGAGAGGTATAATGAGGTGGCATGATAGTGGTCGGAAAGAGGCCGAAGTGAGAAAGTACCTGATCAGTAATAAATTGGAGGGATGTGAGGTAGGCTACCTGATCAGTAATAAATTTTGGAGATATAAGGTAAACATATGGGTAGAAGAGAAAATAGATATTTAAAATATGTTGTGGCTAAGATTGAAAGTAGTTAAAAAATTGTTGTCGTGGTGATCCTTTTAGGATAATTGTTGTCGTGGTGATCCTTTTAGGATTCTACTAAAAACATTGTTATCATGGAAATATTTGATAGCTGACAATTAACTCTAATATACCATTTTTGTCAGTTATTCTTCTCGCATTAAACAAGTACCACTATAAATATGAATCTCGAAATTTAGAGTGTGCTAATAATTTGAATTTAGAATGATTATAACTACTGAATCGTTAGACCGTTGCACGTGAAAGGTAAAATAGACTAACAAGAGAATACAATGGGTTTTATCTCAAAATTAAAAAAATGTTATATGAATTAAAATGTGGCACGTGCCTTGCACGGACTTTCATGCTAGTTTACATATTAATATTCAAACCCACAATCAAACCGCAACCAAATTGGATTCAATAATTTACCACCGGGTTAGTAAAAAATGCTAAAAATTGGGTATACATTAATTGTTGACATGTAGTTATAAAGGTCTTTAGGAGCATTTTCAAGAGTCTTTTAAATCACTTTTAAATAAAATATAAATTATTAAAATTTAGTGTTCATTAATCTTCAACAATGCTCTCTATGTTCCCTTTTCATTTAATTTTATGTTATTAAAAAAACATGTGAAGATATTTTATTCCCAAAGTTTTAAGTCAAAATAACATGTGGAGATATTTTATTCAAAATTATTTTGATTAAATGTCCTAACACGATGGAATAAAATATATTAACCGTTTGTCATAACTTGTCGTAACTTGTCGACATTTTGGATAAAGTTTTGACTTAAAATATATTCAAAAATAATATTACACAAATAATAATGACTATGAAGTCCTTGGAATATTTATTGAATATTTTAAATTTATTCATGTAAATGATGGGAAAAAATCTATTTTTATACTTTCGGCAAATCAATGAATAAGGCAAGTTTGAAAATAATCTTTTGAAAAATATATCAAATATATCCGAGGATAAAACATTTGGAAGGAACACTGTTTTAAATTAATCTTTTGTTTTCGATTCAGAAAATCAATGTTCAGAGATATATCGATATTTATGCCGATTTGACTTTGGCTTTAAAATATATTATATGAAATCTAGAATAGGATATATTATTGCATTGATATTCCATATCCAAATTAATGATTGGTACGAGAAAATGTTTTGTCAAATTGATTCGTTATTTGTTTATGCCACCACGAGTAATCGTATAGGATGAATTACTATATTAGCTAATAACTTCCTAGATCTAATTAAATTTTCATTTTCGTATTTTGACAAATCATCAAAACATACATGTGAAAGACTGCTTGTCAAATTCGGATCGCAACCCTTTCCAAAACTGGATATCCGAGTATAATCCAATTTTTAAAATTTATTAAAATAATAATTTACATATTTAATAAATAATGAGTGTATTAAAGACAAATAGTTCTACATTCAACAGATTAAATTATGTAATGATTTGTCATAATAAATTAGTGAGTATGTTATATATTACCTGAATTTATATGTATTTCAGATGTAAAAACGTAAATAAGGATGCACTTAACTATAATTTTATAAATACAATCTTATATATTTGTACTTGGAAACCTCGTAATCACATGTAAAATTTTTTAAATCAATATTTTGAACATCTTTCTATAAATTAATTATTTTATCCAAAGTTATTTATTAAAAAGTCAAAATCTTAGGAATTTTTTTAAAAAAATATAAAGAAAGAGATCTTTTTTAATATATTTTTTTCACTTATCTTCTTCTATATATAATAGAAGAACAAGAGTATATTTTAGGGGCATTTTGAGCCAATAAACCCCCTGTGAAATTACGAGTTTGCCCTTATATATTACAAAATTACATTGATTTGTCACTCCCTTATTCACTACGCCATAGATGGCCTGCAGCAACGTTTTCAAAATGTTGCAGCAAGCCAAAAAAACGTTGCTGTAGAGCAAAAAAATGAAACGGCAACGCTTTTTCAGCGTTGCATTTGGCACAGCTGCCGTAGGTGTCTACGGCAACGCTTTTGTTCACTACGGCAACGCTACTACTTTTGTTACCAAAAACTTCTATGGCAACATTTAATGTAATGTACAACAACACTAAACTAGTGTTGCAGTAGATGTTAAAATTTATCAAAATTGGGACCCACACGCAGATCCCACATGTGGGTCCCACTTGTGGATCCCATAACAATTAGTGGCAACATTATATTAAACCTATAACATGTTCAAAATGAAAATTTACCAAAAACTATTTTATATATTTGTTTTCCCAAAAATTAAAATATGTATCATTACATCATTACAAAAATTTACCAATACAATACATAATTAAAACAACTAAACACCTTAAATACAAGTACAGTAATGAAATGCAAGTGATTGTCATCCTCGCGATCATGCACAACACTTTTTGCCTCGGTAGGTAAACCGGAATCAATCTAAATGCGTAAGAAGCAATGTCTTTGCTATTCCACCATCCTTAAACATGACATTTAAGAAATCCCAAGTTTCCTTGTCATCCTCTAACCTGCCCAAAAGGATAATAAAATAAGGATATGTCAAAACTTTAAATAACTAATAGTTATAGAATGTGTTGGCAAAACTAATAGTTATAGGATAGGTCAACATCCGCAATTAATTAAACCTAAATTGTTAGACAACACGCATGTAACTAACAACAAACTAAACAAGAGTTTCCAGAGTTAAAATTTTCCATAAATTTAAAGTTAAAAAAATGCGTAAGAGACTAAAACGTAATTCACTTACATATATATATATGCACAATATTCAATTTTTAATGCATGTATTAATATTGAGAGTTTTGCTAAAGTTGCAAAAACAGGGGTATTAATAAGCTCGAAGAAAAGCTGATATACCAATCTGTTCATCTGTCTGTAAAAAGGTACTCATGTCCTCACTTTCCTAATTAAGCTCATGATGTAAGGCAATCATGTTAACAAATATATCCACTGATGCTTGACTCCTCATCTCGGTAAAAGTATTACGAGCAATAATGACATGCATGGCAACTGGAAAATCGTCCTTAAAATGAGGAGGAAATAACAGATCTGCTTGTTTTTTTGTGAAAGCTACTTTTCATATATAAGCCAAAACAGTTCAAGCAAAATCAGCATCAGTTGACATGAATATTCTAGCACTAAAACAGTACTGGTTTGATAATACAATTTCAGTAGAAATGATAAAATACAATACAGAGGGTTAGCAAACAATTGCTCATGATAGAATATTAGACAAATATATGTACCGTCTGACATGCATGGTTTGTTGCAAAAGACTCCAGACTACAAAAGAGTCGCAATAATACTCCGTAATCAGAATGCACAAGTCACATCTATTGAGAACATAATAATTTCATGTTCCCAGAATACATATAGTCAAAATGAATGATATGTTAAGCATTATTAATACTACTCCTTACATGTCCAACAAGATCAGAAACATGAGACACATTAGTTCTTTAAGCAGCTCCAAGATACAACACCTTGGCACCAGGTTTTTCCATCCAAAAAAACAAAAGATTAAAAAGAATCTTTAAATGTATTAACAAATAAATAGCTTATCATAATCTACACACTTACAATCCAAATGTTGTCTACACCACCAAGAATAGCAGCTGCTAACTTAGATCTAAATGGATTCCACATCCTGTATTCAACCTTGGTTCCATCCTCATTCTGTTTCGATAAAAATACAATTATTAAAAACCAACTAATTAGTTTCAACTATGCAAATCATCGACACTCACGATTCTCATTTACGAGGTCTTCCTAAGTACCACTTTATTCCATCAAGTTAGTTATCATTGCTATCCTCTCTCAGGATAGGTTCCATGCCATCAAGAGAAACCAGGGTTTCGACATGGTGATAAGTTTCATCCCACCGTGGCCGGAACATTGGCTAAGTCAAGAACTAGATAACTAAATAATATAAACATATTACTTGGTGATGTTCCTTGCAGAAAGTTTCAGGTACTTATGCATCTTGCAAAGAGTGTTTTGTCAGAATTAATCCATGGAATTCAGTGTCGCAAAGATCATTTTTTCTTGCTTGGCATCTATATCAATATCGTCAAGGACTAATAACATCCAATTCAATGACTATTCAAATTGGGCACTACATTTATTGAACCACTAGTTAGTATATAAAATGGAATGGAGGGAGTAACTAAGATTATGTTGATGATTAAATCGATGACGGTGTATTTTAACATTATATATTTTTGTTATCCTATTTAAATTTTTAATGATCAAATTAATCAACTTTTGATCAAAAAATAAAAATATATTTTTATTATTTTAAAAAAATTGAACATTACAATTAAAAATAGACTAGATGTACTTCTAAATAATATATTTTTTTCATCATATGATATACCCAAATTTTAATCAAAACTTAATTAATTTGATCATTCAAAACTTAAATAGAATAGGTAATTAGAACTGAAAGATAATTTTAAAGTTAAAAATTATGATTGACTAAAAAAAAGTTGAAATTGTGTTATTTGTGGTAGTTATCAATGGCGGATCAGGGGGTCCAGAGGGTCCATGGCCCCCTTTGAAATTTGAATATAGATTAGGTAGTATATACTCTTTACACATTGTTATTCTAGGTCAGCTGGTTGAAGCATTTCTTTTCTTCCCCAAAGACCAGGGATCGATTCTCTATATCACCTTTTTGTTAATTTTTCACAACTATGCTATCGTCTGTGATTTGCAATGATTGTACAGGTGATGAAAGTTCATTCGATAAATCAGAAATTGAATTTGCAACGGAGATTCTTAGTGATTCAGAGGCTATGTCTCCTACTTTCAGGCATTCTTGGGATTACATTAATAGGCATTTTTTACATTAAAATTAAAATGTAAAATCGCCCCCCTAAAACAAAAATTTCTGTGTCCGTCACTGATAGTTATAATTGTATTTTAATGACTTTGAGATGATGTGATTTTTATGACATACGGAGTACAAAGTTTAATTAGTACAAATGGAGCATTATAATTTAATATATGGTGTGCGTATTCTGAGTCTGATCTTAAGGAGTGGTGTATGAACGTTCCTGAGTTTACTGCTTGTAATTTGATTTTGGATGATTATTAATGCAAGTTGTTAGATATAATAGAGCATATACAGCTCATCATACAGCTGGCATACGGCTGGACAAATCAGTTACAAGTCTATTAGATAGCATAGCCTATATATAGTTCATTCTCCTGTATTGTGAGAGTAACTTGATAATACACAATGTAGTCTTTACAGTTTGTTATCAATATACACAGTTGTACATACTTCTTCTTCTTCATTTACTAAGCTTCTATCTCCATTAATGGAGTTTATATTACTGCATATTATAAAAGTGACATGGTATCAGAGCCTCGTGCTCGCGATCTTCATCTCCGATGATAGTTTTCATTTTCCGCTGCTTACGGTTGTTACCTTCTACTGCCGCTGCTTACGGTTGTTATCTTCCACCATTTTTGATGAGTTTCAAGCTTCGTGTTCATCGTGTTTGTGTCTTGTTAACTTGCGATTGCTGTAACTACTTCACTCTGCCATTAAAGCTTCGATTTCGTAAGCTCAGTTTTCTTCATCTCTGATTAATAAACATATACTGTGATGTTATGTTTGATCATTCCTCTACCTATACACTTGTCAAGTTTCATCACGAAATTGTGGATAATTCTTGAGAATTGTCTTCTCTGTTCCAACAGTTGCATCATATCAATTGATTTTTGCTTCTATTGTTCTGTGATCTTCACAATCTTGTTATACACGTGTTGTGTTTGATAAATTGCCTAACTGAATTTACTCAGTTTACTCATCTTTTATCATCTCTGTTTGTTGTTCATCGATTTGTCTAGTTTTTCGATCATCGTGATTTGTGTTCGTCATCTCTAAATCTATTCTCTAAAATGTGTCATTCGTCTTCATCAATTGTTATCACTATTCTTGTTTCGGTGTTGGTACGTGATAAGTGGATTTATATCCACTTGGATCATTCTATTTCGGCTTAAATTGGTGTCTTGTATCTCAAGTATGTGTGTGTTTTAATATGTTTTTGTGAGATTTGTGCAGGGTGTATTCCAGGTGTGGATATTGCATTTAGTAGGTGATATATGATTTTTAGTGTCAAGAAAGAACAAGCGTTGGAGTTGCAATCGACAGCAGAAGAAGGAATCAGCAAAAAGTGCAGGTTAGTCTGGCAGTGGGCGCGGGCGCGCGGAGAGAAGCCTGGGCTGCGCGCGGGCGCGCTGAGCAAAATCTGTTAAATCTGATGCGCGCGGGCGCGCTGGAATTCTATAGTACGCGCGCGCGGCCGCGCCTGTGTGCGGAGAAATAGTCAGAATGTTGCTGGAAACTGAAATTAAGAAGGAAACTGATCAAATTCTTTTCCTAATTCATATGGCAATCACTTGGGACGATTTGAAGCTTCTGGAATTCAACTTAAACAAGGGAATTGCAATTCTATTTCAATTAAAGATGGAAAATTACCGGTATTCTATCCTATTTCAAATACGGTAATCGCTTGGTCAAGGAGGCACTTGGGGGCTATAAATACACACCTTGGGGCACAGAAAAATCATCATCTACACATCCTACACACATAATTCGTTCAGAGCAAGAAGGGAGAGAAGCCAAGGCGAGGATCGTGACAACAAGAAGATCTAGACATAGTTTTCTTGTATTCCTTTGTTAGGCGTATCTTGTGGATGCTCATTACTTTTCCGGATTTGTTCGCTAAACCTTATTTTATTATTGATTTATTCATCATCTTCTTTATCTTGTTTACTACCATGCTTTCATCAAATCCCATGGTGACGAAAGGTTCGATTATGAACTAATCGTTATCGTGGGGTCCTAGTGGATTTATCTATGTAGCTTAGTAGTTTGCATGCCTTAGAGATTTATGTGTGGTGAATTATTGATATCCTTGTATGGTTATGCTTATTGAATTTAGGTGCGTCGCGAACATCTAATTTGTTAATCTCTTGCTAAACGAGAGTGGATCTTGAGATTTAGAACTTGCCATGCTAGCATAGGATAGGTTGATGTAATCATCATGATTTGTGGCATGAATAGAGATATTATGCTACCCTATGTGATCTAAGTGAATAACTTGTGCTTCAACCTTTATGTTTTCAAATTCTATAGAGATATAGGGTCTAAACATAATAGGTGACTATTCATCTTCTATCTTTTGTGGATGTATGCTTAGATTGGTACTAGTATACCGAGAGGTAACTTTTACTCTTTTCGTGTTGTTCGATCAGATATCAAAATCATCGCATGTTTTAATCGAAGGCTGCAACTCTAAGTGAAGTAGATAATGAAACTAGGATTCCATGTTTATTCTCATATAAGTAATCCGAATTTAAGTCTAGTTAATTGTTTAATTCTTAGTTTTATAATTTGCATCTTAGTTTAATTTAGTTAATCAAACCCTATTTGTTATTTTCTTAGCAGTGAATTAAAACCATACATTATTGCATAGACATATTTTCTGAGTAAAACTTAACCAAGATCTCTGTGGAACGAACTTTAATTGTATTACTTGTGACTACGTGCGCTTGCGTGAGTTTAGCATAACAAGTTTTTGGCGCCGCTGCCGGGGATCATCGGTGTTTTTATTTCAGTTTATGTGTTTGTCAATAGTGGTCGTTAGCGTTCACTGACTCGGATTCTTACTTAGTTTGTTGTTTCGTGGTGTTTCAGGTACTTGAGTTTGTATGCAAACACGTTCGCAAGCTCGATTACTAAAACTGGCAGAAGACGATCTTGTTGAGAATATAGAGAATAAGGAAGAGGAGACTGAAACTACAATAGCAATGGCAGATGCAGCAGCAGCTAAGGCTTTGAAGGACTATTCTCAGCCGAAACTCAATGACATTCAGTCGAGCATTATTAGGCCAGCTATTGCAGCTAACAACTTTGAGATCAGGCCGGGCACAATTCAGATGGTGCAGAATTCGGTCCAGTTTGGGGGTGCTTCTACGGAGGATCCTAATATGCATGTTCGGGACTTTATCGAAATCTGCGACACTTTCAAGTGTAATGGTGTGACGGATGATGCTATCAGGTTGAGGCTTTTCCCATTCTCTCTGAGGGACAAGGCTAAGAGCTGGCTACACTCTCTACCACCTGGTTCCATTACTACATGGGAAGATCTTGCTCAGAAGTTCCTTACTAAATTCTTTCCTATGGCAAAAACTGCAGCAATAAGGAACCAGTTGACTCAATTTCAACAACAATCTGGCGAGTCCTTGTGTGAGGCTTGGGAACGCTACAAGGAGATGTTAAGGAAGTGTCCTCATCATGGCATGCCTGATTGGATGGTTATCAATGGATTCTACAATGGGTTGGGAGCACAATCTAGACCTTTGCTAGATGCAGCATCAGGTGGAGCTCTGTGGGCGAAGAGTTATGATGAAGCTTATGAACTTATTGAGATGATGGCTGCTAATGAATATCAAAATCCAACCCAGAGACTTTCTCAAGGCAAAGTAGCAGGAGTTTTGGAAGTAGATACAGCTTCAATGATTACGGCTCAGTTGAAGGCTCTTGCTATGAAGGTGGATTCTCTTGCTAATTATGGAGTTCAGCAGGTGGCTAGTGTTTGTGAGCTATGTGCGGGCGCACATGAGACGAGTCAATGTGCTATCTCTTCTGAATCAGCACAGTTCGTGAGTAATTTCCAGAGACCTGCTGTACCAGTTCCAGCCACTTATCATCCTAATAATAGGAATCATCCTAACTTCAGCTGGAGCAACAATCAGAATAATCAACAATCTTATCAGCAAGCAAAGCCGTATAATCAGGGTTATCAGCAATCTTATAGGGCACCATATCAACCCCCAGGATTTCAACAGCAACAACCTCAGACTCAGGTGGGGCAGTCATCTAATGATAAATCTGATGAGATGTGGATAGCATTGAAGAACCTACAAGCTGGTCAGAAGCTCTTGGAAACTCAGATAGGGCAGATTGCAAGTGCCTTGGGTAGTAGGCCACAAGGAACTCTTCCTAGTGACACGGAAGCAAATCCAGGTAGGAGGGACTTCAAGGAGCAGGTGAAGGCCGTAACTTTGAGATCAGGAAGGGTCACATCAGGTCCTAAATCAGCCACTAATGAGGATGAAGAAGTACAGAATCAGCAAGTCGGAAATTCTGCATTGCCCGAAATTGAAAAATCTGACTTGGTAGCTGATCAACTGGAAGGTGAGAAAGAGAAAAGCAAGGAATCTGTTGATAAGGCTTCTCC
Organism: Kitagawia praeruptora; assembly: GCA_037693485.1. Lineage (NCBI taxonomy): Eukaryota > Viridiplantae > Streptophyta > Magnoliopsida > Apiales > Apiaceae > Kitagawia > Kitagawia praeruptora. Next base: position 39,856,385 of record CM075349.1, read on the forward strand.
GGAGTTGTCTACTAAGAATAATCAGATCTACCCTCCTCCTCCATATCCTAGAAGACTCCAGAAGCAGAATTTGGATAACAAATTTGCGAGGTTCTTAGAAGTGTTCAAGAAGTTGCACATCAACATACCTTTTGCGGAAGCACTTGAGGAGATGCCGAGCTATGCCAAGTTCATGAAGGGTATTCTCTCGCGTAAGTTGAAGCTCGATGCATTAGAGACCGTTGCCTTAACGGAAGAGTGTAGTGCGGTTCTGCAACAGAAATTGCCTCCAAAGCTAAAGGATCCGGGTAGCTTTACTATTCCATGCACAATTGGTAATCTATTCTTTGAGAAGTGCTTGTGTGACTTGGGAGCTAGCATCAATCTCATGCCCTTGTCAGTATTCATGCAATTGGGTCTACCGGATCCAAAGCCAACTAACATCTCGTTGCAGTTGGCTGATCGTTCAATTACCTATCCGAGAGGCATAGTTGAAGATGTCTTGGTGAAAGTTGATAAGCTCATCTTCCCTGCTGATTTTGTTATATTGGATTTCGAGGAAGATAAGAAGATTCCCATAATCTTGGGGAGGCCATTCCTAGCTACGGGTAGTACCTTGATCGATGTGCAGAAAGGAGAGCTCACCATGAGGGTACAAAATCAGAATGTCACCTTTAATGTGTTCAATGCTATGAAGCTGCCGTCTGATGAAGAAGAATGTTTCAATGTTGATTTGGTTGATTCCATGGTAGCCAAGGATCTTGATCATTTGTTGCTAACAGATTCTTTGGAAAAAGCATTGAGTGGGAACTCTGAGGTGAAAGATGAGGATGAAGTAATGCAAATTCAGATGTTGAATGCAAATTCATGGAAGAGGAAATTTGACATGCCATTCGAGTCTCTTGGGTTAAAGGAGTTGGAAAAGTCACAAATCCGTCTTAAACCATCTATTGAGGAGGCTCCTACTCTTGAACTCAAACCTTTGCCTAGTCACTTGAGGTATGCTTTTCTTGGTGATACCTCTACGCTACCTGTTATTATTTCTTCTAATCTGTCAGATGTCGAGGAAGAAAAGCTCTTGCGTATATTGAGGAAATTCAAGACGGCAATTGGTTGGACTATAGCAGATATCAAGGGAATCAGTCCTTCGTATTGCATGCATAAAATTCTGCTGGAAGAAGGAGCTAAGCCGACTGTTGAACATCAAAGAAGACTCAATCCAATTATGAAGGAGGTGGTGAAGAAGGAAATTCTAAAGTGGTTAGATGCTGGCATTATCTATCCTATCTCAGATAGTTCTTGGGTGAGTCCGGTCCAATGTGTGCCAAAGAAAGGAGGCATGACAGTTGTTGCTAACGAGAAGAATGAGCTCATCCCTACTCGAACAGTCACGGGGTGGAGAGTTTGCATGGATTATCGGAAGCTCAACAAAGCCACAAGAAAAGATCACTTCCCTCTACCTTTTATTGATCAGATGCTAGACAGGTTGGCTGGTCACGAGTATTATTGTTTGCTTGATGGTTACTCTGGCTATAATCAGATTTGCATTGCTCCGGAAGATCAAGAGAAGACCACATTCACATGTCCTTTTGGCACTTTTGCTTTTCGTCGAGTTTCGTTTGGACTGTGTGGTGCTCCTGCCACTTTCCAAAGGTGCATGATGGCTATTTTCTCAGACATGATTGGCTCGAATGTGGAAGTTTTTATGGATGACTTCTCAGTTTTTGGTACATCTTATGATGAATGCTTGCATAATCTTGGTTTGGTTCTGAAGAGGTGTGTAGAGACCAATTTGGTGCTTAATTGGGAAAAGTGTCACTTTATGGTACAAGAAGGAATTATTCTTGGGCACAAGGTATCTAGCAAGGGACTTGAAGTGGATAGAGCCAAGGTGGAGACAATCGAGAATCTTCCTCCACCTATTTCTAGTAAAGGAATTCGCAGTTTTCTTGGTCATGCAGGATTCTATAGGCGATTCATTCAAGACTTCTCAAAAATCTCTAAACCTTTGTGCAATTTGTTAGAGAAGGATGTTCCTTTCAAGTTTGATGCTGAATGTCTGGCGGCTTTTGAGCTGTTGAAGAAGAAGCTAACTACTACTCCTATCATTACTGCACCCAATTGGGAGGAGCCGTTTGAGCTGATGTGTGATGCTAGTGATTATGCTGTTGGTGCTGTGCTTGGACAAAGGAAGGACAAAATTTTTCATGTGGTTTACTATGCTAGTAAAACCCTCAATGAGGCTCAGCTTAATTACACCACTACTGAAAAGGAGTTGCTAGCGGTTGTCTATGCTTTTGAGAAATTCAGATCTTATTTGCTTGGTACTAAGGTGATTGTGTACACGGATCATGCTGCTATTCGATATCTCATGTCGAAGAAGGATTCTAAGCCTAGGTTGATTCGTTGGGTGCTTCTCTTGCAAGAATTTGATGTGGAGATCAAGGATAGGAAGGGCACGGAAAATCAAGTAGCTGATCATCTTTCTCGTTTGGAGGACCAAGGTAAAGATTCACATGCTAAGTCTCTTATTAATGAATCTTTTCCGGATGAGCAACTTTTTGGGGTGCAAGGTGAAGAGCCATGGTTTGCAGATTATGTGAACTATCTTGTTAGTAATGTCATCCCTCCAGAATTCTCTTATGCTCAAAGGAAGAAGTTCTTACATGATGTGAAGTGGTACCGTTGGGACGAGCCATTCCTGTTCAAACTTGGTATAGATCAGATTTTGAGAAGGTGCATTCCCTATAGTGAGACTGAGAGTATTTTGCATGATTATCATTCTACCACATATGGAGGTCATTATGGTGGTAATAAAACAGCTCAGAAAGTACTTCAGGCGGGATTCTATTGGCCGACTCTGTTTAAGGATTCTCATCGTTTTGTGATGAGTTGTGATCGATGTCAACGAGTTGGTAATATCTCTAGGAGGAATGAGATGCCTTTGAATACTATTCTGGAAGTTGAGATCTTTGATGTGTGGGGGATTGATTTCATGGGTCCGTTTGTTTCATCTTGCAATAATCAGTACATCTTGCTAGCTGTGGATTATGTGTCTAAATGGGTTGAGGTGAAAGCTTTACCAACTAATGATGCTAAGGTGGTACTGAATTTTCTTCACAAGCAGATTTTTACACATTTTGGGACTCCAAGAGCTATAATCAGTGATGAGGGGACACACTTCTGTAATCGTCAGTTTACTGCTATGATGGCAAAGTACAATGTGACGCATCGTGTTGCCACTGCTTATCATCCCCAAACTAATGGTCAAGCGGAGGTCTCAAATCGTGAAATCAAAAGGATCCTTGAAAAAGTGGTGAATCCATCTCGTAAGGATTGGTCATTGAAGTTAGACGAAGCTGTTTGGGCTTATAGAACTGCATACAAGACACCTCTTGGAATGTCACCTTATCAGTTAGTGTTTGGTAAGGCTTGTCATTTACCAGCTGAGTTGGAGCACAAGGCTTTTTGGGCATTGAAGAAGTTAAATCTGGATATCTCAGCTGCGGGTGAAAAGCGTCTACTTCAGTTGAATGAGCTTGAGGAATTTCGTGAGCAGGCTTATGAGAATGCAAAAATGTATAAGGAAAAGGTTAAAAGGTGGCATGATAGGAGGTTGGTGCACAAGGAATTCGTGAAGGGTCAACAGGTTTTGCTGTACAACTCTCGCCTTAAACTTTTTCCGGGAAAGCTCAAGTCAAAGTGGTCTGGTCCGTTTACAGTTAAGGAGGTATTTCCACATGGAGCGGTGGAGATATTTAGAGGGTCTATCAATGATGCTTTTAAAGTAAATGGACATCGACTGAAGCCTTATTATGGAGGAACGGTGAACCGTGAGAAGGTTGCCTCCGTTTTGTCAGAATTGTGAGATTGTGGAAGTACGTCGAGCTAAAGACGTAAAACAAGCGCTGCTTGGGAGGCAACCCATGATGTCAGGCATTTTAGTAGAAGTCAGTAGGTAGTATTTTTGTTCTTTAAAAAAAAAAAAAAAAAAAAAATCTGGAAACCTGGGCGCGGGCGCGCGGAGCATAGGCTATTCTGGGCGCGGCCGCGCGGGACACTGGAAGAAAAGGAGCAGTTTTTTCGGGCTATTGCAGTTAAGTGTCCAAACCCTAAATTCTATCTTCTAATTCGATTTTTACACCCTCAAATTTCTTTCCATCACTTATATAACCTCTCTATTTCATATCATCTCATTCAATACACATCTCATATCACATATACTTACATATCTACACACAAATTCACCCATTCATATCAATTCTCAAACCCTAATTGGACTTCAAGGAGCTTCGAATTTTCGAGATTGGGGGACTAATTTGGGCAAGTTCTACCTCTACTATTCGATTTGGGTAATCTCTACTATTGTTATTTGATTTTCGAATTGTAGTTCTTGCAAATTTTGGGTTTTTGTGTGAGATTTGTGGGCAGATTTTTTGGGTCGAATTTTGGGCAGTTGTGGTGTGAATTTACTGATTGTTATTGATTACTATGGCACCAAAGAGAGCTAGGGTTGTTGGGAGTAGTTCCCGTGGTCGTTCATTGTCTGTTTCTGATTCGAGTTCGGGAGACGAGGGTATGGAGAAGTTTCGTTCTGAGGAGGCTAGGGCTGAGTATGTGAAGTTGCTGACTCGGTCCGTGGCGAAGGATAGGATATGGTTGCCTGTTGCTGCTGATGGTGAGATGGTGGCTATGATTGAGGAGAGGGGTTGGCAGGGTTTGTGTGAGCTTGCATCCGCTGTCCCGTTGACTATAGTTCGGGAATTCTATGCGAATGCCAGGGAGAACAGGGATGGTTATTCACTTGTCCGAGGGTTTACTATCGATTACACTGCTCGTGCTATTCGGCTGTTACTTGGGTTGCCGGATAGACCTGTTGGGGCGGAGGACTGGACTTTTAAGGCCAGGTCCGAGGTGGATTTAGATGAGGTGGTGGCACGTCTGTGTGTGCCAGGTACAACATGGAAATTAAAGGTTGGGTCGACTGAGAAGGCTACATTTGCATCTGCCTCGATGAACAGATATGTTAGGGCTTGGAATTCTTTTATTTGTGCTAATCTGTTGCCTACTACACATACACATGAGGTGACAGTTGAGCGAGCTATCTTGCTGTGGGCTATTCTGAATGGACATTATATAGATGTTGGCTATTTGGTGAATCAGAGTATGCTGCGCTTCTTGAGAGTGTCTTCGGGGGCAGTTCCTTATGGCTCTATTGTTACGAGGATGTGTGCAAATGCTGGGGTGACATGGTCGTCTGAGGAGCCGATTCAGATGCCAGCTGGACCTATCGATGTGTCGAAGTTGGGGGAATGGCCTGGCGGCATTCCTCATCCTAGAGGTCTGGGCTATGCGATTGCTGGCGCTCCTCCAGTTGCTCCTGTTGCTGTCTCGAGTGCTTCGCATGATAGGAGGATGATGAGGCGGATGGATGCATTGTATGAGAGCCATAGTCGGTTTTCAGCGAGGTTGACTCAGGCTTTCAGTTCTGCCTTTGGAGCTAGTGGATCCCATGTTGAGTGGCCAGTCTTTGGATCGGACACTATTTATCCACCTCCAGATTCTCCACCCGAGGAGGGTGATGACGCTGAGGCGTAGGTATGTTTCTACTTTCCCTCGTAATTACTTCCATTCAATGGGGTCATTGAATATCTTAAGTTTGGGGGTGGTTTGGGGGAAAAGTATTGTATATGTTGTATATGTTTCATTATATGTTTCATTATATGTTTCATTGTGTTCATGTTAGGATATCATGTTTGCATATTAGTTGTAATTCATGCATTTTATGTCGTATTAGCTATGTTTGTTTCATATAGGACATTTTGTTTTATTTTCGTATACCATGTGAGTTTTCATTTCATGATTAGTTGCATTTGCATGGCATGCATTTTTCATGATCCCTTAAAATGAGCTGATTCTGATTGATAGGTAGATGTTGATTTGAGTGTGATGATAATGAGTAGAGGGCTGATTTATAGTTCCTAGGTAATTGACTTGCATGTTCAGGAACAAAATTTTTACACAGTCTCATTGGGGTACTTTTGGGGGTAGGTTGGAGTCATGCATGTTGGATGTTTTGAGATTTAATCACTTGTTTATTCTTAGAATTTTCGTTATTCCCTTTATAGCGTAGGAACATTAAAGTCTAAGTTTGGGGGAAAACAGGAATTTCATGCTAGTTGTTAATATTTGTCAATAAAGGCTAGGCGTCAATTGGCTAGTAGCCAGCTCATATTTATATGAGTAGTCTAGGGTTGGAAATGAGAAAGGCTCATTCCAGATTGCGAAAAAAAAAAAAAAAAAAAAAAAAATCAGAAAAAAAAAAAAGAGAAAAAAAAAAAAAGAAAAAGAAAAAAAAAAAAAAAAAAAAAGAGTCAAGTTTTGTTTGTTTAATGCAAAATTAACCAGAGTGAGCTCTTTAATACTCGAGTAATTAAGTCTGAGGGGACTTAGTCCTAGTGACCTAAGGCTTTATAGTCTGGGATCCTGCTGACCTAACACTCGCTACATGGGTATTATTGTATAAGCCTTTTGGGGTCTCATTCATTGCACGGTTAAATAAGCATGCGTATTATATATGTAGTGTCGTAGCATAGTAATAAAGCATGAGTTTCTGTCTACCTTGGATAAGGGTGGAGGTGTTCCTAGGTTATGGAGTGTCTACAGTCTATTCTAGTTATAAACCTGTGATTGTCTTGACGGAAAACATGTATGATTTTTGACCTATTTCTGGGGGTATTTCTGATGAGCATTGCACACACGCACGTTTCTGTCATGAACTGTTAGTATACGGGGACTTAGTCGAGCTCTGCTTGGATTTGTTGCATTCGTTGAGATATTTGCTTGTTAGTTGGTTTTGGTGAGTTTGAAGGGGATCTTGCATTTTTCATATTAGTTGCATTCATGCATTGCATTGCATTAGGTTAAATGGATTTTGTGGGTACATTCGCTATAGGCCCTCACGAGACCTTACTCGTCCACTAGGGCTGCCTAGGGGTTTAAAGGGCTTGTTGCATATGCCAAATGCAACCGTGATCACCTACGGAAGTGGTACTAGCTAGTTGTATATATTTTTGTTTGTTTATGCTTGAGGACAAGCATCGGTTTAAGTTTGGGGGTGTGATAAGTGGATTTATATCCACTTGGATCATTCTATTTCGGCTTAAATTGGTGTCTTGTATCTCAAGTATGTGTGTGTTTTAATATGTTTTTGTGAGATTTGTGCAGGGTGTATTCCAGGTGTGGATATTGCATTTAGTAGGTGATATATGATTTTTAGTGTCAAGAAAGAACAAGCGTTGGAGTTGCAATCGACAGCAGAAGAAGGAATCAGCAAAAAGTGCAGGTTAGTCTGGCAGTGGGCGCGGGCGCGCGGAGAGAAGCCTGGGCTGCGCGCGGGCGCGCTGAGCAAAATCTGTTAAATCTGATGCGCGCGGGCGCGCTGGAATTCTATAGTACGCGCGCGCGGCCGCGCCTGTGTGCGGAGAAATAGTCAGAATGTTGCTGGAAACTGAAATTAAGAAGGAAACTGATCAAATTCTTTTCCTAATTCATATGGCAATCACTTGGGACGATTTGAAGCTTCTGGAATTCAACTTAAACAAGGGAATTGCAATTCTATTTCAATTAAAGATGGAAAATTACCGGTATTCTATCCTATTTCAAATACGGTAATCGCTTGGTCAAGGAGGCACTTGGGGGCTATAAATACACACCTTGGGGCACAGAAAAATCATCATCTACACATCCTACACACATAATTCGTTCAGAGCAAGAAGGGAGAGAAGCCAAGGCGAGGATCGTGACAACAAGAAGATCTAGACATAGTTTTCTTGTATTCCTTTGTTAGGCGTATCTTGTGGATGCTCATTACTTTTCCGGATTTGTTCGCTAAACCTTATTTTATTATTGATTTATTCATCATCTTCTTTATCTTGTTTACTACCATGCTTTCATCAAATCCCATGGTGACGAAAGGTTCGATTATGAACTAATCGTTATCGTGGGGTCCTAGTGGATTTATCTATGTAGCTTAGTAGTTTGCATGCCTTAGAGATTTATGTGTGGTGAATTATTGATATCCTTGTATGGTTATGCTTATTGAATTTAGGTGCGTCGCGAACATCTAATTTGTTAATCTCTTGCTAAACGAGAGTGGATCTTGAGATTTAGAACTTGCCATGCTAGCATAGGATAGGTTGATGTAATCATCATGATTTGTGGCATGAATAGAGATATTATGCTACCCTATGTGATCTAAGTGAATAACTTGTGCTTCAACCTTTATGTTTTCAAATTCTATAGAGATATAGGGTCTAAACATAATAGGTGACTATTCATCTTCTATCTTTTGTGGATGTATGCTTAGATTGGTACTAGTATACCGAGAGGTAACTTTTACTCTTTTCGTGTTGTTCGATCAGATATCAAAATCATCGCATGTTTTAATCGAAGGCTGCAACTCTAAGTGAAGTAGATAATGAAACTAGGATTCCATGTTTATTCTCATATAAGTAATCCGAATTTAAGTCTAGTTAATTGTTTAATTCTTAGTTTTATAATTTGCATCTTAGTTTAATTTAGTTAATCAAACCCTATTTGTTATTTTCTTAGCAGTGAATTAAAACCATACATTATTGCATAGACATATTTTCTGAGTAAAACTTAACCAAGATCTCTGTGGAACGAACTTTAATTGTATTACTTGTGACTACGTGCGCTTGCGTGAGTTTAGCATAACAGTACGATCATGGCAATTTTATGCTCATTCTTGAGCGTGTGTCTTCGATCTATTCTGATTTATCAATTGATTGATAATGTCTTCCACAATTACTCTGATGCTGATCTCTCTAAAGTAATTGATTGAGATTATGTGAGGTCTCTCATTGTTAACACTGCTGGACTATGTCAAGCAACTACAAATTTTGTTGATTGAGATTTTGCTGATAAGGTTGCTCATTTATGAGTTCTTGCTGCTGTTCTATACTGAGCATACTTCTTCCTGTCAAGAAGCCATGTTATCTGCTACCTGTCGTCTAGGCTGAGATTGTTAGCGTACTACTGTTGTGACCGATTCTGCTGTGTAGTTTTCTACACAACCTGATAAAACTTTGCCATCTTGGCACCTACCTATTTCTACCAAGTGATGCTACTTGCTGCTTACTTGTTACTCATTGTTCAGAAATTACTACCTGCACATGATGTGATCATAAGAATCACACATGCTGTGTTGATTTTCCAATAAATGGAGGTCATCTTATCTACCTTTGCTTTCCAGAAAAATGGAACCAAAATTACCCTTGCTGTGCTCGAAATACTGAGTTTCAGTTTGCTACTTTTGTGTCCACTTACGGCAAGTTTATAGCTATTATCGGCAAGTAGATAGCTGGATTTCGGCAAGTCTATAGCTGTTGGCAAGTAAATAGCTGGGGTGGTACAACATAACCATTGATGTCTGTGTTCTAGCTGCCTTGAAGCTTCAGATTGCTTCTAGTGTTACAGCTGAACTGTTAACCTGGTGCTTCCAGTGTCATATTGTTTGCCGTAATGGCTCTGTTGTTGCTTTCGGTAAATGATTGTCTACAACCAAGTTGCTGTATTATTGGCTTCTGATTAAACTCCGAAGGATTACAAAATCTGGAGTTGTTTGCCATTCGTGGCTTTGTTGCTCCTTAGTGAGTTTCTTGCTCCTTTGTGGGTATTATACCAGTGTGATCTCTGGTTGTTGCTATTGCTTGTCAAAGTTGTTGTCAACACTTAAGTTGCTGTCATCAAATTACCTTGTTCGTAGTGCCAATGTTGATGCTTACTGCTGTCATGTATTGACTGTTACTTCCAGATGTGATTCTGGAATGGTATTACTCATTGCCGTATTGGCTATTTCTTGTTACCGTATCAAGTTGTTGTTGCTCTTTGCTCGATTTGCTTGTTCGTTGGTTTCCTACTGTTATCTGCTACTTGCAAGTGCTGATGCTAGCTTCCAGAAAATGGTTGTTTCTGAATGCACTGGTTTGATTGGTTGCTTCTAGACTTCTACAATGCTGTCAAGAGAACTGTTCAGTTGCTTGTTTAACCGGAGTCATACACAACTCCAACGGAAGTCTATCAAGGAGTCTACTACCTACAATCAACCAGGATTTCATGTTGTTTTGCTTACCAGTTTCATGCTACTTTTAAGCTTCAAGTTGAAGGCTTCCATTGCATTTCCACCTTCAACTTGAGGGGGGATGTTAGATATAATAGAGCATATACAGCTCATCATACAGCTGGACAAATCAGTTACAAGTCTGTTAAATAGCATAGCCTATATATAGTTCATTCTCCTGTATTGTGAGAGTAACTTGATAATACACAATGTAGTCTTTACAGTTTGTTATCAATATACACAGTTATACATACTTCTTCTTCTTCATTTACTAAGCTTCTATCTCCATTAATGGAGTTTATATTACTGCATATTATAAAAGTGACACAATTAAGTACTTATTTTTTTTTAAAAAAAAAAAGAAAAAAAATTCCAAAAAAGTAGACAGTAGTACATGGCAACAAAGTGTTTGGTGTAGCTGGTGAGTGGTGATCACTGGCTATTCCCAGCAAAGCACTTTTCATAATCAATTTAACTATATACAAAATATCTATCCGATTTGTGCATGTTTTGTTGCATGTAAAAAGTGGATGACAAAGATCGCTAAAATACTCCCACGGTCCGAAAATATATGTCTTTTTTGAAAAATGAAGGAACATGTAAAATGGGATATAGGACCTAAACATTTAATTACAGAGGGAGGAATTAAATGAACAACATTTAATTACAGTAACAAAAACAAGTAACAATAAGAACAGCAAATTCAAGCACTGGAGGTGGCTGGCGATCAATTGCAAGGAATACGTGCAACAATTATTTTAGCCTCCGCATCCACCACAACCTCCACATCCACCCGTACCACCAACATTGTCACCGCTGCTAGATGCTGTAGCTCCTCCTAGCATGACCATATTCCCATCCTTAGCCCCGCCACTTTTTACATCCCGAACAGTCCTGGGAGGCACCGCCGCGCTCTTCCTGGTCGTCGTTTTTTTCTTCTTGCCACCGCTATTGCAGAGGCAACTCAGTAGAAAATTAGTCATGGCTATAGAGCTGAGTTAATACAAATTATAAGGCCTGGATATCTACTTCTGTTACTTATCTATTTCATCGACACCTTAATATTCAAATTGCATGGAACAAGTCTACTTTAATTAGGTAGCAAGTTTTAGACTATGTTAATATATATGAAGAAGCTAGCTTCACATTAACATTTAAATAAGATTGTTAGTAAAAGAAGGAAATGTGCTAGTTTGTACTAGTAGATCATACAGTTCTTTCAGGGAAGTTTACGATTTCGTATTAAGACATTGTTGGAAATTTGGCTGAAATTTTGGTTAGTTAACTTCTTCTACCTGTAGTTATACAGCAGCAACGAAGACCTGGTATAAAATCTCTACCTAAGCAATGATTTCGTGCAGAATAGGGAATAATTAAGTTGTTTCTTTGAACTTGTCCTGTTATGACTTTCTTCAGTTTCTGGAACTTAATAACAAATTAGTCGAGGAAGACATAGTGAAACTTAAAGCTAGCTAGATGGCAATTGATTAGTGATTTCCCTAAGTCAGATAGAGATATAATACTACTTTGGACCTGGTCCTCTAGGGGTCACCTTAGAACATGAACTCCCTGAATCAGAGAAAACAACAAAACCAATATATCAATTCGATTTCGAATTAAATTCCAATATTGTAATAATACTTCCGATGGATTGAAGAGTTTCTCAAATATCATGATATTTATCTGATATGTACATAACTGTGTTTTGGTTCCTATGAATGGGAACAAGTTGGAGGGCAAGAAGTGTATTTATCATAGTTACAATAATATGAACACAAATCCAGATGTAAGTTACAATAATATGAACACAAATCCAGATGTAGAGGTTGCTCCGTGGTGGTGAAAATTATGATTAGTGCCTCTATTACCATTAGTAAATTCATAAGCACATTCAAGTACTAATTAATTGACTTGAGCCCTGGTTTTTCATCCACTGCAGGCTTGAAATCTGCCAATTTCGCTAAATCTTCAACTGCTTCGACAAGGCCTTCGACCCTCCCAGCAATTTCTATCAGCAAAGAGGCAAAACTTACTAAAGGGATTACATCCATGAGAGAAATGGTCAAAACTGTTTCTTTATGCTCGTTTTCATTAGTTTTACTTTGTAGCACCTCTTCTTGTATCAGCAAAGTAGATAGGGACTTCAAGTTTTCATGGAGAAGTTGGACAGAATCATTCAATTTCATAACTGACATGTCGATTTGAGATGATCTTGTCATGGTTTTTATAGATTGTGCTAGCTCTTTGATGATTTCACAAGTATTGGAGCTAACACTAGAGCATGTATCACCGAGATGAATCTTAACAAAGTCAGGGGACTTATTTTCTGAATAGAGGCAACTATTTAATGCTTCTATGCAGTACGCACAGTTGCGAAGTGCTGCACTAACTTTGAGGTACTGTTTCCATGGATGGTTAAAACTGAAAAGGCCATGAGCAGGCTCCCATCTAGCAAAATTGGCCTGCAAACACAAAATTTATATCTATGCTTAGTAAAGGAACATTAGAAGCAATAAACCACTAGAAAAATGTAACAAAGAGTTGTCGCATACCATTGCATCTTCTGAACCTTTTGAGTTTAGAGCACTTTTGTAAGCTTCAAGGTTCTTAGAACATGCTTCATCACTGTTGGGTTTCGCCTCATCGTCCTTAAAATAATCTTCCACACAACCTGTCGTGAAAGAAAACGAATAAGAACTTTGGACTAGAAGTTGTAATCTCTACCTTATAGTATGGAAGTTTTACTTTTGAAAACTAATTAATGCTTACAATCTAAAGAATCTGATACTTTTTCCATGTTACGGATGATCAGAAAATGAAGCTCCTCGCCAGCCCATATGGGGTATACAACCATGGCTGTGACCATGCACAGGGCAGTTCCTATGATGATAGTTGCTAACCTCTGATGAGCCATATCTAGTAACTTCTCCACTCGATAGCCCGATACAGATACTAAACTGAAAGTGAGGATGAAAATAGTAACACCATAATCATATCGTGCCTTCACTACTGGAATGAATCTAGAAAAGGTTGCTGCAGAAGCTGAAATTAAAAGAGTACAAACACATCAGTTTCTGAATATGGAAGGGCTAATGTAAATGGTCAAATTATACTAAAAATTAAATTATACCTAGTAAGAAAACAGAGGCTCCTAAGATTAGAGGCTCATATTTTGTTCCTGATTGACTGGCGACCCAATGAACCCCAATTGCCAGAAATCCAGCAAGACAAGTTGCACAGATTCTGTTCAAGCTTTTATAAAGTGTGGCACCTGCAACACAATATATCAGACATTAGTTTTGTACTTTTATTCGATCTCAGACAATGATTTAGAGTTTTAAAAGGGCATTGGAGAACGTACCAACAGTGTACTCGAAGACTACAACTACTGTCATAACTGCCCAAATAGCATTCCCACCAACACCCTTGTATAAAGGTCTCATGTAGTAAAAGAGTGACACAACACAGAGAGCAACCCCCACTCTTAAACCATGAGCAAATTTTCTGGGGTCATCCACACCTATTTTCCACGCCTTCTTAAAGAAATTTCCGATTTTTAACATAAAATTCACAATTAATCCTTTCAAAGCTGCTAAAAATCTTTGAAACCCATTCTTTGATTCAGGTACCAAAATCTCCTTTGAGCCTTCACCAACCTGTATTCTCCATTCAACTGAGGATGACATTCCAATAGCTTCCTTTGTGTTACTCATTTGCAAGTGTAAGGAGTAGAACTGAATGCTAGCTCGTTAGTCGCAGCTTAGTAATGCAGAACTGAGAGTTCTTCTTGTATTGATAGAGAAGAACTAAATGAGGTTAACTGTGTCTATTAAATCCAACTGGTTAAGCTTCTTTTATAGGGGTACACATTCACAAGTTCGCATGATCACATCATTTTCTTGGTAGCTAAAGTTACAACTTTTCTTGTAATTAATTAATAATGAAATAGTTAAAGGAGTCTGATAATTATAATATTCAGATTTATAGCTGTTCAACATCAAGACAAACATTGTGCTCTCTATAATGTACTACAGTGTTACGTCAATACATTCAACTATCAATTTGATTTAACAGTCATTAGTAATGAAGGTAAAATTTTACTTTTAATAGATGAATGAGAAATGTTAGTTCAGGGAGCCATGTATCGACATGTGATCGATATGATGTTTAACTAGGGCTAGTTCATTTCAGGTACAAGCATTCTTTGAAGTTGAACCAATAAAACTCAAAAGTTGTAAAATGTTCCAATGTGTTACATTTAATACTTTCCCTCACTCACACAGGCGAACGAGTGGAGCAACATAACAGTCCTATTGAAGTGCACCATTTCATCAAAGAGCAACAAACAAATTAACATAGGTGTCCATGGTCTGAGAATATACATCTAGAATAGGATCGTTCGAACCAGAGACTCTGTTATACATCTGAGTCCTGAAACCATGTAAGATGAGCAATGTTGCCAAAACTAAAAGGTTACTTAAAAGCCATTAAAGGTTATATATCTATATATCTATATCAAGAAAGAACTGCATTTTGAAAACAAGATGAAATCACATTTCTTCTGCCATCTTTTATTGTTTTTGCTAACTTAGATCGAAAACTAAGGATTTACATCTTAAATTTGTGGTACAAAAACAAAGCCAGTATGAACACTTACTTTAAACAGTAATCCAGATTCTGAAACTAAAATGCACTCAGCATTTGACAACTGGGAGGTAAGAAATAAGAAAAGAAATGACTAAGGACTAATGTTTAGGTCGAATTGTGTTGTAACCAAAATCTGCGATCTTTTATTATTCTTAGTGGATGTTACCTCAGATTCCTCTCCCATGCACAGTCAAGGATAAGAAAATTAGGAAAATAGCACCAAATTGCAGATAAAGATTTAGCACCAAATTGCAGATAAAGATTTAAATTCATATCCGATATTTGGTTTAATGATAATTAGTTGCATATCAACAAAATCACACACACAGATTAGACATGAAGAGAGAATTTTATTAAATTTATTTTGTGGCCAAAATCACAAATTTAGGATAAGTGGGTTTCCAACTAATTGAAAAAGCAATGTAGTAAAACAAATCTTATAAAAACCCTATAAACAAATATGAGGAAAGGACAAGTGCAGTACTGGTCACACCTTTCTTATAAAGCTGCACTACCATATCACATTTCTAATTAACAAACTCCCTATCATCTTTTCTTGAGGTTTTAAATTATTCTTTTTTCAAACACAAGTTTAGGTCATGACTGGAACCATTGAAGGTGAAATTAACTTTACAAGTTTGGTTGGTTGTCAAAATATTTCACTTGAATGGGGAGAGCACTTATCTACATTTCTTACACGAACTCTACAGCTAATGCAGAGGATTTTGAAACGCAACATAAACTATCAACAGTCATTTTCTGCTTTACCTACCGGCCTTCGTTCTTATTAATTTTAAAAGTTCAGAACTTTTACGTAAACAGCATTCTGTGACACGGGCAAGGTCTTCGTACATCTCATCATCTTCAACATTGTTTTCGAGTGGTACATATCTAAAGGTAATGACTAGGGGTAAGGACTGCTAAGTTGGTCAAGATCTGCATAAATCTCATTCCCGCCAGCCTTGTTTGCGAGAGGGACATATCCAAGTGTAACATTTGCTTGCACATCACCACGATCTTCTTGCTTCCAAGCGGGACATACCAGATATGTTTGGTTTAGTTACATTGTCCTTTGTTTTCCGAACCACCACCATCAAGTCCAAAATATGCACCTGTAATAGCTCTAAAATTCTTTCCGCTAAAAGATGGCTTTAAGCTTTTATAATTAATTAGCACCACTGCTGTAATTTTGACTTTACGTGCATCAGATGGTAGCTCACATGGCAGCTTCTTGTTTGATACCTAAATTAGGTAAAAGATCTTCATTTTTTAATGACACAGAGCATACTATTTCTTCACAAAGAGGAGAACAATTTTCACTTGCAGATCATGTATCTTCACTGATTTATGCTAACCAAATTACCTCAATTCAGCTGCTAACAAAAAATTTCGTCCAAGAGAACAATTTTTACTTGCAGATCATGAATCTTTGTTTTGTTTAGAAATGAGTACTTGCATAAATTTATATACTAGAACACAGATCATGTCTTATCTGTGTTGTTCTTATATAGTGATATTAATATGGGAATCAAGTCCAAAGTTTAGGATGAGAACATCATAAGAATCAAATGAACAGTCATTAGTAATCAGTTAGTCTTGCAACTAACTGGTTTTTGTCAGTTTGCAGTTATGAACAGGTTACACACAAAGAAAATATGGAAAACCAATTCAAGAAAAAAAAAACCTAAACTAATTTATCTACCCTCATGTCACTTCATTTGCAACAGTTTGAAATTCCCGCAACTCTCCCCTCTTAAAATGAGAACTTTTTTCTCCCTCTTTTCTGCTTTCATCAGACGCTCCCAATCTTTCAAGTATTCAATTGTTCGAACTATTGATCTCAGTGTTATATGCTGATTGAAGGAAATGGCATTTCTTCAGAAGTTGTATTCGGATGTATGTTCAGTCCGTATGCGTTGGGGAGTTGCTCCATTCTGTTACTTTTAGCTACTCAGTTTCAAAATTCAGCACCAACCAATAGCAGTCAATTTATTGTAGAATCCTCAAGGATTTGTGTTTTGAACCATGCTATAAGCTTTGGCTATGCAGTGTCTCACCTAAGCGGGACTGACACCCCACATTGTGGGTAATTGTTAAATAGATTGGCCCCTCCATCAATAATGTTACCAAATTGCTTGCTAGCTTCGACGCCACTTGGAGCTGTCAGTTGTAGAAGCTGAATGAGGGTAGAAAATATCTCATGCCTTGACACCCGTCTGTTTTCCTGGGAGACATTTATGAGTTAAAGTTAGAATATCGAAACATTGGAACAAAAACGAGATATTTTACTAGAAGTGCAGGAGGCATTATAAAAAAGCACAATGTTTCGTTTTCAGAGGTCATTTCAACTATTTTGAATTTACCTGAGGCTCAACGATAAAACGTGCCCATATCTTGTTATCTTGAACCTCCATCACTCCCTTCAGGATAGTCAATCCAAGACCTCGAATTATATCCACTATCTCAAGAAAAAAACCCTGCTCTTCACATAGCATCTGCATCCAAAAATATATTGAACGTTCATTTTTGCGACTTATTTTTTTAGCATCTGCCCAGGCAATGTGCAAATTTTTTAAGAACAGCTACCTCTATAAGCATCTGTCCAGGACTGCTAAGGTCCTCAACTAACAGAGGACACACCGTTGACTGATCTCCATATTCACATGCCCATGTAACACCGCCTCCTCTGCTACTGAAGTTGTCTTTATTAAAGATCTCATTTTCCTGTTCAGTCACAAAGATATAAATTCTGAAATCAACAAGTTTGTTATTTGCTACTAGAACATGCCATTTGAATGTTCAATATATATGTCAAAACAAAGGAAGAAAGACAAATGCATTACCTTAATTTTATTAGCCTCCTTAAGTGTTTCTGCATGCTTTGTCACACTTTGCAAAAAAAGCATGTACTTGATGGTTCGATCCAACAAACAGTCGATGCTCATCTGTACATCATGCAATCAAAGTATAAGTCAATTATGTTATCAGTAATGTAATCATATTTCAAAAAGTAATCTACATTGACGTGACATTTATCCTCCATGAACTGCATCTAAACTAAGGGCCAATTTGGTTTAGCTTAAAAAATTTACTGGTTCTTAAACTTATTTTTCAAACTTATAAGCAAAAGTCACATTCTTACCTATAAGTTATTATCTGTTTGGATAGTATACAATGATTATACATGACTTATAAGTCATTAAAAATAAAAAACTGAGAAAATTATTAGAAATCATATCTAACGATGGTAAAATTAATCTTTATCAAGTCAAAAACAAATTTAAGATAATTCAGAAGGTTCATTAACAAAATATAGGGGATCTAGAGGAGTCATTTCTATATAGTATGCGGAAAATTTGCTTATAATTCACCTTTTCTGTTAATATTTATAAGTTGCATACCTTCTCTCCATTAGGAGTTAGTTCTCTCAACTCTAAGAGGCGGTCTTGGATCAGCTGACGGTCTTTAGGCCTTGGTCGAGCTCCAGGTTTTGCTTTTTTCTTCACGGTCTTTGAAGTGGAGACATGTTTCTTCTCCTGTGAATCAGTGTGTCCGTCAAGCGTTCTATAACTGTCACTTGCCCATGAGCAGGAACCCCGTGTTGTGATGTCCTCTTTCTGCTGAAATAGAGAACTTGCCAAGTGAACTTGATCACTGGTCCCTAAGGAGATATCGGTTCTTTTTCTTTTTGCTGTAGAAGATAGCTGATCCTCAAAAGTAGGTTTGGCAACACTGCTGGAAGTACCAGAAGAAATACTTTCAACAATCTGTTCAATCCCTAATTTAGAGAAAAGGCCTTGCCGGTGAACTAATGCGGAACCAACATGTTGCTGTGAGATGCTTTGCAAAGCATTTTTGTAATCCATCTGCCCGCCATCTATTACAGGCATTAATATGTCATTAGTATTTCCTGCCTGTCCATACCCTAAATCTACTCCAAATTTATCAAAAAGATCAGGCTCAATTTTCAATACATTTGGACACTGCTCTTTCCCAGTAGAAGTAGATGTGTTTGTGATAGAACTGTGAACAGAACTAGCTGGATGACTGATTGCATTTGTACCACTGATCACATTATATGGTTGCGAAACAAATCTCATTGCCTCCGACAACAAATCATCGTCCATTGTAGTAAAGTCTGTCTTGTTCTGGTTAAGTGAAGAATCAAACCACTGGTAAAAGCTGTCCATTGAACATGCTTTTAAATTATCTGCAGTGTAATTAGGTGACTCGAAAAATTCACCGAGAGTGGGTAGGCTATTTTTCCCTAGAAGTTCGCTATCAGTTGAATGAAGGGGTGGGGTCGGATACTGCAGCTTTATCAAACTTCCAGAGTTGCATTGTGAATTGTTCAAAGAAGTAAATGCTGAGCTCTGAAAATTCTGCACAGTACCTCCACTCTGTGGCTTATCATAAAACACGTTATTGGAAGGCTGAGACCTCATTGCAGAACCACCCTGATGCTTGAGTGAAGTCAGAGTAGACAGTTCACCACTCCAAGCACCACTGCAAATTGTCTGGTGCATCTGAGATCCTGCGGCATCGCTCCGCCATTGGTCGCCAGAATTTTCCATCCTCGTGATGAGGGGATCCGCTGGAAAGCATGTTGATTCCGTTAAGCCCTGAAATCCATCACTCTCATGGAATTTGTTATCCTCTATATTGGCACTTCCTGATGGTACTAGGGAAGGAAACAGTCCACTAGAACCATAACTATCGTAATTCAAAGATGTAGGCAAATATTGTGATATTTTGAGCCCGTGACGGCTTGCCATCTCTCTGAATACCCTTTTTGCCTGATTCAAAAAATCCTCATTTTCTGGAATCTGCAGAGGAGCTGATTCATTATGATGTACACAAAGCCAGGTATCTAATTTTTTTAAGATAAATTTGTAACTCATAACTCAAAGAAGACAAGTTCTAGCTTATATGAGTAAACTAAGATAAAATTAGTGTAGGCATGTGGGGTTGATGGAAATTAGATGAGCTAAAAACCTAGATAATAACTAGATTTTAAGTCGCAACACGATTATGGCAACAGCATATCTTGATATTACTGTTTTAAAAGAAAAGATTGCTTGTATAGCTTCGTGCTGACCTGTTGTGTAGATCCAAACTGTAAGACCCCTTGAGGTTCAACAGGAATCACTGCAATTGTCTACAAAGATGAACATGATTGTCAGAAGATACAGCAGGTTTTTGGATCAAATAAAAACAATGAAAGTAAGAGCTGTAACTAAATAAGCAGTAAAGAGATTTCTAAAGCTAGTCTTGACTGAAAGAATGGAAAGTGGTACCTTAATTCCAGAAGCAAATTGGTATTGAAATTCGGAATCAACCTGTAGAATTGAAAAGGGATCCATGAATTAGTTTCAAAGAAAGTGCAATTTTTACAATTTATAGAGAGATTTAAACAGGCAAATTGAAGTCAAAGCAGATTTTATTACAAATAATCAACTTCCATTTTATTATGATAGATTTCTTATTTTTATCAATTCAGGGTATGTAAGATACAATTTTTTCTTACAATACCTGAAAGAAATCGTATCTGCCGACTGATTCAGCAAAATTTTGCTCCACATGACGTGCATCAGAGAACATCCACTGATGTTTCTTAGAGAAAGCCGCTTGACCAATAATTCTACAAACACAATAGCATACTTGTTAGCCTCGAAAACTTGAGTACAATAATTTAATACAGAAGTGAAAGTAATGGACATACCCTCCACCTAGCATCTGTACTTGTAAACACATATCATCTACCACAGCTCCCATTTGCTCATCAAAGAAAGTTTCTTGAATAGTCAACAATCTGAATTTGCAAAATGAAAAATCATGAGAACTGACCTACAGTCTTAGCCATGATATAATTTCAAGGCACAAGTCTATTTAATACAAGATTCATCGACTTTAACCACATTATATTGCAATATTACCAATCCTTTTGTGATGCTCAAGAATTATTATCACTAGAAATATTTTAAGCAGTGAAGAGCAACATTAAGCAATCTTAACAGGTAAGGTTTAAAGACATTAAGAAACTTAAGTCTTCGAAACTATTAGCACATAATAGATGAGATTAGACAGACAAAGCAACAAACAGAAAATGAAAATAGACAGATAATTGAAATTAAAAGCATATATAGAACACATCCTGCAACAGATCGATGACATGCAGACAAAGATTCACAAAAATATACATAGGAAGAAAAAGAAACTTACAAAGAATTTGTCTGGTCAAAACTCCAAAAAACACCATAAGACCATCCATTCTCACAACATAAACTCTTCAGAGCTTTTTTAACAACTGAATCACCTTGTTCTGTACACATTTTCACAGATCAAACCCAAGAATGCAACCCCTCCTCCTTTAAAATTTAAAGACTTAGCTTAAATATAAAAAGAGATGAACCCAGATGGAACTCAAGAACTGAAGAGTTCTAAATTTGTATTATGCAGTTAAAACAACAGTTGCAAAGAGGAAACAAACTAAAAGGCTTTTTGGGCTTATGTCAATTAAGAGCATGAGTCAAGAAAAGCTAAGAATAAAGCAGACAAGAAAAGATGGAAAATTTTGGAGTTTTTCCAAAAAGAAACAAGAGGGTACTACAAAGGAATAATGTTTAGGATGTCTGAACCTCTAGAAGTCCAAAAACAGTGTGTAAAAAACAACACACACTAGAGCATTAGTGTGTGTTTATATATACATACATATATCATTTGTTTAGCAGAAAAAGATGGTCATAATCTTTAGAGATAGACATACAAGATTTATAGGCATACTAGTGTTTGTAGGTATGTGTAGTATATTGTGGAAATAGTGAAATTTTAGGTGGTGGGCAGGCTAAACAAGATGGGGTTTGTTTGTTTGTTTATGTAAAAAAGACCAAAACAAAAATACTCCAAAGTCCGAGCTTCAAGGGAACAGAGATCTTCTCCATTAATATGTCCATTTATACATGTCCTCTTCCTTTCTATGTACAAAATGTACAATGTACATGTTATAAACACATGGTTAATAAAATTAAAATATATTTAAGATTTCTAATCTTAATTTTTTGCATAAATTTATAAATTTAAATTTACATGTACATGTATGTGTCATATTTTCATATATGGGAAAAAAATATTGTTACCTTCGTTTTAAAGCATTAACAATTTAGGTGAAGTGACAATAACTTGATTAGAGTGACAATAACTTGAATTAAAAATATCGAAAATTAGTTCAAACTTCAGCCTAGTATAAATTTATAGCCTAAATAAATTTATAAATTTAGATTTACATGTCGTATATGTTATTTTTAGACATAACAAAACATAAATAAATTTATAAATTTAGATTTACATGTTGTATATGTTATTTTTAGACATAACAAAACATACTGTTACCTTCATTTTAAAGCATTCACAATTTCATGTTCACTAGAGTGACAATAACTTGACTATAAAACGCTACATATATGCAATTAAGTGAAAGATAAGGCCAACTTAAGTGTTCTTAACTTTAAATTCTTAGAAGATATTCTCCATCATTGGTGTTTAATTATCTTCAATTCCTTTCCAAATCTATCCTCATTCCGTAGCTGAATCAGGAATAAGGATTTTAAGAAATTCAGAGTTTTTTTTTTTGATTAAATAAGTTTATAATTTCAAAATTGAACGAGAATCAAATTTATGACATGAAACATTAAACGATAAACTTTTATCACGTGAACTATCTTATCGCTCAAAATTAAAATAGGAAATTATACAACAATCATAAATTAAAACTTATTTCATGAACTATATTACACGTCGAAACTTAAAAAATTTCTAATTCCGTCACTGGTAGTGCATATAGTGTTTGTGTGATATGTTATTATAACAACCCAAGAAAACAGAGGAGGATGGGGGAGTATGTTTGCCGGAGAATATTCCGGTGGGTGTAAAAAGCGAGGATGTCAGGGAGGACAGCCCACTTCGCATCATCTTGGGAAGTGAGAGCATTACAGTGAGGTAGTAGCAGCAGGAGTAGAGTAATCTATTACACTTATTATTAGGAGTAGAAACTAACTAGCCTGCCACAGAAAACAAAACATTTACACTAGTGGTAGGACCAACATGTAAGGGTTAGTAGGGGTCATTTTCTGATCCATCTTTCTACTCATTGCCTCCCCTCCTAGTCATTTATGTGTGTAAGAACCCTATGCTTTTTTATTTCTTTTAAGTGACATGTGAAGTTTCTAATTAAGTAAAAATGTTTACATGTGTTGTTCTTATTTTATTTTGTATAAAATATAAATCTTCAACTTTTATACAAAACAAAAAAAATCTATAAAAATCATTTCAAGTACCTCTTTCGAACGTTGTTGTGGAATAAAAACTAGGTTACGAATATTGTGGCTAGGGTTTGTGTATTTAATGCTAGGGTGCGTGAGCTTCGTGCTTCTATGGCTGCTCTCGTGTTCGTGGCTGAATCTGCCTTCACAAGATGCCTACGTACCTTGATGAATA
Organism: Kitagawia praeruptora; assembly: GCA_037693485.1. Lineage (NCBI taxonomy): Eukaryota > Viridiplantae > Streptophyta > Magnoliopsida > Apiales > Apiaceae > Kitagawia > Kitagawia praeruptora. The sequence continues at coordinate 39,879,648 of CM075349.1, forward strand.
TCAAGAATCAAGCCAAAAACGTAGTTCTGAGAATGAGGGGTCAGGCCCTTATATAGGCTGAGGAGCCTAAGAATTATGGTAGGAATAGGAGACTTGGTGGGCAAGCCACCGCCTCAAGGAAGGTTCTGGACTCCTTCCTTTCAAGAATCAGTTTCCATGTTGAAATATGTATCTTGGAGGCTAAGTCAGGCAAGAGTCATATTCTTGTTTGACTCTTATTTGCTGAGCTGTTTTATTACCCTTAATATTAATTATGAAATTAATATTATAATTAGGTTTGGGCCCATCTGGTGGGCTCTACGTTTGGACCATTCTAGGCTTAATTAATGCCACATTAAATGTGTCTTTAGGGCTTATTTTCAGCCCATATCATTTGCCCCCCCCAACTTCTAGGAAAACTGATCAGGTTTTCCTTGAAGTTATAACGGCCTTATTCGAGACTTGGGTCAGGGTCTATCTTTATACACTAGTGTTTCACGAGTATTGTCTTTATGCAAAGCGTGGAGCGACCGACGCGTTTACGACAATGTTAATTCGATGCTAATCGGCACTAATCAGCCTTAACGACGTTTAAACAATGTTTAAATGACGTTGAACGACATAAAACGGCACTAATCGGTACTAACTAGCCTTAAACGACACTTAAACAACGTTTAAGTGACGCCAACCGGCATTAAACGACACTGAACGGTGCTAGAAGACACTATCGGTGCTAACGACATTACTGGTGCTATCGGCACTAACGGTGCTATCGGCACTAACGGTGCTAACGACATTACTGGTGCTATCGGCACTAACGGTGCTATAGGCACTAACGGTGCTATCGGCACTAACCGGTGCTAATCAGTGCTAATCAGCACTAATCCATGCTAATAGGCACTATACAGCGCTTAAACGACACTAATCTGTGCTAACAGGCACTAAACAGCGCTTAAACGAAGGAGATTCGGGACAACTGCAGCCTCTTCCGGACAGCTAGTCAGCCGACAAGGGTCCTGGTCAGCTGCCAGGTGCTCCTGGTCGGCTGCCAGGAGATCCTGGTCGGCTGCCAGGAGATCCTGGTCGGCCAGACCCCCTCTGTGGCACCTGGTCGGCTGCCAGGAGATCCTGGTTGCCTGCCAGGTGCTCCTTGTTCGCCGGCAGATTGACGGGAGATCCATGTTGACTTTAATGATGTCACACGATGCTTAAACGACGTTTCAATGTTTGTTAAACGACGTTAAATGGCATAAAACGGCACTACATGGTGCTAATTCGACTCTGTACGGTGCTAAGTTGAAGGTCGATGTTTGTCACGGAAAGTAAGAAACCTTCAACAGAACTATCAAACGATCCAATCAAATGACGGGAGGTGCCAAGATGGGTGCCGGGAAGTCAGCTGGAACCTCTCCGTGGCTCCTGGTCGGCTGCCAGGTGCTCCTGGTCGGCTGCCAGGAGATCCTGGTCAGCTGCCAGGGGATCCTGGTCGGCTGCCAGGAGATCCTGGTCGGCTGCCAGGGGATCCTGGTCGGCCAGACCCTCTCTGTGGCACCTGGTCGGCTGCCAGGAGATCCTGGTTGCCTGCCAGGTGCTCCTTGTTCGCTTGCCAGGTGCTCCAAGTTGCCTGGGAGTGCTTAAACGACGTTTCAATCTACGTTAAACGACGTTGAATGGCATAAGACGGCACTACACGGTGCTAATCGATGCTTGAACGATGTTTAGTTGGAGGTCGATGTTCGTTTCAGAAAGTAAGAAACCTTCAACAGAACCATCAAACCATCCAACCAACTGACGGGAGGTGCCAGGAGGTCGGCTGGAGCCCCTCCGTGGCGCCTGGTCGGCTGCCAGGGGATCCTGGTCGGCTGCCAGGAGATCCTGGTCGGCTGCCAGGGGATCCTGGTCGGCTGCCAGGGGATCCTGGTCGGCCAGACCCTCTCTATGGCACCTGGTCGGCTGCCAGGAGATTCTGATTGCCTGCCAGGTGCTCCTGGTTGGCTGACAGGTGCTCCATGGTCGCTTTGTCGTGCCTCACAGAGCTTTTTCGCAATGTCTGGAGTCTCGTTCTTGAATCATGACCTTGATTTTTGGTTGTTAAGTACCTCCTTTCAAAGCATAGTTAGTCTTTTCATTAGCAAAGCTAATCTCTTGCAATCCATCTTCCTTAAACGTAATTAACTCTTAATGCTCAGTTAAATGCTCAAGCGTAGCCTGGCGCAATTTACTCGCTTGTTGAATCCTTGGTCTTGAACCTTGAGTTCATTCATGGTTGTTGGTTATCATCAACCCATAACTCTCATTCTAAGATGTAAAAATGATGAAGTCCCTTAGTTCTTGCCCCCCTTGCTACATATGGTAGAGATCTTGATTCTCGGTTGATCATTCAAGAAGTTCCATTGCTACTCGGCACTTGACTCCAAGTTTGGTGTGCCTTGGCTGGTTGTCAACCCTTTATCTTGATTCTAGGTTTCCAACCTTCTTCTTATGCTCATAGGACCTTACTTTGGTTTGAATTCGATTGACGGCTCTTGATCCAAGTCCTTAAAATCAAACGACAAACTCGATTGGAGGCAAACAACCTTTTTGGCCATCAAGGCTAAAATTTTGTGTCAGGATTTGAGATTCAAGATTTTAAGTATGGAATGACAAAGGACCTCTTATCTCAACATTCTCACTAATAGTTTCTGTGCCTTCAAGGCATTATTAGGGAGCCAGCCAGTCTCAGGATGAGCTTTTAAGAGGGTCTATCCTTCAGCTTGCATCAACTGGTGCTACCAATTTCGAAATAATAGACGGGGCCTTCAAGACCTGAAAGTAAACACTTCCGGCGTAGTTCTCTATCTCAGAAGAAGTAAACTTAGATTGGGCATCAGCCTTAACGTTCTGTTCTCTCGGAATGTGCTTCTCATACCATTCATCAAACTGAGTCATTACGGCCTTCACGACTCTCAAGTACTTTGTCGTAGTTTGAGATTCTTGACTCTCATGATTCTAGCCAAGCCCAATCCGGCTATCAAGGCTTCATACTCAGCTTCGTTGCTGGTTGTTGGGAAGTCCAACTTCAAAACATACTCAACTGTGAACCCATCGGGGCTTTGCAAGACCAAAACTGCACCACTAGATTTTGTTTTTGATGCTCCATCAAAATAGAGCACCCAATATTCCTTTTAATCAGGTATAAGCTCCTCATCTTTATCCTTTCTTCCAGGGGTGGTTACTGTCTCCTTCCCCCCGACTTCTTGGTTGCGAATGGCACATTCAACCATGAAGTCCGCCAATGCCTGAGCCTTGATGGCTGTTCGAGGCTTCTACGTGATGTCAAATTCTCCAAGCTTAATTGCCCACTTGATCAGCCTTCCACTGGCCTTCGGGCTATGCAATATGTTCCTCAATTGCTGGTCCATCAGGACTTCAATCTTGTGTGCCTGGAAGTACGGTCGTAGCTTTCTCGAGGCGATTACCAATGCCAGAGCAAACTTCTCAATGGTAGAGTGATTCAACTCAGCTCCATGCAAGACCTTGCTCACATAGTAGATAGTTCCTTGAACCTTATTCTCTTCTCGAATGAGAACATCACTCAATGCTTGTGCAGATACCGCCAGGTATAGATAAAGAGTCTCTTCAAGACTAGGTTTGGCCAACAACGGGGCTTCAGTCACGAATTTCTTTAGTTGTTCAAAGGCCTCTTGGCTTCCAGGTGTCCACTTAAAATTCTTCACCTTCTTTAATGCTTGAAAGAAAGGTAAGCATTTTTCACCAGATTTGGAGATGAATCTTCCTAGGGCTGCAACTCGGCCCATAACTTTTGTACATCTCGTATAAAGCGGGGTGGTTCTATGTCCAAGATCGCTTTGATCTTATCATGATTGGCCTCAATGCATCTCTTTGAAACCATCAGACCCAGAAACTGTTCTGATCCAATGCCAAAAGCATACTTGGCTGGATTCAACATCATCTTATGGTGCCTCAGCACTTCGAATGCCTCTCTGAGGTGCTTAACGTGGCCTGCCGTTAGTAGGCTCTGACTAACATGTCATCAACATAGACCTCCATGGTTTTTCCAATCAGATGGGCGAATATCTTATTCACCAATCATTATTAAGTAGCTCCTGTATTCTTTAGACCAAAAGCCATAACAAGATAGCAGAAAACACCAAAGTCAGTTATGAAAGATACCTTTGGGATGTCATCCTTGTGCCTCTTAATCTGATTGTAGCCGCTGAACCGATCCATGAAGCTCAACATCTCATGTCTAGCTGTGGCATCTATCAATGTATCTATCCTTGTTAGAGGAAAGCAATCCTTCGGACATGCGTCATTCCGCTCAGTGAAATCTATACACATCCTCCATTTCCCATTCGCCTTTTTGACCATCACAGGGTTAGTCAACCATTCGGGGAACTGAATTTCCTCAATAAAACCTGCTTATAAGAGTTTGTCAACCTCTTGCTTGATGGTCTCTTGCCTTTCAGGAGCAAAATTCCTCTTCTTCTATTTTATTTTCTTTCGCTCAAGATCGAGATTCAACTTATGAGTTATAAGTTGGGGATCTATCCCTGGCATATCAGCTGCTGTACCGAGCAAACACATTACTATTCTCTTGCAAGAATGCTATCAACTTGCCCTTCAAGGGTTCCTTCAGAGAAGCTCCTATATAAGTAACTTTCTCAGCTCGCTTGGCCATCATGGCTTCAATGTTTGTCATGGTCTTGGACTTCTCAGGCGGCCTCTCGGCTAGCATGCGTTCGGCCTTGAGTGTTGAACGTCAATGTTTGAAATCAAGGGTTTTCAATCTCAAGGGTGTTTTAAATCACTGAAATATCTATCAGAGCTTCCGGTCCAAGGCCATGGGGTCTTTGATCAGCCCCACGAGGTCTTGAACCTTCCCTAGGAGGTTTTCAATCTTCATTTCAGGGTTAATATTCAAGTGTTGAACGCTGGTGTTCAGATATTTAACGTCGGCGTTCTGGATCAAGAATTCAAAATTACATGTTGGTTTTCAAGTTTCAACCTTTGGATCTTAATTGGAGGTTCATGACCCCCTCAATTTTGGCCTTCATAACTAATCTTGGCCTTCATGGCTAATCTTGGCCTTCATGGCTAATAACCTGTGTTTCTCAACCTAGGATTCAGGGTTGATTCCTCGATTTAGATTTTGATAAATGCAATCTCATGGGCTTCTTGCCTTTTAAACTTTTAAGACGAGAACTTGCTTGAACTTATTAATCCCTGTTCAAGGACCCTTAATAATGCATGTTCTCTACTAGTCTTCATCCTTGGATTCTCAACCCAAGTACTTAAAAAATATTGAAGAGTAATCAGTCCTTAACATCCTCGGCCTTCCATGGCTTTGATTGTTGCGTGTGGCTTTTATCTGCTTGTCTTTTATCCAGGGTCCTTCACGGACTTAAACTTTTACTTGGTCTTGCTGTAACCTAACTCTTGACCCTTCGGGGTATGCATTTGTTTGTTTTCCATCCGTGTATTTTTTTATCTTCGGTACTCGGTCATCCTTGACTTGCACTCATCAGGTGCTTGGCACATAAATAAAATCACACCATCAATGAATGGAAATCAAACTTGCATTAATAACTTGAAATGGGTTCAACCCTTACATAGAGTACTACTATCCTACTCGGAGCAACATGCCCTGCAATAGTTTCAATGAACCTTATTTCTACTTCTACTAGATAAATATGAAGCTAAGTCCTATGAAGCTAAGTCCTACTAGGATAACTTGAGCCCATCGGGGCTTTGCAAGACTAGGCCTGCACCAGATTTTGTTTTAGATGCTCCATCAAAATAGAGCACCCAACACTCCTTATGGTCTCCACCTTCTTATTCTGAAGTTCACTTCCTGCTTGGGGTACTACCTCCTGCCCCCCGACTTCTTGGTTGTCATTGGTACATTCAACCACGAAGTCAGTTAACGCCTTAGCCTCAATGGCCGTCCGAGGCTTTTGTGTGACGTCCTCTGCTAGCCCTTCTCGGTGTTCCTTATTACCGCGGACATCCATGTCTTCAATCGGAAGGACCTGCCCCCCGACTCCGTCAGGCCTTAACGCGGCTACATAACAGCTTCGTGCCATCTTTTGATTGCCTTTATGTTCTCCAACACCATTCCTGGTTGGGAACTTGATCTTCATATGATAAGTTGAGGCAACAGCCTTGAATGCATGAAGTCCAGTCCTTCCGAGGATAGCGTTGTACGTTGAAACCGCCTTGATTACCAGGAAGTTCAACATTTGAGTGGCCTTCTTGGGCTCCTGTCCAATAGTCACAGGCAATTGAATAGTCCCTTCAACTTTGGATCCTATTCCATTAAATCCATATATAGGCATGTTATTGGGGGTCAACTGAGAATCATTGTACCCCATCTTCACAAATGCATCATGAAACAGAACGTCAACAGAAGCTCCATTATCTATCAAGACTCGCTTCACCTCTGAGTTTCCAATCACAGGAGTTATGACCAACGGGTCGTCATGAGGGAACTTCACCCCTTCAAGGTCTGAGTCATCAAAACCAATTGTTGTTTCAGTCCTAGCACGCTTCGGGGCCTCTCCCACGACGTGTATCACTTCTCTGGCATAAGCCTTCCGAGAATTCCTTGTTGTGCCGGCCGCAGTCGGACCTCCTGAGATCATGTTGATTACTGGCCCTCGGGGTTGTGGGTTGCGATCGTGAACATCATCCCTTCTATTATAATCTCTAATTTGATTAACACGATCTTCACCCTTAGTGAAGTGGCTCAATTTCCCTCTACGGATTAAAAACTCGATCTCATCTTTGAGTTGCTTGCAATCATCAGTGTCATGCCCCACATCTCTGTGGAATCTGCAATACTGATTCTTGTTTCTCTTTGCGGGATCACCCCTGAGTGGCTTCGGCCATCGGAAATCCTTATCATTCTCAATGTCCAACAAGATTCGACTTCTAGGTGTATTCAATCTTGCATACTCAGTGAACCTCGGTCCTTGGTTCTTCTTAGGGGCATAGTCGGAGTCCTCGCTAGTTCGGGGATACTTGTCCCTAGCATCATTCTCGTGGTCATCATACTCATGGTCTTGCTTTCGCTTCTTGGAGTCGTTACCTCCTCCTCCACTTACTATGGCTTCTTTCTTCATGCTATCCTCAGCCTTGATATACTTATCGGCCCTTCGTTGGAGTTCGGCCATATTCTCAGGAGGATGCTTCGCCAACGATCTTTTAAAGAATAGGTCAGTGGTTCCGTGTTCCAGGGCCACCATGGCCACCTTATTCTCCAAATTAGTGATATTTAGTGTCTCCTTAGTAAATCGTTTGAGGTAATCCCTCAGACTTTCGTTCTTCCCTTGTACTACGTACATGAGAGACGCTGAGCTCTTTTCATGAACTCTTCCACTAATGAATTGACTGACGAAAGCAGCGCTCAACTCCTTGAAATAGCCAATTGAGTTTGCAGGCAAGCGACTATACCATCTCTGAGCCATACCCGACAGGGTTTGAGGGAACGCCCTACACTTTAATGCGTCACTTGCAGGCTGTAGTAGCAGTGCGTTTGAGAATGTCCTAACGTGGTTTGCAGGATCACCCATTCCATCATAAGCCTTAATTGTTGGCATCTTAAACTTTTTTGAGATACGAGCATTCATCACCTCTTCAGTAAACGGGGGTGTGGGATCATCAGGATCCCCAAGTGGCATTAGATCCTTGGGGTTGCTCTTGGGGGTTTCCACCCTTGTTGTTCTTCAAATTGGGGCATCGGCCCTTCTCTGCCTTCTTGAGGACCTCTCTAAGTCTATAATGGGAATCGGTCCTGATGTTGGAGGAGGTTGAGTATGATTTAACCTAGCTTGTTCTCTCGCAATATCGTCCTTTAACCTTAAGATCTCGGCCTCATGAGCCTTGATCCTCTCAGCGGCTGTCAAAGGAGGTCCATCATGGATGGTTTGTGTTCTTCTTCTTGGTTCTCTGCTACCACGTCGCCTCCTCGGGGCTTCATCACTATCATCATCAGACGATGAATCATCAGTATAGGGACCAGAGTAGTCAGCATACTCTCGATCTCGGATCTGCAAGGCGTGGCCACTAGGTCCAGGACCTTGAGTAATTGGAGGGTAGTTAGGCAGACCGTACATCGGGTTGGTATTCATGGGGAGATTCGTAGTATGGATCTGTACCCCTGGTGGTAACGGGCGATTGGGATCAACCAGAGGAGAAACCACCATCTGAAGAGGGCTGGTTTCTTGACTTGGATGGACGACCACAGGTAACGTTCTCTCAGCATGGGGATTCGTCCCTGGAGGTTGAGAAACTTGAGTTTGAGTGATCGCCCCTATTGTTGGGGGTACCTGCTCAGTAGCAGGCGAAGCAGAGGTTAGAGGCAAGGCCTCAGTAGAGGTTGGTGGTGTTCTTCGTGTGGTCACCATGGTTGATGTTGTTTTCCCACAGACGGCGCCAAATGTTGTGGAATAAAAACTAGGTTACGAATTTTGTGGCTAGGGTTTGTGTATTTAATGCTAGGGTGCGTGAGCTTCGTGCTTCTATGGCTACTCTCGTGTTCGTAGCTGAATCTGCCTTCACAAGATGCCTACGTACCTTGATGAATATCAAGAATCAAGTCAAAAACGTAGTTCTGAGAATGAGGGGTCAGGCCCTTATATAGGCTGAGGAGCCTAAGAATTATGGTAGGAATAGGAGACTTGGTGGGCAAGCCACCGCCTCAAGGAAGGTTCTGGACTCCTTCCTTTCAAGAATCAGTTTCCATGTTGAAATATGTATCTTGGAGGCTAAGTCAGGCAAGAGTCATATTCTTGTTTGACTCTTATTTGCTGAGCTGTTTTATTACCCTTAATATTAATTACGAAATTAATATTATAATTAGGGTTTGGGCCCATCTGGTGGGTTCTACGTTTGGACCATTCTAGGCTTAATTAATGCCACATTAAATATGTCTTTAGGGCTTATTTTCAGCCCATATCAAGCGTATTGAAATGCGTGCAAAAAAAGTGGCTCATATAAATTGGAAGAGAGGGAATATTTTCAAGCTTGATTATAAGAAATTAATTTTTTAACAAAGAGTGATAAAAAAAAAATTTAATAAACATATTTGACGTTCCTTATAAGCTCCTTATATTGTTTAAAATTACATATAAGGGATCAGATCTATTTCCTCTATCCCAACCATCTCTTCATTTTCGTTTTTGAATTTCTTTTTCAATTCCTTAACATTTTTAAAGTTTCCTCTAATATAAATCATCTGATATTATATATTAAATTTTAACACAAAAACAAAGTTTTCCAATTTAATAACCATAAAGCTATGATTTTATCTCTGTATTTCAAAAATTACAAAACGACATTTTTTTAATAATTATATAAAAAACTGAAATTATATTTATATTGAAATCGAAGCACTGATAATTTTCTATCAAACTCATGCACTTAGATAAAAAGAGTGAAAATGCAAAAATAAGAAAGAAACTGTAATTACAATAGTAGTGGAAACTGAGCTTACCTTTAAGGTTCCCGGTCATGCTACGAACGAACGTGTTACACAACATACGGTTTTTCAGCCACTGAATTAAGTCATCAACGATCAGGATTAGAACAAAAAGTTTAATAGGTACCGCAAAATTTTTTTGCAGTACGTGTAACTAAAAACTCATTCGTACCGCAGAAAGTTTCTGCGGTACATAGCCCCCTGTTTTCACAACAAAAATCCTACTGTACACGTATCGCAGAAAATTTGTGCAATACTATATGTTGTAACATACATTTGCTGTAGACCGGACCCCTACTTTTAATTGTCAAACTAACAATAATTTAAACGGACCGGTCTGTTTGGCCATGAATAGAATGCAATGAGGATTGTCGATTGCATACTCCAGTGTATTTACAAGTTGGATAGTGGTCCTATCTTCCTATGCGCACCTCTATCTCTCTTTACTTTTTTGTTGGTAGTCCATCTAATTTTTCGATAGTGAAATTAGAATTTCGAAAAATTCAAAACATACATAATTTATCGATACTAAAATTAGAGACAAACAATGTTAATATGAATGAATGATAATTTTAAATACCCATATTTCAGAATATTTAGACCAAAATATTCACGAATTGGAAATGATCCTAAATATTCATGAAACACATACATAAAAGAAAAGTGTTAAGAAGAGAAGTGTTAAAACACACATATAAAAGTGTAATATCTGTACAAATTGCAGTTTACACAGAATATGCATATCTTGATAGATACGCATCTGGAACATGCATCTCTCAAGACACGCATATGTCGTGTAAATTCCAATTTTTACGCATGTATGAGACGCAGCTCACATGCGTGTATGAGACATGCCACATGTGCATTCCATCTATATTTTAGACCAAAATCCCGTAGAGGGGTATTTCGGACCTTGTCTCTTGAAATGTTGGCATTTTCGACATTCTCTCGATATAAATTGAGGTTTTAATAATGTATTGAAGACAAGTTTAAGAAAAAATCATATATGTGTGGAATATATTGGATACTTTTGCAAATTATAATCATGTGAAAAATGTTAAAAATTTCAAAAAATATTCCAAAATTTCATTTTTTCAAAGACTAATGTGCCATATGTAATTGATAATTTTTTTAATAAAAATATACTATCTCATATATATACATATGCATTTGTTTTAATTTTAATAATAATGTACGACCTTGTACGTATATACATGCGTTCATAAATAAAATATGTTCAATATTAAATCATGTTATTCAAAAAAATATTGTATTTTTGGGATTCCTAATCTATACTATTATATTAAAGCCGAAACATTGAAAGTTTTGGTTTTCTCCTAAGTTTTGGTTTTCACTCTAATTATTTAATTTTAAATTATTTATAATATAAAACAAATCAAATGAATTCCGTTAAACCAATACAGAGTAGTATTTTATATTTACACCATTACTAATACAGCTAAACTTAAAACCTCCGTTGCCTTACAGAACTCTATTCTTCTAAACCTCATCTGCGCAATATTCATCAATTCAATACACAATCTTCTTCGACTTTTCTCTTCTTTTTCAACACCATATATCAAACATAAATACTTTTCACATAGCCGTTAGATCTAATAATAAGGAATATTCTTTATTTAAATCCCTCTTCCAAAGATCAAGCTTCAAATCCCATCAACAACAAATTTACATTAAGATTTTATATTATTAATTCTAATCAATACATATCATTTATTAAACTATTATTATTACTAATAAATTCGTAATAAATTATTCTCTATTTTATTTAATTATATAATTTTAAAAGTATTTAAAAGTAACCCGTGCTTCGCAAGTGTTCGAAAGGGGCACCACTCCATGATCGCACTCTGTCTTCGTTCTCATAAGTCACTTTAGGACGATCAAGAAAAGAATAAAGAAGGATTGTTACTCTACTAGGATTACATATGTATTTTTTTTTTATAACGCAATTCTTTCTATCTTTATGCAAGCAAATAATAAATGGTAAGTAGTTGATTGCCTTTTTTCACATTTACTTTTTATTGAATTTACTTATTTACCTTAACTCTAAAAAAATATATGTGATATCTATACTATTAAAAAAGCTAAAATAAATAATAACATAATATAATAAATGGTAAGTAGTCGATTGACTTTTTTCATATTTACTTTTAATTGAGGATATTACATTTTTATAAACACCTAAAAACATCAATCATATCATATCTTCCAATCCTTAATATTTCCTTTCGAATTAAAACATGTTGCCTTTTTAATTTAAAACTAATTTTACAATCATTAATATATACCCATAATAAATGGTAAGTAGTCGATTGCCTTTTTTTCACATTTACTTTTTATCGAATATATTACCTTTAATAAACACCTAAAAAATTGATATGTTAAATTTTACCTAACCGCAAGCGCACGGTGTCTATTGCTAGTACAGATGGCAAGCGGGTCGAATCCACAAGGAGACAGGTTCTACTAATTCCTTTTCAGTTATCGCTAATTGTTTCAAGGGTCAGACGAATATGTGAAGAATTATTAATTAACTAATTAAACTAAATTAACACTAGTTAAACAGATGATAAACAAATTATTTAAAACCTAGGGCAATCAGGTCCACCATGCTTACACAATTGGCTCTTAAGCTAAAGCAATCAATGTGATCCTATAACTAGAGTATGTTAATCTCTCTCAAGCATTAACACTCTCGAAACATTCAACACAATTAACCACTTTTAGTAATTCAATCAATCAGGTAATTAGAGTCAAGTTAATCTCTTTCAAGCATTAACGCTCTCAGAAATCCAATGATGCTTTCGCACTCAAATTCAATTCTGCTAATCGTATGTGTGCCTCTAGTAAGTAAATCTCTCGATCCATACCCCTATTTGCATATAATTAATCCATGATATTGGCCAATTACACAAATTAATGATTAAAACATATCAATCAGAATTAACCATAACCAATCAAATCACTATGAAAATCATGCCAATATTAGTGCAAACATGGCTTCCCTTTAAGCCCTAGAAATAACTACTCGCTAATAATTAAACAAGTAAAACAACTAGTAAAACAAGAAAACATAATTAAACTAATAAGAACAAAGAAAAGATTAAGAGAACAAAACCTTCAAACTTCAATGTTGTCACCCAAAAGAAGAGTCATGGTGTTTCTCTACATCTCCAAATAATAATATTAATCTCCTCTAAACTATATTATATGATCTAATATTACTCCCTAATTCTTTTTCCTCATACCCTAGATGTGTTTATATAGGCTCTAAAAGTCTTGCCCAATAAAAGTATTTTAATACTCTAAATCAATTACAAGTAGGATTCCATAACTGAATAGGATTCCTTAATTAAAATTCGTCACTTCTTTTTCTCCTCTGTTTCTGGGCTCTTCCAGTTGGATTTTGCTTACTGGACCACCTCTAAATTAAAGATAATTCCACAAGCTTCGCGTGGACGGTAAGATCGTCAAATTCTGACTTCTGGAACTCAAGATATGGCCAAAACAGTGTAGCACAGCCCGTGTAGCCCAATATTACGAATTTTCTCCTATTTTATCTCCAAAATAGCTCTTTTTGCTCCAAATCCTTCCAAGTCATGAATTCTTTATTTCCTACAATAAAACAATCAAATCTATTAAATAAAAATCCAAATCAATGCAAAACACAATAAATATGAGAATAAAATCATCTAAAATATATATAAAAATATACTCTATCAAACATCCCCACACTTAGCATTTGCACGTCCTCGGGCAAATAAGTGAAATAAAAACTAAGTCCTAACAAACATCACTTTCGTAGATGACACGATTGCATTGAGCGTATGCAACAAGCCGTTAAACCTCTAGGCAGCCCTAGTAGGACGAGTGTTGTCTCGTGAGGGTTTATAGTGAATGTACCCACAAAATTCATCCAACCATGCAAAAGATCAATGCTAACACAACACCACACACACAAGTCCTCTCATGCCACATCAACTTAAGAATCAAAGCAAACATACGTTGTCTTGGTGTTGAAAGTGCATGTATTCACGTAATCTACTCAACCAACATGCAGAAGGTCATAAAAATTCATGTCAAGTGTAAAAATCGTTGGTAATCATGCTAAGCCCACAAGAAATACATCTTTAAGTCTAAACCTGGGATCTCCTATGCCAAAACAAGTAATAACTCACCTTTCACTCAAAAACGAATATTCACTCAAGAACAAGGTTAAGTGTATCACTCAATTCCAACAAAATCATAAACACAACTTGACACTCGCAATCAATCTCACTCTCAACACAACATACATCACTGATGACAATCAAAAGGTCTTTATTCGGGTTGTAGCGTGGGCTAGGGACAAGGTATGTCAAGAAAGCTAAAGAAGGTTAAGTCAAAAGCTAGTACCCAACAATAATCATTATTCAATTCCCTTTCTATTAAAACAAATACTTCCCCACACTTGGATTTTTCAATAACTCTTACATAATAACTTGACTAGTCGAATGAAGAAGGATCATACAAACATAAGAATGCTCTCAAATTTATTCATTTTTTTTCTTTTTTCTTTTTCTTTTTTTTTTCTGTTTTTTTTTTTTGAGAGCTAAAGAATAAACACAATGATCCATAGATATTTTTATGAATTTCGACTAGCAAGCATCAACCCAAAATTAATATTCCCCAAAAGTATGATCATCAATAACCCCCCTTTTATGAACACCTTATTACTCCCTTAAGCACGATACTAGCCTTTGACAATTTAGGTTCAAATTTAATGTAAGGCCAATAGAATAAAAAGGATAATGGCAAGTAATGTGGTGTGTCACCGAAAGAATAGGATTAAGCTCAATGGGTTAACTAATTGATCATGTTTAAAAGGTGTGGAAATATAGGAAATATGAGGTTAAACCTAAGTGCCTTTATCATCTCATCATCAATTAATGTCATGCATTTCAAGAAAGATCTCAAGTAAGTGCTAGCAATGTAAACAACATGTGGACACTCAAGCAAACGAAAAATCATGCAAAAGATATGCATATAGGCTCAAAACTCACTTGGTGTGACAAAACATAATCAATCCCAAGTAACAAGACTCTCTAACGCACCTACTTGTACTCAAAGCATGTAAACCAAGTCATCTTACACATATTCATGTCATTCTAATCACTTACAACATCCAATTAAGTCTACCAGCTTCAACTTGCTAGTGTAAGTGTGTGCACAAGAACAAAGCACGTCACTTCTCATACAAAAGCATCAATAAACACAAGAATTCTACGCATGCATGGGTGTATCAAGCAAAATACAACAACTAATCAAATTGCATGGCTAGAATTATTTTTGGTATTTTTAATTAATTTTTTTTTTGGATTTTTTTTTTTTAACAAGTAATACACTACGTTGAGAACACCTCCCCACACTTAAGCGCTTCATTGTCCTCAATGAACTAACGAACAAGATACGAAACTACAACTAAAAACAAAAGAAAACTACACTAAAAAGAAAAGAAAGAAAACTCCCCTGGAATCAAGGTGTCGGGTGTAAAAACCATCCCTCCTTTGCTTAGGAGCCATAATAACCAAAACTGCATTCAACAATAGCTTCACCAACAACCACCAAGAAATATCCTACCAAAAACCACCAAGCAATATCACACCAAAAATACCCAATTAACAAGAATATTACAAAACCCCCAATTTACAAGAACACAAATTCGTAATAAAAAATTAGAGAAGAAAAATCCCAACTACGAATCAAAGAGGTGAACTTGTACTAATTTTCCCCCAAACTTGAATTTTTAGAGATGTAGAGGAAGAAAATAATAAATTGGGTGTGTATGTATGGGTATATATAGACAATGGAGTGATAGGATGAATATAAAAATTTTAATGTGAAAAGGAAAAATTTTGGGTGGTAATAGGGTTTAGGGATTAAAAAGAAAGAAAGAAAAAAAAAATAATAATAAAAATAAAAAATAAAAATAAATAGTAATAATAATAATAATAATAATAAATAATAATAATAATAATAATAATAATAAATAAGAATTAGAATAGATATAGGTTTAGAATTTTTGGTGGAGAGATGGGAGGTTTTGGAATTGAAATAAGATTAGAATTGGGTTTAAATATGAGAGTATAAAAGATTTGGGGTTGAAAAAGTTTTTTTTTTTTTTTACCCATAAGCTGAAAAACCATCAAACAACACACTGTACTACACGCAAGCTGCACGCGCAAAAGGCAGACTGCTCACACAACAGACGCGCAGGCGCAACCTGCGCATCCGCCAGGCAGACTGCGGTAAAGTCAGTAACGCAGGGGCAACCTGCGTTACAGGGGCAGAAACGCATGCGCAACCTGCGTTACACTAAAAAAAATCCGATTTTTTTTTTTTTTTTTTTTTTTGAAATACAACAATTTTTTTTTTTTTTTTTTTTAAGAGAACACACAATTTTTTTTTTTTTTTTTTTTTAAACACAACAAGGCTTAGGTTGAACAAATAACTAAGCAATTCTACTATATATGAATGAGAAGGAAAAAGTACTCCCCTATGCATAAGCATGAAGTGCACCGATCCTCCAATGAAATCTTGGGTTGCCTCCCAAGCAGCGCTTTTTTTTAGAGTCATTAGCTTGACCTCCTCAAAAATACTCCGGTAAAGGCGTAATATCCACTTTCTCGATCATAAACTCGTCACCACAAAAAGTATCAAGAGTGTTAGTGGTTGTCTTTATCCTGCAGAAAGTCTCCAAACAAGCATCAGCAAAATAAAATATGTCATTAATAAGCAATAGAGAGAGTGCTTGTGCAGTTTTGGAAAACTTTGTGATAAAACATCGATAAAATTCAACACCACAAAAATATTGAACTCCCTTGACATAAGGTGGAGGTTCTGGTGGTGGTTTTTCTTCACTCCTCACTTTCACGGGAGTCATTCGGACATCTTGGCTTATCACGTCAAAGATTAAGCCGACACTTCCATCTTCTCCCTCTTCTCGAGCTACAAACGTATGAGCCACTTTGTATGGATCCTCAACCAGAATTTGAGAAATATCATCTTGAACAATATTTGTTATCACATCAACCTTGAAATAAATAGTCTTGAGCAAAGAAGCCTTGTAAGTAGAGGCTAGATCGAGAGCAAATTTATCAATACATGGTAGCTTAGGCACAGGTTGTGGAAGAGAAACAACAACCATCTCTGTATTGCTTTCCTTTGTAGCCTCATCATCAGTCACATTGTCCCTGGGAGCAGCAACATCATTGATCTCGTCATCGGTGGCATGCTCCTTCTCTTTATCAATGGCCTCATCATCAACATACATGGAGAAACTATCATATTCCTGATCACTTGTGAGATTGATAGCAATCAAGTCCTCTTCGGATCGGATAGATGATGATGGTAAATAATCGAGCTGCCCTGTAGTAGAAGAGTTAGCCAACTGTGCAATTTGAGATTCAATTGCCAAACTTTGAGTTTCTAATTCTTCAAAACTCTTTAGCATTTTATTCAAGATATCCCACATCTCATTTGTCTGATCAGCTTGCACATCTACACTGGGTTGAGAAACATGTAGATCTTCTTGTAGAGGAGGATATTGATATTCTTGCTGTGGCGGCTGCTCATATGACTGATAATATTGTTGCTCAAACTGTTGCTGATTATGATATGAAAAATTTTGAGCACCATTGTCCTGGTAGTAGAAATCTGGTTGATTCACGCATTCTTGATCAAAAGTGTTTGAATACTGATTGTACCCATATCCTTCTTCAAAAGAATTCATTTGTCCCAACTGAGCACTCTGAGAATTATAGACATTGTAATAGCATTCCAAACCATAATGACCCTGGACACCACAAATTGGACAGAAGTTGTAAGTTTTAGGGGCCACTTGTGACATCTCATTGATACTCATTGGACGCATAATGGGCTCTGTAGGGTTGAATGAGGCAATTTCTTGAGTGCGTGCCTCCAACATGGAAGAGAGTAGTGCAAAAGTATCAACTTCACCCATTGCAAACCTGTAGACACTCAACAAAGCCAAGAAAACGTAGTAAAATTTGTCTCAATTGGAACAAAGGTTCCAATAAGACAATGGAAACAATCTAAACAACTAAATTAAAATCAACAGAAACTCGCTGTCTCCCCGGCAGCGGCGCCAAAAACTTGATATGTCAAATTATGTCTAACCGCAAGCGCACGGTGTCTATTGCTAGTACAGATGGCAAGCGGGTCGAATCCACAAGGAGACAGGTTCTACTAATTCCTTTTCAGTTATCGCTAATTGTTTCAAGGGTCAGACGAATATGTGAAGAATTATTAATTAACTAATTAAACTAAATTAACACTAGTTAAACAGATGATAAACAAATTATTTAAAACCTAGGGCAATCAGGTCCACCATGCTTACACAATTGGCTCTTAAGCTAAAGCAATCAATGTGATCCTATAACTAGAGTATGTTAATCTCTCTCAAGCATTAACACTCTCGAAACATTCAACACAATTAACCACTTTTAGTAATTCAATCAATCAGGTAATTAGAGTCAAGTTAATCTCTTTCAAGCATTAACGCTCTCAGAAATCCAATGATGCTTTCGCACTCAAATTCAATTCTGCTAATCGTATGTGTGCCTCTAGTAAGTAAATCTCTCGATCCATACCCCTATTTGCATATAATTAATCCATGATATTGGCCAATTACACAAATTAATGATTAAAACATATCAATCAGAATTAACCATAACCAATCAAATCACTATGAAAATCATGCCAATATTAGTGCAAACATGGCTTCCCTTTAAGCCCTAGAAATAACTACTCGCTAATAATTAAACAAGTAAAACAACTAGTAAAACAAGAAAACATAATTAAACTAATAAGAACAAAGAAAAGATTAAGAGAACAAAACCTTCAAACTTCAATGTTGTCACCCAAAAGAAGAGTCATGGTGTTTCTCTACATCTCCAAATAATAATATTAATCTCCTCTAAACTATATTATATGATCTAATATTACTCCCTAATTCTTTTTCCTCATACCCTAGATGTGTTTATATAGGCTCTAAAAGTCTTGCCCAATAAAAGTATTTTAATACTCTAAATCAATTACAAGTAGGATTCCATAACTGAATAGGATTCCTTAATTAAAATTCGTCACTTCTTTTTCTCCTCTGTTTCTGGGCTCTTCCAGTTGGATTTTGCTTACTGGACCACCTCTAAATTAAAGATAATTCCACAAGCTTCGCGTGGACGGTAAGATCGTCAAATTCTGACTTCTGGAACTCAAGATATGGCCAAAACAGTATAGCACAGCCCGTGTAGCCCAATATTACGAATTTTCTCCTATTTTATCTCCAAAATAGCTCTTTTTGCTCCAAATCCTTCCAAGTCATGAATTCTTTATTTCCTACAATAAAACAATCAAATCTATTAAATAAAAATCCAAATCAATGCAAAACACAATAAATATGAGAATAAAATCATCTAAAATATATATAAAAATATACTCTATCAAAAATCAATCGTATCATATCTTCCAATCATTAATATTTCTTTCGAATTAAAACACGTTACCTTTTTAATTTAAAAATAATTTTACAATCATTAATATATACCCGAAAATGTCACATCATATTTTTCAATTATTAATAAAATGTATTAAAAATTTGTATGCGTTGTTTATAACAAGAAAACGTTATTATAATCCGTAAACATGAGTATATTAAATGATATTAAATTAAAATTAATATATACTATATTATAAAAGACGAAACATTAAAAGTTTTGGTACCTGTTTTTTGGTATATGTTTTTTAGGATTTCGTGAATTTACTTATTTAACCTTTATTATAAAGAAAAAAAATATACGATATCTATACTATTAAAACACCTAAAATAAATAATAACACCGTGTCAAAAAAAAAAAAAGTAAATAAATAATAACATAATATAATTAATGGTAATTAGTCGATTTCATTTTTCACATCTACTTTTAATTGAAGATATTACCTTCTATAAACACCTAAAAATATCTATCATATCTTCCAATCATATCATATCTAGCAATTATTAATATATACCCAAAAATATCACATCAAATCTTCTAATTACTAACAAAATATAATAAAAATAAAAATTCGTATATTACGAATAATGAACGTTAAATTTTTAGTAAACAATCAGAATCATTAGATGTAATGATTAAATATATTATATAATTAAATTAATTTACTAAAATTTTAAGATTCGAATTCTCTTTTATTATAAAGAAAAATATATATGATATCGATACTATTAAAACACATAAAATAAATAATAAAATAATATAATTATTGGTAATTAGTGTACTTCCTTTTTCACATTTACTTTTAATTGAAAAATTACCTTCCATGAACACCTAAAATTATCAATCATATCATATCTTACAATCATGTCATATCTAGCAATAATTAATATATACCCAAAAATATCATATCATATCTTCTAATTACTAACAAAATATAATAAAAATCCGTATACTACGAATAATGACCATTAGATTTTTAGTAAAAAATGGTTAGATGTAATGATTAAATATATTATATAATTAAATTAATTTACTAAAATTTCAAGAATCTAATTCTATCAACAACGCATATATTTTAAAATTTTATAATATAAGTTTTAAATCATGCATATCATTAATTAAATTTATATTAAATTATTAAAATTAAATATTATAAAAAATGATTATATAAAAATATAATTGTAACATAAAATAAAATTTTTTACATATCAAAAAAAATACATATTATTATTATTAAATAACTATTATTATTATATCAATACATATTATTTATTAAATAACTATTATTATTATTATTAATTTTATTAATTAATATTACAAAGTTAAATTCCATAATAAAATACTATTATATTAAAGCCGAAACATTGAAAGTTTTGGTTTTCTCTTAAGTTTTGGTTTTCACTCTAATTATTTAATTTTTAATTATTTATAATATAAAACAAATCAAATAAATTCTGTTATTGTCTTTAATCCTTAATACAGAGTAGTATTTTATATTTACACCATTACCCGTTAACAACAAATTTACATTAAGATTTTATATTATTAGTTCTAATCAATACATATTATTTATTAAATAACTATTATTATTATTATTAATTTTATTAATTAATATTACAAAGTTAAATTCCATAATAAAATATTATACTCTATTTCATTTAATCACATAATTTTAAAAGTATTTAAAAGTAACCCGTGCTGGGCCCTAAACTAGTACTAATCTTATACATGTTCTTTTATATTGTGCAATTTAAAGTAAAGATACAATTATGAAACATGCATGCTAATCGGTGGGTCGATATATAGATGAATTAAGTTTCCAAGTCTTAGTTAGGAAACCCCGGTAAATAAAAACAAAGAAACTATCATCATGCAGCACGCTTAACTGAGGTTGGTAAGAGCTTGTACAATGTGACGATTCTAATTTCAATTCTTAATCTCTCAACGGTACTTAAAATCACACGTATTACACGAAAAAAGTAAAAGATGGACTAGCTAAGACGAACATAATTATTTTAATTTTAAATTTCTTAGAGTAATGTTTATACGTATTAGGACTTAAGTCAGATATACATATAGGTCAACAATTTGTGGTTACAATGAGCAAGGTAAAATGCATGCATTAGCATCTTATATAATTGTGGAAAAACAGTAATATAGTTAACTAAATGATAGCTAGTTGAACTAACTATATTAACATAATTCTTCGGATAAATAATAAATTTATGGATTTGATGTTCCTGAGGTAACCTCATGAAAATTACCTGAGATAACATAGATTTTCCATATTAATGTACGAGGGTATAATTGTAATTACAGGATTTTTTTAAAAAAAATTCAATATTTACAAAAATGCCACAAATATTTACACTGCTACCCCAGGTAACTCTCCTAAGGTAACCCCAGGGCCCTTTTTCTCTAAATTTATTTGACTTGAAATTAAGTAATGCTAGGAAATAATTAGAGCCTCATCAGAGTAGTTTTCTCATTTTTTTAGATTCGTCACTTTCTTCATCATTTCAGCCCATTTTTATCTCCTAATCACTTTCATTTTCTCATCTAAATCTTTGTTAATGTTTTTTATTCAATAAAATAAAAGTTTTTTCTCAAAAGATCCAAAAAATCATATGTGTTTGTTATTTTAATTCTCAGATCTGATTCGATTTGGAGTTGTTTGGATCTTTGTTTTGTCCCTCATTTTTTTGGATTTTCAAGATTTGTTATGTTTGGGTTGTATCACTTTATGCGATATCGTTTTGTGCGAGTGCTTGTTGATTTTTTATTTTAAGATTGATTTACATGGTATATTGATGATATGGAAAGCATGTATCGAGGCTGGAGTAGTGGCGAATATTGCAAAAAATCATCTTTCATAACGAAAAATTGTTCATGTTAGGAGGGCATATGCTCCTTCAGAATTTTCCAAATATGGGACTATCAGTGGATTATTGGATTTTATTCGGGGAAGGTCAACTGTGATGCTACTATTTTCAGGGATGATGAAGATTGAATTTCTCGAAAAATTTTCTTTTTCAATCTTAGTTTAGAAAACATTTCATATCTGTATATTACATTCTGTTTATTAAGTGATCTATTAATTAAGTTGCTCAACGTTTGGTTTGAGTCTCTTAATTATCCCGATTTATTAATGTTGTTTGAATTTTAATAAAAAAAAAAAGCATGCTAGGAAATTACACCTGCATTGTGTAAAGTTAACAAAATATGCAGACAAGAGCTAAATTTGAAGGACTTTTATTTGTTCGAATTTGGCCACTTTTTTTGGCAGCAAGTGAAGTTAATTATAAAAATTCATAAATGTACACTTATAATTTTATTATTTTTTGAATATACTTTTTCCATCTCAGTTTATGTGCTAGTGCATGATCACATTGATCAAATTTTAACCATAAATTACATGTTTTATATAATTAAGAAATTTTTAGAGCTTATATTATTAGAAAATATAATTAATTTACTTTAAAATGGATTTTTTAATTTTTAAAATAAGTAATAAAATATTTTTAAATATCAAACAAAATTTGGTCAATTTAACAATAGTCAAAACAAAATACATTAAATGAGATGGAGAGACTACTATTGAGATTAAAAATGTTATTAACTATATTATTATAATCTGTGCAAAACACGGGTTACTTTAATTTTTTATAATTTTTTTTATAATATAATATAATATTATAAATAATAATTTTAATATGTTGTTGAAGAAATTTGTATCATTTTTGTGTATAATAATTTTTAGTATTAAATATAAATTAATATGTTATTGGCAAGAATCAAACCTTAAATCTTTGTATATAACAATTTTTAGTATTGTTGTATGTAACGATTATGATATATTTGAATCGAAGATCTAACGGTTGTCAATGACGAATAATAAAAAATGAGGGGATAAGTGAAGGGTTAACCAAACTACAAATTATGTTCCATTTTGCTTATTATAGTATACTAGCGGATAACCCGTGCCAAGCACGGATGGTGATAAATTATCTTAACTTTCTAATTTTTAATTTTTTTTAATAAAATAAAGTCTTTTTTTTTGCTAATCAATAAAATCTTGAATCACCAAGTTGTATCACCAAGTTGTATGTAATACTATATTCTCGACTTTTATTTCGATTGCTAGTTAATAGACTCCTAGTATATAACTTCACTATTAAATTAAATTAATATTTAATATTATTATTTTAATTAAATAAATTTACATAACTTCATTATGGTAATATAAGAGTAGTTATATTATTAATTGTATTTATTATTAATCTATTATAGATACTTTTTAAATATTAATTAAAGGAGTTCTAAGTTTTATGTAATACTATATTCCTATCTTTTATTTTAATTTTTAGTTAATAGACTCATAGTATATAATTTGATTATTTGATTATTATATTAAATTATTATATAATATTACAATTTTAAATTAATTAAAATAATTAATATTTAGTGGCATACCGCGACCGCGGTATACATGACATACCATTTAAAGGGGGTTTGTGCTTTTAATATAGAGTATAGATAATAAATAGATTTCATTTTATAATTTGAGAGTTCACTTAGTTGAAAAATAAAATTTATTGAAGTAACTAATTCATCCTTTATTATTTATATATAGCAAATTACTCGATTCATATTCCCTTACTTGTACATGCGAATGAGAAAGGAGGTGAAAAAGGGTAATCGATTGAGACTTCAAATAGAATTAAGTCAATGATTTGACAACACAGTTCAAATGAGTCTTTACATTTTGTAATGGTGAAAATATAATTAACAAATTTGACCTTGTAAGAATCCTATAAAGAAGCTGCTTGATTGCATTTCCTTATCGTAGCCTTTCAATTTGACAATATGAGGATTATCAACACTCCTGATCATGAAAGGATGCCAATTAAGATAATACTAAGTAAAATTAAATTAACCCATCATTGTGATTATCCCTTTGCAGCTAGCATATTGATGGCAGCTACATCATCATTTCTTATAAAGATATACTAAATTCTTTGCTAATATATAAAATGCATGAAAAATGAGTATCAAATATTTTGAATTCTGGTTCCGTCACCTATAATCGTGCAAATACTACCGTAGGTAGCAACCATACAACACATATGCACACATACATTACCCTGCAAGTCACAAATGCAAGTGTACAAAGGGCATCCAAGGTCCAACCTCTAGGGTCGATACTTAGCAAGGAAACAATAATTATTTGTAATAATAGGTGTGGAATTTTGTGACACAACCAATGAGCTTCTCTTCATTCTCTCCACTGCAATTTTTTTGGTCCCTCTAAAGATCATCTCAATCTACATATCTAGTCTGAGAATCTTGACTTATGTTATGTATACCTCTTTAACCTTTGTCACTCTTCTATCTTTTAACACTTTTTGGCTATAATTTAGTATTCATATATGTGCACAGTTTGGTTTTTCTAAAGTATGAAATCTAATTTGGATTCTTACTCCAACAAGAAGGGATCAAAACTAGATTGAAATGCTTTAAGCGGCGGACATTCATGAATTAAATGGTCCACTAGTTTGGTTTGTCAGTTTACAATTTAGAATGTGTGTAATTATTTTGTGTTAGTTAAATGATTGAATAAAATTTGGAATGTTATACTTTAGATTACAAACTAGAAGTTTCAAAAGACAACTTTGATTGAGATGTTTGTGTACGTCTTTCATATTGGCTTATACGTACATTACATGCAACCGGAATTTTAGGGTTCGTCGTAGTTTGGCCATCATGTGTCCGGATTCTCTGTCCCCTCCTCCATGCCTCCTGGTTTTTTATATTAAAAAAGTATCCCTGCTACCATGTAACTTTAGAGGTATAAAATTAAATACAAAAAATTGTTAATATGAATTTTTTTAATTGATGTTATTGGTGTGAATATATGAGACCCATTTATTATTACAACAAATTAAGATTTATCACATGCGTTTGATAAAAAAATTGGAAACTAATTTAATACCCCTAACATTATTCTTCTCATAATGGATGGGTGCAAAAAGATCTCACACACAGTACAAAAATTCGAAAAACATTGCGCGCTCTTATCAAATTCTTATATATCCTGCTTCGCAAATTAAATTTCTACCTGCAGTACAAAAATTTCAAGTAAAATAGAGTGTTCTTCGCACTCTAACTCAGTCCTTGTTAAAAAATTTAACTTCTGATAATTTTGTTAATTTCCTGTGCAACCAGAGCGAGACTACATTTTTCAATAGTGATTTTCAAAATTTTACTTTATATTATAATCGGCACTGATCCATTTTTATGTAGGAAGTATTATTCGAAGAAGTGGTGTTCAGCATTCTGAGTTTCTGACATGACCACACATCAAAATTCTGCAGTAACATTAAATTATACTCCTATTTCCATGAATGAATGTGTTTAGACTATATATTTTGTGTTCAATATGGGGAGGGAGCTAGGGGTGCTGAGGCCAGGAGGAGGAGAGATGGACCACAAGATAAGAGTCCTTTTTCCAGGAAAAAAGCTGAAAAAGTGTGGGAATAGTTGCACCCAACACAATTACTGCCACAACAAAAAGAATGTTTACCCTCTTCCATACATCCCCTGACATTGTCAACTTTAATAAGTGTAATTGTACCATTTTTATCACCCTCTCATGTCATTAGTGTTTGTCCTTACTCTACAAACTAAAATTACTATTTCCTCGGTCGGCATCTCCAAAACTCCTAAATTCACTTTTCAAAATAATATAAATAAATTGTTCTTAGTAAATTATTTCATTAATTTATATGTCAAACTCCAACAATCCTCTTTATATTAGCTCTTTATTTATAATTTATTCATAAATTAATCTCTCTATAACCAAAAGTTGTGCAAGAATTGGTGGGCATTGTATATTTTATTATTAAAATACAAGTTAGGAGCTACTAGTGTCTCTTAGAAATGAGGAGAGAGAAGAGGCTCTTAGTGTTTTTGAAAGAATGTATTGGTTGCCATTCTCATTAACAAATGAAAATATATATACAGCAGATAGTAACACAATCTTAGGCTACATTACAGGAAACTAACTACCTAACCAATCATGTACATAGAGTGATCTTAGGAACATAAGACTAAGTCTACTCTTATCAATTTACAATTATCTACAAAATATATGTTATATTTAACACTCCCCCGCAGTCGAAACGGGAGGTTTACCAACATTGAGACTGTCCCGAAACTCTTCAAATAATACTCGTGGCAACCCCTTAGTGAAAATATCGGCAATCTGATACCGGGATGGAACATGTAAAACGCGGACCTGTCCACGTGCAACCTTTTCTCTAACAAAGTGGATATCCATTTCTATATGCTTTGTACGTTGGTGTTGAACAGGATTACCCGACAAATAAATGGCACTTACATTGTCACAATATACCAACGTAGCTTTCTGTACTGGACAATGCAATTCGAGTAGAAGGTTTCGTAGCCAGCATGATTCCGATACTACCTTGGCCACCCCACGGTACTCGGCCTCGGCACTAGACAAAGATAACGTGGGCTGCCGCTTAGAGGACCAAGAGAGTAAGTTGTCCCCTAAAAACACACAGTAACCGGACGTAGATCTCCTTGTATCAGGGCACCCACCCCAATCTGCATCAGTGTAAGAGACTAAAGATGAAATAGATGATGGGTATAAATGCAAGCCCTGGTCTAAAGTACCTTGTACATAACGAATGATACGTTTGAGAGCAGACATGTGGTCCGTCCTCGGATCATGCATATGGAGACAAATCTGTTGGACGGCATAAGAAATGTCTGGCCTTGTAATCGTAAGATACTGTAGAGCCCCTGCAAAACTCCTATATAGAGTAGGATCAGCAACAAGAGTACCAGATGTTGCACTAACTTTCGATTTGGTGTCAACTGGAGTGGCTGAGGATTTACAAGAGGTCATTCCGGCACGTTCAATAATTTCTTCAGCATATTTGCGTTGAGAGAGGAACAGACCACCCATATGTCGATGGACTGCAATACCCAAAAAATAATTTAAGGGTCCAAGATCCTTCATTGCAAATTCAGAACTTAGACTGTCGATAATAGAACGCCGGAGAGCATGCGAAGAAGCAGTAAGAACAATGTCATCAACATATACCAATATATACGCCATATCTGATCCCTTTTTGTAAATGAATAGGGAAGTGTCACATCGACTATTAGTGAAACCGAGAGACAAAACATAGTCAGCAAAACGCGTATACCATGTCCGTGAGGCTTGTTTCAGCCCATAAATAAACTTACGCAAGAGGCAAACATAGTCTGGATGGGTACGATCCCTATACCCCACTGGTTGATGCATGTACACAGTCTCCTGAAGCTCACCGTGAAGGAAGGCATTCTTGACATCTAATTGATGGATTGGCCATGCCTTAGAGAGAGAGATGCTTAGGACAGTCCGAATAGTAGCTGGTTTAACAACCGGACTAAATGTGTCACCACAATCAATACCAACCTGTTGTGTTTTGCCATCACCTACTAGACGGGCTTTATGCCTTTCAAAATCACCATTAGAATTAAATTTGTGAGTAAAATTCCACATTGAGCGAATGACATTAACACCAGGAGGTCGGGGCACCAAATCCCACGTCTTATTTTTCATAAGAGCTTGGTATTCATCGTCCATGGCCAATTTCCAGTTTGAGTCATGAAGTGCGGCTATTGGGTTACGAGGCAAAGGTGACTTCGAAACCTCAGTGTGTAGCGCATGATATTTTGGGTTGGGTTTAAAAATACCACGCTGACTTCTAGTAACCATACTGGGCTTAGGAACTGGAGGATGAGGTGGAGGTGCTACGACTGGGTCTGGAGGAGTGGGTAAGGTACTCGGAGTGTGGGTGATAGGTGACGCGGAAGGTGGAGTATGAGGTGTTGGGCTATGAAGACTCGGGTTAGTAGGACCATGAGCTGTTCCTGGAGAGGGGGGATTAGGAACATACGACTGTTGGAGATGATCCAAGACATAAGGAGAAAAACCGTCATCCAAAAAATCATAAGTATGAGAGGAGGAGGTATGCAGTGATGCAAACGGAAAAACGGTCTCATCAAATATGACATGACGACTTATGATAATTTGACGTGATGACAGATCATAGCATTTATAACCCCGATGATTAGGAGGAAAACCCAAAAAAACACAAGGAGTAGATCGTGCTTGTAACTTATGGATTTTAGTGGATGGAATAAGAGGATAGCAAAGACACCCGAAAACCCGTAAATGAGAATAGGAAGGAAACCTTCGATACAGAATTTCTAAGGGAGATTTATATCCCAACAGTTTGCTTGGAAGAATATTTAGGATATACGTTGCCATCTGTAATGCATGATGCCAAAAGGAAGGTGGAAGAGATGCATGAGATAGAAGAGTACGAGTGATATTATTGATAGACCGAATTTTTTGTTCGGCCTTCCCATTTTGAGAAGAAGTGTAAGGACACGAGAGACGAAATGACATCCCACTCTTTTTACAAAAATCCCAAAATAATCCATTGTCAAATTCTTTCCCATTATCACATTGTATAGTTTTAACATTACGTTCAAATTGGGTGATGACATGAGCGTTAAAAATCATAAACTTCTCATAGACCTCTGATTTTTGACCCAAAGGAAAAGTCCATAAGAATTTAGAAAAGTCATCCATCAATAAAACATAATATTTATGTCCAGCAGAACTCAAAACAGGTGAAGTCCAAACATCACTATGAATAATATCAAAAGGTAAAGAAGTACTCGAAACAGATGGAACAAATGGCAACTTGACATGTTTCCCAAATACACAAGAACGACAAACAGCAGAATTAGAAGTTTTATTACAATCAATGCTTTTATTAACCTTAAGAGCTTGTAGAACTGAAGCACCCGGATGACCCAATCGATCATGCCAAAGTGAGGAAGAGATAGCTGCAAAGGTTGATGGAGTAGCTTGATTGTGAATAGAACGTAGAGGATAAAGATCACCCTGACTATCACACCTCATTAGAGGCATCCCCGTCCGAAAATCCTTCACAGAAAACCCAAAAGGATCAAATTCAACCGAAACAGAATTGTCAGTAGTGAATTTCCTAACAGAAATCAGATTTTTGATAATTTTGGGAGCATGTAGAACATTGTGTAAGGATAAAGGAGGATTAGGAGAAGGTAAAATAGTATGACCATAGCCATTTACTGTAATTGAATGACCATTTCCGACAATAATACCAGAATTTTGATTGCTCAAATTAAAATAAGATGAGAGATTACCGTTCGACGAGGTCATATGAGATGTTGCGCCAGTGTCCATATACCAAGTAGGATCAGGTGGATTGAGGGTCATTGTGTGCATAGCTGAAGCAATGTCGGTTGGCACATACGAACTCGACTGACCATTTAAAGAAGGAGCCATAGGAGTAGTGTAAGCTTGGTATGCCTGTTGCTGTGGACGAGAGCCTAGAACACCAGACCTGTTGTTAGAAGGTGGAGGTCGAGCCCATCCTTGGGTAGGCATAGGACAGGGTGGAGGATCCGACTGAGGCCACCCATAATTTGCATATGGACTCCAACCCCAAAACGGAATCTGTTGTTGTTGTCCTGGCGTGCCAGCCTTACTGTGCCGTCCCCCGTTTCCGCCCTTGGTGTTCCTGCCACCACCACGACCACCTGAATTTTTTCTGCCTTGTTGAGGCTGTTTACGGTTGGTATGTTGCTGTCCCTTCCCTTGTGCAGAATGAGATGGACCAAAAGAGGAGCTCTCATCGTTATTCGAAGCAGCGACCATGGCAGATTCAGAAGCCATGGTGGCCTCCTTAGCCAAACCTGATTCCTCCAAAGTGAGCATAGATCTTGCTTGATAGAAGGAAGGAAGTGGATTACTCTGTCGGATTAGAGTACCCACACCACGATACGAAGAAGTGAGACCAGATACAAGCTGTAGCACCAACCGACTCTCAGACACCGGAGCCCCGACGTTCTTCAATTGATCGGCCAGAGATTTTAACCGTTGACAGTATGCCGACGCATTGGGAAAGTTTTCCATCCTGGTGGTGGAGAAATCATGCTCAAGGGTCACCGCACGAGAATGTTTATTGTCCTGGAAAATATCACGCAAACGATTCCAAGCCTCCATTGCCGTAGCATCGGGCTCAATGATGGTGTGTAGCAAGTCATTAGAGATTGTTGCATAAATCCATGACAACACTGTGGCATCAAGAGTAGACCACAAGTCTGCATCCTCCTCGACCGTCTGGGTCGCATCCTTTCCCGTGGTTGGAGAAGGCATGGTTGGAGGAGTAACTTCCTTGGTTGTAGAAGGAAAGATATGATGGAGAACCTTGTTCGATCGTGCATGAACCTTGAACAACTCCGTCCAAGTTGAGTATTGCGCGGTTTCCATCTCGAGAATTATAGGAATATGATTCCTAATGTTAGAGACAGCAAGAGCAGGGTGAAAGGATTTAGACTGAGACATCGTTGTCGAAGGAGAGAAGAGTAAGAAGAAGAGGGGGGCGGAAAAGTACAGCTAGGGCGCAGCGGAAAGAGATCTAGAAAAACCCTACTGATACCATGAAAGAATGTATTGGTTGCCATTCTCATTAACAAATGAAAATATATATACAGCAGATAGTAACACAATCTTAGGCTACATTACAGGAAACTAACTACCTAACCAATCATGTACATAGAGTGATCTTAGGAACATAAGACTAAGTCTACTCTTATCAATTTACAATTATCTACAAAATATATGCTATATTTAACAGTTTTTAAGAGTCACTAAGAGTCTCTTGGAGCAATATTTTAATTATCTCTCCTCACTTTTTCAGTTAAGAGCTTGAATAGAGAGCCTCTTGGAGAGTTTGACTTGTATAATATTTAAGAAAATTATAATTGACTTATTTAAAAAAAAGTAAAATTAGATAAAAATATAGGTAAAGATGTGGGTGGAATCTATCAATATTTAATAATAAATTTAAGATAATGAAAGAAGGTAGTGGGTGTAATAGTGTTTATTTAACAATAAAATTGTGATGGTGGAAGAAAATAATGGAAAGTAGTGGGTGTAATAGTGTTTAATAGTTTTTAAAAAAAATGCTATTTTTTGAAAGTTTTATAAGTTCATTTTTTTTGGAACGTCCCGAAAAAAAATAAAGATCACATAAAACGGGGACGAAGGAAGTAATAAATTAGATTAGACATATATGTATTTGTAAAATGTTGTAAATTCCATGTTTTTTGCTTTTTCTGCACTAAAAAGGAATTCCTGCAACATAAAGTCTTTTTATTATTGATCGAGCATGCACTAGTATTCAAATTTAGTAAATGACAAATATAAATAATCCAAAAAAATTTATAACTGACATTTATCAAAAAATTTGGTAACACGGTCTTATTATATTTTTCTTTTTAAAATAATGAATTAATAGAGTATAAGGACATCTATATACAGTATCCAATGATGACCATGTATCCGATTATAATCAGAACCGATCAAATCCGAATA
Organism: Kitagawia praeruptora; assembly: GCA_037693485.1. Lineage (NCBI taxonomy): Eukaryota > Viridiplantae > Streptophyta > Magnoliopsida > Apiales > Apiaceae > Kitagawia > Kitagawia praeruptora. Next base: position 39,911,191 of record CM075349.1, read on the forward strand.
AAAATTTACCCAAACCGAAATGACTTGAATCCGATGTAAATCCGAAACTAAAAATAATTGAATCGAAAAATATCCGATAAAATAATTTTATATAGATTAATATTTTCTTGACCTTTATTTGTTTAGTTTTGTCAATTTTTTTATTTTCTGATTTGCTATATATTTATTACTATCATTTAATATTTCTTAAGATATTTTGTATATAATAATATTTTAATTCAATTTGCAAATATAATTTAGTAAATTCTGCACATAATTAGCAAAAAAATAAATAAATAAATTCTGCATATTCTGGGTAGAAATTAAAGTGCATTCACTTATATAGCGCTTATTGAAGCGTTGTCTAAGTGAGTTCATTCACTTAGCGCTATGGAAGCGTTATATAAGTGATGTATCTAATTTTGACATATTCGGTCTTATTTAATAAATTTTGACACATGTATTTTTTTAAAAATATTTTTTTATTTTTTGAAAAGTTGGAAATATCACTAAATTAGATATATCTTAACATCCGTATGGTTGGATCGTCGAGAAATAATTTAAAAATTAAATTAAAATCAACAATCTGTGACAAAACAATAGTTACGAGTATTAGTCAATTCGGTAGTTGACTACTAAGATCTCCAACCAAATTAATATTTTATTTCTTGAAAATTTGGTAATATCACTATATTAGATAATATCTTGGGATCCGTACGGTTGGATCGTCGAGAAATAATTTTTAAAAAATAGAATCAACAATCCGTGACAAAGCACTAGTTACGAGTACTAGTCAATTCGGTAGTTGACTACTATGTTCTCCAACCAAATTAATTTTTTATTTTTTGAAAATTTGGGAATGTCACTAGATTAGATATATCTTGAGATCCATATGGTTTGATCGTCGACAAATAATGTTTAAAAAATAGAATCAACAATCTGTGACAAAGCACTAGTTACGAGTGCTAGTTAATTCGGTAGTTGACTACTAAGATCTCCAACCAAATTAATTTTTTATTTTTTTAAAATTTAAGAATATCACTAGATTTGATACATCTTGAGATCCGTATGGTTGGATCGTCGAAAAATAATTTTTAAAAATAGAATCAACAATCCGTGACAAAACACTAGTTACGAGTACTAGTCAATTCGATGGTTGACTACTAAGATTTTAAACCAAATTAATTTTTTTTTTTTTACAAATTTGAGAATATCAATAAATTAGATATATCTTGAAATCCGTACGGTTGTATCGTCGAGACATATTTTTTAAAAAATAGAATCAACAAACCGTGATAAAACACTAGTTACGAGTACTAGTCAATTCAGTAGTTGACTACTAAGATCTCAATCTAAATTAATTTTTTCTTTTTTGAAAATTTGGGAATATCACTAGATTAGATAGATCTTGAGATCCGTACGGTTGGATCTTTGATAAATAATTTTTATAAAATAGAATCAACAATTCGTGACAAAGCACTAGTTACGAGTACTAGTCAAATCGGTAGTTGACTACTAAGATCTCCAACCAAATCAATTTTTTATTTCTTGAAAATTTAGGAATGTCACTAGATTGGATATATCTTGAGATTCGCACGGTTGGATCATCGAGAAATAATATTTAAAAAATCGAATCAACAATCCGTGACAAAACACTAGTTACGAGTACTAGTCAATTCGGTAGTTGACTACTAAGATCTCCAACCAAATTATTTCTTTATTTTTTTAAAATTTGTGAATATCACTAGATTAGATATATCTTGAGATCCGCACGGTTGGATCGTCGAGAAATAATTTTTAAAAAATAGAATCAACAATTCGTGACAAAGTACTAGTTACGAGTACTAGTCAATTCGGTAGTTGATTATTAAGATCTCCAAACAAATTAATTTTTTATTTTTTGAAAATTTGGGAATATCACTAAATTAGATAAATCTTGAGATCCGTACGGTTGGATCGTCGAGATATATTTTTTTAAAAATTAAATCAACAATCCGTGACAAAGAACTAGTTACGAGTATTAGTCAATTCGGTAGTTGACTACTAAGGTCTCTAACCAAATTAATTTTTTATTTTTTAAAATTTGGGACTATCACTAGATTAGATATATCTTGAGATCCGTACGGTTGGATCTTTGATAAATAATTTTTAAAAAATAGAATCAACAATTCGTGACAAAGCACTAGTTACAAGTACTAGTCAATTCGGTAGTTGACGACTAAGATCTCCAACCAAATTATTTCTTTATTTTTTAAAATTTGGTAATATCACTAGATTAGATATATCTTGAGATCCGTACGGTTGGATCGTAGAGAAATTATTTTAAAAAATAGAAACAGCAATCCGTGACAAAGCACTAGTTACGAGTACTAGTCAATTCAATAGTTGACTACTGAAATCTCCAAGAAAATAAATTTTTTATTTTTTAAAAATTTGGAAATATCACTAGATTAGATATATCTTGAGATCCGTACGGTTGGATCGTCGAGAAATAATTTTTAAAAAATAGAATCAACAATCCGTGACAAAGCACTAGTTACGAGTACAAGTCAATTCGGTAGTTGACTACTAAGATATCCAACCAAATTAATTTTTTATTTTTTAAAAATTATGGTATATCACTAAATTAGATATATCTTGAGATTCGTATTGTTGGATCGTCGAGATATATTTTTAAAAACTTAGAATCAACAATTCGTGACAAAGCACTAGTTACGAGTACTAGTCAATTCGGTAGTTGACTACTAAGATCTCCAACCAAATTAATTTTTTATTTTTTGAAAATTGGGAATATCACTAGATTTGATATATATCTTGAGATCCGTACGGTTGGATCGTCGAGAAATAATTCTTAAAAATAGAATAACAATCCGTGACAAAACACTAGTTACGAGTACTAGTCAATTCGGTAGTTGACTACTAAGATCTCCAACCAAATTAATTTTTTATTTTATGAAAATTTGGGAATATTACTAGATTAGATATATCTTGAGATCCGTACGGTTGGATCGTCGAGAAATAATTTTTAAAAAATTGAATAGCAATCCGTGACAAAACACTAGTTACGAGTACTAGTCAATTCGATAGTTGACTACTAAGATTTCCAACCAGATTAATTCATTTATTTTTGAAAATTTGCGAATATCACTAAATTAGATATATTTTGACATCCGACAGTTGGATCGTCGAGAAACATTTTTTTTAAAACGAAACAAAAAGCCGTTACAAAGCACTAGTTACTAGTACGTGTCAATTTAGTTGTTCATTGTTAAGATCTCAAGCCAAAATAATTTTTTCGTTTTTGGAAAATTTGGGTCCATTAAAAAATTAGATATATCTCGACAATCCGATCCGAACCGAATGTTCCTACATCCAAACAAAATCCGATCCGAACAGTAAAAATCCGAAAGAGAACCGAACCCAATTTGATCCGATCTTAATCCAAAATTTATCCGGTTTTAATCCGAATTTTACTCGAATCGAATCAAATTCGATCCGAACTGAACAGTCTCTAAATAGTACCTTAACCGAAAGTGGATCCGAACCGAATCAGATCCGATCCGAACAGGCTCTAAATAGTACCTTAACCGAAAGTGGATCCGATCCGAAGTAGATCCGATCCGAAACCGATCCGTTTACCCGATTTGCCAGGTCTAGGGTTAATATTGCTCAATGAAAAGGATCAATTTGGGCTAAGATAGTTTGGAATGAATAGTGAGGTCAGGCCCATGTGCATGGTGCCAATATCAACAATGTTTTTCTTTGATAAGATCGATATTAGGGCTGAGCAGAAAAATCGAAATGAAACCGAAATCGATAAAAACTGAACCGATTAAAAACCGAATCGAATTAAAACCAAAAAACCGAACCGATACTAATGGTTCGGTTTCGGTTTTGGAGTGAAACCGAACCGAAAAAACCGAAACCGAACCGATTATTATGATATATATTTATATAATTTTTCTGACTTTCTACACTACTTTATTGATTTAATTAGTAAAGTCGGCATATCTTGTGGATAAACTACTCCCATTTATTATTACTATATGTGCTTCATTAATATGTGTTTGCCAGATGTTACAGTTCTGGTGTAGCCTTTAGAATAGTTTGGCAGGCTTAATATGATTATTCGGAAGACTGAACTGTCTAGTCATTGTTTAGAATTGCTTCTACATAACATATTTAATTTGTTTCCCTGTTTCAAGTTTCTACATAGATTTGAAGGATGCACTCTTACTTTATGATAAAATATGCTACTGGGATAGTTTATTTAGATTTTCAAATATTCTGTCTTGCATTTCCTTGATTAAATTCATCAGTAAATGTTCTTAGATAGAGGATGCACTCTATCTTCTATCTGGTCTTTTGATTATTACATTTAATATTGTTGTAAACTCGAATTATATCGTCGTCTTTTTTAAATAAGCTAGTTTTATTTATCCAAGTTGTAATATTTTTCATTTTTGGTTTTAAAACCGAAACCGATCCGATTATAACCGAACCGTGGTTTTTGAAACCGAAACCGATGGTTCGGTTGCGGCTGCGGTTTTCATTTTCTAAAATCGAATAGTTTTGGTTTCGGTTTTATCCAAAAACCGAACCGAACTGAACCGTGCTCACCCCTAATATCAACAATGTTAAATTTGTGAACTGTCGTTATAATATTAATTATATCAAACTAGCTTATAGCCCGTGCAAAAGCATGGGTTACTTTATTTTTTTATAATTTTGTTGTGGAATAAAAACTAGGTTACGAATCTGTATTTAATGCTAGGGTTCGGGAGCTTCGTGCTTTAATGGTTGTTTCCGTGTTCGAGACTGATCGGTCCTCACAGAGTGCATACGTATCTCGTATTGAGAATCAAGCCAAGACGTAGTTCTGAGAATGAGGGGTCAGACCCTTTATATAGGCTGAGAAGCCCTAAAATCGTAGTAGGGTTAGGTGACTTGGTGGGCAAGTCACCACCTTGAGGAAGGTTCTAGATCCTACTTGATAGGAGTCAGCTTTCATATTGAGTAGGTGCCTTGAAGGCTAAGTCAAGCAGGAGCAATATCCTTATTTGACTCTTATTGCTGAGCAGGTTATTACCCTTAATATTAATTACGAAATTAATATCATAAATAGGGTTTGGGCCCATCTGGTGGGCCCCACGTTTGGACTATATTAGGTCTAATTAATGCTATATTAAATGTGTCTTAGGACTTACTTTCAGCCCATATCATTTGCCCCCCAACTTCTAGGATAACTGATCAGGTTTCCTTGAAGTTTTAACGGCCTTTCACGAGACTTGTGTCAGGCTTTATCTTTCTACACTAGTGTTTCACGAGTATTGTCTTAATGTAAAGCGTGGAGCGACCGACGCATTTATGACAATGTTAATTTGATGCTAATCGGCACTAATCAGCCTTAAACGACGTTTAAACGATGTTAAACGACGCCTAACGGCATTAAACGGTGCTAAATGGCACTAAACGACGCTAAACGGCACTAAACGGCGCTACACGACACTAAACGGTGCTAACTAGCCTTAAACGATGTTTAAACGATGTTAAACGATGCTAAACAGCGTTAAACGGTGCTAAACGGCACTAAACGGCGCTAATTAGCCTTAAACGACGTTTAAACGGTGTTAAACGACGTTGAATGGCATAAAACGGCACTAAACGGCGCTAATCAGCCTTAAACGACATTTAAACGGTGTTAAACGACGTTAAATGGCATAAAACGGCGCTAAACGGCGCTAATTAGCCTTAAACGACGTTTAAACGGTGTTAAACGACGTTAAATGGCATAAAACGGCACTAAACGGTGCTAATCAGCCTTTAACGACATTTAAACGGTGTTAAACGACGTTAAATGGCATAAAACGGTGCTAAACGGATTTCAGTTTAAATCCATTTTCATATTCTCCACGGAACTTGGTTAATCAGAAATCTTCATGTTCCTGACGAAAATGGGTTGGTCCGAAATATTCATGTACCTGATCGACCTTGGTTGGAAAAAATACCCATATTGATGATGAACCCCGGTCGGCCGAAGCCTCCCGGGGGCGCCGGTCGGCTAGCCACCGGTCGGCCAGCCACCGGTCGGCTGGAGCCTCGCGGTTCGCCCCGGTCGGCCGAAGCCTTCCGGTTTGCCCCGGTCGGCTGGCTTCCGGTCGGCCATTTTCGAATTTTTTTTCTTCCTTCTTGAACATGATGTTTTCATGAACGTGAGTTTTTATGTTCGTGACGACCATGAGTTTTCATGTTCGTGACGACCGTGAGTTTTCATGTTCGTGACGACCATGAGTGTTCCTATTCGTGACGACCATGAGTTTTCATGTTCGTGACGACCATAAGTTCTCACTGTTCTCATTTTAATTTTTTTTGTTAGTTTTTTTATGAATGGATAGAGGGTAGAATTATAAGACTTTTTTTGTGAGATGCCCCTAGCGGGGCCCTTTAAAAAAGCTTGAAATTCAATAAATATGTGTGTTGTCACTGTTCTCATTCTCACCAGAGCGTGACCATTAAACTGTATTAGTAAATTCATGTATGAAAATACAGTGTATATATTATTAATATAGATTTTTTTATTAAAAATAAGTAAATTATACAATTAAATAAGCAAGCCAAAATATCATATAAATATTCTAGTAGATTTATAGCTTATGTTCAAATAAAAGTCTTTCACCATGGCTCTCGCTTTCTGAAATTGTTGAATTTTTATTTTCTTGACTTTATTATATTAAAAGTATGTTCTTATTGAAACGAATATAATAATTTGAATTGAATATATTTTTAAACTACTTATTTTGATGGGTTGTTAATTTTTTTGTGATCAACTTAGAGGGGTGACCAAAAATAAAATTAATGGGAATACATAAACCCATTACCCACGTTATGATAAACAATACCTATAAAATGGAAGTTACTTATTTGGTTCAGGCTTGTTAATTACTTCAATACTTCATTAGCTTGATCATCATGTGGACCATCTTTCTTTTTATCACTTATGTTGCTGCTATGTAGTCTATCTATAACTAACAACTTTCTTTTTATCTATGTCTATCTGTCACAAGGATTCGGGGGATTCCATACCTACAAATGACGTTTTCCCAAAAAAACTGGGCAACTTGCTTGGTGGTTATCATGGCTAAAGGTTTAGCCTCAATCCACTTGGTGAAGTAGTCGATGGCTACTATCAAAAACTTCCTTTGTGCATGTTAGAAATGATTGATGAGAACAGTGTTTGGAAGCTAAAGTGACAAAACAGAGTTTAGTTGGAAGCAGTCAGAGTTTAGTTAAACACTGACTGGAAGCGCAACAGAGGTTGTTAAACTCTGTAGCGGTATTGTCTGAAGAGTCAACAGTGTTTGAAGATTGATGCAAGATAAATATGGAAGCAATATCTTTGAAGATTGGAAAGCTGTCAAAGAGATTGAGTTGACTTGAAAGACTGGAGCAATCGTGATTGATATCAATTGTATAGCTTGATTATAGGAGAATCAGTTACTGATTGTACGAAGCTGTATGTTCTATAAATACAGTTAGGTTAACCCTAGAAGGGTATCGAACATTGAGAAATTCATTAATTGTAACCTAAGCAGCTCTCTGTGATATTTACATCACTGAGAGAGGAATTGTTAATTCCAAACAGTTTTTTAAGGTGTTAAACAGTGTGTTCTTGTTAAGTTACTCATACAGTATTTGATTGCTTATTGTGTATTCGACCTAACAAGTGGTATCAGAGCTTAATCTGTTACTTTATTACAGTTAAAGATCCAAACACAATAGTAATCAATGGCAGAGATACCTCCACCAACTGAGAAAACCCCTACTACTGTTAGTAGGTATGAAACAATAAGGTTTCCAATACTTAGGCCATCAGAGTATTCAATCTGGAAGGTAAAAATGACCATGTTTCTGGAAGCCACAGATCCAGAATACCTTGATAGAATTTATGAAGGTCCTCACAAACCTACAAAGTTATCTGCTGCTGCTGCTGGTGAGGAATCAAAGGTCATTCCAAAAGAAAAGAAAGACCTAACTGCTGAGGATCTTTCATCTATTGCAAAGGATGTAAAAGTGAGACATTTACTTCACAGTGCATTAGACAATGTTATGTCTAATAAAGTGATTAACTGCACAACTGCAAAGGAAATATGGGATGCACTTGAGGTCAGGTGTCAAGGAACTCCTGCAATCAAGAAAAACAGAAGAAATATACTCACTCAGGAGTATGAGCATTTTGAGGCAAAGTCAGAAGAAACCATGACAGAAACATTTGACAGATTCTGTAAACTGCTCAATGATTTGTCATTGGTTAACAAAGAGTATGATTTAGAAGACTCAAATCTCAAGTTTCTTCTCTCTCTACCTGAAAAGTGGGATGTGAAAACAACCACTATAAGAGATAATTATGAACTTGGTGAAACAGAGATTGATGAAATTTATGGACTGCTCAAAACCCATGAATTGGAATTGGAGCAGAGAAACAAAAGATCTAGTAGAAAGTCAAAGTCTGTTGCTCTTAAGGTTGAGGAGAAACCATCAAAGAAGGAAGCATCAAGGAGAAAGGCAAAAGGAAAAGTTTTAATCATACACTCAGAAAGTGAGTCATCAAACACTGATGTTGACTCAAACACAGATGGATCATCTGATTCTGAAGATGATGAAGAGATGATGCAAATGGCTGCATTGATGGTAAAGACCTTCAAGAAGATGGGATACAAGAACTTCAAGAAGGGAAAGAGATTCTCCAAGGACTACTCAAAGTTTGACAAGAAGAATTTCAAGAAATCTGAGGGAAAGGACTTCAAATCTGGTAAGAAAGATAAGTCTGAGATTCAATGCTACAAGTGTAAGGAGATGGGTCACTATGCTCCTGAGTGCAAGAAGGGTAAAACTGAAAAGGCACTCTACACCAAAGGCAGAGATTGGGCAGACACTTCAGATTCAGATGAGGAAGTCAACTATGCTCTCATGGCTACTACTCAGACTGAAAATGATGATCTCAAGGTACCCCCAACTACCTATGCTTATAATACTGATAATGTAACTGAATTGAGAATTTATCTTAAAGCTTTGCATATCAGTTATAGGGATCAGACTTTAGAAAATGAGAGGATAAAGACTGAGTGCTCTCAACTCAAAGAAAGAAATAAACTTGTTGAGGAACAGCTAGAGAACATGAATAAAATTCAGAAAGAGAGAGATGATGCAGTGTTTATTGAACAGGAGTTGCTAGGTAAGTATAAGCAACTAGAATCTGAATTGGAAGATACTAAACACATCATTAAAACTTGGACACACTCTGGTAAAGATACTCAAGAAGTGTTTCAGTCAGATACAGTAGGTCTAGGTTACTCTGAAGGAGATGAACTTAGATTTGAAAATCAGGTAAAAGTTAGACCACATCGTTCATCTGAAGGTAATGTCATGGGAACAGGTGGACCTAAGACTGAAGCACAGAAAAAGGCTGTTAAAGAGTCATATGCTAAAACTTTTGTTAAAGAGGCTAACATTGGTTTAATGACAGATAAACAACTCAAGCATAAGCTTAAGGAGATAAAATCTGTCAACAAACAGAGATTGCCTAAGAAAAACAAAAATGGAAAGGTAGGCATAACATCAGGAATTAAGCCAATGCTTGCTTCATTAGCTCCTAGAAAAACATGCTTTAATTGTGGTAGCACTAATCATCTTGCTAGTTTCTGCAGTAAGAATAAGAACATTAATTCTTTGCCCTCTAAAACTGCAGTAAAGAGTGATTATGTGAGAACTAGACCACAGACTTTATGCAAACACTGTGGAAGTACATGGCATTCTATTTACACTTGCAGAGATTATCATGCTATTTACTATAATTACTATGAACCCAAGCCAAATTTGAAATGGGTTAAAGTAAACTCTGCAAATGTAAACTCTGAAAAAGTTAGCTTAAACTCTGATAATGTGAATTCCGCTGCAAAAGCTAACAGAATTAAGAAAGCCAAAGGATCCAAGCAAGTCTGGATCCTTAAAACTAATAATCAGTGATTGTTTGTGATTGCAGGGCAACAGGGTTAGTACCCTAGTCGTGGACAGTGGATGTTCAGGACACATGACAGGAAATAAAGCCCTGCTATCAGAGTATGAGGAGAAAGCTGGCCCAGAAGTTTCCTATGGAGATGGCAACATAGGACATACACTGGGATATGGCAATATTAATCTTGGAAATGTCATCATCACAAATGTAGCTCTGGTTCCAGGACTCAAGCATGATCTGCTATCTGTGAGTCAAATCTGTGACAGAGGATATCATGTAGATTTTCAGCCTGAATATTGTCAAGTGATCAGCAAATCTACAGGGAAAGTTGCTCTAGTTGGAAACAGACACAATAACATATATGAAATTAAATTGTCAACAAACACTGATGGCAAAGCAGTGTGTCTGTCAACAAGAATGTCCAGTGAAGAGAGTTGGAAGTGGCACAAGAAACTCTCTCATTTGAACCTGAACAACATCAATGAGCTAATAAAGAATGATCTTGTGAGAGGTCTACCAAAGTCCTTGTTGAATGTAGAAGGACTGTGTGATTCTTGTCAAAAGGCTAAACAGAGAAAAGCCTCCTTCAAAAGCAAATCTGAGTCTTCAATTGTTGATCCTTATCATCTACTACATGTTGATCTTTTTGGTCCAGTGAATGTGATGTCTCTTGGAAAGAAGAAATATGCTCTAGTCATTGTTGATGAATATACCAGGTACACATGGGTATATTTTCTTGCAAAGAAGGATGAAACTGCATTAACACTGATAGAACATATATTACAACTGGAAAAAGGGTCAGAAAATCAAGTGAAGATAATCAGAAGTGACAATGGAACTGAGTTCAGGAATTCATCTATGGAAGAATTTTGCAAGAGTAAAGGGATAAAACAAGAGTTTTCTGCACCTGGCACTCCACAACAAAATGGTGTAGTGGAGAGGAAGAACAGAACCTTGATAGAAGCTGCCAGAACCATGCTAGATGAAGCAAAATTGCCAACATATTTCTGGGCAGAAGCAGTTCAAACTGCTTGTTTTACTCAAAATGCAACACTGATCAACAAGCATGGTAAAACACCATATGAAATGGTGAAGAAGAAGAAGCCAAATCTAAAATATTTTCATATTTTTGGATGCAAATGCTTTGTGTTGAAGACTCATCCTGAACAGTTAACCAAATTTGACCTAAAGGCAGATGAAGGAATTTTTGTTGGCTATCCACTGTCAACTAAGGCATTCAGAGTTTATAATCTGAGAACCATAGTGATCATGGAATCAATTCATGTGTCATTTGATGACAAGAAAATAACTGGACTTGAAGATGTAAATGAACATGATCAACTGCACTTTGAAAATGAAGATTTATTCTCTGAAAAAGTAAACTCTGATCAGACTGATTTGACAAACTCTGTTGATCTAAACTCTGAACCTCTACTGGTAAATACTGAAGAAACTCTTCAACCAGAAACAAGGGAAGAACCAGTTGAGGGGGAGCATGAAGAATCACATCAAAGTGATAATTCAAACACTGAAAGTGACTCAGTTGATGATTCTGAATCAAACTCTGTTGATTCAAACTCTGTTGATAATTCTGAGCAGTCACATTCAGGGGGAGCATCAGAAAATGAAGAGAGGCACCAAGAAAATCAGGAGAGCATGGATCAAGGGGGAGGATCACATGATGATAGAAGCAATTTGCCTTCTGCAAGAAAATGGACTAAGTCACACACACCTGATTTGATTATTGGTGATCCAGATGCAAGAGTAAGGACAAGAAGTGCAACAACAAATGAATGTCTGTTTCATGCATTCTTGTCACAAACTGAGCCAAAGAAAGTGGAAGAAGCTCTTAAAGATGCTGACTGGATAACAGCAATGCAAGAAGAGCTAAATGAATTTGAAAGAAATGAAGTGTGGACACTTGTACCAAGGCCCAAGAACAGATCCATTGTTGGTACTAAATGGGTTTTCAGGAATAAAACTGACAGTGAGGGTGTTATCACAAGGAACAAGGCAAGACTGGTTGCAAAAGGCTACTCACAACAGGAAGGAATAGACTATGATGAAACATTTGCTCTAGTGGCTAGATTGGAGGCAATCAGAATTTTTCTAGCATATGCCTCTCATAAGAAATTTAAAGTGTTTCAGATGGATGTAAAAAGTGCATTTTTGAATGGAAAACTTGAAGAAGAAGTGTTTGTGGAACAACCACCAGGTTTTGTAGATCCAAAATATCCAGACTATGTCTACAGGTTAGACAAGGCACTCTATGGACTTAAGCAAGCACCAAGGGCATGGTATGAAACCCTTGCCAAATTTCTACTAGAAAGTGGATTTCACAGAGGTACTATTGACAAAACTCTGTTTTACTTCCAAACTGGTAGTGACTTGCTCTTAGTTCAGATATATGTAGATGACATCATTTTTGGATCTACTAATGATAAACTCTGTAAGAAGTTTGCCAAACTCATGCAGTCAAGATATCAAATGAGTATGATGGGAGAGCTTAGTTATTTTCTAGGCCTACAGGTGAAGCAAACAGATGATGGAATTTTTATAAATCAAGCAAAATATACCAGAAACCTTCTCAAGAAATTTGGTATGCTTGACTGTTCATCTGCAACAACTCCTATGGCAACTGCAACAAAATTGGACAAAGATGCAGGGTCATCAGTAGATATGACAAGTTACAGAGGAATGATTGGTTCTTTACTCTATTTGACAGCTAGCAGACCTGATATCATGTATGCAACTTGTTTGTGTGCAAGGTTCCAGGCAGATCCAAGAGAACCACATTTAACAGCAGTAAAGAGGATATTTAAGTATCTCAAGGGCACTATGACTTTGGGGCTGTGGTATCCAAGAGAATCAGAGTTTAAACTTCTTGGTTATTCAGATGCAGACTTTGCAGGCTGTAAGATAGACAGAAAAAGCACTAGTGGTAGTTGTCAATTTCTGGGTGACAGACTTGTTTCCTGGTACAGCAAGAAACAAAAGTCAATATCTACATCTACAGCTGAAGCAGAGTATATTGCTGCTGGTAGCTGTTGTGCACAGATTTTATGGATGAAGAATCAACTGCTGGATTATGGATTAAGGTATACCAAGATACCTATTTACTGTGATAATCAAAGTGCTATTGCAATGACAGGTAATCCAGTACAACATTCAATGACAAAGCACATCAGCATAAGGTATCACTTCATCAGAGAGCATGTAGAGGAAGGCAACATTGAGCTTCACTTTGTGTCTACAGAACAACAACTTGCAGATATCTTCACCAAGCCATTGAGTGAAGCTACATTTACAAGACTGGTCAATGAACTAGGAATGGTCTCTAGTTTTGACTAGAGATGTTGGTTAGACTCAAAAACCTATTGCTCATATGTTACAAATTGTTAAGTGCTTATGTGAACCTTAGTATTAAACTCTGTTCTGCATGCTAATGTTTAAAACTTGTTAAACTCTGTCAGCATGTCTGTCTATTAAACACTGTTAACATGTTAGATACACTCAGTGAATTCAGAATTGATTATTGTCTGAATGAAAACACCAATGAAGAAAAATGTATGAAGCATGATTCTCAGTAAATAAATCATGATTCTTTCTGAGTCACTGTAATCTAATCAGACTTTGTGTCAACACAGCATGATACTGTTTCATATTTATAGCATCTCTTAGTTTATTCAGTCCTAAACTCTGAGTCTATGAATATTGTGTGCATTGCCTCTCATAAATAATTTTGGTTATTGATGAACTCTAAACTCTGATAAGTGACATTCTGTTTCCAAAGGTATGGTTCCTGATGATTCCTTGTTTGTACTTGTGAAAACCATAAAACTTGAGATGGGTCATTGATTAGTTTGGTGAGTTCAGATTCATGTCTACACCCTGTGAGAGTTTGAGCCAAATCAGTGATTGATACATTTTCTATCAATCAGTATTTATTGTTGTGTGATATTCATCAGGAAGTATGTTTCTCTAGAACTTGTATTAAACCATTTTGAGACTACATGATATGTGTGTGCATGAAAATGATAAAGGCAATAGGATTCACCATTTCTTCAAACACTGTTCAAAATTCTTTTGAACTTTGTTCAAACACTGTATACATGGTATAAACACTGTTCATAATTTCCATCCTTAGTAAACCTCTTTGAGCCTTATTAACTGCTCATTTTTCTTATACTCTGAAGTGTTAAGAGCAGTTATATTTTTTTTCTCAAGCAGATGAGTGTTTCTCAAGAAAAAAAAAGTTTACTCAGTATATATGCTAAATAAATAAAAAAAAATAAAAAATAAAAAATAAATAAATAAAAAAAAGGCATATATACTGATCTTGTACAAATATGTACTAACAATGTGACTAAACACTTTGTTCTATTAAAATGTTCAGCTTAAAGTCACTCATGAATAAAACATCTCTTTTCATCTGTTTGATCTTACCTCATTACAACCCTGAATAAAGTCCTTTTGATTTGTGAATACATGTACTCAAAGTAGTGTAGATTTGGTGGACATTCAAGCATATGGTAGATTCTGCTATTTCTGATTGAATGTGAGTGTAAACACTTCACCTAAACACTTGTGTGTTTGAGAGTTTGTGAGATTATTCAGTTCATGACTGTTATTCACTGAATGATGCTCTGATTTCTATCTCTTGATCTTTTTGTCTTCAAAGACTGTGTGCTTACTTGGATAATCATGGACATCAAAGGTGATAAGTGGATTTTATATCCACTTGGAGCATTCTAAATCGGCTTAAATTGATTGTTTTGGACTCAAGTTTGTGTAGTTTTGATGTGTTTTGTGTAGTGGTGCAGGTTTCCAAGAATATCTAAGCTTTTGTCGTTTTTGGAGATTTAATTGATTAAAATTCGGATTTTCCGGGAAGGCTGCGCAGCTTATACTGTTTTGGCCATATCTGGAGTTCTAGAAGTCCGTTTTCAGCGATCTTACTGCCCACGCGAAGCTTGAGAGATTTTCTACAACCTGGAAAAGGAAACAAGTGCAAGAAAAGTACTGATTAAAGGCGCGCACGTTTCTTATAAAAAGAAGGCCATGAATTTACTATTTTGCCCTTTTTCTAATTCTAATTGTATTCTGGGCAGTTTTGGGTACCTTCTTTAAATCCTAATTGTAATAGAAGGCAATATCTTGCTGGGCAAGATTTGTAGAGCCTATATAAACAATTGATAGATAACAATTCATAGCTAACAATTCATAGCTAACAATTCATAGCTTGTAATCGTATCAAGGTACTTTCAATCTTCAATTCTTCAATATTATGTTTTCATTCATTATCATTATTATTTTGTTTTCTTCTTTAATTATGTGTAACTAAATCTTTAATCTGAGGATTGGGTAGTATTCCTTGGTATTCATGTGTGTTTAATTATCTGTGATTTTCTTGCTTTGCTGATCTGTTATTGAGGGCTTAACACAATTAGGGGAGTCATGAACCTTTGATTGGATTTTAGGGATTGTAATAACTTGGAAGAGGAGTTGCAATTTTAGTACACGATTTAACAGACATAACTCGAATATTTGATTGGGAGATTAATAGGAGAGTTGTGAGACTTATAATTCTTGGTGCGTGATAGTTTATGATTGTACTCTGATTGTATCACGGAAGTGACAATTAAGGTGTAGTTGTAGACACTATATTGTATCTTGGGAGAGAACATTATAACCTTAGAAGAATTGTTTTCAGCAGAGTAAGAACGTAGATGTCACATAGATATTGAATGTGCATTGAAACCAAGTGAAGAACCCCAGTTCTTGGATTGTTTTCCTCATATATTTTATTCTCGTTTGATAATTAGTTTAATTTTGTTTAGTTTAATTTAGTTTATAAACACACCAAACATTCTTCTACACTTCTAGATTGTGAGAGATAAAAACTTGAACTTGATATTACAATTCAGTCCTTCCCTGAGAACGAACACAAAAAAATACTACTAACAAATTGGCGCCGCTGCCGGGGAAGGCAGTATAGTTGAGTTTAGGTTAATTGTTTCTTGTAGTTTAGATTTTATCTTTGTATATATTTTTCTTTTCTTTCTTTTTGTATTTCTTTCTTTGGAGTGTCTACAGGTTCTTTGAGGTAGACAACTTAAACAGGTTTTGAGGAGAGAGACTAGATGGAGTACAACTTTGGTTGGAACAACACTCAGAATTTCTACAACAGTCAGGAACAATATCAAGATATCAATCCTTACCCACAATTTAATGCTTATGAGGATTGTAATGCATATCAGGTGAATTCGTTCTATTCTGAGAACTCATTTTATGCTCCATATGCCCCTAGCAATGATTATTCATATTCGTTTGAAAATCAATATCATGATGATGTTTATCCATATATGTGTAATGATGTTGATACGAGTTTAACTCAGTCTAATCCTTCTTTACTTGCTGATTGGGAGATTGCGCTCAATAAAATTATTCAAGGAACTCAGTCTAATCCTCCTTTACTTTCTTTGGGAGTTGTTGATGAACCAACTTTAGAAATTGCTAGTGATGATGATATTCCATGTGATTCAATAGCTTGGTACGAGGAGAATGCTAAACTAAATAATTTTATTTGGGAAGTTCGAGCAGTGTGGTATGAAGGTTGTTATAGAACTCCCCCTTGTGTCAATTTTCCTCTATGCCATGATTCTTGTTTAGCAATTGATGATAATGTTGTGTCTGATGAGTCTACTTGTGTAGTTGATAATTGTCCCATGCGCATTATTGATAATTTGGATGCAATTGAAATTCTACCAAATCTAGAAAATTTTGAGCTTAATACATTGGTAGACGAGATTAAAATTGATGAGTGTCCAATTATAGAAGAGAAGGAAGTTAAGATTGAGGAAGTTGAAAATCTTGCTTTAGAGTATAAGGATCCAATTTGGGAGGAGTATATGAGTCGTACTTATAATGATTATTCTGACGACTTTTCTAGCTATTTTGATGTTTCCAAGTCTCTTGAGCATGATAGGTTCTTGAAAGTTTTCGTACCTTTCAATGAATCTAAGGTTTATTTGCACAATATGCTTATATTAGAAATTCGTAGATATGTGCATCTGTTTGCTTTTTCTGTTCATTGAAGTTTGCAGGTAGAAATACGTCAAGCTATTGACGTTAAAGGAGCGCTTCGTGGGAGGCAACCCACGCATTAGTGTAGGAAGAAAAAAAAAAATATTTTGAGTGTTTTCAGAAAAGAAAAATCTGTGCTGTGAAAAAAAAAAAAAAAAAAAAAAAAAAAAATCGAATTTTGGGTCTGTAACGCAGGCTGCGCCTGCGTTTCTGCAGGCGGGGCAGGTTGCAGGGGTGTAACGCAGGCTGCGCCTGCGTTACTGGGCTTGAAGCAGACTGCAGGGTAGTCACGCAGGCTGCTCCTGCGCAACTGCATATGGGGCTGTCTGCCTCACACGCGCGCAACGTGCGTTTGATCAGGAGATTTCGGAGAATTTTTTTTGTGCTGTTCACCTCTGTCCGTGTGTTTACTGTTATGTATATAAAAAAAAAAATTTCTTTTCACCCTCCATTCTATTTATACCCCCATTATCTCTAATTCTTTTCCTATTTCTATTTCAAAAACCCCCCATATTTTCTCCAAAAATTCTAAACCTATTATTATTATTATTATTATTATTTATTATTATTATTATTATTATTTATTATTATAATTATTATTATAGTTATTATTTATTATTATTATTATTATTATTATTATTATTATTATTATTATTATTATTTTCTTTATTATTATTTTCTTTATTATTATTTTCTTTATTATTATTATCTTTATTATTTTTATCATTATTTATTATTCTTATTATTATTATTATTATTCTTATTATTATTATTCTTATTATTATTATTATTATTTTTTATTTATTTATTATTATTATTTTATATATATACACCTATACATACAAATCCAATTCCTCTTCTATTTATTTAAATCTCTAAAAATTCAATTCTAAAGAGGAATTAATTGCAAGTTCACCTCTTTGATTCGTATTGGGTAAATCTTTTTCTCTAATCTTATTTTTATTACGAATTTGTGTTCTTGTCAATTGGATTTTGTAGTGTTCATGAAATGTGGCCAGTCTATGGAGCTCGTACGCAATATCCTCCACCAGATTCATCCGAGGAGGAGGACGAGTAGGTATGTTTTCTGCTATCCCTTGTATTTACTTCCATTCAATGCGGACATTGAATATTTTAAGTTTGGGGGTGGTTTGAGGGATTAGTAGTTGTTGTATTATTTGTTCATGTAGGATTTCATGCTTTGCATATTAGTAGTAGTAAATTATGCATTTATGTTTGTGTTATCTACGTTTGTTTCATATAGGACATTCTGTTTTTATGTTTGTATATCATGTGAGTTCATAGTAGTTTGCATTTGCACCCATGCTTGATAGGAATTTTGTGTTGTTGACGCTTTTGATTGAGAAGTGATATGCTTTGTTCTTGTGCACACACATACACTAGTAAGATGAAGCTAGTAGACTTATTGAATGTTGTAAGTAATTAGAAGGACATGAATATGTGCAAGATGATTTAGTTTGCATGCTTTGAATACAAGTTGATGCGTTAGAGAGATTTTTGCTTGGGATTGAGTATGTTTTTCCACCAAGTGAGTTTTTGAGCCATATTGCATATTTTTTGCAATTTATTCGTTTGCTTGAGTGTCCACGGATTGTTTGCATTGCTAGCAGTTGTTTGAGGTCTTTCTTGAAACGCATGACATTATTTGACGATTAAAATGATAAAGGCAATTAGGAATAACCACATATTTTCCCATATTACCACACCATGTT